>OV815273.1:12820000-15220000 GCA_929108145.2 Limnephilus rhombicus | reverse complement strand
TGAAAATGAAGTTATTTACCGCTCTGAATATCTTCTGCAAAAATAATTAATTTTTTTTCGAAACAAACCAATTCTTCTACCAAAACATAGTACAAATCACAAGTGCACACCGCGGTTGAATTTGGCAGCCACCTCTAGTCTGGAGCTCCAAAATACCTGAAAAATACCCTCGACTCTGTGCAGAAACGGGCGGTCCGTTTGATAGATTCTCCCATTCTAACAGATGGATTGCAATCTTTAGAGCACAGGCGTCGGGTGGGAATGCTATCCTTGTTCTACCGGTATTACAATGGAAGATGCTCCGGCACCGGTGCATAGTCGGGAAACACGCCAAACGCGTGCCCAAAATTTGTACACGGTTGACATTTGTCACATGAGAACGGGTCGTTTCTTCGACTCGTTCTTGTGTTCAACAGCTCGGCTGTGGAATGATTTGCCGACCTCTGTGTTTCCTCCTTCCTACAAACATAAGTCTCTTCAAGACCAATGTTCATTCCTTCCTCTCCTCAAAAAGACCCTCCACACAGCATCCCAGATGACATAGGATCTGAGGGAAATTATTTTCCCCAGGGCCTCCTGTGCGGAGTTAATGTAAAAATACGACGAGAGCCATCTGAGGAGATCTCCGTGTACGCCGATTAGTGAAAGTTTAGTCAACAAAACATCATGGATTACTAAATCAAAGGCTTTGCTATAGTCTGTATATATTGCATCTACCTGTACGCGTTGGTCCATATTGTCTTGTAAGATTTCGACAAATGCCGTTAGGTTAGTGGTAGTAGATTTTCCTTTCATAAATCCATGCTGATTGTTGTTAAGTGACGATCTCAAGGCTGTAAACATCTGGTCGTACACAATTTTTTCGAAAACCTTACTGAAAATGCAGTTTTACAAGTGTTTGGCACAATTCCCTCACGGGGAGCGACTAAAAATTATGAATAATGGTTTAGAAAGGCTGCGCGCACATTTGCTTATGAAGAAAGGGGGAATTTTATCTGGGCCTGCGCTTTTATTGGGATCTAAATTTTCAAGTTGTTTCTGTATGTGATGCTGGTTGATTTCAATATTATGAATGCTAGCAATACAGGGCTCACTGGTGTAGTCTGGCAGGATCTGGTTAATCCAAGCATTATTATTGTAGACTGAAGTGAAATATTTAGAGAATAAGTTGCAGATATCAGATCCATTTTCAGCTTTTTCGTCTTTGAACATCATGGTATTCGGAACGCCATGGGATTTGGAGTTTGACTTAATGTAATTCCATATTTTTTTTGGATCGGAGGATATATCATGTTCTATTTTAAGTAAGTATTTATTATGGCATTCCCAGTTAAGTTTTTTGTGACGTGATCTTAGTAGAGAGAAAGTGGCATAGTCAGAAGGGTTTTTATATGTCTTGAACTTTTTAAAGTATTTATATTTTTCTGTTGTTAACTTGATAAGGGCAGAGTTATACCATGGCGGGTATTTCGAATTCCTACATAATTTCATAGGAATATGGGCGTCTATAAGATGATTTAATTGTGAGTAGAATTTATTTAATGCTGCGTTCACGTCACCAAACGAAAGTAGCTCGTGCCAGTTTACCTGGTCGAGAGATGTGTTAATTTGGTCGTAATCACCGCGCTTATAGACGTAAGCCCTTCTAGGCTCTTCCACTAGTGGAGCGGGTTCAGAGAATAAAACTTCCATTTTTAAGGAGGTGTGATGAGGGTCTTCTAAAATTAATGGTTCATTACAAGCAGAGACCGGTACCAGGTCATTACATAGAACGAGGTCAAGAAAGTGACCGTTGGTATTTGGAATTCCATTACATTGATACAATCCCGAAAAATGGATGCAGTCAGTAAATGATGTACTAACAGGCGATAAGCGATCACTGGGTATAAATGACGTATTATTGAGAGACTTATTCCATGAAATTTCAGTGAGGTTAAAGTCACCTAGGATAATGAATTTGTGCTGAAATTTGTGTGAGGAAGCTTTCCATATTTTCACGATATGTTGGTCCTTTAGGGAGGTAAATAGTCTGGGTTTCCCTTTCCTTGAAGTTTTAGATTCAGCTCATTTAATTTCGCTGTGATATCCACCATAAAGTAAAAATTTTTGCAACCATTTGTCGTTCTCTAATTCAGGGTGATTAATGCCTTTTTCATTGAGGCATGTATTTATTTCATTCAAGCACAAAGCAAAACGTTTCAACACGTTACCTTATTGTGTTACCTACCTTTACTTCGGTTTTTATTATTATTATATATTATGTAGGTATATATATACCTTTGAGAAGATAATTCGCTTCTAACTCTTTTACTTGAAACAACAAATTATACATCACAGCCAAAGTACTGGTGAAGACGCCAAACTGTCTTGCGTCGAAAGCGAATTAAAACCTATATAGAAACATCCGACGACGGCGTTATTCGAGAGCATCCGACGGACTGGCGAATGTGACGACGCGTGTCACAGGGGAGGGGTGCGGTGAAAAGCGAGTACCTACAAGTGGCTGAGAGATAGAAATGGTGCCTAATCCTCGTTTATCGATTCAGAACCATTTTTAAATGTTTTTTTTTTTTTTGATAAAATAAATAATATTTGCATTTTTTTTTTATTTTTTTTTTTTATTAGTAATAGAAGGTACATAAATTACAAATAAATTTTATACAGTATTTAATTACATAGTAGATATATTTGATGTACCCCCATAATTAAGCAAGGCTTGTGTGTATGGGGGGGTAACTAAATAATATATGTAACTAAAGAGCCGCAGGTTCACATCCAAAGAGCCGCATGTGTATCGCGAGCCGCAGGTTGCCGACCCCTGCCTTAGACAGAACTGATGTGATCACTATAGGGCGGTAGTTGGCCGGGTTGGAACGGTCACCCTTCTTTGGAATAGGATGAATAACCGCTTTTTTCCAACCAGAGGGACAGAGCCAGTCTTCAGGGACATTTTAAAGCTTCGTCAAAATTGGAGCTATTTCTGAAGCGTACCTCTGCAGTACCAGGGCAGGTATTCCGTCAGGCCCACTAGCTTTATTAACATCAAGCCCTCATGGATTACTTCCCGATGCCGGATCCTCAGCTTTTTCATACGAAAACCGCAGTGAGGAACCGACGTCGGGACAGCACCTTGGTCATCGAGGGGTTGAGTTATCGCAAACATTTTACCTAATAAGTTAGCCTTTTCGGTGGCGGTGTTTGCTAGTGAGCCGTCAGGTCTGGTAAGAGGTGGCAGACTGGATTTGCAGAAATTGCGACCTATTGAGCCCGCAAGCGACCAGAATTGCCTGCTGCCATGCGGGCATGCAGCCAGCTTTCTGCTGATCTGCTGGTCATGCTCGAATTTTGACTTATTTATGATTCTCTTGGTTTCCTTTGCCATTTTGTTGTAAGCTGTTCTGTCTTCGGATGTTCTAGATGTGTTGTAGGCTCGGTAAGCCGCGTTTTTCTGTCGCAATGTCAATGGGATGTACTATGAATAATTAGTGACAATGTCTGAAAATACAGACATTGTCACTAATTATAACTCTTGTTCAAAAGGTAGTATCAGCTATGAGAATCGAACCTGATCCGTCTGACTGCTGTCAAGTATCCTACCCACTGAGCTATCCACTACCTCTTCAAATTAGGAATCTTAAAGGGTCCATATTATAATAGGTACCACAGTTAACTGCACTGAAATGGTCATACAAATGGTGTCCTTGATTGGGGAAGATAATTAGAGACCATCACAAATTAAATATGCCGACATTGTAAAGAGAGCTGCTAGCTTCGGGTAGGTGAGAACCACCAGAAGAATCAGCCTTCTAAAGAACTCTAGAAGGCTGGTGATAAAGAAAAAATGTCTCCAATAAGTTACCTCAGCGACAGCCTTTGTGCGCCTGACGCACTCCATGAGCGGCAGCCTCACGGCCTGGTTGCCGTCCAGGCTCACAACGCAGGGCTCCGTTTCGGGAGTAGCTTCCATCAGGGCCATCACAGCCTCAGCACCCATGCGGCAACCCTGGAAAGCAGAAAATGCTGATTAGTAATCACATTGAGATTTGAGATTTCATTGGCGGCAACCCGGGTGTTTCTAATTTTATTTTCCTTACATAGAAATATAAGTTACATACAGTGGTGGCCGCTGCCCTGAGAATGTGGTGGTTCACTGACAATCCGTACCTACCTACTTATGACAAAAAAATTATTAATTAGGAATTTTTAATTATTAATTTATTTTCAAACAAACTGTTATTTTCTTTTATATATTCAACACTGGTTGCACCCATTTTTCCAATAAAATTATATATTAATAAATTAGGTTATTGGTATTTAATTCAATCAATATAAAAATTTAAAAAAAACAATGACAATTATCACGTCACGGGCCAAACGCACACTGCTAGACTGCGCTAGACGTAAACTGATCTATGATCTTCGCCGAAATTCGATTGTATTCGTGTCACCTCGGGTCATGGTTCATGGTCAATCGGTAAACTTCGGCAAGGATCGGATTATGTTGGTTGGGTGGCACAACGATTCGAGCCAAATTCTGGTACAAATAGCGAAATCGACGCGCTTTCGATGTTTTAAATATCCCATACAAAAACATGATTTGATTCATTTGCGAAGCGAATGCACACCAATGCGGCCGATACGAGGGCGATCGGCGGCCGCGCTATGGGAGATTAAAAGCGTTCTCGGTAACTAATATTTTGAAATGATTAAATTAAAGATTCTATAGATTTAAATTAGAGAAATTAAATTAGAGATTTTATAGTCTTCAGTAAGTAAATAAAGTAAATTTAGACGTTATAATTTGCCAGTGCTGCACACAAACACACTGTGCGACCAGCCGCCCTTGGTTACATAACTAACTAACTTGCCATCACCCCATTTCTTCGCAGAGGTAGACAGAGAGGATAGACCGCCATACAACTCTGCCTCTGCACACACTCCTTGCTTCATTCACATCCATATATCGTCTCATCTGTTATTCTGACTCTTGACGTGACTCCACTGGTATAGATTCATAAAAGTTACATTGTTTGTAGATAATATGGTCTTGCCATTGAGAGCTTCATTGCAACCTCTGTAGTATTTGTGACAAAGTGGGAGAGGTTACAACAGATTTATCAGCGATATCCCTTTTTTGCGCTAAAATAAATTTAAGAATTTTCAGAGACCAATAAACTACGAGAAATACATTAAAGCTAAATAATATAGAATGGATTTAATGTCAACAGTCTTTTAATATCAGAAATATAATAAATATTAATTTCCGACTAGAGTTAAGATTAATACAAATCAAATACAGATAGCACATGAAGGGTCCACGGAAAGGTGATGGACATAATCAAAATGATTGATTACTTCAATATCCTAAATTATATAATACAATAATCATTTAAATTAAATCAAAATGCTTTTATTAGAATTCATTTTGATGAATTAGTTATTGAATGAAGGTATTTTTAGACAGAAGGTTGCCTTTTTATTTTAGAGAACCAAAACCAAGCATTATTCTATCGATGATCTGGATTTTACTGAATCTCTACATAATATAAAACAAAGTCCTGCACCGCGTCTGTTTGTCTGTCTGTTCGCGATAAACTCAAAAACTACTGAACAGATTTTCATGCGGTTTTCACCAATAGATAGAGTGACTCATGAGGAAGATTTAGGTATATAATTTGTCAAAGTTTTGTATAAATTGGTTGAAATATCACTGCATATTATAAAACAAAGTCCTCCGCCGCGCCTGTCTGTTTGTCTGTTCGTGATAAACTCAAAAACAACTGAACGGATAGAGTGATTCATGAGGAAGGTTTAGGCATATAATTTGTCAAGGTTTTGTGTAAATTGGTTGAAATATATAATATATAAAGGAGAATGTCTGTATGTGGTGGACGAGCGGGCTGGCAAACGGGCAGTGTGGATTTGATTTGTATGCAAATCTACAGTTAAATAAGTTAGCTGAGGTTGATGAAATTTTGCATATGTGATTTAACTGATAGTAAGCAAATCTACAGTTATGCAGTTAGCTGAGGTTGATGAAATTTTGCACATGCGACCTTCAAAACAAGAGGAAGGTCACTGTCTACATTTGATTTTGAAAACTCTGTGCAAAGCCCGGGTATCGCCGGGGACTTCAGCTAGTGTTACAAAGCAACAGATTTCATAATTAAACAGATTTGCAGAGTACTTTTAAAACAGTAATAAAAAGATGATAGTGTTACCAGCAGCCTGTCGAACGCAGACGGAGAGCCTCCCCTCTGCACGTGCCCCAACACGGTGATACGCGTGTCCTGGTTCAGCTTGGCCACAACCACGTTCTTCACCGCCTCCGCGGTGATGGGCTTGCCCTCGCGATCAATGGCGCCTTCCGACACAATGATGATGTTCAGCCTCTGACCAGCCTCGCGCTCCTGCACAGATATAGCACTTCAGTTATACTAGTTAATAATGTATTATTGAAATTAATATAATGCTACATTTTGCAGAACCTCAAGCTATGTTGAACTTCTTATTTTATTACCAGCGTCATCCATGAGATGAGGGAGAAATTGAAAATTCTACAACTCTTTCATGAACGCCACATTTAACAAAAAATTACAGTACAATTTAACCTCTACTTTTCGTTTCACATGTCGTGTATACGACGCATTTCACAAAAAGAGAGTTTAAAGCGAAGCTTGAGTTCTGTTAGAGATGAGAAAGTGGGAAAATATTGCAACGGAGCTCTAAGTGAGTCATATTGAATTATATTACGGGATATGAACTAAAATGTACAAATTAATATCTTCTAATCTTCCAAGTGTTCTTAAGTTACGAATTTTTGTTTTTTAAAATGTCTAGATATAATTCAGAGAGCGAAATTTGAACTTTCTTAATTACATGCAATTTTACAATTCATTGGATGCTGGCAATATTTGTTAAGTAACCCTTTCAAAAAGGTTTCTATATGGAAGGAGACAGCAGGAGCCAGAATTGAAGGAGTTGTCAGAGACTTCATGGATTGTAGTGCTGATGACACTTTCCAAAAATTCAGTTCAGTTCTACTTTATTGTGCGTCAACTCATACACCAATTGGATAGTAATTAAAGTGAATAAAGACTGTAACTTGCGCATAACAAAAGAATAGCGTGAATTAAATGAATTTTTTAAATTATACCACTTAAGAAATATAACTAGCGCAACACTTTACGAGTTTAAGTAATAAAAGAGAATTTAATGTAAATGAATTAATTGTATTATGTGATGAACATTTATGCACATAAAGAAATAGAGCCAATTGCGTAATGCTATTAGTGATCTTTACTCAGTGACACAAAAAGCCAAATAAGATCAAGGACTGATTTTATTACAATCGCAGGAGATCCAAAAATGTATTGTTAAAATCTAGTTACATAAAACTCATCGAAACAGTATAAATTTTAGAGTTTCACTTTCACCACAGTTTGTGGTCAGCAAAAGAACCCGTTCCACTGTTGATGTCAATTATTAGTTCCAAATAATATTAGTAACAAAGTATTGCAATGAAGTTACTTACAATAAGCTTTTTTCACAAAACATGTATCAAAAATTTGACAATCAAACCAAATCAATTAATTTAAAATTTCTCGATGTGCATAAATTCAACATTTCCGGAGGTGTGTGTAGTGTAGAAAGATCTAACCCATCTGCCAGACCAGATCCAACCCATCCATCTGACTGTTAAATAATAATAACTGGTGTTTCCCAAATCTAGTGTGTAGGTGCTATAAGACAAAATACATTTAAACAAAATATGTATGTACATAACTCAGTGCAATCTATTGTAACATGTATTAACCACATAACTGGGAACTACTTACATATTTCTCACACCGAGTCTAGTTGATGTGATGAACATATTAATTGGTTACTCCCTTCCTAAAACTTTTGGGAGAATATAATTTGTGCACAACAAGAAGCTGTGAGGTGTATTTTAAAAATACACTTCGTTACTTTGCAACTAACAAACTTCACAAATATCATTCACCAGTCAGGTGGTCAATCGCATAAATAACAATTTTGTACTAACTAAAAAAACTAAAAATAATAACCCCGTAAGCAAATAATGTTAGAATGTGTGTAAGCAAGCAAAATAAGGTGTGGAACGTAAAGATGAAAAGCCGGCAGGGTAGAACAGCAGAGATGTGATAGCTGTATAGATTTAGGTTTAAGAGTCTGGCATCTCAATAATCCTACCTGGTAGAGTTTATTGCAAAGCTTTTCTTCCCAGTTTCGAGGTGCAGGATCTTCAGGAATGAATACATAATCAGCTTCACTTGCCAGAGCAGCTACTAGAGCCAGATAGCTGCAAAAACCACCTCACACATCAAACATCTAACCCAATCCCCATTGCGAACCAATGACTGTCCATGATACTGAAAAATGCACGCCACAACATTAAAGCCAACAATTTTACATAATACGTAGGCTTCAAATGTAATTAATTGACAAAAGAATCCACCAGAAGTTCTTTGTCAGGGCGTATGTCTCCTTCCACCTAGATGAGGATACGGAGATAAAAATTGATAAACAAATGATTTGTAGAAAAAATACAGCAGCAGCAGCGTATGAGATTTTTTTTAATCTATTGATGATGTAAAATTTTGAACGCAATGCCCCAAACCAGCAATAGAGTGATATTAGTTAAACTATCAGAAATGATTCCACCATCAATATCAGGTAAGATTCCAGTACCAAGAATCTTTGCAAATCTGTCTCTGTTTATTCGAACTGTGTTCAGTTTGCAGAAATGGGAATAGGAATACAAAGAATTACCTTTTTCTTCTTAGAGTCATTTACACCCTCCATGCCATAGAAATTTGCTTTCATGTATTACGGGTTAAAATAATATAAAATTTAACATTCATATTGAAAAATGAAATTTTTTACAGATACATATAATTTATAATGTTAGTGATACGTTTAATTTTAAAATATATTATGCATAAACATATCGACGCTGGAAAGGATAAATGGGTAAAGCGCCACACAGCTGCATGGCGCTTTAGCCATTTGTCCTTTCCAGCGTCGATATAATGATACAATGAATTCTTTCAATTGAAATATTTTTTCTTGCATTGCTTACTCTAAATTAAAAATAAATTAATATCCATGGTGCATCCAACCAAGGCACGGTCAGATTAGATAAATTTGTTATAGATTTGAAATAGAATCAGAACTTTGACAGTAAGTTTACAGAGCAGCTGTATCGAACGGCACATTATCCCGAAGCATTAAACATAATATGAAGGCAAACATGTGAGACCCATTTCCATCCCGATTATTGGAAGGTTCTTGCCTTAGCGAGGCGTGTACAGAGCAAGTCTGGCCAGTTGTCCGCTGCCGGATCCTCGGGAATGAAAAGGAAGCTTGCCTCCGAGCACAGCGCGGCCGAGACTGCCAGAAATCTGGCGACATCAACGCCATGACATTATTCCACGCAATGCAACATCATGCAGCATTTGACTACATACATCACTCCATCAATTTACCAGTGCAAGACAAATGTATAATTAGCTTCTCCTCTTTACAATAACGAAAGAGCTACTGATTGTTAAAACCACAGAGCTATGAATCCTATTAAGAAGAGAAGCCTAAGCAATATGAGGCAAATGCCCTAGGTTCTGAAAGCACTCAGGCATTCATGTCAACTGAATTCATCTGAAGTACTTTCAATATTCACGTTATTCATGAAATTGGTCCGTCAATTAAAGAAGTATAAAATTAAACTAAAAGAATAGAAAAGACGGGTGGGGTAAAATTTTACTATGTGGTATATTTACAGTCACTGTAATTGTATGTAAACTTTATAGATGAGGGCAGCTACATGAAATATACACAAATGAAACGGTATTTTTGAAAAGTGATTATCCAAACGTCGAAAAACATTATATGGGCAATGTGTGAGCGAGAAATTTGTAAATAAATGAGGACAATCTATTGCTTGTTGCTTCTCCTGTTGCTAGTATTTATAGCTTCATGGTAAAATCACAACTTCACACACATATTGTACACACACATTAGTGTGCTGTTAGGTTACACAATTTACAACAACATTAAATTACTTTACTGGTTCGTCAATGTATAAATGTATGTTAGTCCACATTGAAGAATTGTTATTATTTCATGTAGCTGAGCACGGAATAATGTGTGGACAAGATGTAGTTGTTCTAAAATAATAATTGTCATGAATGCAAAAATTGTAATATTTCAAGAATAAACCCACAAACAAAAAATAATACGGCATAGAATAAAGTTTAAAGTATACATAGGGAAACACAACTACGCTAAGTAAAAGTATCTGAGTTTTAACAGTGCAAGAATGTCCCATAAAGAAGGAAAAACCCTTTAGATTCCTTGCCTGGAGAAGTTTATTGCATAGTTTAACTGGCCAATCCACCGGGGGTGGTGATTCAGGGACAAATACAAAGTCAGCTTCGGAGGAAAGGGCCGTCACAAGGGCTAGGTACCTGGGGGAATCATTGTCACTTATTAAATGGGAACCTTATAATAATGGGCCACTTGCATGGATTTCATTACGACAAGAAAAAAATCGTGTGGATAGATTTTTTAAATAAAAAATCCGTTTTTTGGGCTCGTGACGTCACAACATGAAAATGTTCCGTCTCCAATAATATTCAATTAATTTTGTATTCCAGATTAATTTTTTTGAAACTTAAAATTCACTAGCTTTATTGTTTGTTACCTGAGAACTTATGTTTGCTTTGACGTTTTGACAGATGTTATACAGTGAACATCGTACAGATGCTTTCCGCAGCGGCTGTCTTAGGAGCGTAATGGTAATGATCAACCACCATAACACGGACATGAGCCTAGCAAGGTGGTCGAAAAATCCACAAATGATGTAACCATTCAAAGCAATGAATAAAGAAAAACTTTTTAAAAAAATGGTGCTGATTTTAACAAAATCAAATTTTAAGTTTTTTACATTGGTTTAGTCATATACAAACGTTGAACATTGTTAATGATCAATAAGATGGAACAAAAAAAAAATATTTATGAGATGTAATATTTTTGGTATGCCTCGTTATTCCCCTGTGCCATTTGTGTGGAATACGTCAGTTTTTTTTAAAATGATTTTCGGCTATGTAATTATTGTTTTTTAACCTGTCATTTGCCAGAGACGCGGAATAAGGAACTCCAGTGAAAAATATTATGGCTTTAAAAAAATATGTTCATATAGACCAAGAAACGCTGATTCTGAATATATAAGTTTTATTTCATAATATTAAACGCAGAGTTTTTTAAAAAATATTAAAAAGTGCATTTTTAAACCTCTTTCAAAACACAGCGTTAAGTTGGCATTACTGAAATGGTTAACTGTGACGTCACACTTAACCTGTCACCTGGTGATAGTGTGTTGACATTTGAAATGACTTGAAGTGCACACGTACCTATGCAATTCAACATTTCGTGTGTTTGGTTTATTTTCATACTGTTTATAGAGATTTAGATAAATAATAGTTATTGTGTTTATTGAAACATAATTTAGGCCCTCAACAATTTACGAAAAGGGCTATATTTGCGGACAATCTGCAATCAATTTTGTCTATTTGAGGTTAAAGTCGTCCTATTTTGACATTTTGTTATGTATTTTCAAATTGTTTTTAGTATAGGGCTTTTTATACAAGTTGTTACACACTCGTCATGATCAGTGTATTATAAATACCAGTGTTTCTGTATGTATTATACATAAAACAATGTATCTACAAAGTAACGCCTGACACAAAACACGATGTCACATGTATTTGCAATGAAAGAGATGATTTATTGTTTTTATATTGCACTTTGATTAAATACAATAACAGTAGCGGTGAAATGTGGACATTTTACCAATGTTTTTCTATATTAAAAGCAGTTAATCTTAAATAAAAACGCCTCAATTTCTCACACAAAAGTCATTGAGTCATCCTATATTAATTTTATTCCGCCATTTTCTTAAATTCAAAATCAGGGATGCTCAGCCCAAGAAAATTATTTCCCTAGATTTCGAAGTGAAATTTCACATTTACGCAATTACCTACGTAGCCACCCGATTGTGTAACACTAATCCTGTTATATGTTAATTAATATGATAATTAATTGGAAAGATATCGGAACTTGGTAAATATACTAATAATACCGTGATTTTCCAAATAAAACACTTTTTGCTACGTGAAGTAATAATTTAAAAGTACGAATACACTCACCACTGAATTAGAAACTGAATTCCAAATAAAAAAAAACACTTTGCAAAATAAAAATCATAAGCAACCCGCCGCTCATTTGTACCAAGCGTGGTATTTTGAAGACCCCCCCCCCCCCCCCCGAACGTGTCACGTAGTATGGGTACGTTCCATAATATCATTTTGAGTTGTCAGTGTTAAAAATAACATTGCATGTAAGTACATGAACAATAATTAAGATTCATAGGAATTCCAAAAAATATATATATATAAATATTACCAGTAATATTGTCATATGTAATAAAAATTTTGCCAGAGTTCGAAATTTCCCTAGATTTTGTCCTGATTTCCCTTATCCCTAAAAAATATTTTTCTCCCCTAGATCTAGGGAAATTTCCCTCGACATGACATCACTGATTCAAAATGACAACTTAAAAAGTAAAAAACTATGAGTGGGTGAAGACCACCATAGATACGGTGCGTTTCTGGGAGTCTTTAAAAATTAAAACTTTGACAATTATTTTAACTATTAAAACTAACTATAAAAATAAAAATAAAAATGCAGTTATTTAAGTTTGAAGGTCTTTATTCATTAAAAAAAATAAAAAAATTGGACTGGAGTTCTCTATTGGGGGCGGATCAAATTTCAAAAAAGAATATTGATTCAAATAATTTGGATGCGATTTTAATTTTTTTGTATAAAGAAACTGTACCAAGGAAAAGGTCAGAATAGCTTCCTCCATTCTTGTTCTTAAGGTAATTTCCACGCGATTTTTCCAAAAAACGCTGACCCTTGAGGGGTTAATAATATTTGCCTAAATCGGAAAAAAATTAAAAAACATGTGTTGCAAGTGGCCTATTAGAAAAACCTGAATACATCATTAATCAATGTAATCTCCTCCCTCAGAATGTTAGTTTGGAAGTGTCCTGTAAACATTGTTATCTATGTATTGTAGAAGCTACTTACACTGAAACTCTCTTAAGAAGTTTTCCAAGAGACAACCTTATATGTGGTTTCAATTGGGCCATTTAGTCTCCAAGGGACCAAAAAAACCAAACTTCTTTAGCATTATAACTTCTTAAGATGGTTTCACTGTAATATTAAAAATAACACAATTTAAGCCTTTAATACTAAAGTTATTAGTGAGGTTGGATTAATTTCGCTTCACAGTTCTTCTTTTATTGTGGAAATTCGTAGTAAAAATACTTATTACAACCTCCAAAATCGCTTAGACGACCTTTGATAAATGCACTTGAAGATTGTATGAATTAGATTTAACTTCTTGGCATTCAGATAAAGATAATATCTACACATAAATTATATATAGGTACATAACTTTAATAGTCTCGTTTTCATAATATACAATTTAACAAGTTTGTTCTGTAATACGTATATATTTGAAGGTTGGTTGGAAAAATAAAATACTTTTTCAAGTAGCAATTGAAATTGAAGGAAATCAATGTGCCGGAGTTTATAAAAATATACCGTCTAAAGGGGTTATAAAAGTAGATCGGTTGGAGTAGTCCATCATTCTTTACAGTGGCTTCCTCGGAAGTTGAAACAGCCACGATATTATCCAACCTCAAATAAAACATAATCAGCCTTCAAGTCTTTTAAATCTTTTATCAGCTGACAAAATTTTTCCACATGATTAAAGATTGTAACAGTTAACAGTATTTTGTTGTTTGACGTTTGGAGTAAAGCTATGTTGCGTTTCGTTCTCCTTTTTGAGCCAACGTTTCAGACAGCCTTGCACTGCAGTGCCCATCATCGGGGCAGTTACAGATATATAAGACAATGCAAGACTGGCCATCATCAGTCTGTCCAAAACATTGGCTCAAGATGAAGGAGGAAGCTTAACACAGCTTAATACCCCAAATGTCAAACGACACAATAATTCAGTGTGGAAGAATTAGCCTAGAACAGGAGGTGGTTTGTTTCTTACCCGCAGTGCCTGCCCATGACCTCCATGATGAAGGTTCTCTGATGGGAGTAGGCCGTGCTGACGATGGCGTCGATGGCCTCGATGATCCTGTGCAGAGCGGAGTCTGTACCGATGGTCATGTCTGTACCGCAGAAATCATTATCGATGGATCCCACCTACAGAAGGGAAGAAGGTCAATTAATCAAAGGTGTTAGTAGGTAAATGGTTTATTTAAAAGCACAACTGTTTATATAACAGTAGTTTATAACATTGTAATATCATTTTATTAAAAAAGTAGTGGAGATATTCTACACTTTTTTGTTGAAGGTAATCATTAACTCTGATTTTTAAATGATTATGGAGACCTAATAGTATTTTACAGCAATTTAACATAAAAAGCCATTTTCAAACCTCCTTGTAATGTTTGGATTTCTCTATTGCCTTTTTTATATGCCCTTCTCAAAGCATACCTAAGTATGATGTAATAAATATTTTTAATTATATCTTGAAGGTACAAATTTTATTGTTTTGTTATTCAGAAATAACTATTCACATACAACCTAACCCATATAAAAAAATGAAAATAATGGAATCCTGTCAAATTTAACCTATAAATAGATTAGGCAGAATTTATTTCATTACTCCATCTCCAACATTTATAAAATAACTCTCTTTAAAAGATTTACCACCCTTCCAATCACCCTTCTGTTCTAATTCTATTCATGATATGTATTTTACCTGAAATATCCTTGTAACTACTATATTCATTTATGTACGCCTGTCTCGACTCAGGTATACCCTAGTGAGACAGGCATACAAATAAAACCATTGTAAATATATTTTATTATAGATAAATAAATAAAAAATAAATTCTATTTATTTTTATGTTTTTGTATTTTTATTGAAAGAACCAGTCCCTCAAATACTTTGCTAACAATGTTGACCTAAATTTTAAGTCTAAGCTTTAGGAATTAACGTCTCCTCTAAAAAAACATAACCTTGGCACGACATTCAGCCATGAGTTAGTTAAAATTAAAAAGTCTTTTAACAGAATATCTCTATCTAAATGTTTGATCTATCTGTATAAATAAAATTATATTAATAAAAATGAATCGCCTAAATGTATGTACGAGCATAACTTTACCTACACGAACGACTTTACCTATTTCATTCAAACTTTGGGGATTTAATGTGTGCATGCCCGAGAAGGTTTCCATATATACTGGTGAGGTTTGGCATTATGAAATTTGTATAAAAAAATTGCAATAGGTAGCATGTGAGCTGTTTGAAAACTGAGAATGCGGGAGGGGGGAGGGGAACCCGGGAGGGGGGAGGGGAACCTGGGAGGGGGAGGGAGAGGTTCACAAGAGGGGGGAGGGGAACCCGGGAGGGGAGTTCGCAGGACAGGGGAAGCGGGCGAGAGGAATTTTTTTTTTTCACCTAAGCTCCACACAGGAGGCCCTGAGGAAAATAATTCCCATCAGGGCCTATGTCATCTTTGGGGATGCTGTGTGGAGGGTTTTTTCAAGTAAAGGAAGGAGAGGAGAGTTCTGGGAAGGAAAAAGGTTTAAGGGGTGGGTAGGAATCTGGGATTCAGTGTATCCTGGTCATCCGCCTCCAAAACCTAAACAAACCTCACCCCATGAACCTGGGCACCTCTTCTAAATCACCAAACGTAGCGAACCACTTGGGGTGACCTATGGCAGAGGTGGTGGTTATCCAATAATGGTTCCCGGTGCGGCGGTACCCATTCCCGCCTCCCAAATCGGGAGAGGGAAGGCGGATTGCGAACGCGAGAGGGGAAGGGGATGCGGGAGAGAAAGGGGAGGCAGGAAGGAAGGGGAACGGGACGAATGGGAAAGGACAAGCAGGGAGAAACAATTTATTTATTAAGTGGCATACCAACACATACCGGGAACTCGCTATAATAATATAAATGGAGCGACCGATCGATGTGATTTTTTAAACAGGGAGAATTAGAAGACTGGGAAATGACACAGGCTACCAACAACTAAGATTAATTCTTTAAAAAGTAATTTCCCCCTAATACCATGCGAGCGAAACCGTGGGTAAAAGCTAGTTAGTTCATATTTTTGGGGACTTTTATTTCACTACCATCACCAAATCACATTACATACCTTTTACCAATTTAGTAATTTAAAAACGTAACATTTTCGACTATTATTACTTTTTAACCCCTGAAGCCTCTGACATTTTGCAACTCTCTTAGGAGAACTGTTAATTTTCGCATTACATTTGATTCCAGATAAAATCGCTGTTTTTGAACGTATTTCAAAATAAAATATTGACCTTTTTTTACATTAGCTACACACAGGAAACCCTGAAGAAAATAATTTCCCTCAAGACCTATGTCATCTTTGGGGATGCTGTGTGGAGGGTCTTTTTGGGAAAGGAAGGAGAGGATGTTCTGAGAAGAAAAGGGGTATGAGGGAGGGGTGGGTAGGAATCTGGGGGTCAGTGTTTCCAAGAGTGACGGACTTTTGAATCCATCCCTCCCACTACAGTGCAAGGTGGTGTACAGAGAGAGAATACGGCTGGAGAAGTCAAAGTGACTTCCTCAACCATGCAGTTGGTAGGTAGACACATCCGCCGCCAAGACCCAGACAAACCTCACCCCATGAACCCGGGCAGATGAAAGATTCTTTTAGATTATACTATTACAAATCGACATACACAATTGAAAATATTAAAATTTTGAACGCAAACAAAAGATAAAGTTTTTAAAGTAGCTTATTGATGATTTTTTATCGTATAAACTGTAATTACTACTTAATAAGAAACCAAAAATTAATTAGATAAAGATATTATAAAAGTTATCATCTTTTTTTTTCGTTCAATATAAACATTTTTATTTAAAAATTTGCAAATCTTGAGAAATATTTTTCAAATACTAAATTCAAATGCTTTTATAGAATTACTAGCTGACCCGGAAAACTTTGTTTTGCCATATAAATTATTTCTAGTGAATATTTTGGTTGTTAAATAAAAAATAACTAATGTATTGTAAGTGTGTGGGGATGGGATCTATGACAGAAAGAGTAATGGAGCGCTGTAGATGATGACCGCCGATAAAAACAAAAAAAAACACCAACTAAAGTAGGAAAATGAAATATAGAAAATCAATATGAATTTCGAAGAGCAATTGAGTGTACGATATTTTTTGTCAGTCCATCTTTAGCCAACACAAATAAGCTCGATGTTTGCCCACGCGAGAACATGATGCCGAATGAAATATCAAAATGACACGACGCTTCTTGTGAATGTCTTGCGCATGTGTGGGTGAAAGTTCGATGAAGCGGACGTAGCGCCATCTGTCATTCAACAACATAAATAATTTCGTTATGTTTGAAATACGAAAGGCGGTTAAATTTGTTCATACAAAAATACTAAAATCGCTATGAAAAATGGGAGGGTCGGGGTAGGAGGATTAAAATGTTGGGTGTTATAGGTATTTTGTGTGCCAAATAAATAAATAAAAAAATACAAAAATAAAATTTTGTCAAAAAAATAGATTTTTTTTCTGGATAGGGACACCCTAATCACCTAGCGATATGAAATATACTTTAAAACCTATTCTCATACCTACCAAATATACATGAAAAATTTCATAAAAATCGATCAAGCCGTTACGGAGGAGTGCGACCACAAACACCTTGACACGATATTTTTATATATAAGATTTCAATTTTTCAGGATCGTTTATGGTAATTTTCTTAATGCAATCTGAAAGACTGGTATTCTCCCTTCCTAACACTGATGACCGGCTTGGTCTAGAGGTAAGGCTCTTGATTAGCAAGCCGAAGGTCTCGGGAATGAATCCCGGCGTGGGCAAATAAATGTTACTTGATTAATTTGTGTTACTTCGCAAATAATTTATTTAAAATAATGCAGAGTGTATTTGCGGCGCATTCCAGAGTGGAAGATACTCTCAGTATCGCCCTGATATAAGACCACCATTCAGAATTGAAACATTGCTTGAAATGGCTTTAGCTGTGTTTGGTGACCAAATCTGAATAGCCAGGTACTTTCTCACCTTCCTCTTCCCCATCTCCTTCCCCTCCCTACTACCTTCAGCCTCACAACATACCCCAATTGGGGATGCAATAGTCTCATTGGCTCCAGACGGGAGCAGCTGAGACTCTTGTGAGGTATTTACATAAAAAAACTGTTTAAATCATAATTCTCATCATAATAAAGCACAACTTTTACGAGACCTTGGTGACAAGGAGGGATACATATCACCCAAAAAGACGACGGCTTTTTGTGAAGAATGTGGTATCTCCCAAAAATTGCCCAAGGGGTTAATAAAGATAATTTTGAGATCAAACTACATAATTTGAAAAATAATATACTTAATAGTATTGTTAATGGAAGAGCCTGTTTAACAAAACATGCCCATTTTAACTATTTATTTTTTATTTATTTATAAAATATATTATACATAATTAAGACATTTACATAGAGTAAATACATTAAATCACCATACTAGGTGGCTGCCTGTTTCACTGGATTAACGGAAAATAAATCTAAATTTGCATATTTATGTATGAATTTAAATTTCCGAGAGGTATTACATGCTTTTAATACAAAACAAGGCAGCTGAGGTCACTTTTTGCAACATTTCATCATAAAAAGTGGGAAAAAAGTTTGATGATATTTTTTATCATTAACTTCTTAAACCGTTTGTTTTTCACATGCGCTTACCGCACAAGAGACCTACCTACTTACTTCTTCAATTTGGAGTAAGTAAGGAAGTGGGGAGGGGAAGGAAATAGGAAATATGAAAATTGGGAAGTAGGCACTGATTATTTGGACTTGGCCACTAAACATGGCTTAAACTGTTTCAAACAACATTTCAATTCTGAATAGTGATCTTTCACCGGGGCGATACTGGGAGTATCTAAAAATGTAGCATATGTAAGAAATATAGTTACCATGCCAGCAATGTGCAGGTACTTGCACTTGTCAAACTGGTCCTGGGTAATCTTGTTGGTTTTGAGCAGCTCCTCGAGCAGGTCGATCCACTCCTGACGGAAGAGATCGGCACCGGTAAGGGAGCCATCTCCGCCAATCACCACCAGGTTGGAGATCCCGCGGGACACCAGGTTGTAGGCGGCGGTCAGGCGGCCGGGCCTCTCCCTGATTTCATTCAATTTCATCATTATTTTATTGAACTTCCTCGAAATTTCATTAAATTACATCATTATTTCACTGAACTTTCTTTAAATTTCAAAATTACATCATAATTCCATTGAACTTCCTCTAAATTTCATTAAATGACATCATTATATTACCGAACTTTCTTTAAATTTCAAAGTTACATCATAATTCTGTTGAACTTCCTCGACATTTCATTAAGCGACATCATTATTTAATGAACTTTCTTTAAATTTCAAAATATGTAACATCACAATTCCATTAAAGTTCCTTTAAATTTCATTAAATTTCATCATTATTTTACAGAACTTACAGAATTTCCTCTAAATGTCATTAAATAACAAAATTAGATCATTGAACTTTCTCTAAAATTTCATCATTATTTTATGGAATTTTATTTCAACTTCATTCAATAGTGACTGTATCAAATATAATAATATAATTTTATATTTGTCAATGCTTTCAGCCGTCAATCATTATTTTGTTGTATTTTATTGAATTTGACCTCTAAATTTCATAAAATGACATCATTATTTATACACTATATACCATCGTTTCTCAAACTGAGGGTCGAGATTCGGCAAAGGGGGGTCGCAATCAATCAAAAAAATAAGTACATCTAAAATCCTTTTATTAAAAAATGAATTTCAAGTTATAATCAAGTGTTGCATATACCTACTACCTAATAAACCAATAAATAATGATGTGTTATTTATAATTAATTAATTTGACGATTGAGTTTGTTTTTATAAGGTTTTCAATACATAGATCGATAATTGAAACACAAATAAGCAAATTATTTTCAAGTGATAACAGACAATTTATATACAACCAGCCTTACTAAAAAAAAACCACAGCACGGCCGATAACCTGTGTTGCAGCAGCAACATGAATAAAACCAAAATACACTAAAACACGATAACATTACTAATAAGATTTGATCTTAAAATGTATTTTAAGTCTGGCAACAGTGCAATTTTTCATACCGTACATAATTTAATTGTTTGTTTTCCTACAGAACCGCTAGATGGCAGCGCCTTCGCATTCGTCATTCGCATTGAAACTGCCAAAAAAAAACTCACTTCGCGGGTATGTGAGAAATATTACACAAATCTGATCGTAATATCTATTAATATGACTAATTCACTATTACATTCGCATAATTGATATATTTACCGTGTTTTTGTGGTTTTTAATAAGTTTTAGTCAAGTTATAATAACCATAATCATACTTTGAAAATTGAAATGTCAATAAGTATTTTATGTAAAACATGAAAATTCAAATTTACATTTAAAGTATTTTATTTTATGTGAATTTCATAAAAGTGGTGTTTTTTTTTAAATATTAATATCTAATACATGTGTTCCTAAACGTATCAATGAAATTAACGTCTTTAGAGTTGCAAGAAATCTGTTATAAAAGTTGGTATTATTTTTTTAGGTTAGTTTTTTGGCAATAAAAAAACTTTGAAATTTTTTATAATTTTTTTATTGTATGCACGAGGAAAAAGTGAGGTGACAGTTTCGTTCCAAATTCATTATATAAAAGGTCAGTATTTTTTAAATTTTGTTTTTTTATAAATTTCTGTACACTTTCATCAAATATGTTTTGGTAAAAAAAAAATCCATTTTTTTTCGCATTTGAATCTTAATATATGGCAGTTTTTAAAAACTAAAGTGTATTTCAAATACACAAATCTAAAAGGTAATTTTATCTAGTTTTCATAAATGGTATTTGTTTTTAGGACACCTTCAAAAATAAGAAATATATAGAACATTCAAAATACTTTGGAAAATTTTCTAATTTTGTTCAGATATCATTACTAAAACAGAGATAAACTACCCTCTCAGGCCGTGTTAACCAAGTGTATTTTTTTCCATGAACAATTTTTTTAATTAGTAATGTTTTCACATCCGCGGCCGTTTGTCAATTGAATAAAATTTCCACTGGGTTTTTTAGTAAGGCTGTTAGTTTTTAAAGCCACCATAGACTAGAAGCCTTTTACACACAAGAAATGGCAAATGGGATCAATGTTTTCAAAGCATCCGTTACTAAAGTTTTCGTATTCCCATCATCGTGCAAGCCAAAACTTAGACTAAGTAAAGTAAAACTTTAAAATATGTAATGAGTCGGTCGTAAGGTTTTTAACTTTTTTTTTGGATTTTAAAGGGATCGCTTCACTAAAAAGGTTGAGAAACGATGCTATAGACCAGTGATTCTTAACGAGGGTGCCAGCGCCCCCTTGTGGGCGCTTTGGAGGTCTGGGGGGCATTTTTAAATTTTTAGCACTTAGCTGCACTTTAGCAGGGCGCTGCAGAAGTTCGAAGTGTTATTGTATCAATATAGAAAATAAGCTCATTCACGAGCTATGCACACTGATTACATTATTGACACACTTTCTTTAGGTGCAATGATTTGAGAAGTTCTGATAAATAAACTTCACTTTCACACACTAAAATTTCAACTGAGGCATAATACTCAATAATTCTCATAATTTTTTATTAGTACGCAATGGATTTCCTACTACAATGTGTACATTTTAAGATTCGGGGAGGAGGGTGCTGGATAATTTTACTGTGGTAAAGGGGGCGATTCTTTCAATACGGTTAAGAAACACTGCTGTAGACTAAACTTATAAAAATTTGAAAAATAATATACTTAATAGTATTGTTAATGGAAGAGCCTGTTTAACCAAACATGCCCATTTTGGTTAAACAGCACAACACTGCTATAGACTAAACTTATAAAAAAGTTGGTTTTGCTTACACAGATTCGAGTCTGTTAGCTGTTTTTATCAAGAGGGGAATGAAATTGGATAACATTTTAGTATCTAGTCAGTATTTAATTCTTATTATTTCTACAGAAGATTATTTTAATTTCTAAATCATGGAAACATATTTCTTCAAAGATTTTTTTAACAGTAAGTAATCGTATCCCCTGTAAGTCATTAAAAAAAATTCTAAACATATGCTATCAATAATTTTTTTGATTTCAATAACAAATTAGTAACTGCTTTTAAATCAATGGCCAGTTGAGACCATCAAAAAGAGGAACCCAAAGTATTGTGACTAGCATAGAAACACAATGTACGTTAACAATATTTATTTGGGACGGGACCAATTGGTTGGTACGTTTATTATCTTTATTTAACCTATCTATTAGGGTGGGCGGGCAAAGCTAACCTTTGTAACAATTTAATTGATGGTTCATACGTTCAATAAATTAGTCTACACGGAATAAGTACTTTTCAATAAATAAATTTAATATTATCAGATTGCACACAAAAAACATTTTACAGATACAAAAGTAAGTCAATTTTTATCTTCGATACTTAGAAATGCAGTTTAACTCAAGTGTTAATGTTAATGATTAAACTTCTGTAAATAAATTAAATTTGATGTTGAAAATATTGATTTGTGTATCTAAAAGTCGATTTTTTTTTTTTTTAATTACTGTCTGGGAAGTTTTAACATACTAACAAACATCATTATAATTCAAGTTTATAATGAAAATCATATTTCACAAGTTTTAATATTGAAAGTGTATTACTGCTAGGCTGTGAAAGACTTTGTATGCAACTCTGGTTATTCCATGAGATCATATAGGTACCGCAAGAATTGTATTTTATTAAATTATAATTCATAAATTTAAATAAATTTAGCAAACCTGAACTGGGTGCAACGAGCAGAGCCGATGACGGTACCACCCCTGTGGATGATGGAGCTCACAGACGACCAATTGGCTTCCTCGATGTTATCACCCCCATCCACCATTCCTTGGTAGCCCTCTCTGATGAAGTACACCTTGCAGCCCAGGTACAGCCCCATTCGCACCACAGCCCTCACAGCTGCATTCATGCCCTGCGAGTCTCCTCCGCTGGTGAACACGGCGAGCCCCTTACCTTTGTGGGCTCCCCGCTCAATAAATTTCTGGTTCGCCGGATCATCCATGTTTAATATTTTTATTAAACACTGACAAACCAACCTGAGAAATAAAATTACAAACATTAATAAATGGACAATTCGAAAAATTTGTCCTATTAATTTATGTGTGAAATTTACCTTTTTAAATAACTTCAATGCAATGTTTTTAACGCTGGAAACAGCTCCCGATAACTCACTTAATTTCGAGAAACGCTCTTCGTATTTGACAGAAGTTCGCGGCGCAAGGTGATCTTGCCAAGGTGACCTTTGCTTTGAAGGGTAAATTTGACGTTTGTTCAACGGCTACAAGCCGAATGAATTCTGCAGTGAAATCAAGGAAAGATATTCCTTATATATCCTTCACGGCATAGTACTTAATGCCTATTTCGCGTGAAGGTAAATAATTGAGTCAGTGTTGTAACAGCCAACCAATCGATATTATAGAAGATATCGATGCGGTGCAGCAATTTCTAAAAATCGACATGCTTCATAAATTTTAGATTTTGTGCTCGCATTTTTCGTCTTCTCGTGGTTAATTTTATTTTTAGAATTGAATTCTTATACGATTCTGGGATTTTTTTGTTGTTTTTCTGAAGAACCATGGTAAGCGTCCACAGGTCGCATCGCACGCATTGGACGGATCGTATCAAACGAATTGTACAATTATTTATATGGTTAGTCATGGAAAAGCGTCCACTGATCCGCACCGGACGGACCGCACCACGCCTGATAAATCCGTGATGCGATCCGTCCGTTGCGGACGCTCACTTTCCCCGAATGGTAAAGCTAGACACACACGGCCGAGCCATTCGGACTCCATTTGGACTCGGAGGCACGCACGACCAAGTCGAGCTTAATCTTGCACTAAATCAGCCCCGGATCTAAGGGGGTCAAAACGGGGCGCCTGCCCCGAGTGGCAGTTTTAGGAAGCGCCAAAATCGTAGTTTATGTTTGATTGAAAAAAAACTTGATTCAGAAAGTGCCTGGCATCCAGTGCACGTTGTTCTATCGATTATTTGATTTCAAAATGACCAGTTGGTTTTGGAACACATCGTAAGTTGATTTATGAACGTATCCTAAGTCGACTTTCAACGCGTGCGTGAGCAGTATGGGTACAGTCCATGAAACATCGATGTTTTTTACCATCTATGTATTTCGATTCATTGTCATAGATAAATCGATTGTTAAATAATCGATTCTTGGAAATCGATTCTTAGACATCGATTCTCGCTTATCGATGTCAGTATAAAATAGGTATATTTTCGTAACATCCAGAACAAAATACTTTCCCGACACGAGTTCCGAGTAGTGAATTCTGGTGAATACTGAACGAGCACATAGCATGGCGAGCCTTTGGCGCAGGAATTTGCCACACACGGCAAAAGCGGGTATCCTGCGACCAAATATTTTCAAAAAATTGGCGAGCGGTCTCAATGCTTGTTTTCTGCGTCTATGGATGAATACATTTCTCTCAAGTCCACGGCAAATTGAAAATAAAAAAGGCAAACCTTCGAAATTACTTAACACCTTTTTACCTTTTGATTCACTTACTGTTAAAGACAACTTTTTACATTCGGGGCTTTGGAAAATAATGCATTCTAATTTTTCATTTTCTTTTAATTTCACGTAATTGAAACTTTGAATGCAGTATTTTCCATTGCCGAATGCAAATGGTAGATTTTAGTAATTAAGGTGAATCTAAACGTTTTTTTATAAATGTATTTTTATTAATCACGTCCAGTGATTTCAAAAGTTTACCCAAAACATTATTGTCACGCCCCAATGTATGGTCCAATTTTCAATATTTTGAAAGCATTCTGTCGCAGGAGACCCACCTTAACGCGGGCGCATCAAATATGGCTGGGACGTGTGACCTACCTTCAATACCATGCATGAAATAGGCTAAGCCCAAAAACCCCTGCTTTGTAGCGTAATGTACCTGTCATAAAATCAGATTGCTCTCCTGTAATTTTTAATGAACCTATTTCAGTAGATTCTATCGTGAATTACGAAGCACTGAAAAATAAGACGCTTCTTTATTCCATATTTTTATGGCAAGAAAAGTACTTAATTTCTGACGAAACCGGGTATTTCCTTCAAAATGTCAAGAATGCTCATACGCTCATACCTATGGGACATAGGTACTATATTCATGACAGCTGAAAACCGTAGTTGATCACAGTGCACTATATACAATATCCATACAAATCAGTGGCAATAGTCGTATCGAAACTCTCTCCCACAAATAAACCAAAGCACCCTTTCCGTATAATGTAAGATTTTATTTCTGCAAAGACTCTTAGAACTCTAGACGGTAAAACCCAGATTATCAATAAAAAATAATTAAGTATTGCAAAATGCGTCGCTGCCGTCCTCCGAAAGAAAAGACGTGCACAACTGCACACCATCTCCATCTGCACTCTGCAGCCGCACAGCCGCAGGCCGCAGCCACAGGATCATCACAGGATACAAGTCGTCGCTTTGGTTGGACAGGGTTCTAACTTCTCTTTACCTCGTTCTGAGTTGTTGTGTACCCAGGTTTGAAAAGACGATATCTCTATGGAGCCATTCATTTATTACGTAAGACGAATTTTGCTAGTTTTCGACCCACTCCCCCCCTATTATAAGAAAAATAAGAATAGACCAACCCCCCCCCCCCTTGTTTTTTATTTATTACGTAAGAATCCAAAGGAAAAAATGAATACGCGTTTGGTTTGTTTTAATGTTTATTTTTCAAAGCAACAATTTTTAGAAATGTTTATTTGTACTTATAAAGGTACTAATAATTGTAACTGCCCATTTTTGTGCTCTTACATAAGAACTATCGAGACTCCCTCCCACCCCCTTGTAAGGAAAAACAAGACATGGTCGACCCCCGACCCCCCTCCCCCCTAAATAAATCGTCATACGTAATAAATGAATAGCCCCATCTAATCACCGATTTCTGATTTTGTATGAAACTTGTGCAAAGTATTTTAGTTCATCTTAGGAAAATATTTAAATATGACTTATTCTTACCATTTTAGAACATAAGTATCTAAAAGTACAGCTATAATCATAATACGCAACCCACTAGTTAGGGCAAAGGACGGACCGCCAAACTCACACACTCCTTGCCTCGTTCACATTCATACATGCTCTTCTATTATTCTTTTCTAATAAAATATTTTCCATACATATTAAACTAAAATACCACAAGATTCAGCCTCAAAATCAGAAATTGTGGGGGCATACATTAATTACGTGAGCTCAAAGGGTGGGAGGGTCCAGCAAAAACTTGAAAAGAATATACGAAATGGCCCAAATTTATCTCACCGAGGGGGGGGTCTAGATTGGAAGAAAAACTGCTCACGTAACTAATGTATGCCTCTAAATAGGTATGAGAATTCGGCTTTGCAAATTTTGACACCCGATATCATGGTAAGGGGAAGTTAGAACACCTAAAGTAACAAACTACTGCGCCTCGCAAAAACAATCAATTATGAGATGATATAATAACCAACCAAAAAGGGGTTCTCACGGGGACCACAAGGTACAAGAATGAGCTCTTGGGTTACGAATCAGCCTTTGTTTTGTAGTAAAATGAACGAATGTTTCACCGACCACATTTTAGATCTCACGGACCACCAGTTGGGAACCACCGTTTTAGAGGCAACTCAGCAATTATTACTATTATACTCCATTTACTACGCAAATGTGATGAAATATAAATTATTAACAAAAGCTTTTCGACTGCAGTTTTTTTTTACAAATGCCTGATATTCTTTGGAACACAAATTTGTCATATATAAATTAAAAATTTTACACAAAAGGGATATTTTCAAAAAATTTCATTATATTTGACACAATATGAACATACCTACTGTTTATAGATAAGGCAACATTATTTTTTTTTAACACACTAAAAAATGCCAGTTGCCTAGGTAAAATAAATGAAAAATTGAAAACAAAAATAAATAAGCACATATCTGGGCTAGATACTTGCTGCTATACCTTTCATTGAAAAATAATTGTCCTGTTCGGTAAGGCATTTTGGCCCCAAATTAAACTTCTGCGAGAAAATCACGCAACAATCCCTAACCCTATTTCTATTCTGGTTATAGAAACGAACAAAAAATGGTTAAGTTTTAAGATTTTCATGGCCAAAAGCATTTTCGTTATTTGTTTTTGGGGTGTTATGCCGTGTTGCGCTACCTCCTTCTTTAGCCAACGTTTCGGACATCGCAGTGTCCATCATCAGGGCAGATCCGGTAGATGTAACACCCCAAAAACAAATAACGAAAAAGAACAAAAAATGGTTTTGCATTCAAAGATCATTAAGAATCTCGTCAAACTAAGTCAAAGTCGCAAACCTCATACTTGCCTTCCTTCTATCTAACTGCATTAAATCTGGTAGATTGCTATATACTTACCTTTAAAACCAATTTTCTTTTCCTATCTTTAGCCGTACTCTTTCTTGTTCATAAGATATTATTTTCCAATTTTAGCTGATTGCCTCCAATACTGCACAGGTACCACAATCATTATGGCTACCGTAGTGTATTGCCTGGTGGTGTAGATTTTGGAATGGTGTAGATTTTAAAATCCAAACAACCTTCAAACAAGCCAAATATGTATCAAGCCTCCACGATTGATAACATTCAGATCTGCTGCGTGGGAGACAAGGTTGAATAAAATTATGGAAATTGCCACCTCAGAGCAGTGGTTATCTAAATTTGGGTAATGAAATACAATAATCCCCGCTAATCTTGTATTTGACTGATGGGACGCAGTGCCATAGTACAGAATTAGCTTGGGATTAATGCAGTTGAATCAGGGCTATCCAACTAGTGTAGTTTAGGAATTGAATGAAAATGGATAATATTTGTAATATAAAATTATAATTTATTGATAATTACAACATAAAATTGTTTAAAACGAAACATATATTTATTATGCGCTTAGTGAATCTCCTCTTGACTATACAGGCGTATTAAAAATGTATAAAGTTAAATATGTATTAGAAATGCTAGTTTTCCTTCCACTGAACTCTGTAGCACAAGTTGGATAGCTCCGTGATGAAACTTTCAAATGATGGGTAAAGTAAATAAGATGGTGTACTTTTAATAACTTAAATCCATATATATTTCTATCCATCAGGTCAGCTTAAGATTCAGTGTAAATACACAGTTATAGAAATATAAGACTTTTGGTCAGGACACATAACATGTAGGTGATTCGTATGTGAGGAGTGGGATTATTACACTGACATTCAACATTTTTACAACCAAATTACTTATGAAAAAAGATGACAAGATATTTTGAGAAATATAATAAAAAGTATATTACAATAAATTCCAGCTGCAACTGCCCGCCCGACAGAGGGAGATATTGGGAAACATGGCCGCCGCCCTTCTTCCCAAACAGTTAAGAGTCAAGAGCCAGGAACCAGGAGCCAGCCCGAGCAGACCTACAAGGGTCGGATCACCAGCCACTCTCCACACTCCACTCTCCGTCGCCTCTACGCTCACACTACATCGTCTAGGTGTCTTGCATTCTGAATGGACATACAAACATTATAATATAAAAATAAGCAACAATATCAGTCATCCTTTCATATAGGTAAAGACACAAAGGAATATGACTCCCGTTTACTTTAACCATTCAGATTCAGATATACACATATTCCACAATAACTGTAAAATGGTAAAACATCAATCAGTATTAAACTGTAAACATCGAGAATGCAAGAGGTTCCAAGATGACACTTAAAACAGTGCAACAGTCTCTCAGTTTGGTATCAGCGACTGCGAAACTCACACGAGCGCACAAGCGCTTGAGCGCCACGGGCAACGGGATCCAGACAAGAGTTACCCAATAACAACAGGAATAGAGGTGTGGACTAAACGAGTAGAAACATGACAATGACATGAAGATGGTAATGGTGAGTGTTTGTTTGTTGTTGTGGTGAGGGAAACTAGTTGTCCCCAGTCTCCTGTTGCTCCTCTCCGTCTCCCTGCGTGTCTGAGGTCCACAGCGTGAGGTTATCTCGCAGCAGCTGCATGATGAGGGTGGAGTCTTTGTACGAGTCTTCATTCAGGGTGTCTAGTTCCGCAATCGCATCATCGAAGGCCTGCGACACACACAACACACTAGTTAGTAACCAATTCTCCTTTTCAGTTACATATTCATATTCCATGTACTTCATTACAGCATTACACCGAGAGGCAAACAAAACGGATTAATAACACCAAACTAGAAAACAAAACCATCAAACATACATTCATTCAGTTTACATGTTAAATTAGAATTAGCACATCCGATTCTAAGAATCAATCAATTGGCATGACATGGCTGGCTGGCCGGTTGGCTAGCTAGCAGTCATGACATAGACACAAAACACATGCTTGCTGACTACGGGTTAATATAGTTAATAGACAATGAAAGTGCTGGTTGGGTCTGTTGGAACATAGTTTAGACATTAGTTTAGTGGCACACGATGCAGATGATAGTAAAGTGAACCTGTTTGGCCAGGTGGCAGGCGCGCGCCGGGGAATTGATTATCTCGTAATAAAACACCGAGAAGTTCAGTGCCAGACCGAGTCGAATGGGATGCGTGGGCTGCATTTTAGCCTTGGCGATATCAAACGCCTCTTGGTACGCTTTCTGGGAGTCCTCCACCACCGCTAGCATTGACAGACAATATTAATACATGTTACAACCGACCAACAACCAACCACCACCCCCAACGTCTGGACAACACTCCTACCCCCACCTCTAGCATACTACTTGTACTAAGTGAGAAATGACCTGTTTAGCTAGTTGACACGCTTTGTCGGGGGAATTTAAGATCTCATAGTAGAATACTGAGAAGTTAAGCGCCAGCCCAAGTCTGATGGGATGTGTTGGTTGCATCTTCGCTTTGCTGATTTCAAAGGCGTCTTGGTAAGCCTTTTGGGAATCGTCCACAACTGCTGCAAAGTTCATATAAATAACAATTTTAGTTTCACTTCCAGTGAGTGGATCAACAAGGTGCGGAGCAGTATAGGTAATTATATGGAAACTTCAGTAAGACTAATCGAAACGTCACATCCGCAAGGCGGATCAATCTGTGTTTTTGAAAAGTTTTCATCATTTGCTCCTCTCCGTATCATTGAGTGGCGATACTGCTTACAATATATTTTAATTTATGGACACTTAATAAGATCAGTAATTATGCCTAATAATTACTAACCAATGACAGTCCATTTCATTTGTTGAGCAGAGAAAATTAACCATTATATTGTCATATTTCAAATTAATGATATCATTTAAGTGAATAGAAAATAAAATATTTTAAACAACTTACTGTTTCGTGTTTCTCCTGTTGCGACTTCCGCTAGATACCTATAATAATCTCCCTTCATTTTTAAATAAAATACCTTTGATTCTGCGTGACTGGCTTTGGGGATAAGGTATTTGTCGAGCAGGCCCTAAAAAGAAAACAAACTTTTAACATCAAGCAAAAAATAACAATTCTTTCATTTTTTTACCAAATACTATTATCCTCTTGCGTGGGTATAGCAAATCACTGATAATAACCGACTACATACAATGCACAAATATTTTCATTGTGGAGAATCATTATTTAAAAAAAAAAAAAAATTACATAATAAATAAATTTTGTATAAAATGCTAGTAATTTATCAAATTGAAGTAAACCATTGTTAAGGTGGTTGGTAGATCACCTATGCTGTACAGAAGCCGAAAAAAATGAAGCTGACGTAATTTGCGTCATTTTTTGAAAAACATCGTAAAAGTGACACATTGCTTCTGAAAAGGATAAAAGATCGGCCAAAAATGGTAAAATGTCGCGTGTACGGGTCACGGCGGCGGCTGCGCTCTGTGCGACCTCTCGCACGCCGTCGTTACCATCGCCGCCGCCATACTGCGCCCATCCCATTTCCGAGCGAAAAACCATCATTTCCTCTTATATCCCACATCCCGCTTTTACAATCCGAGATGACACGCAAAAATGGTAGCGATTTCACGCCCAGATCGCGTGTGCGGTGTGCGCCAATGTCACGCCAGTTGACTAAAGTCTTCCGACTCCGACCGGCTGGCGGCTCGCTGCTTGCTTACATCACGCCTGGATTTGGATAAGCACAATAGTGACGTCATGCAGTAGGCGGCTCGCGATTGACAAATATTGTGTTGAGGAATTCGACCGATTTATAAAATCGGAAATCGATTCAAGCACATTGCACGTACGGTACGAGCCATTGACTAAACGCTAAGCGTGGCGCGGTAAGGTGTGTAGCTCATTATTTTGGCATGATAATGACGAAAGACAATGACTGCTGCGAAGTAAAACGCGACATTCACGCCTCACGTTAGTAAAATCATCCATCTAAAAGGCGAACACCTCACCTCAATTATAGAATTATGACGAATCAATTTGAACAAGCTCGGGATTACTATACAGATGCAGCCTGCGATGATGACGTAGCGCGCTGGATGGACGGATGGATGGGGTAATCGTAATATTTTCAACCCCTATCGCGATCTAAAAATAAACCTAAAAGGGGTAAAGTAGAGTTATTTAAGAGGAATAATCGAACACTTACCAAGACGTCATAACATATTTCTCTGAGTTCTTTTTCGACTTTTTCTCTGTACTCCTTGGCCATCTGTTGTTTCCTCTCTGAGCCCTCCGTCTTCTGCTCGATGGAGGAGATGACGCGCCAGGAGGAACGGCGCGCGCCCACCACGTTCTTGTAGGCCACGGAGAGTAGGTTCCTCTCCTCGTTGGACAGCTCCACACTGGTCTCCGTGACGGCTTTCATGGCCGCCGCCATGTCATCGTACCGCTCCGCCTGCTCCGCGAGCTTGGCGCGCTGTACCAGTTCTTCCTTGTCGACTGACATCGTGCAGCGGGCGGGAACTGGATGACTCACGATTCACCTCCTGCAAGCACACAACGTACACGACTACACTATAGCTGCCAGATTACCAAGACAATAACAAGTGCCACTACCAGCACACCAGCACTCGAGCACCGGAACCGCTTCAGTAAGACTAATCGTACAGTCACGCCCGCCTTGCGGATCAATCTGTGTATTGAATAGTTATCATCATGGGTACGGTACGGTATGGTATGCACCTGTGCCTGTTCTGGCTGCGGCAGACTACTGCTACTGGCCCGGTGTGATGTTCTTGGTTGGAGTGGCGAGAAGTGGCAGAATGCGATCTACGCTAGTCTACGCTGCGGCATCTCCGCTCCGACTGGCGGCGCGCGTCACCGGGGGGGCGGGGGCGGGCGAGAGGCGACCAAGAGTACGCCGTACATGTCTGGCGCGCACTCCGCCCCCGCCCCCACACCCCACCGCCACACACCACCCCCTCCGCCCCGCCCGGGCCCGAATATTGATCGCGAGGGCCGGACCACTCCAGACGCGGCACCGCCGTTTCTCGATGCAACACACAACCAACGGGACGACTGACAATGCGGTTGAAAAATCGATCGCCATTATTTTATGACTCGACGAGAAACTTGTACAATACCATTAAAGATGAATAAATACTTGACTAAAGGGTTTGATCCTCCACAAGCAGGTCAAGGTTGTAAAACAAGTACCTATGTATTGATCACGCGTCTGCATTTAGTGGAAATCCGCACGCGGTCCGTTAACCCTGGAGGTACCGTTCTCATCCATATCATTAATCTTAACAGTTACTTGACTGCCTACTAGATGCACTGTGATTCCCATTCCTTTCCCGCGAGGAACGAACAAAAGCGACCTATCATGGTCATTACACCCTCCATCACCCCTAATTACGTACAGGCGTAGGCGAACCGTCCTACTCTAGCGACAACAGATGACGGGGAGGTAAAACAAATGCGGCCATATATTCGACGTCCTTTACTTGGCGGAATAAATTAAATAATAAATAAATAAAAAAACTGTTCGTATTTATATTTTTTTCTTAGTTACATTTATGTAACTCTTTGAATGCAGTTTCAAAGGTGATGTTAGCGCACGGGAGAAAACTGTCACATGGAAGATTTGAGCACGAATCACGAGATCAATGGTTGTCATACCAATAAACATATGCCGGGAACCACCGATTGCTGATGCTTTGGCGAAACTTGTGATAGGCCATTTCACAGAATTTGAACAATTCAAAGTTAATATGTAAGTTCTGCCAGTCCTATTCAAGTTCTGTTAATCTAAGTACTTTGAAACGACCGGCCTATGATGATATAAAATAATACTTTCAGATGGCCTATGATGATATAAAATAATAATTTCAGATATAAGTATGGGTTGTTGCAAAAATTTTGAAGAATTCATCAAATATTTAAAGTTAATTTTCACGTCCTGTGAAAGTTCTATTCAAGTTCTGTGTTTTATTTCAGTTTTATAAAGCAACCCGGCCTATAATGATGTAACAGACTTATACAGAATTTACACAGGACTTTTTTTTACATTAACTCCACACAGGAGGCCTTGAGGAAAATAATTTCCCTCAGGGCCTATGTCATCTGGGATGCTGTGTGGAGGGTCTTTTTGAGGAGAGGAAGGAATGAACATTGGTCTTAAAGAGACCTATGTTGTAGAAAGGAGGAAACACAGAGGCCGGCAAATCATTCCACAGCCGAGCTGTTGAACATAAGAACGAGTCGAAGAAACGACCCGTTCTCATGTGACAAATGTCAACCGAGTACAAATGTTGGGCACGCGTTTGGCGTGTCTCCCGACTATGCACCGGTGCCGAAGGGATCAATGATGCTAGTTCCTCGGAGCATCTTCCATTGTAATACCGGTAGAACAAGGATAGAATTCCCACCCGACGCCTGTGCTCTAAAGATTGCAATCCGTCTGTTAAGATGGGAGAATCTATCAAACGGACCGCCCGTTTCTGCACAGAGTCGAGGGTATTTTTCAGGTATTTTGGAGCTCCAGACCAGAGGTGGCTGCCAAATTCAACCGTGGGGCGCACTTGCGATTTGTACAGGGTTAGCAGTTGTGCATTATTAAAGTATCTGCGGGCCCTATACAGTACGCCCAGTTTCTGGGATGCTTACTTTACTCTGGCTTGAAAATTGACTTGAAAATTAACTTAAAATATTTCATGAATTGTTCAAATGTTTTGAAACAACCCGTCCTAAGAGAAATTGTGTGAAACAACCCGTCCTAAATATGAAATCTGTTACTTACTCAATATTTTGGAATAATTTTTAGAATCGCTTAGGAGGCATACATTAATTACATGAGCAGTTTTTCTTCCAATCTAGACCCCTCCCCCCCTTGGTGGGATAAATTTGGGCCACTTCGTATATTCTTTTCAAGTAACGTGAGATTTTGGTGGACCCCACCCCCTTTTGGGCTCACGTAATTAATGTATGCCCCCTCAACATAATGAATACCAAAAATATACTATTATAATATTTAATATATAATATTTTTTACATTAGCTTCACACAGGAGGAAAGTTAAAGATAGAATGTTAAAATTAGCCCTGAGGAAAATAATTTCCCTCGGGGTCCATGTAATCTTTGGGGAAGGAAGCTGTGTGAAGGGTCTTTTACAGGCAATAATAAAGTAGAGGAAGTTTTAGGAAGGAAGCATGTATGGGGGTGGAGAGGAAATTGGGGGTCAGTGTGTCTAGGAGTGACGGACGTATGAATCCATCCCTCCCACTGCGGTGCCAGGCGATGGGTCGAGAGAATCCTGGTGGAGGTCAAAAGGTCTCTCAACCAGTGTCTGCCACGCAAGAGTAGGCAGACGCATCTGCCGCCAAGACCTAGACAAACCTAACCCCATGAACTCGGGCAACCCAGCGAAGTCAACAAATGTAGCGAACCACTTGGGGTGACATCTGGCAGAGGTGTGGGTTATCCATTAAATACTCATATCATAGGTAGGTATGTCCTAATACAAAATTCTCGACAAGAATTCAAATAAAATTGCTAATCTTAAAATGAACATTTCTTTGTTTGTCCCTTATGCGTTCCTAATTGCAATGAAACTTTGGTGGTTTGCCCGCGATGGTTTCTGTGTATAATAGTGAGCACTGGCGTTATGAAATTATAGTATTCATTCGATTGCATGAAGGAACATTTGTAAATACGGATATATGGTGGAGGGCGCTAACCCAAAAAAAAGATTATAATTAAGTGAAAACATTTAATAAAACGCAAATCTTTCGACAAATGCATAAGTTGCATTTAAAGACACACTGTGATTTTTTTCGTATCCATAACGTGTAAAATAATTTCAATTTGAGAGACGAGTTTGGATACCGCCGCACTGGGAACCATTTATTGGATAACCAACACCTTTGCTATAGGTCACCCCAAGTACTTTGTTTGCTACGTTTGGTGACTTAGCAGGGTACGTGGGGGGAGGTTTGTATGGAGCTTGACGGCGGATGCGTCTGCTCCCCAACTGCGTGACAGGCCGGATCGAGAGAGATTGGTGAAGGGAGACCTCTCCAGCAGCACTCTCAGAACATCACCTTGGACAGCAGTGGGAGGAATAGATTCACACGTATTCCACCCCTGGACGCACTGACCCCTAGATTGCCACCCGCCCCTCACAACTTTTTCCTTACCAAAACTTCATCTCCTTCCTTTCCTAAAAAGACCCTCCACACAGCATCCCCAAAGATGATATAGGCCCTGAGAGGAATTATTTTCACCGGGGCTAATGGAGCTAATGCAAAACAAAAATAACAAAAATGTGTTTTTAATAATTTTCGGAGCATACTTCGTGATTTTTTTCTATCGAGGGAATTTAGTATAATTACCGTTTCGGCTATACAAATGTATAGATTTTATCTTTAAAAATAGCGTATATTTTTAAGAACTTAAAAACTGAAAATCTTTGAGAGGAGTATGTTACAAATCGGTTGAAATTGGGGGGCTTAATTTAAAAATTTAAAAATATAGTATGTAGGTAGGGTGACTTCGCCAAACCTCCGGTCACTGCCAGAAGTCGGCCACCAATGACTCGACACTCACAATAAACTTCAATATGATTTTTGAATGCTAGAAGTCCGCCACTATTCCGCGAAAAACATACAAAACTTTATCATCGTGTGTCTATGTTTAGGTACCATTTCGGTAGATTTAAAAATTGTGACAGTTGTAATGGGTTATAATTTTAGTTCGGATTTTTCGAAAACTCGATTAAGAAAATTTTCGAATGGTAAGTAGAAGGTGAAATATTTTTTTGTAAATACTATTTAAGTGACGTTTATCGGCAAAAACATTAATTAACTAAAGATAAAACGGACATTTTCAGTAATTTTTAGTTATAAAAAAAAAAAAAAAAAAAAAAAAAAAACGTGCGGCCGCCAAACTGTAACGTTTTTTTCTAATTCCAGTAGCCGGCAGACTACTGGTGGCGTGTGGTATATTATATTTTTGTCTCTCACGCTCTTATTAACATCAAATTTACTTAGCTTTGATCTGTGAATCGAATGTTGGTGAAAATAGCAGTAATGTCTAAGAGCCAGTGGTTGGCCGCCAGTTACCCATACCATTATGTTTTTTAACCCACAAGTGTGGGGCTGACAACTAGCTGACGTGTTAGTTGCTGCACCATTCATTAGTCGGCCACGCAGCATCTTAGGACATTTTTACTGAAATTTTACTTTTGATCACCGTAATGTTAATGATTATACAGATTATTTATTTTTTAGCAATGGTGACCAAAACTAAAAAAAAAAATGTTCACCTATAGCCCCCAGAAAGCTCTTCAAGCAGTAAGTGGAAAAATGATGTTCCTAGGGTGATATTCCAGGACCTAGGGGATATTTAAGGGAAGGGTAATGGTAAGATATTATTAAAGGGTAACTTTAACAATATCCGACAATATTTTTAATAAAAAAACATTGTCTATAGTTGGAATTCATCATACAACAACTGGCCATATTTAGTTTGACGTTTTTTTTCACATCAGCGTTTTTTTTAATATTATATTTAGTTTTATCCAATAACTTTGTCTTTTAAACAACATTGTCTGTAGTTCATTTCCAAGTAACATAACTTTCAACCATATTTCACATTAGTTTTTTTCTTCTGAAAAAATATTATCTCTTTCTAGTTTGTTATGTGATTATTAGTGCATTTTTTAAGTACATATTACATATGAACATTGAAGTACCCATCACTGTCCCACCCCGGTATAGGCAACTTATGGTCGCCCCTTCGGAGTTCTCGCAAGAATCTAATTTTTTTAAATAAACGGCTCTACATTTAATGTAACGAATCTAGACCTTCAATGTCCCCTCATACTGTGTTAGGTCATATTACACATATGAACAGCAAAACAAATTGTCTGAATACCGCACATTCAAATGGGCTTAAAAATTCATAATCTCTGGCGGCCCTATAGCAAAAACCCGACAATTAGATTTTGAATGGCCGACCACTGGCAAAAACACCATCTCTACATCAAGCAAAGTCGCTCCCGCTGTCTGTAGGCTCAGGTCTTTTAAACTACGCAACGTATTTTCATGCGGTTTCACCAATAGATACGAGTGATTCATGAGGAAGGTTTAGGTATATAATTTGTCATAGTTTTGTAAATTGTTTGAAATATATAAAGGGAGCGGGCGGTATGGATTTGATATGTATGCAAATTAACGGCGTTGGTTATAAAGGTTGTTTTTCGTTGGCCACAGCAAAGTGTGGCCAGGTCTGCTAGTTTTTTTGTAAAAATATTATTGTAATTATAACGTTTATGTTATTTTTAAAAGGGTTAAAAATAATAAACATAAATTGACTGTTCTTTAACAAATCTGTGTTTTTGTAAACCTCCTTTCCAATATAAACTCACATTCATATGTGAACATGTGTGTATGTATATTGTGAGGGTGTGTATATGTCTGCATATACATATATGTACCCGTCTCAGAACAGACATCGTCTAGTGAGGCGGATTACTTACTTGTTTGCATATGATAACGTTATTTCATTAAACGCCCGGGTGGCCGGCAATAAAAAAAAAAGATTTGCCAAACACGATTTTGTTTAAAAAAAAAAGGCTACTAGCACATTCACCTTAGGGAACGTACCCATACTACGTGACCAACTTTTTGCAATTTTTAACCCCCCCCCCCCCCCCCCCCGGTGACCAAAAACCTAAGCAACCCGCCGCTCATTTGTATGGAGCGTGACATTTTGAAGACCCCCCCCTAAACGTGTCACGTAGTAAGGGTACGTTCCCTTAGGTATATTGTCCCGGCAAGACAGAGATCCTGGGATCGATTCCCAGTTGCGACTGTTACCTATTTATTTTTACGTCTAGATATTAGTATTGTGTTCTTTTTCAATTATTAAAAATATTTTCGTTATTTGTTTTTGGGGTGTTATGCCGTGTTGCGCTACCTCCTTCTTTAGCCAACTTTACGGACAGCGTTGCAGTGTCCATCATCAGGGCAGATCCGGTAGATGTGTAATTTACCAGATCTGCCATGATGATGGACACTGCAACGCTGTCCGAAACGTTGGCTAAAGAAGGAGGAAGCAAAACACGGCATAACACCCCAAAAAAATAACGAAAATACTTTTGGCCGTGAAAATCTTAAAACATTAAAAATATTATTTGAAAAATATACAGGGTGTAATCTTAAAACATAAAAATATACATGGTGTTAAGGGACGTACTTGACTTACTTTAAGCAGTGATTCCTGACATTATTTGGAGTAAAAAATGTAAATGAAATTTTTGTCTCCGGTGACATTTTTGGCTTCATCTGAGCTCGATGAAGCTCGAGATCAGTTGTTATAATAAGCCCTGATGAAGCTCGAGATGAGCGAAACCTGGTTGGCTGTTAAATATCAATTCTAATAAAAAGTGGTGCTTTACAAAGTGTGTTTTTTAATTTAATAAAAAAAATATTTTCCTCTACATTCAATGATATTCACAAACTTAATTACTCAAATATTCAGAATACAATTTTTAATGTTCTCAAAAGTTGTCTTGACAGAAGCAAATTCCTGTGATATCTTGAACGAAACCATTCCTTTATTAAGAATATTATGAACTAAATATACAATTTGGCTGTCCTGAAACGGGTATCCTTCCCAGTTGGACAGACAAAGTATCATTTTGTTAATGTATTGTAATATATATGAATATATAAATAAATAAATACTGGCAAGATTCATCTGCCACTTCACTTTACATTTATTGCGAATTTTAATTCTCTACAATAATCCGTACTGCGCGTGTAATTGGGTTTCCGTGTCAGAATAGACATCAATAAAAAAAAAACTAAATATTATATTTTCCTATTATAGATAAGATTACACACTTTTTATCCAAGAAGCGATGAACTGGGGGACCTTTCCAAATAATAAAAAAAGATAAGGAAATACATTCTTGGATAAGTTACCTACTCACACTAATGAGGTAAATTCAAATATCATCTGAAATATTTGAGTGAATTATTTTACCTCGTCAAATTGTAATCTGATTAATATTGTGAAAATATTTATAGCGTTTAACTACCTAATTCCCAGTAATGCATTTCGGACAATATCTTGTACTATATTAATAATGTAGATAAGGATAAAGCTAGTAAAGTAAAGCATTATCACAAATCTTCAAAACATATAGGTAATACCTCATCATCATCACTCTTGGCTCTACAACCCCTGGTAGGTCTTGGCCTCCTTAAGAGTCTTCCTCCACTCATTACGATTTTGTGCCAGCTCTCTCCAAGGTGGATATATAGGTATACCATTCACCTAATAATAATGAATACTTGGTAGGTAGCTACTTTTGTTGTTAAACAGTATACTTAAAAACTGAATGAGAAAGACAAACTCTACATTGTTAAGTTCAGAAAGCTAGTAATTGTACCCGGGGATGTTTAAACATCATACATTTATAAAAACAATGAATGAATGTAGGTATCATCTTACATTATTTATAAAGGCCCTTCACAAACATTGTAACAATGCCAATTTCAAACGAGATATAGAATTACAGTGAAATGTAAGACAGAAATCTAACCTTCCAGTTTTATCAAGTAGTTTTGAACTTTGACCTGATTTAATGTGCTTGTTCTGAAAAAATATTGCAACGATGATATGAAAATTGACTTAAGGGATGAGAGCCATTCAGAAAGTAACTGCCATTTAACTATAAATAAAATAATGCGACAATCAACCCTGTCCCCGTGTAGCCCAAGGCATAAATAAATATTGAAGAAAATAATTACTTGGCAATAGCCAGTGACCAGACCTGAATAGCCAGGTACTCCTCGACCCGCCTCTACTTCTCCTTCCCCTCTCAATTTGCTCTGGGCGCTGGACCCCTAGAAAGACTCCTAGCAGGCAAGTGGGTGATAGCCCGAGAGACCATGAGAAGATACCCCGCAGTCAAATAAATAAATATTGAAGAATATAATTAAGATATTTTGATTGGCAGCGCTAGTAACGCGAGGGTGGCAGTTACGACGTCGCATTGTGTTATGACGCGGCATCGTTTCACGATGCGACATTGTATCATGGGAATCTACGACGAGCAAGCAACACGACATCGCAACGTGCCACGGTTTCGTCGTGTGGTCGGTCGCAGTTATCTCGAAAAATGGACCGCACTAGACGTGTTCTCATGCTGATATTAAAAAGACAAATAAAGAAGAAACAGATACACAGAAGATACTGGATACATCCTTTTCTTTAAATTATGAATGAACGAGTCATTTAAAGAAGAAATGTAACGCCTTGAAAATGGATCCCGAAAAGTTTCAACGACGTTGTACCGTGCATCGTGGCAAGTTGCGATGTCGTGTCGCTTGCTCTTCGTAGATTCCCACGATACGACGTCGCATCGTGAAACGATGCCGCGTCGTAGCACGATGCATCGTATCATGTTTATGTGTACGAGCCCTTAGTATACATTGGTAACAAAGCCTTCTTTGCTAGCCACAATTATCGAAATCAAAAAAACTGGTTGGTGGATGAGTGGGCATCCCAGGGTCCCACCTAGGCGTTCCGTGTTCCATCCTCGGCTGGCTAAATCCTCCATTATGACTCGAGCAACATTTATGGCTTACTGTGGTGGTGGTAGGAGATTTTCAAATATTGTCAGATTATTCGTAACCCGGGAATGTTTGACTTTCTTTAAAAAAAAAAAAAAATCATTTGAGGATTGAACGCGTTCACTCACATGAAGTGGCTTGGGGCCTAGCAGTCCTAGCACTCCGATGATGAAAATCTTTAAAAAGCTGTTTAATTCCCATGCGGCAGAGTTTTATGCAGGAGTTGGCAAATTATTGAAATGCTATAAGTGCTTGAATTTAAACGACAACTATTTTCGAAAATAGTGGAAAGCTGTAGTTTTAAGAGGCACATAAAAATATTTGTAATAATGTGTTTTTTTTTCATTTATAGGCAAACGGCGGTTACTTTCCGAATAATGTTTGTATAAGAAGTAAGGCGGGTGTCTAGTACAAAAACTTTAAATTATAATAATGAACCCAGACAACACTCCATTGACCGAATATTGTAATGCGGAATCCATTGAATCAATAATAATGAAAGGGAGAAAGACAACCGCTATATATAATAATGAAAGGGAGAAAGACAAACCGCACCATCAACGACTAGGTAGTTGAGGTTGGGGCCAAAGACTGGCCACTGCGTGAGAGTATAGCGCTTGGGTGAGAACATTGTGAATGATAGTATTTTGAGACCCTCAGATGGTTTGGGCATGTAGAGCGAATGAACGAAGGAAGTAGTGTAAGAAGAATATACGACGCGAATGTGAATGGTAGAAGAAGTCGGGAACGCCCGAGGAAGACATGGCACGATCAAGTGAATCAGATACTTGAGTCGGGTCATGTCAAAAGTCAGAATAATAGAAGAGAATGTATGAGACGATGTATGAATGTGAGTGAGGCAAAGAGTGTGTGCCAAGACCGAGTTGTTTGGCGGTCCGTCCTCTCTGCCTACCCCTGCGGGGAAACGGCGTGATGGTTAGTTAGTTAGTTAGTTTAAGTATCAATGTAACAACCTTAGTTAAAATATAGTAAATTGTGTATTGCAAGAATATACCTACATCGGTAGCAAAAAATAAGACAAGACTTCTGCGTGTAAGTACACAGTATAAACAAGAACGTTGGTAATGCTAGATAAATGCACGAATGCTAATAAAATATGATTTGTTTTACACGCTATTAGAGCCCACTCTTGAAAAGTACTATTATGAAGGAATTGAAGCAAAATATTCGGTAATTATCGGTTCGGACTGGCCACGCTTATTACGAATAATTTTTAGAAAAAAACTTTAGATTCGCCTTAATTACTATAAAAGGAAACTTTTTGGCTTTGGGGCGGCGGAAAATAATGCATTTTAATTTTCAATTGCATAAAACCAAAATTCACTTCGCGAACCGACGCAGCGAAAATCCGCGGCCGTAGCTGTCACTGTTATGGACTCATGGACTGTAGCTGACTTCGTGGGATACCTACATGAAATACCGCGAATCACAAACCATGTTACACAAACCTAGCGTAGCCGCTAAGCCACTTGAAAACTGGGATGTTTTTCTTGCCTTGACGCGAGTAGGCGTTATAAAGGGGCACTTTCTTTTGTATCACAAACCATGTTACACAAACAAGCCCGCTAGACAAATTTCATAATTACGCGCCTTATCCCATGAAGTCGGCTACAGTCGTATTAGCTCTTGTTAATTTATCAAGGATACCAACATCACAGTGACATGTACGGCCGCGGATTTTCGCTGTGTCAGTCGCGAAGCGAATTTTGGTTTTATGCAATTTAAAATTAAAATGCATTATTTTCCGCCGCCCCAAAGCCAAAAAGTTTCCTTTTATAGTAATTAAGGCGAATCTAAAGTTTTTTTCAAAAAATTATTCGTAATAAGCGTGGCCAGTCCGAACCGATATTTACCAAATATTCTGATCAATTTACATTATTGGAGAGCTTATTGAAGTATTTTCCATCACTAAGTAATGTGTGTATCTAATAAAAATATAATACAGGCAATGTTCCCAATTGGGTATTTTGCCATTACTCACTTCAAGTACACAGAAGAAAAGTTGTTGCTATGACTAATATGGAAAGACGTTATGATGACACATACCTTCTGAAAATTTGACAACTCTAAAACAATAACTTCGAGTGAAATATGCCAGAGATAATATTTATTCCGTTGATATAAATACTAAAATAATATTATCATAAGCCAGTAAACTTGATCAGAGATTGCAAACCTTATATGCAAATTAGATCAGTTTTGTAAAAGCGTAAAAAAAAGTGATTATTTTACATTACATTTTTATTCTCCCAGCGTTTTCTTCAGTATTCATGGCCATAATATCATTATCATAATCGTTATCAGCCTTCAGTACTTCCAGAGAAACTTTTGGTGGTGAAACAAGATTAATTCAATATAAAATGAAACGTCAGTAAAGAACATAAAAATCGATAAGGATCAATATGAAAACACGTGAAAAACATACTTGTTGCATATCTATACAATTATATACAATAAATCCCGAAACAAATTTTACAGGAAAGTTTTTATTTGAAGTCATTCACTCAAAAAGCTTACAATACATACCTACATCGTTACTTCTAGGAAGGGAATGTGCTAATGACGTAAAGAGTCGAAGATATTATTTGTTCGGAGATGAGGGAATAGAAATTGCACGTTTCCATGTGATCTAAAGCAAGATTATAGCGTAAATATCACTTCAAACGACTTGTATGGGAGTTTTGAATGAAAAATAAGTAACGTGCTCGGCGGGCACCGCGACCGGCGACAATTTATAACGCAAAAAATTAAAGGTCACTATTGGTAAGGCAGTCTAGCAAGATAAGGAGGTTTGTTTTCGACGTATTAAGTATGGTTGGGAGAATTTCCGCACGCAGTGCTCAATAAGAAGTGAAAAAGAATGATCTAGAAACCTGATAATTGTTAAAATCACGATGTCGCCGGTTCTCGGCAAAATGGCTGAAGCGGACACTCCTCCAATGCGTCACACTTTTCAATTGAGTTTTAAACGATTAAGTCACATGATCACCACATTAAATATTGAAAAATAATCACATTAGGACAATAAATTTAAAGGAAACACTTACTTGTTTGAGGGAAGAACTTGATATAGCGAATGGCTATTCACTTTACGCTATATCCCCAGCGCTGAACGACGAACTACTGACGGTTATGTTGAGGGGGGGAGCGGGGACTAAATCCACATCCGGTGAGGGGTTCACAAAAAGGATTTGAGCGGTTGCAAAACGGAAATAGGTTTCATTTTTAAATATTGTCTATAAATATAGTCGTTTAAAGTTCAATTAAATAAATATCTGAAGAATTTTACCTTATTTTCTTCAACAAAAATATTGTTGGAGTCGTCACAAAAAATTCAATTGTATAAAAATGTGAGGTTTAATAAGCTTTAAAATAAGTACTAAATCGTAGACAAAATATTCAATTTTTGTCTATTATAGCAGGGGTAGTTCTGAACGAAAAAGTGATGTTTATCTGCTAGTCTTTGCAATCGATATTTTATTGTGTTTGAGAAATAATGTTTTTTTTTATAGACGAACAATTTATTATTATTATTCATAAACGAAGGCAAAATACTCATGCAATTTAAAAAATTGACATTTTTATATCCTGAGTTATAAATACTATTGAATAAAACCAAAAGTATTTTATAAAAAAACGAGTGTGCTTTAGACCACACAACTGAAGTAAAACTTCTGCTCCATCTATATGATAGGAAGAGAGAAAGAAAATGTGCGCGCGCACTGCTCTCTCTTGCTCCTACAGTGTGATACGGGCAATAGGCCTGCACTGTGTAACGTAACTGGCTATGAGAGAATGAAAGAAAGAAAATGTGTGCTCGCACCTCTCTCTCTAGCGTACTCCCTCTTAACTACCATTCGCCTCGCTTTTCGTAACGCTCTCGTCACGCATTCGCCAGCTTACTCCCCTATTCAAGCGTCCGTAAAGAAGTTTTACTTCAAAAATCTTATATTATCGTGAACTACAAACTGCAAATCTGCAACCACAAATACCCACTAACTCAAAACAGTCTTTCGGTTAGTTAAATTAGTGAAATTAAGGTATGGGGCCAAACATGTATGCGTTACATGTGTGGGCCCCAAATATACAAATATGCATTCTGTCCTAGGCACATAACGCATATTTAATGGATTCGAGTATCGGGAAATTCAATGGATTTTACATAATCTATAAGTTGTTCATCTATTTACATATAAAATGTGTGGAATATATGGATGGTAAGTTGTCCAGATATATCTATGCGTTTCGTACATTATTTGATTGTGTAGGTGGGCCTAGTGCGTCTTACCTTTAGGGAGATGAGGATTGCGTTGCTACTGAAGCATCTATTTCTATACAAAATATCTACATTGTAAGTTGTCCAGATTTCTCGCACTTAACGTTTATATAAATGAGTCAAATTAAAGTCGATAAAATTTTGTTTTTTACAGTAGCAATGTGGTACATGAATGGTAAAAAAGTTGGGGGCTAGATTCGTTATCTCTGCACTTGAGTGATGTACAGAGTTGAATTAAAGACGAAATAATGAGCTTTTTTTAACAGTAGATGACAATGCATAAATATATACAGTAGTGAATGGTAGAAAAAGTTAGAGACACTCAACTGGGGTGCAAGGCAATTGGTTCAACTGGAGAAGTCAAAAGGTCTCCTCAACCAATTTCTCCCGATCCGGCATGCTACGCAGTAGGCGGGAAAATGCATTCGCCGCCAAGAACTAGACAAACCTTATCCCATGTTGTGGACGTGAATGGTAGAAGACGTTGAGACGCCCGATAAAGACTTTTTTTTTAAAATTGTATAACAGATTATTATCCAATTACTGTACAATTTTCTCATTTTGACAGTCTTAACATCTAGGAAGATGATTATTGTACAAAAAAATCTTAAGGCTATCTAAAGAAGAGTTATATATATCTAGTGTTTCCGATATTTCGTTCAACAGCACCATTCCTCTTGTCATGCTATGCTGTGCTAGAACATCTGTTCTACCGTATGGTATTTTAAACAAGTCGTGTCGACGACTACGGCTGAAATTTTCAGGCACGTATAAATCATAACATTCCAAGAGGAATGTGCTGTCAATACAGTTATGGATTATGTTAAAACTAAGAATTGCAAGATTTGCATAACGTCTAGTTTCCAAGCTAAATCTATTTGTTGCCTCAAGTAATTCCATGTGGTGCATGAATCTCGGGTACGTTCCATGCATCCACATTTCGACATACCTAAGGAACTTTTTCTGAATTTGTTCCAGCATATTAATATATTTAGCTTGGTGCGGAGTCCACACACCACTAGGTTACTCCAGCTTACTTCTTATGACGCCATCGAACATGGCTATCATTGCATCTGGGTCATCAAATTGTTTACATATTCTGATGATGAAACCCAGGAGTTTGTAGCATGCTGGAGTGAGACGTGATATATGATCTGAGAATGTCAGTTTGGGATCAAAGACGATACCGAGATCTTTAAAGCAAGGATCATACTGAGCAGACGCAACGCGACGCAACGTTCCTGTCCCGTTCACACTGGCCGACGTACGTACGCGTCGCTGTGACCACGTGACAAGGGGTCTCTGGTTGTGCGCAGGCGCGTTTGATTTGACACATTTGACATTTATTTTTTAGGTTATGTTTATGTGATTCTCTTCTCAGCAGATGACAGCTTTGCCATGTCTTGAAAGTGAATTAGAAGATGATTTGCTACGATTATTATTATTAAATCAATATTCTCGTAAAAAGAAAAAAGTGAGAAGTATTTGGGTTCACAACATTAACAAACAAAGACAAATGTTTGGAGAGTTCCATACTTTAGTAGAATCTAGTTTACTAATCTAATTAACTAGAATCTGATGACGGACGATTCTTCATGTACTTCCGTATGAGTAAAGTGGTATTTGAAGAGCTTCACAGCATAATTGAATATGACATAATAAAAGAAAACACGGATCAGAGAAAGACTGGCAGTGTGTCTATGTCATGTTTGATTGTCATTCATTATAGGGGTATAATATTGAAAGTCATGCCATGAATGGCTGAAATTTCCTCCCAAGATACACTGCGTATGCAGAATCTCTATAATCCTGTAATTTGATTTTATAAATAACTTCGTGCCATCCAGTTTCAATGAACTGTTCGTCATCCATTTTTGAATAATATCTGTCAAAAAACAACCACAGATATTGCGAAACATAACGAGATGCTTAGATAACACCAGAAAGATGTAAAATCCTCACGTAGTAGGCGTGACCATACCCCCTCCACCTTCCACATGGCCCACGCCGATCTGGCTGCGGCAGATCCGCGTCGCGTAGGGGGCGTCGGTTTGCGTTGCGTGGGGCTAGTGTGATTCTAAAGCACCCGTTTCCATAGAAAATGTATGGATGGTAAGTAGTCCAGATATGGAAATGATGACGTCTACCTACGTTGCGTGGCGTGGCGTGGGCCTAGTATGTTCCCAGCTTAAAGCTATTGACTCGGCATAATGTTTTCCCTTTAATGTTGTATTAAAAAAACTACGGGCTTCTGGGAGCGGGTATTTGTCATAGTTACACATTTTTTTATATTGAATTCTAATTTGTTTTTTACTGACCATTCTGCAATAGCATCAAGGTCAGATTGCATTTTTAAGCAGTCATGGTAACAGATTATTTCCATCAAAAGTTTGAGGTCGTCTGCAAATAGAAGACATTTGCAATATTTTACACGTACCTGGATGTCATCTATAAGTATAGGGAACAGTAAAGGACCAAGGTTTGACCCTTGAGGAATACCTGATAACGCCGGTAATTGTTTAGATTCATTTCCATTTATTATTACATATTGACTTCTGGATTTTAAATAGGACGCGAAGAATATAAGTGTTTGTTGATCAAAACCAAGTTTGTACATTTTAAGTAGTAAAATATCATGATCAACTCGATGGTTCGATTAAGTGAAACAAATACTATAACAAAACTATTTCAATTCTTAACAATAAAATTGTAATACTGTGGCCAGTTTTCAGGTACACGAGAATGCACTACCTCAAAACTTAACTCAAAACTCAAAACCCCGTGCGACGCGAATTTTATTTTAGGTATATCTTTCCACGGACTTTGTAGGTTTGTGCACACCGCTACACACTTTGAATGTATCAATTTTGCACGCCTGCCTGGAGCCCAAGATTACTTAAAAAATCCTTGATTCCGGGCAGGCAGAAACATAATATGATCTGTTTGATAGTTTACCTTAATTTTTTTATTCCAATAAACAGATTTTTTTTTCACATTTAAATAGAAATAATTAAATACATTAAACTAAACTAAATATTACAATACAGCGCTTTTCTATTTCATTACTTTGTTTATCGAGAATAAAAATAAAAATATTTTTTTTAAATTTACCCACTCAGTTTTTTTTCGTTTTCAATGTCGTTTGGGAGGCAAATTATATAAGTTGCCCCCCTCATAACCAACGGATTGTTCACCATAGTTAGTGTGGATGGTGTTCAAATGTATGTTATCGTGTTGGCGTGTAAAGTGTTTGCGTACTTAGGACGTTTTAATGAATGCTGCGTTTGTATCTATGAGTTTATTGTTTATTTTGTATATGGAGACATGTATTATTTATTGTTATTTATTGTTCTTATACGCCCGTAGGGGCTTTTACATAGATTATAAAATAATATTTAAGATATCGAGGATTACACATATGTACATAGAATTTATACCAAACGTTATAAAAGTGAAAAAACTTTTAAGAATATACAAGTAGTTTTTAAAGAAAAAACCACTTGTATATTCTTGCGTAAAACCGTGAAATATTTTAAACAATGTAATATTTAACAATAACATAGAACAAAATATAATATAAAACATTACAATAACACATCAAATCGTTAAATATATTATACCCACGTTACAATAATTTGTAGGATTCCACAAAGTGTTGGTTTAAATTGCATTTTAGAATGTAAAGAGAATCAGCAAATACATCTACAATACCACCAAACTTGTTGCCTAAATCATGCATCCTATTGGTAAGTGAGTGTGATTGATAGTTGGTTGTGTATGTGTTGCAAAAGAATGTTATATTTTGTCTAGTATTCCTTGTCGGTACGTGGAGTTTAATACTAGAAACGATGGCAGGGCCGTCAATTATTGTATTCATATAGTTTTCAATGTTAATAGTTTTGTTTCCATATATAATTTTAGAGGATGTTCAGGGCTTGAAGTGAAATAGTTTTTTGATTACCTTGTTTTGTATTACCTGTAATTCATTTATGTATGTTTCACATACGTTTCCCCAGATTTTGGTCAAATAATTTAAATATGAGTGTACGAGACTATAATAAAAACCTTTTTTTTTAAAATTATTTGGCAACAGATATGATAGCAGGCTACACACGCTAATTAAGGGGATGATTTTGTCTCAAAAATGTCAAATGCTGATCAATGCACAGCCCAAGATATTTTTCTTGGATCGAATTTGTAAGGGTATATGAGGAGGATTTTTTTACGGGTTGAGCTTACAATCATGTGTCCTGTTTTTTTTTAACATTAATTGTTAAAATATTTGATTGGAGCCAACTGTTGATTTTTTCAAGGTCTCTTTGTGCATTTTTTAGTAAGATGTCTAAATCTTTACCCCAGGAGAAAATTGCAGTATCATCTGCATATAAAAAGATTTTACCATTTAAAATTAATTGGTTAAAATTAATTAATTTAACCATTTAAAATAAACAGACTGAACGCTGTAGAAATGAGATCCCTGAGGCGTACGTGTGGTAAAACCATGTATGATCGTGTGATAAATGTGGAAATCTGCAAAGAATGCAAGGCTGATGTAAGCGTAATGGGTAAGATCAAAAAAGGAACGCTCCGATGGTTTGGGCATGTAGAGAGAATGAACGAGGAAAGGAGTGTAAGGAGAATATATGACGCAAATGTGAATGGTAGAAGAAGTCGAGGACGCCCAAGAAAGGCATGGCACGACCAAGTGAATCAGATACTTGAGTCGGGCCATGTTAAGAGTCAGAATAATAGAAGAGAATGTATGAGACGTTGTATGAATGTAAACGAGGCAAGGAATGTGTGCCAAGACCGGGATGTTTGGCGGTCCATTCTCTCTGCCTACCCCTGCGGGGAAACGGCGTGATGGTTAGTTAGTTTAATTAATTGCGAAATATCATTGATGTAAATTTGGCACAGTAGTTTTTTTTCTTTATTCATCATATAAATTTTATACAGTTTTTACAGGTGATTCGACTACCACACTGGACCTAGTATGGATACCTGCGAAACTATATACTTTATTGGAACGTAATTGCTATTTTGATGGTTAAAGCTTAACAATTGGATTGCAATCTTTAGAGAACAGGCGTCAGGTGTAAATGCTGTCTTTGTTCTATGGGTATTTTTTTTATGGAAGATGCTCCTAGGAACTAGTGTTATTTATCCAGTGGCGTAACTATACCACCTGAGGCAGTGGCGGATTTGCAGTCTTGGCCGCCCTAGGCCCCAGGCCATGAGCCGCCCCTTTCTCAGTACCCATTAGACTACATAATGAATTTACGTTATTGCCAACTTTTATCCAAATCGATTCGGAAATTTAACAGCTAGTTTTTAACTGATACTTTCTAAGGTTTCAAGGATAATTGCACATTTAAATAAAACATTTAAAACGGTTTTAGGTTTTATTTAACTAGTTTAACTACAGGTTTATTCTCATACAATATATAATAAGTGTTTCACAATGTGTTACAAAACTCATCTGCACTTAAGCGCAGCAAAATTATTAATTAAATCTTCGCAATCCAAATTCCTTAAAAAACCTGCTTCTATGTTAAGCAAAGCAAGATCGTTTAACCTTTGCTCCGTCATTGTTGTGCGTAAATAATTTTCAACTCGTCGCAAACAAGAAAATGATCGTTCTCCAGAACAGTTACTGTCGGGAGTATACACACACATTCGAAGAGCAATATCCACATTTGGGTAAATGGTTTGAACCGTTCGTAACCATTTCAACAAACTGACAGCACTGTTTCTATCCTCATTTTTTACACGAAAATGGAGACATTCTTCTGAAAAATGGGCTTCTAAGTCGGTAGAATAAATCATTTGCAAGGCTTTGGCCTTTTCTTCGACTTCAGACGGGCTTAGTTTCGTCAAGTTAGTAATGAAATTAAATTTATTATAAAGTGATTTATAAGCACCCTGTCGTTTTTGTAGTTCTTCTGACAATGTATCAATTATTACCAAAAAAGTAGTGATTCTGAAATTTTCGCGGCAGTTCTTTTGTTGCATCTCTTCACCTGTAATAGTCTCGCCAGGAAGTAGCTTACGCTTTCGATTGCGTCGAAAATCTCTTTCATATTCCTGTAAAAAGGACAGTTCTTTGGCTTTGTTTTCGAAATCATCGAAGTTATCTCGTATTTCGCCAATAAAATGTATAAGTATCTTATACAGTTCTATGACAATGGTAATGTCAATTTCCACACTCTGAAGTTTTTTACTTGTGGCGTTAATATGATTCAGTAAACATCCTCAAAACACAGTGCTGATGGCCGTTTCAAAGCGTCCCAGTTTTAAACGAATACCTCTTGCTTCGCATATAATGGCTCTCTTCTGTTGTGTGTCATTTTCGATGGAGACTAACGCTTTATGGATTTCATTCCACGAGTCGCGTAAACTTTTACATGCGTCTGCACGAGTCGTTGATAGACTTTTGACGGATAAATGGGCTTGAAGGAGTTCCCAACGCTGAGTTGATGCTGCAAAGAAATTATACAACTCTTGGAGTAGAGAGAAAAACGAACAAGCCTCTTGGCTGCTTTCAGCCGCACACTCACCTACTAAATTGAGCGAGTGTGCTGAACAGGGAACATACTCGGCAAGGGGAGAAAATTCCTTTATTTTAGCTTCTAGGCCGTTGTATATGCCTGACATGTTAGCTGCGTTGTCATAAGATTGCCCACGGCAGTTTGAAATGTCGATTCCCAATTTAATTAAAGTTGAGGTAACAATATTTGTCATTTGTTGTGATTTATGGCCTGTATTTGTAATGAACATGAGGAAACGTTCTACAGGTGATCCATTAGGCTGGACATATCTGATTACATAACAGAGCTGGTCTACGTGAGATATATCCGGCGTCGAGTCGACGATCAGAGAAAAATATTTCGCTGTTAATATTTCCATTATAATTGTCTCCAAAACTTTGTTTCCCATAATCCAAATGAATTCTTCGCATGTTGTTGAAGAGAGATAACTCGTATATCCTGAGCCTGGATTCCCATAACGTGTAATGTGTTTGGCTAAGAACGGATCGAACTCAGCTAAAGACATCAAATAATTTCCATTGTGAATTGAATCAAATTTCTCGTCGTGTCCTCTGAAAGGCAAACCACGTGATGCAAGCGCTTTTACACATGCAACTACTCGTTTCAGAATGTTTCTCCAGTAACTTATTTATTTCTTCATCTAATTGCATTGTTAATGCTTGGTCAATGCGACCTAACGTGTTGCTTCGTTCGTTCATACGCAGGACAGATAATTTGTGAGTAGGCGAATTCTCATGGGTTGATACTCGATAATTGGAATTTTTCCAATCATTAAAACCTTCCTTTTTTATCAAACTGACTCTCTCCGCCGTTTAAAAGAAGACAAGGTCCACAAAAAACATGTCCAGTACTATTTCTTCTTCTTTCGTATGGTGAAGAAGAAATAGTACTGGACATGTTTTTTTTACTATCGGAATAAATTAGCCACTTTTGCGGAACTTTTTCGCCATTTAGAAGCTGACGTTCGAATAAATGTTCTGACAACTGTCGCGCCTTATCTTTGTAAATTCGCTCACTCTTAGAAAAATCATTTTGGATGTTTTGATTAGCTCCGTTCTTACAAATGTAATCACGCGTGAACTCGTCTATTGTCCATTTGGCTGGATCGTAGCTGATTTTGCACATTTCCTGGTCTGGATTAGGCTGCACTACTGGTACAAGTGGAACATCTTTGGCTTCTTCCTTTGATCCATTTGCCACAACGATAAAAATATCTGCACTTGAAGACACTAAAGAAACATCAGTTGACGTAAAACCGCTACCACTTGGAACGTCACATGTTGGATCAATGATATGATCTTTGACATATGGTTTTCCAAAGAAATCGTCTAATTTCCGCGTTTTTTGAATTACATCCTTTTGTTTATCATCTTTTTCTTTAGCTCGCTTGCGATACTCAGCCCCACTCAACCTTTTCTTTCCATCCATATCTAATTATGCAAATTAACACTTTTTACGTGAGGTATCGTCCACGTCCTGTAAAATATTTCGATTTTTGTTAATATAGCACTACATACACGTCGCGTCGCGAATTCCGTTACGAAATTATAAAAATGCGCGTCCACTCGCTGCAATTGCTGTACGCACACTGACAACTGACATAAATATACCAATCCACACTGACCACTGACCACTGACTGCTGTCGCCTGTTGAGAGCGCGCAAGAGTGATAGGTTGGGGGAAGGCAGCTGCGGGGGGTGCGGGCACGGCAGCGTGATGACGTTTACGAAACTCCCGAGCACGAGCGCGAGACCCTTGCGGCTAGCAATGATGTTCTCGTACGTAAAATATTAAGGTACTTAAGGAGTTATTTCTTGTTATCATCTTTAATTTTTTTGTCACGATTGGCCGCCCCTAATATCTGGCAGCCCTAGGCCCGGGCCTACATGGGCCTTAGGGCAAATCCGCCACTGATCTGAGGCCCGTGGAAAATTCATTGGATGGGCCCCCCCCCAGTATAGATCGAAAACGATTCCCCTTACACCATGCGTCGCTAGTCCGTCAGCGTCACTAAAAAACTACTTTCTTGCTTAACAAAATGCGGGAAAAACCCCGAGGGTCACTAACTCGCCCGCGCCACCAAAGTACCGCAACAAAAATTAAGCAACCAATGGATGCTTTCTAAAATTGATCGTCATCATTTTATTATGAATACGTATAAATCTTAATAATTTATTCGAATTTGTTCATGATTTTTAGTCGTGTCTAACCTTAATTGATTTTATGGACTGATATAAAATTTATAATTTTTACTAAATTTTGTTTAAAATGTTAGGTTATTTCTGAGCTCGCGGCCTCTCGGGCCGGGACCCCGGTCCCCACGGGGCCCGTGGCATTTTGCCAGCCTTACCACCCTATAGTTACGTCACTGAATTTATCCCTTCGGCACCGATGCGTAATAGTCGGGAAATACGCCAAACGCGCGCCCAACATTTGTACTTATTTGACATTATTAATCCACGACTTTATTCGATTGTTGAAAAATTTTCGTGTTTTCTCCCGCGTCAAGACCCATGTTCACAACCTTAACTTCTCAAAAAGATCCCCGGACAGCAGTGGCGGACTAAGCCCATCAGAGGCCCGGGGCGGAAAAGCTGAATGCCCCTCTCTAATTTAAGAAGTTGATGTACTTTTACAAGCTTTTCTTTCAGTTCACACGGGCCTCTGATCCTGAGGGGCCTACATGTTCCCTTGATCAAATCCTTATCAAGACTTTTTTAAAACACCAAACACTGTTAAAAAAAGTCATTTAAAAAAAAATCATATGCATTTGTTAATAATGCTCTCAACAAATGTTTTAAGGAAATTCGTAAAATTGATGAAGATACGGCATTTTATATGAAACCGTTTTAAACAGTTTGTTTGTTGAATTATCCTTCAACAAAACTTTGAACACGTTTTTCTCGAAACTACGTTTTTCAACCTGATTGACAACATATTAGAAAAACTATCCATACGATTTGCATGCACCAAGTCACGTTCTAAAACTACGTTTTCTACGAATGTTGACCCCGCCCTATCGACATTTTGTTTTTGTAGAAGCTCGATCGCGATTGGTAATTGGCAACACTGAACACGGAAATTGAAAAAGCCAAACGATAATTTACAATCTTTTCTTTTGTTTTTCTCTTTACATTATCTATGACTAAACTGACAACACGGGAAAATGGTCATAGCACGTGTTTGACATTTGTGACTGATTTGTAACCTATAAAACTAATTTTTGTTCTGCGAATATAGATTTTAAATAAATTTCTCCCGATTTAACTGTCCTAAAACAAATTCAAAATGCCAAAGTCCAAGAGAGATAAAAAAGGTACGAATAAACTTGAATTTATAGTACATAAACTTGTTTTCATCATTTTGTGTTGTCGTATGCATCCATAAATAAATAATTTTTAGCATAACCGCAATAAATTAATCTTTTTAATTTTTCTTTCAGTGTCCCTCACCAAAACAAATAAAAAGGGTTTAGCTCTTAAACAAAACATAATAGATGAAATCAGGAAGTCAGTCGAAAAGTTCTCTAACATTTTGTTATTCACAGTCCACAATATGAGAAATACAAAATTGAAAGACCTTAGAGCAGAATGGAAGGATTCCAGGTTTTTCTTTGGAAAAAACAAAGTCATGGCCCTAGGATTGGGAAAATCCGAATCCGATGAAGTACAAACTAAGTTACACCTGGTGAGATTCCTTCTTATTATCTTAGGGTAAAAATGTATAAGCCCACCTCACGTATAAAACAGAACATTCGTGTTGTAGAAGTTTCGGTAAATATCGGTTCGGACTGGCCACGCTTATTACGAATAATTTTTAGAAAAAAGCTTTAGATTCGCCTTAATTACTATAAAAGGAAACTTTTGGCTTTGGGGCGGCGGAAAATAATGCATTTTAATTTTCAATTGCATAAAACTAAAATACGCTTCGCAACCGACACAGCGAAAATCCGCGGCCGTACCTGTCACTGTGATGTTGGTATCCTTGATAAATTAACAAGAGCTAATACGACTGTAGCCGACTTCGTGGGATAAGGCGCGTAATTATGAAATTTGTCTAGCGGGCTTGTTTGTGTAACATGGTTTGTGATACAAAAGAAAGTGCCCCTTTATAACGCCTACTCGCGTCAAGGCAAGAAAAACATCCCAGTTTTCAAGTGGTGTAGCGGCTACGCTAGGTTTGTGTAACATGGTTTGTGATTCGCGGTATTTCATGTAGGTATCCCGCGAAGTCGGCTACAGTCGTATTAGCTCTTGTTAATTTATAAAGGATACCAACATCACAGTGACAGGTACGGCTGCGGATTTTCACTGTGTCGGATTGCGAAGAGAATTTTGGTTTTATGCAATTGAAAATTAAAATGCATTATTTTCCGCCGCCCCAAAGCCAAAAAGTTTCCTTTTATAGTAATTAAGGCGAATCTAAAGTTTTTTTATAAAAATTATTCGTAATAAGCGTGGCCAGTCCGAACCGATAATTACCGAAGTTTCGATACATGGATAATACGGAACATTCCTTTTTTAATTAATAGACAATTAAATACGACATTTGTCGGAAGTACCAACCATATAAAATAAATTCGGTAAATTTTTGGGATTGGTGTCCATGGCTATTACGAATAATTTTTAGAAAAAAACTTTAGATTCGCCTTAATCACTATAAAAGGAAACTTATTGCATCACGGCTGGCGGAAAATAATGCATTTTAATTTTCAATGTCGTTCAATAAAATTTCACTTCGTGAAACGATCTACGACAGCCCGCCCGCTGCCGCCCGCCATTCTGTCACTGTTATGTTGTTGGTATCCCTGACCTCACACAAACGAGAACTAGATACGATTGTAGCCGACTTCGTGGGATACATGATGGGCGCGTAATTAGGCTACATCCGCACAGGCAGGCGGCTAATAAGTAACCCAGAAAATAATATTCAAATATGTGCTTGCCCCCTGTCAAAAGCTAATATATGTGATTGCCCCTATCTAGAACGTGTTACAAAAATCAAATACTTGGGTGTTATTTTTGACAGTAATTTAAAGTAGAAAGAACATATTATCACTACAGCAAACAAACTTCGAAAATCTATATACCTTTTTAGACAAACTCGCAACTTTCTTAACTTGAACCAACTCAAAACAATTTACTATGCACTATGTCAATCTCTAATCGAGTATGGTATCATAGCCTGGGGAGGAGCAAACGCTGCTGCCATTGATGATGTAACTGGCCTATAATGATAAAAAACAGAATTTGAATATTACTTGATTTTCACCGAACGTGAAAATCAAGTAATAATTAATTTAAAAAAAAAGTTGAATTATTCAGTATCATCGAAACAACCTTACCTTAGTATTGCATTAAAACCTAATTCATTGTGTAGCTTCCTATTCGCGTAGGTACCTGCACATTTCCTTAAAAATTCCTGCAATATTTTTGCTTTTTTCATCATATCGTCGGCAGAAAGGCTAATTGACCTAACCAGCAAATCCTCTACTTTCGGGAAAGTCGAAAAAACAAAAAAAAAATCAGAAAATAGTAATGGTAACCCCTATCTCGTTGCTTTTTACAATGAACAACAGAATAATGTTTATGTTTCTACCAATATAATTAGATCTATGTAATTATTTAAAAAAATGATGATTTTGGTGGTTACATCCATTCTTTTTTGTGAAAATTTTACGACTGCTTGGCTGTAACCAACAATATCTAGTATGAGAAGCTCGGTGTGCGATTAATTTACGGAAAGGCAAAAGGGCGTAACCTCTTTTGTGTTATTTGTAGCTCCTAAGTTTCAGTTTCGTCACCGTGCGGGACAGTTTATTTTAACATTGCTCCGTTGCGCGAATCATACCGACCCGCGCTCCGCCCTTGTTAAATCGTTTCTTTGAGCAGATTTCTGCCCAATTTTAAATAGTAATAGTGTGTATACAGTGTGAAATAACAGTGCCGAATTGAATAACGTGTTGAAACATAAAATATTCGACTCCATTAGAAGCCTACCGGCTGTGGGAGCCTTTTGGCGTCCCACAAAAAAGTGTCGAAGTCTGTAACTCTGGAGAACGGAAACGGACCGCAGAAAAAAATATATCAGTGAATGCGCGCTATCAAACTCTATCGAATAAGTGTACTTGGTGTTCAAATTTATTTTTCTGAAAAACATTATTCAAACTTAAATTTTTTTTTTCCTCAAAAAAGTGTAGATACCCATAACTTTCCCCAGTGAAAACGAATCGTGGAAACAGTTATACCATTAAAACCGCGCTGTGAAACTCTATCGAATAAGTGTACTTGGTGTTCAAATTTATTTTTATGAAAAAACATTATTCAAACTTTAAAAAAAATTTCACAAAAAAGTGTAGATACCTATAACTTTTCCCAGTGAAAACAAATCGTGGAAACAGTTATACTATTAAAACAACGCTGTGAAACTCTACGGAATAAGTGTCGTATCCCGTAATTTCATTTGTTTTAATCTTGCATTGTTATCTACATTTAAATTCACTTCTTAAAACTACGGTAAGTTATGTTGAGGTAAGATATGGACCGCGCAGATGAGATTTTAAAGCGGATCTCGGAAGACCTAGACCGCCAAATGGCCCACAGGGCACGTCTGGCGGAGATGGAATATGAGGATGCTGTGGAATTTGCTCGTTCGCTGGAGACCACAGACCCTACTGCGGGAACGTCTCATCAATCCCCGGTAAGAGATAAAACTAACTTGGGCTTGTCCTTACAGATTGCTGATATGATTACGCAGTCTCCCGATAAGGATCAGGAGTCAGATCCTCGGCGACTTACGGCAGGCTTCTGCAGTAATGTTAATGAGGGAGTGGGAGGTAAGTCTCCAATTCAAATAAACAAAAAGCGCCCACGCTCTGAGGAAGTTCAACCTTTCGAAGATTTCCTGAATAAGTTTTGGGAAAACCTCGCAAAAATTACAGGTGCCGTCACGGAGGGTAGGAACAAAATGAATAAGGAGGAGAAACAAGTTGTCGCTCAAGCGATCGACATAATCAAGAGAGACCTAGTTATCCTGGTTGTGGAGAATGCGTCGCTGAAGGCAAGGGCTAACGCTCTCGAGGAATTCATTACCTCTCAAGCTGGCTTAGTTGAAAAAATCGACCATTTAATCAAACATAAACCGACTGCTGCCTCCCCCTCAGGCGAAAAACAAACAAACGCGAGCAAAAGAACGTACGCGAGTGCGGCTGGCGCGACACCTAGCGCCACGATCTTTGTCGATGGACAGGAGCGCGGCTTACCTCCTCAACAGCCGACAATATTGTTCTACCCCACGGTACCGGAAGGTAAAACGTCGGAGGACACTAAAAAAGTGATCACCTCCATCCTAGATCCAAAGTCAGACGGATTCCAAGCGGTCCGCACTAGAAGTATTAAGGGAGGAGGCTTTCTCCTACAAACATCCAGTGCCGGGGGGTTGAAAAATATACAGAAGGCTGCCGAGAAACTCTCTGCTAGTGGTATAAAAATGATCAGTCCACAGGGCCGCCTACCCAAAATTGTACTTTATGACGTCCCGAGGGGTGACGTCTCAAAAGATGCCGCCCTATTTGAGGAGATCTTCATAAATAATATCACAGGGAACTGCACCCTCACTAAGGACGACCACCTCAGAACCATGCGGAGGGTATCACTTTTTGGTAAGAGGGATGCCCCTACCATGAATATGATTATTACGTGTCATCCTGACTGCAGGAAGGTACTAATAGACAGCGGACATTGCTACCTTGGGTGGAACGCCTGCCGTGTTCGGGATTACTTGGGTGCAACGAGATGCTATAAATGCCACTTGTATGGCCACGTGAGCAAATCTTGCACCCAGGAGACGACAACATGCCGCCACTGCGCCGCAACCGGCCATGACTATGAGGATTGCCCCAAAAAAGCACTGGCCGCTGTCTGCGCTACCTGCTCAAGGTTTAAAAAACCGGCGAACCACTCTACGGGAGATCGTGCTTGCCCTGCCCACAGAGCGGCTATAGAGGTCCAAGTACGTATGACGGACTATGGCGGGCGCTAATTCCCTCACCATTGGTCAGGCAAACCTGCAAAGATCTCGGGTGGCCACCCTGGAGACCCAGCGGGTGATGTCTGACCTTGGCATAGACATCATGCTTATTCAGGAGCAGTACGTGTGGCAAGGCAAAACTCCTGGAATTAATAGTCCGGGTGCGGTGCTCGAGGTGGGTTCCTCTCCGGGTGCGGGTGTCCTGGTCAATACTTCCTTGATCAGACCCCTCCTCTTGGGAGGGCTCTCAAACGAGTACCAAACCTGTGTATCCATTAAATTAGTTAACACGGAAATCATCGTGATCTCCGTTTACTTTAAATACGGTAATCCTGTTGAACCACATATTTTGAGCTTAACGCGAGCGCTTCACAAATTAAGAGGTCGAAACGTAATTATCGGTGGAGACTTCAACGCGCGATCGCCTCTCTGGTTCGACTATAACGGAATTCGGACGGAAAGATCCTTTGCTGTCGAAGACCTTATTGCGGCGCAAGGTCTGTTCATCCTCAATGAACCGGGCATGCTTTCTACTTTTTCAGGAGCCGGAGGCGAAAGCAACATTGATCTCACTCTATGTTCTAGATCTGTTGCGACTAAAATATCTCAGTGGAAAGTTCACGAGTGTGCGTTAGTTTCTGATCATAGACTTATAACCTTTTCTGTGGGTATTCCAAAGACAGAAGCTCCACGGTCTACGTGGAATTTCAGAACCACAAGGGCGGATTGGGATAAATTCGGGGAGGCGCTACGTCAATCATTAAGGGGCTTTCACGACGTAGCAGCTAGGGAACCGGACAATTTGGGGAATTTTTTCAACGCGGCGGTGGTATCGGCCGCAGAAGCCTCTTTGGGAAGAACTAACCCTAAAAAGGCTATTAGGACGCCGTGGTGGACACAAGAGCTGACTTTGCTGAAGGGTACATTTAAAAGCGCTTACAGGAATCTCAGTGTGGTCAGGCAGAGTTTATGCTCGCCCGAAGAGGCTATTGTCCTCCAAGCCCGCTTTAGGGCCGCACGAGGTGCCTATCGCTCGGGTGTCCTTTCGGCAAAACGAGCTGCCTGGCATAATTGGGTTAATGAAGTGGGTAACGCCAACCCTTGGGAAATCCACAGCGTCGTTGGAAAAACGGGAAAAGGATCTGAAAGTTACTTGTCGAGCGTGGTGCTCGGGAACGTTGAGAGTGTCGATGTTACCTCCACTCTTGAGACACTTCTGGGCAAGTTAGTTCCGTTAGACTCAGTAATAGGGGAAAGTGTTCACCATAAACAGATTAGAAATCTGTCACGGCTACCACCTAGTGAGCCCGCCCAGGGGAACGGCGTGCCACCGTTAAGTCGAATCGAAGTGGAGATAATAATTAAGGGTTTGGGTCCAAAAAAGGCACCGGGATTTGATAGATTGAATGGAATAATTGCGAAGAATGTCTGGATCCACGCCAAAGAGGAGTTCTACCAGGTGTTGGAGACGTGCTTGCGTAGGGGAAAATTCCCTACGGAATGGAAGAAGGGCGTGCTCCGGATTATACCAAAGGGCAACGGTAAGCCGAAGACGGACATAGGAGCTTATAGACCTATAACATTATTGCCAATTCTAGGTAAAATATTGGAAAACATCATCAAGCACCGTCTACACCTCACCCTAACGCCGCCTAGCGATCTTCAATTCGGCTTTGTCCCCGGCAAATCCACGGAGCATGCCATTAAATATGCGCTTGAATGGGTGAGGGTATGCCAAAAGAGGTACGTCATAGGCATCTTCTTGGATATCTCGGGTGCCTTTGATCACGCGTGGTGGCCGATGATACTTACCAAGCTGAAAAGCAGGAATTGCCCGCGTAAACTGTTTGAGATTATTAGTGACTACCTAAGTGGTAGGACAGTTATCATAGGGCACGGGGACGTTTTAATCACTCGAACAGTCGACATGGGATGTCCGCAGGGGTCGGTCCTCGGACCCGACCTGTGAAAATTCTTGTTTGACGACTCCTCCAGGTTGCCCTTGCCTGAAGGTTGTATATCGGTCGACTACGTAGATGACAAATTGTTTTTGGTCTCTGGGAACAGTAGAAGGGAAGTGGAATCTAAGGCTGAAGATGGTTTACAAGTGATCCTTGAATGGGGACAGAGAAATAGACTGAACTTCGTTCCCCACAAGACCGTGGGCCTCCTTATGAAGGGCATGCTCAGCCGAGGCAGGAACCCCTTCATCAGAATGGGAGGCACACCCATCCGATTTGCAGAAAACACCAGGTATTTAGGCGTAATTTTGGACAGATCTTCCTCGTTCCTAGCCCACGTCAAGAACGCCTCCGACAGGGCCCAGGCCCTGTTTCAGAAACTGAGAAGACTCTCAACTGCCGAGTGGGGATTGCGTTCTCCGGCGATTCGCCTGCTGTACAGAGGGGTATATGTGTCGCAAGTCTCATATGCTGCCTCTGTGTGGGAGCATCGCTTGGATAACGTCTTGATAAACTCGGCTCTTAAACGGGGTCAGCGGACTCCTCTGTTGGCGCTCTTGGGCGCTTATAGGACTGTGGCCTCAGATGCATTACCGGTTCTGGCCGGCGTCCTGCCGATTGACCTTGAAATTAGGGAAATATTGACCAAAAAGGAACTTATTAGAGGCAGGGCTGCTGTCCACCTGGGAGTCGAGCTGACACCGGGAGGAGTAGTGGCCCTCCCTGGCTTGCTCAAAGCGATGCGTGAGAGGACGCTGAGTGTATGGCAAGAGCGATGGGATAGGTCGACGAAGGGCAGATGGACTTTCTCCTTCTTTCCTTCAGTTAAATTCAGAATGGAAGGGGCATACATTAAACTAGATCACTACATGACGCAGATGCTTTCTGGGCATGGGGAGTTCAGGGGTCGGCTTCATAGCTTGACCCTCTCTCCTCACCCAAACTGCGCATGTGGTGATACTAACCAAGACGCCAAGCACATTCTGTGGCACTGCGAGTTGATGAAGGAAGCACGAGAGGAAATGTTGGATGGTTTGCGCGGAATAACAAGACCAGCGTGGAATGCTGACCTTGTGTCGAACAAAGAGAATTTCGAATGCTTGAAAAAGTTTGTCAAGTCCTGGGTAGAGAGATGGCCTGTACTTAGAGTCGCCGACCTAGACTAAATTCATCTTTGTTTCAGGTGCTACACGTATTGCTCCCGTCTTCTTCGGTCCTCCTCTATTACTCTTTATTTAGTGAATATGCTTTGAACTATCTATAATATAACTTATGTGACCTATAAATTGCTGATTATGTTTGACTATTTTTTTTTTTCTTCTCTGGTCTCTGCTAACAATGATTTATGTTTTTACCTCGATAGGTCATCTTGGTGAGCGATGGTAGTGATGACAGTATCGCTTGATACATTATCACTCTGTACTGATTCTGAAATTATGTTTTACATGTATAAATGCTCTTATTATTTTCTATTTTTCTTGATTAGTTTTGGTTTCCATTCTTTGGTGGCGCAACTGAACTGTGCATGTTATGTATCGTCATTCCCCCATAGAAAGGGGGTGGGATAGACCCTGTCCATGCACATTGCCAGGCGAACATACAACAGAGCGGTCTTCCCGCGATCCGCCCGCGCCTCCCCCATCGACATGCGTTGGCCTGAGGCGTAACCGTGCGGTCTCGATGTCCTTCCGTCCCCCCTCCGGTAACCCGACGCTCATCTTTCCTCAAGGTCTTCAAAAACTTCCCCTTCTCTCCTAAGTACATTTCTTCGAGGCAAAATCGGGGAACCGGCTAAAGGACGCGGACTTCGAGCATCGTCTGCGGTTGGGCCGATAGCTATACGCATTCTCATTGGGACTGCCCGGTGGTCTATGGAATACTTTCTCTGGCTTTTTTTTTTTTTTTTTTTAATATATTTTATTTTATTTCCGCTACTATAGTAATTACTTACATTATAACATAATCATATAACTGTTTTTTCCTCATTACTTATTTTATTCACAGAAGGTTTCTTCGACTGGTCATAGCCGTTATTTTTATTTTTCTTTTTCTTTTACTAACACTATTATCTCTTTTTGATGTTACCTATTTCAGAAGAATTATTCCACGGGCTGCTACTTCTATTTATCTTTTGTATAATGTTAATGTAAGTACTTGCATACTGCTTACTAACCCCGTATGCATGGACATTGGAGGGTCTAGAGTCGTTCAAATAAATGTAGCTTCGTTAAAAAAAAAAGTAGTGTCTTGACGTGTGCGGTGAAGGAGGAAACCATATGTTTCCTTATAACGCCGTTGGGAAAGTGGTGGGTCCCCTCCAATGTAGCTCCTAAAACCATAGTGTAACCCTCTTCGAAGGGATTCAGACTTACAATTAGTTGATGTAACCAAATTTAAATAAAAAAAAAAAATTGTAATGGGAGGTACGGTGAAATATTCTTTTAACAACCGTTTTTTTTTCATATCGAAGGCAATAAGTTGACAGCTCGCAACTGACATTTTTTCAGAAATAGAGTTATGCACATCATTTTTTTATTTTTTTAATCTCTATTTAAATAACGTCTTCATTATATCATTACTTTTTTTTATATGCATCACTTATTTTTTTTAAATAGTTATAGAACAGAAGTTTTTAAAAACATAATTAAATAAAAATAATAAAAAATGTAAGAATTTTTTTTAAAAAACATCGAAAAAATTAAAAAAATTGTACACCAAAAACGTCCAGGCTGGTGGCCGACCGATCTAAGAACTCTTCAATGGAGTGTGATCTAGACTACAGTAATTCATTGGTTTCATTCATGTATTTGATTTAGTCGTTGCTAGCGGGGCACGCGAAAGCACTGTGGAACGGACTGCCGGTCGGCAGACCTGCTTTTTTCTCATTTACTAATCGACCCCTATCGTATGAGACCATTCTCAATGACCATGAGCACAAATATTCACTCACGAATTTACGTCTTCACGTTTACCCTGCATGGGAATGGGTACCGCCCCATGGCGCGAATGGGTACCGCCGCCCCGGGAACCTTTATTGGATAACCAACACCTCTGCCATAGGTCACCCCAAGTGGTTCGCTATGTTTGGTGATTTAGCAGGGTGCCCGGGTTCATGGGGTGAGGTTTGTCTAGGTCTTGGAGGCGGATGACCAGGACATACTGAACCCCAGATTTCTACCCACCCCTTAAAACCTTTTCCTTCCCAAAACTCTCCTCTCCTTCCTTTCCTAAAAAAAAACCCTCCACACAGCATCCCCAAAGATGACGTAGGCCTTGAGGGAAATTATTTTCCTCAGGGCCTCCTGTGTGGAGCTCAAGTAAAAAAAAAAAAAAAAATCGGTCGAATGCGCACTGAACGCCGAAGCAGGATGCAATAACACGATGTTTGAGCGTGACGCATTTTCGATTAAAACGAAATTAAGCGAAAATATTTCCTAAAACACGGAAAGGCTATTTGACGTAACCATATAATTTTTCATAGTAAATAAAAACTAAAACATTGGATACGCCCGGGTTAAAGGGAGTAACCCGCATTTTATTAAGAAAACGTTGGATTTTCCATCACTTACATCAATTTTTGGTCGGACTTCCGGGAAAAACAGTAGGTATTTTAAGGGGGTAAACTTTCAAATTTTCATAATATATAAATTTCGAGTATACAGATCGACGCAGTTTTTTTTTTTTCAAGTAAAATGGCATCAAAAAGTGAAAATTGACAAAATGTTGGTTACGTCAATTAGCCTTTCTGCCGTCGATATTTGCAATACTACCGAAATAAGTACCTACAATAATATTTAAAAACATTTTGACAAAATAACATTTAAATTTACCTGGCCAGTAAAATCTACACTTCCGATAGAATCTTTAAACACATTTTTGTGGTGTTTTTTTTTCGAAATGTGTGAGTTTTGGTAGCTTCTCCTGAAGTTTTTTTACATGGGATGGGCATCTAAAATTGGTGTTAAAAGTTGCGGAATCTTTCCGGCTAACATGTTTTTTAAAAACATCTAACCTGGATTCGGTTTTTCAGCGGCAATGACCCTTTCGCCAAAACAACGACCGAAACCGCTGAGAGTTCTGTTTTGTTAGGCTAAATATTTGACATTTAAGATCCTGACCTAACTCAACATTCCTATGTAAAGGAAAATTTGTATTATTTTGTAATTTTTTTTTTTTGAAACGCTATCTGTCGGCGGGAAATATAACCGAGCCGAATCGAGTGATTTAAGTAGAGCTTCTAGTTTTCGCTGCTGATTCGTATCAGAGAATAAATCCCTATAAATATGTATATATGCAGTTTTGTCGAAAAAAAAAAACCTCCCCATTTCCGTGTCTTAATTTTCGTGGCTGAATTTTTGTCCTCTAGCGAAAGTGAACTTTGAGGTAGGTGGGTGAAACGTAAAGGGCGTGTGGTCGTTTTTCGCGTGCGGGCAATATTTCACCTCAAGCGAAAGCGAACCTTAAGGTGGTTGAAACGCAAAGGCAGAGAGGTCGATTTTTGCATCAAGGAGAACGCGAGTCGTCGAATAAACTGTGCATTAATATATAACTAGGTTTTGCCCGTTGCAGAGGCAACTAACGGGTTAAAAAACTATGCGATTTGCGTGTGAACGTGGATAAAGCGAGGAGTGTGTGTTAAATTAAATATCAATCGGTTAAATATCAAATTTTCATCGCAATCGGTTAAACGGTTTAGCTATTCATAATTTCATAATGCCAGAGCTCACTTTTGTACACAAATCATCGCCGGTGTGCGCATATCAAATCCCCAAAGTTTCATCGCAATCGGATGAACGGTTTAGCAATGCATAAATTCATGATGCCAAAACTCACTATTGTATACAAAAACCATCGCGGGCATGCACACATCAAATCAAGGGGATATGCACTTTTAATCCCAAAAGTTTCATCGCAATCGGATGAACGGTTTAGCAACGCGTAATTTCATGATGCTAGAGCTCACTATTGTATATATAAACCATCGCGGGCATGCGCACATCAAATCAAATTTATTAATTTAAAATAATATGTAGGAGCATATTTGCGGCATGTTCCAGAGTGGAAGATACTCTTATCGCCCTGGTGTAAGACCACCATTTACAATTGAAACGTTGCGTTTGGTGACCAGATCTGAATAGCCAGGAACTTCCCCACCTTCCTCTTTCCCATCTCCTTCCCCTCCCTACTGTCTTCAGCCCCACAACGTACCCCAACTTGGGATGCCATGGTCTCATTGGCTCCAGTAGTTGGAACTCTTGTGCGGTAGGTATTCACTTCAAAATTTAATTAAAAATGTACATAACAATTACAGAACAAATGTAGTTCCAATGCATTACTCAAGTAGGTATCTACACCACTTGGCAAAAAAATTGGACCATTCTTAGTTATTATAAATATATTATTACCTCAGCAAAATCAAAATCCTTGCTTTTTTCATCATATTTGCAATACTACCGAAATAAGTAGGTACCTACCCCGAATGAATAACGTGTTAATTCGAACTGGCCAGCAATATTTAAACTTCCGATGGAATCTGCGAGCCCATGTTTTGGTGATTTTTTTTCGGAAAATTTCGAGTTTTGTCAGCATCTCCTGACATATTTTACATGAGAATCATATGTTTTATTGTTATCAAAAGTTGCGGAATCTTTCCGGCTATCGTATTTTTAAAAAACATCTAGCCCGGAATCGGTTTTTCGGCGGCAATGTCGTTTTCCGAAAAATGACGACCCAAACCGCCGAGAGTTCCGTTTTGTTAGGCTAAAACTTTCACATCTGAGATCTACGTCAACGGTCCTAGCATTTTCCCTTGTGTGAAATTGACGGGTTTTTTTGTCATTTTTTTTTTTTCAAACGCCATCTGTCGGCGGGAAATACAATCGAGCCGAATCGAGTGATTTGAGTAGAGCTTCTAGTTTTCGCCGCCGATTCGTATCGGAGAATGACTCCCTGTATATATTTCATTTTGTCGAAAAAAAAAAACTCCCAGCTTCCATTCGGAATTTGCTTCGACCGAAAGTGAACCTTAAGGTGGGTGAAACGTAAAGGGCATACTGGTCGTTTTTGCGTCAACAAAAAAGTGAGCGGAAAAAGCAGCTTTCCAAAACTGAGCATTAATATATAATTTATGTATTAATATATTCTTTTATATGGCAATAATATTTTTTCTATGATTGGCAGCATTGACTGATTGTCTATGAAATGCAATTATAAAAATGGCATGGCGAAGTTTGTATACCGCGAAAGTGAATTAATTTTAACAAAATTAAAATGTAACATGCATATTTTTTCTTCTCCCCCGACATAAATAGTCATTTTTCGTGACAAAGCTAAATTTAACTGTTTGAATAAGAAATATTCCATATTAACCGAGAAGCGGTGTAAGACAAATATTTATCTTAGTCCTTCTTGTCCTAGGAAACATAATGTGTTCTTAATGTTACTTATCTTGAAAATATTGGTAATTTTTTACCAAACCGCCACACTTTTATTAGGTACAGATTATTATACACTTCGTTTCAACTTCATTACTACAAGAAACGACTACATATTTGCTTTTGGGTTGATTGTAAAAGATGCATTAAAATTACATTTTTATTCAATCAAAATTTCCCTAAAAATATAACGATCCTTTTGCTGCCATTTTGAATTTTTTATTATGGATTCGTATAGATAGACCAGGGGTCGGCAAACTTATTAGCCAAAGAGCCAAATATGTACATTACAAAGATACAAAAAAAATTTGAGAGCTAAATGTGTTAATTGATATAGCAAACATTTATTATAATTTTAATACTTACTTATGGGTACACTGAATAAACTTGATGTAATTAAGGAATCCATAAATTTAAATCATGACAATGACTGACAAACACTTAATGCGAACAATGTCGTTGCATCTTCTTTGAGTACAGGTTTGTATGTTGTTATTCTTAATTTTAGGCACAATTCCAGGTTCTCATCAATAATATTACTTTTCAGTTTACTCTTGCTAAAGTTGATGCTTGAAAAAGATTGTTCACATGAATATGTAGAACCGAAAAGGGAAAGAACAGCAAATGTGAGATTTTTCAGCTGATCATATGTGTCAGGAACACTATTCCAGGCATTGAAGATGACCATGTCTTCAAAGCAGACCACTTTTATTATTAACCAAGCTCACATTTTTCTCCAATATTTCCAAATTAACACAAAATTTAGAGCTCCATATTTCCTTATTTTTTAAATCCAACAATAGAGAACTCCAATCCAATTTTTAATTTTTTTTAATGAATAATGACCTTCTAACTTAAATAACTATTTTTGGTGACCGAATGAAACCAACTCAGAAGCATCTCAGAAAGGTCATTAAGAGTGATGATAAAAAAATTGGTTAAATAGGTTAAGTTAGGTTAGGGTTACCGGCTATTTTCAAATTATTTTTTCATAGCTTTTAATGACCTTTCTGAGGTGTTTCTGAGTTGGTTTCATTCTGATTTGACATGGAACCCTATTTTTATAGTTAGTTTAGTTAAAACAATTGTCAAAGTTTCAATTTTTCAAGATCCCAAAAACCACCGTACCTATTTATTTATTTGAGACACAAACAGGATATTTATAAAACATTTTGTGGGTAATATATAATAAATTAAAATACAAATATAAGTATCCCTAGACTAATGTGTCTGCAGTAGGTAATCACATTTGAATTTTTACAGAAGCAAACACATGAAAAACAATGCAAGTATTATTTATACATAACTTGAAACAAAATTGAAATACATTATCAGCCTTACTAAAAAAAAAAACACAGCACGCTAGATAACCCGTGTTGTTGCATCAACATGAATAAAACAAAAACACACTAAAACAGGAAATATTACTAATAAGGTATGATCTTAAAATTTATTTTAAATCCGGCAACAATGCATATTTAAGTACTAAATTATTTGTTTTCCTTCATAACCGCTAGGTGGCGGCGCGCGGCGCCTGCGCATTCGTTGTTCGCGCTTGTAAACGACGCTGGAAGCGCGAAATGATTTCTGTGTGTGCGAAATGATTTTTGTGTGTACCATATTACTTATGTGATGGTTAATTTCTATTAATATGAATAATTTACTCCTATATTTATATCATTGATATATTTACCGTGTTTTTGTGGTTTTTCATAAGTTTTAGTCAAGTTATAAAACAATAATCGTACTTTGAAAATTGAAGTATCAAAAACTATTTTATATGATACATGAGAATTCAAATTTACATTTTTAAGAGATTTTATTTTACGATAATTTTATGAAAGTGGTGTTTTTTTTTAAATAATAATATCTTATACATGTGTTCCTAAATGCATCAAAGAAATTAACGTCTTTATAGATGCAAGAAATCTGATATAAAAGACGGTATAATTTTTAGGTTAGTTTTTTAACAATAAAAAAAACTTTGAAATTTTTTATTATTTTTTTATTGTATGCACGAGGAAAAAGTGAGGTGATAGTTTCCTTCCAAATTTATTACTTTATTGAAATTTAGAGTTTTTAAATTTCTCTACATTTTAGTCAAAAAAAATTTGGTAAGAAATTTTTTTCCATTTATTTCCGAGTTTGAATCTTAAAATATGTCAGTTTTTGAAAACTAAACTGTATTTCAAATACACAAATCTGAAAGGTAATTTTATCTAGTTTTCATAAATGGTATTTGTTTTTACGACACCTTCAAAAATAAGAAATATATAGAACATTCAAAATACTTTGGAAAAATTCCAAGTTTCGTTCGGACATCAATTGTTAAAACAGAGATAAACTGTCCTCTCAGGCCGTGTAAGCCATGTGTATTTCTTTCAATGAACAATTTTTTTAATTAGTAATGTTTTCACATCCGCGGCCGTTTGTCAATTGAATAAAATTTTCACTGGGTTTTTTTAGTAAGGCTGTAAGTGTTTAGCGAGGACGATAGTGAACATTGTTTAAACTCTAACAGCCTTACTATAAAACCCAGTGAAAATTTTATTCAATTGACAAACGGCCGCGGATGTGAAAACATTACTAATTAAAAAATTGTTCATGGAAAAAAATACACTTGGTTTACACAGTCTGAGCGGGTAGTTTATCTCTGTTTTAGTAATGATGTCTGAACGAAATTTGGAATTTTCCCAAAGAATTTTGAATGTTCTATATATTTCTTATTTTTGATGGTGTTGACGTATCAAAAGCGAAAAAAAATGGAATTTTTATTTTACCAAAACATATTTGATGAAGGTGTACAGAAATTTATAAAAAAACAAAATTTAAAAAATACAGACCTTTTATATAATGAATTTGGAACAAAACTGACACCTCGCTTTTTCCTCGTGCATACAATAAAAAAATAATAAAAAAAATTTATTGCCAAAAAACTAACCTAAAAAATGATACCGACTTTTATAACAGATTTCTTGCATCTCTAAAGACGTTAATTTCTTTAATACGTTTAGGAACACATGTATTAGATATTAATATTTAAATTTTTTTAGTAAGGCTGTATGTGACTTTACTTTGTGCTAAAACGGTTCTGTACTCTGTTTTTACTATAAGCTGTGAACCCTATATAAGAGAAATAAACTGAACAACGCCTAAAGACTATTTTCTTATATTAATACCCTGCCACAATATCAAATATATCACCACGATTTGAAATATTTTTGAAAAATAAACAAGCCCAGCCTTCTCACTGAAATAGTGTTTTTATTGTAGTTAGAACGAGTAATGCTTCGCGACCCCCAGATTGAAAAACACTGGTGTATATGAACATATTTTTTAAAGCCATAATATTTTTCACTGGAGTTCCTTATTGTATTTCAAAATTACGGTGTGGTCAATGCCGGAGAAAATTTAAAATCTGTTATCGAAGCAGAGGGTGTTTGACCGATGCTTAAGTAACTCTGCTGTTTTTAAATTCCTGAAACCTGTTGAGAAATGCTTCCCTCATATTTAAAATGGTTGTTTTGAAATAGTGTTTGTCAATGGAGGAATTATTTTCTTGGCGATGCTTCAGCAGACTTGGAAAGTCTGTTTTCCTTTCAAAATCTTGAGCAAAACAGGATAATTTGTTTTCGAATGAAACGACTTCTTCTAACATAAAAAAAACATTGTTTCCTTTCCCTTGTTGTTTATGATTTAGCTGATTTAGATGAGACGTAATATCTTCCATAACTAAAATTTGTGCCAGAGCCGCACTTAAGGGCCAAAGAGCCGCATGCAGCTCCGGAGCCACACATAGGTCCATAGGTTCTCAACCTTATTTTGCCCACTGCCCACTTTGAGAATATTTTTTAGTCTAGTGCCCCCCATTTTTTTTTTTACTTACCATCTGTCATGAATCTGAAACAGCTCTTTCCACGACTGTATTTACCACAACTTGTTATTGGATGGGGGAAGGAATGTCACGGATTCAATAATTTGTTTTTTTTTTGTTCTTTGCGGAGTTTACAATTATTTTATTAGTACCATATCCCTGAGCTCCTGAGCAATTTTTGACCAGAAAATAATATTACACTAAAAAAAAATTTGCACACCGGTATTCCGGGAATAGAGATAGATGTCGAGGCAGATAAACCGGCCATTAGGGTATACGTCTCGCCAAATCAGGCCAGTTTACCAGCCTATAGGGTTCAAAGGGTTAAAACATAGAACTTGTTTTATTTTGTATAATGGCCACAAAGTGTTTGCTTTCTTCGGTAATTTAATATTTTATATAAATTCGAACTTGGTTATAACGATCACGGCAATAGCGAGGTCATGGCTATAATGAACAATTACCAAATGAAATTTTGGTTCAGACTTATTTTCATGTAATTGTTGACTTATAACAAGGACGATTCACTGATATAACGCGCAAATAATTTGGTCTTCACACTTTCTAAATAGGTACATGGATGTCAACACAACTTCTAAATGGTTAAATGGGTTTTAAAAAAAACAATAATTTGGAATAAGGAACTCCAGTGAAAAATATTATGGCTTTAAAAAAATATGTGCATAAAGGTCATAGATTCTCAATCTTTTTTTGCTCACCGCCCACTTTGAGAATATTTTTATTTCTAGTGCCCCCCCCAACTCGTGAATCCGAAACAGCAATTGACCACGATGAAGGAGTAGGAGTTTCCTTATCCCATTACGCCACAACGTAGGGGGCGTAATGGGATAAGGAAAATATTTTTGTGGATGGATGGCCCCTAATGGGATGGGGCAAGATAGGATGTGTTTTTCTGGGTCTCCTACCGCCCCCCTGAAAGTCTAAAACGCCCCCCCAATTTTTTCTTGGTCTTCTACCGCCCCCCTGAAGGTGTGAAATACCCCCAAGGGGGCGTTATCACCCACGTTGAGAACCTATGATATAGACCAATAAACGCTGATTCTGAATATATAAGTTTTATTAATAATATTAAACGTAGAATTAAAAAAAATTGTTAAAAAGTCCATTTTAAATTGTATCATTAAAACACACTGTCAAGTTGTTGGTATTGAATTTTTAGTGCTGACGCACTGCTCTCCATAATTTTCCGGTCACTTGGTGATAGCATATTGAAGTTGTATTGAAATGTATGACGGAAGCCATTCAACATTTCATGTTATTGGTTTATTTACATAAATGTTTATAGAGATTTGGACATATAATAGTTGTTGTGTTAAAACATTATGTGAAACATTATTTAGGCCTAAATAATTCAGTATCAAAAATAGAGGCATCTTTATTAGTTTATCTCTATTATTTAAAATATTCAAAAAAATTTAACTGTACAAAAAAAATTGCAATGCTACTCACAACCCTCCAACTCTGAACTTAAATGATGGACGTCGAATAGCTGATTCGGCGCTATATGCTGTATCTTGTTAGTTGCCTACAAGTGTGCAGGCAATGCTTTCGTTTCCATAATATTGCTTTCGATTCGTAAAGCTAAAAAAATAATAATTTCAAACAATTTTTATACCACTCTCTCGTAATAATGTTGAAAAAAATAATAATATAATAAATAAATAAATAATTCCACCTATATAATATTTTTACATATTGAATAGTTTCTTCCATACGGTCGTTTCTATGACTCATTCTTTTCTATGGCTCGGCTGTGGAACGATTTGCCGGCCTCTGTTGACTCTCTCCTACAACATGGGTCTCTTCAAGACCCATGTTCACTCCTTCCTTTCCTCAAAAAGACCCTCCACACAGCATCTACAAAGATGACATAGGCCCTGAGGGAAATTATTTTCCTCAGGGCCTCCTGTGTAGAGTTAATGTAAAAAAAAAAATACAAAATAACAACACCTGTTGAAAATAAATAAAACTTTTGGAGAGTGATGACTTCACACGATTCACCATACAATACGGTGGTTTTCGGGGATCTTGAAAAATTAAAACTTTGACAATTATTTTAACAACTATTAAAACTAACCATAAAAATAAAAATGCAGTTATTTAAGTTAGGTCATTATTAAAAAAAAAAAAAAAAATTGGACTGGAGTTCCTTATTGTTCTCGAAGTAAGTAATAACAATCAAAGGTGCCGACGTATGTCCGGTGTGCAACGGCTGTTGAAACGGCTGTTGAACGAATTTTCGGTTTGCAAATTTGTTCCCTTTTTACATCATCTTTTCATTGCAACTTATCGTCAATTTTGTTTTAAAAATCAATAAAGTGTATATGAAGGTACCTAGCTACGAGTACTTGCATTGGGTAAATTTTTAATAGTTACAACCTGTTTAGCTTAGGGGTTTCTTTCCCTCTTTATTTGGTCTTGGATAAATTTTATTTTAATGTTCAATATTTATTGACTACACAACATACGAGTACTTGTCTATGCAATCAGTGGCGTCTATTAAAGGTACAAAAAAATATAATGTAACTTCAGTTAATTATCTTCTATATTTATATAAAGAAAAGTGTCTGTGGCGGGTGGGCGGCGTGAATTTGATTTTTATATAAATCTAGTTTTATTCTGAGATTGATGAAACTTTGCACACCTTCACCATCAGAACAATACAATCAGAGAGGAACGTCACATTCTACATTATGACAGTCTCCCAAGAGAGCTATACTCTCAAGTCACATGGGCTTTGGCCTTATGTTGTATGAAATAGGCCAAACCCGATAAGAGTGTTGTGGTGGTGTTAGAATAGCTTAAGATTTCGAAGGACCGTGTATAAAGAGACTTCAGTATCATTTTTATAAAACAATAATTTTGGTAATTTTCCAAAACATTTCCCACCCAAAATTCTTTTGAAGTCTTAAAACCTACCATTTTATGTTGTGGCGACTTGCATGGACTTTATAACGACTTGGAAAAAATAGTGTGGATAGATTTTTTTACTAAGATTACGAAAATGTAGTTTTTTTTATTTTTAAATAAATAAATCCATTATTTGGGCTCGTGACGTCACTACATGAAAATGTCCCATCTCCGAAAATGTTCCTATTAATTTTATAAAATTCCACACTGATGTATTTTTTTTTATATGGCATCACTTTGATTTCAGGTGAATTTTTGAATTTGACATTTAACGTTCACTAGATTTATTGTTTGTTCTCTGCGAACGTATCATTTGGTTTGATTTTTTGACAGATGTAATGAAGAGAACCCCGTACATTTTACGTTGTCCGTACGTGTTTTAGACGTATAATGATAAAGGTGCAGATTTTAACAAAATCAAATTTTATTATATTCTTATTATTATTATAATTTACAAGTACAAGTATATTACATTTGATTTAGTAATATAGACGTTGAACATTATAATGATTTATGATCAATAAGATGGATCAAGGAAAAAAATATTTACGAGATTTAATATTTTTGGTATGCCTTGTTATTCTCCTGTGTCATTCGTGTGGAAAACATTCTTTTTTTTTTAAATGATTTTCGGCTATGTAATTATCGTTTTTTCGCACCTATAAAATTATGTCCCGTCTATCCGGTTTATAAAAAATGGTCTGATTTTTCGGATTATTGAAATTTTCAAAAAATCACCAGGGTTTCAAAAATACGATTAAAAAAAAAATACGAAATGTCTTAGAATATTTGCCTAAACCGGAATTTAAAAAAAAAAATGTGGTGCAAGTGGCCTATTGTAAACTAAGTACATATTTTTAAGGGTTTATTATATTTATTGGTGTTAAACTTTTTTCTAGCTATCAAAGCGACTCATCGGGCAGTGTGGCCTGCTGTTCACAAACCGACCCATCAAAGAAACCGTAGCATGGTTCCAGACTTTCACAGAAGCCGACTACGCCAGAGCCGGATTTAAGGCCACAGAGGATGTGCTCCTGCCTGAAGGACCCCTGGCGGACTTCCCTCATTCCATAGAACCTCACCTGCGTCAACTGGGGATGCCAACCAGTCTACAGAGAGGAATCGTCACACTAGTTAAGCCATTTGATGTCTGCAAGAAAGGACAAACACTCACTCCGGAACAAGCCAGAATACTTAAACTATTAGAAAAGAAAATGGCTGCTTTCGAGCTGACAGTCAAATGCTACTGGACCAAGGACAAGGGTTTCCACAAGATGGAAGTCAAGGATGCGAAGGAGGTTGATGATAGCGCCAATCAGGATGAGGATGAAGAGATGGAAGAAGATGAAACATAAAATAAATAAACTCTTCAAATCTGGCAATCAGCATTTTTATTTCAATACACAGTTCACATAATAAGCGGAACATAACTCTAATCTTCCAGAGATTTTTATGTCACAAAAAGATTTTTTAAATTCAAGCATTTGAAAATATCTATTTATTGGTAACAAAGCTTTGTGTCGAGAAAATCTTTAAATGTGATAAACAAGCCTACAAAATAATTGTTTGTTCAATCTTACCTAACTCCGCAAATAACTCTAGAAATGTTGCATTTGCTATCACACTCACTTCTTGCACTTTAAACATCTTACTGATGCGTGTAATGGAAAACAAAAAGATATCCAGTTGGAATCCAACTGCCCTGTATTATTTGGAATATTTTACCACCATTTTTGGGACAATTCAGGTTCGTCCTTTTTATCTATTGTTGAGTTGTCAGTTTTACCAAATGGCAAGAAATAACCGATGTGTATTTTCAAATGCCATTTTACGGTGAAGCCACCAACGAAACCAACGAAAAAGATTTTTAATTGATATCCTGTTCCCTATAAATTATAAACTAATTATATTAGCTTATACAATCACATGGGTGAACATTTTATACAAAAATATTTAAAATAAAGCCATTTTCCTAAATGTAAATAATAAAATAAAACTACCTAACATTGTTTGTATACATACATAAAGAGAAATAAGATTTTAGGTACCTTTTTTATCACTATTCCTATGTATGCCCGCTCTCGTGAAGCAATACATTTATTATGAACATAATATTAAAACTAGGCGGATGATACCGATACTCGTAATCTCTTCAAGATAAGAACATTCCGGGCCCACGTACATAATGTACGCCATGCATTAAGATATCTGGACATCTTAAAATCCATGCATTTTCTGTGAAAATAGATGCTTCAGAAACACACTTGTCACACGCAACTCAATTCAACGCCTTTCGCGCAATGCCAATCGGCGTGCCACGTGCGAAAGAAAAACAGCTCCCATAACAACTAAAAGAATTAGTAAGACGTTAAAAAATGATCCATTGAATATCGCAATACTATGATTTAAATTTGTGTTGTGTGCGTAGGACAAGTGTGCACATACGCACAAGATGTACTTGGGCCCAGTGTGTTATTACCTTAATGCATTAACATAATTCAAAAACATAAAAAATTTACAATTACTGTCATGAAATAGACTTAACATTGATAACTCAAACTCTCTATAAATAAACAATCATGCTGAAACTGCTTTGCTTGGTGAATTTTTTTATATCGAAAAGTCTAATTTCTTTGAGTCTCGTTCTTCCAGATTCCAGACATTGATTTTCCTACGAGGTGAGAATAGCAAAAGGTTGGCTTTACATTAAAGAGCAAAAAATTATGTTCGCAGTTAGAATGCATTTTCAATATAAATCATTTCAAAAGAAAAGAATATCATACAACGCCAATTTAAAATTAAAGGTGGTATGTTCATTACAAGTTAAATATAACCTATTTAATGTCAAAAAGTAGCTGCTCAAAATATTACGCAGAACATTTAAAGTGCATAATAATAATGAATATACACACTACTACATACTTCTGCCTCCACAACTCAAATCTAAGAGATAATTTGGGCATGATTTGGCACAAACTACAAAGTGTTTAGTTTTTCAGTGCCTCCAGTCACCCTTGATTGACCTCAGAGGATGTGATGGGAGTCTGCAAATTTTTAATCTAATGATTTGATGAAATTTAAATATAAAGATTTTAATTTCTAAACTTCTAGTAACTCAATTTGACATTTTTCTGCAACATATTTTTATTAATTGATTTAAGCTAATACATTTGGCTATTAAAATATTTAAACATAAATATACGTAGTATTATGTATTTGGAAACCTAAAGATGTACTTTCTGTGGTAATATAAAATGGATAGTGTCCTATGCAACACCCAATAAGATATTAAAACCATAGCAAGAAAAGCTTAGGTTAGGTTAGGTTGATTATTAACTAGGAGATCTTCATTTAAAATATTCAAATGTTTTAAATGCTTCTACATTACACAAAAGAAAAAATATATATAGTTTGCTGTCAAAGTAGAAACTGTTAATTAAATAACAATGTCTTCTCCAAATCAGATTAAATTCATAATAATAATCTTAAAACATAGTTGTTTAAATTCACACATCGGGTTCTAAGATAAACATCAAGGAATGGTCCTTTGGGGATAACACAATGATGGAAACATTGCACAAAGGAGCCCTGTAAAAAACTCTAAATAAATAAATTAATAATCTTAGTCTTCGGCAGATAAAAAATTACATCTAACACGGAAGGCTATTCTCTACTGCAACAATGGGCTAAATAAGCGGCCAAGGCTAGGCTGTGGGGCGCTGCGATGAGTGAAGTCTATCTAGTCAGAGGGCCCCTCGGGTATGGAGGCCAGCACGGAGTGCTGCGAGGGAGAGGTGGGGGGTGGGGGCAGCGCAGCCACGGGCTCCCTCCAGAACACAAACTGAGAGAAGTCCTCGCACAACTCCCCGCGCACCGGTGGGAACAAGTGGTCCACGATGTAGCTCATGTTTGAATACCTGAAAACACACATTTATTTCAATGTTGTGAATAAATTTGCCCTAACGTATTTTGAGTGTGTAAGTTTTAAACCATTTATAGATTTGGGTCAGACTTCAAAGTACATAAAAGTACTCCAATTCTTTATTAGTAAATCGTGCATCAATTTTGTTAAAACAAGGTCTGATTTTAAATAAACATGATTTTAAATTGGATATTAGTATCTATGGTGTGTTTATAAGACACCCACATAAATGTAGTTAGCGAATGTTAGCGGGTATTGAAAAAAATTAAGAAGTGGGATTACTGGGAGCTTGTGGTAAACAGCGTATTTAAATCAATTGTTTTTGTGTTTAATTCGTAGAACTCCGTTTAATTTTTTTTTTAAATTCAATATAAATCAAATTTAATAATGTTATTGTAAACCCCTCAGGCTAATTTGTTCGATTTTCGGAATGACTCATCGCACATCCCATAAAAAAGTGTTGTAAGTCAAAAAAGTTAATTTTACAGGAGAGATAAAACAAATAAGCGGTCCCGTCGAAAAGAGGTACTAGCGACATCTTGTGGAGATGGAGTGATCTAACTTAAATACGGCTTTCGTGGGGCATACATGATCACAATCACTTTACTTTTTTAAATAGGAAATTTTGACTTCTGACATGGGCTGTGCGATAAAGGTCTCATAGTAATCGTATCTCTCTTACTAGTATGTATCGGATAGAGATGCCACGAATAGTGATTTTGCCGAATACCGAATATTCGGCTAGGCTCTCGGCCGAAGCGACGAATATTCGGCGACCGAATATTCGGTGACACTTAGTACATTTCGCGAGTGACCGATTCCGACCTGCATCATCATTCTCATCATGTGCAGGCTTGAGGTTTGATCAGACGACCTTGACTGTCCTTTGTCCTGCCTCTGACTACCAAACGCTGAATTTTCTTTTAGTCTTCGGGTATTTTACCCCAAATATTCAGTAAACATTCTTTGAGGCTTCACTGAGTGGTTGGCTAAGGGACAAGGAAGCTAAGTGTAGTTTAAGGTCAGACCGAAAGCCATTCACATTTTTTGTTGGTACTTGCCAATTGATTTGAGATTTATTGTATTACTTATGTTCTCTATTTTATGCAGATGCTTGCAGGTTTTTACAGATGCAATGCCGCCTCATGGAGCCTCATGAATGAGATTTTCTTTTGCCCTGTTTAATTTATCTTTGTCTTACTAACCTATTTTTTTTTTTTTGCATTTTGTTTTTTCCTGTTAAGCACTTGCATACTGCTTACTAACAACGTATGCAAGGACACTGCTAGATTCGTTCAAAATAAATAAATGTAGCTTCGTTTAACAAAAAAATTTGAATCTTGCGAGAGCCTTGAAGGAGTAACCATCTGTTACTTATACCAGGGTGGGTAAGAGGTGGATAACCTCCACCTCCACTGCATCATTGAAGTGCGTGCGGTAACCACGCCGTGGGTGTATTTGTTTCGTTGGAGAGTAGGTCGTGCCACAACACCCATTATTCGTTGATTGTTTCATCGAATTGTGTTACTTGTATTGTATATCTATATCTTAAAAAATACATTGAAACTTGTACTGTGTATATCTTAAAAAATACATAAAAACTGTTCGCCTAGATCGGATAGCAGACCCTTACAAGCGGTGGTCAGCAAACGCCATCCAAGTATCAAAAAACAGTATCCAAGCCTAGCAGTATTTGCTAAGATTTATTTATCATCTCCCGTTAGCAGTGTATAAAGTGAGCGGCTTGTTTCGGAAGCATATGTAATTTTTTGAGGAAAAGCGCAATCGTTTGCTATCAACAAATGCCGAATAAAATGTTTTCATTGATCATAACTTAACATTGATAGATTAAGTTAATATGCGGATTTTTTGTTGAAATAAATATTTTTGTTAGTAATTATTGGGCTTTTTTTTCATGATTTAATATTCGGTATTCGGCCGAATGGTTTGCAATATTTGGCCGAATACCGAATAGTTAAAGAAGTAGCCGAATACCGAATAGTAGCCGAATATTCATGGCATCTCTAGTATTGGACAGAGAAAACACCACGCTATGTATTCAAATCAAAAAGTTAACCACAAAGAATTAAAATATACACTCTTACGAAACCAAAGTTTCCGACCGCAATTTGAAAAATAAATTGAATTTAAAAAATATATATTTTTCCAAGAAATGACAAAGTGAGGAGATAATAACGTTTATAATACACCATTCTAGTAAAATATGTGTGTGTGTGTTTTTTTTTTTTATTACCAGTAACTTTAGTTAGAAAAAATGTAAGGTGTGCCCTTTTTACATAGTTATTTCTAATAATAAAATTTGAAAGATATTTCACCACCTTTCAAAAACAGTTTTTAATTTTCAGACAGGTTTGCAAATGTTCCATTTATTTGGATTATGCAAAGTGAAAATATTCTGACTTACTGACAGAATGTGGTCCAGAGCCCGAGGTGTTAAATTCTGCAAGTATTTTAGTTTTTTAGTATTGCGACAGCTGTTTCGGCGTTCAAGGCCATTTTCAAACTGTGGTTTGGTCACGATGAGACAACTTATTAATATGATTCTATTTACCAATTTCAATTTTTATGGTGCCTAAAACAATTTATTACTGGTTAAACCGATTTACTGAGAAATTAATTGTGACAGTAGATTCTCTATTCTGTGGGATACTTTGAAAACTATTTTCCCCACAAATGGTGATGTCTTCTTAATTGTTTAATAATGACATGACTGTTATTGACTTATTTATGAGTTATGTTTTTTAGGTCTTGAGAACATACTGAGAAGTGGGGAAAAAATAATTTTCCTTACTTTATTAATTGATATTATGTATATTAGGATCATTCATTCGTTTATTGATTTGCAATTGTTCAAGTAAATTTAATTTCTTCTATATGTAAGGATTTAGGCTCATTGTTGTCAAGCGGAATGTGATTATTCATTGAAACGTTCTGCGAATTTTTAAAAAGTGTTTTTATTATTATACTTTTATATGTTCTTTGAATCTAGTTGAGAAAACCCTTCCCGTCTGTCCGTTTATCGAATCTAAACCAGCAGTGCCCATATTTTATGAAAAGAACATTTTTTAATCAATATAAATATTTTTAGAATACCACAGGAATCGAACCTTCAATGTAATTACTAACTCAAAAAAAGTTGCAGAGGCAATGTTTAAAAAAAATAAGAAATGAAATAATAGCAAGTAAACTAAGACAGGGTTAGAATCTGCCATGCAATGGCACGCATGTATTTTTAAAGTTCGGATTCATTATGAATATCATGTCTGCGACTTAAGAACTGTAAAATTTCAATCAGATTGTTGCGTGGATTAAAAACCAACATGTATTAATGATCACCTGTTAACAAAATGAAATAAAAAATTCAATAAACAAAACACAATATTATAACATTTTATCATTGGTGTCCGCATCTAGCGATACTTTTGATAAACATATACAAAAACAATCAACAAATTTATAATAATATATAAAAAGACACATCCCCAACACCCGATATAATGAAGTAAGCGATGATGAAACCAATACAACTCGGTTAGCGGTTATCACAAGAATATATTACAACAGCTGTGCAGATGGAAGGCCGGAGTGATTGAGGCAGCGATGAGAGTATTAATTAGGCTTACCGCAATCAGTCAAATCTGGAAGCCGGACATCTAAATCCATTCCTCATCTACTATCGACATCTCATCGATCGAAGTCTACATAACACATATACTGTTGCACATAAAATATCACATTGTTGTCTTTGACTATAAAATACTCGTAAAAAAGTGTATAAAAATTATATACATATATTATATATAATATATTAGATTTAATTATAATGATTAGGTTTATTTATTATTAAATTGACACGAATCTGTTGTATGCAATAGGATGTGCAATAGAATGTTTGACCAGAGGGAATAATTCATTCACCATGTCACTGTGTCCAGTATAGCTGTAAAATAAAAATATGAAATAATAATACTTGTGCAGGCTACAACAATAAGCGTCATATTTTGTTATGTTTTGTTAAGCAAAATATAAAGGTCCTACTTTATATTTTTTAATTTGTTTTGTTCACCAAATAATTACCATTAGAGGAAATATTTGCTTCCAAATAAAATAAATTATATAAACATGAGAGTAAAAAAATTCCAAAAACGAATTACATAAATATATTATGTATATAAGTACATAATGTAGAATATGCAATGGGGGAAACATTATGTTGATGACACAAACAACTTTTGTTTGGAAAATATATATATACATATATGAAAAATGTAAAACGTTAGATATAAAAAACATGATTCTATAAAACATATTATTGTGACGCGTGTTTGAAAATTATTTGGACTGCGGAGGGGGGGGGGGGGGGAGCTGTGACTGAATGTTTGTAAATTTTGAAAGGAATTTTTTTATGTGAAAATTACTCAAATAATATTGATGAAAATGTGTAGAAAAATGGTATTGGTGAATATTTATTATTCTCTTCCCCAAAATAGAAAACTAAAAAAAAAGCAAATTAGTATGTAAAGTGATACACTACGTAATTAAAATTATACATTTTATAAAGCATTAGTAAAGAAAGCTATATTCTTACTTTTGCTCTATATTACAAATATTACATATTAAAATAAACCATAAAGCCCATATTAAAACCAAACAGTGCTTTCACACACATAAACGAGGACAATTTTCTAGTTAAGTTGTTTAAAAACCAAATTTAAAGCAGTGATGTGAAATCAGGTGTTTGGCACAAGTTAATTTTTATATTCAATTGAAAACTTTGCCAAAATAAACTGCAATAAATCAGGGTTGTGCCACATTTTATCACCACAGGTAATTTATCTTGCGGAAATCAAGAGTGACGAGAATAAACCAAGGACAAAGTGTTCTCTTGGCTAAAAGCCAAGTTGCAATCGGAAGAGTAACTCAAAAAAGGAATAATAAAAAAAAGACATTTTGTTTTTCGTAATTTTTTCTTTCTCATTTATGCAATGGAGCTCTGTTCTAATGGTTTCAATAAAATCCAAATTATTTATTAGTAGACAACGTTTATTAGCAATAAGCATGCATTAGTTAAGCGAAATTGTAAAGGAAAATTAGAATTAGTGTACGTGAGAAAGATGATTGTTTGAATTGTTTTAAAACTTACGATGATTGGAATGTCTGCGTCAGCTCGTGCTTGAGTTCACCTTTGTAATTAATTGTGAATATACGGACTATGGGAATTCCGACAGTCTCATATGCGCACACATCCTGAAAAAAAAAACAGATACAAAAATTAGCAAATATAAGTTGTAGAAATATGTAAAACGGAGTAAAAATAGAAGTGAATGTGACTAAAAAAATCCAAATGTCCAAGAGTGACAATATGTGTACCTAAATAAGAAATTTCTAACCGCTTTTTCTTTTGGAATTTCTAGGACAAACTATTTACTTTTAGCTCACAATATTGCTTCTGTCATGAGCTAAGTAGCTTCCAAATATCCATTTTCATAATTAAAAAAAATAAGACTAGACGCCATCATATTTTTTGTTTCATACTTTCGATCTAAATCGACAGGTGATTTGTCGATGTCAGGTGTAAAAGCTAGTCATAAAAACATTTAAAAATAAATTTTCAAAAAAATAGTATCTATTGACTAACATTCACTCTGTTTCCATAGCCAGCGTAGAACGGCTTGCTTCCTTCCGGGAAGAGCGCCATGATGTCAGAGAGACACTGGATCTTGAACTCCTCAGGCTTCTTTTCGATGACCTCCCGGTGGAAGGCCCTCAGCAGGGAGGTGGGGTTCAGAAGCAGGGGACCGTCGGGCAGAGAGAGGTCACCCTGCTTGATGGAGCGCAGGTATTCACGGGTAACCTACAATAAAATACAATAGATTAGACTCAAACATAAGGGACTGAAGACTGAGTGATCTCCCAGCTTTAAATCTCCTGTGATTCATCTCAATGGGTAACCAGATCTGATCAGTCAGATACTTCTCGGCCTCATAGCTTACCCCAATAGGCCACTTGCATCACATTTAAAAAAAAAAATTCCAGTTTAGGCAAATATTCTAAGACATTCTGTATTTTTATTTTTTAATCGTATTTTTGAAACCCTGGCGATTTTTTGAAAATTTCAATCCGAAAAATCAGACCATTTTTTATAAACCGGAAAGATGGAACATAATTTTATGGGTGCGAAAAAACGATAATTACATAGCCGAAAATTATTTTAAAAAAAGGGCACAGGAGAATAACGAGGCATGCCAAAAATATTACATCTCATAAATATTTTCTTTCCTTGATCCATCTTATTGATCATAAATAATTATAATGTTTAACGTCTGTATTACTAAATCCAATGTAATATACTTGTACTTGTAAATAAATATTAATAATTATAAGAATATTATAAAATTTGATTTTGTTAAAATCAACACCACTACCATTATACCTCTAAAACACGTACAGACAGCGTAAAATGTACGGGGTTCTCTTCATAACATCTGTCAAACCAAATGATAAGTTCGCAGAGGACAAACAATAAATCTAGTGAACGTTAACCGGTTATTTGCCGGAGACGCGCCGGCGCGCGCGTCATATGCGCATGTGCGAGAAAATAATTCAAATATTTGAATAATACTTCCGACAAAAAACTTTTGGTCTGCGATTTTGGCCTTTCTGTGTACACAATTTGTATGAAGAACAGTGTCAGAATCGCTTGCGCCATCATTACTCTCGGAGACGCTACAAGTTTCATTCACCTTGCAACCCTGGAATATTTTTAAAACGATTTCGTCTATGACAATCGGCTGTCAGAATTTGCCGCGATTTCAACTGTCGCAATAAATACGCATTCCTCAAATAAAACATCGTAAAACCTATTAATTTACGTAATAAATGCAAGTAATGTTGTTTTGGTAGATAGTTTATTGTGTTGTGAACGTGTTTCAGTCAATAAAATATACAATAGCTCAAAATTAATCAACAAAACATTCAATTCAAAGTTCAAAATGGTGCTTTTTTAGTGTTTTTTTGTGAATTTTCGCGAATTTCCGCGAAATGGCCTGGCCTTTGACGGGTTAAATGTCAAATTCAAAAATTCGACTGAAACAAAGTGTAGCCATATAAAAAAAATAAATCAGGGTGGAATTTTACAAAATTAATAGGAACATTTTCGGAGACGGGACATTTTCATGTAGTGTCACGGGCCCAAATAATGGATTTATTCAATTAAAAATAAAAAAAAACTGTACATTTCTAAAAAATTTTACTAACATTTTCGTAATCTTAGTTAAATCTATCCACACGATTTTTTCGAAGTCATTATGAAATCCATGCAAGTGGCCTATTGGGGATGCTATATTCCTACTGGCTCCAGACGGTTGGGAAAATTTGAGACTCTTGAGTATTCACATGTTCAGGAACTAGAATCCTACCAGTGTCATCCAACTTTTACAGGCTGTACGAGAAAAGGGCATAAGTTTAAACTGCACTAAGTATATCATTGTAACATAGTCTACAATATTTTTCACTCGTGGAAAGAAAAGTAATTATGTAGATTATTTGGGGCTATGTCTATGTAACCTCTGTAGAGTAGGCATTTGACTTTGAGTCACAAGTTTTTCGTGGTGAATTACCGTTACAGGGATACGTAATTGAGTATTTGATGAGACTTACAAAAATGGTTCTACAGAGTAAAGATCATTGATATATATATTTTTTAATGCTATTTAGCTTACCTTGGCTTGGCCAATGGCACGGGCAGACAAGTAGAGAATTTTGTATCCATTGTTCTTGATTTTAGTAAACAATTGCGCAACTCCACTCTGCGCCCAATCCTTCCCGACCAGAGGGAATATATGGCCGAGAACATCAGACCTGGGATAATACCAAATGTGCATTAGTTACAGTGCAAACTTAAAATGGATACCAATACTTCAGCAGTGCGGTGGGCTTTTATGGAAATTTCACCAACTAGATAGATTTACAAACAAAAATGATAAAGAAACTATTAAATTAGTAAAATATAAAAACAAAAATGATAACGAAAAATCTTAAATTAGTCAAATAGAAACAGAATAATGAAAAATATCATCTTTTCCTCTCAAATAGGTTTCTGATTGCTGAGCCTGATTTCTGATTGAAAGCCTATTGAGGATGCCTAGCTCTTCCAGAAAGGACATATTTGCACAAATGGCTGACTGCGTCTGGCTGTCCGTGGAAAGCTAAGCATTTTTTTCCCAGCACCACATTTTGAGGGTGTCTATTGGTTTTCTTTCGCTGGCTTTAAGTATCCATGTTTCCACACCATACCGTATATTGATATAAGATGGTACACTGATAAATACAAGATAAAAATAGTGTCAGGGACTCAATGACTCACTTGGTAATGGTGCCATCGATGTCAGAGATGACAATCTTATCGTCGTGACGCCAACGGAAGACGTGGCACTTGCATCGGGAGGTTCCCTGGTAGGCCGTGGTGACGCTGAACAGCATCTCGTTCATTCCCTCACGCAGGTTTAGGCTTGCCTAAAATTGCAATGAAAATATAATGTTATTCAGGGAAATTATTTTGGGAATTAATATTGCATCATAATCAGACATTTCACCATGAAGAGCCAGAGCACAGCTCCCGTAAGCATTCGGGTCATAGGCCCATTGTGTTATCTCTCTTGTTAAAACCTATTCTCTTGACAATTATTATATAAATATTGTAATGAAAACAGTAATTTATTTATTTAAAACTAGCTGACCCGGCCACGCGTTGCTGTGGCTAATAAAACACTTTGTAAAATCCAACCTTTATAACCACCGCCGTCTTTGAGTTTATCGCGAAGAGACAGACAGATGCCGCGGAGGGCTTTAATTTATAATACGTAGACATGGTGTGAAAGATTATAATAATGTGAATGAAATGTTTGGGGTAACTAACGTATTTAAGTTAATAAGGATTAATACTGTATCCGCCTAAATAACTTTCCAATTATCGCATTGTAAGTGACCATTTTTTTATAAGATAGAATGGGTATAGTAAGTTATCCATAAAAGATTGATGTATGCCATGACGGACTTTTTTGTAGATCTATAAAAGAGGAATATCTCAGCATGCATTGTTTTGTTATATCTCAAAGGGATATAGAGTTTTTGATGAAATCTCCCAGGCAGCTTGACTTTTTTCGACACTTCTAACAATTATCATTATATTTCAACCAATTTAAAGAAATCCTTGACAAATTACATACCTAAACAACCTTCCTCACGAAACACTCTATCTATTGGTGAAAACCGCATAAAAATCCGTTCAGTAGTTTTCGAGTTTATCGCGAACAGACAGACAGACGGCGTGGGGACTTTAATTTATAATATGTAGAGATTTACGGCACAAAGTGCCATTTACAAACATATGTTATTTAATATATTTAAACAGTCATAGTTCAGTGAAGAAAGATTGTTTTTTTTTTTAATTTCTCATAATAAGAGAAAAAATAAATAAAGTCATAAATAATAAAGGTCCCAGGTGAGAACCTTACGGCACACCGCTGGTAGCAATAAATTCGTGGGATAAACAGTCATTGATCTTTACAAAGAGTAACCTATCAGATAAGTAGCTGATCAACCAAGCCAAAAAATTACCACTTATCCCTAATTTTTTTAGTTTATTTATTAATATTTTGTGGCAGACCTTATCGAAAGCCTTGGAAAAATCAGTATAGATGGAATCTACCTGTTGCCTGTTAGTCAATGCTGTGTTTATATAGTTTTCATATACTGTAAGGTTTGTGAGAGTAGATCTAGAAGAGACAAACCCATGTTGGCAATAACATGTTTAATATTAGAGGATATTTTGCTAAGAATGATTTTTTCAAAGAGCTTTGGAATGCTAGACAGTAGTAATGTTACATTTGTAAGAAACTATATGGCAGCGAAATTGGTCAGATTTTTTATAAACTTACAATCTGATTGGAGGAGAGCCGCAAGGTCTTCCTAAATCTGTCAGAGTATTTGGAGTGTCCTTGGGTGTTGTTGGTGGAGGTGACGCCTCCCTCATCAGACTCCTCGGAGCTCTGGGAGCCGCTATAGCCACCACCCGCCCCCGAGCCCCCGCTGCCCGCCAGCAGGGGGAACGAGGTCTGGGTGCTCACCTCCTGGGGGCTCTCGCACTCGTCCGTTTTGGGATTGTCAAGATCTGGAAATTTTTTACTGGATTGTTGAATTGATGTGACTAAAGACAGTTAAAAAATTATGGTACATACTAGAATTAATATGTCCAAATATTACATAAAAATATTTTGAAATGGATTTAATAAAAAATAATAATTTTAAAAAAAGTGATAGATAAAAACCAAACCTAACTGAGTGACTAATGTACGACGAATGAGAACCTTACATCTAACTCACATAAGCTACTCAAGACATATGCGGGGACCGGACAACTCAGAATGAACTCAACTTAACACCTCCTTTGAAAAGTCATTAAAAGTGATGAAAAAATATATTAAAAAATGGATAAACAGGTTACATTAGGTTAGGTTATGAGTAATTCTTCAAAATTATTTTTCATAGCTTTTAATGACTTTTCGAAGAGGTGTTGAGTTGATTTGATTCTGAGTTGGCGTGGAACTGACAAATGCACAGCCTAAGTAAGTCTTGAAAGATTGAGAATCTATAGTCTGTCAAAAAAGAGTAGAAAATATAAAAACTGGAACTACTAAATTTGTAGACTGGCAACACCAATGTAACTGTCAAATATTTTTTTGAAGTGCAATGACACTGAATGTATAGAACACAGAAAACCACATTTTAAAAAAACATTTTTTCTTCATGACATAAATTTGAAAGGTGATTTATAAAGCGATTTGCTTTAATTTAATTTAACATAAAAACTACAAATAGATAGAAAGGAAGAATCACTAATGGTGAGTTTAGTTATACTACTTTTAGATCTGAATGAGTTAAATATATTCAGATCTAAAATTAGAGACATGATCTAAAGCCCAGGCAACGCTAGGTACTTTATCTAGTATCAAATAAATATGAGCAATTGCTAAACTGTGCTTTATATTTTATTACATTATAGTTATTCTTCATTATGTTAACACAAAATTTCAAAGGTATAATAATAATATGGTATCTATACTGCAATGAAAAAATATTTTTTCCACTATTATGCCTTTTTAATTTTTTATATAAATGTAGGTTACACAGCTTTACTTTAACACCATGAGTCATATGTTTAGTATTGCCATTTGATCAACAGTGGCGCCCTCATATACTTTCTACTCTTATTTGACAAACTGTAACTTAGCCCAATTGAGTAAACAATGTAAGATTAATGCAACATAACCAATGTAACTAAGTCATATTAGATTGACAAGAACCTAAACTAACTAAGCAATGTACAACAGTTGCGAACACAACATATTTATGTGTAGGTAATCCATGTAAATTGAGTGGGATCTTAACTAGTAAGTAATGTAAGGTGGATGAAAGTGAATAATTAATAGACGTACCGTCACCTTTTTCTAAGTCAAGATGTTCAATAGTCGTCAATTTCTCCTGTATGTTGGTGGTAGAAGGTTCCTGCTCCAAGATGATCCGACTTCCGTCAATATCATCAATGCTAGCCTTGGATGCATCCCTGAAAAATAAACAACTCCTTTAAAACTATCCCTTATATGCCGGACAGCGCTAATGTGTCAAGGCATCCGGAATGATCTACAATGCTCTCCATGAGGAGAGAAGAAGAAAGCACTAATAAAAGGTGAAAAAATAATACACAGTAGGGTATATTGGCTAGTCAGAAATCGGAACCATTTGGAGAAATAATTCCTAAAAGTTATTTACACAGTAAGTATGTATATAGTGTTTTAAAGAAGGTATTTATTAAAAGGTGTAAACTCACGCAGGTGTCTGCTTGTCGGTGGATCTTCTCCAGTACCACCAGGAGTAGCCCTGCCTCTGCTGGGCCTTCTCTGGGCCCCCTTCGGTCCCCACTCCCCCAGCTCCTACTTTTTCCCTAACCCCATCCACCGCTCCGGGCAGGTTCTGCACCACACTCTGGAAAAAGAAACCGAGATTGTTAGAATAAATTTTTAGTTTTGCGATCAAAACTGCGAAAATTCCCGTAAAAACAGGGCCGAAAATCAGCTAACTGGAATTAACTGGGATTATAACTGGGATTAACTGGGATAACTGGGACCGTTCAAGTGTCATAAATAAAACAGCACTAATTGCAGACTCGATGACTTCAAATGTGAGGGGGGTTCAAGCAACTAGATCTAAATTTAAAACTTTGTTACATATTGTATATACCTAGTTGCAAATAAGGAAAAGTGCAAATAGGGGAATAAACAAGAGCAAAATATATATTGAGAAAGTAAAAGAGAAAATTCTTTCTTATAATGGAGACCAGGCAATGGTGGAAAAGAAATACCTTGGTATTTTATTATATTTTTTTAAACCTGCCTGTGTCATGGGTTCAATTCCTCTGCTGGGTAAGTCCTTCATCATTGCAAAAGCAACATCTTCCGCTTATATTAATGATAGTCAATAATTGTCAGGTTATTCGTAAGGAATGTCTGACTTTCTCTAAAAAAGGAAACAAGAAAAATATACCTTGGGCAGTGGGCGATGGAAAACGATCAACGAAAGCAGCATGGGTGCGGCGGCAAGCCACGGCATGTATTGGTCTCCCAGGCGCACCACCAGTCGAGGGTTCTGTAGCAGCGAGGGGTCGGAGCACAGGCTCTCGAACCTGATGGCCTCCTGCTCAAAGGCCTCGGACAGGGCGGCTGGAGACTGCTGCAGGCAGGCAGGGCCGCAGAGGGACAGGCCTACGTATCCCCTGTTATAACATTATTAGAATTAATATGAATTTTAGGTAACTAAGCGATGCCGTGGTCCAAAGCGGAGTTCTGACCAATCCCCAAATGAATGGAACTGGCAAGTAAGAATAAAGATAAAAGTAAACTCAATGTATTATAAATGAGATCCCAGAGAGATGTGTGTTGAAAAATGCATGTGCAGCAGTATTACAAATGTGGAAATACAAAAATAATGCAAATCAATGTACACATAATAAAGCAAAATAAGAAAAGGATATTTATAAAGGTTTGGACAAATAAAAGTATGTATGTATTTTTGAATGTTAAGCCTACCCTTTCAGAAAAAGCAAGATGGTTAGTTAGTTATTGATGGTAGTAAAATAACATAGATTATTATCAAGGTCATATTATTAAACCTCTTCACTACATTAACCGCTCCGCAACGTAAGCAGATATAAGCGTTAAAAATAGGACAGCAGTCAAGTACAATAAGCGTGTTTATACGTCAGCGCGTGTTTTTCCATAGAAATCGTTATAACTCCGTTATTGTTTTAGTTACATCCCTAAAACAAAAAGTCAAAGGTCGATAGTAGATCAAGCTGCACATTTCTATCAAGTTGTCTATGGAAATACATAACAGGAATCAGCTGTCAATCGTGTAGTTGACAAAAATATTTACCCGCGCAAATTTGCTACCGGCAGCTCCACTGCGCTCCACATATTAAAATTTTATTAAATATTTTTATATGAAATGATAAAAAAGTGAGGTGACAAAAGGGTTTATTACACATATATACAATAGAATAAGTATTGTTGTTTGCATAATCTGTGATTTTGGTACCGTTTTCACATAAAAACATCACGTGAGTCATTTTTAACTATTTTTAATGTTTGCATTCTAAATTTTAATATTTACAAATGCTAATATTTATTTGTAATATAATAATTTGAAAGCCTATTTTGTAACCTTTCTAAAACAGTTTTTACTATTCGGCTACGTTCAGAAATGTTTCATTTATAGAGCTTTAATTGTGAAGCGGTTATAACTAAAAGTTTTCGTAAAATGTCATTTCGTTTAGGACACCAAAGCTAATATTCTCGAAAATTCGGAGGGGTTAAATAATAGAATAATGAGAGTAAGTAGCATTCTTATTTACAGAACATTATCTTTTCAAACTAATGCATTAATATATGCGAGCACTATTTGTGAATTGAAAAAATTGATACTTGAATAAGATGTCGGTAAACTTTTATGGATGCTCATTGTTATTTAAATTGCAAAAAATCATTTAAGACCTTTGTGTAGATGAGTCAAAGGTAATCCCAAGTTTCTTTGTCATCATACGACTTTGAAATGGTGAGAACACAAAATAATTTGTGAATAAAAAATTGCTGTAATGCCATTGTGGCCGTAATAAAAAAATATAATATATTTATATATTGAGTGGTAAATAAATAAAAATCAAAACTGATGCAAAATAACTGCAACAATATTTAGCTAACCAGAAAAACAATAAAAGAACTATGTTTGTTGATACAAAGTGAAACCTTTATCTTTCGATTTAGAAGCGTCCTACTGAAAAAAACTATGAGCGTGGAAATATAGAAATAGCTACATTAATACTTTAAATTTTAATATTTAAAACAAAGATATGTAATATAAATTAACGTTATTAAATAAAAATGCTGGGATTCTTAAACGCTTGACTATATGAATGCATTTTCAGCAGAATTTTATTCCACTTCTTGGAAGATTTTTGATCTTTCTCGAAGAGCCACTTGTTCACCAGACAGTTATTTTTTAAGTTGAAATGCTCAAAAACTAAAAAAAGAAGCAAAAAGATGAAAACTAGAAACAAAAGTACGCACACACCGCTATGTGAATGTCTAACGACAACTAATTTCGATCAATTAAAATAGTACAAAACTACATGCTAACTATTAATGTGATAAAACTATGCATAGGGGAACGATTGACGGTTATTTTTGCAAGTTTTATACGAAATTTATCCGAGACTGGAAGAAATAAACTGCACATGCAGGAAAATGATTATTCGAGGAATGATCGATCGAGATTTCACCGTTCACTTACTTGGAGAAAATTTTGATATCATCTTCGTGTGAGTTACACATGGGTCCCTCTACGGACGAAGGAGATTGGGGAAGAGAAGGTCCGTTTCCTGATTCATAGTCTTCCTCTGTTGCCATGGCAGCATTCACATCCACGGTAAGGGATTCTGTCACTAAAAGAACACAAATTAATTAGAGCAATTGCATTAACATAGCCGATTTAAGGTTCTAACAAAAGAGCAACTTTTTACAGGTAAGATTTTCCGTCATGATTTCCAAATTGTCAGTCAAGATTGCACAAGATTTTAGTGTAGTGCCTATTCTTGTCAATGTATTGCTCTTTCTTGATGGTGAGTTAGCTGGATTGTGACGGTGAGTTAGCTCTATTGCGGAGCCAAATCTAATTCATTCTCACTCTGTTACATATATGCGTCTGCCGCGCGCAATAAAGCTAGCTCAATGCCCAAGCATTTATTGTGAAATATTTGTACCATAGTCACCGGTCCCGTAAAGGACCGTTGGGCATTGAACGATGCAAATCTGCAGTCATGTCCACTGGGTATCTAAAGGTTCCTTTAAACGCTTGTCCACCTCGTGTAATAAAGGTAGTCCACTGCCCAAGCATTTTTTGTGAAATATTCACACCATAATCACTGGTCCCGTACGGGACTGTTGGGCATTGAACGAGGCAAATCCGTGGTCCCATATGGGACCACTGGTCGTCTAAAGGTTAATATTAATAAATGGAATATACATACAAGTTTTCACAAGTTTGATGGAGCTTTATGGCAGGAGACCGTTTTTTTTGCTGATATGAATTTGTCTTAATCGCGGCGGGCTACGTCAATATTGATGGCCAAAGCCTTGCCCGTCTATACTATTGACGGTCAAGACAATTGTTCAGCAATAGGCAATAAAAGGCAATTTTTTATCTTGATGGATTGAAGTTGGCCTGTTTAGCACTTAGTGTGAATGAAGAGTGATAATGGACGGAGGCCGCTGATCTATTTTTCATTTGGACTCACCATTAGCAGAGGAGGTGTGTCCCTGGCTGGGGGGGAAGTACAGGGCTGCGACCTCGGGGTCTATGGCCCCCGTGGCCAGCTCCGCCAGGTACATGCCCTCAGTCTCAGGAGCAGCAGGGTGAGCACCTCGCGACGGTTTCATGAAGTTGAACATGCCGCTCAGCATGGAGGAGCTGGTGCCCGGGGCGCCGGTGGTGGTAGGGATCTCCATCTGACCTGGAGATTACAATTTCAGATTAGATGAGGTTTAGTTATTGCTGATTAGATTACTATCTATCTGCGCCTCCCCCAATGACATGTGCAGGCTTGAGGCTTGATCAGACGACCTTGACTATCCTTTGTCCTGCCTCTGACTACCCAACGCAGAATTTTCTTTTAGTCTTCGGGTATTTTACCCCAAATATTCAGTTAACATTCTTTGAGGCTTCACTGAGTGGTTGGCTAAGGGACACGGAAGCTAAGTGTAGTTTATGATCAGACTGAAAGCCATTCACATTTTTTGTTGGTACTTGCCAATTGATTTGAGATTTATTGTATTACTTATGTTCTCTATTTTATGCAGGTGCTTGCGGGTTTTTACAGATGCAATGCCGCCTCATGAAGCCTCATGAATGAGTTTTTCTTTTGCCCTGTTTAATTTATCTTTGTCTTACTAACCTATTTTTTGCATTTTGTTTTTCCTGTTAAGCACTTGCATACTGCTTACTAACAATGTATGCATGGACACTGGAGGTCTAGATTCGTTCAAAATAAATAAATGTAGCTTCGTTTAACAAAAAAAATTAGAATCATGCGAGAGCCTTGAAGGAGTAACCATCAGTTACTTATACCAAGGCGGGTAAGAGGTGGATTACCTCCACTGATTAGATTACTTACTCATTTTCTTTATATTTTTGGCTGGCTTTTGCAGTAAGCTCGCATGTTTAAATAATTATTGAAGTATCAGGAGAGCTATCATTTTCTTTTACAAAGTAGAATTCAATATTTTGAGAATAAACAGTCAGTTTAAAATCAAAAAAGGATCATAATTATGTTGGGTAAGATTTATTTACAATATTTTTAAGAAAGGAAGGAGATGAAGTTTTGAGGAGTAGAAAGGCACGAGGGGTGGGTAGGAATCAGTCTCAGTGTCCAGAAGTGATGGATGTACATCCAAGTACCCTGACGTACCCTCGATGTACCCCGACTGCGGTGCAAAGCGATGAGCTGAGAGAGTCCTGCTGGAGAGGTCAAAAGGTCTGCCTCAACCACTCTTTGCTGATCTAGCATCTCCCTAGCAGGTGGGCAGTCGCATTCGCCCCCAGAACTTACACAAACCTCACTTCGTGAACTCACTCAGTGTTGGGCACTGCTGCAGTTATTTTTGTGAAAACGTCAATCATGTATTATCTAGGTCCAAGTGTAAGTGTGTGGAAAATTTACATAATTTTGTGTATAATTAGGTTTATTAGTACGTACCTTTATCTTGCATGTTGAGTTCCTCCTGGGCACCGGTGTCCAGGGGCTGGCTGTTGACGGGGGGCGGAGAGGGCAGCTCTCCCCAGCGCCAGTTCTGGCTCGGGGGGCCCCCCTGCTCAGCCCCTAGGCACACGGCACCGGAGCCCCGCGCCATCTCCAGCTCTGAATCGGACTGTACGGGCGTGCCATCTCCCCTGGAAAAATAAGTCAGTTGTTATAAATAAGAGAATGGAATAAATTTCACTGTCATTCTTTTAAAATGTATGCGAAGCTACATAAGGCACAAGTCATTTGTTCATATTACTCGATTATGAGCGGGTGGGTTAAAGCAGTAGACAGTGACAAATTAACGAATAAAAAAAAACATTGTTTTTCCGCTTGCTGAGCACTTAACGCATCATTAACCAATAGTCGAGTCACCCGAGAAAATAGACTAGTCAGTCTTTTAGAGAAAATAAGAGGTGTTTTCCTACCTGGCGGTATCACGTGCCACTTCCGTGTCACTGTAGAAATGCACATCGGGAATCATCTTTGCCATGGAGAAGGCGGGACTAGGGGAGAGGTCTCCCGTTTCTTTCTGCTCTACGCTCAGCCTATCAATGGCCTTTTCAGTCTCAACGGGCTCAGAAACAATAGTTTCCGATTGACTAGAATAACCATTTGAACTGGAGGATGACTTCCTCTGGGCATTCTTCTTCTTGGAACCGGACTTCTTTGTCTTCTTCTTCTTTTTGTTGTTTCCGTTTTGGGTTTTTGGCAGTTCTTCCGGTTGGTTAAGTGTGGTTGATTCCTCCACGCTTTTCACTTCGGTCGTGGGAGGAAGAGTGGGATCTTCGATGGTCATAGATATTGGTCTAAAATCATTGTTTATACTTATTTTCCTAACAACTTCTTTGGCATGGCTGTCTTTGTCATTTACTTCTTCCGCTCGGAACATTTTGGCTGCTCCCATGTTGACTGTGGAGACTGGTTCGATCTTGCAGGCAAAGTCTAGTTGGGAATCGTCTTCCATTTCCATGGAGAATATAGCCTCTTGTCCTTGGTTGGTTCGATTTTGGTCAAAATCAAACATTGTATCTTTGATCAATTGGTACTCCCGCTTTTGTGCTGAGAAATCTGTCTTTTGGGCTCCTTGGCCATCAGTATACCTGGAAAAAAGAGATGTTTTAAAACATAAATTGATAAAGGTTAGGGCAGGTATAGGAGTCTAATATTAAAATTCATCGAGTACACACAATGGATCAAATGATAAAAAAATCTCTTGACACCATTAAGGTTTCTCCAATATCCTTGATTTTGCAGATTTTATAATGTTACGGCAGGTGATTTTTCGCACTGGAGGGCTATTGAGGGAGATCGACGAAGCATAAAGGGCATATAGCAAGGATGGAAGATAGCTGACCAACCACTAAAGAGGCAACTTTTGAGGCTTGTAACGAATCTTTAGACATAAAGATTTGAACGAAAAGAGCATATTTGCATCAGAGGAACAATACAATTTAGTAGTCCCTTTTAGTTGTTTAGTTTAGTAAATATCCCGGGGTAAGTTGGTATCATGGATTAACCCAGTTTTAACCTATGCGATTTGCCTGTCAGTTTATAGCATTGATTGCTCAAATGGTAATGAAGAGCATAACCCACCTCCTGTGCGAATAGTCCGACACCTGATTGTGGTACTTGTCCAGTGGGAAGTCGGCAGAATTGCGGCGCGGCAGTGGGGCGGGCTGCTGGGGAGGGTACAGGAAGCCGCTGTCGGGGATGGGCGAGGTGGCCAAGTGGGCAGACGCCTCCACCTCATCTTCAGGCACCTCCTCTACAAAGAAGGCTTCGCCTGACTCGCCCAGCTTCATGTGGATGTTGAGCGGCTCGCCGTTGAGCTCCAGATCAACCTAGGAACAAAAAAAATTGTGATGACTAATTTGCAGATGTTGAGAATGCATTTAGGTTAGGTTTAGAACTTTTACATAATAATATAGCTCTCGCATTTTAATTATCAAAATTAGTTTCACTCAATAACTTTGTTCTTTTCTTCAACAATTAATTATTGCTTCAGTTCTTTTATTCGATTCTGCCAGGAAATCTGTCATTCTGTAAATCCCGTTCGGCACAAAATTCTCCTGTTTCGATGGCAGTCCAATCCGCCAGATACAACGGGAAATCCGTCAACATGGCAACACTGCGCTTTACGCTCCACAGCCACAATATACGAACAGGGATAACTTCGACATCAAAAAGTCTCAGTACCGTTTTTGAAGTCAAACTTCTACAGCCCCGCTGTCATTTACGAAGATAATTACTGTACTTGCGACGCATCAACGCTTCATTGACCGCTTTGATTATGATGTCACTTTTAAAGGCTCCTATTGGTAGAGATACGAAACGGAAATTACGCTAGGTCTGCGCTCATTGGTCGCTTTGATTATGACCTCACTTTTCAAGTATTGGTTGAGGTTGTTTTGGTAAAGTTTCGCTTCTATCGCGTGTAAACTGCACTGGAATATTTTTTTACTCTTGTGTGAATGCGCCTTTACCGGTACCTACTCTAAAGTTGGATTGTTTACAACTTTTCGTCACATAAATACGATGAACATCAAGTGTGGCGAAAATTTGAAACACCCCAATCTAAAAGTAAATATGAAGGTACGTCGACAAGATGGCCAAACTATTCGAATTCGAAGTTTTCATTTCAGACAGAATAATATTCATTTGACATAATGTACAGAATCCAAGGACAACAACAACAGTGTACATTACAGAATGAACCTATAAAATTGCCTTGAACTTTGCTTTGTCCCTCACTGTAATATTAACGGCTGCCATAAATATTAATTCAAATGGTGTCATTGTACCTTGCGCAAGGCCGGGTTTAACTTGAACATTTCGTTCACATTCAAATGTAGGTAAGAATTTAATCTAGTAATAAATAATAATAAAAAAATATATTTCTTAGTGAATTAAATGAGAGATTGAAATAATATCTTGGAATCTGATCTGACGTTATTAATAGTCTAGAGACTCTACAGTCGAAATTTAAGAACCCGGCTTCGAATACATCTCTGATGCCGCGCCTTATGCAAAACCATCTTCGCACTTGAAGTTTGATAAAAAGCAACTTTTGTAAAAGAACCGAATTCAAGCAAGTAGACAATAATGCCAAAAGATGGCGTGACTTACGTTAACAGCTAGCGTGAGGAGCATCGCCTGGCAGGCGTAAGGGGCCGTTCAAGTATTACGTAAAATGGGGGGGGGGGGGTCTTGTGAAACGTTACTGTGCGTTACGAGGGGGGGGGGGGGGTTCGAACCATGCATTACGTGACATGTTTTTCTTTATTTAGATAAAAAAAACTAGGGAATTAAAATTTTCCAACCTTAAAATCTTGGCAACCCTTTTCGTCCTCGAAATATCTTGTTTTATTTATTACCGCAAACGCGATTGAAACAAGAAAAAAGGTATTTAAGCGACTTTCCAGTACTTTGCGCAACTTAATTGTGACTTTCAGGTAAAAAATGTCACTTGGGGGTTACGTAACGTTTAGGGCGGGGGGGGGAGGGAACGGAAAAACGTTACGGCGCGTTACACGGGGGGAGGGGGTCAAAAATCTTCGAAAATTGCGTTACGTAATACTTGAACGCCCCATAAGTACATACTATTGGATTCGTAATTCCGTGATTCTCTCCGGGTTAGGAGAGATGGATGGTAATATTATTATTATTCTAACTGGCTGAAACTGGCAGTAGTGAATAATAATACCAGCCGTCATATATTATATTTGACGTCATTTTTTGTGGCGGTTACTTTATCCCGGTGACAAGCTATCACTGGATCCCAGTGGATCCGAGGAACCGGCTAATTTTGGAACCAGTTCCTATCGGATTTATAAAATGGTCACCAACACTCAAACTGGGCGAAGCCGAACCGAAAGCCGCCCGCAGGGCCTAGCAGCAAAAACCTGCGGAGTGGGTTTTTAACTAGTTAGAAATAATACTCGCAAATCTGCGTGATAAACCGTCGAAAATAATTATTTTAAATGGTCATGAGTCATAACTAACTAACTAACTAACCATCACGCCGTTTCCCCGCAGAGGTAGGCAGAGAGGACGGACCGCCAAACAACTCGGTCTTGGCACACACTCTTTGCCTCATTCACATTCATACATCGTCTCATACATTCTCTTCTATTATTCTGAATTTGACATGACCCGACTCAAGTATCTGATTCACTTGATCGTGCCATGTCTTCCTTGGGCGTCCCCGACTTCTTCTACCATTCACATTCGCGTCGTATATTCTTTTTACACTACTTCCTTCGTTCATTCGCTTTACATGCCCAAACCATCTGAGGGTCCCTTTCTTAATCTTACTCATTATGCTTACATCAGCCTTACATTCTTTGCGGATATCCTCATTTCTCACACGATCATACATTGTTTTACCACACATACGTCTCAGAGATCTCATTTCAACAGCATTCAGTTTACTTTCATCCTGAGTAATGTAATGAGTCATGAGTCATGATAATACCACATTTTTAAATGGTACTATCACGAAATTGAAAAAAATCCTTATGCTACGTATATTTAAATGGTAGGTTTCAGGTGTAGCGAAAATTAAAATATAGGTACTTGTTCTTGTGTAAAACGCCTGTGAAAATAATATATCTACAAATAGCATCTACCATCACAAAATTGAATATATTAAATATGTAAAACGTTTGGGAAAATGTAATTGTTTACATTTTACAATCTTTAAATTATACTAAGTATCACGAAATTAATATTTTAACACGATAGTAATGAAAGAAGTGTAATAGAAATATTAAAGCACAAAAAGTTAGATAATAGGTATTTTGCTATTGACGAAATTCGACAAAAAAATCGATAATTGAACTCAAATCGATAAAAATATTAACTTCTTGTGATAAACGGTATTTATTATCTGGGATTATGTAATGATTACAGTAGGTGCAAAGTAGCTGATAAAATAGCAGACATATTAATAGAATATTAAAATAATACTGCGAAAATCCGTGCTAATTTCATGGAATACTATCTAGGTACCTCTTTCATGACAAACAATCAAAGTTCACATTCCTACAATTTCACAACCAAAGTTCACACTGTTCGCTGAGAAGAAATCAGGAAAAAATAGTATAAATGCCTAATACGCAAATTGCGTACAATACAAGGAAAAGCAATTTTCATAAAAATGTAGCCTGACCATAAAAGTTACCCAACGTTATCCAATGAAAACTTATATGAAAATGCTGCTATAATGCTCGATTTACCTTGGTATTATTCAAAATACCTGATAATACCTGGGTTAGTACGCATTTAACTAAAATACATCGAAAAGAGATTCATGAAAATAACGAACAACAAATATTGCGCATGCTTTTATGGTATTTTCTTGGCCTTACAATTTTAATGGAGAAATATAAAACTTTGATAATTAAAAAATAACTACAAAACAGAAAATGGTGACAGGTTAGTGATGTGCGGGGTTCTATCTATCAATCAACAACTTCCTGTAACTAAATATTTGCCAAAACCACAGCCAAGATGGAAGTTGATCTCGTGAAAACACGGTGATTGTTTATTTATTTACTTAAGTTCTCATCCCTAATGCATAATATTATTATAAAACAGTCAAATATTAAAATTAAAAAAAAACGGGACCAAATGTATGAATACGAAAAAGATGTCAATGCAATGCACCTCGTAAGATTTTTGGTTTTTTCTTGTATCTTTTTTCTTTTTCTCTTCCGGGATTTGAAGATAAATTGATAATTTGATTGACAATACAAATTTGAAGTAACACAAAACGGCCAGCGATAATATTTTTGGTAAACATCGAATATGTTAAGACAACATTGAAAGCTGAGAGCAGACGCAAGTCAGCTGTGCGCAATGCCATTACAATGCATACGCGGTAATAAGTTATGTCAATGCTCGTACGTAAGTCGAATTCGCGTCGTATGGACAAATTTAGACGTCGGAGATATTTCGCTGTTGACTGTTGATCAATACAACAGTTGACTTGTGACAACAATAGCGACCTTTGGCTAGAAAATTACTTTAGCTATTGAAATATTCTACACTTTTTTTACTATCGAGCATATAAACTAAAGATAATATATTGTTTGTTTTTCAAATGTTTCCGATATTCATCCTTCAAGAGTGTTAGGGTGTTCTAGGCAGAATCTAGGCCAGTGGTTCTTAATCTTGTTGGAGGAACTGACCACCACCAGTTTCATATGACTCACCGAATCCCTAGGGTTTGATCGAACCCAGATTAAGAACCATTGATCAAGGCTATCATTGGAAATTACGGTGGGAGGGAATTCTGAATTTATATATTAATTTTATTTAAATGGACACATTTCAAAATTATGTGTAATATTGGAGTCGAGTTCAGAAATAGAGATGAGTTCAGACATAGAAGAAATTTCAAAATTATGTGTAATATTGGAGTCGAGTTTTCTCTGTTTATTTTATTATTTATTTTTAATTTTTATAATAACTAAAAAAAAAAAAAATTGTATGTTTTTCTCCATGTTTTTATTTTATTTTTATAATAGCTGAAAAAACCCTTTTCACTTATTCTACCTATGTAATACTAATTTTTTATACTATCTTTATATTTTATATGTTTTTTTAAGTCTAATTTATACTTTGTGACTTGGAAATATAGTATGTTGTTTTAATATTACCCACACTCAGGCAGTGCCTTAGTGGGTTTTCATTTCTTGTTCATAATTGTTATAATATATTATGTTATTATATAATATTTGCTATTATACATTATATGTACAAAGAAATGGGAATAAATAAAGTTTAAAAAAAAAAAAAAGTTCAGACAAAGAAGAGATGAGTTCAGACGTGGAAGAAATTTCAAAATTATGTGTAATATTGGAGTCGGGTTCAGACATAACGAGAGAGACATAGAAGAATTGTTGAACGAAGGGGAGGAAAATCCACAAATATCGTTACCCACGACGCCAACAAGTCCAGTAATCCAAATCAGAGCTAAGCCAGAGCTTTGAATGGAGGCTATCAGCACTCGAATAAAGCACACAAAGTGTTCATCTTGATAAAGAAGAGGACTGGATTTTTGGAGGGAACTGAGTCAGAAAGAACAAGGAAATGTTAAAAATTATTTAGGAGATACAATTATTGTTACGCATTCGGATGAAAACATTGAAAATTGGTTTGAAATTGAATGAAATATTCTGCAATTAGAATTATTGCGGTAAACGTTAAACTACAGTTAGGAGAGTCTGATTCATATTATGTTGATAATCAAACCAAAAATAGCACTGAAAATATTTGTTTCCCAAACATCGACGTTTTAATTTAAGACACGTTTTTTTGGATGTCAGAAAAGAACAAAGACGATTTTGATGTCTAAAAATAGACATCGAAATTGTGATCTTTCTTCCACACTATCACAACAACTTACAATTATTAAAATAGTTCGATTATTCCTGTTACTTTTTTACTCGATTTCAAATGAATTATGCCCATCGCTGCTTGTTTAATTAAATGCTACATACATACAGTTGAACGATCTGCAGTGCAGACAATGTGATATAATAACAATTCGAGATTAATCCAGCAAACCAAGGATAAGTTTACCATTGGTCACTGGTGTGTATTGTATAAGAGTTACCGTACGTGCCTATGCTTAATCTCGATTCAATTATTTCGGAACAGATCGAGTACGCCCATCACTACTTGTTTCGTTAACAGCTGAACCAGCTGAACCATCTGAAGTGCAGGCATTATGATATAATATCTATTCAAGATTAATTATTGTGCCCAATCGAATGTTGCGTTTTCTATTGGTTACAAAGATTGTGTAACAATTGTTGTTGCTGTTGAGATTGCGATCGGCGACCAGCTTTTTGTAGATCGCAGCGGGTTTCAATAGAACCTGATCGAGACTGGACCAATTAAATGGCGAAAGAACTATGAATGAATTTACACCGGTCACCCTGGTGCAAGGAAAACTGTCGAGAACTGCTCGGAGCCAGCTGGTTTATGGCATCCTGAGGTTGGAAAGTATCTTCCTATTCAGACCTGGTCTTTTACTAGGCCGATACTGAACATAATGGAGGGCTGAGTGCCATTGGCGCTAACAAAAAAACTAACCAAAGAAACGAAGCTAGCATTCCACAATGGAGTGCTGGTACCTACCCTGATGTATGGCAGTGAGGCATGGCAGAGGAAGAATCAAAGTAGACTGAATGCTGTAGAAATGAGATCCCTGGGTTCGTGGGAGAAGTGTGGAGATCCGCAAAGAATGGAAGTAAGATGAAAGCGTAATGAGTAAGATTAAGAAAGGGAGGGCACGTAGAGCGAATGAACTAAGAAAATAGTGTAAAATACAATATGATGCCAATGTGAATAGTAGAAGTCGGAGCGTAATTTTCAAAAACTGTTTTTGATTATTTAATGATTGTTTTAGTGGCTTTTAAAATAATCTGACTAGTCAAAGATTTTGATGGTGAAACAGGGAATATTCTTATAATTCTCATGTATCTACATAGAATCAAAGGATACAATCGAAATTGAAACCATTTTTAGAGGTTCTCTAAATATACTTTTACGCAACCGTTTTAAACATTTTAACATTTTTATAACTCAACGTTTAGAAGAACATAATATTATTTGATTAAAAATAATTTTGTTTTGTAAAACAACGTAGAAATCATCTAAACTTTGCATCAAAAACATCTGTTTTACATTGTCCACAAAACAAGTTGATTGTGTATCCAAATAAAGTGATAAAGCTATTTGTCTTTTAATTAAATAACTTATTTCTCTTCAGTTCAATAATCTAATAAAGTATTTGCTGTAAACATCGATAAAAGTACTTCTTATCGACTTCGGGATGAGAATAACTTTCACTCTGCGAACTCGGCCATAATTTATTTAAATACTTTACGGTAAGTATAATTCGTCGGCGCAGCTCGGTACTTCGTGTGCCGGAGCTTGAGGCAAACGTCGACTCTAGTGCGAGCTCCAAACAATGAGAATTGAGGACAGCGTAAAAAGGACACGAAAGAGGCGAAGGAAGGGTGCCATGAATTTGAATGCAGCGGAAATGTTATCTTTTACGCGTGGGGAGACAAACTTATCTGTTATTATTTGATACAATAAAAAATGACCATCATCGTTTGTGAGTGTTCACACAACTCTGTCTTGTCAAAAGTCCTTTGCTTCTTACAGCTCATCATCGTAAAATACTGATTTTCGCAAAAAAACGATATAAAAATGATCGAAATATTAGTATCATTATTAGTTATGTTGTAACTTCCCCACATATTTTTCACAAACAACTGTAACAACAGAAAGCGAGGTTACAACACTTTTAGTGGTAAAAATAATTCTAATTTTAAAATTAAAATTGCACTCTTTCCTACAACATTTCGTTCGTTCTGGCTGCGTTTACATCGCCAGTCGAAGCTACGAGGTGAACCACGAATTATTGGGGGCATAATAATAAATTTGGACAACTTATATAGCGCTGTTTTTGCGAAAAATCGCCTCAAGAGCGCTGTACTAAAATTAGCATGGATTTTACATTAGAATTTACTTAACTTAGGAGGCTAGATAACAACTCGTCTTGCAGCTATCAAGCGCATGGATTATTGGAATTCTAGCCCCCCCGATAAATAAAATAAAATATCTTTTTATATGTACGTATTTCAATTTATTAGGTGGGCATAACATTAATTAGGTGGGCAGTTTTTCTTCCAATCTAGACCCCCCCCCCTCTTTGGTGAGATAAATTTGGGCCACTTCGTATATTCTTTTCATTAGATGTGAGATTTTGCTGGACCCCCCCCCCCCTCTTTTTGAGCTCACGTAATTAATGTATGCCCCCTTAGATAGATTCCTTTCCCATAATTCGTGGCAAGGCTCGCGCTTTTGTAGCAAATGTTACATTACAGTGGTTTACGAGGAAGAATGAAAGGTTGATAAACAAATATACAGGATGTCCGGGGGTAACCTACATTAACTTCGGGAGGTGATTCTACATGATAGTACAAGTAAAAAAGATAGACAACTTTTTTCGAAATTCCAACTTTTAGGGGTAGTTTTGAGGTAAAAAGATAAAATTAGTCCGGCGTGTGCGGCCAGATTTATTATTTTCCGCTGTTACGATACGGGCCAATCACAATCGAGTCGGTTTGTACCTCACACTAAGGATTTTTAGTAGGTAGGTACGTCTTTTTGAATGGGAAAAAAAATGTTAGAATTTCGGAAAAAGTTATTAATCTTTTTTACTCCTACCATCATGTAGAAGTTAATGCACTTTACCCCCGGACACCCTGTATATACATATATATATTTTTTTTCATAGCTTTTAATGACTTTTCAAAGAGTTTTTGAGTTGACTTGATTCTGATTGACATGGAACCCAAGCAGCGAGCTATAACCGATATGCCTTTTACAGTGTAAAATTCTGGTTCCATGCCAACTGACAATCAAAGTCAACTCAACACCTCTTTGAAAAGTCATTAAAAGCTAAGAAAAAAATAATTTTAAAATAACCCGTAACCCTAACCTAACGTAACCTATTTAAACAATTGTTTTAATATATTTTTGTCATCATTCTATACGACTTTTCTGAGATGGTTTCATTCCGAGTTGTCCGGTCACCAAAATACCCACTCGAACGTGTTCTTGCGCCAAAATAATGGTTAAAATACAAAGAAGTTAAATTAAGGTTGAACGTCACATTCGTTACAATCTACGCATTCGCAGATGGCGCCAATCAAATTATTTTAGGTTTTTAATACTTTCTGCATGTTACGCTTTAAAATATTAAGGTAGGTATAGTTTTGTCCAAAACAAACCCAAATCTTTCAAGAAAGGCTGAAAAATACAATATTGGATTGAGTCACCGATAAAAAATTGTATTTTTCAGCCTTTCTTGAAAGATTTGGGTTTGTTTACGGACAAAACTATTTATTTATATTCATATTAAATGTGTACGCGCGCAAAACAATTAATTTACCTTAATATTTTAAAGCGTAACGTGCAAAAAGTATTAAAAACCTAAAATAATTTGATTGGCGCCATCTGTGAATGCTTAGATTATAACGAACGTAACGTTTAACCTTAAGATTAAACGCAACATACGTTATAATCTACGCATTCACAGGTGGCGCCAATTAAAATATTTTAGGTTTTTTAATACTTTTTGCACGTTACGCTTTATAAGATTAAGGTGAATTATTTGTTTGCGCCCGTACATATTTAATAGGAATATTAATAAATAGTTTTGTCCATAAACAAACTCAAATCTTTCAAGAAAGGCTGACAAATCCATTTTTGTATCGGCGACTCAATCCAATATTGTATTGTACTCAAGCCTTTCTTGAAAGATTTGGGTTTGTTTATAGACTTAACTATTTATTTATATTCCTATTAAATATGTACGGGCGCAAACAATTAATTCACCTTAATATTTTAAAGCGTAACGTGCAAAAAGTATTAAAAACCTAAAATATTTTAGTTGGCGCCATCTGTGAATGCTTAGATTATAACGTACCTCACGTTTAACCTTAAGGGTAAACATAAAACTATTCATAATCTGCTCTTTCATAGATGGCGCTAATTTAATTATTTTAGGGGAAAATACTTTTTGCAATTATTTATGCTTTAAAATATATAGATACATATATTTAAAAAAAAGAAAGAAAGTTAAATATTCCAGGGTTACGAATAACCTGACAATGTTTGAAAATCTCCTACTACCACCACAGTAAGCGGAAAATGTTGCTTGTGTCGTGATGGAGGACTTAGCCAGCCGAGGAATCGAACACGCGACGCCACGGTGGGACCCAAACGCGATGCCAACTCAGCCACTGACCGATATTAAGATGAATTAATTGTTTGCGCCCGTATGTACGCACTACGAATATAAATAAATAGTTTTGTCCATAAACAAACTCAAATCTTTTAAGAGAGGCATAAAAATACAATTCTGTATTGGCGATTTAATCCAATATTGTATTTGTATGCCTTTCTTGAAAACAATTTCTTTACCTATGTACATGTGCGAGCAATTAAATCATTTTCACATTTTAAAACTATTATAAAATAATTAAACTAGAGCCGTCTACGATCTACGACAAATCTTTCAAGTTTATATTCATATTGCGTATGTACGGGCTTAAACAATTGAAGCACACTCTCAGTAGTGTTTTCCCTAAAATAATGAAATTAATCGTAAGGTTACGTTTGTCCATTTGACTATTTTCACAATCCGCAAAGAACTGAATTGCAATGTAAATCTTATTTCCAAATTATGAGTAATTTTGTGGCGATATAATATTAGTTTTGGACTGCGATAGTGTGATTCATTAATAAAATCAAAAAAGAGAGAAGTCGCCACCTGCAAGTGAACTTTGAACACCAGACTTTATAAAATAATGATAACATAACTTTGAACACCAGCCATTATTTTATACAATAATGATAACATTGATAACACTTACGCTCGACCTATAATAATGGATGCACTATTATTTTGATGAGGTGTCGAGATGTTTATCTGACTATATCACCCCAGTAATGATATGTTAGATTAGGTGGGTACCGAAGTACCCAAATTATACTAGAACCTACTGATTTACTAAGCTAGATTGGGGTTATCATCGGATGTTTATTGCTGTCATATTCATAAAAAAATGATTCAACAAAAAGGCCTTTTTCATGTTGTTTATCTCAGACGATTCCGGCAATTGAACATTTTTCACAGTTATTTTCCAGAGGATGCGAATAATCTGTACAAAGTTCAAGAATTTATTTAATTCATTATTATGGCGTGATGTTGTTACGTTTTAATCATAATCCGGCGGTGACTGGTGACACACTGTTTTATATTAAATTGTAATCAAACGGGAATGCATGAATAAACTACGGTATTCCCTGACTAGAAATACATTGTGTGGTGCAATTCAGGTAAGGCAAAAAGAACCAAGCCATGTGGATAGCTTCCCTAAAATCCATTGTTGATTAGGGGGTCTATATATTTTGTTGAAAGGCAGAAGCGAACATTTTAGACATTTAAGAAGCCGAGTAGGATATTAGGAATATTCACGAAAATTACACTTACATAAGAAACAATTTACAATTTGAATTGTTGACGGAAGTGGCGCCCTCTGTTATTTTCAAAAATAATCTATGAAGCTTGCCTGATGAGAAAATGTCAAAAAGAAAACTAAAAAAATTTCTGTTTCAAAAACTTTTATACAATTTTTCGACAAATTGTATAAAAGTTTATCTGCTATTTTACTTTATCTGCTAATAGTAATTATTATCCTAACCGTTAGTCCACAGACACCTTCCTTTCTTTGTTTACCAACACAACGAGTTCAACATCCACGCATTTTTACCGTAAACTGGTACGTGTAACGATAACCCACGTGCTTTATAAAAAGGTTACTATTTTTTTGTCCAGAGCTAAATTTGTTACGCATATGAAACCGGTTTAGAAAAAATAACAATAAAGAAAGTAGCAGTAGGTACACTCAATTTGAATGAGTAAATAATGATACCAGTTATATATGTATTATTTTCAGAGTGTATTTCACCGTCCTCTTTAAAACTATTATTTTGACTAGAAGCGTCAAATCAATGCAAAATAACATATGAAGAAATATAAAATAGTTGGCAGTTAGTAGTATAGCACATAATATTGTGATTAGATCATTACATCTACACTTTACAAATCGGAAGAGCGCCCCACGGTTACATTTGGCAGCCACCTCTGGTGTGGAGTCCCAAAAATACTTGAAAAAATCCTCGACTATGTGCAGAAACTGGCGGTCCGTTTGATATAATTGCAATCTTGTTCTATCGGTATTTCAATGGGGGATGTATTAAGATACACAGTCGGGAAACACGCCAAACGCGCTTAACATACGTACACGGTTGACATTTGTCACATGAGAACGGATCGCTTCTACGACTCGTTCTTGAGTTCAACAGCTCGGCTGTGGAACGATTTGACGGCCTCTGTGTTCCTCCTTCATACAACATGCGTTTCTTCAAGACCAATGTTCATTTCTTCCTCTCCTCAAAAAGATCCTCCACAAAAGCATCTCAGATGACATAGGCACTGAAGGAAATTATTTTCCTCCGGGCCTCCTATGTGGGGTTAAGGGGGCATACATTAATTACGTGAGCAGTTTTTCTTCCAATCTAGACCCCTCCCCCCCTTGGTGAGATAAATTTGGGCCACTTCGTATATTCGTTTCAAGTAACGTGAGATTTTGCTGGAACCCCCCCCCCCTTTTTTGAGCTCACGTAATTAAAGTATGCCCCCTAAAGTAAAAAAAAAAATTATATTTTTTTGTATCGCACACTGTTGTAAAAATGCTCATACCAGCAAAAAACAACGCAGAGCATTCAAAGCTTATCGAAGATTAATCCATACGAATTAGATGATGGCTTAAGCTGAAGTGGGCCACTCAGTGATAATACGTTCAGCCGCGTTGGTGATACTGAGATTGAGCTTACGAATATTTTTAGCTAAGCGGTCCTCTCGGTTTCATTGGTAAAAGCGGTCGTTAGAACTTGGGATACATATTCTGCATCAGGTGATTTTTCATCCATCATTACTAAGTCAGATGATAAGTTTCAGCCAGTGAACGGGAATGATTAACACTAAGCTAAGCGATGTTCATTTTTATGATAATTTATGTATTGTTTAATGTCTAATCCCGTTAATAAAATATTAGTGTTGTAGAGATAAAAATAACATATTGTAATATTACAGGTATTAATATTTTAATCATAAAAAAACAACAGGTTGAATTTACAATGACCTAGATATGAGGTACAATTGTAATATATATTTTTAATTTCATGAATAATTAATATCTCTACATATTATAAATTAAAGTCCCCCGCGTCGTCTGTCTGTCTGTCTGTTCGCGATAAACTCGAAAACTACTGAACGGATTTTCATGCGGTTTTCACCAATAGATAGAGTGTTTCGTGAGGAAGGTTAAGGTATATAATATGTCAAGGATTTGTGTAAATTGGTTGAAACATAATGATAAATGTTAGAAGTGTCGGAAAAAGTCAAGCCGCCTGGTAGCTTTCATCGAAAACGCTGCCTAATCATTTTGGGATATAACAAAACAATGCATGGTGGGATATTTCTCTTTTATAGATCTACAAAAAAATCCGCGCATATATCTATCTTTTACGGATAGCTTACTATACCCATTCTATCTTCTAAAAAATGGTCACGTACATTGGAGTAATTGAAAAGTTATTTAGACGGATACAGTATTAATACTTTAGTTACCCCAAGCATTTCATGCACATTATTATAATCTTTCACACCATCTCTACGTATTATAAATTAAAGTCCTCCGCGGCATCTGTCTGTCTCTTTGCTATAAACTCAAAGACGGCGGTGGTTATAAAGGTTGGTTAACCATCCAGTATATGACGTTGTGTTTTATTAGCCACAGCAACGCGTGGCCGGGTCAGCTAGTATATTATAAAAGAAAGTGTAAAACTCAGTAATGAGTCCCGGTATGATCAAGGGAGTTATACGGTGTGATAGACTTCTGTCCCCCATCCATGAAGAAGGTTCCCGTTTTTACCTATTATGGGCGTGCTATTGATGATACAAGGGCTGAAAGTTTCGCCCTGAAGTCCAGAACATTTGAGAGTATTCGAGAGCATTCCACAACATTCCAGAACATCCCTGAACATTCTGGAATGTTCGGGTATAGTCCAGAACACTCTCGAATGGTTTTCGAAGCCTGTTTTGTATGGGTGGGGCTACCCATTGGTATGGGTATATAAAGCAAGATCCATCGTGGGTTCAATATCATATCAACTCCCTGAGCGAATCCGGGTACTCCAGATAGTTATTGAATAAAACACAAATAGATCAGGAACAAAATATACTGTTACGTATTATTATGTTGGAATCTCCCAACCAAGGAATAATGTAAGATAACCGTGCAGCTTAATTTATTCAATACTAGCTGACCCGGGGAACTTCGTACCGCCTCAGAATCAATAACTGCTGTGCTAACTTATTAGCTGAATTGAATTCAGTTTTTTTATTAAGTTGAAAATTACACAATGAAGCCATTATCGATGCGCAACTGTCCGTGTTTTGTTTTTGTCAATATCAGATATTATGGTGTTGTGTACGGATTTATATTTTTTGAGATTTTCTTACTTTTCCACTTACTTACGGGAATTACGTTTCATTTTCTTTATACGTGTGAAGGAGATTCATTATAATTATTGTATTTTTGCTTTTGGAGGGGTGCAGACATACGTTCACCGTTTGTCTCATTTTCGACTGTTGACATTAGTGTGTAAGAAAAAGGGCAGCCATTACATGTTTAAGAACAAAAGCCCATTGACATTTGACGTTTTTGAATTTTTGGAATTAACTCACTATTCAATATTAATACTTATCACAATATTGCTGCAGCTCTTTCAAAATATGAGAATTCGTTCCATACAAAATGAATGAGGAAAATATTTTCTTCATAATTTTTGAATTTTTCCGATGTTTTAATAGCTATTATGCTATTCGGGGCGGAGACAAAATCGGTCCAGCCGTTCTTGAGTTATAAATGGTGTAACTTACCCGACTTTATTTCATAGTATACAAGCTTTTGCCCCCGGCTTCGCTCGCATAGTATTAGGGGGTTTCCACTCCGCCTCCTCCGCCTTCCCCATCCCCACTCCCCCCTCTCATCTCCCCCCCCTCACCGGCCGGTCCCCGTTCCTATTATAATTTTTTTATACAAATCTGTATATGTATGAGTATATACATATGTATGAGCTCTGAGCTATAGCCTATATGTTATTCTGATGTATGAGCTTTATTATTGTAACATTCTGTGGTTTTTGCGTGAAAGAGTCACAAACATACAAACATACTACATCCATTCATCCATACATCCATACAAACTTTCGCCTTTATAATATTAGTAGGATTAAGATATTCTAATCAAAATTAAAACACGTTTCACTTTTTACTCCGCGTACCTACCTACGGTGCTAATTAAAATCAATTTACAATATTACGTGGTTAAAATTACACAAGCTGGTTAATAATGGTTAGCGTTGAATTTATTCACTTATACGAACTACTAAGCAACGTTTCAATGTATAATAATACATGTTTATACAGGGTGTAAGAGCACGTACCCAAAGGATTTTAACCAGCGATTCCTGAGCATATTTGGAGTAAAAAAATGAAAATGTCATTTAGGAATGGCCTAGTGAGTCACGTGATAAGCATTCCATCTCGTTCTAGCGATAACACGCGGGAGAGGGCGCGTATCACGTGATCCCGTTACGATAAAAGGAATTCTCTGAAATTATGTTTTTCTCTCTTTGTAAAAGGTCAAAATATTCCTTGTTTTGTACGTTCGTGGTCGATGGAAATAAAGTAACTCATTCTCATTGCCTTCGTACCTAATACCTGCGGAATTACATAAATGAGCTAGCTACCGTAACTCCATGTTTTCCTCTTATCTTGAGTTCAAATTTCATGCGTTTTTTTGCGGCTTTATACATATTTAAGAGAATATCATATTTTATAAGCCGCTGACAAAACAATGGATGCGGTTGTTTCTAACCGCAAAAACAAATCATTAAAAACAAATGCATTCATCTTTCTTAAAGCATAACTTGTTATTACAAAATGATCATCTTTTATTATCTGGAACACATTGCGGTGGATTAACTATTATGATAAGTACCTATCTTCTGTGAGAACTTGCGGTGAAACAGGGAGTCGACCTGACGATTAGATTTGTCGACACAACAAATTAAAACGGTTTTCTGCATATCAGCTTTTCGCAGATGTTTATACGCGACCAAGAAAATATGATATAATGAGGTCATTAATGTGATTTATTTTTGGGGTGTTATGCCGTGTTGTGCTGTCTCATTCTTTAGCCAACATTTCGGACAGCTTTACCAGTGCCCATCATCAGCCGAGCGATTCTATATCTTTCGTGGGATCTATTTTGTGAGATCTCTTGTGAGATGTGTGTGATTTTCTATGGCTGTCAATTGCTTTTTCTATGGGTATCAGACCAGCTTCGCTGATTTGTGACAGCTCACAGTTGAAATCTGACATCCGATCATAGAAAAAGCAAATAACTGCTATAGAAAATCACACAATTTGACAGGAGATCTCACAAAAAAGATCCCACAAAAGACATAGAATCGCTCGGCAGAGCAGCTGTGGCACTGTAATGCTATACGAAACGTTGGCTAAAGAAGGCAGTGCAACACGGCATAACCCCCCCAAAAATAAGTCACTAATTAATGCCTTTGGCTGAGACAATCTAAAATCATATCTATAATTAGGTCGTTTGTTATAATATTGTAGTATGTGTACTCTGCACTCTCCAAATGTGAGCTATGTCGTCGTACAATCTGCACCTTTTCAGTCTTTTTTTTTTTCAAATTATGAAAATAACAAAATAAAAGAAAATAAAAAAAACTCTACAACGGTGAAATCTGTCGTTATGAAAATTGCTTAGCATTTTCTGTCTGGAATTTCTAAGCGAACGTAGCCAATAAAGCTCGAAAAATTATTTCCATCGTAAGATATATAGAGCAATTTTCTTATTGTACAGTTGATTGGTATAATGTAAAAAATGATAAAATTACACAATTGATTTCACAAAGATTAATATCGTATATGTCATGCCATATAATATTAAGTATCTACTTGTGTACGATATATAACATATTATTACGAAATTACAAAGTTATAATTAATATTTTCATCATATCGAGTTAAGCTAAACGTTTTTGAAATTAATAATCGAATAATATAGTTTTTTTTTCAACAGTACTTGCTAACATACTTGATCTGACCTACATAAAACCAGAAGGCACCACTCTCAACTTGTGAATAATTCTAAAAATAATTCCGAACAAGAACGACAAAATTTCAGGTTGACGACAAGAAACTGACGAATATTATTCAACATTGCGGACGCGGGGGACTTAATCCACACTAAAACAAGAATAAAAAACTCAGAGTGTGCAATTCACACGCGGTAGAAGTGAAACCTTCCAAATCGAAAAAAACCAAAGTAGAAGAGTAAAGGTATCGGGAGAGGCGGGCTGGGGGAGACCCTTTCACCTCTCCAGCCGGACTCGCAACCCATTGCCTTGCACCAAAACCTCCCAGGTAAATGTGTAGGTATATGAGGTACAGGAGGTTTTGACTCTCGACCAATCGCCTTGCACCGCATCACTTTTGGACACTCTGACCCCCAGATTTCCCTTTCTTTTAAAATATTAAACGTGTCCTGAGATAAACTATTTTACTCAGGGCCTCCTGTGTGGAGTTAATGTATTAAATAAATTAATACCCTAAAAATGAATTACCCTATTTTTCATGGAACCCATTTTAACAATCATTTTAGCAATCATGATAATGGGAATTCAAAAACATTTCTAAATGAGAACAATTGCTTCATAAAAAAACAAAAGTTGGTCAGATCGACTATGATTGAAAGGGTTAATACTAAGGGTCGACCGAGATCTCGGTCTCGGTCTCGGTCTCGACATTATCGGCTACAAATTCTACCGAGAACTCTGTCTCGGTAGATTCTCGGCCATAACCGAGACCGTTGTAAGTAGGTACGGTATAGGATAATGGGATTCAAATCTACCGCGCGCGTCCACATTCGTCACTTGGTGTCAGTGTGTGAGAGAGCTGTCGATTGTGATTGGTCGGCTGGCAGCGAGGCGGGTTTTACTTACCGCTGCTGCTACCGCTGCGCCGCGCCGTTCGTTCATTTAACTACTTGTGAAAACGCAAAAAAAATGCTTTTTATGTGCTACAACATCATGTTGTTCAATTTTGATTATTAAAACTATTTAAGCCGCCGCTACCCGAATTTCTACCGATTTCTCTCACATCTTCCTTAAACATTTGAAGTGTTTAAACTCTTAAAAAAATATATGTTATTTTTGAAGATAATATCTAAACGCGTTCCACGCCGAAACGCAAATTATTTACAATTCCCTCGATAGAAAAAAATCGCAAAGTATGATCCGAAAATTATTTTAAACACGTTTTTGTTTCAGGTATTTTACAAGTTATAGTTGGGAAAAAAATCACAATGTTTCTTTAAATGATACTTAAGATACATATCACAAGATTTTTGCTCTATTTTAAACGAGTCGTGTTTTATTAAATATTTTCGCATCGATTTTATCGCTTTAAATATTAGCGCGCTCCTCTTAACATTCGTAATTACATATCTCTCCATCTTTTTCTTTTTGAGCGCGGATGCGGCGCCTTAAAACAAATAATTATTACATTCTTAAATATACTATATTATGCAAAAATAGCGCATTTTAATTTTTTTCTCAATTTATCTATTCTCGGTCTCGGCTCTCAGTCTATGTCGAGATTTTAATTTATTCCCGGTCTCGGCCGAGAACGAAAAACCTGTCGGTCGACCCTTAGTTAATACTAGTCTTGATGAAACAGAAAAACAAGGAAAAGCTAGAATTTACATAAAAAACACCTCGAAACATGTTAAAAGGTCGTGTTTTGGTGGTATTTTTTAGTTTAAACTTCTTATTACTATTACGAATTTCGTTTTTTATCAGATTAACCATAAATATTTGCTTCACTGTTTACGTTTCGGTTCCAGCGTTGCCCAGAAAACAGATTATTATGAAAATGGCAACGTCACCGAAACTCCAGTGTGATGCAAGTTAGTTAGTTCAATAACTTGGCCATGTCTAGTGTCTAATCCTACTTCCTACTAATATTATAAAGGTGAAAGTTTGTATGGATGTATGTTTGTTACTCTTTCACGCAAAAACTACTGAATAGATTTTAAAAATTCTTCAACTAATAGAAAGCTACATTATTTGCGAGATCTATAGGCTGTTTATATTGGTAAGCTCTGGCGTTATGAATAATCTCTGGCGTTATGAAATTATTTATCATACGTTTTCTGTCGCTAACAAAATCGATTTATTGCAAACGCCAATTGTCGCCTTGGAAACGATGTTTTTTTTAAATTAGGTTACTATGGACATCCCTTTGATGTTGAAATTCAAATATGTATAAAATACTAATTCCTACTTTACAGAATGGATTTTAATGAAACTTTACAATAATATGAACATATAGGCTATAGCTCAGAGCTCTGGCATTACGAAATTTGTATGAAAAAATAGCAATAGGTGGCACAATTAGTAAGATATCTACAATTCTTTAATCGATTCAAATTATTAGGGAAGTAGGTACTTCAAATAAATTCGCTTAAATATTTTCTAAAATAGAATTTTTATTTAAGAATCTTTGTTTTGCAAAATGTCATTCTCAATTTTTGACATAATGTCACACAACAATTATTGTTTTAATTGGATAGACAGGTATCGCATTTTTTAAGTATAAAACTGCCGTACTGGATTTTTTGGTAGAATATAAAAAGAAGAATAATAATTCGTACTTAATAACTATCTATAAAAATGAATCACCAAAATGTATGTATGCGCATAAACCCGAACGACTGAACCAAATTGGATAATTCTTCTTTTTGTTCGTTTTTTTTGTATAAAACTACGGTTGAGTTCTGGCATTATGAATTTTGTATAAGAAATTATAACAGGTGGCATGCGAGCAGTTTGAAAACTGAATGTATCGGGAATTAATGGGCTAAAGTTCGGTGTTTGGGCTAAATTCCTAAAAAATAAAACTAGTTATTTTTATACTAATTTGGGGTCGGGGAATCCGAACCTGAAAGAATTAGGCGGCGGCAAGCAATATTAACTGAATTACAGGACTTTAAAAAATTTTATACACATACAGGAAAATAGCCATTCTGGAAGCATTTTGATTCCTAGAAAATCAAACTAGTTATTTTTATACTAACTATGGGCCGGGGAATCCGAATCTGAAAGAATTAGGCGGCGGCAAGCAATATTAACTGAATTAAACTACTTTAAAATTTTCTATACACACACACATGAAAATAATCATTTCGGAAGTATTTTGACACATGTAGTACAAAGATCATAGAAAAACACGATAACATAGATGTTTTTACCACACAAAATTAAGTGTTGCCATTAAGCAGTAATATTTATAACGTAAAATAACATGTTTATATTTTAAGTACTTATTTTTTATAAATTTTACTCACTTTTGTATCACAAACCATGTTACATAAACCCGGCGTAGCTGCTAAACTACTTGAAAACAGGGATGTTTTTTTGCCGTGACGCGAGCAGGCGGTATAAAGGGGCACAAACCATGTTACACAAACCTAGCGTAGCCGCTAAACTACTCGAAAACAGGGATGTTTTTGTGCCGTGACGCGAGCAGGCGGTATAAAGGGGCACAAACCATGTTACACAAACCTAGCGTAGCCGCTAAACTACTCGAAAACAGGGATGTTTTTTTGCCGTGACGCGAGCAGGCGGTATAAAGGGGCACAAACCATGTTACACAAACCTAGCGTAGCCGCTAAACTACTCGAAAACAGGGATGTTTTTTTGCCGTGACGCGAGCAGGCGGTATAAAGGGGCACAAACCATATTACACAAACCTAGCGTTAGGTTAGGTTAGGTTAGGGACGCGAGCAGGCGGTATAAAGGGGCTGGAGTTTTACCGCTTAGCTGGACTCTTATATGATCCGCGTATCCGACAGGAACCCTTCGAGACAAGCGAGTTTGACAAGGATACGACGGACGAAGAAGACTTGGTCGATTTATAAGGTATGTTTTTCTGCTGTTATCTATTTTCATATTGATATAGGGATAAATATTTTTGAGAGCTGGTAACACTGCCGGCACATGTTTTTGTATATTTCTTGTTTTTCTATGATCTTTGTACTACATGTGTCAAAATACTTCCGAAATGATTATTTTCATGTGTGTGTGTATAGAAAATTTTAAAGTAGTTTAATTCAGTTAATATTGCTTGCCGCCGCCTAATTCTTTCAGATTCGGATTCCCCGGCCCATAGTTAGTATAAAAATAACTAGTTTGATTGTCTAGGAATCAAAATGCTTCCAGAATGGCTATTTTCCTGTATGTGTATAATTTTTTTTAAAGTCCTGTAATTCAGTTAATATTGCTTGCCGCCGCCTAATTCTTTCAGATTCGGATTCCCCGACCCCAAATTAGTATAAAAATAACTAGTTTTATTTTTTAGGAATTTAGCCCAAACACCGAATTTATTCCGAATTAATGTGTGGAATGCGAGAGGTGAGTGGGTGGAGAGGGAAGGGGGAAGGGGGGGGGAGGAGGATGGGGGGGAAGGGGGTTAGGGGAGGAAGAGGGGGAAGGGAGAGGGGGGAGGGAAGGATGGAGGTGGTTGTGGGGAGGGGTAGGGGGTGGGGAGAAGGAGGTTGATGGGGAGGAGTGGAGTGGGGGGAGTGGAGTGGGGAGAGGGAAGGTGGAGGAGGCTGAGTGGAAATCCCCTAATGCCATGCGAGCGAAGCCGCGGGAAAAAGGTAGTAATAATATGATCAAAGTGAAGCATCTACGAACTCAAACATGTGTTAAATTCGCCGGCCCGCAGAATGCACAGCTGTACAGATTTCGTAACAAATGAATTCGACGACTACCGTAGTCATCCAAATTGTTCACTATATTTTTTACGTGCATAAATTGTATAAGCCTAGCAAGTAAGTAAGGGAACGTACCCATACTACGTGACCAACTTTTTGCATTTTTTAACCCCCCCCCCCCCCCCGTGACTTAAAACCTGAGGCCCTCGCTGCTCATTTATTTATTTTTTCAGGTTCTCCATAAAACGGTTATACACCAAATTATTACGGAGAAGATTATAAAATATATGAGAAAAAAAGGCCGAGGGGGCAGTTTCACTATGTTGAGACATATGTCAAAAGATAGTTACTGAACTCTCTATAGGTAACATTGAAGATGTCAATGCTCAATTTGTACCAAGCTTGGTATTTTGAAGACCCCCCCTGAACAGGTCACGTAGTATGGGTACGTTCCCTAAAGTATAAATCAAACTAACATAAATTTAACTTAACTGAATTTTTTGCGTGATCTTGTGCGGACCCGACTTAAGGCGATGCACCACGTCGTGAAAAATTCAGGATCAGTACGCAAACAATAACACTCCTTATGTGTAGAGGCGATTGATTATTCGAGAAAGGTTTTGGTACTTCCACACAAAGTCGCACCTAGTTCGGAGTTGGAAGGTTGGCGGATCGTGTGGTGGTTGCGGCCAACCCTCCAACTCCGAATTCCGAACTCCAAAATGACGGACGTCGAACAGCTGATTCGGCGCCGTATCTTATCAGTTGCCTACAATCGTTCAGGCGGTGCTTCGGTTTCCATTAGTTTCAATAATTTCGATTCGTAAAGCTAAAAAAATAATAATTTCAAACTATATTTATTCAACTCTCCCGTAATAATATTGACTGATGTGTTGGGCCAACTCACTCGAACCAGCCTTCACTGAACGCCTCGGAGGCGATCCAGGGCCAACTCGAACTCCAACCTTCCAACTTTCACCTTTACTAACCTAACCTAACCTTTCAACGCACGAACTACCCCTCCACACAATCATCCAAACGTTTGAAGTTGGAATTTGGCCGCAGTCTGGCCGGACCATTTGATTTATTCAAGAAAAAACACCGCCAAAAAGGTGTTTTATTTTATTTTGAGAATTTCGAGGCACAAATACTTGAATGATTTACGATAATTTTGTAAAGAATTTAATTTTCCATATTTTTTTTTATTTTTTACATGAGCTCCACACAGGAGGCCCTAAGGAAAATAATTTCTCTCAGGCCCTATGTCATCTTTGGGAATGCTGTGTGGAGGGTTTTTTTTAAGGAAAGGAAGGAGAGGAGAGGAGGATGGGAAGGAAAAGGGTTTAAGGGATGGGTAGGAATCTGGGGTTCAGTGGGTCCTAGTCATCCGCCTCCAAGACCTAGACCAACCTCACCCCATGAAACCGGGCACCCCTGCTAAATCACCAAACGTAGCGAGCCACTTGGGGTGACCTATGGCAGAGGTGTTGGTTATCCAATAAAGGTTCCCGGGGCAGCGGTACCCATTCCCGCCTCCCAAATTATATAATAAAACTATAACCGAAAAGGGGCTCGAAAGTAAGAAATTTTGAACTTTAAAGTGGTACATATAGGCCTGGTACTTTAGTTTTCTGGGCTTGTAAAAAAACAAATCAAAAAAATATTCGATTATTTCTAAGGAAATGTGTTCTACTCAAAGTATTTAATTAAAGCATTTAAGATATTCTAATTATATTCTAAGTGATCTAGTTTTCAAACTAAAAACACATAATTTTGCATTAATTGGTAGTGCATAACTTAAGAAATAAAATAAAATATGAAAAAAAAAACGCCAGGTAAAGAGATAAAGACCTGTATTTTTTTAGACGTGGTTTTGATAGACACGTTTTAACTGCGTTTACTCAGCCTTGTGCGAACTCAGTTTAAAAAAATTAATGGCAAATTAATTGGCTAGTCAGGTAACACACCTCTATGTAAACCAATGCAGCAGACATGGCAAAATTTTTGTAGACGTGTTGTGTTAGGCCCTCCGTTCATGGAGATACTTATAATCTACGTAATTGTGACGAAACCACAAGTACCCTGCTGATATACAACTTTTTAATGCTAGTCTCCGTACACGGCGCTATCCGAAATGTACTGAACTTGATCATTTTTCACGTGCAGCCGTGGAGTGAACACGCTGTCATGCGATGTCATATGACTTTTTTTTCCAACATCAATCCATGCCTTCTCCACTAAATCGTTTCTTACGTTTTCTGGTAAAGTATAGTTATGTAAACATGCATTTTTTCCACTTCCAGAACAAATCTAACATTACTTTCATGTTCCGACGCCATTTCTGTCAAACGTCAAACGAATAAGTATCAGACAAAAATGATGCGACTGTCGCGTGCGATCAGCACTGTCGGTATCGTGATACTGATTGGAAGCCGACGGCCACCGCGTAGCGCCGTGAACGGGCACCAGCAAAATCGTACGGGGGGTACTTACGATCGGCGCGTATGATACGCGCACGAGGATCGAGTATCTTGTAAGTATCTCCGTGAACGGAGGCACTAATTCTAACTGCACATATTATGCCGTAGCCTTTGGGGACCCCGATTTAAAAATAAAACGGTTCATTGACTAAAAATCTAGTCCTGACGCGACTTTGATAAACAACCCATAAAGTAGATACCTCTATGAGATACGATAGATAACGAGATGTTTTCTTGAGGTCTAATAACCTTTCCCCCTATTGCCAATCGCAATATATTTTCCGTGAAAACGAATATTTTTACATTGTCAAAACTAACCACTGATAAGATTTTCTCTTACAAATATTGTGGACTCCACAGGACGAGGTGGTATATATATATCATATGAGCAATTGAAAACAATTTGTAGAACCATGCTATCGATTGCCGAGAAAAACACCGCAGCAGACCTCAAGTTCACAATAATCAATGTCTAGGGTTGATCGTGCCAGGTTGTGTTGGCCAGAGAAATACAGTTTCGATCCAACAAGACACAGAAAGGTACTAAATTTGTTTGGGCTAATTACATTATGCACCATGCGATAAAATTCATAGTAGGTACAGACCGTTGAACAAATAATAGTTCTTCTTTATTCTATGGCACAGACAAATGATTGGCTATTAGTTGTCATTAACCACTCAGGTATTTTGCCATAGTGCAAGTTTTTTGTCTTAAACGAACTGTCAGATTTATAAAAACTTTGTGTTATTTCTGCTTCGCAATTAAAGCTCTATAAATGAAATATTTCTGAACGTAGCCGAATACTAAAAAATGTTTTAGAAAGGTTATGAAATAAGCTTTCAAATTGTATTATTACAAATAAATATTAACATTTGTAAATATTAAAACTTAGAATGAAAACATAAAAAAATTATAAAAATATCTCACGTGTAGTTTTTATGTGAAAACGATACCAAAATCACGGATTATTTAAAAAAAAAACACTTACTCTATCGTATAAATGTATAATAAACAATTTTGTCACCTCGCTTTTCTATCATTTCATACAAGAATATTTAATAAAAATTAATAATGTCTAACGGCGCGTATGCGTGCGATTTGGCGGGTGAAAACTGTTACAACAAAATAAGTTTTTTTTAAAGTATTTCTATGGACAATGCATAAATAGAGATGTGAAGCTTGATTTAATAATATGGATCTTTATTTTTTGTTTTAGGGTTGTCACTAGAACAATAATGGAGTTATAGGTAAAATGTATAATTTATCACATAAAAACTTAAGTATAGAACAGCAACATGTCATTGGTACCAATTATTGTGTTAAATTCTATAACTTTGGAACTATTTTCTAATATGTAATTATGTACTGTTTGTTTCTGCAAAATAAAATAAAATAAATAACGATTTCTGTGGGAACACACGAGTTAGCTGGTTAGTTATTGTACTTGACTGCTACTGTTAAATTGTCGTGCAAACAAGCTTAGAGGTCAGAGTGGTTAAGTACATTGATGAGATGATATATAAAGAGGATATAAAGGATAATGAAAAATAAGGTTTACCACTTTGAGGCGGCTTCTAAGGACTCCCAACTTCCCGAATCTGACGTGGAAAGGAGAGCACGTGAAAGACCCATCAGGCTGTTCCACGACCACCACGTCAATGGCTCCTGTGAGGGTGGCTGCGTTGATCTCATTGTAAAACTCCCTGAAGTTGGCAAACACCTTGCCCAGATAGTTCATGGAATACATGGCTGCAGATTCTTATTTCACACTTCACTTTTCAGAATCCTTTATCACTTGTTAACTTTTATTAAAACACGCACGTGTCAGTCTATATGATATCCATTGTCCGACTCTTCACCTGAGGTCCATGACTGTTGTAGACTGAATGACCTGAAGAAGAAAAAAAAACAAGAATAAGTCACAATATAATCAAATTATTGATAAAACACGTTAATTAATATGCCAGCAAATGAAATGCAATAACGATAAAAAAAATAATTAATTGTTAGTGGATTTGGCTCCTGTTATCTCATTCGAGACGCAATGTCACTGATATAAACTACAGTGATAGTTACCGCACTTTTATGTATGTTTCTGTATGTATGATGCGTGATATTGTACGTGCTGTAACTGTGTTCAGAATAAATCCTAAAGTCGACATTGAATGTTCAACCTCACATAAAAAATATGTTGTTGTTTTAATTTAAATCAAAGTGGGTTATATAGACACAGTTGAAAAGTGAACAGATGATTTTATTTAGGTTAAGATTAGTGTGATAAGGAAAAATAAATTCACGTAAACACGAATTCAAAAAACAGATGATATCAACGAAATTAATCATACAGGAATTTTTTGCGTCATCGATTGTATTATCCACATGTAGAGACAAAGCATTGCAGTATATGTAGATAACGGCAATAAATTTTAAGAGCTACGAAGGGACATCGGTAACCAAAGATAATCGGATTTGCTTGAGTTGAGTCGTCCGTATAAGGTTAATGTATACATGTATACTAGTCCCAACGACAGATTAGTATGTAACGTCATTGATGTAATATCTTCTGTCTTTCTCGTTTACAAACAAGACGCCTGAGAACGAAGAGGACGAACGTCGATGACGTCCGTACGAGATCTCGCTGGGACTAGTTTAGATGTAGATACAATAATTGTAACCTTAACGCAAAACCAATTTTAAAAAATCTACCTTTTTTTTACTACTTTACTGTATGCTGTACAGTCAAATGTCTTTTAAAAATTAAATACACATAGGAGTATGTTTTTGGTTTGACTGAGGTTTGAAACATCCTATCCAGTTATCGGAATCAATCGCGTTACAAACCAGGCAGAATCCGGAGTTGGTAAGACCGACATTTATTTCATACATTGTGCTTTAATTTCCTAAAATTTCAGAAAAATCCGAAATCGAGACCATCTGTCGTACTCCAGTTCGATGGATGTCGGGAAGTGGGTTAATTTGCACTTCCTAGATTCCGCTTCATCCATACATTCATTCATTCAAGAAAACAAAAGTGAAATTCAACTGTCCAACCAAACACATAATAGAACCATTGACACAAACTAAATAATTATTTGATAATCGGGAAAACATTAGCACAGTGACGCAAAGGCGTAAATAATACAATATATTACGTTTAATAATGGGCGTTAGTTAAAGATTTTCAAATAAAACCTTAGAAGATTATAAACTTAATTTCCCGCCACGAATCGCGGTACATACATTTACATAAACGCGAAGAAAAAAATACAATATTACATAAGAAAGGTCCTTGGCATTCGCGTTTTTTTTGACGAAAAGTGTTTATTGCTATAGCGAGCGACTTGAGACACGAGGCAAAGCATCCATTGACGAATAATGGACAATCGAGACTGTAGTCTTCAGTTTGCGTTTACAGGAAGGTTTAGGAAAGGTGCCCGTATAACGAGAAAAAATAATAGCGAATTGGCATCTTTCCCTGGTCTGGGTGACGCGGGATTGGCGAGCTTCCACTTTCCCGACCAGAATTTGGCACCCCGACACACAACTCCCGGATTGGCAAAATCTCTTCCTCAATGACTGGTACATGGTATTAATAAAATGACAGATGGTCTAGTCAGTCACATCATATTATTACACTTGAAGCTCAAAGTCCAACCTGTCTCCAGTCAATGAAACTGTAAACTCGGAAGAATCTCGAAGACGAGACTACGAAATAAAATGTGATATTTAAAAGTAACATTGTAGCGGAGGAAATAAAATAAAATAAATTCACACATTTCTTCTGTACACACAATTATTCTTTATTGAGTGGGCACAATCAACTTACAAGTAGGCACTTCAATATAATCGTAAAAACAGTAGTAACTTAACAGTACACACTATAACAGTAGTTTTATGGTTATTATTACAATAATAACCCTAAAGGACACTAATTGTCCCCTAATTTCTCGTCACCTTATACACAAAGGATTCACGAGTACCTATTCTGTCGCTGAAGATACGCGGGCCACCCCGGCAAATATACTTCAAATTTTACGATCTCTTGAAGTTCACGCGGGCCACCCCGGCAGGTCAAACTCAACAGCTTCGCTTGTCTTTATATTGGCCCCGCTGCCCTAGGCCCTAGCGGCGGCGGCGGTAAGAGAGATAGTCAGGAAAATTTCATATCTGGGTCACATACTTCGAGGGGAGAAATATTACTTGCTCCAATTAATATTAAAAGGCAAGATAGAGAGTCGCCAAGGGCCTGGTAGGAGACAAGTGCCTTGGCTGCGAAATGTACGAGAGTGGACCGGTATTAGAAGTGGGGAGGAGCTATCCGGGCAGCGCAAGATAGAGATACATTTATCAGAGTGATCGCCAACGTCGGAGGGGTCTGATAAGGCACACGAAGAAGAAGAATAATAAGTTTGACAGGGTGCAAACACTGGTGCTGGTTTTGAGAAGGTATAACATTTATTCCCAAAAATACGGAGGAATCAGATACTAAACTGATTAGAAACAACGTGAAATCAAACAATTGAGATATTGCATATTAATTCGTGATAGATAAACACGTCAATTTAACACATAAAACACAACGAAACTGCATAGTTTTGGTGAAAAATGAGTCTAAGTTCCGTTGACATTCATGCAAAAATAAAATTGTTAGAGTTGGCAAATTGTCTTTCTGCTGATTATTTTTATCTTGCTATGAGGGTACTAATTACTAGATAGACAATACATCTTCCAAACGATTTGTCTGATAGGATATATTTAGGACTTTAAATCAAAACAGAACACTAATCAATGATCGATAGCGCAATCGATATTACGCCATTAAATTTGAATTATATCAACTGTTAACGAATTTATGATAACATTGATAACCTACCTACAGAGAGATGAAATCACGCAGTTGACGATTATGAAAGATGCATGATCTTTTGGTGTTGGTTGTATGATAGATTCACGTCCTCGGGGAAAATCTGGCAGTAAACAAATCAAGCGAAAACGGAAAATGTGACGTTGTTCAAAGAGATAAAACTAAGTCATACAAAACACATTTATTTAGCAGGTAATATTATGTATAAATCAGTCAAACCAGTCGCGTTAAATTTTGAAGTATACGATGTGGAATTTTGTAGAATCAATAAATATTTGGAATAACAATGCTGTAAACATAATTTTCTGAATAGAAGAAAATATATTATTGTTTACAGACAATAAATATAATAATATTGCTGTAAACATAATTTTTCGAGTAGAACGACGGATGTTGTGCATTATTTTTAATATTGTAAACATACGTCTTAGTACTACGTAAACAAACATGAATAATATAGGTAAACATTGCACCGCGTAATAAATTTAAATATAAAATACATTGTGTTCAAATAGAAAGATAGTTGGATTATTATCGTGAAGAACTTATCGGTCATGACTTGCAAGTATGTAAGTAAACAAACACGCTGAAATTGCACGTAACCTTGAAGAATGGGACGACCTACTGGAATAAAATGTAAGGTTCCTATTCAAAACTAATACAGAAATATTTGGAGAAGTCCAAAAATAACATAAGATCACCAAACTGATATAATCCAGGGGAGATTAGTGGAAGGCGTATTACGGACAGGCGCAGAGAGTTTCAAAATCTACGTGACGAGTGACGATACGAGTGCAGTTCTACTGAGTTGTTCGGGCTGCAATTTGCAGGGTGAGGAATGCCCCGGTGATAGCCAACCCCCAATAGACCAGAACATGAACGAATGGTAAATTGAATTCTTAAGCACCAATAGAAAATGTCATGATAAACATCACTTTGCGATACCCACGAAGAAACAATGATTCAACTTTACAAAAATGTAAGCATACTTTAAGCGAGGGTTATGCTGACAGTAATTCACACGCGGTAGAAGTGAAACTAGAAAGTCGCTAGATATCGCTTTCTTTTCTTTTGTATAATTCTTTTAAAGTGGTTTGAAGATTGGATAATGATTTCATAAAAATTAAAAATGTTTTTTTTTTTTGGATATCGTAGGATTCGAACCTCCGTTCGCTTGATGTGTTTCTCTCGCCGCTTGTCAGGCGTCTTGAAGGCACGCGCCGAGGTGCAAATTTACCGCATCATATTAGAACCAAGTATTTGTGAAGAACTGAGTTGTGACGCATTTCCGTTTCATCCGAATTTCAAATTACTAACGGCGCTAAAGAAGTTTCACTTCAATAGTTACATAAAATTATTTTCAATTGGCCATCTTTGCATTGGGAAACTGGTCTGCATAAAATCATACACGATTACTTACACAAATGAAAAGTTTTCACTGCACCCCTAATTGACTGAATTTACGAGCCTCAAACGAATTTTACGTGGGTTTTTCTTCTGCCAAAACGTGAAGATAAACAGACACGACACAACCACTAAATAACAACTCTATTATTCAACCGTTAAGTACTTAAAAAGTTTTAAGCAAATATATTTTGAATAAAAACATTGTGTACACCACTTTAATATTGTATATATTTTGGCTTGCGATTTCGGTCAGTGTTTACTTTAAGAATTGGTTCTAAAAGCGTTGTTTTATAAATTTAATAAAATCTTGGTATTATATTAAAGTATATTATGTTCCAGACCAACATCATAAACTCGGACATGGAAAACACTTAAGCAGAGATTATTAAAAAACTATTTATTTGACTTTTAAAAGCGTAAACCGCACAGGAGTTACAACTGATCCCGATCGTCCGAAGTCAGTGGGATTATGTATTATATGGAATCTGAAATATATCAGAAAGGGACAAGAAGTTTGGGAAGTGCCTGGCTATTCAGTAACGGTTATCAAACACATCTGACGCCAACTTTCAAATAACGTTTCGATTCTGAATTATTGCAGTCTTTCATCAAATCGATAGTGAGATTAGGTATCTATCACTTTAGATGTGTTTATAATTTGCGCGATCGACTGTCGAGTCTGTTCCGAAAATACATTAAAATCATTTATACGAAATTTTTTAACTAACTAACACGCCGTTTACTCGCAGGGATAGGTAGAGAGGACGGACAGCCAAACAATTCGGTCTTGGCACAAACTCCTTGCCTAATTGCCATTCATACACTGTCTCATATATACCCACTCTTATTTTATTCTGACTCTTGACATGGCCCGACTCAAGTAACTTATTCACTTGATTGTGCCATGTCTCTTCCTCGGGCGACCCCGAATTTTACCATTCACATTTCTTTGTTCATTCGCTCTTAATGCCCTCTGAGCGTCCCTTTCGTAATATTACTCATTACGCCTTACATCGCCTTGCATTCTTTGCGTATCTCAACATTTCTCACACGATCATACATGGTTTTACCGCTATAATTTTTAAAAATATAACAATAATTAATTGAAGGAAAAGAGATCGCGTCGAAATTCGAGGCTGTTTATTTAGCCCGGCGAATAAATAAATCATTCATTATTTGCAGTTCACCAATTACATAATTTGATTCATGGAATCGGTTGAGCAACTCTAATGAGAACTAAATAATTAATATTTTTGAATGTAGCTATTACTTTGTGGTTATCCATTATAATAAAATGAAACAATGCAACTTTGTATAAACCACTTATAAAATGTGCAAATCCGACCGGTTTCGGAACAAACGTTCCTTCGTCAGGGAAAGCTTATACTAATTTGACAGTTTAGAACAATGTTTTATTGTGGTAGGGGGTGGAGCCGTTAACGTTAACGGCCGTTAATTAATTAGTATAAGCTTTCCCTGACGAAGGAACGTTTGTTCCGAAACCGGTCGGATTTGCACATTTTATAAGTGGTTTATACAAAGTTGCATTGTTTAATTTTATTTAAATAATTTATAGTCAAATTAATACACAATAACATAATGAGATTCATGCATCGTCAGGTTGAGCTGCATAGATGAGTAGTGAATAACATCCTTTGATTTCTTAATTGAGCTACGGACCGGCGACGAACGTACGTTCCTTATCACAATAATACTGCAGCTCTTTCTTACACATTAAATAATGGTGAGACAAAAGATGAAACACACAATGCACGCATGTCTGTTTCCTCCAAATGGAAAAAAAAACAATCACTTTCTTGCCTCTCCCTCACTCGTATCAAAGAAATAAGATGGCGCGAGCCATGCTTTTAGTATTCCCGCGAAAACGACACAGTGACGGGAACGCTCGCGCCATCTCATTTCTTTAATATGAGATAGGGAGAGGCAAGAAAATTATTACTTTTCTTGCCTCTCCCTCAGAACACCTGAAAAAACTGGAAGTTTTTTTTTCTTTAAAAACGAAAGAACGCTAAAAGTCACCAGAGACCAATATTTCATTATTTTTTTTACTTCAAGTTAGGAATAACTGGTACCTTAGTCAAGTAGGTCCCTTAGCTACTACCTTGAATAAGAAAAGATAAACTTTTCACACCTACTACGTGATATTCCACTAGTAACCATTATAAATTTTAAAAAATATTTACATGCGTTTTTATCATACATCGGAAAAAATACAGACGTCATTCAGAAGAGCGTAAATAATATGCCAAGAAGACGTTATAATATCAAAGCAAATATTTAAAAACAAAAAAATTATAAGTTGTAAAAGTTCAAGGCCATGCAAACGTTAAATATTTAAATGCATAATTAATTCATAAACAAAATTAGGAACGTACGATGGTAATGAATTTACCATGTAGAATTTATTTCGTAATACTATTTATTCAGAATTATTGAGACCTTGTTTATAATACTGACTTGTTTACAGATGTTTGTTGTTGTTTTTCAGTAATTATAATTTACACCCTAACTTTGTTGCACTTTTCGACCTTGATAGAAACGCGAGTAGGTAGAGCCAATATACGTACAAAGTGTAATATTTAACCCGAAGGATTTTAACCAGCGATTCCTGAGCATATTTGAAGTAAAAAAATCAGAGTGTATAAATCACACGCGGTAGAAGAGAAACTAGAAAGTTGCTAAATGTCGCTTTCTTTTCTTTTGCTTGTTTATTTTAAGGTGGTTTGAAGATTGGATTTTGATTTCACAAAAATAAAAATGTTTATTTTTTTGGATTTCGTAGGATTCAAACCCCCGTTCGCTTGATTTCTGTTTCTCTGGCCGCTGAGACTTGTCGAGCGTCTTGACCGCTGCGCTATCAAAGACCCGCGCGCGAATTTACCGCATTATGTTATAAACGAGGACCTGCCAAATAATAAATTTCAGTGACGCATATCCGTTTCATCCGAATTTCAAATCAGTACCTAACTGGGCTAAAGAAGTTTCACTTCAAAAATGTAGATGTAATGTTGTGCCCGACAATATATATATTTTTCTATCTTTTTTTTTTTTTTCAATTATTTCTGGCTTTCACCCTTCAAGGGTGTTCTAGGCCATCATTTATAATTACAGAGAAAGGAAAGGTGAATTTATATATTAATTTTATTTAAATGTGCAAATTTCAGAATTTTATGGAGGATTGGAGTGGAGTTCAGACTTAGAAGAGATGAAATGTTGAATGGAGGAGAGGCAATTTTTGATAACGCTTGATAGAAGAGAGGATATTTATTTAGAGAGGGACAATAAAAAAATATGTGATCTAAAGTTCCCACATCTAGACCACAGAACGTACAAGCTGGGGAGTCAAGCACATGAATTTTATAAAGGTGAGAAGGAACGGAACAATGTCCGATTCTCATACGAATAAGTAAGGAAATTTCTTTTTTGGAAAAATGGGGGAATTTTTGAAACCACGGTTTTGATGGGATAGTCCTTTGTATTGAGTCCAATGTTCCAAATTTTTTCTATTAAAAAACAATAAAAATATTTTTCAATCTCACAGACAACTGCACCCCAGGCTGATTATACCTAAATAAAATCGTCAAAATCGAGATTTTCTACTCCCCTGTTTTCTCCTCCAAAAGTAACAGATTTTAAAGATTTTATTAAAATTTGTATATTGAACGTCTTTTGATGGCGTTCAAACTAGGCAATTTTAAGGTTTTCCGACCTTTTTTTAACCTAACCTAACTCCTACAAGAAGTAACTTATAAAAAAATGCAAAACGTATGGACATGTCAGTGGTCGATGTCAACATTATATTAAAACATATTTACATTAGTGTCAATATCCAGAGAAGAAATAGGGGCATGGAGAAATAGGGGCATGTTCGTATGGACAAAACAGGTGGTTGCTGCCCGCGATCCTCTTATAATAGCTAAATTATAAATTTCCGTATCAATAGATTTATTCATGGGGTTACTCAGTGACCCTGAAAATAAACGCATGTTGCGTTTGACATCTCGGTCTGGCCAAGGTTAAGTATATTGTCAAAACGGTGACTGGTGGAGCAAAAAAGGCGAGACAGAACGTACGAGTCCATTATTAGAATATAAATTAGCGAAGAACATTGTCAAATCTATACACGATTAACAATGAACCAAACAAGATACGAAAGTCAATTATTTGAAACACTTTTCGTCTGCGAATTCAGCGGAATTTACTTATTTTGAAAAAAAGTAGGTACCTACATACAAACCAATTTTTCTGTAATTTGGAGTGATTTTGGTTAGTTTGGATTTTACACCTTTTTACTTTGAAATATAAAAGGAAAATACAAAAAAATAATCAGCGCCAGTGGAAATACAAAGTCCGAAATTGTTGTGAAGCTAAAGGGAGTGGAAGAGGAAGGAGATGGGGAGAGGACGGTTAGGAATACCTTGCCATTTAGACATGGTCACAAGCTAGACACTTAATGCTAATCTTTCACAGGGGCAATACTGAGATATATACTCTGGACTCTGGTATAATTGAGGAAACTTTGTCGATTTTTGTAGAAGTTTAGAAAAAAAAACAAAATGACAGCAGAACTTTCTGAACACCGGACAATGCAAGTATTTTTTCTAATTAAGCAACTAATCTGTAGATTTTTAAAAACCTAAGCTACTTTCAGATATGCCCAAAATGCTTTAGTATTAGTCGACCTAATAAATGTTTTCGTTATGTATTTATGGGGTGTTATGCCGTGTTGCGCTACCCCCTTCTACAGCCAATGTTTCGGACAGCGTTACAGTGTCCATCGTCAGGGCAGATGTGTGCAGAGACCTAATAAACGGTTCAGTTAAACAAGAAATACTTGACTATGTCTTGTTTAGAAGCGAATTTCCTGTTTACGCAATATCGTCATAGTAAAATCGTACCCATCACTAGTGTTAGATTATAAATTACAAATAATGAATTCATTTTGATATGCGTCGGGAGGTGTGTCTTACGATTCGCAATCTCGTTACGTCAAAGGTGTCCTTGGCTCAACAAAATAATACGTGTACAGTCACAAAGTAACTCAACGCAATGGAGATTGTATTAAAATTTATTATTGACACTGGTGGAGAGAAAAACATGTTTTTAACTAATATCCGACACGAGGCAGAAAATAATTAAATTTAAAAAATGATAACGGAGATAACAATATCATGAGATACGGATACATCGTAATTTTATGGGTGCTTAGATTTTTAACATGCATAAAGTTAGGTTAGGAGGTGAATAATTCCAATCTAAAATCTAGTGACAAAATTAACGAAACTGAATTATTAGCATAACACGAGTACTAACGCAGACACATGAAAAAAAAATTGAAACGCCTGAACAAATGTTCATGAATTGTTGCTAAGAACCATCTCGATCACGTCAGCATGTTTGAAAAAAAGCATCATAATCGTCCATTCTTTTAGGATGCTACATACAGACACACACACAGTCAAACTTATTACACCCCTTTTTTTGCGTCGGGGGTTAAAAATCACGGGTAGTCTGAAATTTCGACAAATCAGTTCCAATTTTGAAAATAGCAATAAAAATTATTTTCTCTATTAAATATTACTTTTTGGGTACGTTTTTTAGTGCTTGTCTGAATTCTCAACATTTTTTTAAATGAAACACATGTAAATTCAAATTTCATTCAACCTGAGTTACAACAAGCAGAGTCACAACCGAAATTAGTATTTTTAATAAAACCAAGCATTATATCTAATGCATTCTTCGTAAGCAAATTGTAGAAAAATAGTTAATATTACGAATGTGCAGGCGGCTAAAGGGGGAATTAACGAAAAATAATGGTTTTACACAGGTATTTTTTATGTGATTACCGCACAAGAGTCCCAATGCTCGGAATCAGTGGGGCTACGGACTCCCCAATTTGGGACTTCTCATGAGATTGAAGAAAGTGGGGAAGAGAAGGATACGAGAAAGAAGGGTGGGAAGTACCGATTCAGATTTGACTACTAAACACAGTTAAAGCCATTTAAGCAACGTTTCCCTGAATCACCAGGGCGATACTAAGATTATACTACTCCGGAAAACTACAATATCTACCTACATTGCTTTAGTTTTGCTGATTCGTAATAAAAGTGAAACTAATAACAGCAGTTGTTAATTCAATTTAGTGCAAACGCCTTCCTTTGATATTAAGTAGAAGCTGTCTACAATAAATCAACTGTTAAATAGGCACTTTGACGCTACAGACAACATTATTTAATCGGCCAAGGTCCAAATTGAAAAATGGGCTCGACTCAAAGCAAAAAGAAATTTTATTCATGTGTCCAATCGGGACCGCAATAACAAACATAATTTAAATGAACTAAATCAATAAAACTATTCTTTTTTCATGGACATTCACCGCGAGATGGAGAATATAAAAAGCACTAGAAATACATTACAAAGTAGAAAATATGTTTCAGCAAAAAAAACCCTCTAACGGTGATTTCTGTCGTCATGGCATAAGATGCACAGTCATATCTGAATGAGCTCTAGAGCTTTGAAATATAGGACTGCGTATTCAAGAACGAACCTACAGACCGCATTATTCGTTTATTTTATTAAATTGTTATTGTAACAAGCCATCCCGCCGCTCAGCCATACAAATGAAAAATTTAGGTTGCCTCCCGATTCTACCCGCGCATCTTCAAGGAAAAACCCCTGGCAGGACTGAAAGTCTTTCAGCTAACCCAGAGTGAACACTCGTAACCCTTATATTAAAAGGTTTAACAAGCGGTTGATGGAACAATTAGTTCCATTCGAGTTTGGGTAAAGTAGGTACACAAAAGTTATTGTTATAGTTTTGTATTGTTTTACTATTATTGAACTGTGTCATACTTGCAAATTTATTGTACTATTCCAAACAAAGACTAATTGTGTTAATAATTGTGCATTTTATTTAATTACCACTGCTGCTTTATCAATTTATCATAAATCATAACTCATCACAAAACTATTTTATTTTTGGATAATTTTTCAATTGTTCGATAAAAATAACAGTTATATAAATTAACTAGGGTAGGCCAATCTATGACATACTGCTACACTACTTTGTCTCGGCACAAACTTCTTTTCTTGCTTCGTTCACATTCATACAAACTACTTGCCATGTCTTCCTCGGGCCTCCCCGACTTTTTCTACTCTTCACTTAGCCTCAAATATTATATATTATCAAGAGTAATATTGGAGAGAGGGGATGGGGTTGTATAAATTATACTGAGCAATGGGTTTTCATGGTCTCCGTGGTCGAGGGGTAAAACATCATGCCACGCGCAGCTATAAAAGATGTAGCTTGGCGTATTTCGGCATATCGCTCGCCGTACATTCCCAATGGGAATATATGGCGAGCGATATGCTGAAATAGGCCAAACCACATCTTTTATAGCTGCGTGTGGCACCCGTCTAAGGCTCCCGACTAACCAATTTGAAGGTGGCAGGTTAGAATCTCGGTGTGTGTATTCCACAATTTATTCATTAAAAAATAAAATAAAAATCGAGTGCAGTTTACACGCGGTAGAAGCGAAACTTTACCAAAACAATCTCAACCAATACTTGAAAAGTGAGGTCATAATCTAGCGGCCAATGAGTACAGACCTCGCGTTATTTCCGTTTCATATCTCAACCAATAGGAGCCTTTAAAAGTGACATCATAATCAAAGCGACCGGTGAGCGCAGTTGATGCGTCGCAGGTGCAGTAATCGTCATTTCCGTTTCATCCGAAATCCAAGTCACAGCGGGGCTAACGAAGTTTCATTTCAATAACAAATAGTATACTTGCGGCACGTTGCATAGTGTAAGATACTAGCAATGTCGCCCTGGTGTCATACCACCATTCAGAATTAAAATATTGCTTGAAATGGCTTTATGTTTGGAGACCAAATCTGAACAGCCAGGTATTTCTCGACCCTCCTCTTCCCCTCCCCCCTACCTTGAGCCTCACACATACGCCAATTGGGGGTGCCATAGACTCACTGGCTCCAGACGAGAGCAGTTGAGAGGGAATCTTTTGTTCTTCACATAAAAAATGGATAAACCAAGGTTAAAGAAGAATAGTTGATTATGATACGTATTTTAACGGTATAATCAAAGATATTCAAATACAAAATAGTTATTCAAATACAAGTAGGAGACAAATGTCTTGGCTGCGTAATATACGAGAGTGGACCGGCATTAGGAGTGTGGAGGAGCTATTCCGGGCAGCGCAAGACAGAGAGACATTCTCAAGAGTGATCGCCAACGTCGGGGGGACCTGATACGGCACACAAAGAAGAAGAAATACAAAAGAGATATGCTATGGTGTCCGCGCAACTGTCGGCGTACTACGCTCTAATTAGAGTAGTTTGCATACAAAAATAATTAGTTCATTTCGTTGATTTTTTGAAGATATGCATTAGTATTGGTTAACAATATAGTTTGATTACGGGAAGAATTCGTTCATTTAGTTTAACGTTTGTTGGGTTAATTAATTCGTTAATTATTCGATCGTTTAGTTTATTTGTTAATTAGTAAACCATATCGGCGACACCCGGAAGCGCAGTCCCACCTAGTAAAAACTGCAGATAGCACATCTACTTATATTTCAATATCTTTGGGTATAATATAGGTATATTATATATGTCATACTTAACTTGTTCACATGTTTTTAACTTATTAAGATATCGTAGACCTTAGACTTTGGATATCATAAAAGAAAACCTATGTGACGCAGAGCGCGTAAATGCCAGTAATCGTTAGTGAAACAGGTTTTGTTCTACGAATCTAATTAGGCAATACAGGATTTGAGCTAATGTATGAAGACGTCGTTAGTAGTAAAATGTGACATACGAGTATATATGAATGTAATCAAAATTTCAAAGGATATTGACGCATCCGTTCAACTTAAAATATTTTTTTGAAATACAGCACACTGAATGAAAATGGAATTCATTTGCCTAGCCTAGGCGTTTAGTTGTAATAAAATGTACGTAGTACATTTCCGTCGTCTGGCTTTATCCCAACCCTTAACATAACTCCGCCCTGCGTCAGAATATACTGTTTGTGACTCACCACTGTATTTATACAGCAATTCGTGGCAAAATATTACTGGATTATGTTAGTAGAGAGTAGAGGGGATTAAAAAGTATTACGATAGATGCAGGCAAATAATTTTAAGCAGAAATTAAATTACGCAACTAGTTGCATGCATCTTCCGAATGATTGCACGACTTTTTTCTGCAATGCACAATATTGTTGTACACAACTCTCACGTAGTTACAAGGAACACATGGTACGCAATTAGTTGCATACCACTATTGGGTGATTTTTTGTCGAGCAACCTTTAGTTTCAAAGAGTGGAAGCTGAAGTTGTAATGTTGGTGTACACATTTCTTACGTAACTAAAAGGAAAATACGTCCGCTCAGCTAAAATGGTTTCGATACACTAGTTGCATCACGTTTTTACACTACTCAATTAGTTGCATGCCACTAGTGGTGCCGTAATTTCAATTTTCAAATTTCGAATCAAATTTTGTGTTATAATACTAACGCATGCATGATGAAACTACATGTTTATCTACATGTGAAACTAGCAGTGCAACTAATGTCACGAAACCACTTGTGCGCAACTAGTTGCGTGATGTAATAGCGCAAGTTCGAATTTATTTGTGCACACCGACAGTGGAGCAAATTGGTTCGAAATATCTTTGAACACCCGCCCGCAGTCCCTTCTTAGGGGGCATACATACATTACGTGAGCTCAAAAAGGGGGGGGGGGGGGGTCCAGCAAAATCTCAAGTTACTTGAAAAGAATATATGAAGTGGCCCAAATTTATATCGCCAAGGGGGGGTCTAGATTGGAAGAAAAACTGCTCACGTAATTAATGTATGCCCCCTTACTATATATACGTTAGGAAGGTAATACAATATATTATAGGTAAAGAAGGTATTACGGTACTATGTCACGTAGGTATACGATAGGTTGTTATTAGATACTACACTAATAGTAATGTAATAAGGCACCACGTAATACGGATTCCAAGTAACTGGGGAAAATTCCAAGTGGAACAAAACTGCTTGTAATAAGGTGATCATCATAGAAAATTTCTCAGAAAAATGGATATTTTAAAGGTATTATCCTAATTACCAATATTTCAGTGGCAGAGCAGAACGATCATCGGCTCAGGGTTCAGAGGTGGTGGGTTCAAATTACTGTATTTTAACAAAGAGAATTTAAATAAACAAAACAATATTTGGATCTGGTTTCGGGGCGAAAGTTACTCTCAGTACGGTCCTGGTTAGTAGAGACCACGAACAGAATCAAAACGTTTTTTAAAATGACTATTTTTTCAATGCTACAAATGCTCCCGTCTGGAGCCAGTGAGATAATGGCATCTCCGACTGGGGTATGTTGTGAGGCTGAAGATAGTGGGGAGGGGAAGGAGATGGGAAAGAGGAAGGTGGGAAAGTTTTTGGCTATTCAGATCTTGTCACCAAACACGGCTAGAGCCATTTAAAGCAACACCAGGGGGATACTGCAATTATCTTCCACTCCGCAACCTGCCACAAATCTCTACATATTATAAATTTAAGTCCTCCGCCGTGTCTGTCTGTCTTTTCGCGATAAACTCAAAAACTACTGAACGGATGTTCATGCGGTTTTCACCAATATGTAGTGATTCATGAGGAAGCTTAGGTATATTATCTGACAAGGTTTTGTGTAAATTGGTTGAAATATATAATATATAAAGGAGAATGCCTGAATGTGGAGGACGAGCGGGCTGGCAAGCGGGCGGTGTGGATTTGATTTGTATGCAAATTAACAGATGGCGGTGGTTATAAAGGTTGGGTAACCATTTAGTAGATGGCGTTGTGTTTCGTTAGCCACAGCAACGCGTGGCCGAGTCAGCTAGTACTTACACTATATTTTATTTTAATAAAAATTTATTTGTTCACGCCGGGATTCGAAACAGCGACCTTCAGGTTCCTAGTCGAAAGCCTTACCCTTTAAACCCTTTATGGAGGCCGTCAAAGCTCTTGATATGTACAGTGACCAGAATTAAAATGCCTGACATTTTTTTTTTCAAAAACAGAGATGCCATAGTTCCACTCATTTCAGAGGGATGCAGGCACCTGCACACAAATTAAAACAAAATAATAATCAGAGTGTGCAATTCAAGAACAAGAAAATTAAAGTAGACAAGAGTGGGGAGGCTACAAAGCACCGCACAAAGAGGAAACCAAATATACGTCTCATTCTCTCGCAGCCTAAATCGTAAAGATGTAAGTGTTTGTCTGTTTTTAGTGTCGCTATTTTCGTTTCATCGAGTTTCAAATCACAACAGCTCTAAAGAAGTTAAAAAAAGCGCAATTTAAAACTTTTTTTCCGATTGCTCGAGATTTTTTTGGTGAAATATTTTCCGCCCACATTAAAAAATCATACCTCCGAATTTTAACATGGAGACATACAAACTGATTATAGTTCTGTATAGCCGATGAATTCACCTATCTTTTGCCGATTATTACATATTCTTAGGATTTATAAAAAAAATATTATAAAATCGTGAACTTCTACTTAATTACTTACAAAAAAGGGAAAATTTGCCAAAATTGGCAGCAAAGCAATCCGAGGTATTTTAAATAGTGCCATTTTATGGCAAAAAGCGCTCCAGTGGATAATGGTGAAATTATACATCAAAATAAGAATTCCTTGATATCTAAAAGAAAAGGTTTTGCTCCTCGGCTAGTGGCTAACTTGTTTATGCATTAAGTATTTAATTTAATAACATATTACGAAATGACTTAACTATTAGGTACGCGTAAGCATTGAAGCCTATAGGTATAATTACGTCATCGTATTAATAAATAAGTAAAGGGGAAAGCTACTAATTGAACCAGACAGACATTGGAGAAATTTAAAATCTAATTACACTGAAAACTTACAAGAACGCTGTACGTAGTTCGAGTAAGGGTGGAACGAAATGGCTGAACGCCAACTGGCTTTATCGATCCGCCATGGGGTGAACAAGAACATAGACTGAAGAATTTGTAAAAATACCAAACAGTTGATTTAAATATGTATATTTTATTGAGCACGAAGGTATTTTTGTCGTCACCTAATTAATATACGATAGAAAACAATATTTGGATACCTACAAAAAAAATAATGACTAGAAAACGAATAGTATCACACATTTAAGATAGCTGGAGTCTTAATTAGACATAAAATAGTTAACACCAGAACACGACTACAGGCAACGTAGGATAATATGAGCGCCCTTTCACAAAAACGGCGCTACACAAATCAGTCAAATATTATTATTAAAATGGGGTAGGTTAGAAACAATATAATTTCGGTTGTCTTGAGGTGATGTATGTATTCTAAAATTTAAAAAATAGCCCGTAAACAACAAAGTTCTTTTGCCTACTATAATACATCTATTTTCAATTTTAGAACTAGTTATGTCATTTTCGTTATTTATTTTTGGGGTGTTTTGCCATGTTGCGTTACCTCCTTCTTTAATCAACATTTCGGACAGCGTTACAGTGTCCATCACCAGAGCAGAACGTAACGCTGTTGTAACAGCTGTAACGCTAACGCTGTCCGAAACGTTGGCTAAAGAAGGAGGTAGCGCAACATGGCATAATAGTCCAAAAATAAATAACGAAAATACTTTTGGTCGTGAAAATCTAAAATCATATCTAGGTATGCCAAATTTTGGACCGGCTAGTAGCCAAATTCCAAAGATTTTACACTCTCTGGTTTGACTGAGGATTGAACCTTCCTCACCGGGACTGACTAAAATGAGCGCTTACAGGCAGCTACCACAAATCGTAATTGGATAGTACCGAGATTTATTTCGTATATTAACTGCTGTTAATTTTTATATATAATGTCATCCAATATCAGAAAAATGCGTGTGTGGGAGCGTGTGTACAATTAATGAAGGTGATAGAATGCATTGTCATCGACAACGAGTCAATCTTCCGAGTTTCAGCTCGGACGGATGTCGGTAAGCGAGTTAATTTCCACATTCATTTAATTTATTCTTTCATTCATTCAATCAAGAAAACCAAATCGAAGTTCTTTATAAATCCTAGAATAATTATAATATCCTGTGATTTTTCACAGGTCTGCGCTAGTTTTACAGTAAAACTTAATTAACCGAAAAACGAATACTCAATGCCATTTATCTTATTTTAATAAATACATACTTTTTATCAAACCTATAAATTGCAGCTAATATTATTTTTGGTGGCAAAGTCAAGTATTTTTAAGTACAAGACATTCAATTACTTTCAACTGTCTCATTGGCAGATGGTATAATTATATTTATTTTTAATTTTTAACTTTATGAGTAAAATCTCAAATTATAACATTTAATTAATTGAAGACAATATTAGCGAAACTCAATCGAAAATCTGGAGACAGAAAAATCATTGGCTCCACTGGGACTCGAACCCAGGACCCTTTGCTTACATGGCAAGTGCCCTACCAACTGAGCTACGGAACCTATATCCAATTCGGTCACTTTTAACTGTTTTATACTTCGACTAAGAATTACCAACACTATCGCCATTTTCTTAACGCACATATTATTGACTGCTATCTTTTATATAAAAAGTCAATAGATGTCACGTATATAAATAAAAAGGATAAAAATTTATCCAGACACTATCTAGATAGCATTTAGTTCGAGTTGAATCTTGCAATCATATATGTATAAAAGATAGCAGCCAATAATATGTGCGTTAAGAAAATGAAGATAGTGTTGGTAGTTCTTGGTCGAAGTATAATACAGTTAAAAGTGACCGAATTGGATATAGGTTCCGTAGCTCAGTTGGTAGAGCACTTGCCATGTAAGCAAAGGGTCTTGGGTACGAGTCCCAGTGGAGTCAATATCTTTTTCTGATTTTTATGTCTCCAGATTTTTGATCGAGTTTTCATTTAATTGGGTATAATTTTAATTTATAGAAAAAAAAACGATATTAAAACAATACGACGGATCGCGTCGAATTCAGTAAAACTAAGGCAACTTTCTATTTTCTATTTCTAGTAGGTACTGTTGTTCATTGTTCACAAAGATATACATCTATTCATTTTTCATGTGAGGCATCAAAGGCTTCGTACTAGAAATAGCACGATAGCTGGCAATTTGTTGGTAACGCATCGTTGAAATAAATAATATAATATTCAGACACACAATCATCACGTTTATTGTCGTGGAAAAACCTCGTTAAAATTTGTCGCCAATATCACGACGTTTGATAGATTTCTAAAGCAAGTATTGGGTCAAGGGATATACTGGAACGGAGGTAATTGGGTGATTATTGCAGTAAATAAAGTACCAAGAGACGAGATAACAAAAAATAAGACTGGTAACAAAAAATGTAGCGATTGAAACAAACCTTGTTAAGGCACCTAAAGAACCATCTTATTTTGTGGTGCCAATTTTGAGCAGAAGTCGGGTGCAACTAGGGTGCCATACGTCCGGAATTTTCCGGACAAGTCCGGAAATATAGGTCTTTGTCCGGAATGCGGGGGGAATTCTAAACAGTCCGGAATTTCTACAATTAAGTGGAGCTTGATATAAAAACTTAAATAAACCAAATTATTTTTATTACAAATCAAAGTAAAAACCTAACTTCTGATATTTAATGCTCCCATAAATACGGTTCAACACTTCCGAATCTTTAAATAGTTATGTAATCATATTTTTAAAATTATACTGTGTTAAGAGAATCGACTTGACAGACTCTACAGAAAGCCTGTTCCTTTCTTTTGACCATTGGGTTCTCCCCCCGACGGGGGTTTTGTCATGTCACGATGCATAACGACATTCATATTATATTTACAAGAAAGTCCGGAATTTTTATCGAATGTCAGGAATTTTCTCCGGGATTTTGATTTTTTTATCTGGGAACCCTAAGTGCAACCGATTTGAAAGTATCATTAAATCTCCACCTTACAATACCACAACTTCCCTCAAATCCATATTCTTCGCCTCCTACCGGCAGTTGGCAATCATCAGGGCAATATTTGCAGATTGCACTTCGGGAAACTCAGCTGCACCTTTACAAATCTAATAAGTTTCAAAACCACGATGTTTCCATTCTCCCGGTTGGGTCAGGTTAGGTACATCTTGCATATGTCACCCTCACAGAGTAATCAAGATATTAGAGCGGTGGCTCTTAAACTTGTTGGAGGCACGGAACCCCACCAGTTGCAAATGCGGATTCACCGAACCCTTCTTACAAGGGGAGGGCGTAATGGGTTAGGATGGGGCGGGATGGGATAGAGACAATATTCTTCGTAATTTTTTTGTCTTGTCTTGAGTGTGTCTTGCCTTCCGCCGAACCCCTGAGACTGACTCAGCGAACTCATGTTAAGAACCACTGCATTAGAGCTTTCTTAGATTTTATATCTGGTACAATTTGACGGTTTTTGGCAGTTCTGTGAAAGAACTTCTACATTAGTCACCCTTCTATTCAGGATATTTTAAAAAGGATTCACGTATACATTCACATTTCGAAAGTTATCCAAAGAAAGGTTAATCTTTCAGCTTTATCGATGATTATAATATAAAATAGCTTGATGATGGAAGATGTTTTATAACACTCCTACAATGGAAATTTTATTAAATTATCATAGATTTGTAATAATTATGAAAAAAATCAAAACGTACCATTAGAGCATGCACCTACGATGAGTCTGCGGAAATATTATATTGATGCCAAGATTCGATCTTTGCCCAGAGTCTATCAGTGTATCTAGTACCTAGACTAGAGTGACGTGTCAGCTGCCGAATAACACATGAAACACCTAACGCGAATAAAAAAAGCTTCATTCTCATAAAACTTCAACATTGAACAAGACATGGTGTGCCAAAACTGTGATTCACGAATGAAAATAACCGTAAAAACTATTCTACAAACGGATATCTATAAACTATTGTAAATAATTAAGTAAAAATACATGGCACTAAAACACGAGATTCCTTTGATTACACTAAGATAATATTGGAAGGTATCATTCGATATAAGTATTGAACCGATATTTGAGTTACAGGGAGATAGTTGGAGGGGTTTTATAAATTAACAGCTGTTTAAACGGAATTTATAGAAAACGGACAATTAAAACATAGGCTTAGTGCAGATTTAGCTTACCTACAACTAACCGAACACCTAAAATGGCATCTAATACAGAAAATCGAGTTTCTAGGCGTACCTAATTAGCTGAAATAAGCCCCACAAAATGGAACATAGAGACTTTACGTTGGTACCTATCGTCGTTTTGTAGCTAACACCGGCCACTAGTGTTTTTTGTTGCTGCAAACGTGCTTTCATTTAGACGATTAGGTATTGGACTACACATGCACTCGAAACTATTTTTTTATTATAGACTTTTGAACAGACAGCCAAAATGATCAAATTAGATATTTGTTTTCAACGAAATATAAATAATTTTGAAATGTCAGCAGTTGATCAAAGAGGATTTTTGAATAATGATACTAATTGTAGTGGAATGGTAGTATGAATATAGTATAAAGTAATGAATATAGTATATAGGAATGAAGTAAGATTCCTTATCTATCGTATTTAGTAGACTCCCGACAAAAACAGCTCGCGCCAAATATTCATACTACGAGCTACGACGTTACCGAGCTCACTCAAATTCCATTCAAAATGGGGAGGGCGAAAATAGGACCGCGCCAAAATATATGCGAAAAGCTGCAGGTATCTCGGTAGCTACTAGAATCAGCCCAAAAGATAAAATATTTTTAAAAACAAAAATTTAATCAAAATCAGCTGACAGACCAGAGACAGTCAAACCCAGTCGCGGGATCGGTATAGATTGCCAAAACATCTATTTCCGAGCTTCAAGGGTACGTCTCAGTGGCTTGCCATTAGAGTAATCGGTGCACATTGATTAATTATTGTTGGTGTCACATGGAAACACTTAGCGAATAAAAATAATACATTACATACTTGTCGTAAGTATCGCAATATTGTTAACAAGTCTCCGATGTTGTTACTCGCGAAACAGACGACAGTTGGCTTCGGAAGACAAAATAATAGCTGAAAAGTGGACGGACAATGTCACGATAGCAATGTAAGTAATATCCTTATAAATTAAATAAAGCATAAGATTGATTCTCTATTGTTTATTTGGGGTGAGGTTTGTCAGCCGTTCGGTGACATCCAGCGTACCGCAACTATGCCCCGGGGAATTAGCCGAGTGGATATTCTTCAACAATGTGATGTGGTTTGAACTCGAGCACATTCACAGCATGGACGTCTTTAATTGGCCCTCCACAAGATCAGATTTGCAGAACTCAATATATAGGGTTTCTGCAAGTTGGATCGTGTGTAGACAAAACTGCCGACCGAATCATTATGATTCCCTTTGTTGGGCCGTTGGAATAATAATAATTCGGTTGGCGGTTCAACAAGCTGTTCTGCCAATCGGATCGTCACCCAGCGTCACTCAACTAAGATGTGCCCCAGGGAATTAGCCGAGTGGAAAATTCTCAACAATGTTATCTGTGGTTTGAACTTGTCCACATTCAAAGAATGGAAGTCCCGACACAGTATCCGATTTGAAGGACCCAATACATATGTTGGGTTATAGAGTGGCTGTAGCTGCAAACATCGACGGATGTGGTTTTGTGTTGTGTTTACTTTTCGATAAACTCCAGGAAATTTAACAGCGGGTACAATTAGAATCAAATTATTGTTTTTTTTTAAACTTGGGAGGGCTGCTACTGCTTTTGCCAAAAATCATGGTAACTTTTTAATGTGAATTTCGCACAAGAACCTCAACCGCTCCCGACTTTCCGGATCGAATGAAACTATGCAGCTAAAGGGAGTGAGAAAAGGAAAGTTGGAAAGTATCTGGCTGTTTAGACCTTATTACCAAACACGTCATTTTAAAACAACGTTTCGATTCTGAATCATGGTCTTTCACCAGGGTGATGCTAAGGCAATACTATTCGACGAAGCAACGAATGCTCAGGCAGTGCATCAAAAGCTTGCACTCACTTCGGCAGGTATGCTACATATTTGTATGTGCTGAAACATGTCAGCGCAACAAATAGCATCGTCAAAAGGATTTTTTACTGCGCGGCCTTTTTCATACTAAACTTAAAATTGGATTTGAGGCTAGTACTTAAAAACCAGAATAATTTTTCCAAATCAAAATTTACAATATATGTCTAGTACGGATACCTAAATGCTACTTTATTTATTTGTGTTAAAATTATAAATACAGGCCATTAAAAATCTATTTTTCATGATTTGAGGAAACTTTGGGAACTATTTGTGATTTAATTGTAATTATTTAAGAAAATAATTTTTTCCTAACTACTATGTAAATATAATGAAAAATAAAATGTAAATTATTTAGAAAAGCCTTTCGATGCTCTTAAATTTAAAACTAAAAACGACTGATTTATGTTGAAACACAAAATTTATCGCATTTAAATTTTTAATTTCGGTTCACAAAACGTTTTTCTTACAATGTTTTATTTTATATTTTATTATACAGGGTGTTAAGGGACGTACTTGAGTTACTTTAACAATTGATTCTGACATTATTTGGAGTAAAAATGTAAATGAAATTTTGGTCTCCGGTGACTTTTTGACTTTTTTTTTCTTTAAAATCAAACAAAAAAAAAATTCTTCCGCATGTCTCGTCACTCAGCCGGGTGTCCGACGAACCCCTTACCCCGCCTCCAGCTGTTCAACAACTACCATTTTCGCGACAATCTCGCTAAAAAAGGCCGAGATCTCGTTCTCGCGATACATAATATGATGTTTGGCAAGAATGTTATTTTATTAATAACCGTTAAACTCTCCAAAAATTGTCAAAGTTGCCTCTAAAATCGTGAAAAATTGAATCCTTTAATAACCTATATTTTATAATTTATAACACAAATAAATAAAGTAGCACAAATCCGTTCTAGATATTTACTTTTTACCTCTCTATTATTTTTCAAATCCAAATTTAAGTTTTGTATAAAGAAGGCCGCGCAGGCGTTCCTCTTAACAAGTTTTTACAATAAATGCTTATTTCTACGCCTACATATGAATTATTTATATTATGTAAAAAAAACTAATATAGGTACGTATGTGTGTATGCCTTCCGTATGCCTTATTTCCCATTTCGTAAACAATTAATTTAATTACACTTTATTAGCTTGATTTATAAAGTTTATATTATTTTCCGCGACAGTTGAAAACACGATAAAACCCAATCAAACACCATGAATTTCCTTTTGCAAATGCAGCAAATAAAACTGTTTACGTGCTTGTAAAATGTGCGAGACGCTCATCAAATAAATCACGCAACGAACCATATCGCATTGATTCAACGTGATTTACTATCAAAAGTAATAATAATTAGATGGGAATCTCTGGCATGAAATAGTACCGGGCCAGTCCACTGCACTGACTGCAGTAAGTGCAGTTGGCAAACAGGCTGGATGCATATTTCAAGTGCAGGGTCGATCGAAGAACGTGAGTCAAAGGCCCAATACTTCTGCAACTGCACACACTCGTACCTACAATACAATATGTAGCAAAAAAGGTGGCGCAAAAGGTGTCACCCGATGTTCTTTGGCTATAATTTTTTGTATGAATGAAAAATGTTGGTTCTGCTTTAGGATTGTGTTTATTTGACGTCTTAATTTTTTTCCATTAAGGGGAACGTATGCGCGGCCCATTTCTGCACGTTTCATACAAATCTTAGATTTGGATTTGAGATCAAAATACCCAACCAAACTGAAATTTTATTTTTGTAATCAAAAGGTATATCAAATATCTAGTCAGGATGTGAGCTACTTTATTTATTTTTTCTTTAAATTATAAGATTTAGGCCATTAAAGATTTGAGTGTTTTATGATTTTGGAGGCAACTCAGGCACAAAAACATTAAAAAAAATTTGACCATATTTATTTTAAAAATACAATGAAAAATAAAATAAAAAATTATTGAAAAAGCATTTTTTGGGTAGTAATTTTAATATGTAAACGACTATTTTTTATTCAGCGGTAAGTAGGTAATTTGTATTTTTAATTTAGACCCATCAAAATGATTAATTTTATTTATTTTTTTGTTTTTTATTTTATATCTCAAAGCATAGTAAAATATTTTTTTCATTGTTTTCATTAACTCACAAATAATTGCCCAAATCGCCTCCAAAATCCAGAAACATTAAAATCTTTAATGGCCTATATCTTATAATTTAATGCAAAAATAAATAAAGTAGCTCACATCCTGACTAGATAGTTGATATACCTTTTGAACACAAAAATAATTTTTCAGTTTGGTTGGGTATTTTGATCTCAAATCCAAATATAAGATTTGTATGAAACCGGCAGAAATGGGCCGCGCATGCGTTCCCCTTAAGTCGAGAAAATGATATCGGCCAAGTGGCCGCCGCCAGAATTATGACCATACGGGCCCGATTTATGGCATTTTCCATCACTCTTTCCAGAACTTCCAGCGATAGGTTCTCGCATTCTTGACGGAAATTCTCTGTGGAGGCTTCAAGAGTCTAGAGACTTGCTGATAATAGACTCGTGACTTCAAGAAACCCCACAAAAATAAGTCTGGAATGGTTAAATCGGGCGATCTTGCCGGCCAGAGAGGCTTGGTGATTTGCACTGTTCGGTGTCGATCAAAAAAACAATTTTTCCGCGTTCTTGAGGAGTATAGCGATTCTTGTCTTGTTGATGTGTATTTTGTATCTATGTGTTCGCTTCACAAATGTCAAAGCAGAACTGACATTTGCCGCCATTTGCTAAAAATTCTGGCATCTTCCTATAGGGTGATGACTTTTGCACCATCTTGTACAAATATCGAATACTAACATATCTCAACCACTGCAGACATTATATTATATGGCCTCTACGAATACAGTCTGATGTAACAATTTGCTTACAATTCAGGTATTCGGGGTAGTCCCTACAATGTTTTCAATACACGCACAAGTAAAGCAACTTTTGTGTAACTACATGAACAGAGTTATTGAGAGAATGTTAATCATTATAAGATGATAAGCAAAGATCAATTTATTTTTAATTTTAAGAGTAATGTGAGTAGGTTTCATAGTAGGTACCTGCTACATCGACTAACAAAGTCTAGACAGGACGTATGAATCGTGAATGTTAAAAATGCCACGTAAATCAAAATTATTGGTTCCAAACTAAAATTTTCATTAAAAAGAATGTCGAATATCCGTAGTCAATCGATCGCAAGACGTTATTGCTTTTTACCTTTTGTTGGTCTACAAGGAGAAAATTTGTCTCCCAAGATAATATTAGTATGCTCCGAAATGAGGCGACGGAATTAGATGGGGAGTTCTGATATTACTCTTTGGTGGACCGAAGTATTTCGAACGAATTTGTAAGACATGCCGTATAGAGCCGATATATCGATGACCTGCTATAAACATAGTAAAAACTTACAATTAGAGTTTTGTCATTACGAACAACATGATTTGCAAAAAAATAATTAACACATCGGTTGTTATTTAGTAGGTAATACAAACTTTTCCTCATCATAACAAAATTTTTGAAAAATTAACATAGATATAGATTTTTATACAAATCTACAATTTTATTCCCAGATTGATGGTTTTTGCACACTCCGCCTTCAAAAAAAAGAGGAAGGATACTGTCTACATTAGATTCTTAAAAACTCAGCTAATAATAAATAATCGTGAACACAATTTACCGAATTTCATTTAATAAAAAATGGGTCAACAAGGTGATGAAAATACACAAACGAGTATAATTATTTAAATTTTCTTTACTAATTCAATTTCATGAATTTTTGGACATTTCAAATTAGGGTGACGAAAATCAAAAATTATTCATTTGTAAGTCGTGAAATGGATATTCGACTCGTCATGTCTTAATGATAAGTGTGAGCCGAACCACGAACCATGGTAAAGGAACAAAACAACCGTAAAGGAACGAAACGCCGCTTGCGGTTGCTTCGCTCCTTTCCCACAATGCGTGTTTTAATCACGTGTGTACGCAGCATTGTATGCTAAATCGATTTACAATCCAACAGATAATAAACCAAGGCAAAGGCTTTCCCTCTCTCCCGTAAACGACGTATTTACCAAAAGAGAAAGAGAGGTAACAATGGAACTGTCAGCAGTAGGATCATATTATAGAATTCTTGGCGATGAGTCATCGCAACGATAGTAACATGTTGTGCTTCGTCTGTCTTTGTTGCTTTGAATGAGGTTGAGCGAAATATCAAATATTGTTTACGAGTATTCGATACAAAGGAAGAATTCCATTGTTATCAGGCAGAACCGTGTCCATACATGGAATCTATTGTAACTTCACAATGACATGACATATAAACATCGTCAAACGTCCGTCAAGTTGCCATTTAGTCCCGTCTAGATAAACCTAGTGATACCATGACTAAAAAGTATTGATAAGCCGGGCCTTAATCTATACCGTTTTCTGTAATTAAAATGTTGGTTGACATGAAATCAGCGGTGTTTATTGATCAGAACTGAATAGCCAGAAAATTCCCAATCTTCCGATTCCCCAGCCTCACACATCCCCTAAAATTAAGGATGTCATTGCTGCGGTATTCATATAAAAAATTCCATGTTAAGGCTCGTGGAGGACTAACGATGTTTTGTTATGTATCAAACTCTAATATCACGCTCGAAGAAGAATATTATTTCATAAGATACAAAAACATGGGTCGTTCACATCGACCAGTAAAGTATATATCTATGGTCGTACACATCGACTATTAAAGATGTCGATGGTCATACTCATCGACCAATAAATTATATATCGGTGGTTTAACACATCGACTATTAAAGATGTCGATGGTCATACTAATCGACCAATAAATTATATATCGGTGGTTTAACACATCGACCAATAAATTATATATCGATGGTTTAACACATCGACCAATAAAGTATATATCGATGGTCGTACACATCGACCAATAAATTATATATCGGTGATCCAAAATCTAAAATCAAAGTTTAACACGTCGACCAATAAAGTATATATCGATGGTCGTACACATCGACCAATAAAGTACGTGTAAAGAATGAAACCAACTCAGAACCATTCAGAATTGAAACGTTGCTTGAAAATGGCTTTAGCCGTGTTTCGCGACCAGATCTGAATAGCCAGGTACTTCCCAACCTTCCTCTTTCCCACCTCCTTCCCCTCACCACTACCTTCAGCCTCACAACATACCCCAATTGGGGATGCCATAGTCTCACTGGCGCCAGACGGGAGCAGTTGAGATTCTTGTGCGGTATTTACTGTAAAAAAAAAAAAAAGAGCCACCTCAGAAAAGTTATAAAGAGCGATGATAAAAAAATATTTAAATAGGTTACGTTAGATACGATTTTAGTTTTTGGGGTATTATGCCGTGTTGCGCTACCTCCTTCTTTAGCCAACGCTGTCCGAAACTAATAACAAAAAAAAAAAAAAAAAGTTACGTTAGGTTGGTTAACGGCTATTTTAAAATGATTTTTTTCATGGTTTTTAATAACTTTTCAAAGAGTTGCTGAGTTGACTTGATTCTGAGTTGGCATGGAACCATTATATCGATGGTCGTTCACATCGACCAATAAAGCACATATCTACGGTTATCCAATTTACCATATTTTTTTCGTGCAGGTTTACAACATGCAGTAACATGATGTAGTTAGTGCCGTGCTTTCCAGCTCCCGCAGTCATAAAGAAACGTTACCACTGAACATAAAATACCAAGAAGTGGAATAAAATAAGAAATATAATATGGCCAATTTAGATTAGCTGTTTCGACTGCTAGGTCTCACACATATCAATGAAATGATTATCTGTTCAAAGAAGCTTTGCGATATTTGAAATTTTTTGATAAATTCCAGTAGAAGTAAGGAAAAATTGACTTACTTCGGGCTCGCATACAAGCCCACAACACACTTCTATCGGATTATCTCTTCAGTTAACGTTACCTTTTGATACTAAAATAACAACTCCATGCTCTGGTTAGTTCTATTCGCGTGTCGTAAGTCAAATCTTGAGGAAAATCAATGTGAAGCGGTCTGCTCAAACTAAAACCGTTTTAGTAGGAAAATCCAATAATAATATTACAAATCTGTATCTAAATTCAGTGCACCAATTAAAAACGAAATTGCCTAATTAATAAATCGAATAAATCATAGGGACGTCGAACTCTGCAAGGCTGGCAGCATTTTAAGAGACGTTTTAGTAAATTTACAGATAATGTGGTTTAAGCAATGAGATAATGTTTCAGGAAAATTCCATTTTATGTCAGATAATAAGAAAGATTATTATGCGAACGTATTTTTAAACAAGCCGATAAAAATATTATTTAGGTAAACATTCCAACACGGATCTCTAAAATTAATGACAGGCTTTACTTTATTTTAAGTATTTTTTTGATAGCAAAAGCTTAATCCACATTTAAATGGGAATAAAAACGATTCTTGAAGTATTTTCTACCCAAGGCAGAGACAAAAAAAAGAAAGTCTTTTCTAGCCAAGGCAGAGACAAAAAGGTCTTTTTTAGCCAAGGCAGAGAAAAAAAGGTCTTAAGTCTTTTCTAGCCAAGGCAGAGACAAACAAAGGTTTTGAAGTCTTTTCTAGCAAAGGCAGATACAAAAAAGAGGTCTTGGTTTTTTCTACCCAAGGCAGAGACAAAAAAATCTTTTCTAGCCAAGGCAGAGACAAAAAAGGTCTTTTCTAGCCAAGGCAGAGAAAAAAAGGTCTTGAATTCTTTTCTAACCAAGACAGAGAAAAACAAAGGTCTTGGAAGTCTTTTCTAGCCAAAGCAGAGTCAAAAAAGGAAGTCTTTTCTAGCCAAGGCAGAGACAAAAAAAGGTTTTGAAGTCTTTTCCAGTCAAAAAGGGGTAAAGTTGATTATTTTACTACATTACTTATTGGAAAGATGTTCCTAAATGACCAACTATCAAGAAAATATTTAGAAGAGTGAGTATTGTTTAGTTAATAAATAATTTTAATATCTTTCAGGTATCGTTTTCAAATTACATGAAAATTTCTAAATTCGTTAAGCATATATTCCAGAAAATTTAAATATAGATGTGAATAACAATTCAAAAGAATTGCTTTGTATATTGATATTACCTATAATTAAATACGAACTTGGCAAAGTTGAACTCTTATCCGAGAAACAATAATACCGATAGTATTAAGTTAATCGGGTGTCTGTAGCACAAACTTATTACGTGATAAGTGATGATAAGCATCGGACTTCAATCTCATCGGTCTTATTGGATCTCAAAATTGGAACAATAGAGCGTAAAAAAACTTTTATCAGTTTTGGATTTAAAAAAAACCCTCGCGTAAGAAGTTATTCAATTATTTATAGTAACATTGACGTCAAGAAAATGTAAATATTATGTAGATTCTAATCCCAGAATCAAAACAATACATTTTTGAGTCGTGATAGTAGGCACCTACTTATTTCTTTTACAAAAGAAATTATAGTAAACAAGGCACGTGTTCGTTCGAGTGCCACAAATTTATATATTATATAACTACTACTAGCAGTTATAGCTCTGCAGGTTTTCGCTGCAAGGCCCTGCGGGCGACTTTTGGTTCGGCTTCGCCCACTTTGAGTGTTGGTGACCATTTTATAAATCCAACAGGAAACGGTTCCAAAAATAGCCGGTTCCTCGAATCCACTGGGAACCAGTGACAGCTAGTCACCGGGACAAAGTAACCGCGACAGGCAATGACGTCATATATAATACGAGTTTTAGACGCGTGGTATTATTACTCACAACTATAATCATATTTTCGTCAATCTCTCCATATCCGGGGAAATTCAGAAATTACAAATCCAATCGCCTGTTAATATAAGTGGCGCCATCTTTTAGCATTGCTTTAATTCGGTTCTATTACAAAAGCAAATTTGTATACAAACTCCACGTATGAAAACGGTTTTGCGTAAGCCGCGCCGTCAGAGTTGTATTCTTAGTTGGATTCTTAAATTTCAACCGTACAGTCTCTAGTCTATTGATGATGATTGATTTGAAGAAAAATAAACATTAAATAATTCAAACTATTGTACGAAGTACGCATGAATATCTCCCAACATTGGAAGTGTCATAAATTTACCTACGTTGAGTAATAAATATCCAATTTTTAACGAGTCTTACATAAACAAACAACGCAAATGCATTTTCCTAGCGTAAAGGTCAGAGGATCAAGAACGCAAACGAACTTTCATCGAGTTTTCATGTACAGTTAGGTAGGAAGGAATGTACTATGCTCCCTTCCAGCATAAATCTAGCTGAAAAATACATCTAACTAGAAGGGTTCATAATCCATTTAAAATGAATATTAAAACATGGTGAGGTTGCCCAAATATCACTAAAAGATTGGATTAAATGTTCACGTAGTAGCCTGGGTGTCACGGACATAAACAGTAAGCTAGAGGAACGACAGTTGAGATGGTATGAGCACATAAAACTGAGACCACCAGACCACACAGAGTGAAGTAGGCAATGTCTATGGAGTTTCATCGACAGTCATCCAGAGGAAGATCAAACAACTCCTGGATGAATGAATGCTCCAAAATATTACAGAAAAAACGGCCTGGATGAAAGCGATCCAGAAGCGAAGAATATTTTATAGCCTGAGACGGAAGAGCCGACCCCAACATCCTACCCAGGCAATGAGTTGGGACAGTGCAAGGAAGAAGAGGTTGCCCCAAAGTGGCTGCACATCGATTAAGTTAAGTTATATTGCAAGCTGCAAAGAAATGGCGCGAAAATAAGGCGTTTCACAAAAAATATTATCATCTGCATACATCGATATAGCTTCATCATTGTCCGCACAATATTTTCCAGCATAATTTAATTCTTATCTTTCAAGAAATAATATTATCATCTGCATACATCGATATAGCTTCATCATTATCCGCACAATATTTTCCAGCATAATTTAATTCTTATCTTTCAAGAAATAATATTATCATCTGCATACATCGATATAGCTTCATCATTGTCCGCACAATATTTTCCAGCATAATTTAATTCTTATCTTTCAAGAAATAATATTATCATCTGCATACTTCGGTATAGCTTCATCATTGTCCGCACAATATTTTCCAGCATAATTTAATTCTTATCTTTCAAGAAATAATATTATCATCTGCATACATCGATATAGCTTCATCATTGTCCGCACAATATTTTCCAGCATAATTTAATTCTTATCTTTCAAGAAATAATATTATCATCTGCATACATCGATACAGCTTCATCATTGTCCGCACAATATTTTCCAGCATAATTTAATTCTTATCTTTCAAGAAATAATATTATCATGTGCATACATCGATATAGCTTCATCATTGTCCGCACAATATTTTCCAGCATAATTTAATTCTTATCTTTCAAGAAATAATATTATCATCTGCATACATCGATATAGCTTCATCATTGTCCGCACAATATTTTCCAGCATAATTTAATTCTTATCTTTCAAGAAATAATATTATCATCTGCATACATCGATATAGCTTCATCATTGTCCGCACAATATTTTCCAGCATAATTTAATTCTTATCTTTCAAGAAATAATATTATCATCTGCATACTTCGGTATAGCTTCATCATTGTCCGCACAATATTTTCCAGCATAATTTAATTCTTATCTTTCAAGAAATAATATTATCATCTGCATACATCGATATAGCTTCATCATTGTCCGCACAATATTTTCCAGCATAATTTAATTCTTATCTTTCAAGAAATAATATTATCATCTGCATACATCGATATAGCTTCATCATTGTCCGCACAATATTTTCCAGCATAATTTAATTCTTATCTTTCAAGAAATAATATTATCATCTGCATACATCGATATAGCTTCATCATTGTCCGCACAATATTTTCCAGCATAATTTAATTCTTATCTTTCAAGAAATAATATTATCATCTGCATACATCGATATAGCTTCATCATTGTCCGCACAATATTTTCCAGCATAATTTAATTCTTATCTTTCAAGAAATAATATTATCATCTGCATACATCGATATAGCTTCATCATTGTCCGCACAATATTTTCCAGCATAATTTAATTCTTATCTTTCAAGAAATAATGTTTTCCCGGAAAATTTCAGAAAGAATATTTAATATTTATAATGCAAAATTAGCAAAACAACAATTATATATGTCATAGTCAAAGGTCGATATGCAGTCTCTTCGCGGAATGACTGGTTTCCTAGGTTTGACCAAAGCTAAGTTAACTAAGAGAAGTCAGACCTGAGGATTGACTAGTCAAACCTAGGAGCGCCGGAGCTTCGAGGATTGACTACAACATATACATTGAATAATTTATTCGTAAAATACGTACATTTTTTATATGAGCACAACAGATGCAACAGCAAAAAACAAAGAAAATAATAAACATTGAATAAGCTTTGAATTTGATTCTGATGGTTATTATGTGAGGAAAAGTTATGTAATATACATATACTGCGTTAAAATATCACAAATTATTTTTTTTTAAATGGACAGCGGATTCAATTTCACTCGTAGATAACGAAATTAGTAGACTATTTGCAGTTTTTTTACTATGGTCTATGAGGCTGAAAATTTTCGAAGGCTTCAAAATATTTACCGTTGCGAATTAACCAAATACTTTGTATTATAAAAGCAGATCAAATCGTTAATTTTTAGTAAATAGCACCATATTAGGGACCGAAGATCGACGTACCCTCGGGCCCGAAGGAAAGGCAAATTTTCGTAGTTATTTAAATGCTCTGTCGGTGCCACCAATTTCATAACAAAAAGAGAGCAGAAATAAGCTAAAACGAAACATTATTTTATCGTTGTGACGTGAAAAATGAAATCGTACCGATATCAAAAACAGCTGATTTTCCAGTGACGTCAGAATTTTTTTCAAATGAAACCATGAGTAAGACCGTTGTTTTAAAAGAATCAGCAGAAGATTGGTTTACTCGAGTCTACCGGAGTAATCTTATCTTAGTAGAACTTACATTACGTGTAAGTCTACATCACCTGTGATGCCCCTTTCGACATATTACTGAAAAAGTGTATGTTGCCTCATAGTTCCACGTGTGGTTGAATGACCTTTAGCGATAAGCCGGTATGTTTTATCTGTGTCTAGCGGATAAGGGAAGAATAACAACTTATAAATAATACTGCCCTGCCGCTGTAATTATATGACTAAACAGGATAAACGCTGGGACTTCGAACGGAACAAGTGCGGGCTTGATTTCAGAGCAATTTATTCGCACAGAGCTCACACGCAAGGGTAATGATGTCAACTTTCGTTCAGTCATACAACAAACGCTACTGTCGTCAGGGGATTCCATGTTAGGGGTCATATGCCTCATAAACTTGTATTGCAATCGGTTGCCAAGTGTTGCAACTGACCGCAGTACACAACCCAACACAACCCTTTGTGCGACCGGAGGTGGCAGGTACCAACACGACAGTAGCGAAACGAAAAAGAAAATATTTTGAGAAAAAAATGCACGACTTTCAATAAACTATAAAACGAGAAACTGACAACTGATTTTAACGTGACCAGACAATGGAAATATTAAAAACACTATTATTACGTTCAGACAAAGGAAATTTTACCTGCTAATAGTAATAATACTAACGAAATATTATTTTTTCGTTTTGACTGAAAGTAAATTATAAAGGGACACTGATAAATGAAAACGCAAATATTAACCGAGCACGATAAAGCCGTTTTTACATTTTGATTACTAACGCATAATTGAATAGCACAAATCAACACAAATCACGTATGATAAAATCAAAACAAAACACTGGGCTTGCGAAAATTGTGGTGCTATCGCGAGTTTCCCGAGTTTTGCCGGCGGATAATAAAATAAAGGAAAATTTGCGAATATATATTCACCTGACAGTGCGAACTCGTTGAACTGGCACGATTTGACGTATCTTATTCTTGTTGACGTTTATTCACGGTCACTGAAAACTTGACAGCTGCGAATGCCAATAATAATAAATAATATGGCCAACAGACGCATATAGAAAACGCGTACTAGCTCCGCCTCAGTCAGAACTCAGAAACAAACTGATTCACTGATTGCAACGAATGAACGAATCGAACTCGCGGCGAACTAATTCCATCCAAGCACCTTTCTCGATTGTAGTAATCGTACTTCGCTACAAAGTATAAATTCAATCAACGTGTACCTATCTCGGCTCAGTAAACGTGAACACACTTTGTATAAAGCGGCTCGGTTTTCCTCGGTTCTAGAGGCTTCTTTTTTTCGCGGTGCGGAACGAGTTTATCACGCCACTTCTCTCTGGTGGTTGGGAGTTGGGAAAAATTTTAAGGCTGCTATGGCCCGCTGACCTTTCACTTCATGAACGTTATTTATAATTTTAATGTTTCACGTAAACATGGGATGTTTTAAAGAGGGGGGAGGGAAATTCGAAGAGTTCAGTGACATACTTTTTTCATTTTACAAGGCAGCATTGTATTATAATATAATGTATTTTTTCATCGTACAAATATTATTTGGTCGAAGATTTTTCTACTTTAATGATCAGCTGATACTGCTATAGGACCGGTAGGTATGAACTTTTGGTAACAGTGGCGCAGCTTATAATTTTTTCACTCTTTTTTTGGAAGTAATTTTTAACACTAGAGAAAATTCCGGGAAAACAAATGAAAAACTAATTTATGCGTTTTTATGGTAAAGCTGCTGAATTCGGCTGAACGCTTTATACACAATATTTTTTAAAATAACATTTGGTTTTAACTTAATTATTGCAAGAAACAACTATTTATGAAGAAGAAGATGGTAAAAATCAAATTTTGAGCAGTTGGACGGCCATTTTATCCTTGTTTGTATGATCTGAGCTAAGTTTGAAAGTTCGACTTGAGCAAATATTATTTAACTAAAAATTGAGTTGAAATCAGGTTGAAATGAGTTGAAATCAGGTGTTATTTAAAAAATAACACCTGATTTCAACTCAATTTCTACTGGAAACAATCAACAATGGGGATATATATCTTTTTTTTAATATATATATCCCCATTGTTGATTGTTTCCAGTAGAAATTGAGTTGAAATCAGGTGTTATTTAAAAAAAGCGTACCAAGCGTGCAGCGGAATTCGGCAACTTTACCTATTAGTAAAAAGAATCATTTGAGGTAGGTTTCGTCAAAATTTATCTACACATTGTCGAGGTTATCACATATGGAATCCAAGAAAAACGCAAAAAAATGTATATTTTAGTCACGTGACAAGTTTTCATAATCATAATAAAATCAAAGCGAATTTGACGAAGTGCGTTACAAAATATTCAGACCCTTTCGGGGTTTTCAAAATGGTATATTTCATTCCAGAGTGTTAAGATACCTTTGGTATAAATCCAGTTACAGACCATAATTGAAAAGCCGAAACTATATAGAAACGAGTTCAGTTGATTAGTCAGACATCAGTTATGTGTAAAAGTGTACCCTCTATCTGGTACAATACTCACATTACTCATAAACACCACTAAATCAGTGTTTCCCAAACATTGTTCTGCCGTGGCCCGGTAATTTTCACACTGCCCCTTCGTGACCCACTTGATACTTTTAAACCCAAGCTGGTTCCATCAGGTAAAATAATACACATTTATTAATAGTAAAAATGTTTTATTAATACGACATATTTTGGTATTTATTATTAATTTGTATTTATTTCATAATCGCCTATTTAGTCACTAAATTTTAGTGCGAAGTATGGAGCTGCTGCTTAATTGTTACTAAAGCTCGCGCTCGCGTTCGCGGAAAATGACGGAAGTTTTATCCTAAGGTCTGGTTCCACTTCAAGTCGGTTTCTATATTTATTTTACAGGTAAACTGGTGTTGAAAACCCAGCTTCACATTTATAAGTTGTGACAAAAGGGATTAAAAAAGTTATTGCTTGATGACCTAATTTTGTGTATTCTTGACGACAAGATAATCAAAAATCTATCAATGGTCTTAGTCTTGTGTCAAATATATCCTTGAGTGATGTGTCAGTTGACAGTTCAATCAACGAGTCGACAGCTGAATCTGGCAATTCGTGGCAAATTAGTTTCGGAATCTAACTTGAATGTAAATGGGTTTCTTATCAAAGCTTTGTTGCTGTCGATTGGAGGAAAATATTCTTGAAGATTCCTCTCCAGTCCTAATAAATGTTCTTTAATTTGAGTTAAGATGTCTTGTGGCAATGCAATCATGTTGTACTCTTTTTGTATTTCACTTAAATTACTAAATGCTTTGAAGTTCCCTGTTTCCGCGCGTTGTGCCCACATATTAAGCTTTTTTTCTTGCAGCTTCCACCTTGCGACCCGGTATTTTATTTTGATGGCCCGGTACCGGGTCGCGACCCGGCAAATGGGAAACCCTGCACTAAATCAATTATAATGCAGAAAAACTTATGCTAAGTTTACACGAAGCCAGTGCTCTGCCGCCAGTCCTACAGACAAGCCAGCGCTGGCCCGGCCCGTGTTGTTTAGACGAGGCCAGTCATTTCTGGATTTTTCTTGTGGTGAGCACACGTTCGAAACAAAAATGAATTCGGGACAAATCCGGCTATTGAAGAAAAAATGTCTCTGCACTATTAGTAGAAGAAATAATTAATATAATAGAGGAAGAAATCGTAAAGAAAAAACGACTTTGGACAAGAAAATGGATAACCGATAGAACCACTACTGGAGCCTCTGCTTTGTTACTACAACAACTAAGATTAGAAGATCCTTCTGAGTACAGGTTGGCCTTGCGAGTTACGACTGAAAACTTTGACGAGTTACTTCACTTATACAAGACTCAATTCAGCGTCAAGACACTCTGCGAGAGGTGCATTACCAGCAAAAATCAACGTGTATACACTCCACGGATATGCGCCAGTGACTGGCGCGATACGTCTACACGTGTTGCAACGCTGGCTCGGGGGCTGCGGGGCACGCGGGCGGAGGTCACTGGCTTGAAAAATATACTCGCGCTCTATTTTAGCCAGTGCTGGCAGCCAGCGCCGGCTTAGCTTGAAAAACTGTTTATACGAGGCCAATACCAAGCCAGCGCTGGCTTCCAGTGAGACTGGCAGCCAGCGCTGGCCGCGTGTAAATCATATTTTATAGTGAAATAAATAAATACAAATTATGTTATCAGGGTTACTAATAGAAAATTTCAAAATATCATAATAATGTACCGGACATTAATGCTTCCTGGTGTTATTTTATAGCGTATTTAATATGTAAAACACAGGGACGTGTAAATAATATTTGATATATGGTGAGCATTCAAATATTGCTTTCCTCATTATCACAAAACTTAGTATTTGGAGATATCTGATCAATCAACTGGAAGATCGACATAATATATTATATTATATTTATATATTTCTATGCCATTCACAACTAAGATACTTTCTCTTTTATTGTAATGCACTATCTTTCCTTAAATTTATCTGTATACCTACCTTTCATATAATGTTTACTTGTTATGTTTTTATAGTTTATCTTTTTTATTAAAAAAAAAAAAAACTGTCTCTGTATCATAAACTTGTCATGTAAAAGCCCATCAGGGCGTTGAAAATTAATAAATAAATAAATAAAATAAATATCGACGTAATAAACCCACAGACTCCAGACAGCGAGACTCTGGTGTCACATTCACATACAGGAAGGATAGTGGAAATTAAAACAAAAAACATAGATAAAAGTGTCAAATACAGGGATGTCCCAAAAGAAAGTTGATATTTAGTGGATCGATTTAAAAAAAGTAAAGGTTCTATCGAAAAAATGTTTATTAAATACTAAAATACACAATTTGGGAATTTATTTCTGAAAAATAATATCGTCCAAATGTAAACCATCACGTTCGCGGCATTCATTTAATCGAAGAGAAAAAATTCTTATGACGGCTCGCCAGGTAGGCTTCGTGATGACTCCAGATACTAATATCTACAGCCCGTATGTCGGACGAATATCTACAGCTCATATGTTGGACTAATATCTACGAACTTCAGAGTGTTGACTAATATCTACAGAGCTAAGGTCGGACGAATATCTATGACGGTCCCAGTGTTGACTAATATCTACAGAGGGTAGATTGAACTAATATCTACAGAGCGTAGGTTGGACTAATACATATCTACAGAGGGCAGCTGAGCAAGAGGTTGTACGGAAAAGCATAAATTAATTCAATTACATTACGTAAAGGCTTAAACGTTTAAAGTACGTACATAAAGTTTTTGGATAATATTACGTATTTTGCTGTTTACGAGGACAATAATTTATTGAACAAACATGGAGGTCATAATACAAAGATATTTATTTATTTCGAAATACACGGACCACAACCTAACCTAACCTAACTGACATAGAAATGGACATGGTAACAGACTAAATAATTTAGAAGCACTCGAAATAAAGAAAGCTGTTAAAACAAAAATTCAAATCCTTAATATTCAGCTAAATGTGTCCAATATTAGGGATTATTAGGGACTAGCTTTTTCCCGCGGCTTCGCTCGCATGGTATTAGGGGATTTCCACTCAGCCTTCAGCACCTTCCCTCTCCCCACTCCACTCCCCCATCAATCCCCCTCCCCCTCCACCCACCCCTCCCCCCATCAACCCCCCCCCCTCCACCCACTCCTCCCCCCTCCACCTTCCCTCCCCCCACACCACTCATCCATCAACCCCCCTCTCCCTCCCCCCTCCTCCTCCCACCCCTCCCCCACCCCACTCTACATCCCCCCACCTTCCTCCACCACTCCCCCTTCCCTTCCTTCCGTCCCCCCTCTTCCACCCCACTCCGCCTCCTCCACCTTCCCTCTCTCCACTCCACTCCCCCCATCAACTCCCTCCCCCTTTCCCTCCACCCACCACTCCCCTTACCCTCCACATTCCCTTTCCCCACACCACTCTCCCCCATCAACCTACTTCCCCCACCCTCTACCCCTCCCCACACCCTCCACCATCCTTCCCCTTTCCCCTTCCTTCCCTCCCCCCTCTCCCTCCCCTAACCCCCTTCACCCCATCCTCCTCCCCCTCCCCTTCCCCCCTCCCCACTCCCCCCACTCACCTCTCGCATTCCAGACATTCATTCCCGATACATTCAAACTGCTCGCATGCCACCTATTATAATTTCTTATACAAAATTCATAATGCCAGAACTCAACGGTAGTTTTATACAAAAAAAAACGAACAAAAAAAGAATTATCCAATTTGGTTCAGTCGTTCGGGTTTATGCGCATACACACATTTTGGTGATTCATTTTTATAGATAGTTATTAAGTACGAATTATTATTCTTCATTATATATTCTACCAAAAAATCCAGTACGGCAGTTTTATATTTAAAAAATGCGATACCTGTCTATCCAATTAAAACAATAATTGTTGTGTGACATTATGTCAAAATTTGAGAATGACATTTTGCAAAACAAAGATTCTTAAAAAAAATTCTATTTTAGAAAATATTTAAATTAGCGAATTTATTTGAAGTAGGTACTTACTTCCCTAATAATTTGAATCGATTAAAGAATTATAGATATTTTACTAATCGTGCCACCTATTCGTACGCACTTTGGTTCTCATAGATATTAGTCAGCAGTTTGAGCTGTAGATATTCGTACGCACTTTGGTTCTCATAGATATTAGTCAGATTTTTTCAGTTTTTGGAATTCCTGTACATATTAGTAGACGCCTCCTTCGTGATGGCTGCCATTTCGTGACGGATATTTTCTTTTAATTGCATTAGGGAAGTCGGATTTTTGGCGTACACTTTAGATTTGAGATAACCCCACAGGAAAAAGTCCATAGGGGTTGGGTCAGGACCACGAGGAGGCCAATTTATGTCACCTCTACTGGAGATCATCTGCCAGGGAAAATTTCACGAACTCATGGCAGAGACGTATTGGACTATGTAATGTTACTCCGTCTTGCTGGAACCATGTTCTTTGGTTATAGCCAGTAAGTTTGAAGGGGTGCAGCATTAGGTATTTGTGCAAAATGCTGTGTAACGATGATCTATGCACATTTAAAGCACTTGCGTGCTTCCGAATCGAAAAGTTTGAGTCGTCACGAAAAGACTGATAAACACTCTCTACGTTTTCTACCGTTATCGATGACCTTGGTCGACCGAATTTTGGTTTTGCCAGCGTTGTACCGATCTCTTCAAACTTTTCGACCCATTTTCGAATGAGAGAAATGCTTAGCGCATCGTTTAATTGACGAAAACCGCAAATATTGCAGAATCTTCTACGCGCTACAGTCGCCGAATCACCATTTTTATAAAACTCACGCACGCACAACGCGGGGTCGCTCCCGAGAAATGCTTCATAGCGACTAAATTCCCAAGAGACAGACTACTGATTGACATACCCCCCGCACCCCTTGGAAAAATTGCGTTCACACAGAAAGCAAAACAAATATCAACTTTCTTTTGGGACACCCTGTAGTTAATTTATATACGTGAGAACCAGCCAATCCATATAATTTATTTATTTTTTTATTTTATTTATTTATTTATTTATTAATTTTCAACGCCCTGATGGGCTTTTACATGACAAGTTTATGATACAGAGACAGTTTTTTTTTTTTAATAAAAAAGATAAACTATAAAAACATAACAAGTAAACATCATATGAAAGGTAGGTATACAGATAAATTTAAGGAAAGATAGTGCATTACAATAAAAGAGAAAGTATCTTAGTTGTGAATGGCATAGAAAATAAATTAGTTGGTATGTTAGTAAATACAAAATTTACAGGTGACTTATTAAATGTTATAAATAATACATGACAAAATGCAAGATACATAAAAAGAAAACGTTAACAAGTTTTTACAGAGAGATAGAAATACACAAATATACGCAATAGACCCTACGTGATGCTCCTTAGATATCAACATATTCTACATAAAAATATTGTTCAGATATTTCTTGAATAACGGTAAACTTGTATTAAATACATCGATATTTGAGGTATATTTGTTCCGTAGTGTGTGTAGTCGAGAAATTGATGCGTGTGTGTTGTAGTTGGTTAGAGAATTATTGTTGCAGAATAATGTGTTTTGCCTTGTCGCTCGAGTTGGTACCTTAAAGTCAATGAGATGCAGGAGTTCGCAACAATCTAATTCGGAGTGAATAATTTTAAACAAAAAAGTTAGGTCGTTTATTTTTCTTCTGTTTTCTAAGGAATGCAATTTAAGTGTATTTAGTAAAGATGTGTAGTTAATGTGTTGAATAGGTATGTGTAACTTGAAGTTAATAAATCTTAAAAATTTGTGCTGCACTCTTTCGATATTTCTTATATGAATTTGATAATATGGGGACCAAACTGTGGAATTGTATTCCAGCAAGCTGCGTACGAGTGACAAATATACGATTTTTATAACTTCCAGCGAATCGAAGTCTTTGATTGTTCTGATTATAAATCCTAGTGTTTTCATGCCTTTTTAGTTATTTGTTGTATGTGATTTATAAAATTTAAATAATCGTAAAATGTTAAAATGAAGTACAAAGCAAACAAGTATGACGATATAATTTATTGGTTGACCAAACAATCTAACCAAGCTGTGTGCGGATTGGTGCTTCTGAACACTGATAAAAAACACATGTTGAACGTTATTGCAATATTCCGCGTTAAAAATCACCGACGCGATACGCAATATTCGTGAGAGATTAAGAATTCAAGGTCGGGGTAAAGGAAAAAGGTAAAGAGGGTGTGTGATAATAAATTTATAGGGAGGCTTCTTTATGTTTTCTAGTGGTAGTTGAAGCCTTAAAAGAAAAGCTACAGTCACACGTCACAAAGATAATCAGGTATCGGGTGAAGAGGAAATCCAGTCGCGGAGAAATTTTGAACAAAGGGTATTTTAGCAAACTATTTAATTATGTAAAAAAAAAACTAATGTAAAAAAAAGGGACAACTTTTTTTATTTTTACATTAGCTTTACACAGGAGGCCCTGAGAAAAATAATTTACTTCGGGGCCTATATCATCGAAGGGAAGGATAGGAAATTCTGGGAAGGAAAAAGGTATGAGGGATGGGTAGGAATCTGGAGGTCAGTGTGTCTAGGAGTGGCGGACGTATGAATCCATTGCTCCAACTGCGGTGCAAGGCGACGGGTCGAGAGAGTCCAGCTGGAAAGGTCAAAAGTCCTCCCTCGACCAGTCTCTCCCCATCCGTCCCGCTACGCAGCAGGTGGGCGGACGCATCCGCCACCAAGTCCCGGACAAATCTCACTCCATGAACCCGGGCACCCCTGCTAAGTCACCAAACGTAGCGAACCACTTGGGGTGAGCTATGGCAGAGGTGTTGGTTATCCAATGAATGGTTCCCGGAGCGACGGTACCCATACCGGCCTCCAAAATTGCACTGTTGCTTTTACTCCCCCGAATACTGAACGAAAGGGACAGCTGCACCTCAGGCTGATAATACCTAAATAAAATCATCAAAATCGAGATTTTGTATTGGGATGTAACGATACCGATACCGATATAGGTACAACAGTCGATATCAAGCGCGAAACGAAAACGCGCGCGACTTTGCCGATCTGTCGTAGCCTCTCAACGGTCGTGAGAAACGACAACTTCCAAAATTTCCAAAATTAAAAATGCTTGCCCAAAAATACTTGGTCTGTCCAATGAGCTCCGCGGCTTCAAAACGTCTTTTTTTAACTGCAGGCCCGATACAAAATGATTTGCGTAACAGATTATCTGCTGATAATTTGAATAAACTTTGTCTCTTATCAAAAATCTACCAAAAGTAAATCTTAATTAATAAGCTTTGGAAATTAAAAAATCCCTTAAAAATAATGAATCTATTATCAACAAACAAAAAATATTGTCATATAGCCCAATCATGGATTTGTTCCCCTACCCACCCACTCTACACTAATACCTACCCACCCAATCTACATTATTAACTAACAACGGCTCCACCCCCTACCATAATAAAACATTGTTCGAAACTGTCAAATTAGTATAAGCTTTCCCTGACGAAGGAACGTTTGTTCCGAAACCGGTCGGATTTGCACACTATATAAGTGGTTTTTACAAAGTTATATTGTTGCATTTTTCTTAATTAATAACTTTGTTTCTTTCTTTTTTATAACCATGTGATTTATTTCATTTCAAATAAATAAATGTTTTGTTTTTCAATTTATTTCTGCATTTTTATTGATTATTTTTCTTTCACACTCCTGAGGGCAATCAATATTGGCATCGCTATCGGCATTGCCGATTATTTTTGTTAAGAATTGGTATCGGTAAGGTATCGGCAAAATCATGTATCGTTACATCCCTAGTTTTGTACTCCCCATTTTTCTCCTCCAAAACTGGACGGATTTTTAAGATTTGTTTTAGTAATTGTATTAATTGTTTGGTTTGCATACTGGACGTCTGCTGATGGCGTTCCAACTTCCAACCAGGCAATTTTAACGATTTTTGGAGGGGCCTAACTCCTACAAGAAATAGACAATCAAAAAAGCAAAACGCACTGAAGAAACGCTAGTGGTAGATATACTAGATAATCTATATGTTTATATTATTTTTTTAATATTTGTAGTAGTGTCAAAATCCAGAGAGAAAATTTGGGAATGCGTGTGTATGGACAAAAAATGCCGCCCGGTTCCGGTTCAGTTTGCTGCATCAATAGATTTATTGAAAACAAAACAAGTTACATCAATGCACTACAAATTAATTTAGGACCAGTTGTTTCACAGAATTTGAGCAATTCATCAAATTTAGAAGTTAATTTTCAAGTTCCGTAAAGGCTCTATCAATTCAAGTTCGGTTACACCCTCCCCCAAGCCGACTGGTCCTCGTGGGGGAAAAGACCAAGACCCTTTAAAGGTAAAAAACAGAACTTCAGATGTGCAAAGGATAGAGAAAAATAGAAATCTTTAGAGGAGGCCTATGTCGAAAGACAAGCTGTTTCTAAAAATAATTACCCGAACCCTGATAATTTAGAATAATATTAAAAAAATAATAATAATTAAAATAAATACATCAGAAAAATGTTTTATAAGTTTCAGCAATAAAGGCTAATTTTATTTTATTTATATTTATTTTATTTTATTAAATCATTATTAGCCAGTTGTTTCGCATAACTGAAACTGTTAAGTGCATTTGAGTACTTTATGAATATTATACACTTATGGAGACTTGGCGGTCGGTTGCAATTATGATCGAGATTACCGCGTTCATCAGCCTTTAGTGATGGCACAAGAGAGGAACGTCCGTAGTAAAAACGTTAAAATAATCGAATGTTTTGAATAATTGCTGTTAAAATAAAATAAAATTGTCTCCCCCCTAACGAAGGCTGTTTTTTTAGGCCTCCCCCTTAGCAGTGGTTATTTTTATACTCTAGGATCAAGAGTGAATCAGGAATCATAGGGAACTTTAATATTTTGAACCATATACGAAACATAAATTCACTTAGGTTATTGAATAATTGATATTTTTTACAATAGCTCCACACAGGAGGCCCCGAGGAAAATAATTTCCCTCAGGGCCTATGACATCTGTGTGGAGGGTCTTTGTGAGGAGGGGAAGGAGTGAACATTGGTCTTGAAGAGACCCATGTTGTAGGAGGGAGGAAACACAGAGGCCGGCAAATCGTTCTACAGCCGAGCTGTTGAACTCAAGAACGAGTCGAAGAAGCGACCCGTTCTCATGTGACAAATGTCAACCGTGTACATATGTTGGGCGCGCGTTTGGCGTGTTTCCCCACTCTGCACCGGTGCCGAGGGGATCAATGACGCTAGTTCCTCGGAGCATCTTCCGATACCGGAGAAATACCGGTAGAATAAGGATAGCATTCCCACCCGATGCCTGTGCTCTAAACTCTAAAGAATGCAATCCCTTTGGTCCATAAAACAGACTGCCCGTTTCTGCACAGAGACGAGGGTTTTTCAGGTATTCACCAGAGGTGGCTGCCAAATTCAACCGTGGGGCGCACTTGCGATTTGTACAGGGATTATATCAGTTGTTTACTATTAAAGTATCTGCGGGCCCTTTTTTTTTTTTTTACGTGAACTCTACACAGGAGGCCCTGAGGGAAATTATTTTCCTCAGGGCCTATGTCATCTTTTAGGATGCTGTGTGGAGGGTTTTTTTTAAGGAAAGGAAGGAGAGGAGAGTTCTGGGACGGAAATGGGTTTAAGGGGTGGGTAGGAATCTGGGGTTCAGTATGTCCTGGTCATCCGCCTTCAAGACCTAGACAAACCTCACCCCATGAACCCGGGCACCCCTGCTAAATCACCAAACGTAGCAAACCACTTGGGGTTACCTATGGCAGAGGTGTTGGTTATCCAATAAAGGTTCCCGGGGCGGCGGTACCCATTCCCGCCTCCCAAATTGAAACCCTGCCCTGTACAGTACGCCCAGTTTTTGGGAGGCTAATTTAACCCCGGCTTCAATGGAGCCCCCATATCTGAGCTGGCCACTTATAGTTACACCAAGCATTTCAATATAGGGCCTGATCATTATTACATTATTATTATTGGCGCTTGATATCTAATTAGATTCGTATCATTTCGAAACATTATTTCAATGTTTCAATCACTTCGTTACCATTATCCGTTTCTATGAGTGACCCATTAATCGCCCGAGTAATTGAAGGACTGAAGAACTGGACCGAATTCGTCGATAAATTAAATGGCGCCATGAGTATCACGCCACTATTTAACCCAATGTCCAATCGTCCAATGCCCGGTGCCCGGTGCCGCATTCCGCATTCCTCTGCGCGCAGTGCGTCTTGTGTTGTGTTGACGAGGCGCTATTTTGGAACATCACTAGAATTTCCAAATCCCCTCGAAAATATCGGAAGAATTTGACATTGGCCGCTGTTGAATAATAATAAATACACCAAAATAAAGATATCGGACGTTCACTTTTGCAAAAAGTGGTTAACCTGGTCCTAGGGTCAACAAACAAACCGATCACGGAAATTTGAAATGCTGTAAAGGGCAATAAATACAAAAATGAGTTAAGTATGTCGTTTTTCTCCAGTTTTTTTTTCTCTTTCGATCTGCATCATCGAAATATTTCTAGGAAAATAAGTGCGTCTTTTTTACGAAGGGTATTTTGAGAGGATTTATTTACTGAAAAATTAAAAATAAATTAAATAATACTTAAATAAATTTACAAAAAAAATGTTAAGTATTCTGAAAGAGCCATTCAATGTTATTTTATAATAAAAATTCATAACTATAGGTCTATAAATACAGGAGGTATGATCATTTGAAAAAATAAAATACTTTATTTTCGCTTTCCTGAACAATTAACATTATGTACTTTACAGCATTTCTAATTTCCGTGATCGAAATGTTTTTTTTTTTTACATTAGCTCCACACAGGAGGCACCGAGGAAAACAATTTCCCTAGGGGCCTATGTCATCTTTGAGGATGCTGTGTGGAAGGTTTTTTAGGGAAAGGATGTGAAGAAGATATGGGAAGGAAAAGGTATGAGGGGTGGGTAGGAATCTGGGGGTCAGTGTGGCCAGGAGTGACGGACGTATGAATCTATTCCTCACAGAGAGAGAATCCGGCTGGAGAGGTCAAAAGGCCTCCCTCAATCGGTCTCCTCCAATCCAGCCCGCTACGCAGTGGTTTGGCAAACGTATCTGCCACCAAGACCTAGACAAACCTCATCCCATGCTAAATCACCAAACGCAGTGACTTTGGGGTGACCTGTGGCAGGGATGTTGGTTGTCCAATAAATGGATCACCGGGCGGCGGTACCCATACCCGCCTCCCAAATTGTATCCCAAATGGTTAATAACTAATGCAATATTATGTTTTCGAATTAAATTTTGGCTTTTTCTTGAATAGTTTTTCAACAAGACCAGAGCTCAAATGATGTGGTATGTGGTATCCCCAATAAACGGGGTATGCTGTGAAGCTGAAGGGAGTGGGGAAGGGAAGGGGAGATGGGGAAGAGAATCGCTGTGTAGTACATGACTATTCAGATCCAGACACAAAACATGGCTAGAGTCATATTTATGCTGAAAGTTTTATAGTTATCGTCCTGGAGACACCGCCATTCAGAATCGAAATGTCGCTTAAAAAATGGCTTAGGTATATATAGTGACCAGCCCTGAATAGCCAGGTACTTACCATTTTCCCAATTTTCATCTTTCTCCCCATTTCCTTCAGTCTCATAACATTTTGCCAAATAATGGCGATGTTGACAAGAGAAAACAAGTCGATTAGACTGCCATTAATACCATTAATTTATTTCCATAAATGGGTCAAACCAATTAAACCAATAACATAGGTTTGTTGATCTTGCTGCGTTCAAATAATTTGTTGAAGAGTGAAGGTGACTGGCAAAAACGAGGCGTTCGTAGATTTCACGGACGGATCAAAAGTTGATTAAAAAATTTACATAATACATATACTATGAATTCGAATGCCTAACACAATTAATTTGAAGTGAGTTTATAAAGCGGAGAATTTTTTTTAACATTAATCCCACACAGATGGACCTGAGGAAAATAATTTCCCTCAGGGCCTACGTCATCTTTAAAAATGCTGGGTGGAGGGTCTTTTTAATGAAAGGAAGGAGACGAAGTTCTGGGAAGGAAAAAGGTATGGTAATCTAGGGGTTAGTGTGTCCAGGAGTAACGGACGTATGAATCCATCCTTTCCGATCCGGCCCGGCACGCAGTTGGTGAGCAGGCGCTTCTTCTGTCAAGACATGGACACCTCACCCTATGTATCCGGACACCCCTGCTAAGCCACCAAACTACTTCTAAACTACTTGGGGTGAACTATGAGGTGTTTGTTATCCTATAAATGGTTCCCGGGGCGGCGGTAACCACACCCGCCTCCCGAATTGTAAATGGGAGCAAAATTAAATCGCTCGATAACACGGAAAGCTTCGCAAAAGTTTCGATCTTAATTTGAAGTATCTAATCGTTCCTTCCCTTGTTCGAAAGACATTCAAAATTTGGATTTCTATGGTTCGAATCTTGGAGAAAATACATATCTTGTTAATCAAACGTTCGAATACATTTTTGAACGATACTTACAGCTTGACATCTAAGTTTAGCAGGCGACCTAGGCAGGAACAAATATATTTTTTAAATCGAGTTTTTGTAGTCAAAAGACAAACTAGAACGATGACGTGCCGTGCGACCTCTTTCCTGAACTACTATAGCTACGACATGCAAAGTTATCTGCGTCGAGGTGTAGGCAACTGTTTTTTTGCTTGGACTGGAATGATATTATTTGAATAAAACTAAAATCAATTAAAAAATCAAAAAAATATTTTTCCATCGCAACCGAGTAGACGGGTATCGCCTTGCGAGTCGCGTGACAAACACTCCGTTTCTTTCCAGCAGCAGTGTGATCCCGTCGCGACCTGTAGGAATGTGATCAGTGGCGAAGTGCGATAATTTTTTTTTTGTTTTTAATTAAAAAAAAATCATGAACACCAAAATGATATCTAATTTTTGTGCTCCAAATATGCTCAGGAATGGCTGGTTAAAATCGTTCGGGTACATGCTATTACACTCTGTATAATATGCACAGTAGATGTAGGTACAGACTGAAACTTGGAAAAATTTTGACAAATTCGAAATTTTACTATTTCAACAGAAAAACGAACATATAATTTTGATTGATATTTTGGATAAATTGGCATAAATCATCTGAGTAGGTCGGTAATTCCACACCTGCCTCCTCCCCATCTCCTTTATTTCCCCATTATATTCTGCTTCACAACATAAGGTAAATGGGAAAAAAAAACATTTTTAAAAGCTGGCTGCTAGAATCGTAAATTGTATCTGAGAAGGCTAATTTAATAATTTCTCCCCGGTACTCTTAAAATTAAATACGTATAATAAATTTTAAGATAAATACATAAAATTGAAGATTAACTCTCCACGACAAGAAAAATCCACTAAAATTCTATGCATTATTGATATGACGCGTTTAAATTTAAAAGATTATTTAATACGTCAATACTATTACTAAAAGCTGTTTTATATGATAATCCACCGGGAATGTTGATACTCTTATCTTTGGCGGTCACGCCACACTAAGATCAATAAAGACCGATATTGTAACATCTTAAAAATCGAGAATTGAGTTCAATTTCGAGAACATTCAACAAGTAACAAAGGTGAAAAATGAGAAAGGGAACATTCTAGGCCATTAATAGTAATCAAAATACATTGTAAAAGAGTGTACAATAATGCGCGTCCCGCTATAACTCAGAAACGAGTCCCGGTATGAACGAGGGAGTTATATGGTGTGGTAGCACCTAGTGGCAGGGCGTGCTTTTGAAGATATAAAGGCTGGAAGTTTCGCCCTCTAGAAATTTCTAGAACAGTCCAGAGCATTCGAGAGTATTCGAGAGCATTCCACAACATTCAGAACATCCTGGAACATTCTGAAATATTCGAAAATAGTCTGGAACGTTCGGGAACATCCCGGTACATCCCAGATCATTGTGGAACGTTCCAGAACACTCTCGAATATTGTGGAATGTTCTGGAACATTGTGGACCATTGGAAGCCTTTTTTTAAGGGTGGGGCTACCCATTGGTAGAGGTATATAAAGTGGGTTCGAACATCTGTTGAATCCCATATAAACTCTCTGAGCGAAACCGGGTATTGTTAGAAGAAAAACATCTGACAAGCTGACTGAAGTAATTCGTTGCCAACAATTTTTGGCACATGAAAACAGATATAAAAACAATGATTATTTTTTAAGAGGGCCTGAGTAAAATAATTTCCCTCAGGGCCTAAGTCATCTTTGGGATGCTGTGGGGAAGGGTGTTTTTAGGGAAAGGAAGAAGGGGAAGTTCTGGGAAGGAAAAGGCTATGAGAGGTGGGTATGAATCTGGGGGTCAATGTGTCCAGAAGTGACGGACGTGTGAATCCATCCCTCCCGCTTCGGTTCAAGGCGATGGTTCGAGAGTCCGGCTGGAAAGGTCTAGGTTAGGTCACCCTCAACCAGTCTCTCCCGATTCGACCCGCCACGCAGTACGCATTTTCAGACGTATTTCCACCTCAACCCATATACCCGGGAACGACCCCTGCTTAGTCACCAAACGTAGCGAACCAATTTGGGTAAATTATGTCAGGGGGTTTTGGTTGTCCAATAAACGGGACGGCGGTACCCATATCCGCCTCCCAATTTGGTGGATTTTAATATGTTCGAATGAAGGAGCAAAATCAAACGTACGGTGAGCTCTGGCACTATGAAATTTGCAATGCATTTTCTGTTGGTACTTTCAAGGTCAATACAACCGTTTTCAGCAGTGCTATTTCCACCATGACGTATGTCAATAATTTGTGATGTCAATAATTGTCAAAGTAGTAATCAAAACGAACAAAACGCAACGCTGTTATTTTTTTCATATTTTTCAATTATTAAATTTTTTTATTATAGAAATTTATTTGTAAAAAATGTAAACAATTGATAAAAGAGTACTAATTACACGTAGAATATACCTAATATGAAACAATTCATCTTCATAATTTTATAACTATATTTTTTTTTGGAGGAAGGTGTTATTTGTATAGATATTACATTTTTTTTCCGTAGTTTTAATTTTTAATAATAGTGTTTCCATTAAAATCGAAAAAAGTGTTGAAATTCGGGTAAAATCGGAAGTTTACTTTGGTGGTATAAATATTTTTAGTTTGTATTCAATGCAATTCAGTATCAAAACCGCGCTGTTTATATCAGTATTTGGATGATAAGGCATTTACAATAAATCGGCGGTATTCCCTTTTTACCTTACAACGTAACAATTTCTTGAAAATCATATTTTAATTACAATTTTCGCGGAAATACGCAACACTATTCCTACGCAATATCCGGGAAATGATGTTTCAAATCAACAAAAGACCACTGGGGTGTGAAAATGTAAAGCAGGTATCTATCTATCCAGCGGTGCCCGGACAGGATTTAGTGCCTGGACCGAAAATCGATACAAGTGTTGGATTTAAGTATTATATCCATAAATCTAATAATCTTTGAATATATTCATTTTCCAAAAAATCGAGTATTTTTGGTTATTCTTATTTGGAATGTCAAGTATCAAAATTTAATCAAGAAGTATCAAAATTCTGTTTCTAGGAATGGGAAAAGGGGATGGGAGTAGATTTTTCGAAATCTCACGTAGACAGTGACCTTACTTTTGTTTTGAAGGTCAAATGTGCAAAATTTCTTCAATCTCGGAATAAAACTGTAGATTTGTATAAAATTAAACAAACGCCGCCTGCCGGCTGTCACAGACAATCTTCTTTATATGAACAGAATTAATGCAAGATGAAAACAGTTGCATTTGACTCAGAAATTTAAGACAGAAAAATCGTTGCAAATTTCATCGCGTCAGTGCTCCCATTTCGAGTGTTTTAAATGGGAGACGGGAATGGGTAACGCCGTCCCGGGAACCATTTATTGGATAACCAATACCTACCATAGATAGGTTTTTAGATTTTCACGGCCAAAAGTATTTTCGTTATTGCTTTTTGGGGTGTTATGCCATTTATGTTATGTTATTTGGGGTGTTGGGCTATCTCCTTCTTTAGCCAACGTTTCGGACAGCGTTGCAGTGTCCATCATCAAGGCAGATCCGTGAGATCTGCCATCTGCCGGATCTGCCCTGATGATGGACACTGCAACGCTGTCCGAAACGTTGGCTAAAGAAGGAGGTAGCGCAAAACAACACCCAAAAAACAAATAACGAAAAAACCTCTGCCATAGGTCACTACAAGTGGTTCGCTATGTTTGGTGACTTAGCAGGGGTGCCCGGATTCTTGGGGTGAGGTTTGTCTAGGTTTTGGCGGCGGATGACCTGGACATACTGAACCCCAGATTCCAACCCACCCCTCATACCATTTTCCTTCCCAGAACTTCCTCTTCTTAAAAAGACCCTCTACATAGCATCCCCAAAGATGACATAGGCCCTGGGGGTAATTATTTTCCCCACGGCCTCCTGTGCAGAGCTCATGTAAAAAAATGAACAGAAAAAATGTGTCGGGATACGATAGTTTTATAGTAAAATTTACATGGCGAAATTTAGTGATATCTCATTTGCGCACGCGCTGTGTGCAAACAAACAAGCCCCGGACATTCCGAGAAATCGGATTGTTCCCAAAACTCCTGCGTATAATTCTGGGGCAGGATCGCCACGCCCACGCGATACTCTCGTATAAACACACAAACAAGTCTCTAGTCATTAGCACGCGGTATAAATGCACAAACAAGCCGTCATTTTCAGCAAATGGTATGCAGGAATTGTGATTATTATTTTATTATGCAGTGAACAAATAAAGAAATAGAAGTGTGATTTCAGATGTGAAAGAAAAATGATGTCGACAATTATTATAAGGTACTAGCACAGACCCGTCAAATTTCACGTGAAATCCAGTTAGTAAATCAAGTTAGTAAATCTAGTTAGTAAATCCAGTTAGTAAATCCAGTTAGTAAATCTAGTCAGTAAATTCGTATAAAATATTCAGTAAAATATATAAATATATATTTTTTAAACTAAATAATAGATAAGAAATACAATTGAATGAAGAGGAGGAGATAAAGAGAAGGCAAAAAAATAATGAGAGAAAAAGGATATCTAATATTATAATTGAGTTGTTGGGTTGATAAGTTATATTATTTAAGTACTAACTAATAACATTTATGTACACTCCCCTTCCAAACACAAACCAATGCTTTTAATGGAAAGGTAGTAAAAAACCTGAGATGTAAAATTATCATGTAAATACCACGTAAAACATATTATTAAAAATAAAAAAATTATTTGTAACTTTTGTTACAAAAAAAAAGAGCTGCCTGCTAAATTCAATTTCATCAAACGCGCGAACTGTCCAACGTGCGAAGTTACAATAGTCGTTAAGTTTTCTGAAATTAATCAATTTTTTGCGTAATTTTTTTAATTTTTTCTTTCCGTAAGAACCTTCTACGAAGTATTAGAAAACTTTAAAAAAAATAATGAAATGGGTAAAGGCGTTCTGAAGTTATAAGAAATAAGGATTAATTTTTATATACATAAATGACATTTGTATAGCGCAGTTTTGTGTTATTTCACTTCAAGTGTATTTCACTTCACTCTACAGTAATTAACTTAAAAATAATCTAGTATTCAGTCAAATTATTCCTGTAGTGCTTGATCTAATACTATGATACAAAAATGTACAATACAAAGCAAAGACAAGTATAATATAATACGATACAAAATGTACAATAACAGTGCTATTATAGAACAGGAAAATACTGATAACAAGCATGATATAAAAAAAATGTACAATATATTGTAAAGCAATGATAAGAGAACTACAAATAATCTTAGTAAGAGTGCTATAGCACAGGACAATAGGACAATAGTACAGGATTCTAGCGTTTTTAGTCTACGTATTTATCTATGTCAGTTTATTTTTCATTATCATTATTAAGATCGCTAAATGTATTTGAAAATGTACTTTGAAGCCGTAAGTATTTGAAATACAAATTACAAAATACATCAGCAGCAGGTAATTGAAATATCAATTACAAAATACATTTTTAGGAAGTAATTGAAATACAAAATACGTATTTGTATTTCAAATACGTATTTCAATTACAAGTAATTCAATTACTGCCCAGCCCTGGCTATATAGCACTATAATAAGTTTTTATGTCTGCATGTCAAAATTCGAAGGTATGATTTTTTTAATGTTGGCGAAAAATTAAAAAAAAAAATGATCTACTGAAAATGTCAAGCAAACGGAGAAAAAAGTTTTAAAATGCGCTGTCTCCAGTGGATAAATACGAGTACGTACATAATATATGGAGGAGGGGGAGAGGGGTGGTCTATAAGGATTTTAATCGATTATATTAATCACATGTTATTAAGTCGTCTTTGACTGTCGAATTTCAAATTATTTTGGTTATTCCCAGTAGGTTTAATTACCTCGGGTTAGTAGCTACTTCGATATTGTTCGGGGAATTGAATTATACAAGTAACATGAATTATTAATGACCTAATTTTATTGATAAGTTAGTTTAGTTAGCCTGAGCTTTGTCTTTTTTCCACCTTTCTTTAATATTCTGTTTTATCACGAAACCGCCCCAAATAGGCCACTGATTATACTATATTATATTCGAGAAATAATTTCGATTTATTAGATATTTTTTTATCAATTTCACCAGCAGTAAGGGAAAATTTAGCTTACTTCGGGCACAAGGTCACTCCCCCGACACGTTCCAGTCTGTTTATAACTTCAGCGGTATTAAGACGGGTCCATTGCGCGGGCAAACTCCAGACTATGGCCAGACGTTTGCTTTGACAGTCCCATAACAGACATTCAAAGTCATAAATTTTTGTAGTGTTTGAGTTTCCAGTGTTCGGCGTTTGAAGGTCATTTCGGCGCTTGGAGGACTTTCAAACAATTAATTAGAGTGAAGTTCGCGCAGTTCACACAATTTGACAACTGGTCTGGAATACGGACGTCCACGCGTACGCAATACTTGACGTTTGGCGTTTATTGCATGTCCTAAGTTACTATTGAATTTGAGATGCACAGATATTTTAATAGATATTTATTTATTAGGAAATATTTCCAACTAAATCGATTACTATTGAATTTAGAGTGCGTGAATAATTACGTAGCATCAAAAATAGAATAAATTTAAATTGGTCAATTTCTTTCGGGTCTCTGAAACCGATTTATAAATTAATAGACTTTATTTACAAGTGAGTTCACGAAAGAAATAATCATCCATTAAGACAGTGTGTTTATTTAAAATCATAAATAATAATTTTGGGTCCGCGCAGTTGATAACCAAAAAACTTGACGTTTGACGTTTATCGTTTACGTAAATATTAAAATGCGTTCGATGTGGAAAAGATGCTACACCAGGAAGAAAACACAGACATTTATTTATCAGGAAAGATTTCCGACAAATATCGATTAGGTTTTGCACCAATAACATTATATAATAACGTCATTGTATTGCACGACCTAAAGTTACTAGAATTTAGAGTGCGTAAACATTTACGTCAAAAACAGAATAATTAAAAATATTTGATATTATAGGTATTATAATTTTATTATCAAATATTTTGATTATTATATTATATTTAGGTTTAATAATATTTTAAACTCGTGATTATGCTCGCTCATGGCACATAACCGTAAAAGGCCATTCCGTTTTCCCCACACACGACCGCATCGCGTATCTTCTGTCAAAAAATGAATTCTCCCCCCCGCCAGCACCCGCCTGCCTTCCCGCTTCACCCGAGATGGGATGTTTAAGTTGTGTTTTTGTTTTGTTTTCCGCAGAACACGGGAAGCTCAAACACTACAAAAATTGTCAAACATTTATGACCTTCAATGTTTTGACCTTGACTATCAAAGCAAAAGTCTGGCGTTTTCGCGCCCAATGGACCCGACTTTAGGTATGCTGGTAGCTGGTATGCAGATGTAGACGAACTCGAAAAACAACGAGTCGAGGACACCGCTCATTATCCGGAAGCACCATCATAACAAGTTCAACTATTATTTAGCGGTGGATGTAAACAAATTATAACGTCAGAGTCGTAGTCTAGCCAAAACTAACAACACAATAATAATAAGATGAAAAACAACCCGGGGGCTCGATTCTACATTCTACGATGCTACCAGTGACCAGTGACCAGTGACCAGTGACGCGCAGTTCACAAGGTCTTTTATACTTTTGAGTGATGCGGATTATAACAATGAGAGGGTATGTTGTTAATCACAAAAAATTAATAATCAAATTGTTATTCATTTTATTTTTTAAATAAATTCATTCAGGGATTATGTCATCGCGCCAGAATTTTAAATAAAGCACAATGTGTGTTATTGTTGAATTAAATTCATTTCCATATTATAGGCAATAATTTTCGTATTGCCTATAATATTATGGGAAAAAAAATAGTTGAAGATAATATTGTTAATTCTAAATTTGAAATATGAGATTGACAAATATGACGGTTTGACAGAAGATGGCAATGGCGGAGGTTCTGGGTTCGAGTCCCAGTGCGACCATTTTCTATTTTTCTGTGTCTTGTCCTTTAATTTCTCGTCACCTTACACACAAAGGTTTTACGAGTATATTTTCTCCCTGGAGACCTGAAGTTACGCGAGACACCTCGGCGGGTAAACTTAACCCTTTTTGAGGTTTCGCTTGTCTTATATTTGGCCCGCTGCCCTGGCGGCGGCCGGAGAAAGGGACAAACAATGCTAGGCAAGGAAAGTATTCGAGCGTTGACACTTATCAATATGCGCTCCAAATAACTATATTAGTTACAGCTTCATATTTTAAGGATTAGCTTTTGATATTGTTAAAAAAATTATACACATTAAACCTAACTAGTAAAGAAAAAAGTGACAGTGTCAATACGAATGGCGTTTTAAACGTACAAATAATGATATATTCAATAATATACATTATGTATTTTAAACAATTTATAAACGATTAATATGTATTCGAAACATATTAATCGTTTATATAAGGGGATATATCACCATCCTGTAGATGTATGGTGTTTGTCTCTTTTTAGTGTCACTTTTTCGTTTCATCGCGTATCAAATCACAACGGTGCTAAAAAGCCAAAAAGTCTTGAGTTTTGTATTAGTATTCGGTACTTGAAACTATGAATTTTGGCTATATACATAATAGGATAATTTAGCCGAGTTTTTTTTACCTGTTGTGAGTATTTATTTATTAATATTCGTTATCGTATGGATAAGCTATCAGGAGGATGGTGAAATACCCCCTAACATTAATTCGCATTTAAAAAAATCGGATAGAATAATTGGAAACATTGCAATTTTCAATAGGTACGCAAAATTGCATTCGAGCGAATAATCGCTACTCAAAGGAAATTAATATACAAATTTAAGGCAGAGGCTGGTGTGCTTGCCTTTTTTAGGAATAAAATATGATTTACCTACTTCGATTATTCGATAATGCCCATTGCCCATCGCAACACGGGTGTTGTTATTATTATTTTTCACATTAACAATACTGCCAGAAATTTCACTCGCCCGGTAAACGTATTCATAGATAGGTATTTCAAGAATACGCAAACCCGAAAAAATTTACAAACCTGATAGAATCGAATACAAAAATGAAATTTCGAACAGAGTATCATGCCTACAAGGTAGGTACTAGGTGCCAGCAATATGAGATAATATTATTAACTTTGTGGTAGAAACACGAGAATAGAGGCCGAGAAAAACAAGGTAAGTTTGCACCGATACCGTTGCGGCCTTGAGCGTCGGTTTGTGATAATTGATAATGATATAATAAACTAGCATCTGTTGTTATTGCCCGCTACTTGTTACATAACCAGGCGTGGATATTTACAAATTCAATAATACTTATTGAATTATGGATCTGGCACGATTTTCATAAAAAGTAATCGGATTATCTAGTAACAGTGCCCATTGCACTAGAGTTGAGCCAACACATGCATGCTTCCGCTATGTTATTTGTAGCTGTACGCTGTACCGAGTCCTTAATGAGAGAAATCAAGTCACTACGAATCATAATCATCAATGAACAGAGGACAGAGGATTCATAAAAAAATAACGTTACTATTTCGGATTTTTTACTTTTGTATGATTTATTTATTACGTATCTACTGCTGCGTCATATTCCTAAAGACTTTTGTAGAGCAGATTATCTGCCATGGGTATTTGAAATAAGAAAATGGATTAAGGGGGGAAATAGGTGTAGTCTTAAAAAAATCTTTTTTTTCTTTCATAAATCGATAGTAAACTATCAAAAAATATATTCTGAAAATTTCAAAACAAAATTCCACGCCATTTAAAAGTTTTAAGCATTTGAGTGAGTTTCCCTCGGTTGAACTACTACTACTTTACTGTCACTCTTATTTTCAAACGCGTTTTACTACTTATATCGAATTTGTGTAACGTCCTACGGTTTTTGATCAATCATTATCAAACTCAGCACATAGTTTCTTTATATAAATATGCTCTCTCAATCCTAAACCATATCTTTATTTTAATTATTTTTTTATTGCAAAAAAACATACAAAAAAATGGTAAAAAATCATAATAAATTTTCACATTTCTCAAATAAATATTAATTTTCGATTTTTTTGTGAGGAGTGAGGTTCAAATAGAAGAAATTATAAAAAAAAGTTAATTTTCTTGAAAAATTAATTTCAAGTGAAAATTGTGACCTCCAGGAGTTACACAAATTGACCAGCCTGATGGCGACTTACAATGAGCTATATATGATATCTCCGTTATCATTTTGAGGAAATTCAAAATTTTATTTTCAATATATGTGTAAAATGAACCCAAAGCATAAATAAAATATATACATTCCTTACGTGTTAAAAAATTCATGAAAATCACTAAAAAAAATATGTCGCCCTACACCTATTTCCTCCCTTTATCTTCTACATATTTTTCGGTTCCATGACAACTCAGAATCATGCAATTTCAACACTTTTCAAAGGAGGTGTTGATTCTGAGTTGCCGGTCACCATACTTTTCGTATTATAATTATTTATTATGTTAACCTTTAAGGAAGGTAGGCCTCATTTAAATTGTGAACTGATATTTAACGGTGTGGAAAAAAATACCTATTATAATTTTGATTATCCGTGAGATACGAGTAAGAGCTAAGTTTGATACAGGAATATATAATATTTACCCCTTTCTGTCGTTCAGTAAACGACGTATGAAACAGAAAGGGAGGGTAAAACGAAGAGATAATAATATTAAATAGTTATGTATTGATACAAACTAATACTTTGTACAACCAACTACGAAGCTTACCAAAGCTTCTCCTTGAAGCGTAACGGAACCTTTCCTTTAAAGCTTGTAGTGTATTGAAACACATGATGCAAATACAAGCAATGCGAATTTAGTGATGCGGCCTCAGTAAACACATCGAATAATTATTGAGATCGTATGTTGTTGACTCGTGACGTGTAGGTCGAGCCTCCGCGCGGGAGGGGATTTCGGCGGGAAAACGCGTTTTGGACATTCAATATGGCGGGGGAAAAGCGCGGGAGGGGGAAGTCGCGCCAGTGTCGCGCGGCCGCCGCTGGCCAATCAGAAGGCTACGTTCTCCCCCCCCCCTTCCCCGGTATCGTACGATACGCAAGCTGCGGAAGTCGCGCCACAAGGTAAGGTTGTTTTACACCGCGGTGAGAGTAAATAATAAGGGTAATAATAATGCAGAAGAAAGAATAATACTACGGTAAATAAGCCATTAGCATACTTATTTTCACGAAGGATTTCAGGTCCTCGTTAACCGTCGCATCTTGGCCCGTTTCAGCGTTTAAACAAAAAATTTATCAGCCGCCCGGTCGTGCTGCTGAAATAACTCCATACAAAATAGGTTTTTTGAAAATTCCAATCTCGCGTCAAAAATATAAATATATTTTTTTCTTAAATTAAATTCAATAGCTTCATCCAGACTCCAGACTGCAGACGGCGCGCGCGGGACTAGAGTTCGAGGCAGTTCAGAACAAATAAATAATTCAGCCAACAAAAGGGCAAAATCAATTGTCAATCAATCAAAATATGATAATAAATAATAATTAGTGTCCGACCGAAATAGGACTTTCTACCGAAACCGAATCTTCGGTAGCTGTCTCAGTTTAGGCCCAAACCGAAACCGAAACTTTTTTAGACATGTTAAAAATCTATTTTTTACTGAAATTTGGCTTATTTTTTACACTTACACAAACAGTTAGCATGTGTTAAATGAAATACAAAAGCAATAATTGAATTTATGCCAAAAAAAAAAAATATTTTTTTTTACTAAAAATTAACAAACATGTAAACTATCTGCCGAAACCGAAACTGATGCCGAAACTAGATTTTTTTGCCGACACTTGCCGAAACCGAACCTTCGGTCGGTCACTAAAAATAATATTATCCATTTTCAGGCATTTCCATGAATGTTTCAACTATTGCTTGATACTTTCTCGCACCCGTCTGGCTCGTTCGTCACATGCCTCGTGCTTGTGCTGTAAAGTCATTGCGCTGAGCGAAGCTAATTGAGGATGCCATAGTCCCACTGCCTCAGGCCAGTCGGAACTCTTGTGCGGTATTTAAAAAAAAAAAATCTAAAATAATAATATATTTTCGAAACTTGAACTTTGTTTTGCAGTATTGATTAGTTGTAATACCAGATTTAACTTACGAACAAAATCTAAAACTGGATGAAGTAATCAATTTTATTGATGGACCAAAAATTTACTTTCATGTTTCACAATATATGTACAGAGTATACAATATATATAAGGGACGTACTTGACTTACTTTAACGGGTGATTTCTGACATTATTTGGAGTAAAAAATTAAAATGAAATTTTGGTCTCTGTGACTTTTTTGACGACTTTTTTATTTAAAAAAAAACATCAAAAATGGAGCCAAAATTTCTTTTACATTTTTTACTCCAAATAATATCAGGAGTCATGATATCGATCGCCCAGATGATTAGTTAGTCATCTCTGAAAAATCGAACTTTGAGAAAGTACGCAGTTATATGTACCCTCTATACTCTATCTGGTACAATACTCAAATTACTCATAAACACCTCCAAATCAATTATAATGCAGAAAAACTTGTAGTGAATTAAACAAAATGTTGTTGTTTTCTGGGTTACTAGTAGGATATTTCCAAATATTGAACTAATGTACCGGGCTGTTATGCCTCCCGGTGTTATTTTGCAGCATTTTTAATACGTAAAACACAGACAGGTGTAAATAATATTTGATTTATGGTGAGCATTCGAATATTGCTTTCCTCATTATCCCAAAACTTTGTATTTGGAGATATCTGTCTAATCAACTGGACGATTGATATGCTGTAATGTGCCATAGGATAGAAGGGCTGGGTAACCCAGATTACCCACCCCTCTTGCGGACACAACAATGAGTCAGTGGAAATAATTTGAGGACATTCCCATCAGCAACCAATTCTATAATAATCCAAATGCCTAAACTCTTTTGGCATCTTATTCTATAGGTTTATTTTCGTTTTTTTTTTGGGATTACTTTTGTTTAATTTTAATTTTATTGCCCTGTATTTTATAACTGTTCCAATGTAACAAAAAAATTCAATAAACAAAATAAAACAAATTCTTTAACTGTATTACAAAAAATCAACCCATAAAAAACAAAGTTTTCAAAGGTCTTGAAAAACTTTTTAAAAAATGGTTTGACTGAGGCTTCAACCTCCCTTCCCAATGATCGGAATCAACCGAGCCACCAACCTTGCTAAAATCCGATTTTTTAAACCGATATTTATTTCGTATTGCTATTTCTTCTAACTTAAAAATAGTAGGACCGCATGTGTGTGCGTGATAGCCACCAAAAGTTGATAGAATGCATTGTCATCAACAACGAGTCTATCTACCGGGTTTCAGCTAGATCGGATGTCAGGAAGTGTGTTAATTTCCACTTCAAAGAATACGTTCATTCAAACAAAGAAAAATTAAATTATTAAAAAGTTGCATAAAATATAATGGTTAATAATATAATTAAGGGGATAGGTATCTACTTACAAATCTTATAATTTCAGGAGAAATTTTGGTTTGATTTAATAAATAAAAATAAAATGAGAAACATTTTTTTTTTGGTGCTGACGTCAATTGTTCAAAGAACTTTAGGGCTATAATGGCTCTCATAGATATTAGACAGGTACTAGAGACAGTGGCATAGCTAGCACGGGTGGCACCCGGGGCGGATAACATGGTGTGTGTCCCCCCCCCCCCCCCGTAATTTCGACTTCATAAAAAACATTACAACCTAGCCCAAAAGTGTAGAAAATGGGTCCTGGGGGTGGAGGGGGGTGGCTAGAGAATTTCAGATACAGGCTATTTTCGCCGATAAAAAGACCGTCAGATACAAAAATTCTCCCGTTTCGGGGCACTGCACGGGGAGCCATAGAGCGACGAAAATATAAATAACAGACCGTATTCAATATTTTTGTGACAATATCCTGCATAATTTTTTTTCCACGGTCGGGTGACAATATTAGGAAACTCAATCAAAAAACTTAAAACGGAAAAATCGAAAAAGATACGGTCACATCTAGGACTCGAACCCATGACCTTCGCCTTGCCGGGGCGGAGCTCGACCAACTGAGCTAACGTGTCCCTATCCGATTCGGTCATATTTAACTACATCATACTTTCGACTAAGAACTGCCAACATTATCTTAATTTTCTTAATGCATATTTTATCATTATGTACGAGGTATTACTCATTAAGTTAAAAATAATAAAAATAAATGACTTTAATCATGTTTGGTGACCAGATCTGAAAAACCAGGTACTTTCCAACCTTCCTTTTCTCCATCTCCTTTCCATCCCTACATCCTTCTGCCTTACAACATACCCTAATTGAGGATGCCATAGTCCCACCAGATCCAGACAGCTTCCGTTGGGACTTTTACAGTCATAATATAGGTAACTCATAACATAAAATCCAAAATCAGCTAGTCTACACAAATAGTAAAGTTGGTAGTAGTCGATGTTGAATTAAGATTTTGTACTCTGCCCATTTTCCACAATTGCCTGTCATAGCATTTGCGAGGGGTAAGCACCCTTTGCATTAACAATTGACATCACTAAAACTATACAGGAATACTCTATCGAACAGATTTGTGGTCATTTTAGATACATATGTACCTCTTCCCCTGACTAATCACCTTATATCATACCAAAGTACCTACCGAAAAATTTTCAGACCTGACGTTGAAGAGAAATAAACCCAATATGCTTAAAAATAACCATTGTTAAAGTTGTAGTTTTAAAAAAACAATGTATTTTCTCAAATACCTTCAACATAAATGGTGACTCGACAATTGGCTCGCTAACAGTTGGTCTGCCAATAATTGATCCTCCGGACAGTTGATCCGCCGAACAGTTGACCCTCCCGGATAGTTGATCCGTCTGCTAAACGATATTGGACAGTATTTCCTAAACAGACTGCACATATATGAATGTCGTATTTTGTTATTCGGCCGTACAGCCCCACGCATGTTCCTTCGGGGATTCGGAATTATTATTAGTGAAAATATTTAGATAGCGCATTTCCACTCAAGACAACTACAGATATAAGTATATCGACTTTGATTGTACGGTTGTATATTATCTTTGCATGCTTACTTGAAGAAATAATTTTAGGGGATCAACTGTCCGGGGGATCAACTGTCGGCGGGCAAACTGTCAGCGGGCCAATTATCGTTGGATCAATTGTCATGGAACCAACCTAAATACTTCCTACTATTAGCATGTTTTCACAACCCTTTTATTTATCTTTGATTGTAAAGTATGCCAAATATTTTTGGTTATCTACATACTTGAAGATGTTAAAACATGCAATTCGATAAGCTCTACAGGAGGCAATTGTTGTACAATGTGCAAATAAGCTTTCAGCTTCTAGACTGCAGAGTGTCCTCAGTGCACAGCTCTGGCATTTAGTACGGTCTGATTTAGTACAGTCTTATAATAAAAAATTTCTAACATACAGGTTAATTATTTTTTTTATTTTTTATTTTTATTTTAAATACATAAACGGCTATACTGCCTTTTATAAATAAACATATAATAGAGTACAAAATAATATATAATATATAATAGAGTAAGAAAAATAATATCATTACATAATAGTTGTTTTAAACTTTAAAATAACATACAATTATTTTGTGTATCACAGCAAAAAATAACAAAAAAGAACAATGAGAAATATCACATTTCATTTCAACATGTCCATATTGCGTATATAAAGTTACATTATGGAAAAATAATTTTTGAGTGCATGTTTATATTGCGCTAATTTTAAGAAATAAATGTCGCCGATGTTAGCATATTCATTTCCCAAAATGTGTAATCGACTGATTGGTGAGTAATAATGTGATAATGTATGTGTGTTATTATAGTAGAACGGTAGAGTCAGTCTATTGTTAGCGCGACCAGGGCAATGAAATCGTATTAGTTCTATTAAATCAGGGGTATCCAGGACCGAGTGAATTATGATTACCGAGTGAATATTATTAAACAGAGTTGTGATTTTACAGAAATTAAAACCACGGTGTTCCATTTGTGCTTGTGAAGTTATCAATGGAAACTCTGTGATCATACATCTAATATTATTATGTTTATTGACAACATTTATATGAACCTGAATGATAATAAACATCGATACCACAATAAAACTAATTTTATTCTAGTATAAGTGCATTTAATTGGGCGAACCAGGATTGTTTTCACAAGAGATGAATAAAACATGATGAGATCTAAACACGCGCCATCAAGAGTGGCATTTTATCCATCTGTTTTGTAAAATAAAGAATATAATGGGTAAGCGTAAAACTCCAAAATTGCACACGTTTCTGTCAAATACAAGGCATTAAAAACCATCACCTTCCAATTTCGTGAATAAAACAATAGAAAGGACGAAAGTAATTATTATGAAACTAGCTATGACAAATACAAACATTTGGCTTAAACGAATTCAATGTATTTAAGTACAATCATTAGATTTACCATTCAAAAATTGAGTTCTTAAAATTGTGTTTTTCCTTTCGCAGACGCTAATATTGATTTATTTGCGAATCGTTTCACAAGACCGTGAATTATTGTGGATACATTGTGTTGTTTTCGTCTAATCTACAAATAATTGAAAAATTTCACTCACCTTTTATGATAAATGACACTCTTTTATAACTACACTATTTAAAAAAATCAGAATAATTCTTTAAAATCTTCGAAAATACGACAAACCGGAAAGCTGACAGAAATCGCAAGTGCAGAAAAATGACAGCTAAAGTAAGGATAATGTTGTCCACTCCAAAATAATAAATTATCGAGCCCGTCTACCAAAAGCAGGGTAAGTTGTTCATCAAAATAGACATTCACCCTTATAAATTCCCAAGAAGCTAAAAATGTACGTTTACGTTAGGGACACCTTTATAATGAAATTGTGAAAAGTCCCAATCGATCCCACGTGAGGTCAAAGTTCTCAAAAATGTTTTAATTTTTAGTGAAACGATTAGTTTTATGATAAAAAGAGCTCAAACAAAAATTGTAGATCATGCAATTATCTATAAAAATTGTCGTCTCACCTTTTCCCAAAAGATTCATTATTTCTGAGAAAAAATGATTAAAAAATTTACTAAAGTTGTATTCCCTACGCTACTTCCATGCCACCTGTCAGGTACAGGGTTGCCGATTTGTGGGTAATTCCCCAAATTGCGGGGAATTTTTAAAAATTTTCAAGAATTGGGTATTTTGCGGGGAACACCGTTTTGCGGGGAAAATGCGGGGATTCTGGGATTTTTTGATTATCTAACCATTTTCAAAAATATGTACCTATATTCGGTGGAAGATTTCGTAGTTTATTTTATGGCAGCACTGTAAAATTTATTTATAAACGATAATAGTCGGGGGATTCCTGAAGTTCGGGATCCAAACTCAAAGACACATGAATTTGCTAGTCATAGAACTTCTAGGACAGAAGGAGAAGGATCCAGCTATTCTGGATTTCTCCCTACATGGTCTGAATGTATGTAGATGTCGACGCTAAATGTTACTGCGATAAAGAGTTTCGCCTAAAAAAATACAGGACAATACTTGTTCCCAAATTTAAAAATTGTAATAAGTTTGCGTGTTGCCGTTTTCCAACGCTTCCGCTGCGAGGAAATTCAGTGTTCTTAAAATTTTAAAACAGAAATAGCCTTCATACAGATACTGTGATAGCATAGCAACTCCAGAAGGTATTAAAAAGGAAGTTTGAAGTTTAATCCTTCAAACAAAATGTTAACAAAAAAAGGCAGGTTGCAGTAGGTAATTGATGAAAGTAGGTATTTTTTTTAGATCACCTGTATACGTATATGTATGCTTATTTTGTTAATAATCTCTAATACACGTTGTTAATAAAAAGTCTTATAAAGATGTTAATTGCTTACTTATTAACTTAAATTCAATGTTTGAAATTATTGGTCTCAATAACAATTATTAACAAAATAAAGTTTTGAAATGGGTTAAAATATATTGTAACACTAAAATACTATTGTATCATCTTTTCTTCAACTAACTCTTTTGTCTCATTTAAATTACTTGTGTTTTTCAGTTATTTTTTTTCTCCTAGCCATACCTGGCACACCTTATGTACTCGTATGGTTATATTACCTTATTTTTTATGTTTCCTTTTTTTCTACCGCTACACAATTCAACCGTATTGAATTTTTTTTATATGCCATTATTTTTGCTTCAATTTTTTGTATAAGGTTGTAACCTATTTTTTATCTTATGATACGTATGTAATAATACGTTTTAATCAATTTTAATAAATAAAAAAATATTTTTATCAGTAGAATTTTGTTTTATTTTGGAGGAAGAATTATGAAGAAACTTGTGGGGAATTTGATATTTTACTTTTCCCAATTTGGGGATTTTGAACATTTATTGCGGGTATTTTAGAACATAAGCATTGGCAATCCTGGTCAGGTAGTGTACTTGACGCGTGTTTTTAAATGTGGTTTCCGCAGTAGGCCTACTCCACGGTCTATTCTATTTAATTATAGTAGAATAAAAGGTCTTCTCATTCAATTTCTTCTTCTTCTTCTCTTTCTTCATCTTCTTCCTGAGTTGACGTAAATTGTTCAAACAGCGATACATCAGTTATGTTATTATATATGTTATTATACAACTCATGTTATTCTTTCATCATTTCATGTAAGGATTTTCTTCTGTTGGAGATTCAACATTTGAGCACGACTGGCCTTGACAACTGGTGCACATAAACCTACTTTCTTGCAGCCGCATTTCGAATTAGACCCCTTTTTGCAGTTGTAAAAAACAGTAATAAGAAGCTTTTCTGGTGCAGGTGGAAGTAGTGTGTGGATTGGTTCCAATTTCCAATACCATTATCAATTAGCTTCCAATCCCATTCTTCTGGGTCCAGTTGATTACCAAGCAGTGGCGTAGCTAGCATAGGTGGCGCCCGGGGCAGAAGTCACCCCCCCGGGGCGTGGTGTCACCCCCCCCCAACTACCTGTACTAAAATTTGGACTTTATTGAGACATAGTTCACGAAAAACTGCAAGACTTTTAGCATCCATAACATTTACAGGGAGTTCATTGAACATTTTAAAACCTTAATGATAAATGGTAAATATTGTTTTGGTTCTTTGTTTTTAATAAACCACTGCAATTCATTACCATGAATTCCCATGTCCTTCAATTTCATTATTAGGACGGGTTGCTTCAAAAAATTTGACAGTTTCATCAAATATTTTAAGTTAATTTTCACGTTCTGTGTATGTGTGTGTGATACAAGATGGGGAAATCTCCTTAACGCCTTGTCTTTTGTGGGGAAGAATATTTTATTAAAAGGAAGCTTGTGCTTTGGCACAGGAGGTAAGCAAATTGTTTATTTTTTTTGTAATGATTTGTGCCAAAGCGAAAAACAATTTTTTTATAATGTAATAACATATGCACATTTTTTACACATAAAAAGTCACTAAATGGCCTAACACTGTCTTTAACTTCTGTATATGGAGTCCTATTACAAAGTAGGTTATAATTTTGGACAATACTTTTATAGATGGGGTATTTTTATATGAATACCTCACAAGAGTCCCAGCTGCTCCCGTCTGGAGACAGTGAGACTATGGCATCCCCAATTGGGGTATGTTGTGAGGCTGAAGGTAGTGGGGAGGGGAAGGAGATGGGGAAGGGGAAGTTGGGGAAGTACTTGGCTACTCAGATCTGGTCACCAAACATGGCTAAAGTCATTTTAAGCAACGTTTCAATGAATGTTTCAAACTGATAATATCTTCAACTCTGGAACTGTGAAAAAACAAATTAATCAACAAATTCCCTTGCCGGGATTCGATCCTGCGACCTTTGGGTACGGTAATAATTGTACAAAAAAAATCATTCAAGTATAGGTACTTATTAATTTCAAAGGAATATTGGTTTTTGCTGGTCTGAATTGTGTTAATATTATTTGTCAGTTTCATCTTCCATTTTTCAAAAGTTTTACAGCCAAGGCTTCCACTTCCAGGGCCGGCTCTATGCAACTGGAGCAGTCCGCTCCGGACTTGCCAAGGAGCCAAGGAGCCGACGCGCTGATAATACCTAACACCTAACACAGTGCCCTTGAGTTTTTACTAGCGCCAGGCACCATTTGGATCATGGCCAACCATGACCACTTCAGACATGCAATAATAATTATTAAGTAATGAGATGTGAAATTTTTTTTTTTTAAATTATTTGAGGAAACAATAAATCAACAGCTCGAAATAAAATCACCAATTAAAAATAATTCAATATATCTTTATTAATATCTGTACAGTCATCAACTTGTAGCTTATTTGTACAGCATAATATATGTTAAAAATATAGATAACTATGTCATTATAATAAAATAGTGATATAGTTTCAGGTTGTTAGAGTGGTATTATTTCTAGGTGCGTTGTCTCCGGGTGCGTTGCCGTTCATCATAATTGGTGTGGAGTTGATGGGCATCCCAGAAGATGGCACGGGCAGTTCCAGTTCGTGTTCGGTAGGTGTGGACGCCAGCATCGACTGTCCTTTGCACCTCAGCTCAAACACTTGAGTTATCGCCTCGCGAAAGCACAAGAAGTTGTAATCAATTACACCTGAAAATATTAAAACAATCAATGTGTATTTGGTAAAATCATTTATAAACTTGTTAAAAATGTGGATATGCGAAAAGAATAAATGGCTCATATAAGCTTAATGGACAACATTAAGAAAGGAAGGCTTAAATAGTTTGAGTAAGAAGAGCAGATGAACGAAGAAAGAAGTGTGAGGAGATATTATGATGTGGAAGTGAATGGTAGAAGAAGTTGAGGACTCCAGAGGAAGGAGGAAGAATAACAGAAGTGTATACAAATATAATGACGATGTATGAATGTGAAAGAATCAAGGAGTGCGTACAAAGGCACAGCAGCTGTGTGACTGTCTTTCCTCTGCCTACCCCTGTGGGAAATGGCGTGATGGTTAGTTTTTTAGAAAATGGGACATTTTTGAAGTAAAGTAACACAAAACTGCGCTATATAAATACTTCATTATTATTATTATTATGGAATAATTTTTTTTGTTATTAAGTGGGTAATAGTTTTATTACATATTTTGGATGAATAAGGATGGGTTATAATACATAATTTGAACAATAATTCAAAAAAATTCAAAGTTAAAATTCACATTCCATGAAAGTTCTGTTATTATTTAGTTCTCATTCTATTCAACTTCTGTTATTATTTCATCATGGGCCGGTTGTCTCACAGTACTTTGTAAATAACAGAACTTTAATATTAACTTTGAAATTTGATGAACTGTTCAAATTCTGTGAAACAACCCGGCCTAACAGTTTTCGATTTACAATTTGGTTCAATATTATTTTTTCAATAAACAATGAAGTCTTGAATCTAATTATTGAGCATGAAACTATTGGATTTTCCGTAGGTCCCATGGATGGGTTGCGAGGATTTCAGGACACGGGAAATCATGACTAATGGGTACCCTATTGGAAGCCTCTGAGGTACACTGAAGAAAAAGTGGACAACTGCGGTCGAGTGGTTAAGAACCACGACTACGAATACAGAGGTCGCTAATTCAAATTCTGGTTGAAATGGCTGTGATCAGATAATAACAGCCAGATACTTCCCCGTTTTCCTCTACCCCATCTCCTTTCCCTCCCCACTACCATCAGCCTCGCAACATACCCCAATTAGGAAAACTATAGTTGCACAGGCTGCAGATGGTTGAGAGCAGTTGGGACTCTTGCGATGGGAGTCAACCGCTCACAGCAAATATCTTGTAATGCGTACCTTGTTTGTCAAAATTATCTTCCCTCAAAATGCAGACCAATGCAAGAAACTTGTTGACTTCTCGCAGGTATAAAATGGTTCCATTGTTGAGCTTTATTAGACTAAAGCTTTGACTGTTAAATGCCGCTGCCTCGGTATCATCAACTAACCTAAATACACAGAAAGCAACAGTATTTATTTACCACAATTTTAATTATATTAACAGACTTAAAGTCTACAAGTATTTGTTCAGTTTTCGGATCAACTCATATGTCTCATAGAAATCATTGTGTCTCCCTCACTATCATAGTGAGAAATATGATTTATACGGTGTTAGAAAGAGAAAATACCACACTTAATATTATCAAATATAAAAAATAACCACAAAAAAAGTAAAATGTATAACTTTATGAAACCCAAGTTTGGAATCGCAATTTGAAATAATTTTGTGAAATTTTGCGAATTTTTTATTAATTACTTTTTACATGAAATGACAAATAAGCGAGATGACAATAAAATTTATAATACATTTGTCTAATAAAATGTGTGTTTTTATTTTTTTCGCTATCAGTAATTTTAGTTAGAAAAAATATAAGGTGAGCCATTTAAACTTTTTTATGTTTGCATACTAAATTTTTATGCTTCAAAAATAACATGTTTATTTTGATTTATAAAAATTGAAAGCGTATTAAATCACCTTTTTTTTAAAAAAAACAGTTTGTCGTTTTCGGATATGTTCAGAAATATTCCATTTGTTTGAATAGTATTGCGAAGCAGAAATATTTTGACCCTCTAACAAAATACGATTGAGGCCTGAGGGGTTAATGAAATGGTTATTCACCGAAATATTACAGAGATTACAGGTGTAGAACAAAAAAAATTAAAAGTGGAATGATTAAAAAAAACATAAACAAGTAGCACATAGCTAAATAAATAAATGTAAATACATATTATATGACGATCATTCAGTTTATTAGTCAGATATCTCCAAATACTAAGTTTTGAGATAATGAGGAAAGCAATATTCAAATGCTTACAATAAATCAAATATTATTTACATGTTGCGTTTTAAATTTTAAATGTGCTATTAACCCCTCCGAATTTTCGCGAATATGCACTTGAGATGTCTCAAACAAAATGACATTTTACGAAAACTTTGTGTTATTACCGCTTCACAATTAAAGCTCTATAAATCTGTACGTAGCCGAATAGTAAAAACTGTTTTAGAAAGGTTACAAAATAACCTTTCGAATTATTATATTACAAATAAATATTAAGATTTGTAAATATTAAAATTTAGCATGCAAACATTAAAAATAGGTAAAAATGACTCACGCGATGTTTCACTTTTGACACCTCACTTTTTTATCATTTCATATAAAAATATTTAATAAAAATTAAAAATGTCGAGCGCGGACGAGCCGCCAGTAGTAAATTTGCGCGGGTAAATATTTTTGTCAACTACGCGACTGACAGCTGATTCCTGTTATGTATTTCTATAGACAACTTGATAGAGATGTACAGCTTGATCTACTATCGACCTTTTACTTTTTGGTTTAGGGATGTAACTAAAAAAATAACGGAGTTAGAACGATTTCTATGGAAACACACGCGCTGACGTATAAACACGCTTATTGTACTTGACTGCTGTCCTATTTCTAATGCTTATATCTGCTTACGTTGCGGAGGAGTTAAGTAACACCGGTAGACATAACGGTCCGAAACATTAGTATGATATTTTGAAATATCCTAATAGTGGCACAAAAAACACCAAAATTTTGTTTAATTCACTACAAGTTTCTTTGCACCATAATTGATTTGGTGGTGTTTATGAGTAATCTGAGTATTGTACCAGATACAGAGAACACTTTTACATATAACTCAACTCAAATATCGATACTTTGGAGATGTCTGACTAATCAACTGGACGATCGATGTCTGATTAACAAAAATACAAAAGATGATAATCTGTATGAAGCTGGCAAGAAATTACGTTATTGTGTTACGATGTTCAATAACTAGAAAACATAAGAAAACACAACAAAGCAGAATTATGCTAGTGGTTCAGTATTTCTTATGTGTAAATACTTTCAGTGTCACCCTGGTGAAAGACCACTGTCCAGAATTAAAGAATTGCTTAAAATGGCTTTAGCCATGTTTGGTGACCAGGTCAGAATAGCTAGGTACTTCCCCACCTTCCTCTTCCTTCCCCCATCCCTAGCCCAACTACCTGCAGCTTCAAAACATACCCCAATAGGCCACTTGCATCACATTTAAAAAAAAAAATCCGGTTTAGGCAAATATTCTAAGACATTCTGTATTTTTTTTTTTTTTAATCGTATTTTTGAAACCCTGGCGATTTTTTTAAAATTTCAATCCGAAAAATCAGACCATTTTTTATAAACCGGAAAGACGGGACATAATTTAATAGGTGCGAAAAAAAAAAATTACATAGCCGAAAATCATTTTAAAAAAAAAGAACTTTTTCCACACGAATGACACAGGAGAATAACGAGGCATACCAAAAATATTAAATCTCATAAATATTTTTTTTCTTGATCCATCTTATTGATCATAAATCATTATAATGTTCAACGTCTATATTACTAAATCAAATGTAATGTACTTGTACTTGTAAATAATAATAATAATAAGAATATTATAAAATTTGATTTTGTTAAAATCCGCACCATTATCATTATACCTCTAAAACACGTACGGACAACGTAAAATGTACGGGGTTCTCTTCATAACAACTGTCAAAAAATCAAACCAAATGATACGTTTGCAGAGAACAAACAATAAATCTAGTGAACGTTAACCCCTCCGAAATTTCCAGAATATTAGCTTTTGGTGTCTTAAACGAAATGACATTTTACGAAAACTTTTAGTTATAACCGCTTCACAATTAAAGCTCTATAAATGAAACATTTCTGAACGTAGCCGAATAGTAAAAACTGTTTTAGAAAGGTTACAAAATAGGCTTTGATATTATTATATTACAAATAAATATTAGCATTTGTAAATATTAAAATTTAGAACGCAAACATTAAAAATACGTAAAAATGACTCACATGATGTTTTTATGTGAAAACAGTACTAAAATCACAGATTATGCAAACAACAATACTTATTCTATTGTATGTATGTGTAATAAACACTTTTGTCACCTCACTTTTTTATCATTTTATATAAAAATATTTAATAAAAATTTAAAATGTGGAGCGCGGTGGAGCTGCCGGTAGTAGTTTTCGTAATCTTAGTAAAAAAATCTATCCACACGATTATTTCCAAGTCGTTATGAAGTCCATGCAAGTGGCCTATTGTTGACGCCATAGGCTCACTCATTCCAGATGGTTTGAGCAGTTGGGTCTCTTGTGTGTTATTCACATTTAACCCCTCAGGCCTCTGGCATATTCTGTCAGAAGGTCAAAGTATTTCAGCTTTGCAATAAAAATGCAAATAAACGGAATATTTCTGAATGTATCTGAAAACTAAACCCTGTTTTTGAAAGGTGATGCAATTCGCTGTAATTTTTTATTATCTTAATATATAAAACAAAGTCGGGTTAGTTACACCATTTATAACTCAAGAGGCTGGACCGATTTTCATTATCTTTGATTTGTTGGATTTGTCTCCGCCCCGAATAGCAGAATAGCTACTAAAACATCATAAAATTCACGAAAAAAAAATTATGAAGAAAATTCTTTTCCTCATACATTTTGTATGGAACGAATTCTCATCTTTTGAAAGAGCTGCAGCAATATTATATAATATTGAATAGCGAGTGCATTACAAAAATTCAAAAACGTCAAAAGCGCTGATTGTATTGCTTTTGTTCCTAAACATATTCCTACCCCTCTTTCTTACACACTAAATGACAACAGTTGAAAATGAGACAAACGGTGAACGTATGTCTGCACCCCTCTGAAGGAAAAATACAATAAATTTCCCTCACATGAATAAAGAAAATGAAACACAATTCCCGTAAGTAAGTTGAAAAGAAAATCACAAAAAATATCAAATCCGTACATAACGCCATCTCTGATACTGACAAAAATAAAACACATAAAGTTGGGCATCGATAATTGCTTCATTGTGTAATTTTTAACTCAATAAAAAAACTAAATTTAATTCAGCTAATAAGTTAACACAACAGTTATTGATTCTGAGGCGGTATGAAGTTCTCAGGGTCAGCTAGGTAGAAATAAATATCATTTTTTAAATATAAAATTTTTGAAGGCAAACATAAAAAAGTTTTGCAAATGGCTCTCCTTATTTTTTTTCTAACTAAAATTACTGATAATGAATAAACAAACACAAGTTTTGTTAGGCAAACATATTATTAACTTTATTGTCACACGTAAAAATAATAATAAAAAATAAATTAAATAATTTTTTTTTTCAAATTGCGTTTGGTATTTTTGATTTGATAGCGGCGTACATTTTAAATTCTTTGTGGTAAACTTTCAGAAATGAATATAAAGCGTGGTATTTTCTCTTTCCACCACCGTTTATATCTTATTTCTCACTATGACAGTAAGGGAGATACAATGATTTCTATCTTGTATTGCCTATGATATGTCTATCACACTTTTCTTACTGAATTAAAATTACTCGAATCTTTACAATATGTCTATCACACTTTTCTTAGTGAATTAAAATTACTTGAATCTTTAAAATATGTCTATCACACTTTTCTTAGTGAATTAAAATTACTCGAATCTTTAAAATATGTCTATCACACTTTTCTTAGTGAATTAAAATTACTCGAATCTTTACAATATGTCTATCACACTTTTCTTAGTGAATTAAAATTACTCGAGTCTTTACACATCAATTCTGTCTCTTGACGAATCACGTTTAGGAAGATCAAATTCTTGTACTACAATATAATTTTTTTTTTATAACATGTGTTCACAATTATGTCCTCTGCGTGCGAACTCTATCTAAATTTCTTTAAATAGACAATAAACATTTTTAATTTCAAGCGACCTCCCAGGTAAGTATGGTCCTGTATTCATTCATTTTTAGGCAGCATCGCGTTCATTGGTCAAAACATTGTACATACAGGGTGTTAAGGGACGTACTTGACTTACTTTAACCAGTGATTCCTGACATTATTTGGAGTAAAAAATGTAAATGAAATTTTGGTCTCCGGTGACATTTTTGATGTTTTTTTTTAATATTTTTTTTCTACAAAAACATAAAAAAATGGTAGTTGTTGAACAGTTGGAGGCGGGGTAAGGTTCGTCAGACACCCGGCTGAGTGACCAGTGACGATGTGCGGAAGAAATTTGTTTTTGTTTGATTTTGAAGAAAAAAATTTTGAAAAAAAAAAAAAAATTCGTCAAAAAAAGTCACCGGAGACCAAAATTTCATTTACATTTTTTACTCCAAATAATGTCAGGAATCACTGGTTAAAGTAAGTCAAGTACGTCCCTTAACACCCTGTACATTTTCGTATCGGTGATCAATGAACCGGTGGATGCAATTTTTAGCCATAAGTTGTTTTTAATTGTTTGTCTAGCTTGTAGTTTTCTAGAGCTTAGAAATCTCTATATATTATAAATTAAAGTCCCCCGCGTCGTCTGTCTGTACGCGATAAACTCGAAAACTACTGAACGGATTTTCATGCGGTTTTCACCAATAGATAGTGTTTTGTGAGGAAGGTTTAGGTATGTAATTTGTCAAGGATTTGTGTAAATTGGTTGAAACATAATGATAATTGTTAGAAGTGTCGGAAAAAGTCAAGCCGCCTGGTAGCTTTCATCGAAAACGCTGCCTAATCCTTTTGGGATATAACAAAACAATGCATGGTGGGATATTTCTCTTTTATAGATCTATATCTATCTTTTACGGATTGCTTACTATACCCATTCTATCTTCTAAAAAAATGGTCATGTACATTGCAGTAATTGAAAAGTTATTTAGACGGATACAGTATTAATCCTTATTAACTTAAATACTTTAGCTACCCCAAGCATTTCATGCACATTATTTTAATCTTTCACACCATCTCTACGTATTATAAATAAAAGTCCTCCGCGGCATCTGTCTGTCTCTTCGCAATAAACTCAAAGACGGCGGTGGATATAAAGGTTGGATAACCATCCAGTAGATGACGTTGTGTTTTATTAGCCACAGCAACGCGTGGCCGGGTCAGCTAGTATATTATAAGTTTGTACAGCGCCCTGAGGTGATTTTTCACAAAAACGGCGCTTTATAAATCATCCAAATATTATTATTATTACTATGGTTATGCCAGACTACTTTGTGACATAAATTAAGAGATAGTGGCGAAACTGTCATGAAATAAAAAAAAATGACGGTTAACACATTAACATGTCGTAAAACGCCAGAAAACAGAGCTTTGAGTTTTGTCACATAACACATGTGTTATGTGAAATCTTTGAAAATCAGTAAAAAAAATGTAAGCTTTTGGTGTTGTGACACTATCAAGCATAGAAGTGTATATATTTGTGACACAATTAGAAAGGCTCCGTATTACAATACAAAACTTGACTTCCCCATCCGTTTTGTTGTATGGCGTCCGTGATAAAAAGATCAACATGTACATTGTGCAATATCACATCTCTTCTAAAACAACATCAATAGATGTTATGTCCGTGAATGTGTAAATGCAGCAATATACAATAATAACTATGTATATACATAATAAATATTATCTGTCAACATGATTTTATGGTGAAATCTAGAGCACTTTGATTGCGTAAACACAACAAGATTCGTATTATGAATTGTATAAATAAATACGTTTGAAAGTTGAAAGGTCGAATACATACCCGTATATACAAGAGACATCAATAACAACATCGATCATGTCACAGCAGAGTTCATAGCTCTGCATGTCCACTGGAGAGCTATCTGTAGCTATATATATTTTAGAAACCACGTCAAATAGAAAAGCTTTTTCAATTGCCGAATTCTGGAAGAAAAATTACAATGTTATTTTATCAAACATAAGATATTTTAGTAAACCCCTCGGGCAAATTTTGTCCAGAGGTAAAAATATTTTCACTTTGCAATAAAATCAAATAAATGAAATGAAAGGTGATAAAATACGCTTTCAAAATTTATAATTCAAAATAAATATATAATTTTTTAAATATAAAAATTTTAAACGCAAACATAAAAAAGTTTTAAAAATGGCTCACCTCACATTTTTTCTAACTAAAATTACTGATAATGAAAGAAATATAAAAACACACAAATGTTAAATTAGAAAATGTATTCTAAATGTTATAATAACCTCACTTTTTTGTAGTTTAATTCAAATAATTAATAAATTTTTTTCAAAGTTTCATAAATTTTTTAAAAATTGCAATTGGAAATTTTGGTTTTATAAAGGTGTACATTTTAATTGTTTTCTGTAGATTTGATTATAAAGTATGGTTTTTTCTCTTTCTAACACCATTCAGATTGTATTTCTCACCATGGTAGTAAGGGGGACAATACGATTTCTATGAGACCTATATGAGTTGTTCCCAAAAGCAAACAAATTAGCCTGAGGGGTTAAGAATTAATGTAAATGAAGCCAACATGATTCATAATATAAATTACTGTATATGTGTATATGCCTGCTAATATTGTATTGTCACTGAAACTGCTGATAAAATTTGAACTCCAAAGGTGGAATTAATTATACTAGTACATACATAGTTCTGTGAACAGTAAATTTTTCATAATATGGTTTTTTTCTGATTTGACAGTTCGTAATGCTCACGCGAACTCAGGTAACGTAGAAGGTAGTATTCAATACGGCCACCAACTTGAACCGGAAACGGAACACTCAAACAAATTAACAAACAGACGAAATGCAAAATGGTCGAGTTAAAATAGGACTTCAGTGCACTTAGTCAATAAATCCCCATTAAAAATGTAAATGGGTTGTTCTTCCTTTCAACCTACAAAGTATGTAAAAAGAAGAACATAAATTTGTCTCCACCAAGTTAGTGGAGACAAATTCAACAGAATAATCAATATAATTATTTTATAATTACTTTAAAATCTACTGTACTAAAGACGTAACGACTGTGTGTGTTTAAAAAAAATATGTGTTTATATTCTTGTAGTAAAAATTACATTACAAAGTTGTAACTCCTCGTGATAGAAGTGTATTTCAAACAAATCACAGTTGTCTCCTGCCACCTCGACTTGCGTATATTCTATAATGTTACAGAAAAATTACATGATGACATAAAATATAAAACTATTTTTAAACTCCAAAAGGTATAACCTATCAAGTAACAGCGATTATTATTTTTTACGATGTTAATAAAATATTTTTAAAAATCTGAAAAACTTGTCTCCTACAACTTTTATTTAATTAATTCTGTCACGTGGGTTGTCATTCGAAATTGGTATGCACGCAGCTCGTATTTGTCAACCCCGATAGGCATTTTAGGTCTCCTTCCCCCCCTTGCTACAATTTCCCCTCTGAGATCCAGAGAGAATTCATTTATAGTAAAAACAAATTCCTCACTTTAGGTGGAAATGTGACAGAGTAAAAGTTATGTAGGTTAAAAATAAGAACAACCCAAATATATTAGCACACATATGTCAGTACCTTTTCGCAATCTGTAACTGTTTTCAAAAGTAACTGGATAAAGATAACCTTTTTGCCTTTTGTCAAATTGAAATTTAATTGCTTATTAAACATTATTTTGTCTTAATCGTCGACATTCATATTTGAGTTGTTTAATATGAAAAAATACTGATTTTATTTTATTTTTATAACTGTCATTGTCATATTGTGTAAATAAAAACCTAGATAACAACCACTTTGTAAATTGCCATCTCATCGTAGGCGTTTCACACCTAGTGAGATGGGCAATACATCATTACCGTAATCAAATGTAATATTAAAATAATGAAATAAAAAAAATAAAGAACCAGTTCCACATCGGTCTCAGGAACTGGCATGGCAGTGACAGCCCATTTCAGATATCAAACTTTGGTGAATTATACTAACATTGATATTTTGTAATAAACAAATTAATAAATATTCCCAATACTTCATAGTAAAACTTACAGAAATCAAAATATTTAACAGATTCTCCAGGGTGGGAAGTTGAGGAATGAGTTTTTGAACAACTTTTGAGAATGCCTCAAAAATTGAATGGTCGTAAATGGAGGTCAGATGAAAGCTCAGGTGGATTTGGTCCGCTCCAGAGTCCGTCAGGTCGTCAGTCGCTCTCTGGTGGATGTCCCGCTGAGATTCCATTTTGTAGTCATCACTCAAACCATCAACCTGTGAATCAAACAAAATAATTATACAATATATGGCATGAAAGCGACTGTTGCCGAGCTATGACCAAACTGTATACATAAACATACATACCATCAAAGCAGTCTTGATATTATGGATTCTTTCATAATCCTCTAACTAGCTAGGGTTTATAACAATACCCTTTCATGTTTCTAGCTGACTAGTACTGCGGCATATTTGGCTTTATTACTATTACCATCTGATGGTTGTATTTAATTGACTGATTTTATGTTACATTATTGTGCTTTATGAGGAAAAAAAGCAGTGGAGCCAATGAAAGTTACATATTTGGTGTGGTATTATATATGTCAGCGGCCGATCGTAAAATCAGGCGGATCATGATGCACCTAGCCACATCGTAATCTGCCGCCATTTCACAATGTACCAGATTTTTTTATCTTTGTATTTATACCGCACAAGAGTCCCAACTGCTCCCGTCTGAAGCCGGTGAGACTATGGCATTCCCAACTGGGGTATGTTGTGAGGCTGAAGGTAGTGGGGAGGGGAAGAGGATAGAGAAGAGGAAGGTGGGAAAGTACCTGGCTATTCAGATCTGGTCACCAAACGCGGCTAATGCCATTACAAGCAACGTTTCAATTCTGAATGGTGGTCTTACACCAGGGCTATACTGAGAGTATCTTCCACTCTGGAACGTGCCGCAAATATACTATATAATATTTTAAATGAATAAATTGTGAAATAACACAAATTAATCAAATAAAATTTATTTGCCACGCCGGGATTCGATCCCGCGACCTTTGGTGTGCGAGTCAAGAGCCTTACCGCTGGACTACGCCGGCCGTCATAATAAGTTAGGCACATTATTATCGTCACACGAACGTAAATATAGCGCAGGCAGCGCCTCTATTGGTGCATTTTACAACTCTTATTTGAATGGGCCTAAGCAAATAGCAAGGCGGAATGTTGGATGTTCATCTTCAATCGATACACCTAGTTGTAAATCTGCCTTTTCGTGATGTGCCCCAGCACATTGTGAAATGGCGGCAGATGACGATGTGGCTAGGCACATCATGATCCACCTGATTTTATGATTGGCCGCCGATATATATAAGTTATGGTTCCACGACAAGTGCCTTGCGGTCATGTTTTGTGGTCCATTTATAAACGCGGCCATAATTCAAAAGTGGAAATTAATGTTGCTCTGTCATGTAATCCACATGTTTTCGAAAATACAGCATTGTTTAGTGACTTTGTAAAAATAGTAGCACGCGTGAGGTATCGAATAAAGGCGGAATCTCATATCATTGGTATGATGAAGACATATTATGTATTGGATAGCAAAATAAAACTTCACACCCAAATATTGACAGTGTTAACCCCTCCGCAACGTAAGCAAATATAAGCGTTAAAAATAGGATAGCAGTCAAGTACAATAAGCGTGTTTATACGTCAGCGCGTGTGTTTCCATAGAAATCGTTATAACTCCGTTATTGTTTTAGTTACATCCCTAAAACAAAAAGTCAAAGGTCGATAGTAGATCAAGCTGCACATTTCTATCAAGTTGTCTATGGAAAAACATAACAGGAATCAGCTGTCAATCGTGTAGTTGACAAAAATATTTACCCGCGCAAATTTGCTACCGGCAGTTCCACCGCGCTCCACATGTTAAATTTTTATTAAATATTTTTATATGAAATGATAAAAAAGTGAGGTCACAAAAGTGTTTATTACACATATATACAATAGAATAAGTATTGTTGTTTTCATAATCTGTGATTTTAGTACCGTTTTCACATAAAAACATCACGTGAGTCATTTTTACCTATTTTTAATGTTTGCGTTCTAAATTTTAATATTTACAAATGCTAATATTTATTTGTAATATAATAATTTGAAAGCCTATTTTGTAACCTTTCTAAAACAGTTTTTACTATTCGGCTACGTTCAGAAATGTTTCATTTATAGAGCTTTAATTGTGAAGCGGTTATAACTAAAAGTTTTCGTAAAATGTCATTTCGTTTAAGACACCAAAAGCTAATATTCTCGAAAATTCGGAGGGGTTTTAAACGTCAAATAAAAATAAATTGACAGGTCAGTGGCACGCTGAATAGCAATGGGGCTGTTATTTTTGTCACTGTTTTTTGTTGCTGTTAACGTATTGATGATTTGTAGTCAGAATATTTTTTTGTGCAATAAAATGAACCCCGTTGTTCACAACAATTATATTACATAATTAAAAACGTATTTTATTAAATATCTATAAATAAATAAAAATCCTAGGTATGATTTCTTAACATTACTAGTGAATGTCTTCCACACTAGGTATGATTTCTTAACATTACTAGTGAATGTCTTCCACACTAGGTATGATTTCTTAACATTACTAGTGAATGTCTTCCAAACTAGGTATGATTTCTTAACATTACCAGTGAATGTCTTCCACACTAGGTATGATTTCTTAATATTACTAGTGAATGTCTTCCACACTAGGTATGATTTCTTAACATTACTAGTGAATGTCTTCCACACTAGGATGATTTCTTAACATTACTAGTGAATGTCTTCCACACTAGGTATGATTTCTTAACATTACTAGTGAATGTCTTCCACACTAGGTATGATTTCTTAATATTACTAGTGAATGTCTTCCACACTAGGTATGATTTCTTAATATTACTAGTGAATGTGTCTTCCACACTAGGTATGATTTCTTAACATTACTAGTGAATGTCTTCCACACTAGGATGATTTCTTAACATTACTAGTGAATGTCTTCCACACTAGGTATGATTTCTTAACATTACTAGTGAATGTCTTCCACACTAGGTATGATTTCTTAATATTACTAGTGAATGTCTTCCACACTAGGTATGATTTCTTAATATTACTAGTGAATGTGTCTTCCACACTAGGTATGATTTCTTAACATTACTAGTGAATGTCTTCCACACTAGGATGATTTCTTAACATTACTAGTGAATGTCTTCCACACTAGGTATGATTTCTTAACATTACTAGTGAATGTCTTCCACACTAGGTATGATTTCTTAATATTACTAGTGAATGTCTTCCACACTAGGTATGATTTCTTAATATTACTAGTGAATGTGTCTTCCACACTAGGTATGATTTCTTAACATTACTAGTAAATGTCTTCCACACCAGGAGTTATTCTGGGTTTATTATTATTTATTTACATTCACCATATTTATCTAACACATCTTTATTTTTTCTCAGTGGTCAATATATAAAACAAGTTGTTTCTTAATTATAAGCTGATAAAAAAATGAGAGCGTGCAATTCACACGCAGTAGAAGTGAAACCTTCAGTAAAGTAGACAAGAGTGGGGAAAGAGACCGATTATACTATCTCATTTTCGCAGGCTAAATCCTACATGTAGATATATGTGTTTGTCTCTTTTTAGTGTCGCTATTTTTCGTTTTATCTAGTTTCCAATCACAACGGTGCTAAAGAAGTTTTCACCTCAAAAATATGCGTGTATATTTATATACTCGTATACCTATTTGAAAAGTGGGAATACATTTTAAAAGTGGATCGGCGCGATTGGGAGAAATAACTGGTTTCCTAATGGAATAATTCCCAAGGAATAATTGGGAGAAATAACTGGTGTCCTAATGCTATTTGCTCAATCCGCTTTGAAGATAATTATTTTGAACGCAAAAAAAAGGTAGGAAACTTTTTCACGGTTCCGTGACTTTTCATCCCGCAACAAAATATCCCTGACAAAATATCCTGCGGACAAAACATCCCACAACAAAGTTATCATGATAGCGCCGTTGATTATTGTAAAAAATAGCCACAAAGAAGTATGCACTTTAACAGACTCAAGTTTTTAATTAATTTATTTTAATTACTCTGGTGTAATGTTATGTTATGGTGTCTTGTTATGTTAGATTTTAAAAATTTATTTATTTCTATATACAGGGTGTCCCAAAAGAAAGTTGATATTTGTTTTGCTTTCTGTGAGAACGCAACTTTTACGAGGGGCGCGGGGGGTATGTCAATCAGTAGTCTGGGTCTTGGGAATTTAGTCTCTATAAAGCATTTCTCCGGAGCGACCGCGCGTTGTGCGTGCGTGAGTTTACAAAAATGGTGATTCGGCGACTGTAGCGCGTAGAAGATTCTGCAATATTTGAGGTTTTCGTCAATTCAATGATGCGCCAAGCATTCCTCTCATTCGAAAATGGGTCAAAAAGTTTGAAGAGATCGGTACAACGCTGGCAAAACCAAAATCCGGGCGACCAAGGTCATCGAGAACGGTAGAAAATGTAGAGAGTGTTTATCAATCTTTTCGTGGCGACTCGAACTTTTAGATTCGGAAGCGCACAAGTGCTTTAAATGTGCATAGATCATCGATACACAGCATTTTGCACAAAGACCTAATGCTGCACCCCTACAAACTTACTGGCTATAACCAAAGAACATGGTTCCAGCAAGACGGAGCAACATTACATACGTCCAATACGTCTCTGCCATGAGTTCGTGAAATTTTCCCTGGCAAATTGATCTCCAGGAGAGGTGACATAAATTGGCCTTCTCGTGGTCCTGAACTAACGCCTATGGACTTTTTCCTGTGGGGTTATCTCAAATCTAAAGTGTACGCCAAAAATCCGACTTCCCTGATGCAATTAAAAGAAAATATCCATCACGAAATGGCAGCCATCACGAAGCCTACCTGGCGAGCCGTCATAAGAAATTTTACTCTTCGATTAAATGAATTCCGCGAACGTGAGGGTTTACATTTGGACAATATTATTTTTCAGAAATAAATTCCCAAATTGTGTATGTATTTTAGTATTTAATAAACACTTTTTCGATAGAACCCTTACTTTATTTTAAATCGATCCACTAAATATCAACTTTCTTTTGGGACACTCTGTATTACAGTGTTTACCTAATTATTAACATTTGTACATAATATATTCTCAGCTTTCGCCTCCTAACTCCGTCTATTAACCCGGCGTGAATGAGGTCGGGTATCTCATACCCACCGATTTGCCCACAACAATACCCACAACACTAAATATTTCTTAACTGTGCGATTCCTGGAACTCGGCTGACTCAGTAGATGGAGGGGGTGGTGCGAGGAGTAATTTTAAGCGACAGTAACAGTGTTGCGCCAGCGGTGGAGTAAACTACATGTGCGCAAACATAGAGTGGGTACGTAATACCCGACCTCATAGTCGGTGTAAATATTTTGTGTTACATATAAGACATATGTAACTACATATTGTACATGGTGTAACTATTTCTTCTTTAATTTTGTGTATACAGTTGATCTCAATTTCCAAAAATTTTAGATACTAAGTCATAGAACTGGGTTATTTTATCATATTACCTCATTTCCCTAATGCTAATTAATATATTGCAGTAATAAGTATTATTCTAAAGTCATTTCAGTTATCAAAATCGACAATTCTATATTAGGGTATGTCATACCCACCTCGCAGCTGGTGTAACAATTTTTCACCTCATTCACGCCGGGTTAAACATCTTCGTTCAGTGTCATAATTAGAGATGAAACGGATAGTTGTTTGGCCGGATGCCGGATATCCGGCGAGCTGTGAGGCCGGATGGCCGGATATCCGGCGGCCGGATATTCGGCCCATTGTCTCGTTGCATGTCGTCAATAATCTCTTTGTTTTTTACGACTTTTAGTTCACGTATAATGGTGATTGTGATTAGTTAATCATGTTAATTTAAGTTTTCGCTACTATGCGAGGTTTTTGTAAGTTTTTACTAAAAGTTTTTAGTTTAGATATTTACTATTTATGTATTTATCATTAGAGTGCATATCTCAGAAGAAAATTTTAGTTTTTTGGAAGGCCTTATGTCTTTTTTGTAACTTTTTCGACTTTAAATAAAAGCCATAATTATAAGCCATTTTATTGATATTTACCTCGCAAAGATTAATGTATTGCATTTTATTATAGGAAATTGTCATAGTTTTTGAATATCCGGTATCCGGCTGGATATTGAGTAACTATCCGGTATCCGGCCTATCCGGCCTAAATTTACTATCCGGCCGGATACCGGAAAAGAAAAGTTTATTGTATTTTTTAATAAACCAACCTTTAATATTTCAAGTCGTTTTCAATACCCCCCTTCACCAGGTAATTAATCAGTCAATATATACAGTCAGTCAAAACACACAATAATTCTCTGTATTCAACAGTTGTACTTTTATTCTAGGTAAAATGGCAACTTTCTTAATTATTACATACGCACAAATATTAAAATTTTCTTACCTTATGAATAAAAACCTCAAATTTGATAGCAGGGTTAACCTTGTAAGCTTTTGTCACCGTTAAGTTTAATTTATTCAGAGCTTCCATGTAGTCATCCTAAAAATAAAATAAAAACAAAATTCAAACACTTAAAAATATAAAAAAGACAATAAAATAATATTGTTTAATTCCACTTCATTATATTTTTTAAAACCAACCGGTTTCGATTCAACCCGAACCTTCCTCTTAGGTACCTACCCTTCGCCCCCCACCAAAGTTGATGTTCTCTCTCCCTCATCAACTTTTCATTTAAATACTCTGTAATCCTGTATTTTATTTATATATTTTATTCACCCTTGGGAAGGTTCAGGTCGAACTGAAACCAGTAGGTTTTTTTTTTAAATATAATAAAGTGGAATTAAACAAAGTTATTTTATTGTCATTATTATAATTATATATACCCACAAAGTGTTTGCTACATGTGAAAACACTTAAAAATATTCAAAAGATGGTTATTTAACCTTAAGTGCCTTTATGGAATCATAATACATTTTCTTGAAAATGTTGGTAGAACATCAATACGGTTCCAAAAGGTTAAATCCATTGTTTCCACAGTTTCTTTGTTTCAGATAATGCAGGTACACATATCAGGCGTAAATGAATATGAATCATTATAAATATGTAGTTAGTACATTGTGGTTTTTGGGGCTTATCTGAATGAGTTATTATCTTTCTGAATAATAATCTGCCATATGGCCCATTCAAAGGAAGAATTATAATAATGATAATATTTGGCTAATTTATATAGTGCCGTTTTTGCGAAAAATCACCCCAAGGGCACTGTACAAATAAATATATAAAAGAATTAATATTACTGGCTTACAACTAAGATTTATATGAATTAATAACACTCACAATATACTGATAGAAATAATAGCTTAATTGCTTTTCTGCAGTCCCTGATGTTTCAGAAACAATACAAATAAAGAATTTAAGATTGCACACAAAAAATCAAATTTAACCCTTTTTAGATGAGCGTCATGTTTACATGCCAACCGATCGCATGCCTAAAAGACGAGCGTCATCTATACATGATGTATATGTATGAGAATTTGGAATACCAGTCTACGGGTATTGCAAATTCTTTAACTACATAGTCTTTAAAAGGTTAAAAACCATCTTGGTTTTTATTACTAATTAAACATTAGAGACTTAGAGGGTGTTTCACCATAAGCTGTCAAAAGCAGTATCCAAATAATAATGTATATTTTAGATTGTTTATTTATAAAGTACGAGTTTACTTTTCAGTACTCGAACATATGAATAGTGACTATATATATATATAGATAAATATATCGGATAAGTTAGGCGATTTTCTTCATATTGTGCATATTTATTTATTATAACAGATAGTTATCGAGAGGATGGAAAAATACCCCTTAACAAGATACATCTTAACACACTTCAGGGAGGCAAAAATAAGGAACCTGTTGGATAAAATAGAATTTGTTTTAAATCCATGTATTTTCGAAAATAATATGTACATTTGAATAAATTTTTTTGTAGTATTGGCCACACCCCAACCATACAAGTATTGTTCAAAATTATAGCCTACTTTGCTGTAGGACTCCTTAACAGAAGTTAAAATCAGTAATGGGCCATTTCGTGACATTTTATGCTTAAAAATGTACATATTTTATTATTTTACAAAAAAATTGATTTTCACTTTGTTACGAATTATTACAAAAAAAATAACAATTTGGACCAGTGCAAAAGTATAAGTTTCCTTCTGATAATATTATTCCACACAAAAGGCAAGGAGATAAGATTTCCCCATCTTGTATCACATATACATATTTATATGTTTTTTCACACATACCTACGTATATGTAGTTGGACCCCTTACAAAGAGATTGGCGTACAATATGCATATAAATTTTTTTGACAGCAATGCCTTTCCAGGCATTCAAAGTAGGACTAGGTAAGGGAACGTACCCATACTACGTGACACGTTTAGGGGGGGGGGGTCTTCAAAATGTCACGCTCCATACAAATGAGCGGCGGGTTGCTTAGGTTTTTGGTCACCGGGGGGGGGGGGGGGGGGGGGGGGGGGGGGTTAAAAATTGGTCACGTAGTATGGGTACATTCCCTAAGGTAGAACTACCATTCCCGCCTAAAGTGTGTTAACTATAATTTAAAAATACTGTTTGAAAGTTGAAATTGTAAAATTACCAAACGGTGATTGGCATCTTTAAATTTGCAAAGTTTTTCTGTCCCGAATTTTGAAAATGCATATATTTTCAGCTTGCAACATCATTTTCATTGAGAATTCCACGGGGATTTCAAGTATTAACCCCTTGACCTCGGCAAATAAGGAAGGCGTTGCCTCGGCCAGTTATTAACAACAACAACAAAACCTAATGTTTTAGAATCATTTCAAATAATTTAATTTAATTCATTGACATAAGGTATAATAGATACGTAAAAGTTTACGTGGACATTTTTGTTCCAAAATGTTTCATATCGTCGCTCACATTATAACAAAAAATCGTTAAGTTTACTAAATAAAAATAGCAAAACTTTGAAAAAAAAGGGTCAACTAATATTTAGGGATCAGTTATTTGAGAGGTAATTTTTTTTCATTAAAAACATATTGTTAGGAATTTTAAATGATATGCGCGGTGTAACACACAAAATAGGCTAAAAATAATGAGATATGCGTTATTCTCATGCGAGAAATATCTTATATTCTATTCAATCTTCTTCAAATAACAATACAAAAATAATTATAAGAGTATTAAAAAATTAGGTAAATATTCGGAACAAACGTCAACGGTTATGTAACGGGATTGTGTATGTTATCTTTACTTTAAAAAACAGCCTACGTTTTTGAATGGTTTGTCTGGCAAAGCAGGTTTTGTGTAGCGGGCTTGTGTATATTATCTTAATTTTAAAAGTTTTATCCTTCGATCAAGTATTGTCTAGATATGCCCTATCTTAGTAGCGAGCCAGTAAAATTGACACCTTGTAAGTAAATGTTAACAATACAACTCTTGTACGTATTCCAGCGCCTCGCTTCGAAGTTCGTAAATCCGATCACAAAGTTCATTCTCAATTCCCATTATGTAGTTTTATCATTCATCAACCAATCACATGTCGCGCGTGACCTATTATGGAGATGAATTTATCAATCCTACTTGGTATAAACTAGCCGTACACGCTCGTAAAGAAAATAACCCGAGAGCGTTCATTGTGTGACAAGAGGTGTTCTTTTAATTTTAAACAAACGTCGAGAAGATACGTCACGAAACCAAAGAAAGGGCTGAATTGGGAGAGGATTAATAAATAACATGAAACATTTTAGTTTTCATTTTTAGTTTTTACATTCTGAACAGGACCTCTAGAACCAAAAACGGTAGGTAAACCAACATTTTTATTATTGGGCAAAGGTTTTATCTTAGTGAAAAATATTTGGTAAATAAATAGTAAATAACCACTTGGAAAGACCCATTGCAGGGGTGTTAGTTATCCAATAAATGGTGTTTATGGGTTTCTCCCAACCGCCTGGAACCAGTTAGACTATGGCATCCCCAATTGGGGATGTGAGGCTGATTGTAGTGGGGAGGGGAAGGAGATGGGTTAGAGCAGCCGTATTTGTATTTAGTCCAGTCAAGGAAGGAGGTGTAGAGTGCGTGAGCAGGAACCTAAGCGATTCCTTCAGAAACGTGTTCAGGGTGCTTAGGGTGTGAACATATTAATAGTCCTGACGTCTAGGTGGTGAGCTAGGGGAGGGAGGAGGGGGGGGAGAAGGTCCCAATTTTCGGATGTGCGCTTATATCTCGAAAACGGTGCGTCGCAGAGGACAATTTTCTTATAAGTAAAAGCTCATAAAATTATGTACAACTTTTATTCTATACGTAATTTTCTAAATCCAAGCTAAATATAAATTAAATTCAAGTCTAAGTCCCACAATCTGTTACAAACAAAAGTGATGTGTCAGTAATAAGATAAAAACAGCTTTTTCTGAAAATGATGACATTTTACTAAAAAACTTAAAATTGCTGTAAATATTTACTGGTTAGAGATTAATTTGCATATGTATATTCTAAAAGGGAATTAAATTCTTTACAACTTCTTTCAAATAAATTTCTTTCATTGATGAATATTTTAGACGATATGAAGGAATGTTTGATTCAAAATGTGAGGTAAAATGATTTTTTTCGAAAATATCTACATTTGTGGAGCGTGAAGTTTCTGTAGGAATCGCTTAGGTTCCTGCTCACGCACTCTACAACACCTTTTGGACCTTTCATTGACTGGACTAATTGTGGGATATTCCTTCAAAACTTCGAGGCAGAAATTTAGAAAGTAAGTTTTCAGCTAAAAAATAGTTGATACTTAGTCTTCTCCCACTAGCTCAATCGGAGAGTTATTTGCGGTGTTTTCAGTTTGTTAATGATCGATTTGGGAAACCACCAAACAAGGTTGGAAAATGAAAAGATTGGTACATAAAATAAAGAAATGTTTATTAATAAAACCATGTCTTTTGATATACAAATGCCCCTTTAGAGACATTGCAGCAAATGATTTTCTGACGCTTCTAGGAAAAGTTTTAATCTCTTTATGGACGGATCTGGAAGTTTATTTACTGATTTTAAAATTTATTTTATCGGAAGCAGATTTTTGAACAAACCAAAGCTTGTAACAAGAATTAAATTTACGTTACCCATCGCGTTGTTGCATCGCAGCCTGGACAAGGGACGGCGAAATTTGACTTTGATCCTTTTTTAAAATACATACTAACTAATATATATTTTTTTAATCTACACGAATCAATCATAATATTATTTCATAACCTTTTTTTTAAATTAAGTAAACGCTGAGCATTGCTCAGGAAATATGTCAGTTTTTTATAAACAATAAACGTGGTTAAAACTAAGAAAATTATTAATTGCGAAAAAGAAATTCATTCAGCAAATAATACGAAATGGGCTATTATATTTTGTGCTTAAAATACGAAAAAAAAACTGAGAAACGTTTTTTAATTAAAAATAAATTAATTAATGAGCCCATTACCAGTTCGGCCCTTCTCTGTAAAGCGCTCACCCTCCCCCCGCTTGCTGAGCGGTAACCCCGACCACTCCCCGCCGCGTGAACGAGTCGAAGCGCGAATGACGTCAGAAATATTGCTTGACAAATTTTAAAAACTATAATTTTATTCACTTATATGAATGCGGTGTGTAAATGCAATCTGTAACACATATATTTTTTTCTGTATTCTGATAGCTGACTACTCTTTCAAAAATAAAGTCCGCGGCGTGTACCTTGTAAAATATTCGGTAGTGGTATATTTTTGTGTTTGAAAAAATTTACCCCCGTCTGGACGGCTGGCAATGCAAATTAGTTTCAGTGTAGACCTTACAGTTCGATAAAAGATACAACACTAAGAACTGTGCGATCTAAACGATGCAATACGATGCATATACTTTTTCATAAATGGGCCGTGAGCCAATTTTATTCTGGTTTCGGAAGTTTGAGGGGCCATGATGAATTTTGTAGGGCCTGTCTAAATATCATAGGTCAATGGTTTTATCAAAAAAAGGTGCGTATTAACCGTTGACGTTTGTTCCGAACTGCAAACAGAGTGATTTGACAGTGTGAAAGCAAATTTTCAATTTACGTAAATAAAATTAAAAATGTAACATTTTCAACCTCCCCCAATGCAAATAGTTGCTTTTTATGGTAATTAAGAAGAATCTAAAAGTTTTATCAAAAAAGTGCGTATTAACCGTTGACGTTTGTTCCGAACAATTACCAAAAATTATAATAATATTATTTGTTTTACTAAATAAAACTTTTGTATAAACATTTACTACTAATCATAGATAAGTACCTAACGATTATTTTGTTATAAAATTTTGTGTAAATGGAGCGATGATTCGTCAAACATTTGTTTGTCGGCTCAAACTATGGCGCATGCATAGTTCTAAAATAAATTCGAAAAAAAAAATTCATATTTTTTGAGATACATGGTGTTATAAAGTGAGCGACGATGTCATTGCCTTTTATTATCATGTCGCAGCTATCAATAGACATATAAAAGTTTGCACCGACAGTTAGGTGCTATGAGATTTGTCATGGAGCTATGAGACTTAATATTGTTTGCTCAAGAAGGAAAAAGATATCGATAGAATGCATAATGAATATGAAGAGATAAATAAGCACACCTGAGCGTCAATAACGAACACCAATGCTCCGCATCCTCCGAATATCATATCCGAGTCAAAAGCCGGGTCGAAGAAGTCAATCTGTCCAGGAAAATCCCAAATCTGGAATTGGACAAAGCTGCTGTTGTTGATGTCATCCTTGACTATCTTATTCGTGGATTCCAGGAAAAGGGTTTCATTTGGGGACATTTTGTGGAATACCACCTTTTGTATTGAGGATTTTCCTGATCTGCAAAAATATAATAATTGTTAGTTACATAGTTTTCACAATGTCCAGTGAGCTGCCCCAGACAGTTGGGAGAAAATTGTAATGAACTAAATTAAAAGGTGTGAATTTATTAAGGTTCACATTCTAAATATAACTGCACTAGAAGAAATCAATAAGAAAATAATTAATGTTGTTAAAGCATTAACAATAAATTAACAGATTCATAAAAAAAGTGTGTAAATATACATTACTCAGCAAATGTGGATTTGATGTACTAATAATTACGTTACTAGTGCCTCTGGTAAAGTACAAAATGCTTGTAAAAAGCACTGTAAATTATTTTTAGATTAGTACTCTGTTAAGTACACAAGAATAATTCAAGTTTAAAGCCCTCGATAGCTTATAAGTTGTAGAAATAAACAATAGTTGCAAAACTTAATTTTTATTATAAATTCTATTATTATTGAAATTTTCAAGAATATGTTCATCAATGACCAAAATTCTGGTACATTAGCAAATCAATTTCGAATGAAACAAGTATTTACGTTTGCACCAAAATGAATAGATTAGTTTGCTGGAATAATGAATGAGTGACCTGCGGAGACCCATGAGGAGTATTCTTGGTTTTTGTTCAGATTGCATTGATCCTGACTGAGGATCTGAGTCTTGTTCGAATGGTCCATAGCCAAAGTCTTTGGGGAATGATCCCACATCGAAACCACCCACTGGTTCATCTTGATAACTCTGAAAATTGGCAAAAAGGTACATGAAATTGTCAGATGTTATCCAAGTACAAAAAGGGTATTTAAATGCAATTCTTTCTCACCATGGCAGAACGCCAGAGTGCCTGTGGAAAATAATATACTCTTATGAATTATGTGAGTTAATTCGTGAGGAAATAAAACATTTACGCAGCACAATTTTCCAAATCGAAAGATTTCATGAATCACAATACAAAATGTCAATTGACAGCACAAGGGAAACACGAACATCTGTGCAAGTAAAAAAATTATAATGCAAAATCGAAACCTACGCAATGAATTTATACTGCCGAGTAAAAAAAGGCTATTATTTGAATGTAATGAACACAACGTGAAGAGGTTTAATCATACCTTTTCAAAAACGCCTTCCATCTCATTCAGTGTTGCCAGCTTGATTTTAAGTAAAGCTAGATGTCACGAATAAGAGCTAAAAAAACAGCAAAAATCTTAAGCCTCGATTACATTAAAGCAAATTTACAAGCTACTAGCCGGCGTATTCAAAGGCGTCTACTAATATCTACAGGAATTCCAAAAACTGAAAAAATCGAACTAATATCTATGAGAACCAAAGTGTTGACGAATATCTACAGCTCAAACTGTTGACTAATATCTATGAGAACCAAAGTGTTGACGAATATCTACAGCTCAAACTGCTGACTAATATCTATGAGAACCAAAGTGTTGACGAATATCTACAGCACTGGCAGAGGTTGGATTTGCAATTATGTATAGCATATTTAGCTGATTAGTCCAACCTACGCTCTGTAGATATTAGTTCAACCTACGCTGTGTAGATATTAGTCAACACTGGGACCGTCATAGATATTCGTCGACCTTAGCTATGTAGATATTAGTCAACACTCTGAAGTTCGTAGATATTAGTTCAACATATGAGCTGTTGATATTCGTCCGACATACAGGCTGTAGATATTAGTATCTGGAGTCGGCGTTTTCCACTATCCGCTGGTAAAGTCCTTCAGTGTAAAATACAAATGATTACACTGAGCGAGTTTACTAGCAGATAGTGAATTCGTCGGCTTCTAGCTTGTAAACTCGCGTAATGTAATCAAGGCTTAATATGATTACACTGAGCGAGCTCACTAGCAGATAGTGAATACGTCGGTTAGTAGCTTGTAAACTCGCTCAATGTAATCGAGGCTTTATGTAGTCTAGTTGGAACCGAAAAAAAAATACTGCTAATGGAAATAATAACTTGTGGTTTCGAATTCAATCGATTTTCTTAGTATGGAAACGTATTTTTGAAGTGAAACTTCTTTAGCACCGTTGAGATGACATTAAAAAGAGACAAACACATACATGTATAGAATGCAGCCAGGGCTGGGCAGTATTTGAATAACTTGTAATTGAAATACGTATTTGAAATACAAATACGTATTTTGTATTTGTATTTCAATTACTCCCTAAAAATGTATTTTGTAATTGGTATTTCAATTACCTGCTGCTGAGGTATTTTGTAATTTGTATTTCAAATACTTATGGCTTCAAAATACATTTTCAAATACATTTAGCGATCTTAATAATGATAAAGAAAAATAAACAGACATAGATAATACATAGACTAAAAACGCTAGAATCCTGTACTATTGTCCTATTTTCACTCTTACTGATGATTATTTGTAGTTCTCTTATCATTGCTTTATAATGTACTGTACATTTTTTTGTCATGCTAGTTATTATTATTGTCCTGTGCTATAATAGCTTTGTATTGTACATTTTCGTATCATATAGGAATAATTTGACTGAATACTAGATTATTTTTAACTGCAGAGCGCACTTCTAGTGAAATAACATAAAATTGCGCTATACAAATGTCATCTATTTATATAAAAATGAATCCTGATTCCCTTTGTCACTCCATAACTTCAGAACGACTTTACCTATTTCATTAAAATTTTTTTAAGTTTTCTAATACTTTGTAGAAGGTTCTTACGGATAGAAAAATTAAGAAAATTAAGCAGAAAATTGGATAATTTCAGAAAACTTAACGATTATTTTAACTTCGCATGTTTGAAAGTTTGCGCGTTTGATGAAATTGAATTTAGCAGGCAGCTGTTTTTTTTGTAACAAAAGAATTGCTTATGGATTTTTGAAATTATAGATATTTTAAATAGGTACCCATGTTAGGTATCAGATTTGATTGATTGTTCTTATAATATACAAAAATGGATATTTTTAATATGTGAAAAATGAAAATTTGAATAAAAAAATTGTAAGAGCTGGCACGCGAGTTGTTTGAAAACTGAATGTACTGGGAGTGAATATATAGAACGCGGGAGGGGGGTTGGCGGGACGGGGGAGCGAGAGAGGAGAGAGGATAGGCGGGGATGGTGTAAGGGGAACGCGGGAGGGGAAGGGGATGCTGGAGGGGAACGGGGACGCACGGGAAAGAACATGCAGGGAGAAACAAATTATTTCTTTGAATATGGCATTGCAACGCATGCCGGGAAGCAGCTAGTGTTATAATAATAATAAAAATTATTATCTGACACTTAACAAAAAACAAAAAACTTTACAAGTGGAGCGGAGACGAGATGTGTCTTCTGAACAATGTGATTGGTCAATTTTTGCACGTCTCTGTTTCACTCTACTCAGCTTTGCTTCTATGGAAACGCACCTTAGATAAGGGCACTTACGACAATTTATTGCAACCAAAGGTTCTACCAAAACCAAATGTATTTTGTATTTTGTAATTCGTATTTTGTATTTGAAATTAAAAAAATGGTTAAAATACTGTATTTTGTATTTCAAATACACGACTTGAAAGTATTTTGTATTTTAAATACATCCGAAAAAGTATTTTGTAATTTGTATTTCAATTGTACACAGCGAAGCATGTATTTTGCCCAGCCCTGAATGTAGCCTGCGAGAGAATGAGATAGCAATAAAATATAATTATAGAATGAATCCATACCTTCTTACAGTACCTACGAAGAGTCGAGCTGCGCTCATTATTTACTTTGAATAAGAACTTACTTTTGAAGGCTTCTATTGGTTGAGATTGTGTGGTGAAGTTTCACTTCTACCGCGTGTGAACTGCACTCGATATTTTTTTTATGAACTTACTGCTGAACAGCCCCAAGAGCGGGCATGATTGGTTTATTTATGCATCGGGCAATACTAACGTGGATTGTCATTTGTCTACATTTACATGGTCATTACTGTCATTAGGGGATTGGTTTATTTATGGTCATTAGTGTCAGTGTCATTATGTCTATGTCAAAAATATTGAAATCTCAAACGTACCGAATACTTTTTTTGTATAATGTCTGTAGTTAAATCAGAAATATCGAATACTGTCAATTATTTTATATGACGCAATAGACATAACTCTTAATTTCCATCACTCGTTACGATTCAAAATGGATTTATCAAAGTTGCTAAGCGCAGATGAAAATGAGCAAAACTTTAAAAATGAGCTGTTTTATGGCATATGTCAGTGCTGCCTCTCTGAAGAAGGACTGCAAAATATGTTGCAGTCCTTCTTATATGATGGCAGCCTTGAAATATATTCAGATATGCTCCTGAAATGTTTTTCTATTGAGGTAAGAAATAATTTTTTATTCAACTGTCTTACTATTCTACACCCATGTCTAGATTTTATGTTACCTATAAGACATTTTGGTAAATACTGCACTAACCGCCGCACTTTTATTAAGCCATATTTTGGAATTTACACCACATTTTAACTTAATTACTACAAGAAACAACTAATAACATAAATAACTAATGAAATAACGTCTGGATAGATGGTAAGAAATTCATTAAAATGCCATTTTTATTCAATGGAAGTTCATAATTTCTTCAAGATTCCTTTGCCGCTATTTTAGTTTTTTTTTATGGATTGACATTTGTGTGTTTTTTTTTTCTATGTAAATATGCACGAATTAGGATGGGCAGAAATGCAGAGCAGAAATGTCGTCGCAGGACAGACGACGCAGAAATGGGTGACCAACATATGCTGCAACGCAGCTTAGTTCAGCATGTGTCTGCTTGGACGCTGTCGCTGAGAATGTCGAGTTCCGAGCCCCATTCTGACTTTAAAATGACTAACTAACTAACTAACCATCACGCCGTTTCCCTGCAGGGGTAGGCAGAGAGGACGGACCGCCAAACAACTCGGTCTTGGCACACACTCTTTGCCTCACTCACATTCATACATCGTCTCATACATACTCTTCTATTATTCTGACTTTTGACATGGCCCGTCTCAAGTATCTGATTTCTTGATTGTGCCATGTCTTCCTCGGGCGTCTCCGACTTCTTCTACCATTCACATTTGCATCATATATTCTTTTAACACTACTTTCTTCGTTCATTCGTTCTACGTGCCCAAACCATCTGACGGTCCCTTTCTTAATTTTGCTCATTATACTTACATCAGCCTTACATTCTTTGCGGATATCCACATTTCTAACACGATCATACATGGTTTTACCACACATACGTCTCAGGGATCTCATTTCAACAGCATTCAGTTTACTTTCATCCTTCCTCTGCCAGTTCCATGCCTCACTGCCATACATCAGGGTAGGTACCAGGACTCCATTGTGGACTGCTAGTTTAGCTTTTATTGAAAGTTTTTTATTAGCTCCAACTCACACTCGATAAATGCTGGCGTCCCGCAGGGATCGGTTCTGTCTCCGACTTTGTTTTTGTTGCACATAAACGACCTTTTGTCATGTGCACCAATTCACTGTTATGCGGATGACAGTACAGTTAATGATAGCTTTTTGTTTGACAAGCCCCCAAAGGGCTCACAAACTCCAACAGCTCGTAGGGCTTTGAAGCAAAGAATGGACGGTTACCTCGAGAGTGTTTTCTCTTGGGGTAAAAATAATCTCGTTGAATTTAATGTTTCAATGACCCAATCTTGTTTGATTACGTCTAAAAGGGATCGAAATGAAAATCTAGTCTCTTTCAACGGAAGCAATCTTCCGAACACGCCCTCCATTGATATGCTTGGTGTAACCCTAAGTGACCAGCTCAGGTATGGGGGCTCCATCGAAGCCAGAGTAAAGTTAGCCTCCCAAAAGCTGGGCGTACTGTACAGGGCCCGCATATTTTTGACATATATTTTTAGCTGTTTGAGACACATTCTAAGTAAAGAACTACTGAGAATGACGTACTTCGCATTCTGTCAATCCATAATCCAATATGGTATAATAGGATGGGGTGGCGCCTATAAAACTCACACACAATCTCTTTACATTGCGCAAAAACTAATAATTAAAATAATATTAAAAAAACCTTTTCTATATCCATCTGAACTCATATTCAAAGAATTTAAAGTCAGAAAATTAAATACTCTCTTCCTGTATCATTCAACCTTACAAGTTTACAAAGAGGATATCCTAAACAAATCCATACCCTTCAAAAACACAGTAAATCTCAGGCAAAAATACATGTTACCAATTCCCATTTGTAAAAAAACTTTGGGTCAACAAAACTATAAATACTTAGGAACAAATTTCTTTAATAAATTACCAGAAAATATAAGATCCCTTAAGGACAGTTTCAAAAATTTCAAAACACAATTAAAAAAATATACTGAAAACCTTAACTAAAAAAAAAAATAATAATTAAAAAAATATATACATATACACACATGTTTCTCTTATTTTTAATATAAACTAAATTTAAAAAAAATATGTACTGTAAAAATATGTGTAAGTATGTACTGTACCAAAAAAAAAAAATAAAAAAAAAAAAATACTTTAATAGTACACAACTGCTAACCTTGTACAAATCACAAGTACGCCCCACGGTTGAATTTGGCAGCCATCTCTGGTATGGAGCTCCAAAATACCTGAAAAATACCCTCGACTCTGTGCAGAAACGGGCGGTCCGTTTGATAGATTCTCCCATCTTAACAGACGGATTGCAATCTTTATAGCACAGGCGTCGGGTGGGAATGCTATCCTTGTTCTACCGGTATTACAATGGAAGATGCTCCGAGGAACTAGCATCATTGATCCCTTCGGCACCGGTGCATAGTCGGGAAACACGCCAAACGCGTGCCCAACATTTGTACACGGTTGACATTTGTCACATGAGAACGGGTCGTTTCTTCGACTCGTTCTTGTGTTCAACAGCTCGGCTGTGGAATGATTTGCCAGCCTCTGTGTTTCCTCCTTCCTACAACATGAGTTTCTTCAAGACCAATGTTCATTCCTTCCTCTCCTCAAAAAGACCCTCCACACAGCATCCCAGATGACATAGGCCCTGAGGGAAATTATTTTCCTCAGGGCCTCCTGTGTGGAGTTAATGTTAAAAAAAAAAAAAAAACGGCATTCAGTCCTCCATTAATGGAGTTACCGGCATTTTACCGGGACTTTAAAATGAATTATTTATTATTGATTTATAGTCTTTCAAAGCGCAGTACTGAAAACGCGAGATTCTCATAGGAAATACTGGCCGCCTGCGCTGCGGCCACAACTCGCAAGACGCAGTGCAGTGCACCAGACGCAGTGCAGTGCAGACGCGTTTCTGCGTGACAAGTACCTGCCCCACAGCATATGTCGTTTCATACATGTCTATATATTGCAAAATTGGACCTTCTCTTCTCTGCACATTCTGTGCGGCCTGCGTCTCTATTTAATAATCTATTTTTGGCATGTAAATAGTTGTTTCTTGTAGTTATTGTTGAAATGAAGTGTAATTTCCATAATCTGTGCCTAAAAGTGCGGCGGTTAGGGGAATAATTACTGACATTCTTTGGGGTAAAATTTTACCTACGACTATCACTCTTTAGTATGCATATTTTTAGTAACAACACTTTCATTCAACTTAATTCAATAACTAACGCAAGTAACAAGTATTTTGGTTGTCGGAGATCGAAAATAGAAAATCAAAATTAATATTTTATGCCAAGTATGGTGGCCAAATGTCATGTTGATAGAAGTATTACTTACTAATAATAATAACGTAGTATTTATATAGCGCAGTTTTGTGATATTTCACTTCAAGTGCGCTTAATTATAATAAATACTTATAATCAATAAAAAAATTATTTTTAGGTTATTTCTTTTATCTTTTTTAATTATTCCCAAACTAAGAACATATTTTCATATATAGGTTTTTAGTTTGGGTTTCTTAAAAAGAAAAAAATGTTTTTTAGTAATTATGCATAATATGTGTGGTAGTCGTAAGTAAAATTTAACAATTTTGCTTATACAGGCTTGAAATTCAAGCAGTGCAGAGTTGTAAATTTATTAAATTATTAATCCCTTTTTTAGGTTCAGAGTAACAATGTGAATATAGAGTCTCTGTACCTGATATGTGCATCCTGTATTGAACAATTGAGGAGTAGTCTTTCATTTCGTCTGCAAGTGGAAAAGGCGCAATCCTGGTTTCATCACAGTTCATTGACAGGCATGGATACTTCATTAGTTATTTGTCAACTGTAACTACCTAAATGTTATTCCTCCATAAATTAACAGTTTAAAAAACTATACTTACTGTATTTATTTAGTACACAATAATATCTTTATGACCGTTGTTCCCAACTTTACGATCGACCAATCTAAGTCCAAACATTTTATCGTTGATTATCTTAAGTGACCCCTCCCACTTTCATAGACAATAAAATGGCATCAAAGCAAAAAGCTTTCGATGTTAAATTAATATTTAAATATTAATTATTGTATTTATTATTAACACACATAATTTAAACAAATTTATAAAATATATTAAAATTAAAGTGTCAGCTTGACCTTTGCCGCCGTCGCGTCGGTACCTCGGTACATGGCACTTGGCTTGGCACCACTCTGTTGCCACTTTTTATAACTTTGCTTTGCTGAGACTAAACTTAATCCACTAGTCCGGTTTCCTTGGATTGAGCGATGCTTATGGCATGCTTAAGCGATGCTTGCTTGTTGGAAAGAGCGTAGTTATGCATTTGAGCAGTGTTGAGCCTTAGTTACGGCTTAGCAGTTGATTAGTAGGATTGGGAATAGCGGCCTTTAGTGGCATAATATGAAACTAATTCTGCTTCTGTCACTTACTTGTATAATAATGCAAGGTCCTTAGTAAAAGTGTAATCGTTCTAACTTATTATGTCTTTCCAGATTGTGTGATAAAAAAATTTGAGAACTCGGAGGAAGAGGAAGACCAATTAGAACAATCTGCGTTTGGGGAGATTCTTAAACCAGACCTTCGTGTATCTGCAATCCGACCGAAGAAAATTAAAGGCAAAAGCAAATCTAAATTATCAAAAATTGTACAGCGAAGCAGAAGAAGAACAAATCTGAAAATTGTTCGGAGAGATATTTCAAAAAAGATTTTGAAGAGTTTTACCAAGGATAAAATTAAATCTATGCCCAAGAGTGAATACAGAAAATTATACAATAAAGTATATCATTCAGAGTTAATCCCATTTAAATTAGATAAAAAGGCAGTTACTTGTCATGTTTGTGAAGAGACATTTCGGTTTCATAAAGGGCTCGCCGATCACATGAGAGTTCACTATCCCAACTTTGTATGCGACGTTTGTGGGAAATCGTTTGTCACAAAGAAGTATCTTGAGAAGCATATAATGCGACACGATGACGGTAGAATACCATGTAGTATTTGTAATAAACTGTTGAAGAAGTCTACTTTAGGAGATCACATCAGGCGCCACACCGGACCTAAAGTCAAACATAAATGTACACTTTGTTCGGAAAACTTTGACGATTATTACAAGCGTCGAGAACATATGGAAAAGGCTCATGCAATTGACAAACCGAGATACTTATGTAATCTTTGTCCAAAATCATTTGGATATTCCAGCGCTTTGTCGAGACATGTGCGAAGTTTTCATCTTGAAGAAAAAAACTTTATATGCATCGAATGTGGGAGGGAATTCTTTTGTAGGAAAACCTTTGACGAGCATTCCCTTGTTCACAGCAAGGAGAGAAATTTCCAATGTGTGATTTGCTTCAAAAACTATGGCAGAAAGAACACTCTGAATCAACATATGAAGATTCATAGTGATATGAAGCAGCACATTTGCCCCGTATGTGGAAGACCTTTTACCCAAAAGTGCACCCTGATCTGCCACCTCAAAGTTCATGAAAAGACTGATGACATCATTATCACATATCGGGAGTTGCCAGAGGAAAACTCATTATAAGTGACTGGATTCTGCTGGAGTTTTAATTTTATTAATCTCTTAAAATTAAATACAGATAAACTGTCTTATTATTTTTATCATAATAAATAAATACAGAAATTTTGAAATGACGATACGACCTAATTTTGACGGTATTGACCTAATTTCCTTCTCAAAAGTAAATCGCAGACTCTTTTTCATTTTTGTTATGAGAAATGTTTGTGCCAAGATACTATTTAAATTTTACATTAGTGGATAAAACAGATAGGAAAAACCCGCTACGGTTTTTTTTGTTAGTCCCTGCGAACTACTTTTGAATTATTCCGTGTTAATTATAGAACTTCACCCTTTTATTTGGCTAACAACTGATTTAGTAGCATGCTTACCTAAAAAAAAAGGTATTTGCAAATGAAACAGCTTATTAATTTAATTGCTACTAGAAGATCATAATTTTTGAAGTGAAACGGAAGTGCGTCACAAAAATATATTATTGGACGGGTCCTCGGTTCTAATATAATGCGGTAGCATGGAGGCGTAAAGCGCGTGACAAATCTCACTGACCAGAGACATCCAGCGAACGGAAGTTTGAATCCTACGAAATCCAAAAAAAAAAACATTTTTATTTTTGTTAAACCAATGTCCCATCTTCAAACCTCCTTAAAATAAACAGGCAAAAGAAAAGAAAGCGATTTTCTAGTTTCACTTCTACGGCGTATGAATTGCACACTCTGATTGTTGTTTTTTAACTTTCACATGTAGCGTTCACATATACATAATTATAATTTTAATAAAATAACTTTGTTCGTATACCACTTTATCGATTAACTTAATATATAAGCTTTCTGGTTTTGATTCCGCCTGAATTGTTCTCAAGGTTTCATAAAAATATATAGTATGGGAAGGGATGATGTCATGGCAAGGGCTGTTGAGCAAGGAAGTGTTTTTTTAAATTATAATTAAGAAACAATTGTGAAAAACATGTTTACTCGTCTTTCGCAATTATTGGATATTTCAGGAAAGGTGAAGCACAGCTTCCTATTACCCAATTTACTTTGGTCTGCCCTGATGATTTTTTAATGTTTGGTTCCTCCTTTGTTAAAAGCCAGTATTTCGTCTAAACTTAATTAATTAATATATACTAGTGTTGCAACAGAACTCTGCTTCCGCGTCCGCTTCTGTAAAAGTTCCGCAAGTTTTTTCACTTCCGTTTCTGGTTCCGCAAACTTTATAACAGAACTCTAAAGAAAGAATAATTTGCTTCTACTTCAAAATCATCATCATCGTTACAAATATTGGAATCGATGTTAAGTGTAAATGAAGACCAGGAGGAGAACTCTTCTACAACTGACGAAGGTGACAATTTGTTTTTAGAGATACAGTCACACCTTCGGGAGTACAAGAAAGAGAAGAAACTACCTCTCCATGAGGATACCCTTATGTGGTGGAAAGTGAATGCGCATAAATACCCCCATCTGTTGCCAATAGTTCGCCAATACCATCACCTCCCCCCAGCAGGGTAGTCAGTGAGCAATTATTTAGTGGAGCTGGTTTAATATATGAAGAACACCGAAACAGATTCAAAGGTGTAGAAGCAGCCAAATTACTTTTTATTAAATATAATTTACCTCTGTTTAATTTCGAGTACTAAAAATACAAAATACAAATTTAATTAAACAAATCTGTTGTACAATTAAAAAAAAAAAAAAAAAAAAAAATCTTAAAAAATAAAATTGTGCTTTTTCTTCATAGTACTAACACTTCCGCTACCGCTAAGATTCACTTTTGACATCTGTTTCTAAGGGTCGACCGAGATCTCGGTCTCGGCATTCTCGGCTACAAATTCTACCGAGAACTCTGTCTCGGTTCTCGGCGAAAAATCGCCGAGATTCTGGGCCATAACCGAGACCGTTGTAAGTAGGTACGGTATAGGTAATGGGATTCAAATCTACCGCGCGCGTCCACATTCGTCACTTGGCAGGGTTGCCAAACGTACGAGGTTCCTCGTACAAATACGAGATTTGTGGCCTTCCGTACGAGGTACGAGGACACTATCAACCTCGTACAATTATGTACGAGTTTTGATAATACCTATGGCTATGCGAACATTTTGCATCACTATCATATAATAGTAAAAACTAGTGCCATCTATCAGAACTTGTAGTTCTGATGGATGGCACTTGTAATTACTCAAAATCGAAGACTCTTCCAAGCTAGCTCATTTTGCCCTTTCTGCACTATCCCTACCCTGCCCTACCCCGTGCGAATGCTCACTACGAGCGGGTTTTTTAGTAAGGTAAATTTAATTAAAACAGACATAAGAAACCCGGCTAACTGTGGAAACAGTGAACGGCACACTTCTTGCTGCAGAAAGCGCAAAAGGTTCAACTTGTACTGGAAACTGTGTCAATTTTGAACCCACAAAAGAAATGTATAGCCGCATGACAACAGACAAAATATACGGCAGAAAAAACGACGACAGTGAGGATGTTCCTGACATAATATTTGGAGAGGAGATATAAATTATGTTACCTTGATTTACATTTATTTTTTTGTGATTTAACTTGAGTAATAATAAAGATTTTTTTAAATACAACACAAAGGGATGTTTTATTTAGTAGGAAACTTACAATAGTTTATTTCATTGAGTAAAAAGTCAGTAGTTGTACTAAATGTACGAGGTTTGAAAGTCAAAGTACGAGATTTTTAGCTGCATTCGTACGAGGGATTTTTTTTTACGGTTGGCAACCCTGTCACTTGGTGTCAGTGCGTGAGAGAGCTGTCAATTATACGACATGAGGTGACACTCTTTGAAGGGTGAAAACGCAGAAAAATTGCTTTTTATGTGCTACAACATCATGTTGTTCAATTTTGGTTATTAAGGGCGGCTTGCACCAACTATGGCTAATTTTATCTTAAATTGTATTTAACTAAATGCAGCAAAGTCACTAAATACATTTAACTTAAATGTGTTTAGTTCCGTCCTGCACATGTCCTGCACATAATAACTCCGAACTTTTTTGTGTCGTGACGTATGATTAATGACCATATCATTTTATTGGTCCAAATTTCCATAGAAAGACTGTTGAGAACTGAGTAGTATATCTAAGTAGGATATCTATGGTATTATATGTCAAATAGAGATAGCACATTGTTCGAACCGAATATTCCTAACCTCCCAACGCCGGCGTAAATATTTGTGAAAATGATTCCTTGATATCACTGCGGTGTCGAAGGCTGTGAAGATATTGATTCAATTCGACATAAGTTACCGACCCACTTAAGGAGTGTCACGAAGCCCGGCAGCAGCAATTCGATCCTCAAAAGCATCCCGGGTAAGCGTTCGCTTGGTAATCGGCGTCTGGTATCTTTTGTTTAGAATAATGTGATAATTGACCTGCAATATTGTGTTTTTCTAGATAAAATAATTGATAATCAATACCAGAATGTAATATCAGTGATACAAGGAGGACTTCCACAAGCTTTACCTTTGACGAGGACAAAATCAACGACTTCAAAGAAGAGGCAGATGATGAAATCAGAGATTGGGTACGTTTATAAGTACATTTTAATAATATTTGGATGATTTGTATAGCACCGTTGGTAATTATCGGTTCGGACTGGCCACGCTTATTACGAATAATTTTTAGAAAAAAACTTGGTAATTATCGGTTCGGACTGGCCACGCTTATTACGAATAATTTTTAGAAAAAAACTTTAGATTCGCCTTAATTACTATAAAAGGAAACTTTTTGGCTTTGGGGCGGCGGAAAATAATGCATTTTAATTTTCAATTGCATAAAACCAAAATTCTCTTCGCGAACCGACGCAGCGAAAATCCGCGGCCGTAGCTGTCACTTGCTGTCACTGTTATGGACTGTAGCTGACTTCGCGGGATACCTACATGAAATACCGCGAATCACAAACCATGTTACACAAACCTAGCGTAGCCGCTAAGCCACTTGAAAACTGGGATGTTTTTCTTGCCTTGACGCGAGTAGGCGTTATAAAGGGGCACTTTCTTTTGTATCACAAACCATGTTACACAAACAAGCCCGCTAGACAAATTTCATAATTACGCGCCTTATCCCATGAAGTCGGCTACAGTCGTATTAGCTCTTGTTAATTTATCAAGGATACCAACATCACAGTGACATGTACGGCCGCGGATTTTCGCTGTGTCAGTCGCGAAGCGAATTTTGGTTTTATGCAATTGAAAATTAAAATGCATTATTTTCCGCCGCCCCAAAGCCAAAAAGTTTCCTTTTATAGTAATTAAGGCGAATCTAAAGTTTTTTTCTAAAAATTATTCGTAATTATCGGTTCGGACTGGCCACGCTTATTACGAATAATTTTTAGAAAAAAACTTTAGATTCGCCTTAATTACTATAAAAGGAAACTTTTTGGCTTTGGGGCGGCGGAAAATAATGCATTTTAATTTTCAATTGCATAAAACCAAAATTCTCTTCGCGAACCGACGCAGCGAAAATCCGCGGCCGTAGCTGTCACTTGCTGTCACTGTTATGGACTGTAGCTGACTTCGCGGGATACCTACATGAAATACCGCGAATCACAAACCATGTTACACAAACCTAGCGTAGCCGCTAAGCCACTTGAAAACTGGGATGTTTTTCTTGCCTTGACGCGAGTAGGCGTTATAAAGGGGCACTTTCTTTTGTATCACAAACCATGTTACACAAACAAGCCCGCTAGACAAATTTCATAATTACGCGCCTTATCCCATGAAGTCGGCTACAGTCGTATTAGCTCTTGTTAATTTATCAAGGATACCAACATCACAGTGACATGTACGGCCGCGGATTTTCGCTGTGTCAGTCGCGAAGCGAATTTTGGTTTTATGCAATTGAAAATTAAAATGCATTATTTTCCGCCGCCCCAAAGCCAAAAAGTTTCCTTTTATAGTAATTAAGGCGAATCTAAAGTTTTTTTCTAAAAATTATTCGTAATAAGCGTGGCCAGTCCGAACCGATAATTACCGCACCGTTTTTGTGAAAAATCACCTCGTCTGTAATGGACTGCTGGTACCTGCCCTGATGTATGGCAGTGAGGCATTGAATTGGCAGAGGAAGGAAAAAAGTAGATTGAATGTTGTAGAAATGAGATCCCTGAGGCATGTGTGTAGTAAAACCATCCATGATCGTGTGAGAAACGTGGAGATCCGCATAGAATGCAAGGCTGATGTAAGCATACTGAGTAAGGTTAAGAAAGGGACGCTCAGATGGTTTGGCCATGTAGAGCGAATGAACGAGGAAAATAGTGTACACGTTCCAAATGTGAATGGTAAAAGAAGCCGAGGAAGACATGGCATGACCAAGTGAATCAGATTCTTGAGTCGGGCCATGTCAAGAGTCAGAATAATAGAATAGCATGTATGAAACCATGTATGAATGTGAACGAGGCAAGGAGTGTGTGCCAAGATTGAGTTGTTTGGTGGTCTGTCCTCTCTGCCTACCCCTGCGGAAACAGCATGATGGTAAAGTTGGTCATTTAACTGGACTACCTTTTTACACGGTGCAATTATAGGTTTTTGTTTTGAATAATGTGGTAATTTGTTTGAAATATTGTGTTTTTCTAGGTAAGAGGAAGTCTCAACTCCCTCAACTATCAACTCAACACCCAGAAAGAGGAGAATGCAGTTGCAAATGGCGGGGACCAGGCGTCAATTGAGATACGCTCAACAAAATAATGCAACGGAACGCATCGCTACGAGTATTGAAGATTTTCTTTCCGGCTCTCTCTGAATGCATATATTTAAAGTATGCTCAATATAGGATGAAATTGTTGTCCTCATTTATCTTACTTGTCTTGTTCTTATTTATTATTTATAAGACATCACAATGAACATCTTTTTTTTGGAAATCAGCAATCCTATAAAATTATCCTAAAAAGACTGCTTTGTAATGAATATCTTTCAACACCTTTAAAATATGTTTGTATATTATTTTGTGAATTTATACATATGTAGATTAATAAATAAATACTTTTAACATCTTGGATATTTTATTTTTAAAATAATTTTTAGGCTGATAAATTGGGTAGTGGGTAATGATTTATATTGTTTATGGTAGTACCCTTTTTTTTTTTTTTTTTACTTTTCACCATTCTTGTCGATGGTACGTGACGTCAGAGTAATAAAATTTTCATTTTGACAGTTAAAATAGTGTTGAAATGGTATCTTTATGTGTTGAAACCAGTTGGGAACAAAAAGCCGGAAGATATCGATCTAGGTATTAGTTCATTTATGGGTGGAGCGATTATTTAGTTAAATGACATTTAGCGTCGGTAAAACAGTTACCGCTGTTAAAGCGTCGGTAAAACAGTTGCATTGTTCCTTAGCACCACCCACACGCACACTTTTTGCACAGCGACTTGAAGTGGCGAGGGCACTATCGCTCCGAATTGTCCGTGTGGGGGGTGCTTAAATTTGCGAGTGTCAAAATATTTTGAGGTTATGTTGTGGTTGCGTAGTGAATTATTTTATTTTGATCCAGTAAATGAGTTCGAAAATAAAACAAACATAACTATGAAATGGGGCAAAAAGAGGTTTTGTTGTTAGATTTAAAAATAACACAAATATCTGTGTAGTAATTTTGTTTTTCATTTCATTTATGTAGGTTGTTTTAAACTATTATAAGAATGCTGTAGGTATATTTTAAGTTTACAACCTTCAAAGTATTCCTCCATAAATAAATCAATACCTATTCCTCAATAAGAAATCTAGATAAATTTTTTCTTGTGTTTACTTCTCTCACTATAAACTGTCTACTTATAAAATCTATAATTTCTTCGTCACCATCAGAATAAAAAACAAAAGTCCATCGTGAATACAAATTAATAAATGAGACAGATTTCAGAAATATTAGACAATCGGAAATCAAAGGAATAACCTAAAATTGTTTTGACAGAACTTGCTCGCTAAACATGTTTAACTTAGTTAAACAGCCCTTTCTGGGTATTTAACTTTGACAGTTCTTTAAATGCGTTTAACGACTTAAATTTTGTGGTGCAAGACGCCAAGTCGACTTAAATCAAATAATGTGTTTAACTTGACATTTAAATCAAATTTAACTTTTGGTGCAAGCCGCCCTAAAACTATTTAAAATTATTATTACATTCTTAAATATACTATATTTTAAAAATAGCGCATTTTCATTTTTTTTCTCAATTTATCTATTCTCGGTCTCGGCCGAGATTTTAATTTATTCTCGGTCTCGGCCGATAACGAAAAACCTGTCTCAGTCGACCCTTATCTGTTTCCGCTTCTGCTTCCGTTAAGACACTTCCGTTGCATCACTAATATACACGTTCCAAACTTCTAAATACCTGTTAATATAAATCAACTTCTCAGCGGGTTCTAAGATAACGACATTACTTCATTTTGTTGTTTTCTCAAACAGATGCATTATAATAATGGTAATTAATCTTATTTTACTCCAATTTTACATGTTGATATATATTTTTTATTTTATTTATTTTAGTACTTATCTTAAAAAATTAAACATGTTAAAATGTTACTTTTCCTTCATTAAAAGCTTTGCATTATGCTATTTGATAATAGCTTAACCGGGCCTAACCCCGAGCATAACCCCATAGGGCCGGCCCTAGTAGAATCCTCAAAGGCGCTGTGGTACGTATTATCAGTGTCTCGACTTCTTGGCTCCTCGGCACCCGGAGCAGACTGCTCAAATTGTACCCGACCGAGGGCTGTTTAATATAAAACCCTGACGGTGGTTCAGGCAGAACTGAATCCGATTGGTTTATATACTAAATGAATTGGTGTTCAAAAAAAGTTATTTTATTTATATTTTATTTTAATTTTTTGACATAAAACCAAAAGAATGTTTTACAAAAACGAATTAGGGGGTATTTCACCATCCTCCTGTTAGCTTATCAATATGATATGAATGGTGAAATACCCTCCTAAGGGGTATTATCATAGATTATCCATATGGTAATATACATTTTCAATCAACTTTACTATTCGGTACTTGAACCTATGAATAGTGGCTATATATAGGAGAAGTTAGCCGAGTTTTTCTACCTCTATTATTTATTTGTTTATTTGTTAATATTCGTTATCGTATGGATAAGCTATCATGAGGATGGTAAAACACCCTCTTAGTCTTATATATTTATATGTAGGTGTATAATATATATAGAGACTTATCTAAAAGAAATTAATATGAATGTGAGGCATTTCTTATCTAGCTCCAGCTACTAGGGATGGACATTCAAAATATACATCGATGTTTTTTCCGATGTAATGTATCGTTCGGTTGCATCGATGTTAAAACGATGTATTGAGAAATACATCGATGTTTCCAAAACATGCATCGGTACTATACATCGAGTGTTTACAACACATCGATGTATATCGTCCATCCCTACCAGCTACTTTGGAAAAATGTAATAAAACTTTTTATGCGAGAAAGAATATTCCAAAGTTTGTGTTGTCTTAAAAAAGGGTTGAGTGAAAATTTCAGTCTTCAAAGTTTTGAATTAACCACTCAAAATAATAAGATTTTTCTTACATATTCTTAGATGCGATTTGGAAGATGAGAATGGAGAAACTGAAATGAAACCAGTTGCCGACGCACCAGCACTGCTGCATTGTTAACAGGTTGCCATGGTAGTGGTTCACGAACTGTCAAGTTTTGGAATAATTTTTGCGATTGCGTCGGAAACTGGTTTCGTTTCAGTTTCTCCATGAGCGAAGGCCCTTATTGGATAACCAACACCTCCGCCATCCCGAGTGGTTCGCTACGTTTGGTGACTTAGCAGGGGAGCCCGGGTTCATGGGGTGCAGTTTGTCTAGGTCTTTGAGGCGGATGACGTGGCCACACTGAACCCCAGATTCTTACCCACCCTCATACCTTTTTCCTTCCCAGAACTTCTTATTCTTCTTTTTCTTAAAAAGACCCACCACACAGCATCCCCAAAGATGACGTAAGCCCTAAGGGAAATTATTTTCTCCTAGGTATGTGGATTTAATGTAAAAAAAGACAAAATTTAATGGTTCAACCTTAATACCCAGGCCACACAAGGCTAGTATTTTAAGCCAGGATATTATACTCCGGCTAAAAAGGTTGATCATCACTGATTTAGCGTATTCTAATTTTAAAATAAAATGAATACCTTAATGCAGGGTTTCCCAAACTGTGTTCCGCGGAACACCAGGGTTCCGCCAAACTTGGATAGGGGTTCATTAATGTAATTTACACATATTCATTTTTCAACACTACTTAAATTATTCACAAAAAATTATTATTTGTATAAATATTTCCCAAGAGTTCTTACGTTAGTTACACTTCCAGGTACAGAGACTAAGCTTTATGAAGTTGAAAGAGCCATTTACGCTGTTATCGCAGTAAATCTTCATTTAACATACTAAACTAAAACTTTTAAATTTATTATTATGGTGTATTACTGTGGTAAGAGTCAAAAATATGAACATCTGTGCGATGTGGAAACAATAACAACGGGATAACGGATCTGTATGTGTTTTTCAAAATTTATGTTCCCAAGTAACCCAACAATATTTTTTACGATATCGACTTTACCTGAAAGTAAAATAATGTTAAAATCAATACATCCTTATTAGCAATTAGTCGAACTATAAACGCGCATAGTGCCGTAAATGTTGGTGAAAAAGTTTAAAAAAAATTACAATTTTGGATTTCATCAGTTCAATCTGATCATTTTGATTGATTTCCTGTCTTACATGAATGTTTGAATGAATTAAATTTTAAAGTAGATGAAGAGATTTTCAAAGAATTTTAAGAACACGTACGTAAGGGAACGTACCCATACTACGTGACACGTTTAGGGGGGGGGGGGGTCTTCAAAATGTCACACTTGGTACAAATGAGCGGCAGCGGGCTTAGGTTTTTGGTCACCGGGGGGGAGGGGGGGTGGGGGTTAAAAATTGCAAAAAGTTGGTCACGTAGTATGGGTACGTTCCCTAACTTGAAAACAACTCTTTTCATTATTTTCCGAAAACTAGTAACAGCGATTCCTGGGTTCGGAATCCATTTTCCGTAACAGCTAAATCAATAGGATTAAGGACCGGTCAGTGGCTGAGTTGGCATCGCGTTGGGGTCCCACCCAGGCATCCCGTGTTCGATTCCTCAGCTGGCTAAGGTACTAAGGTACTCCATCATAACACAAGCAACATTTTCCGCTTACTGTCAAATATTGTCAGGTTATTCGTAATCCGGGAATGTTTGTCTTTCTTTAAACTAAAAAAATAAGCACAATTGTATATGAAATCTAGGTGATTTAATTAGTGACTAACTTGAAACAGAAATAGAAAATCAGCCTTTAAATGATTTCTGGGCGAGTTTGTCAGAAGAGCACCCCAATTAATCAAAACAAGTTGTTTTACTTCCGGTGTCTACAACCTACATGCTGTAACGAAGTCAAAGTGCAGGAACAGGATCGATACTACAAAAGATATTAGAATCCAACTTACTAATATTGTGCCTGATCTCAGGATTCGCGGACTTAAAATCGTCAAAGTCAATATGGGCCATCCATAAATTACGTCACATCAAGGGGGGGAGAGTAGAAAAGTGTGATATTGTATGACAAGGTATATGGGTGAGGTGTCATCAACTTTGAACTACTGTTTTGATTATTTTTAGATGTAAAATTGCAAAAAATGTGACGTCACACTAGGGGGGAGGAGGGTCTCACAAATGTGACGATGTGTGACAGGGACAGGGGTGGGGTAAAAAAATCATGAAATTCTTATTTATTCCAATTTTTTGTTTATATTCCATGTTTTGATAGTTTGTACGATTACTAAATAAATAATGTCTTTAATAAAAAAAGAATAATTTTCACAATTAGGATTTTTTTGAAATGGGCAATTCACCCTAAAAAGAGTGCTTTACACCCAACCAAAAAAATAAGCCAAGTGTTCCGTTAAAATTCACATGTTTGGAAAGCGTTCCATCGCAGAAAAAGTTTGGGAAACCCTGCCTTAATGTATGTTTCTTACAGTGATAAAAATAATTAATTAAAGCACCAAAAATAATTAATTAAGATTTTTTTAAAGGTAATAAATAGTCAAATAGTGATGAAAAAAATTTTTAAATAGCCCGATAATTTTTTTTTTCATCGCTTTTTAGTTTCTCAAAGTAGTGATGAAGTTGACCATTAGCGCCTCCCACACGCATACTTCGGAACGACCGAGTCCCGCGCCACTTCAGGCCGCCGCGCAAAAAAGTAAAGACGGATGGTAACGTAACGATTTACAGCGCAGTTCACTGTGAGACTTTTCTGCGCGGCGGCCTGAAGTAGCGCATGGCACGGGGTGCCATTATAGGATGTCATCCTTGTTCTGGAAAGAGTTTTTATACGGCAACACCGCGAGTTTAGGATTGGCGGGAAGTTCGTATGACTTAGTGGCGCGGATATTTGAAATGTTAGGCGTTGACCATTAGGCGTTCAGATGCCGAACACACTGCATAGCAGTGCATAGTTGTTTTTATTTTGATGACGCAATTTTTGGTGCAATACTATTATGACGCTCACGAATTTATTTGCGCATAATAGTATTTTGATCGATGACTGCATTGAAAAATAATTATTGTACAGCTTTTAGAAACGACCTCAAATGTCTGACTAAGTACCTACTAGATAAGGTGAATGAATTTCGATGACGTTTTATTACAAAAATGAGTTCCTCACGATCACGACCAAAAATTAAAACTTACTATTATTTATTTGCGGTGGTTATTCAACTAAAATATTTCTTTTGACTTAGGTTTGCGTTTGAGTCATCGTCGCGGTAATAAACATGCATTAAGATCGTCGTTTTTTCGTTATTTCATTTGATTTTATCTGGGAAGTAGAAAGATTAAATTGTACCGTTATTTAGAGCATTGCATGGGTGTTGTATATTGGCGTTAGTAATTACCTGCACAATCGCGAGTTGCTAATTTTAAGTGCACGATTTGTGTTTTAATTTAGCTGTAGAATGTGTCAATAACCTCTACAACGGCCACGGTAAAGGTAGAGCATTTTTACCGCTAGAAATTTCCTAAAACATCGCCGTTTTCAGTCCACCGCCACCGAGACGACGAATCAATACGAACGTTTTCGTGTCATGAATAACGAAAGGCGCACCTTCAAAATAATGCTAATTAATGTACTTGCCTGGACATAATATAGATCGAACGTAGTTTATTCAATGTATGGCCAACTACTGAAAAATTAGAGAAAATATCATCTCAAAATTGGGTCCGTGGTGAAGAAGAAATAGAAAATTCCCTCTTCTCTCAGCAATAGTTTGAATAGGATTGTCGTCAGACCTTTTTATCAGATTTTCATTTTATTTGGGTAATGACGAATACTTTTCGTAAATAACGAATCTTTTAAATTTAAACCATTACAACACCAACCTACATGCATTAAATCAAAGAAGATTCAGTTCTTTGATATTCCATAGATCTGATTAGATTATTTTAATATTTGTACCCATTTGCGAATTAACTGACTTTTTAACTGGATTGTTCTCACTCAAGTGAGAACATCTTTGAAACCCAGTATAAATAAATATATAAATTGACAAGCCCACGCTCTGAAAAAAATAAAATAAAGTCTACTAAGAATGTCATTTATATTTCGAAAAGATCCTCAGATAAAATAATTGACCATTGTTGGTGGTTAAGTACTGTCAACGTTGACTAGCACCGGTTGCAATTAATTGATTGAAAAATTTGCATTCTTACTCACCAGCAGAACATTCTAAATAAATTAACACGCCATCTATCTTCTAGCATAGTCTAGAGTTCTAGAGTAAGTTAGTCAGTAGTTCAATAGTCTAGCCGTGGGGATATGACGAGATCAGCGTCAGACACGGATGCTGTTTTTTATGCCCATTCTTTCACGGTTGTTTATTCGGCAAATTAAACGGCGAAAGCATTAATGCGGTTGGAATATGAAAGGATGAATTTATTTTTAGCATTTTAACTAAAAGATGTGTAGTACAATATCCAACACCTGGATCAGGGCAGATGGAAAGCCGGCTGCAAATACCTATAGGTAATATGGTGTATTATAATACACGGCACGAGGAGAGGGTTGCTGCTCTATTTGAACTAATCAAGAATAAGCTTTTTAAACTTCTTGGTAGATCTGAGAAAAGGAATCCCACTTCTAAAAAATTCGGGCACTGAAATAATAAATTAAAAATAATGTTGTAGAAAAATTAAGTTTTTGTTAGGATTCAGAATTATAGTGATCAAAAAGTAAATAAGTGTGTCTGTCCTGTTCCTGATGATGGACACTATAATGCTATGGGGTCGTCCATTAATCACGTGAGGCTCGAAAGGGGGGGGGGGAGGGTTCGGAAAAAATCACGAAATATCACGAGGGGGGGGGGGGGGGGGTAAAATGAGATATCACGTGTATTTATTTTTCGTGATAATATAATATTCTAAAAATTTCAAAATTCTTTGTACTTAAAAAAAAAACACGTGATTTTGGGGCGGGGGGGGGGGGGGGGGGTTAAAAATTAGCTAAAAAAACATCACGTGATTAATGGACGACCCCTATCCGAAATATTGAATAAAATAATGAAGTGAAAATTTCAAGTCATATCCAATGTTGTAAATAATTTCCCGATGTTTATTCATTTGATTCCTATGTAATTATTTTTTTTATTGGATGGACGACCATTGGGTAAATTTTACATTCCGAGTCCAGTCCAGTTGAGGTAACCAGTCGAGTTGAGGTTTTGATTCAGTTATAAAAGTATTTGTTTATATTTAATAATAATAATATGGTAATTTCTACAGATTATTTAATAAGAGTATAAAAACAACAGGTATTGTCATTAGCTATTAGTAAAAGGGAAGAAGTTCGAGTCCAGAGGCAGAGGGCAGAGGGCAGAGGCCATCTCAGGCAAAGATGGCAGTATGGAAAGGAACTCAAAAGCCTGTGCGATGAGAGGACACAACGGACGGAGACCGCTGAAGTTGCTCAGGACAGAGACGCCTGGAGGTTCCTCGATGAGGCGATGAGTCCCGATTCGAAAAGGCGGAACAGGACAAGGGGAAGAAGATAGGCTAACTGTAAATTCCGTTTCAAGTTTCTTTATTCAAATGTGTAATCGTCTTGTTTGTATGCACTTTCTTATTCGAAATTCTTTCAGTAGATACTACAGTGCTTACCGACATGAAGAAAGTTTGAAAAAAAAAATTATCACTGAGATAGTGACGTTTCTTTGGACAAATTGTATAATTCCTTATTTGAAATATATAAAAAAATGTGACTTAAAATACTTGGTTCATAATTAGATAAGCAGGTATTTCAGTACCTACCCATTTACAAATTTTATGATCTAAGAGGAAGGTTTTGGTTTTGATCGATAAGAAAAATTAGAAACATCCTTTTTGGAAGCGAGGTTTACAGTTCACAATTAGTACTAGCTTTAAAATGTTAAGTAAATACCTCTTGGTACCTTCTTTACTTCTGTTGACCTTTGTATTCCAATATCTTTGGTTGACCTGGTTATAGGTTAAAGGTTACCAAAACGTCTGGCTAAGTTGATTGTACTTTGAGTAGCTTGTAAGGAATCGATTCGTTCCCCTAGCTACAAACTCAGATAAACTTCTAAAGCATTTCGGATGTTTTGTTCATTTTCATAAAACCGCCGAACCGAGACGATGAGCATGGGCAAATGGAATAATCACAGCCGATGGTTCTTCTTGGCCCTATGAAAATTAGTTTTCGTGTAGTCACCGACCAAAAAATGCCCCTTCGGTCTGCAGAGACCCCAGCTTGAGGGGCGAGGGCACAGTGCCATATTGAGCAATACATGAGTCCATCACTGGATGAGGCATTCTCTGCTGACGATGACTGCTGGTGGCTGATGCGGTGACGGTTTGACTGTCCTCCGAGTCACCGATTACTTCACTATCCGGCAGCAGCATCACAAATTGGGAATGACTTAATTCTTAATTGAAAAGAAACTGCTTGAAGTCCAGAAGAAGCGGTCATTCAGTTTTCTCTCTCTATCTAGCTACCCGGTCTGTGGGAGACGGAAATATCGACTGAGCGGCGAAGACACGCACGAAAACCGGTGGTGTGGTTCATATTATTATATAGTTAGGCGGCGACTCGTACCGGCACCGGCAGTGTCCAGTTTGAATCTAAACCGCGAACATCGTTGTGTCGTGTGAATCTCTCTTTATTACATTTGGAATTACTCTATCAAAAGCTAAAACATGGCAACAATCGGTGAGTAAACCCAATACTTGATTTTTAAAAAATACAAACGAATCAATAAGTTCAATGTTATTTTAAAAAGTAAATCATAGATTATTAGAATGTCAAACATTTTGTTGCCTTTTCCTACCTACGTGTCATCTGTATGAGTATTATTTTTATTATTGGAATGTTGTATTTTGTGAAACTTTTCTGTCAGAGGAAATAGATGAACACTTTGTATGAGAGAATGCGCTCTGAATATTCTTGACGCAAGTTCTGCAAATACCGGCATCGTTTGTTTGGAATCTCGCCAGATCGAGGCGTGGTAAGCGGAGAGAGCAGATACTGTTCTAACGGTACCCATAAATATAAAATTCTTTAAATAATGATACTTTTTCCATCTGTTTTGATTCTCGAGAGATCGCTCTGAGAATCATTGATTTTCCCCTGCCCTCATTTCAATGTGCCCCGCTCTCTTCTTACAGTGAAGTTATGCAACTTGGGTTCTGGGTGGGTAGGCAAACATTAATGTAATGTAAAATCTCTCCAATTGGTTTTAAAATGGGATAGAACAGAATCATAAAACTGTTAACTTTTTTCTCAAGGCTTCTCCATCATTTTTCCAAAATATAATACGTTTTTACGTAGCTAGATAAAACTTTTAGCAAATCATTTTCATCATTCACATATGTTTAATTTTCTTTTAAAATTTTGAACAGATTTTCCTGCCGAAACTCGTTCCCACGTATCTCTCATATATTGTATTATCTTCCATTTGAAATATGTTCTCCATAATAATACCTACGCCATTGAATCAACAATTAAACTTAAGTACCTACCTTCAATGTTTATCAACAATTTATATTATTACAACCGGCGTTTTAGATAACGCGTCGCATCGCAATAATGGCCCCGGTTTGCAATGGTGCCTAATGACAGTAATAACTTTGGTTCCCTCTTTTCTTTACTTTCTTTATTATGGTCCGATACGATAAACTCGTATCAGCAGTATTTAAACTAGGGCAAAACCGAAGCCTTTAGACTTATGCGGCATATAAAAAGTAATCCCAAAGAAAGATCGATTAATGGACGTCATCGACGATCATCCTCTTCCTTCTCACACGGTGGGTGGTTTGGTATATTTATGCTCACACGTCTTGTATGAAAACCATAAAGACCAGATACTGGAACGATGACGTCACGTACGACCTCTCTCCTAGACTACTATACGCCACGCCCCCTAGTGTTATGCAGAGAAGCTAAAGCAATGTGTATACATACCTACTAATCGTCAATTTATTCTTCGTAAGTTTTCTGTGGGCCAGGTTTAGACATAATTTTTCAAATGTTTCCAGTTTGCCAAATCTCAGCAGTCATTTTTTTCTTTAGATTTGGCGGTCCAATTCATTTGTGGGCGAGTTATGTTTTTTCTTCCCAACGAAGGGATCTTCCTCTTGAGTTGTTCCCTCATTTCTGAATACGTCCTCCTCCTAAAACCTCCACTTCATGAACTAAGGATATCCAACATAACAACTCGGGTGAAGAGATTGGAGGGCAATAGTTTACTGCTGTTTCATTTGGAAAATACAAAAATCCCGATAAAAACAAGCGATGAAATATCTATCGTCACATTAAAAACAAGCGATATTGCTTTCATCATATACAAAATTATGCGCCATATTGATATACCAATTTATTTTCAACATTCCGATAAACAAGAGTCGTCTCGGTCACACCTTTTGCCCAAACACCTTTTCTCACATTCCTGTGAATTGAAACGGTGGTCAGCAGAATAACAAGTTGTGCTGATAATGTCCATTGCTGGTTTTATGGCTGTCGTTAAATAATTGCTGAGGAATTCTTCCTACGCAGTGAAAAATGCATTCTCCAAGTGGAGAGGCAATTGAGAAATCTAGCCAGTTATTATAAGTATCTTTCGAGATGAGAGTTCTCGATCACAATCTTTAGAAGTAAGTACCTGCCTACCTAATTTAAGTTGATAAACGTCTAGATTTTTTATGGAGATGCATTACCTAATGCGTTTTAAACTGGGCATTTTCTATCTCAGATTTCTACAGGTCTTAAGTTTACTTACGTTTATATTGTCAACAGTATCTAACTCTTTTTTCGTCGTTAAATATTATTCACTTTTTTATATTTGCACCAAACAAACATTTTTTTTCAAGGTAGTTGTTGGATTTTACGACTTGTGTACAACAAATTTAGATTTGCTCCAGTTAATATGGCGTTGAGAAAAACAATTTTTCTTTAGATTTCCTTTTGCTGTTTTTTTTCTGAAGCGGCAAAAACTCTCTAACAGTGAGCTTGTGTCATGTAATTTTCTTAGCTACTTGGTTCATTCGGCAAAATCGTTTCCATCGTAAGCTGTAGAGAAATTTAGCTGTCCAAGAAGAAGAGAAAAACGAGACGTCATATTATTTTTTTCCATATTTTTCAATTCAAATTGCGGGCATAGCCGGGTAGCAAAGATAATAAAGCAAGTATAACAGTCCCAGAGAGATAGAGAGGTCGTAGGTACGTACGTCAACGACGATCGTCTTCTTCCTTCTCACACGTCTTGTATGGAAATGAAAAAGTCAGAAGATGCTAGAACGATGATATTTATCACGTACGACCTCTTTCTGGGACTGTGTCTACACACACCTTATCCAATTCATTACACGATATCGTGCCAAAATCTAAACTAGTTGTATCTGCCTTTAGCGAGGAAAAACTTGCCTGTTAATCAATAAATAAATACCATAATGGTTGGTTTTCCGTGTCCTAAAGACATAAGTCCTACCTACCCACTACCTACCTATTCCTACACACCGCCGGCCATTCTGACCTTAAAGTTTTTCAGACCACACAAGAATAGGCAAACATACTAGTATACATATTTAGTATACTGAAAAATGTGAGAAGTCACACATACTATAAAAATCCTGTATTTGTAAAGGGTTTGAGTATAAAAATAAACCAAGGTACCTATAGAAGTAAAAAGGCGTTCGATATAGTAGATAATATTGTAGATAGGTATCTACATAACTATATTCCCGCTAGTGTTGGGCATAATCGAGATATTGAATATCGAGATGACCGTTTATAAATTTAAGACTGTAAACATTTAAAATTCATTGGAACAGTGAAATTTCGAAATAATATATTCGAAAATGAGCAATCGACGTAAAGTTTCAAAAATTTTGGATTTTTAAAAAATTCATTTAAATGAATGAAGTCAAAATGATCAATGAAGTTTTAAGCTTTTAAAAAATAAATGGTCGAACAAGGTAGAATGGTGAATTATAGATATTTTTGTTTGATAACATTATTACTTAGTTCAAACATCAAAATGATGGATTTTCATATTATTTTTTAAGTAGGTAGGTAGTTTCATTGATTTTTTTATCAAATGGGGACGTAGATTTTATGAGAAATTAAAAATTAGTTTTCTTTTACGACATTTGAACAACGGAATGTCGTTCGATTAAAAAAATGTTTCGATTAAGACCATCACTATTCCCGCCGATTTTGCGCGGCGCCAATCTTCTTTGTATAGTAGGTGTAGGTATTAATATGGTAGAAGTCATCCAATATCAACTTTTTTGTCTGTCTAGAATTGCCTCTCTAGAATAACGCAATGTAGGTATTTATAAATAATACTGCGCAATAAAGGAAGGTCTGCACACCACATTGAGACATTAAAAACTGAACATATTTATTATTCAATCTTAATAGTTACCATATTGTATTGTTTTCATTAATTAAACGAAACTAAATGGAAAAGTTTACTTAGTTGTTCTCATTTTAACTTCGATACAGACGATTCGCATGAACGTAATTTTGACAGTTTAACGCTCAGTGAAGAGTCAATTCATGCAGATGCAGATAGATCTGTCATATCTTTATGTAGGTACCGCTAAGTGATAAAGTCACAAATATATGACACATGGATGTGTATAATTTTATTCAAATTTTGAAAACGTGATCGCTCAATTTGATAAATGAAAGCGGTCGTTAGAGTCCTAAATGGATTCTCGTTAGTTTCTTACAAGATTAATGAGCCATCAGAAATACAACCACGTTCATCTTTTATTTTAATGCTTGTATCATAAAACATAGAGAATAGTCAATTAATCAAAGTTAAAGTTTTTAAGCTGCCATTGGAACACCTTTCTCTGCAGTCACGTCTCTGCAATAGTGGGTCGCAAGCATTGTCACAAGTCGCAGGCAGATACAAATCTCAATCATTTCTGTTTCAAGTTCTATTTCGTAGCTAGATCTAGTGGAGTCTCTTTAATCGGCTGGTTTGCGCAGAACTAACTGAAGCCACTTAGGCACTCAGACATCCTACACCAAGTCCTTTCCTATTCAAGCCTGCTTGATCCCTTCCCACACGTTTTCTTAAAAACCATAGATAAACTACTGGACACGGTTGGTCTGTATGGCCGTAAGTCGCAAGCAGTTCTAAGCCAGTCGGAATTTGCGTTCCATTTGCATTCGTTTGCTTTTTTGTGCATTCTGAACACAAAACTGGTTTTAATTTAATAAGGAATCTATGTGCGAGTCTGTTTATAGAAACATTTAAATGGGCAGAAGTGTGATATTACAGTAAGAATATAGATAACACAAAGCAAATCGTAATTATCGTTCTACCACTTTTACCACCGTACGATTACAACCCCCTCCCCCCCGCCCCTTTATAATATGGCTCTTTGATATATTTGTTATCTGTTTATGTATGTGTTATCTGTTTCTTTGATAAATTGATTCTTCTCACTTGAAAGTTTACCGACCCCTGTTCTAAGCCAACAGCTCCAAACATTTTGAATTTGAAAGATAGTTTTGAACGAATTTTCACGTCTAATGAATCTTGGGGTATTTTTTGGGATCGAACAAATTTATATATTTTATCGACCGGTTGGGAACCCTTGTTCTGCGAGTATGTTCTAAGCATTCCAAAGATGTTGCAAAGTAGGCGGCCGCGGCCCATGTTGATTGGTGAGTCAGCCTGGAGTTGTGCTACTCGCTATGGGGCCTATGAAATCAGGCTCACAAACAGCGATGACATCATGGGTCAACCGTATTCATAGCCAGGGGTTAAGAACAACAACGCAGACATGCACAAAACATTATCATTTTATATTTTCACATATAAAGCAGACACTAAACTTGTGTTGTGATATTATAATTTAAAATAAAACAATTTTGTTTACATTATTTTTTTAGTATCTTCGATTATCATTTTAGTTCGGTTAGTGATGGCTGATGGCCATAATCGAAAAATGTCGATATTTTTTGGATGATGTAAGCGCACGTCGGCTCGATAAAAATGCATTTTGTGGTCGGCTCTGACGTCACAATGATATCTAATATTTACCACAAAATCATGTTAGCAGTAATATATTGTGAATTGTTAAATGATTCATTACCCAGTGAAGAAAATATTAGGTACAATGTACCATTGTTGTGTGGTAAATAAGGAAATTAATGTTTATACATAAATTTGTCATTTACAAATAAGTAAAACACTCTATGGTAATGTCACATTCTAATTTGTCTCCTAAAAAACCGTAAACATATAAAAATTTCTAAGATTGAAAATAATATGGCTGTCCAATCAATGTATTCAAGCACACAAATAAAAGAATAGATGTGAACCATAGACATTCATATTATTAAAACTTAACCTAGCATGAAATCTGGATATCATTTCGACGAACTGGAGGCAAACCATGTGACCATGTTTTTGGCACCAGGAGGGTTCGAGAATGCTTTGAATAAACTACGAAATGAGTCGTATATTGACCACCGAAGAGCGCACATTGAAATAACCAGACCCTGAAAACAGATAAATAAAGTTCGGTAAAGTAAGGCAAAGGTTTGCAGCCATATAATAAAGAATACAAGAGGCGCCTTGTGGGCGTGTTTCGCGATCCAATAACAGGCCCAATTTCGACTATATATTTCCATACAAAACGTGTTTCACCATGATTATGAATTAGTGTAACAGAATGTTAAATTTTGGAAACAAGTCCGAACTTTTGTTTACCCGATTTGGGATAAGTGGTTACACTTTTTATGCAGCCATCAATTTGCGCGACATCGTAAAAATAATATAAATTCGAAAGCAAATTTCATTTCTGAGGACTGCATGGTGGTATCACAATGCCAGCCACCCGTGTACAGTCAGGGTGTCAGGTTCATTTATTGACAAATCACAGAAAGGGAGACAGTCGCCTCTCGCGCTCCGTGAACTTACTTTGTTCCCCTTTCCCTGGTAGGCTGGTCATTTGATTGTCTACGACGCGAACTAAATTAAAGTATTATTAATTCTATTTAGCACATTATAAAAAAGTAAAACTAAATGTTCTACTGAAACATTGTGTTTTTTTTAAGTTTATCTTGTTTTGGCTTGAATGGGGTTTCTGGAAAACAAAAATTAAATCTAAAGATTCGTTACGATACTTTAACGATATTAAAAAAGAGTCTGTAAAAAATATTAGCAACAGGGTCGACACACCACTGCAAAACTGTGAAATATGTCGCAATACCCCACACCACGTCACAAAACAAAACACGAAGGCACTTTATGTATTATTCGTCACTCTGGTAGCTGATTACGATGTTGATTATTTCTCAGAAGGTAATAAATAGTCAACTACAACAAATTATATCTACGTAATGGTTGTAAGCGATTAGTTAAGGTCGGCAGATGTCCCATTCTTGGTTCTAGCAGATCACGCAATTTTATTAAAATATTCAGTTTATTGTCATAGGTAGGTACTAATGAAAATTCAACAGAGTCCCAATTATGTTAGTTTCATAATTAAACCTACGTTAAATTTATCCTAACGTAATAATTCATAATCTATTCTCTTTTTCAGGGATGTACTTAATAAAGTTGGCAATGTTCTGCTAACTTTGCTAGCATCCTAAATGAAGAAGTACATTACACAAAAACCTGTTTTTAACAGTTTCATTAAATAATTTGCTGGTTTGGAAGAAAAACCTTCAAAGCCAAATTTTTCAATGAAGGCTAAAACTCTTCTTTTCAAGTGGAAATTGAACTCTGCAGAGCACAACTCAAACTAGATATATTTCACTTTTCTGGCAAATATGAAATAGTTTTTAGATTTTTGAAGCTTTTCTTCAATTTTCTTGTCTTTGGTATCACACCCCTGTTCTTTTATGTTGTGGTAGTGACCTTACAATTTGAAAGATATTGTTTTCCTAAAATCAATACTAAGCTCGTAGAACATAACACGTTACGGCGAAATAACGTAACAGAATACATCACCGGTGTAAAAATTATTCAAATTTTCCTCGTAACGCAGAAAGCAAAAAATACCAACACAGTAGCTCTAGTAATCACCATTGAACATGATAAAGCAGACAAATTGGTTCATTATATTGAAAGTAAAACGCAGCAATCAATAATAATAATAGTATGCTTTACTAACTTTGATTAGCTTTAATAGTAGGTACATAAGTAAAATAATAATAATCATTCCACTCTCGGCGCACTATCCGACAAGTATTTTTGCCATTCGAACTTCGAATTTCGATCTTTAATCGGAGATTCCTCCAAGTGATTTCTTGTAGTGTTCTTTGCACGGTATTACTAATGTAATAACTTAATAAGTAGACACAACTTAGGTACTATTATTCAGCTACTGCTAAATAGAGAACTCCAGTTCATTATTTTTATTTTTAAAAATAAATAATGACCTCCTAACTTAAATAACTGCATTTTAATTTTTATTTTTAGAGTTGGTTTTAATAGTTAAAATAATTGTCAAAATTTAAATTTTTCAAGACCCCCGAACACCACCATATGTATGGTGAATCGTGTGACGACATCACTCCTGAAAAATTACTATAGGATCGGGCAATCAGCTGATCGACTGCCGCCATTTTGAATTCCGTTGTTCGAAGTATTCTCCCTAGAAAGTAGCATTAATATTTTTTTGTGCAGTAGTTTTTGAATATTTTCAATAATAGAGATAAACTAATAAGAGATACCTTTATTTTTGAAACATTATTTAGGCCTAAATAATGTTTCAATAAACACAACAACTAAATCTCTATAAACAGTATGTAAATAAACGAATAAATTAATACGATGGCTTGTGTCATATCATACATTCCCATACAATGACTTTACGGTGACGTCACGGCACGTCGAACAGTGACGTCACCACTAAAATTTCAATAATGCTAACTTGGCGGTGTATTTTTACGACCCGATTAAAAGTGGACTTTTTAATAATTTTTTTAAAAACTCTGCGTTAAATACTATTATATAAAACTTATATATTCAGAATCAGCGTTTATTTGCTATATGAACATATTTTTTTTAATTCATAATATTATTCACTGGAGTTTCTTATTGGAGTAGGGGTCTACTATCTTCAGCAATGAGGAACAGATTTGAGAAGAATTGAGCTACTTATTACTGGTAGTTATTTAATTTTTTTTTAATATATTTATTCCAAGATAAGTTAATACATATATACAAATACATTTTTTAAATATAAACCACCTCACCAAGCCGAGCTTGTTCCGCGGTGGAGTGTGTTGTTATATTAGGGGCCATCCATAAATTACGTCACGCCTTAAGGGGGGGAGGGGAGTTCAGAAGTGTGACAAGGGACAAAGGACAAGGGGGGGGGGGGGGGGGGGGGGCATCAGCTCTGTGACGTCACATGTAAAAATCTAAATTATTAAAATGCAAAACATTTTTATATGTAAAATTGCAAAATATGTGACGTCACACTAGGGGGAGGGGGTCTCACAAAACTTGGTTAATTTTCACTTACATGATTCCACTCAAGAAATTTCATTCAATCAAGAAAACCAAATTGAAAAAAAATAGATGTATTTAAAAAAAACTCTCAGCATCCCGAAAGATGACATAGGCCGGACAGACGGTTTTTTTCCTCAAAGCCTCTTATGTGGAGCTAATGCAAAAAAAAACGTATAACAACATCCTATTTTTTTAAAAATTAAAATAAAAGAGACTTTAAATAAATGTCCCTGTTTTAACTGTTGGTAGACCCTGTCTGCTGTTGATTATAGTTGAATACCTCGATCTGTTGTACCGTCACAGCCAGTGCACACACCTTGAATCTCAATTACCCGCCTCTATTCTCTGCATTTCAGTGGGAGCCACGCTTTGCGTTGGTATCACAACCTTTTCAGAGTGTCTATGATAACTGTCTATATTGATTTTGTATGCAACAGTTGAACAGTTACGTATTTTCATGCAATACAACGCCTCTGTCGTTGAATATGTCTAGGCTATACAAAATGTCACGTAGAGGAACTTGATCGCAATCAAAATGCAGTTTTTATTTGGAACAGGATGTGCCTTTGGGATGGGTTGAAGCAAAATGCACTGCATGCATATTGCAGTAGTCTTTTAACGGCCATCTTAATATCAAATTCACATACATAAGACACAATTGAAGATATAAGCCATGATTAGCAATCGAAAATGCGGTTCTGCTAGCCTACGTATGTATAGTCTGTCAATTAAGAGTAGAAAATATTAAAAATGGAATAATATTAAAAATTTGTACGCCGGTAATACCAATTTAACTGTCAAATATTCTTAGCGCAATGACACTATTTATATAGAACACTGTAAATCACATTTAAAAAACATTTTTTTGTTCTTAAAGAAAAAATAAATAAAATCGAAGAAGCACTGTTATTAAGCTACATACTTAATGTTTTTACAAAAATTCAGGTTACTCAGTTTTACATTTCCACCATGAGTTATATTTTCAGTACTGCCATTTGAACAACAGTGGCGCCCTCCTAAGTTTTCTACTCTTATTTGACAAACTGCATATAACCTACGCCTAATTCATACGTTTTCATGTAGATTTTCAAGTAACCAAAGATTTATATTCGCTGAATACCTTAGATCTCCATCTGTCAATTTCAGATTTTTGTTGAAACAGGCAATTCACCCTAAAAGTAGTGCTTTGTGCCGTTAATGTTAAGATGGATGGTTATAATTTTGAGAATAATCAATATGGATACAAGACATGCCAAATATAGAAGTCAAACAAGTCTATAGAATTGAAAAACCGCGAGAATTGTTGAGAGACAGCAAATAGGACTACTGATGGGAAGAATTGTGGGGTAAGCAAACGATACCTTTACAATATTTGTACGAGTATTGAGTATTGAAGGAATAATAATTTTTACAATTGAAGACGACGTGGTCAAAAGTCTCACATACAATATAGCAGTGACCAATTCTCAGTCTCGAGATACAGGAATTAAATCAATCGACTTTTTTTTGACCTGAAACCATATGATATTGTGTTCCAGCATAGAAAAATCCAGTTTGGGTTGTCGCATCTGTCAAATTTTATTCTAAGGAACGAGTCATGTTGGATTTAAGAACAGAGAAGAGGTCGGAGATAGGGATTTAAAAATAAATTCAGATTTTCTACATTTAAAAGTCGTTCACAGTATTTAAATTCACCTTCGTTTTATTAAAATAAATTTCATTACTGTCATGTGTGATGAAGGAAGTAAACAATCTGTCTCCATATATCGTCAGCATCGTTGAGAAAGTGCCGGGAGCTCTCCAAAGTCAATTTTAGAAAAATATCCCAATTTATTTACACATTTATTTCTCATAAAATTCGAATTTAACGCTCTTCGAATATTATACAAGTATTTTATTGTTCTATGCGCATTTCTTTCTGTTCTGTGGATTTTTCGCGTGAAGAGTAGATAGGTAAAGTCCGCATGTATTACACATATCAGACTTTACCGCGTAGTTACACTAAGTCACCAACCGCGAAGGTAATTTGATTCTGTGTTTCATTACAAATATACCTACCTACATTACAAGCAATACATATATTAAAAAACGTAATTCAATAACCAATAAACAATCATTGCATCAGTGGACTTTACTCATATTGTTCGTTATGTGGGGAAATTCAGTGCTATTTTCATTTGAAGTCCAACACGTTGTACCTGAACAAGTAGGTACCGAACTTAATGTTCAGTGCAGCTAAATTTTCTTCCTCAAATATCATATTTTTCGTGATTAATAGAAAAGTAGGTAACTACATACTTCCAACATTATTATATCAATTTTTGCACATAATTGTGTCTATGTTTATTTCTCTGTATTTTTTCCATGTTTGGCATTAAATTAAAAAGGCATGAAACATATAATTTTATTGATTACTAGCTGGTACCCGGCATGCGTTGCAATGCCATTCAAAGAAATAAATTGATTCTCCCTGCATGTCCTTTCCCGTGCGTCCCCGTTCCCTTCCACCTTCCCCGCCTTCCCCCTCCCTCGACTCATCCCACTCCGCGAACTCCACCTCCCCCCGTGCCATTCATCCCTGCCGCTGAAATATATGAAATACACACATTTTATTTTATACAAATTTCATAACGCCAGAGCTTACCATTATAAACAGCCTATGTTACGCGCTGATAATGTAGTTTTCAATTGGTATGAAAGAATTTTTAAAATCGGCTTAGTGATTTGGCGTGAAAGCGTAACAAACAAATACACGCACTTTCGCATTTATAATATTAGTATGGATTGATATTACAAATTTTGTCTATTGTCGATAAAAATTGTTTGATGCGACAATTTCGGGTAGATATCCAAGTTTTAGTTATTCCTAGAAACTTTGTACCATTGTACCTGATTGTACCCAAAGGTTCCATAAAGGCTGTGAATAATCGATATGATTACATTACATTTGCTGAACACAACACAGTCGACCTACACACTTTCACAATGGCAAGTGTATAAATAGTAGTGTCCAACCGAAACAGGAATTACTACCGAAACCGAAACCGAAAACGAATCTTCGGTATCTGTCTCAGTTTCGGCCGAAACCGAAACCGAAACTTTTTTAGGCATGTCAAAAATCTATTGTTTACTGAAATTTGGCTTAATCTTTACACTTATACAGACAGTTAATACGTGTTAAATGAAATAAAAAAAAAATTAGGTACATAATTGAAGTTTGTGAAAAAATTATATATTTTTTTTTTATATTACTGCTATAAAACAAACAAAAATTAACAAAACATTTTAACTGCCTACTTCTTGGGACAAAAATTTGTCAATAATCGAGAGTTATGCAAGGAAGGACCTCATTAAATGAGTATTTTCATTTGAATAGCATTCTTATTACGCGTGTTAAATGAAATAAAATAAAAACAATAATTAAGTACGTGAAAGTACAATTATTTATTTTTTTGATATTATTGCTATAACACAAACAAAAATTATAAAAATTAACAAGCATGTTAACTACTTCTTGATGATGATGATGGGTTACACACGAGCCATGAACTCATCCGAAATCAGCCGAACAACGCGCAATAATTCTCGAATGCAGAGTTTCGGTTCGGCCGAAGTTTCGGCAGATTTTCTACCGAAACCGAAACTAGATTTTTCTGCCGAAACTTGCCGAAACCGAAATCGAACCTTCGGTCGGTCACTAAAGTATCGTTATTTGATTGTCAAGGCATACATAGATAGCATCGTTGGTGTGTGGGTGTAGACATTTCGCTCTAGTAACAGCTCACACCCAGGCTTTCTGGCTGCTATTAAATTGCGACGAGAAAATCGTTATGCCTGCTCTAGATTCTAGGCGAAAGGATAGGTACCGTGCCTTTACGTCCCTCGACAAAATATCACTCGACATAATATCCCAAGGACAAAATATCTTACGGACAAAACATCCCCCGTCAAGGAAGTAAGAAGACAGAGCAACGAACTTACAGTTTCGATTTAAATTTTAAATTTGGCGTCGAAAGGTTTTGTTGGTTTATGTTAGGTTAGGTTTAAATATTATATTTGGCGCCGAAAGCTTTTGTTGGGTTAGGTTAGGTTAGGTTTTGTTGAGGTTAGGTTAGGTTAGATTAGGATTTTTGTCGGGGATATTTTATCCGGGGATGTTTTTTGTCCGTAGGATATTTTGTCGTGCAAGTCGTGTCGTGCGAAAGCAAGTTCATCTGAAACGGCCTCTGTTCTCGTTTTACGAAGTTGTTGCTTTGATTTATTAGCTGTGTAGTGGGGAATCGATAAACCTTTTGTGAAAATTCAATTTTTCAAGTTGATAAATAGTTATCTTTATCTCTGTGGACCCGCATATACCACTAAAAATGGCTAAATTGAAAATCATTTAGGTCTCCCGCAAGAGGCTTTTTTATGTAGGTACTTTTAATTCACACCCAATCGCTAAAAAAATTTAAGTTGGAAAAAAATTATTCATATGTGTTTTCGGAGAAATGTTTTTTTGGATTGTGCCTATCAGCCACTGCGACGCACTACCGGTTAAAACGGCCATCATCGTAAACCGGGACCAAATTTACAGACATATTAAATGTCAAATGGACTTCACTACGATCAGTCAAAAACTTCTTCATAGACACCTACCTATGTAAAATCATTATTATAGCTGCTGATGTCATCAGTAATTAAATTAATATATTTGTATCTGAATTCAATAACAGCATACTGCGCGATGGTCAGATTACAAGACAAATGAAAAAACTTACCTAATGCTACGGAATTAAAAAATAATTAAACTTATGGATTTAAAAAATAATTTTTTTCGAGGTATGGTTTTATGACGAACATTCATAATAACTAGCAGTTAAAAACCCGCTCCGCAGGTTTTTGCTGCTAGGCCCTGCGGGCGGCTTTTGTTTCACTTTCGCCCGGATTGAGTGTTGGTGATTAATTTATAAATCCGATAGGAACTGGTTTCAAAAACAGCCGGTTCCTTGGATCCACTGCGATCAAGTGATAGCTAGTCACCGGGACAAAGTGACCGCGACAGGCAATGACGTCATATATAATAGAGATGCATGAAAAGTAATCATTCGGTACTGAAGTAATCGGTACTCACCAAGTAATCAAAGTACCGACTACTAAAAACGAAGAGTATCCGTTACTTTCGATATGATTACTTTCATTGATACCTCAAAATGATTACTTTCGATGCGGATACTTCAGTACCGATTACTTGGTTGTTATTTGTGCCGTTAGAGGCGCTCTACGTTAAAGCCAGCTGTTCATAAATAAACCACACTTTGTACCGATTACTTGGTCGTTTCTGTTTGTGCCGCTGGAGGCGCTACCACGCCAGAGCCAGCTGTTCGAAGCGTAAACGGTTTAGGAACGGTATTGCCAGAGACAAAAAATACTACGGTGTTTTAATCGGTAAAAAAACGCTTTCGGTTGATATTTATGTTTGTGTACCTTGCTATCTGATATAATATATTGCTTCCAATTTATACTAAGTATTCAAGTTTTTGACGGTAGGTAACTACTACAATTTTCGAACGGTATAAAAAATATGATTATTAGATATTATTACGACTATAAAAAGTTTTCACAGTAATAATTTTAACACTGCTTTTTTTCCTTCTCACATTATAAGATTTAAATTTATATGGAGTTTACAAAAAAATAGATTATAATTATAAGATGAAATTGGTTAGTAGAAATTTCCGCTAAGTAAAAAGACCGCCTATAACATCTATTATCGTAGGTATAATATGATATTATGTGAGATGTAAATAAATAATAAATAAAATGTATAAAAAACTACCATCAGCCTATAATAGTGTTTTATTAACCTATCCCAAAGCTAGAAAAACAAAAAAAAAACCAGCATGTAAAATTACGTTTCGAATTTCAATGAAAATAATACGTCAATCCAGTGTTAACATGTAGTTTACGATCAAAATTGCCTACGTAAACAAAAAAAATAACCGGGATCTTGTTGTAACTACGGGGAATGGATTCCATTTCAGATTGTTTACTTTATTGTAATAAAATTGTTATTGTTAGTGGTGCGATACTAATGCTGTCCATACTTGTATTCATGACGGGACCCAAATTAATAACTGAAAATAAAATTGTTTTGTTCGTTGATTAAACGGTAAAATAGTGAAAGTTCATCAGTCGTACAGCTTTGCCGACGGCTAAATTAGCATGTTAACTTTAGTTCCTTGTTTACGAATTTGCGTCAGTTTTTATTACAATATTTGACTTTGCTTTAACGTTATAATATATTTAATCTGTATGTTCATTTAAATTATTTATAAAGTATTGTGTTTGGGCCGTTTGTGATCGTTGAAACTTTTAACAACACTTTTTTCTGATTTTTGTGGTTTATAAGTGAGTGATTATGTGATCGAAATTATTTGGTGTTATTTGTTTACGATGAAATAACAATAATATATACCCGATGATTGCGATTGTGCAAATAAGTTTAATATTATCCAATCACGACTGATGAGTACACATAAAAATAATATATTATGTAGCTGTATTCCATATAAAATATCTTCTCCGGTATTCTGATTGTTTGTATAAAATCAAAAATAAAGTTTAAAAAAAATCTAAACACACAAAACTCTTCAAAACATTCAAAGGACCTATAAATGTAAATAACGTAGAATCCTAATAATTCATAACCAAAGTACGCGCTATTCACGCTAACGAAATACACAAACGTCAAAATGTAACCAGTAACAATTTGTATTTACATATTATAAAAGTTTCCGGCGGTATCCGGAACCGAAAGCAGTCAATATTGTAATCAAAGCATTCAGTAACGATTTGATACTTTTGTAGTAGTTACTAGTTACTACCCGAAAGTAATCAAAGTAACGATTACATAGTAACGATTACTTTTTGTAAGAGTAACGGATACCGACGGGTAGTAAAAGTACCGATATTGAACACTACTAATATATAATATATAGCGCATTGTGATATTAGTATTCACAGCTGCCAGTTACAATAATAATCATTTTATAGTCAATCTCTTCATATCCGGAGAGATACACGAAATTACAAATCCAGTAGTACTTACGCCTGCCTGGGAATGCTAATCACGCTAGCTGTTAACGTAAGTGGCGCCATCTTTTGGCATTGCTTTAATTCGGTTCTATTACAAAAGTAGATTTGTATACAAACCCCACGTACGAAAACGATTTTGCGTAAGATGCGGTACAAATTTCAACAGTACAGTCTCTAGGCTATTAATCTTGTTTGATGATGACAGAAAACATGTCCTTTTAAACCATGAATCATCCAATGAATAGATTTGTCCGACAATACCAAAGCAGCATACTACTCCAATAATAGGAATACATTCAAGGAGAGTCGCAGCTAAGCGAAGGTAAACTAACAGAAAGCCATGACCAACATGCGCGTGGGTCTACGTATTTATAAATGCACCCATCTGGATTACATCATGGTCCATGAAACATGCGTGACTAGCTTCTACGCTAGACCAAATTAAAATTTTAATTAATGTTCATTCTTTGGTATCAATAGAAGTCGAACTGAGAATGGTCGATTAGTTCAATAAATAATAACTTTTCAGCAAAGCGCTGAAAATTATAGTGCATATTTTTTTTGGCCGGCATCCATATTTTTGGTTTGTGTAGATTTTTTGTTATCGCTATGCTGTCTGGTTCGTATTTTTTAGTCGTGAAACCCGTACATCCAGATGATGTTATTATTTATTATCACACCATATTTAAAAAAAAACATATTGTGCTTTTTTTGTTTGATTCCCATCTATTTATTTGTCTGGTATTTTTATTGTCGCTATGCTCTGGCTCTTATTTTTTAAATGTGAAAAGCATGTGTGCAATGTGCAAAAACGATAAACTGATACGCTGCCTATTTTTTATACATTTGGGATAAATGTACATATTTTGAAAGCAATCTACATAATGCGGCTAACTCAGGCCAGACAACTAATTTTAGTCACTTATCTCTACATCTTCTCTACATCTTCTCTACATCTCCTTTCTTCTCTATCTTCTTTCTTCTCTATCTTCTCTATCTCTACATATTATAAATTAAAGTCCCCCGCGTCGTCTGTCTGTCTGTCTGTTCGCGATAAACTCGAAAACTACTGAACGGATTTTCATGCGGTTTTCACCAATAGATAGAGTGTTTCGTGAGGAAGGTTTAAGTAAGTGTGTAATTTGTCAAGGATTTGTGTAAATTGGTTGAAACAACGATAATTGTTAGAAGTGTCGAAAAAGTCAAACCGCCTAGTAGCTTTCATCGAAAACGCTGCCTAATCCTTTTGAGATATAACAAAACAATGCATGGTGGGATATTCCTCTTTTATAGATCTACAAAAAAATCCGCGAAGCATATATCTATCTTTTACGGATAGCTTACTATACCCATTCTATATTCTCAAAAAATGGTCACGCACATTACAATAATTGAAAAGTTATTTAGACGGATACAGTATTAATCCTTAATAACTTAAATACGTTAGTTACCCCAAGCATTTCATGCACATTATTATAATCTTTCGCACCATCTCTACGTATTATAAATTAAAGTCCTCCGCGGCATCTGTCTGCTCTTCGCGATAAACTCAAAGACGGCGGTGGTTATATACGTTGGACAACCATCCAGTAGATGACGTTTTGTTTTATTAGCCACAGCATCGCGTGGCCGGGACAGCTAGTAATAATTAATAAAAATTCTAATGTTCATCAAAGCCGAACTTTCAGTAAAATACTGGTACCTACTTAGTTTGTGAGCTTTCTGTTGAAAGGTGTGAAACGATTTTTTGCTCTTTGAACAGAAGCCAAATATTTGCAAATCTTACTGAGTTCCAGGTGTACATTTCTTAAAGCAATTAAAGATCTTCTACAAATATTTATTTAACGTTTGTACTACAAGCTCGCATACAAGCTTCTTCGACATCATCGGTTAGTGAGTTTCCACGGGAATGACGTATTTGTTTCCACACAGTGGTGTCATTTTCCTCGCGTGCACACTAATGATTCTAATGAGTAAATAACGATTGTTTCCAGATGTTTCCACCGAGGACAATCTCGCCTACACCTTCTACCCCGTGACGTCAGGATGCGTCAACTTCAAGGTCAGGGCTGCCAACGATGCTCACATCGCACTCACCTCGGGACCTGAGGAGACCACCCCAATGATCGAGGTAAATACTCCATCATACACACAGGGGCGGCCCTAGGGCGGTGCGAGCGGTCTAAGGGGGGCGCCGAAAACACCCGACCACTGATTGACTATCTATCGATCGTGCGCTTAAATCATGTGGTCGGTGCGGGGATCAAGCAGTGTTGCTGATTTTTCGCCATTTATGATACACATAAGAAATACAAAAAAGCGAAATAAGAAATAAGTTTACTTAGGATAAGTAAAAGAGCATCGAATGCAGGAACTGAGTAGGGAAACAGCAGAAAGATTGAAGATGAACCGGATGCAATCTAATCCCCATTATATAAAGTGGGTAGCATAGATGAGTGAAAAGAGAATATGGAGGCCGGGGAAGAAACCCAGGAAGAATGAGATACCGAACCAGAAGTTATAGTCGAATGAAAACAGGAATGGATTGTGTGCATATCAGACAAAAGTTATAAAAAAAATTACACTGAACACTTTTCGTGTGGTATCCGAAAAAGTTGTATATATCAAGGATAGAATTGGCAGATTTTTAGAGGGTGATTGATTTGACAGATGTGAAAAAGTCGCAAGAAGATCGGGAAGGTTTAACGTAGACGAGTGTAAATCTAATTAACCAAGAATCAAGTTAGTACCTAGTTGCGAGTATTGATTCTGGCTGGATTCCAGTTAGGTATGTTCTTCTGGGAAAATCTCCATCGAAACAATAACAAGATTAATCCTCGAGACAAAAAAATATGTTTTTCTAAACTAAACTTCCGTCGACACCTTTTTTGGCTAATCTAATGTTTGATTTAAAATTCTTTGAATTTTTTGTTGATTCTGTTTTCAAACCATTCTAAACGCGATAAACTCTTGTTTTGCTAAATATTGCCTTGTCGTGTTATTTCTAGCTCCTGTTCGAATTATTAATCATTGCACGATTAGTGTTTTTGACAATTTGCTTACTTAATCTATTATTTGTCCTGGTGACATTGAATATTAGACCGGGTAGACTGGTGTTTTCGTTTCCCAGAAACAGGTACAATCAAATTGAATATTTACTGCTTTAAAATTTGCATAATACATTTGCAGTGAAACGACGCCATTTGCGTCTAATGTGGTTTCGTAGTTCATCTAATGTGGTTTCGTACTACACGTAACTGTTACATATTATGGTAATATTTTATGTATAGGGGAAGGATAAAAATAATTTATGCTAATATATAAATACGACCTCTGTATATAATACTTCTATTTTCACATGTCTTTAAAAACATTTTTTTTGATTTGACTGAATTTTGAACCCTCCCAACTCCCCAAGTCCATTTACAAATATCTTTTAAAACTTTTTTTTTATTGAGTTTTGAACCTTCCTACCCCGTGATCAAATCGCGAATTGGTTAGGCCAACAATTATTTCGTATGAAATGCGTGTCGAAAAATGCGTGTATGTCCACGTATGTGCGTGATTGTCACCAAAAGTTTATAGAGTGCATTGTCTGTCATCGACGGTGAGTCTATCTGCTGAGTTTCAGCTTGATCCGATGTCAGGAAGTGGGTTAATTTCCGCTTCCAATATTCCACGTCATGAAAACATTTCAATAAAGAAAACGAAAGTGGAAAAAAATATAAAATAAAAATAGATGTATTTAAAAAACTTTAATTCCTCACATGAGGTGTGTACGTGTGATATGTCATCTTTGTAATCTTTTAAAGGAAAGAACCCAAAAGCTTACAAATCTTTTTATGTAATAATGGTCATTGTCACCCATCAACAAGGTCCCGAACAAAATACAACAAACTTCCCATAGGAACGCTTTATGATGAAGTACATAATACGAGCTCTGTCTGGTATCACTATACATCAAATGTTAAAAACCGTGTTCTAATGTCGAGCATGTTTCTGGTGTGCGTTCTTCCACCTTTCATTGAGATAGTAGCAGGGCTAACAAACATATTTAATACTTCAGGTATTCCTCGGAGGCTGGGGCAACACCAAGAGCGTCATCAGGCGCAACCGCGAGAAGCCCGACAAGGTGGAGGTGGCCACCGGCGGAATCCTCAACGGTGATGAGTTCAGGGCCTTCTGGGTGCGCTGGAGCGACGGAGTCATCATGGCCGGCCGCGAGGGAGAGGCTGCACCCATTCTCTCCTGGGAAGACCCAGAACCCTTCGCCATCAACCACTTCGGCGTCTCCACCGGCTGGGGAGCCAGCGGCACCTGGATCATCGAAGGTGAGTGCCAGTGCCTGTAGGAAATGGAATGTTTTATACAAATGTACCCAAATGCTTCTAAATCTTTGGAATTTAACCCCTATTATTATCTACAGCCGTGCGGTCGGGTTGAATCCCAACAGAATAATATTTACTTCGCCATGCATGTCCACATTGAATTAATAGTGCCATTGTAATTAGCGCTGATAACCATTGATATCTGGAGATGTTAAAACTGTTATAGTGCTTGAAAGAATATTGTTCGGTTTTCTGTCGGCTCGATCGCAAGGTACACATTAGCTCTCATAGTATATCACCATGGGTAGATGGGTAGCACAACAGCTTAGAAGTTTTTGGCAGATTTTCTCCACACCGCTTGACTATTGGATATTTGTAGAACGCGATGAAATCACCACCGACGATTCGCTCAGATACACATTCTGCCCCGTGATTTCCGGAGAACTGGAGTTTGAGTTCAAGGGAGGCTCTAACTGCCACGTCTGCCTGACCATGGACCGCGGGCTGACAGATCCCATGTATGAGATCATCATCGGTGGTTGGGAGAACACCAAGTCTGTGATCCGATACAGGCAGACCAAGCCTGATCAGGTACACACCATGTTTAATGTCAATATGAATGGAGTATCGCGTTCTGGGGAGTGAAACTTATTTGGCTATTGTTGTTATAAAGGTGGTAGTGGACACGGCTGGCGTCGTAAATGCCGGAGAGCACAGAAAATTCCTGGTGCAGTGGAGGGCGGGCAGGCTTATAGTCAGGTCTGGATCCGGGTCTGGAGACGTGATCATGGAGTGGACAGACCCCGCTCCCTTCAACATCACCCACTTCGGAGTGCGCACTGCTTGGGGAGCAACTGGAAACTGGAAGATCCGCGCCGGCTGCATTGGCCGCATAGGTTAGAAGAGCATTATATGGGCATTGTCGGAAAAGCTCCCTCGCACACTTCAGGGCAGCTCTAAAACCACTAATATTTTTGTTAACATCAATAATGCATGCCTAATACAAAATTGATTAAAAAAATAAATATAAAGTTTAACGTCACAGGTTCGTTTCGTGAAATTCCTACTTGTCCAACGTTTACATTAGTGAGTTGGTTTTGCCAACATCGTCTTATTAGTGCCTTAATGCATGTTTAAAGGTGGTTTTGATATATTATTTTAATGTTTTGTTAGAATCGGTAAAGATATTCGTACCATACGTCTACTCAATGTTATTGTGATGTTGTAAAATTTCAAAAATAAAAGTTGTAGTGGTGTTGTAATTCGAGTTACTTTGTTTTGTGTTGTTTTATGTGTTATTGAATTAATAATGTTTCCCGCTAAAAAATATAAGAGAAGGTTTTATATTCCGTAAATGAACACGGAATGGAATACATAATTAGTTTTTTATTGCAGGATTTACTGAGAGACAAAGCGTTTGCTATTTTTGGTATTTAAAAGTGAAAAACAGATATGATGTGATAGTCTCATCCAGAAAAGCAGGCTTTTTACCCGAGAGAACAATGTTTGCCATAGTAAGCGCTTGTGTAAATGGCAGAATGCAACTTCACACGTTAAAAAAGTGTCGGTGGCGAATCTTTTGGCCGTCTGCGTCCGACTGAAATGTATTTTTTTTTTACAGGAAGCTTTCTGGACATCTTATTTCCTGGCTTTCCTTAGAAGTACCCTTAGATTGTATATAATAATATGATCAATGTTTTAAAGTACTATAAGTATCTAAGCAGCTCTTTTAGTTTGCTTTTCAGCTTTAAAATAGTAATAATAAAGTCTAGTAACGCTCAGTGAAAAATATGTTTAACTAAATACGTTAGAGTTCCTATAGAAACCAAGGAGAAGCTGACAAAGAGAAGTACAGAAGTTTGGATTTTGCGTTTAGCTAAATTAATTGTTTTCGTAGTTAGATAATTATAAATAATAATCATTCAAATTTTAACCGTAATTATCATTTCATTCCCCGTATTTAGATAATATTTTTTTCATCTAATATTTATTGTAGCTTTGGTGATTTTTGTTATCGTTTGCTCCAATTATTGACACATCATTTATTTTATTCCCTACTAATTATTTTTATTTTGTCATTATCCATATTTCTTTGTATACTGTTTCGACATTCCAAATATGTATATTTAAAATCCGCAAAGCTTCTTTTTCAAATGCTTTAAAAAAGTATGTGGGTACATTTTAATTTGCGCTTTTTTTGTTTTGTTTTTTAGTTTTGGCTGTTGTGTTAATGTTTTTGTTTTGTTTGTGTAGCTGATAATGTTCGCCCGAGCGCTCCCATGGCGGCTGCGCTGACCATGGGCGGAGGCCCTGGAGGCGCTGGAGTCTGGGTGGACGTGTCGGGGGGCAACCTGCCCGCGGGGGCCGTGGTTGGAGGAGAGGACGGCGAGGTCCAGTTCATCGGCAGGGCACAGCACGAGGGGGCCCTGATCCCCGGCAAGGTGGTGCAGTCCCACGGAGTGTGCTATGTGGCGTGGGGTGGTGCTGAGCATGGCAAGCCCGAATACCAGGTACTTAAACAATTTCTTATACCTACTGAAAATATTGGACGTGTTGTTTCGCGGAATTTGAAGATTATTCATCAAATTTATAAGATAATATTTAAGTTCTGTGAAAGTCGTATACAAGTACTTGCCCATTAAAAAAAATTACATTAGTTTCACACAGGAGGCCACGAGGAAAATAATTTCCCTTAGGGCCTATGCCATCTTCGGGGATGCTGTGTGGAGAGTCTTTTTAAGTAAGGGAAGGATAGGAAGTTCTGGGAAGGAAAAAGGTATGAGGGGTGGGTAGGAATCTGAGGGTCAGGGTGTCCACGAGTGACGAACGTATGAATCCATCCCTCCAACTGCGGTGCGAGGCGATGGGTCGAGTGAGTCCGGCTGGAAATGTCAAAAACCTCTCTCACCCAGTATCTCTCGATCCGGCCCGCCACGCAGCAGACTCATCCACCGCCAAGTCCTGGACAAATCACATCCCATGAACTTGGGCACCCCTCCTAAGTCACCAAAAGTAGCGAACCACTTGCGGAGACCTATGGCAGAGGTGTTGGTTATCCAATAAATGGTTTCCGGGATGGCGGTACCCATACCCGCCTTCCCTGATGAAATAATAACAGAACTTTCACAGAACCTGTATTTTAACTTTGAAATTTGACGAATTGTTGAATTCCTGTGAAACAACCCTCCTTAATTTTACAATATTTAGATACTTTACCTATTTTTAGAGAAATTTAAGAAAAATAAGAGCGCAATTGCATATTACTGACGCAGCGTTTATTCGTTGGCAATAATAAAGACTGCCCTGATGATGGCCAAACTCCGCCAGAAGTGGCTACTGGAAGAAAGATATTAATAAAAATTAAAACATCAATGAAATATATCTAAAAAATGGTAGTTATGTCATCGTGCTAGTTTGTGTTGGGTTTTTTTTACTGATAGCACTATAAACAAACATTATCTCATATTTTCTGACAAGAATTTATTATGCACTTATACTTGAAGAAATGTTGTACAGTTCTGTAGTTTAAACCGGTTATGTTCGTGATAAATAATATAACATTATGATGTCAGCGAGACTCTTTTAATATTGTTGCACCGGCCTTACAATTTAATGTATTGTTGTAATACGTTCATAGACATGGAATAGATAATGGAAAATTTGGTATTTAACAGTGTTATAAGAAAAACGTTGCTCATCAATGCAAATACTTTTTTATAATTATCATGAAATCCATTAATCAAAGAAATCTGAAATTATGATATGAAAGACGCTAATGAGATATATTTGTGTGGCGAAATCACTACCTTATATTGAGCACTAGACGTGGGCAAAATTGAATGACCGAATTAAATGAATAAATTCAATGTTGTGACACACTCAATCTAATTCTCAATTTCAAAAGGAATTGATTCTTCATTCCTTATCTTTGGCCTTGCATCCTACGATTTTTAATGACACCATACATTTTTAATTTCCGTTTATTTTACTGTTAAATTATTTCAATGAATAATGTGTTCTGTAAACGATTTAAATATTATATTGTTTCATAGGTATTTAAATATTATTAAACGGGCCGCGCGCCGCGAAGTGGTCGACGGACGGTATTGTGAACGACTCGCCTATTACGATTGTATTCCGCTACCGCCGTGCCGCCATTCTAAAAACACCCGAACATCATCAAAGTAAATGTCCCAAAATGGCCAAAACGCGGCCGCGATTCATCCGGGTTGCCCGAGCATCTCTTTCACGCAATGAATTAATCATTCATCCTAATCAATAGTCCTGAGATTGTCATAAGGTCCCCGCCGTCCCAGGTCCGTGTTTAATGTCCGCGTCCCAGGTATCTAGTCTGTCGAAATCGAGATTGTCCGATTCCGACAGACAGAGGAATTAAAACAAAAGTCTTTTTCACTTCTGACGTCATGGTCTTTTGTAAATCTCAGACCTCAGAATCTCAGACCACGTCAATGTCATGATATTGTCCCAAACGCATCCCAGTCCTAGGTCCGCAGCTCGCGAGTAAATCAAGTCACTGCTAGGTAAGACACAAAACATTAGTCAAAAGTTACAAATTCATTCCGCAATGCCAGCCCTTAATCCGTCCGCGCGGTTCATTTATTCCCCCGCGCGCCAAGCCGTCAATTTCATTACATAGTTAGTCGAAAACTTTCGACTTTGAATCTGAACATCAGCAGTGAGAAGCTAAAATGATGCTTATCTCTTTTTTGGTACGTACGGAAGATATTGTACCTACCTACTTTTAGACGTAGATCTTGGGTCGATATAATATGTAAATTTGCAGATATTATAAGGCCAATTAGCTGTGGTTAGCTGTCATAAAATACTCATCTTAATGTTAAATGTATGTTTATATTAGATCACGTGAAATGGAACAAAATTATAAGTTTAATAAATAAAATAAAATCAATAAAATTTTGAGGGTGAAACGAAAACTTGTATAATTTTAAGATATAATTGCTAACAATAAATACATTTTACATACGAAAAATTACGACACTAAAAAAAGACAAACAATATAGGATTTAAATGTTCGGTCCCCTCTTTGTGTGGTGTTTCGTAGCCTATTGGTCTCCTCTTTGTGCGGTGCTTCGTAGCCTCCCCACTCATTGTGATTTGAAAACCGATGAAACGAAAAAGTGACACTAAAAAGAGTCAAACACATTAATCTATAGGTTTTAGCGAGATAATCAGATAGAATAATCGGTCTCCTCTTTGTGCGATGCTTGGTAGCCTATCAGTCTCCTCTTTCGCGGTACTCCGGGTACTCCGTGGCCTCCCGGTCTCGTGTGCGGTGTTAGCCTCCCCATTCATTTAATTTTCAATTATTATTATTATTTTTTTTTTCTTTCTTTTTTTTTTGGGATTTAATTGAATTAAAGGAATGAATTAAAGGAATCAATTCAAAAGGCCATGGGAATCAGACTGAATCGATTCACTCCTGGGAATCATTCTGCCCACGTCTAGAACATAATCCGTATACAGGTCGAAAGCCTAGATTTGGGAGGCGGGAATGGGTACCGCCGCCCCGGGAACCTTTATTGGATAACCAACACCTCTGCCATAGGTCACCCCAAGTGGTTCGCTACGTTTGGTGATTTAGCAGGGGTGCCCGGGTTCATGGGGTGAGGTTTGTCTAGGTCTTGGAGGCGGATGACCAAGACACACTAAACCCCAGATTTCTACCCACCCCTTAAACCCTTTTCCTTCCCAGAACTCTCCTCTCCTTCCTTTTCCTAAAAAAACCCTCCACACAGCATCCCCAAAGATGACATAGGCCCTGAGGAAAATTATTTTCCTCAGCGCCTCCTGTGTGGAGCTCATGTAAAAAAAAAAAAAAAATATTACGTTTAGGTATTGACTATGAATTTAATGGAGGAATAAGTTTCTTTTTTCTTTGAAAAACAAATCTACTGTCGACATGAGTGATATATCTATGCTCTCTACTGTCATCTTCATCGGGACATCTCTATGGTCTAAACTACACGAGCGGTTCTCCCGCCGCGGGAAACCGCTCGAGAAAGCTGGCGGCACATATCAAACTACACGGGTGGCGGTTTTCCGCCAAGCTACACGAGCGGTTCTACCGCCGCGGGAATCCGCCCGATCCTTTACGCGCACGACCGATCAACAACATTCTCTCGCACGAAATGATGCAATCGCGGGAAACCGCCCGTGTAGTTTCCCGCGGGAGACCCGCTGCATGTGGCGGGTGAATTTCTCCCGCGGCGGGAGAACCGCTCGTGTAGTTTGCGCCTATGCATAGGGAAATCGCGGTTTTATTATCGCGATATTTCACAAACAACTGAAGTTTATATTTAGGAGGGTTTAATTTACGAGTTAATTTTTGATAGAGTTCCCCATTTCAATCAGCACGGTGCTATATGCGAGTACACTAATTTTAATTAGTATTTTTGTTTTGCTAGAGTCAGTGCACTGTTGAAATCAACCACTGTAAACAAACTGCCCCGATATCCCCTGTCAGACTATTTTTTATTGGTTATCAATTATTAACATCGTCATTCCTTATCGCCTAATGAATATAATAGTCTCTACTTGTAAAATTAGGCAATTTACGTAAATTTCAGTGGGAAGTATTCAAAATATTATTTACGTAAGTGTCAGATTTGGCATTTGACTGCTAGCGCCTCGGCGTATAAAATAGGAACTATTCAGCGGCATATCAAAGTTTGAGCGGAAAATTTAGCCCGCTTAAATTGGAGCAAGGAATGTCGTACACAGCAAGGATATAGACTGGCTGATATATCGGGTATATTCGGTTTCGGTATCTACTATCGCACTTGTCAAGATCGCACCCCTCTCCGAGTATGGAAGAAGCTAATGACAATTTAGGAACGTTTCTAAAAATTCAACCTTTCTGTCATGTTTACCCATTATGCCATTTCATTATCCTAAAGAAGAATATCATTTTTTGTTTTCTTAATGAATACTCGTATATGCAAATCTTGGAAGTTCTCGATACCCGATCAAACTGAAACTCGGCAGGTAGAAGTAAAAAAGATAAATATTTTTTTTCGAAATTCCAACTTTTTTTTAAATACTAAAATATTTTTCTATACAAGAATATTTTTTCCCATACAAATAATTCAACTTCCGAAAACTACCTTAAAACGTTGGAATTTCTAAAAAAGTTATGTATCTTTATTTATTTTACTTGCACTATCGTGTAGAATCAGTTCCCGAGGTTTTTATGCACTTAACCCTGTATATAAACTTCACCGTTTACAACATAATAAATTCGATGTTTAAAACACACCTAACGTTTTTTTGGGTCAAAATATTATTTCTGATAATTTTAAGTAATTACAGTTTTTATTTTTATCTAATCAATTGCAAACCATATGCAACCATTGTTTATTATTATTAATCCAGTGCAAAAGCCCAGTATGCGTTTAATAAAAGTAAATAAATCAATCTCATTAAATGATGTTAACCTTCCAGGTGCTGGTGGGAGGGCCCGCCAATTGGGTTCCCACGAGCGGTGCCGCTATCCCAGCCTCAGCCATGCCCGCCGGAGAAACCGAGGACGGCGAGCCGCTGTTCGTTGGCCGCGCTAGTCACGAGGGTTCCCTCACCGTGGGCAAGGTGCAGGCATCGCACGGCGTCTGCTACATCTCCTACGGCGGCCAGGAGCTTGGATTCCAAGACTATGAAGTGCTCGTCCAGTAGACTGCAGACTGCGACACACTGAAAAACTGGTCCTTCGAGCCGAACGGGGCACACAAACACCGCGACGGGCATTTACTTGACATTTTTGGAATATCTTACGTTATCGATTATTTATATTTTTTTACATAACTGTTGTAGCACAAATATCCTAACACAGCGACACAATAAAAACAATACGCCGTGTTTCACGCTCGTTTGGAGAAACTTAAATTATTTGTATAAATTTAAGAAAAAAATCCAGAATTGTTTTTTTTTTTTATTATTTAACGAAAATTATAGGTAGTGAGTCTAGAAGTTTACGTTTACAAACATTTTCCTTGCATTTTTGTGCAAAACGGTGCGTAAAGAAATTAAAGCTAAAATTTAGTAAAATCAATCCTCTTGTTTTACCCAATCTAAATTCAATAATTTATTATAAACATTGTAAGACGTCGAAAAAATTGAAAAAAAAACTTGCTTTTTCATAAAACTAATACATAAAATATCTGTGTTGCACTAGGGATATATATCTGTGTTTATGCAAATGCTGTCTATTAAGTTTTATTTTTTTTTTCAAATTAATGTGTACGTAGATTATTTCATAGTGCCTTGTTTCTGCACAGATCACAAGTTGACGACCTCTGCCGTCCGTGATTAGCTTATAAGACTGCCACATAAAAACAAAAATGTGAAAAAAAACGAAAAAACTCTTTTATAAATTATTTTTTATTTCATGCATTTTAACCGTTATTTTTACACTACCGAAACAAAATAAATTTTGAAAGCAATGAAGTAAAATTATATTAATTTAAACACTGCTAATAATTATATATTTATACAAATTATATTGCTGAAAATGCTAAATATAAAATTATATAAATATACTGACACTGTTTTATTTACTCAACATTTTCCTCTACTTATATTATATATACTTATAATCTATGTCCTTGAAGGACATAATGATTGAAAAGAAAGGGTAATTATTAATTATTACACAAAATACCACCCAAGATTCCTAACTGTTGAGTCAGTTGAACTATTGTATTATTATTATGAGACCGAAGACAGTTTGGTTGTGGAGATGTGGTGGGGGAATTTGGAAATTTTTGATGGATTATTTTTATTAATAATTTCTCTCGGTGCCTTCCGGTGAAAATAATTCCCTTCAGGGCCTATGCCATCTTTGGGCATGAAAGGAAGTTCTGGGTAGGAAAAGGATATTAGAGATGAGTAGGAATCTATGGGTCAGTGTGTCCAGGACTGACGGATACATGAATCTATCCCTCCCACTGCGGTGCAAGGCGATGTTCCGAGAGAGTTCTGCTGGAGAGATCAAAGGGTCTCCCTCAACCAGTCTTTCCCGATCCGGTCCGCCACGCAGTAGGTAAGTAACTACTTAGGATGACCAGTCGCATAGGTGTTGGTTATCCAACAAATTATTCCCCGGGCGGTGGTATTCATACCCGCCTTTCAAATTGAATGAAATGAAATATGTCTGGTAGTTACTATCCGACTTCGCCCGAATTCCGACAATGTTCGAGTTCCGAGTTCAAGGTTCGTATGTGTGTGCCGGATGCTTTGTAGACTCAAAAGTTACTCTAGGTACCGAGTGCCAGGAGTGTTTAGAGTGTGGTTTGAATAGTAGAAGTGTTTACAGAAGTCGGGGACGCCCGAGGAAAACTCAAAGCTTTAGTCCAAACCATTCATAATCCCGATCAACGCCGGGTATACGTTATTTAGTAATATATATGATTCAACACTCCGTGTTTTTATTTCCACGTTGCGTTTTACTCCACTATGCTATGCTCTATTTATATACAATCTAAATAGAAGACCTCCATACTGAAAGATACTACCAGTGTAGGTATATAGAATGGTGACCAGACAACTCAAAATGAAACCAACTCGGAAGCAACTCAGAAACGTCATTAAGACTGATGATAAAAAAAATATAAAAAATTGGTTAAATAGGTTAAGTTAGGTTAGGGTTACCGGCTATTTTAAAATTATTTTTTCATAGCCTTTGATGACCTTTCTGAGGTGTTTCTGAGTTGGTTTCATTCTGAGTTGCCATGGAACCATATAGAATATATTACCAGTATCTCCACTCGCCACTACCATTCAGAATTGAAACGTTGCTTGAAATGGCTTTAGCCATGTTTGGTGACCAGATCTGAAAAGCCAGGACCCTCCCGACCTTCATTTGTCCCATAAACTGAATAAATTAAATATCTTCGGTATGATATATTCAAACGTTCTTGAGTTTACTATTCGGTACTTGAACCTATGAATAGTGGCTATATACATACAACGTGTCCCAAAATTCAACGATAAGCGGGTACCAGTGGGTGGGCCTGCTCATGACTCCACGAGAAAAAAATAGAAAAAAATATTTCTCAATTTTTTTTGACACATATTTCTCAACATTTTTCAACAACAAAAAACCTATTTTGTGCACATAGTAAAATTGATTGGTCATGGTAGTTAAAAATATCTTCTTCTTCTTTGTGTACCGTATCAGGTCCCCCCGACGTTGGCGATCACTCTTGAGAATGTCTCTCTGTCTTGCGCTGCCCGGAATAGCTCCTCCACACTTCTAATGCCGGTCCACTCTCGTATATTACGCAGCCAAGACATTTGTCTCCTACTAGGCCCTAGGCGACCCTCTATCTTGCCTTTCAATATCAAATGGAGCAAGTGATACTTCTCCCCTCGAAGTATATGACCCAGATATGAAATTTTCCTGATTTTTATTAATGTAAGCAGTTCTCTATCTGCTCTAGCCCGCCTGAGAATTTCTGTGTTGGTGATCATGTCGGTCCATGGGACCTTGAGCATTCTCCGGTGAAGCCACATTTCAAAAGCCTCTAACCTGTTCATGGTATTTACTTTCAAGGTCCATGTTTCACATCCATAGAGCAAGACCGACCACACATAACATTTTAGCATTCTCTGCCTTAGTTTTAAGCTGATATTGTCATTGCAGAAGAGGGATTTCATTTTAATGAACGCAGTTCTTGCTGCTTCAATTCTGCATCTAACCTCCACATCTGGGTCAAGAGTCTCCGTGAGAATACTGCCGAGGTATCTAAATCTTTCCACCTTTTCGACATTGCAACCATTTAACAGTATCACTGATTCAGAGTGATCTAGTCGTCCAAATGTCATCCATGTAGTTTTATTGACGTTGATTGTTAGGCCCAGTTGCTCACCAGCATTATTAACAAGATTTAATAGGTCTTGGAGGTCATCGATACAGTCAGCTAGTAATACAGTATAATCTGCGTATCTTATGTTATTAATGACAATTCCGTTGATCTTCAGACCCTTCTCAGTATTACTTAGGGCTCTTTTAAAGACATAGTTGGAATAGAGATTAAACAATAGTGGCGACAGGATACAGCTTTGACGTACTCCACGCTGAATGACAATTGCATTAGATCTCTCATTCCCATGTCTTATTTCTGCTGTTTGGAACTAATGCAGGTTTTTAATGAAATTCTGGTCTTTGGTGTCAACGTTACAATCCGCAAGCATTTTCATTAGGTCAGCATGTTTTACCCTGTCAAATGCCTTTTCGTAGTCCATAAAACAGGCAAAGACTTCCTTTCTTTGGTCACGACACTTTTGCAATAGTACGTCGATAGACAATAATGCTTCACGCGTCCCGAACGCATTTCTGAAGCCAAACTGAGTGTCATCCAAGTCCTGCTCGCGCTTATTGCGTATCCTGGCATGTATTATTTTAAGGAATAATTTAAGGACATGACTCATCAGGCTTATTAATCGATAGTCACTGCACTTCATAGGGTATTGTTTTTTAGGCAATGTCACGAAGGTGGATTTTAGCCAATCTTGGGGTATATTCCCTGTGTCATATATAGAGTTAAATAACCTCAACAGGTAGTCAACATTTTCATCATTAAAGAGCTTCAACACGTCAACTGGAATATCGTCTGGTCCGCACGCTTTTCTGTTGTCTGGTCTTTATCGCATGAAGAATTTCTGATTTTAAAATCGATGGTCCATGCAATTGATCATTAGGAATATTAATATCCGGTCTAATATCTTTGAATGTATCACGAATATACTTTTCCCATGTTTGTAAAATATCTTTTTCATCCAATATTAATTTATTGGATTCGTCAACTAAACATGATGGAGTAATTCTTCTAGAAGTGCCCGTAATTTCCTTCAATTTTTTGTGAAGTTTGAATGCATTGTGACTACGACTGTACGATTCTAGTTCTTCACACTGTGACTTCATCCATTCTTCTTTGGCTTTTTTAATTTCACGTCTAATCGTTCTTTGTAAGTTTTTATTTAAATTTTTTTTTTGTACCCTCAAAAAATATTTTTTTTCTATTTTTTTCTCGAGGAGTCATGAGCAGGCCCACCCACTGGTACCCGCTTATCGTTGAATTTTGGGACACGTTGTATGTATATAGCCACTATTCATAAGTTCAAGTACCGAATAGTAAACTCAAGAACGTTTGAATATATCATACCGAAGATATTTAATTTATTACCTGACACTATAAAGCAATGTAATTCTATGAATAAGGTTAAATATATGGTGAAAAATTGGCTATCGGAAAAAAAAGATTTATATTGATTTTGATATGTATGAAAAAATGTTGTATCTGTAGATATAAGATGTAAATTTTAAATTTTAAAAATGTATAAATGTGTAACTAAAATATAAGCACCTGTTGACAAGCCGATTCAATTGGCTTAGCAGGACTTGTTTGTTGATTATATTATGTATTATCTATTATTTCAATAAAAAAAAGATTTTTAAATAAATAAATCATAATGTATCATTGAAGAAGAAGATAACACTAATAATCTAAACGAAAATATATTTTTTTTATTTTTTTATTATTTCATACAATTTTTGAAAATACACTTTTATTTTTTTGTTTTCTTGATATGAAAGAGAACAAGACACAGAAAAATAGAAAAAGATAATGGTCGCAACTGGAAACTGGAACACGAAACCAGAACCTCTCGTCTAACCCGGACGTGCGCTTTTACTAATTCAGTCATTGCCACCGTACGTTGTTAAATATACGTTGTCGTATGGATAATCCATGAGGAGGATGATGGGCAAGCTTCGACCAAGTATACCCTTGGTCGAAGTGTGCAAGTATTTGTACGCTAGTAGCAAGTAAGTACATTCGTAGACAATTGAAATAAATATATTCAAATCTATCCGTCAAATTCGACATAAAACATGGCAGAGTTTAACATTATGCTGGTATCGAGTAACAAAACAAGCAGGAACCCACTGATTATTTATCTGCTTGGACTTGGGTTCAACCGGTTCAACATTCAACACCTGTAATATTTCACCTGCTTCTAATCTGCAAATTGAGTTCAGTTTACTGAGCAGGGTTCAGGTTATTGAAGCAGGTGAATGTAAATTAGAAATTATTACTGCTGGAAAAAAACCTCATTATTGATGAAATTATGTCTGTCTTTAACCCCTATGTATTTATCTATCAAATTTGTATGCTTAAGTTGCCAACACGTGTTTTATTGAGAAAAAAAATGTGAACACTACACAAGAGTCCCAACTGCTCCAACAATGCTTCAACATTGAGACAATGGCATCCCCAATCGGACTATGTTGTGAGGGGTGACCGGCCAACTCAGAATGAAACCAACTTAGAACCACCTCAGAAAGGTCAGAGTGATGATAAAAAATTGGTTAAATAGGTTAAGTTAGGTTAGGGTTACCGAATATTTTAAAATTATCTTTTCATAGCTTTTAACGACCTTTCTGAGGTGGTTCTGAGTTGGTTTCATACCGGAATGGAACCGTAGTGAGGGTGAAGGCAGTGGGGAGGGGAATGAGATGGGTGGGTAAATACTTGGCTTAAAGCCAAATAAGTAAATGACCTTGAAAGCCGAAACAGCTGTAACAATAATAAAAAATAAGATACTTTCAGAACTCAATAATAAAAAAAAAAATAATTTGATTTACATCAATTTAAAAATAAATAAATGAAGTTCTATGAATTAATCACAGAAAGTACCTGACTATTGAGATCTGGGCAACAAACACGGCTAAAGCCATTTCAATGCCAGGGCGATACTGAGAGTACCTTCCACTCTGGAACGTGCCGCAAATATACCACATATATTTTTTTAATTAATAAATTGAGAAATAACTTTAATATTTTTGATTAATTGGGATTTGAACCCGCGACCTTCGAATTGCTAGTCGAGGGCCTTCCCCCTCGATCAAACTGAAAAAAATAGTTACCTATTCATTCCTACTTACCTATTCAGAAGAGTATCTGCAAAGTTGGGAAGGTGCCTAATAATTATAATAAAACATTGTCACTTTTTTACTTTGATTCTATTAACAACATGATCATTGCTCTCCTGAACATTCGTGATTTCTCCCGGAATGCAGCTGGTTTTCAGCAGATATAATTTTTAATTTTTCTATGCAAAAGATGATATGTTTTGAGATTCTCACAGCCAAAAGTATTATTTTATTTTATTTATATAGAAATATGTTTATCTGGGTATCTTGTTCTTTATCCAACGTTTAGGACAGCGTTATAGTTTGCATCATCAAGGCATATGTGTAATGAGTAATGTGCCCTGACGATTAACCATATACCGCTGTCTAAAACGTTGAGTCAAGAAGGAGGTAGCGCAGGCAGTGTTTGGTCAGGTAGTTAATATCTGGATCTTGTTCAGTCAGTTCTCTCTTATTTATTTAACAGAATCTTCAAAATTGCAATAGCTATAAGTTCTTATAGAGTACAAACTCCAAAGAGACGTACCAGACACTTGCTTACTTTGACCAGGGATCCTGGATTTCTTTTTTCGTTTGGGGTAAAAATATAATCAGTATTTTTTTGGACTCCGGTCACATTTTTTCTTCACATAAAAACATAAAAAATCGGTACCTAGGTATTGGACAGTAAAGTTAGGATATCGGGGTGATGGGTTGGTCGGTTACTCGACTAAGTGACCAGTGACGATCTGTGAAAGTTTTTGTTATTGTTTGATTTGAATTTAAAAAATTTGTTTAAAAATATTCCGCACGTTTTTTTGTTTTTGTTTACATATAATACTCCAAATAAGGTCAGGAATCACTGGTTAAAATTTTGTCAGGTAAGGCTCAAGGGCTGTCTAAATTTTATAAATGTTACTGTAAAAGCCCGTAAATTGGTAAATCTTAGGTTTTAGTAGTAAATCTTTAGGGGTCATCCATTAATCACGTGAGGCTCGAAAGGGGGGGGGGGGGGGGTCTTTGTGCTAAAAAAAAATACACGTGATTATGGGGGGGGGGGTTGGTCTAAAACCTCACCACATCACCACGGGGGGGGGGGGGGGGGTTATAAAGTTGCTAAAAAACATCACGTGATTAATGGACGATCCCTTAGTAGGATAGGATTAACTGGAATAGGATCTTTGGGATGAACCTTCAATAGGATTTACTGGAAAATCTGGTAGTAGGCTTGTTGAAAAAGTATCGATGTATCGATATTTTTAATTCAATACATCGATATTTTTAGCCTATTTGTTTTGATCCGATATATCGATAGAAAATATCGAAAATTGTATCAAATACGATATTTTTATTATTTATGCAACTAAAGTCTAGAATCCAAAACCGAATAGGAACGAACGGAAAAAAGTAGTTCATGACATCTGCCTGGCATGGCGGTTGAAATTTTAACTATTAATAGCTTCCAAATCTATTGTACTAAGTCTTTGCATTAGTATTTGTGATCACTAATACTATCTCATATGTGTAGGTAAGTACATAGGTATGCTATTTTTCGCCATTTTTTCTAAGCCACTCCTGTGTTGGTTCCCAATTGTCTATGATTATTGACTATGCCTTGTTCCAAACACGAAGTCCTTTTTGACAGATTAATACGCCAATAGAATGTTACTGAGACGCATACAAACTTTGTAAGCGTCTCAGTTTACATATAAGTTAGAAGACAGCTTTTTAGTTTTTGATATTTTAGTAATTATTACCTAATAAAAATTAATACTCATAAAAATACGTTCATTTTTATTGAGATTTTTGTACATTTAAATAATGCACATTATGTATAAAAAATACTATTGATGATATTGATCTGAATTCACTATTATTTTTTTAAAAACGCAAAATCTTTTGAAAATTTGACCGATATATCGATACATCGATATTTTTCCTCGGTATATCGACGTCGATATTGATATTTTAATAAATATCGATAGATCGATATTTTTTTCACTTTCGACATCCCTATCGGGTAGTACGGGCTTTACAGTAACATATATAGCCCGCTGTTCCACGGTACAGAAAGGAATTGACATACAAACCGAGTGCTGTAAGACCCTGAAAAAAAGAAAAGTTCACAGCTTTTTTGTTTGGCAGCTGGTTTTTTGTTTAGCAGCTCAATCATTGTGGAACTATTCTGCGCAGGTCTTACTTACAGGGTTTATGTTGATTGTTACCCTTTCCTTACCCTTGCCGACCCTTTGGAATTCTGGACAATAAGCGGGATATATTTACTATAAGCTGGTGTGACATTTACTAATTCTAAAGTACCTCTCTCTACTCTCTACCCACTATTACAATAAAGAGCATTATTTCAGATTTAGTAACTTTAAGCAATCACAGAACTTGTTCTTTATTTGCTTTCTTATATTTTACAAAAGTCGTAAAAAATTTTCGATTAGGGCTCGTGGTGAAATAAAAATAAAAGATCGGCTTCGCAGCTGAGGCGAGAAAGTGGAAGAAGCTTAGAGTAAAGGGTACAGAGGCCGGCACGTGGGAATTGTTCAGTGGGGGAGTTTTAAAGCGGTCCAGCCCGTCCCCCTCCGCTCCCCCACTCAGCAGGAGATGCACGCTGGAGAGAGTCGAACGAGGAACACTCAGCACCAAGTACATGCAGCACAAAAATAGAGACAGTCTCAACACCCCACTTGAGTCACGCACCAAATTCTCCTGGAATTCAGCTTTCCTTTTGGTCATTTTATTCAATTTGTAAGTTATCACGGCGCTCAACACCAGGAGCACAGGAAGTGGGATAAGCAACTGAAATATAGATAGCAGCAACCTCATGCTCGTCAGGTAATAGCCGTCGGCAAAGGTGCAGATAGTGGGGCTCGACCGCACGTCGATGGTGGTGGACAAAGCAAATTCCGGAACGCTTAAAGACGCGGACAGAATCCAAACGAGCATCGCGGGAAATATCACAGGAACTTGCGGCGATTTATTTGTTTGGGCATCCGCCGATTTTGTCGGCGTTGCTGATTCACTTCTCGATACGAGACTGTGTCGGGAAGATTTCATCTCAGTTATGTCCTCCAGTAAGTCTTCTTCGGCTTCCTTCTTGGTTTTGATAGCCAGCGTGATGTTGGCCGTGGCGATGGCGTGGAAGCAGAGTGCCACGAGGAAGTAGGCCAGGGAGGTGCCGGCGAGCACTTCGAAGCCCAGGTAGATGACGCACATGTCGGGGCCGAAGTCCCAGGAGCCGTGGTTGTGCGACCACATCTCTGGGATTGCTACCACACTCAGCATCAATATGTCTGACGCTGCCATCTGGGCCAGTAAAGATTTCAGTCCTGAAGAACGAAACACAAAATTAGTCAAATTACAGGTTTTTTAAGAATAAATTATTTATATTTTTGAATGTAGCTATTACTTTGTGGTTATCCATTATAGAAAAATGAAATACAACTTTGTATAAACCACTTATATGATGTGCAAATCCGGCCGGTTTCGGAACAAACGTTCCTTCGTCAGGGAAAGCTTATACTAATTTGACAGTTTAGAACAATGTTTTATTGTGGTAGGGGTGGAGCCGTTGTTAGTTAATAATGTAGATTGGGTGGGTAGGTATTAGTGTAGAGTGGGTGGGTAGGGGAACCAATCCATGATACCTACCCTACCCAACAATAAAATATTGTTCTAAACTGTCAAATTAGTATAAACTTTCCCTGACGAAGGAACGTTTGTTCCGAAACCGGTCGGATTTGCACATCATATAAGTGGTTTATACAAAGTTGTATTTCATTTTTCAATAAATTATTTACTAAACGGGTTCTTGAAACTCATTCAATTTAATGTTCTAATAAAAATAAATTTGTGATCTCTATTTTAGAACTGGCGTAGGAGAAAAATGATTGTAAAAAGATATAATAATATATTACTTTAATTAATAAATAAAATTCCAATGGAATCTCGTGGATATCAGAAATAATGAAAATGAAATGCATAACATTCTTATTTCTCCACCTATTGTTCCTTTAATATCTATATCAATAATAATATTATTTACGCAGCTACTTCAGTTCTCAGTAGGTACCTGCTCATTACGATAATGTATTTACGCAGCTACCTCAGTTCTCAGTAGGTACCTGCTCATTACGATAATGTATTTTGTAAAATCATCACCACAAAATCAATAATCGTCAAAACACTAATTTCGGATGCGTGTGCGTCCTGCGTAACTCTGGTCCAATGAACTCAAATTTGCTTCGAATTAAAGTGTCATTTTAAAAATAGGAACAGATTTGGTGAAAATTTTAGACGAGCAAAACCTATAATCTATCCATCTTTCTTCTATCAATCTATCTATATAAATAAAAATTAAACGCCGAAATTATTTTTTTTTTGTGTTCGTTGTTGTCAGGACAAGGTTTGTATAAAACTACGTGAGCTCCGGCATTAACGCGAGCTGTTTGCAACTGAATGTACCGGGACTGATGTATGAAATGGGGGGGGGAACCTGGGAGGGGGAGGGGGACGGGGGAAGAGAGGAGTGAAGAGGGGCGAGGGAAGGGGGAGTGGAGAGGGGAGAAGGAAGATGGAGGAGGCGGAGTGGGAATGCGAGAGGGGAAGGGGACGTGGGAGAGGAAGGGGAGGCGGAAGGGGAACGGGACGAATGGGAAAGGACACGCAGTCAGAAACAATTGATTTATTAAATGGCATAGCAACGCATGCCGGGTACTAGCTAGTAATATAATATTTTTAACAGAAAATTATTTTTGTCATTTACAAAATTGGAAATGATTTGTCAAGAATTCAAATTCTCCCGTAATTATTCACGAGTCTGCGCTAGTAATTAATAAAATTTAAAAGCTTTGTGAAAATAGATAGAGAGCTTCAATAAATGTAGATACCTACGTATAAAATAAAACCACCGTGGATTTAGTCTATTGTGAGTCGCTTTCCCAGAAACGCGCAATAAAAACAAATCATTCTAATCAGCCACACAATACAACGACAATGCTAACTGTTCTAACGGGCCTTACAAATTGGGAACAACAGAGGGTACATATCTACATTCTACATGCATATATTTTATAATGTTATAAAATCTAAAATTAATGTATACTTCTACATTAGGCAAAAAAAGGAATCAATAAGTTCTTACCATTTGTGTTTTTCTTCAAAAGCTCCTTCACAATAAACAAATTCAAAACCACACCAATTCCGTTGACGCACACCATGAACGAAATGAGAGCTTTCGTAGGCACAATAGGAAAACCACCCCCAGAAAGTTCACTGCCAACATTCTGCAGAAAGTCTCTCACATCAAAATCACTGTCGTTGACACTAGAAAACCTCTCGACCAGAACTTCGTCACTGACCGATGAAATGTTAGCCACTATCGACGATTGGTTCAGCGGATCCATCGGATTGTTTGGATCGTGATTAGATGATAGTGGATAGTGGCATACTGGTTACTGGCGCCAATGTTTAACAGGCAATGACAGGAAATTTAGTAAGAGACGGATGACACATGTAGTCCTTTAGGGGGACTTTGAATGTCTGTCTGACTTCCTCTTTCCTCTCTTCTGTCTCTGTATTAAAAGGCGGCACATGGTATTATGGTATGCTAATGTAATCATTTGTTCCCTTTTCATTTATTCTTTTCTTGTTTATCCGACGCTTTCACAGCTGTGGCGGACTACTGGAGATGCACTCGATCCGGATGCACTTTATATTATCTGGAATGAAGGGTGTTTATTGTTTGTTCACGCGTCGCTATACAAATGCGTCGGTGTTATTGCCCCTTGGTGAATGGAATTTTGTGTCTTTGTGACGCATTGCAACATCGGGAGCGAGAAGCGAGTCATTAAATTCGCGAATAATTGATCCTTTATTGAACCTATTAAGATAGTCGAAAGATACATTCATAGACATTTAAATTTACGAGATCTTATGAGTGCATGCTGCGTAGTATCTAGTGTACATTATACTTAGTAGTAATGGTCACAATTGTAAGAGGTTTTAGTGTTTACTCATATCTCATATCAATTTGGAAATAAATTTTCATTTTAGGAATCGAAACAAACGAGGAACCGACAAACGGACCAACGAATTTATTTTGCACGTGTAATCACAATATCTACCGTGATAGATATTTTTGTACTAGTGCAGACCCGTGAAAAATCATGGGATAGTCATAGAGACGCCACTCGAAACTTTTTCCACTATTTTCAGGCTAGTAGAAGTGCGCGGGGGCCGGATTTGGTTGGTTTAATTGGTCTTTTGTCGGGTCTTTTAGTGGGTTTTAGGTCAAATTTGAGCTAAAAAAATGGAACAATTTGTTTTCGCTTTTTGTCTCATCTTTACTAAGTATAAAATGAAGTCGCTCAAGTATGTGCGCTTAGATCTTTTAAACTACGCAACAAGATTTTCATGCGGTTTTCAACAATAGATAGAATGATATATGAGGAAGGTTTTTAGGCATATAATTTGTCGAGGTTTTGTGTAAATTGGTTGAAATACATAATATATCTGGCCAAGTGGCAGCGGGCAGCATGGTGTGGATTTGTGTTGTGGTTATAAAGGTTTCGTTAGCCACAGCAACGTGTGGCCGGGTCTGCTAGTCTAAGTATAAAATTCAGCAATGGGGTTAGTCTGAATTTCCGCCAAATCGGTTCCAATTTGGAAAATGGCAATTAAAATAATTTTCTATTAAAAATACATAATTGTTACAGGTATCGCTTCCAATTTTGTAAATGACACTGAAATTCAAAAGTTAAGAAACTTTCTAGAGTTCGTTAAATCCGAGTTACAGACAGAGGCACAACCAAAATTGGAATTTTTAATTTCAGAAATAAATTGTGAATCGAAATGTTAATAAAAAGAAGGTAGTTCTTTTTAGAGACACCGATGTTAACCGAAAATCGGTAACCGACGATTTCATCGAAAATCGATTCATCGAAAGCAAATTCATCGAAAACGAGTTCATCGAAAACCAATTCATCGAAAACCAATTCATCGAATGATCAATTCATCGATTCGCCAATTCATCGAAAAAAAAGGTTAGGTTAGGTTAGGTTAGTCTCCTTGTCCAAAGTTTTATTATCATTTTTTTATACATATATAAATTTATTGTCAACTTTTATTGACCAATGCTTTTTTAACTTCCCGGTCCGCCCGGCATTTCTCTCAAATATCTACAATTTTTTTTTCGATGAATTGGCGAATCGCTAAATTGATCATTCAATGAATTGGTTTTTGATTAATTGATTGATTAATTGATTAATTGGTTTTCGATGAATTGGTTTTTCATGAACTCGTTTTCGATAAACTCGTTTTCGATGAACTCGTTTTCGATGAATTTGCTTTCGAAGAATTGATTTTCGATGAACTCGCCGTGAACCTGGGTAACTGACGAGTTCATCGAAAATCAATTCATCGAAAGCAAATTCATCGAAATCGAGTTCATCGAAAATCAATTCATCGAAAGCAAATTTATCGAAAACGAGTTCATCGAAAATCAATTCATCGAAAATCAATTAATCGAATGATCAATTCATCGAATGGCCAATTCATCGAAAAACATTTTTTTTTGTAGATATTAGAGCTGTCAAAATTAAATACCCAAAAAGGTCTGTTTAACTGAGTTAAATGTGTTTAGCAACTGTCAGTTTCGTAGTGACAATGTAAAATTTATAGGTTATCTCTTCGATTTTCGATTGTCTGATACTGCAAAAAAGGGATATCTAAGGAACGGTGACCAGACAACTCATAATGATGATAAAAAGAATAATAAGAGTGACGATAAAAAAAATATTTAAAAATTGGTTAAATAGGTTAAGTTAGGTTAGGTTAGGTTAGGTTAGGTTATGTTAGGTTAGGTTAGTTTAGGTTGACCAATGCTTTTTTAACTTCTTGGTCCGCTCGGTATTTCTCTCAAATATCAACAAAATATATTTTTTCGATGAATTGGCGATTCGATGAATTGATCATTCGATGAATTGGTTTTCGATGAATTGATTTTTGATGAATTGGTTTTCGATGAACTCGTTTTCGAAGAATTTGCTTTCGATGAATTGATTTTCGATGAATTGATTTTCGATGAATTCGTTTTCGATGAACTCGTCGTGAACCGGGAAAATGTTTGTTCGTTGGGTGAGATAATATTTAATGTCTTGTATTATTTTTAAGACGATGTTCACAAGTCATCACTACATCATCGTCTGTTTCTGATGTGAATACCAAATCTGAAATTTTGACTACCACATTTCTATATTTTTATCTGGCGACATGAAACACACTGTTGATTTAGTGTCCACTGTTTAGAAACGTGAGAAAAATCTTCAGTACCATTATTACGTACATATTGTGGGTAGGTACACTGTAAAATTAATACAATTTACCATTGTTTCAAGTTTTAAAACTTTTTTTTTTTTTCTAGTGTTGATAATTTCAATATCGTATTCTGTATTCTGTTACAGTATTTTTTTTTACATGAGCTCAACACAGGAGGCCCCGAGGGAAATTATTTTCCCAGAACTCTCCTCTCCTTCCTTTCCTTAAAAATCCCTCCATACAGCATCCCCAAAGATTACATAGGCCCTGAGGGAAATTATTTTCCTCCACACAGCCAGCATCCCCGAAGATTACATAGGCCGTCATCTTTGGGGATGCTGTGTGGAGGAATTTTTAAGGAAAGGAAGGAGAGGAGAGTTCTTGGAAGGAATCGGATTTAAGCAGTGCTTAGGAATCTGGGGTTGAGTGTGTCCTGGTCATCCGCCTCCAAGACCTAGACAAACCTCACCCTATGAACCCATAGTATTGGCAGTCATACAAAGAGCCATGAATTATAGGTGCCGCCTCGAGTCCGAAATATGACAAGAGGCTCAAATGAAGGATAATGCTAGTGACTGATCTAGCTATAAAAGCTTGGCTTGGCCTATTTCAAAGCAAAATGCTGAATTAGGCCAAGCCAAAAACGCTGACGCTTTTATAGTTAGATCTGGCACAAGTGTAAAGCTCACTTTACCGTCACAACTGAACGTCACAACTGAACGCCCCCGGAACATAATAAAAATCTGTAATATTTGTACGAAATAACTTAGTTTGACCTACAGCAGGGGTGACAGGACAGGGTTCATGGTGTGAGATTTATCTAGCTCTTGCCCACTTAATGCGTAGCGGGCCGGATCGTGAGAGACTGGTTGAGGGAGACTTTTTGACTCTCTCGACCCATTACCCTGCACCGCAGTGGCAGGGATGGATTCACACGTTCGTCGCTCCTGGACAGATTGACCCCGGATTCCTACCCACTCTTCATACCTCTTTCCTTCTCAGAACTTCATTACCTCCCTTTTCCTGAAAATACCCTTTACACTACATTCCCAAAGATGACATAGGCCCCGACGGAATTTTTCATTACGGCCTCCTGTGTTGAGCTAATATAAAAAAGGCGGGAAGGGAGAAATAAAGGTTCAAAGTAAAAATATTAAACATCAGTACTGTTAAAAGGTGAGGAAAACGGAAAATCGATCGTGTAAGTGAACTCCCATCAGAGAGTGTTATCCCAATTTAACTCGGGTTATTCACCTGCAAAATGTTGGAGAACAAAGGAATATGTCGACTATTTGGGTGCAGGCATAATCAGTCACCATGCGAGCGATAATATCAGCAGGTAAGTGTAATCTTCATTTGCTCGTAACATGCCAAGTATGAGGGCCAAATAAATATCATTTTATTGCCCATGAGTAGCTACATAGGTACAAAATAACAATAAATAAAAATAAACGAGCAAAAGAAATGAAGTAGGAACTCTTTTTAAAGATAGCACTATTTTATGGAAATGAATAGATAACCTGTTCATATAGATATAGGTGCTGGTGTGGTATTAGGATTTGTGCTTAGGAATAGGGTATTAGAATTAGTACAATTTGGGAGGCGGGAATGGGTACCGCCGCCCCGGGAACCTTTATTGGATAACCAACACCTCTGCTATAGGTCACCCCAAGTGGTTCGCTACGTTTGGTGATTTAGCAGGGGTGCCCGGGTTCATGGGGTGAGGTTTGTCTAGGTCTTGGAGGTGGATGATCAGGACATACTGAACCCCAGATTCCTACCCATCCATTAAACCCTTTTCCTTCCCAGAACTCTCCTCCTTCCTTTCCTTAAAAAAACCCTCCACACAGCATCCCCAAAGATGACATAGGCCCTGAGGGAAATTATTCTCCTCTGGGCCTCCTGTGCGGAGCTCAGGTAAAAAAAGGGGAAATAATAATATGACCGTCCATCCACCACCCCGTCTTGACCGTCTCTACTTTTGCTGACATTTTCCTGCTGCTTTCCGCTTGTTCCTTATTTCAGATGAAGCCATGGGAAATGAGAATTAATGGTAAAATCATACAAAATCACGCGGTTTGAAAATTTGATCGCTTAGAAATATTATAGATGCTTCAATTAAATATTGCAAGTAGAAAACATACTTGACCCCGGATTCCTACCCACTCTCCATACCTCTTTCCTTCTCAGAACTTCATTACCTTCCTTTTCCTGAAAATACCCTCCACACTAAATAATCGAGTATTTTTTCATAAGGCTTTTTGAAAGTCTGAGAAAAAATAAAGTGCCTCTAAAAATATGTTCAAATGCAAAATCTCCTTCTAACAAACGCATTTTCAGATAATGTTTTATTATGTAATGTGAAAAATTAAGTTCTTTATAAAATAATTGAAAAACATTTTAATATTTGTGTCTGAATTTCACAAAATAAAACAAAACAATGCAATTTCATTCTGTTTTTTATGGCATGAATCAAAATAGGCTGCGTTCAACGAATTTGGATGTGAGAATTAGATCTTACGCCGTCCGCATAAAGACTACATGTAAATTTTGTATTAGTTAACGCCCCGCCACGGCGTCGAATGAACGTCCCTAGATTGTAATTGTACTTCGATGGGTTTTGTGTAATCGATTTTAAATTTCCTTGTTATTAGGTACAATAAACAATGCGTAAAAATGAGTTAATGTTTTTGACAGGCCTTTACGAAACCTACCTTCTACCTTATGTAATATACCTTCTCTAAGCTTTCCAAAAAAGTCTTCACAAGAATTTTTAAATCCCTTCCAAAAAGAGGCAGCGATTCCGATTACGAATTTTTCATTCGTGTTTGCCTCCACGCCATCCAGTGATCATCCTGAATGATTAAGTCACATAAGCTTAGGTCTCCCATCTCTCCTTTGTCCTCCAGGTTTATTATAGAACCGTCTCTTTGGTGGCCGGCTTTCTTCCATTTTTGCTATCTGTCCTGAATACATGCCAGGATACGCAATAAGTGCGAGCAGGACTTGGATGACACCCAGTTTCGCTTCAGAAACGCGTTTGGGACGCGTGAAGCATTATTGCCTGTCGACGTACTATTGCAAAAGTGTCGTGACCAAAGAAAGGAAGTCTTTGCCTGTTTTATTGACTACGAAAAGGCATTTGACATGAAAAACATGCTGACCTAATGAAAATGCTTACCGAAAAAGGCGAAAGAAATCTACTACAGACACAAAATCCAGGAAAGTAACAACGATCCCAAAAAAATATGGCAAACTTTAAGGGAAGCCACAAATACACAAAACGCTAAAGACAAACAGGACATAAGTAAACTTTGCATTGACGGAAAAATTATTGACACCTCAAAAAACCCCAAGCTCGTTGCGGATTACATCAATAATTACTTTACAAATATTGGTTCAAATCTTGCTTCTCGTCTACCAAATTGTGGGAATGCTCTACCTGCTGAAGCAGAACTTCAATTTCCCAAAAGAAGTTTCAATTTTCAAACTGTGTCAGGGGAAGAGATTCTAAAAATAATGAATTCCTTAAAAAACACTTCTTCTGCCGGGGTTGATGGAATAACAACCAAGATTTTGAAAACGCTGTCTACGGAAATTACATTTCCCCTAGAATACCTAATTAACCTTAGCATCAGTCAAGGACACTTCCCCTCGAACCTGAAACAAGGTATCGTTATTCCCATACATAAAGCAGGTAACAAGACAGACATAAACAATTACAGACCTATAACTCTACTGACCAGTCTATCCAAAATATTTGAAAAAATTATCAATGCTCAGTTGGTAAAATTTCTAGTGAGCCATAAAATACTCTCAGAAAATCAGTACGGGTTCCAAGAAAACAAGAGTACCTCAGACGCTATTGCCGCCGTAACTGACTTCATTGTAAAAAACCTCGATAAAAGCAAAAAATGTATTTCCATATTTTTAGACCTTTCCAAAGCCTTTGATACAATATCACACAGTAAATTAATAAACAAACTTCAAATAATCGGTATTACAGGCAACGAACTTAACTTTTTTAAGAGCTACCTTGATGACCGCAAGCAACAAGTGAAAATAATGAACACACTTAGCAATCAGTGCTCAACTCACTATGGGATACCTCAAGGTAGCATATTGGGACCGTCTTTGTTCCTTTTATATATCAACGACTTATGTAACATTAACATTCAGGGAAAAATAGTTAGTTTTGCCGATGACACTGTTTTACTATTTGAAGCTGACACTTGGCAAGCTGTTTACAAAAAAGCTGAAACGGATATAAACATTATAAAAAAGTAGTTAGATACAAATACGCTCACATTGAACACCGAGAAAACTAAATATGTCACATCAAGCATAAATATAATAGGTCAACCTCGTGATGACGCCTCTATTAGAATACACACATGTTTAAATTCCGATGAATCTTGTCAGTGTCCCTACATTGAGCGCACTACACAGATGAAGTATCTCGGCCTCACAATTGATCCATATCTCAAATGGAATATTCACACTCAAATAATTGCAAACAAAATAAGAAAAACCATGCATTTTTTTAGAACGATACGAAACTTTCTCGACTTACAACACTTGAAAATGATTTATTTTGCAGTCTGTCAATCCATTATTGAGTATGGTATCATAGCATGGGGAGGCGGTACTGCATCAGCACTAGACCCAATCATAAAGGCACAGAAAACTATTATAAAATTAATTCTTAGACTACCTCTAATTACAGATTCGAACTTAATCTTTAATATTATGAATGTGTTTGATGTTCGGCAGATATACGCAAAAACAATCCTCACTCATCTATTCACAAATATACATAAATACTATGAAAAAAGATTAAATACTCGCTGTATTCGAAACAATAACAAAGAATTACTACAAATTCCCATAACTCATACTACTTTTGGTCAACGTAGCTTCAGATACCTTGCAACAAGACTTTACAACATTCTTCCAATTAGTATAAAAAAATGTGATTCACAAAAAAATTTCAAAAAAAACATAAAAGTTTGGATAAAAAATAATGATAGGGCATTTACCGGTGCACTCACCCAAATTCGAAATTAGTAATGAACCAATGCTGTCACTATTGCACCTATGTTATTGTTATTATTAATGCAACCAATCTATTGTGCGATTATTTTCTAATATAGGTGTAGGTATTTTCACAGAATTATAAATTGACGTAAAATTACTGCCTCAACACAGGCTAGCCTAGTGAGGCAGGTTACGAGAAACCTACGTTTATAATTATAAATCTCTATTCTTTAAGTACCTACTGTTATATGTATATTGTTTACCATTATTATCTTTTGTACTTATGCAACTTTTAAACTATTGTATACTTTTTTTGTAGTTATAAATCTTTAAATTTTTGTTCAATAAAGATATTATATTATTATTATTATACATTATATTATTATATATTATTGTAACGTTGACACCAAAACCAGAATTTCATTGAAAACTTGTATTGGTTCCAAACAGCAGAAAGACATGGGAATGAGAGATCTAATGCAATTGCCATTCAGCGTGGAGTAATGGGCATATTATACGGTTCAATTCTGCCTCGCAATTTGGTTGAAGCTACCAAATTGCACCGTGTAAACAAGACATTGAATGCTTCAATGTCATTGCGCGTCATCTTTCAACCGTATTGAAAATATTGAACTTGTTTAATATTTTCAATGCGATCGGTTCTGTTGTCCATTCGTGCGCATGCGCGAATGCGGCGTTGAAGGCGCGCGCAGCACTGTGCGCGCGTATTGAAGTGTCAAACTGTGACTGTTTATTTTGTAGTGAGTTGTCAACATAGAAAACGGTTTTTAAATGGAGGGAAGAGCATACGCCTCTGTTCTTAGAGCACTTTAAGAACTATCCAAGCCTGTGGAACATTAAATCAGAGGGATATAATTCCCGCGCGCACGACCTGTTTCGAAGACATTCTAAACTCTATGACAGCAATGTGATTGAATGGTCCACTTCTGTCAAGTACGTGTAAACAGCACACCCTTTCAATTATACGCCGTTCAACCACATTGATGCGATTTGGTTGAACGGCGTATAATTATGTAAAAACTTCCTACTTCTTCTGGCGCTAATCTTAATTGTAAATATGTGTGTTAATAAGTCACCAGTTTTAGGTTAGAATCTATATGTCTTAGTCATAAGTCACTAGCTATAAGTCTTAGATGTAAGTCACTAGTTATAATTGTAAATCTTAGTTCTAAGCCAGTAATATAAGTAGCTATAAGTCTTAGATGTAAGTCACTAGTTGTAATTGTAAATCTTAGTTTTAAGCCAGTAATATTAATTCTTTTATACATTATTTGTACAGCGCCCTTGAGGTGATTTTCCACGAAAACGGCGCTATATAAATTAGCCAATTATTATTATTATTCTTAATTGAAAGGGTGTGCTGTTTATACGTACTTATCGTACGGATACGCAATAAGCGCGAGCAGGACTTGGATGACACTCAGTTTGGCTTCAGAAATGCGTTCGGGACGCGTGAAGCATTATTGTCTATCGACGTACCATTGCAAAAGTGTCGTGACCAAAGAAAGGAAGTCTTTGCCTGTTTTATTGACTACGAAAAGGCATTTGACAGGGTAAAACATGCTGACCTAATGAAAATGCTTGCGGATTGTAACGTTGACACCAAAGACCAGAATTTAATTAAAAACCTGCATTTTTTTTTTTTTTTTTTTACATTAACTCCACACAGGAGGCCCTGAGGAAAATAATTTCCCTCAGGGCCTATGTCATCTGGGATGCTGTGTGGAGGGTCTTTTTGAGGAGAGGAAGGAATGAACATTGGTCTTGAAGAGACCCATGTTGTAGGAAGGAGGAAACACAGAGGCCGGCAAATCATTCCACAGCCGAGCTGTTGAACACAAGAACGAGTCGAAGAAACGACCCGTTCTCATGTGACAAATGTCATTTGTGTACAAATGTTGGGCACGCGTTTGGCGTGTTTCCCGACTATGCACCGGTGCCGAAGGGATTAATGATGCTAGTTCCTCGGAGCATCTTCCATTGTAATACCGGTAGAACAAGGATAGCATTCCCACCCGACGCCTGTGCTCTAAAGATTGCAATCCGTCTGTTAAGATGGGAGAATCTATCAAACGGACCGCCCGTTTCTGCACAGAGTCGAGGGTATTTTTCAGGTATTTTGGAGCTCCAGACCAGAGGTGGCTGCCAAATTCAACCGTGGGGCGCACTTGCGATTTGTACAGGGTTAGCAGTTGTGTACTTTTAAAGTATCTGCGGGCCCTGTACAGTACGCCCAGTTTTTGGGAGGCTAACTTTACTCTGGCTTCGATGGAGCCCCCATACCTGAGCTGGTCACTTAGGGTTACACCAAGCATATCAATGGAGGGCCTGTTCGGAAGATTGCTTCCGTTGAAAGAGACTAGATTTTCATTGCGATCCCTTTTAGACGTAATCAGACAAGATTGGGTCTTTGAAACATTAAATTCAACGAGATTATTTTTACCCCAAGAGAAAACACTCTCGAGGTAACCGTCCATTCTTTGCTTCAAAGCCTTACGAGCTGTTGGAGTTTGTGAGCCCTTTGGGGGCTTGTCAAACAAAAGCTATCATGAACTGTACTGTCATCCGCGTAACAGTGAATTGGTGCACATGACAAAAGATCGTTGATGTGCAACAAAAACAGAGTTGGAGACAGAACCGATCCCTGCGGGACGCCGGCATTTATCGAGTGAGAGGAAGAGGTGAAACCATCGACTACCGTCTGAATCGACCTCTCCCTCAAGAAGTCGGCAATCCACGTACACAAGGATGCGGGAAGTCCGTAAGAATGCAGTTTGTTGACAAGTCCTCGGTGCCAAACCCGGTCAAAGGCCTTGGATATGTCCAGTGCAACCGTTTGGGTCTCACCGAAACGTTCCAGGCATCGCCCATCCAAATCAGGAAAATTTCATATCTGGGTCTGTAAAAGCCCTTTGGGCTTTAAATAAATAAATATACTCCGAGGTAGGGTTGCCATCTCTTAAATTTGGCAACCAGGACAAGACGCGTGAAAACCCCGGATTTTAGGTCCCAGAACCCGGACATGTCAACAGGTTTTTTAAAAGATAGTCAGTGTAATAAAAAAACAGTTAAAAAAGTCATAAATCACCGTTTTATTTATTTTCAAATTAAATTTGGTCATCGTTTATCATCATTTTAAATATACCTAACAATACAGAATCTTATTACAGTTTGTTACAAATTGTTTTAATAATCAGTTAGAATTTTTTTATTCTTATAATAAAACATAAATTATTAATATGTGGGTGCTATAGTAATTGGACAGGCTATATCTATTGGACACTTCAACTTTAAACTTACAAAACAAGACTATCTCAGCATTCCTGTAAGTGTGAGAAAGACCAATCTATACTTTGCTTTCTCCTTTATACGGCTGCATTTTCTAATATTTACCACCAGATGTCACCACTGACAAAACTTCATTCACATTTCAAGTCGTGTTAAAACCGTTAAAATGCGTATTTTTTTACCAACTTGCTTAAGGGACAGAGATATTTTATTGATGATTATTTCATACAAGTTTGATAAATTTTTGGAAGAAATATCTAAGAAAGGTTGCAAAGGGCTACATACTGTGAGTATTTGTTGAGATTTAATCAGTAATATGAATAATAACCTCACAATTTTGGTGTCCAATTACTATAACAAATTTTATGAATGTTTTAGTAATTGAGCGCCCTGTCCTAATACTGTCCCCGCTTAATTTTTTTTGATCTTCATGAAAGTTGGTGAGCCTTAATAATACGTCAATTAGAGCCATTCTACAAAATATCACTTCACTCACATTATGCGTTCAGTAATTGGACGGGTGTCCAATAACTAAAACAAGGCATGGTCCAATTACTAAAACATTTTTTTAAGATCTTTCAAAATGCCAAAAAAATTACTTTATACCAATGAACTACCGGACAAGGTCTTAGAGGAAATCACCGCAGGGGCAGGCATAAGGGCTACATAAAAAATATGGAATTCCAATAAGCACCATTCCACTACAAGATGACCCATTCAAACAAAAAGTTAAATTTTGGACCCAATTCACATCTTTCAAACCAAGAGGAGCAGGATTTGTAAGGCTGGATTTGTGAATTAGGGAGAAAAGGATTTTTAAGATCACTCTTTAGACCTATTAAACCACTGTAGATGGCAGCTGTGCGTGATTGGGGAATAGAACATGCAGGAGAACCAGTCAACAAACAGAATTATGCCGTGGTATTAAACAAAGTTGTGGAAAAAATTTATGCAACTTGCGTAGTAAATGGGTTCCGAGCTTGCGGCCTGCAACCCTTTGACCCAGATGCAGTGGAGTATTCAAAGTGCCTTGCAGAAAAGAACCCACCAATTGCCGACGATGACGAGAATTTTCCAGACATGCCATTTCAAAATTTTTCGGAGATTGTCGGGATAGAAACAATCGGAAAGTTAAAAAGGCTTACCGAAATTGTTGAACATAATAAAAACAAGGAGCTTATAACGTCATTCAAGATCTGGGAATTTTGTGAATCAAAACGAACAACAGGATATAACGAAGAAGTTCCGCACAGTTCGCATCATTCTGAAAATGAAATTAAAGAACAAGTTTCTAAATCAAATGCATCCGTCGAACAAACTACGACTCGTGAAACCAATTCCTACATCGTTTCGTCACAGCATACCACTCTTAACACCGAAGAGGTTTCGCAAATTTCCTAGAATTCCACTGAAGATCTAATTCATGAACAAAATTCAGTCGCAAATGCATTCAACATGCCAACTGCAGTTGACGAAATTACTTCCGCAGGAATTGAAGGTATGTCAAAAGCATGCTCTTCTGCAATAAATAAATCGCCTTTGACACGGAACAATAACCCAAGTGCTAAGGAAATCGATATGAAAACTAGGAAAAAGATTTTCTTATTCGGCTTGCAGAACCTAAGAGGAAAGGTAAGAAACAAACAGCACGCATGTTTAATATTTCTTCCAAAGAGTACCAAAAAGCCCTTGAAAATAAGGCACGAGAAAAGAACCGTTTCGAAGATGAAAAAAAGGCTAAAAAAACAAGTAAGGGATGAAAAAAACGACGATTGGAAGAAGGAAAGAATATGAAAGCAGGCAAAAGAAAATGAGCCTAGCACATCAAATGCCTAATTGGAAGATTTAACCATAGAATCATCGATTAATACCATTGAAAACATATTTTTTAACAGATGTGAAAGACATGTGAGAGAAATTGATAAAATTAAATGCTCTAAGTGCGTCCGAATTTTTCATGTCAACTGCATACCAAAAAAGCTTTCCGAAAATGTACCAATAGGGGAGGATAATGCCACGTTATTATGTCACGTCTGCTGTAAGGTGTCTGAAGAATCTGATGGGTCTGATACCCATAACGCACATATTAAAAGATCTCAATGACTACCTATAACGTTAATTAAATTAGTTTTTTTTTTAGTTTGAAAATATTATTTTGTTTGTTTTATGTTTGTAGAACCAGAGCTGACATTGGGTAGGCCTTTGGACATTCATTTTACTTTATATTCTAATTTAAATGTAGAGTCCAATAACTGTGCCACTGATGTCCCAATACTATAAAAAGTGTCCAATAACTGTATTTTTTCCTACTTTTCAGTTTAATAAAATATAATTTAAAAAACCTTAGGTATTTTTTATTTTTCTCTGCATTTACTTAAAGCCCATTAAATTCTACAGCACTACATATCTGAAATATTTCCTACTTAATAATATTTTTTTAATTATACACTTTTCAAAAAAGTCATTCTCTTAACTGTCCAATAGCTATAGCGTTCAGCCTACTCTGTTATGAAAACAAAACCTTATTAAAATTTTAAGCCTAACAAAATTCAATTAAATTTTTAAACAAAAAACTTAAAAGTAATGAGACTATTTTAGTATTCAGTCTTTCAATTTTTGAGGTAACTCTTTTAACTCAATAATAATTATATCTTTAAATTTTTATCAGCAGCCATTTGAACAACAAAATATCTATTAACATAATATGAAATAAATTCAGTCTTCTTAAATCTTAAACAACAAAACTGAAACTTTTTAAAGTTTAGACTTACTGTAATGTACCTTACATTATTATTTTTTTTTAAGAATAAAATAACCAAAAACTCTACTCATTTATATCACCTTAAAGTTTTAATCAACGGCCATATTGTAAATTTCTTTTACGTAATAAAAACAATCATAACTCTACAAAAATGGAAAGAAATTATTGCACTCATAGGTACATTATTTGATTATCTAGCTATTAAAGCTTTTTCCTCAGCCTCTCGCCTTTTTTACTTTTCAGTTTTTTTGTAATATCACTCTTTCCGGCTTTTAGAATATCTTCCCTTGTAAAAATCAATGCAGCTGTATTCTTGGAAATTGAATTTAATTTTAATTAGAGATAAATGAAACAATGTTACTTTGTTTGAACCACTTTTATATTTGTTTAAAGCCGACCGGTTTCAGAACGACCATTCCTTCCTCAGGCCAAACGTATACGTTTGGCTTTAAATTATTTTTTTAAACCCGGACATCAAAAGAAACCCCGCCCGGACGCTCCCCGGACGCCCTCTAAACTAGGACAAATCCGGGGAAACCCGGACGGATGGCAACCCTACTCCGAGGGGAGAAGTATCACTTGCTCCATTTCAAGGGCGGATCCAGGGGGGGGGGGGGGGCATGGGGGGTCATGACCCCCCCCCCTGGGCTGGGTCCAGGACCTAGGTGGACCTACTTTTTACTTGTATCTATTATTATCAAAATTAAATTATAACTTCTTGTGACTTGACCACGACTATGTGACCCTCCCCTGGCGCTATGTGATCCCCCCCCCCCGGCGCTATGTGACCCCCCCCTCCCTGGCGCCAAAGCTGGATCCGCCCTTGCTCCATTTAATATTGAAAGGCAAGATAGAGGGTCGCCGAGGGCCTGGTAGGAGACAAATGTCTTGGCTGCGAAATATACGAGAGTGGACCGGCATTAAAAGTGTGGAGGAGCTATTCCGGGCAACGCAAGACAGAGAGGCATTTTCAAGAGTGATCGCCAACGTCAGGGGGACCTGATAGGGCACACAAAGAAGAATATGTACATTTGTTAGGTATAAGAATAGGCCGCGAAGTATATTTCATACCGCTAGGTGATTAGGGTGTCCCTATCCCTATTCTTTCTATTTTTTTCACAAAAATTTTAAACAAGAAATAATTTATATGGCAGAACAAAGTTTTCTGGGTCAGCTTGTAATAAATAATATATGTAGCGACAGGTTAATACCTACATTGTTACATTAGATACGTACTTTTGAATGAGTCCAAAAAACCGTTCGTTTGTTCCTCTTTTGCAAATCTGTACACATAGTTTAAAGCCGAAACGGCCCAGGGGTCTTTTCTAATCAATACATTTCTAAAGGGGTCACCATTGTTACCGATTGCTATAGGTTAGAAAAATGCACCAGGTGCTTTGTGTCATACGAGCATAATATTTTTGAAAAGGGCTTACTTATTTAATTTAAATATAATAAAGTCCTTTTACCACATGTACCCACTGTTCAGTTCACTGTTTGGACGAAACTGTACATTATTGTAATAACCTGCATAAAAATTATCATATTAGCATGACAACAAGGCGCTGTAAGTTCACGTGTGTATAAATATTACCGCAGTGAACTTTCAGGCTCAGTTCCAAGTCCGATCAACCCAAAAGAGTTGTCCGGACATCCGGTGGAGGCAATATTCGAACTTCCTTCATCTGTATTTTGGTGGCACTCTCGTCATCTTAATTACTTATTAGTTGTATATCGTTAAGATGTTTGTTATCACGATTACAAGTGTTTTGGTGATGTGGAAATTAAGTTGTGTTCAAGGATTTTATCCAAGATCACAGGTAAAGTCTTTATTTATGTTTTGACTCCAAGAATAAGTTAATGAATTCATTGCTTCTTTAGCCCAGAAAGGAAAATACAACCAGGTCCCATCCATGCGTAGCGTTTCCTGTTTCCTGTGCTAGTAGCTAAGTCCTCCCTTTTTTCATAAAGCCAAATTTTCCTCTTATACCTACTCTTATTGATTTATTACGGCCGTTTGTTGGTATACCTAAATGTTTATTGGTACAAATTGAAAATTTACAAGTTGAAAACATACTGTTACAATAATTTTAAAGAAGTCTAGCCTTGATTACAAAGAATAAACAATGAAATATAATGGAAATCGGTGTTGATACCTTTAGGCAATAAAAAATGATCTTTCTTTATTCTTCTTTTTTTGTTTTTTCTTTTAACTTTATTTTTTATTTATTTATTTTATTTATAAGTATTTTAAAAATATATCAGAAAGATTCTTAGACGTCCAGGGAAGACGGGATATGATAAAATCTAGTTGCTTGAATAAGCTGGTCATATCAATATTTGTAATAATTGATGAAAGATTTTAAAAATTGGACAAGGCAAGGAGTTTGTGATTAGGTATCTCAATTTTGTCTCCCACCCTCGACAACTTTTTTTGTCTTTTGTCTAAAACCCTACGCAAAGAAATGGCAGGTTGTTTTTTTTTTTTTTACATTAACTCCACACAGGAGGCCCTGAGGAAAATAATTTCCCTCAGGGCCTATGTCATCTGGGATGCTGTGTGGAGGGTCGTTTATAGTATTATCAAATTTAATTTGTGGAACTCCATTTTAATTTAATTTAAGTTTTTTATGGGTAATGAAAATAAAATGAACGCTATTTTTATTTTTAAACAAGTTTTCCTGTGTAATTACACAGGTCTACAAAAAAATAAAAATTGAGAGCTGTTTTGGTTTTTTTGCGTAATTCTTATGTTTTTGGGTGTGCTGAATCCGAAAATGACTTCATTTTGTCACACAACGTCACGTTTTCTGACAATGTAGGTATCTATGTTAAACAAGTTATCATCTAAAAATAAAAGATAAAAGACTAAAAAAAATTTTTTAATCTATAATTGCGTAACAAAACTTTTTTTAAAATCTAAAATACATTGATTAGTATACTTTTTCCCAGTGAGACTCCTTTTGGTACATTTTCGTTGTAGGAAGCATCTGGAAGGTCTCTCTAAAGCGTCCAACAGTAGTCTGCAATCATTGAGATGCTCCATCTTCCTTGGTATCTTTTTTCCATTTTCTTAATATCTTGGTGAAATCGTTCACCTTGCTCTTCGCTCATATATCCTAAATTTTCTGGAAAGTAGTCGAGGTGGGAATGAAGAAAATGTACTTTTAAACTCATTAGGCAACCTAAAGCATGAAATGCTTTTAACGATTTGTTTGTAGTTAGGGTCTTTGTTATTGCCTAAAAATTCAGGTTACCATCCCCTATCCCTAGTTCCCCTCCCCCCCTCCCTCGAACCCCCTACCCGAGTTCCCCTCCCTCCTCCCACATTCCATACATTCAGTCCCGGTACATTCAGTCTTCACAGCTCGCGTACCACCTATTGCAATTTTTTTATACAAGTTTCATAATGCCAGAGCTCACCAGTAGTTTTATACAAACCTTGTCTTGACAATAACGAACACAAAAAAAGAATTATCCAATTTTGGTGCAGTCGTTCAAAAGTTATGCGCGTACATACATTTCTGCGATTAATTTTTATTTACTTAATTAATTTTTCGTAATTTCATGATGCCAGAGCTCACTATTGTATACAGAAACCACCGCGGGCATGCACACATCATATCCCCAAAGTTTCATCGCAATCGGATGAATGGTTTAGCAATGAAATGTTTATTGCCAGAGCTTACTATTGTATATACTATCTATATCTGTATATACATGTATACCATTTTGCAAAATAACCTGACGTTCTGGAATTTTTTGAGTATTTTTTTTAGTTTTCAGAACACCTAAATACATAAAAATCAGTTGAAAACATCCAGACAGCATTTTTGTTGTAGACCTGTGTTATTATTATGCGTGTCAGCTATTTCGTCTTCCGAAGATTATTTTGTTTTTATAAATTCAAAAAAATATTTTTTGGCTTAGGGTTAGCTGTTTGAAAATAGGACTTTCTCTGTTTTATTAAGTTCTTAACAGTTTTGTAGTTTATCCAAAAAGTTGGAACCGTTTCAAAGCTCTAGGAAATTTTGAAAAACCGTTTTTAATTTTGTTTACGACGCGCGATGTCTCATTTAATCTAAACATTTTAGGATATATTCCAGCTTTGTACAGTGCTATTACATTATGATTACTTTCTGGGATATTTTTACAGCCTTTCAAATTTAATGTTGAACCAAAATATTAATCGTGTCTCACTCCTTCCCTTTTCCTTGAAGGGTAAAATCCAAAGAGGTTGAAAAGTTTTTGTTTTTAGAATATCCACGAGTTCATGACAGCGTCGGAGCTGGGTTTCTATTTCGGCACCTCGCACCGGGCGGACGTGTCTGAGTATCAGGTGGTATACCTGCCAGCGCTGCTGCAGAGAGCGTCGCAGATTGATGAGGATGGGAACCCAGGAGTGCCGGAGCCGGTCTCCTATGGCTTTAATGCCTTCGGGAGGTAATCGATTGATATTTTCATTATAATCCATCATCTTTATGTTACGTGCGTCGTTCATGAGACAAAGGGTTAGGAACAAAGGTTACCTGTATACGGCGGTGTACCTTCACTCTTCATGCGAGTTTTTTCATATTTTTTTTATTAAAATTTGAATTTGTAATTACACTAATTACCCAAAAACATCACAAAGCTTGCATTATTACGATAATATATTATGCAGAAAGTATTTTCCCTCGGGGAACCTACCGTATGTGGTTTTCCTTATAACTATGGGTGGTTTGCTTAGAAACATTTTATTTGATTTCTATTGATCTAACTCATTTAGTATTTTTATAGCCAAAAGGAAGTCAAATGTCTGAATAGACATTTGACTTCCTTTTTGGTGGTTACTCTTTCAGCGAGGAGATAAATTTTTCATTAATTTATATTTTATTTACGTACATAAAACAAATAAATCAAATTTCCATTGCAGATAATTTTGTTTTGAAAAAGGACAACTGCTGTCCGGAAATACGCTCCAATATCAAATAGATAAAAATTGACGCTAATTATAATTTCTGCACTAGATTCTTCCAATGAATGATTCTAGAGAAATTGACAGATGCATGTGTAGGTATTGAAGGTATGGTAATTCGTTATTGTGGCAGCACAATAATTTGTTAATATTTTTTCCAGACAAGTAGATCTGAAGTTATTGCCAAATAATAACCTCGTGGCTCCCAACTTTAAACTCCATCGTCGAGTGGTGGAGAGTGGGGAACCAGAGGAACTGAGGTTTGACGGAGGACTCAACTGTCACTACCTTCACAGGGATGGAAATTCCGTGGCTGCCATCTCTTTATGCCAGGACCAAATTATCGTAAGACCTGGATGACATTTCTCATCACCTTGAAACTCCATTAACTACTTTGTTCATTATGACGAATAATATTTTGTTGTTTGTTCTAGCATGGTTTGGTATTTTTGGATAACTCTACGCTAGAAATCAGGCCTCTTAGTCCACGACTTAAGTCATTTGTAAAAATGCAGGAAGCCCTTCAAGAACAGACACCAGAAGGTCTCGAGAGAGTAAATGAAGGAATTCCTCACATCATCCGAAGGGCGGCGCTAAACCCTGACGTATTTGCTGATGATTTCCTTCCATTCCCAAAAGAGATAACTTCAAGAATCAATTTTGAGAGATTGAGGAAAAGGGATAGTGATAATGAAAACGACGAAGAAGACACGGAAAATGTTTCATTCAGACGCCAGAAAAGAGCGAAGAACTCTAGGTTCACCGTGGAGCTATCCATGTTTTTCGATGAGGCTGGATATAATATTTTCGCACCGTATCTAAACAACAACGACCAGGAAATGCGAGACATGTTACTGGCTTATGTGAATGGGGTAAGTTTAATTAGCGTATCCATTGTGATTATATTACCGAGCTCTAACTAAAACATTACTTAGAACTTCACAACTTGATACATCCTAGATTATTAACATTTGATGTTCTTTCAACGAACTCCAATCGTCTTCCACGCACTCAGTCACTATTTCTTGCTCTTTTTCTGGGATGCTTCCACTGGGGGCACTGGGGCACCCACTTGTTTTTCTGTGTCCTGTAATCCGGCATTCTCTCCACTTGGCCAGTCCATCCTATTATTTGGGAACTACAGCTTCTTACTGCGGTTCCGTGCTTAACTAGATTTTCCATACAATCGTTAATTTTATTTTCATATGATCCGTTTTGTAGGATAGGTCTAAAAATGTATATGAATGTTTATGTTCAAAGGTTCAAGCTCTCTACCACCACCCAAGCCTGGGAGTCTCCATTGAGCTGACCTTGGTGAGGCTGGATCTCCTCAAGAAGCAGCCCGTAGATCTTCCCCATTACAACGGAGAAAGGGGTTCACTTCTGGATTCATTTTGCGCATATCAGAAGAAAATCAACCCACCCGGCGACTCTAACCCTGATCATTGGGACATGTCTTTGTATGTTTCAGGGTGAGTAATGCAATGTTTTGAAGCATGAACTAGAATTGCAATGGAGAAAACAACACTTTCAAATAGTGTTTATTGCGGTTTGGCTTAACAATGAAGGTTTTAAAAATGAAACACCTTTGTATTATTCTTGACAATGTGGGCACAACTGGGCCGCGTTTTGTTTCAAATGGTGGTACCTATAATTAAATGATGCATTCTTGAAAGACATTATTCATTTTGTTCTTTTTGAATGGATGAAGCACACATCCGCTCTCTGGAAGAGTCATGTCAGTCCAAAAATTTGAACGCCCAATACACATACACATACATATCATTTATTTGTATATTTACAACTTCGTAGAAAGAAATATCCCAAAATAGTAGATCTACAGAGTAATGCGCGTTTTCATCCCGCGACGAAATGTCCCCGACAAAATATTATCCGACAAAATATCCTACGCACAAAACATCCCCCAACAAAATATCTACTAAAACTTAACCTAACCTAACCAAAAATGGGACTAAAATAATAGACATCCTGTAAAGACAATAAATTAATTGGTAAAAAATAGTAAAATGGGACGAAAATAATACAGATTACAATAATTTATTGTCTTTGCAGGACGTCTGTATTATTTTTTCCCACTTATTTTTAGGTTAGGTTTTAGTAGATATTTTGTTGTGGAATGTTTTGTCTGTAGGATACTTTATTGGAGGATATTTTGTCGGGGATATTTTGTTGCGGAATGGAAAGTCGTGGAATCGACTACAGGCGTGCCGATAGATGGTTAAAGTGGGTAAAAAAATTAACTGTACCTACGTAGTTTTGTGCGTGTGTGTTTATATTTAAAGTGTTATACCTAACGAAATTAGTCACTTCATTTTTATACTGTATTAGTATTTAGACTAATTAGTGAAAGATACTTTCAGTATCGCCCTGGTGACCACCATTCAGAATCAAAAATTGAATCAGCCGTGTTTGATAACCAGATCTGAATAGTCAGGTACTTCCTCTCCCCGTCTACCCCTCCCTATTACCCTCAGCTTCACCATCGCCCAATCGGGTAAGCTATAGTCCCACTGTCTCCAGTCGGTTGGAAGCAGTTGGGATCTTTTAAAGAATTAGTGCTTTGTTCAAATTTATTACAACTTGCAAAACAAATGAAAACATATAAGAAGACCTGGGTACCTAGCATGGTCGATCGATATAGGTTTTATCGAAAACGACGGTAACTTGTAATCGCTCCTGAGCACGACTGCAGGCCACTAACGAACAAATAATAGTTCACGTCAAATAAATTAGGAACCCTTAGTCGTTGTGAACTGTTATTTGTTAGTTAGCGGCCTGCAGTCCTGCTCGGGAGCGTTGAGAAGTTACCGACATTTTCGATAAAACCTATATCGATCGACCATGCTAGATACCCTGGCCCCCTAGCATGGTCGATCGACATAGGTTTTATCGAAAATGTCGGTAACTTGAAATCGCTCCCGAGCACGACTGCAGGACGCTAACGAAGAAATAACAGTTTACGTCAAATAAATTAGGAACCCTTAGTCGATGTGAACAGTTGTTTGTTCGTTAGCGGCCTGCAGTCGTGCTCGGGAGCGATGTCAAGTTACCGAAATTTTCGATAAAACCTATATCGACCGACCATGCTAGGACCCCAGGGGTCCTAGCATGGTCGATCGATATCGGTTTTTATCGAAAATGTCGGTAACTTGCGATGGCTCCCGAGCACGACTGTAGACCGCTAACGAACAAACAATAGTTCGCAATGACTAGAGGTTCCTAATATATTTGACATAAACATGCTCGTCGTGCATCAGTCGTGCTCGGGAGCGATCGCAAGTTACCGACATTTTCGATAAAACCTATATCGATCGACCATGCTAGGGGGCCAGGGGTCCTAGCATGGGCGATCCATGGATTGGTAGGATAATCGGTAACTTCTCATCGTTCCCTTCCATGATTGCTGATCACTGATCACTAACGAATAAGTAACTGCTCACAATGCCGAGTGTTTTTAAAATATTTGACGTCAACTGTTGTTTGTACGTTAGCGATCTGCAGTTATCCTAGAGAACAATGAGAAGTTACTGAAAGTTATCCCATCAATCCTTATCGACCTACCATGCTATGACCCCTTATATTAATATTTAAAAAAACGTTGCGTGCGCGGTTTTTTGTACTATTCCAGGTTGGATTTCTACGCGATAGAAAATGGGAGGAAAAGCGGTGTGACAATGGGCCTGGCTACTGTTGGAGGGGTATGCATCGATGAGTATGCTTGCGTTATAGCTGAACTGGGTACCACCAACACCTTCGGGAAACCATATCCCTCCGCTGGTTTCACATCCGTTTACATATTGGCGCATGAAATTGGACACAAGTAAGAAACCAGTTTTTTTTACAGTTTTTCGTGAAATTTCTGGCGTCCAGCTCTGGATCTAATCCTTCCTCAAAATTCTTCATATTTTCTAAGCATGGCGATTCTCGTCCATCCGTCCGCTCTCTTCTCATTTGATCGGGGTTTTAAAACTAATGCTGGTAATAATATTTTTTGTAGCCTTGGAATGCATCACGATAGCAGTGGTAATTCTTGCCCGAAAGATGGCTTTATCATGTCTCCGTCCAGAGGAACAAACGGAGAGACGATTTGGTCCAGGTGCAGTGCTGACGTCATGGATAAACTGGGGTATGTTGAAATTATAGATTTTTTAAACATTTTACTTAGGGGAACGTTTAAGAGAACCTCGTCATGAGTATACTAATTATTATAAAATTTGATGAATGGATAATACTAATAAATAATAATAATTAATACTTTACAAATTTTCTACAGCGTCATTTTTTTATTCGTTTTTTAATGACGGTCTTTTTAAAAAAAACCTGCTCGTTTATTGAAAACACTCGTACTGTGTTATACAAAATAGGTAAATAAGTAATAATCACTTTTTTATTTCAGTTCTTACAAATGTCTTATGGACAAACCTGGAAGTCATCCAAAAGAACTGGATCACAACATATTCTTAGATGCTCCGGGCCAAAAGTGGGGAGCCAAAAGACAATGCGAGGTTCTGCTGAGAGACAGGGATGCCAGGGTCAGCACTGCTGGAGGAACTCTTGCAGATATCTGCAGGCAGCTGGACTGCAAAACTCCTCACAGAAGCGGGTACTATCACGCTGGTCCAGCTCTGGAGGGAACAGACTGCGGGAATGGGTTGGTAGGTACCAGTTAAAGAATATTACGTATGGCTGACCTAAATATTTATTGTTTTTATAATGGTCAGAGTTTTGAACTAGAAGTTAGATTTATAAGGGTAGGTACATCAAAATGCTACTATGACGAATCACGAAAGTTATGGACCAGCACTTAAGCTGTTAAAAGTCCTCGGCACTAACATGTGATCACCAAGAAGTACCGAAGGTTTTTGCAGAATATGGTCCTGCCATTACGATCTCCGCGGTAACTTCACTTTCCGTATTATATTCATCACCTAGTTTATAAATAAGAATAAGAGGTAGCGATCAGTTGAGTGTTGTTAGTCGCTTTGAAGACTATTATAACGACCACGAATCGGCTTTAGCTATATAACGTAACAGTCATGTATCTACCTGGAAAATACCCTAATTCCTCTTCCATATACCATCTTCTTGCCATCTCTAACGCCATATAATTGCCGTCTCCATCCTATTTTCATCCAAACTTCTCTATCTCCTTTCAATTTCTTCCCTCCAACTTCCTTCAGTTTCATGACATTCCCCGAAGTAAGTATGCTATAATCAACCTGCCTTCGGGTAGTTGGGAAACTTATTATACTTGAAAAAGTATAAATACCAGTAATTTTGTTGCAGTGGTGTCAGGGAGGAGACTGTGTGACCATGATGACCAAGAAACCCAGCATGGTTCAGGGAGGGTGGAGCAACTGGGATCTGAGTAAATGCAGCTCCGGCTGTATCCTCAAGAGCCAGGGCTATCAGACACGGACCAGGACCTGCAACAACCCGACACCAGTCAACACTGATGAAGGGTGCGAAGGAGCCTCGTTTCAGGTCAACCTCTGCAAGGACACGCAGGTAAACAAAAACAGTGACAAAAAATTTGAAAGTTTTTTTCTTATAAGTAACGACGTCCTTGGTTTGTACACCGCGCACCGGTCCAGTTTTTTAGGAGCTCTTAAAGCATAAACTTTAGATTCTTCCTCCTAAGGAGGACTTTTACGTCTTTCTTACATCTTTACCCTACCTACACAATGATTTTTTTTTCTGAAAAATCGTTTTTTACGAGTATTTAAAAGGTATTTATCATTGTTTCTCGTTTCAGTTTTGTAGGAAAAAGAAAAGGATGTCAGTTGGAGATTACGCCGCTGCCAAATGCAAGGAATTCAGTAAGCGTCTGCCGGAACTTGATCCGAAGGGTGCTGGTCTTCAAGCTCCACACGAAGAGTGTAAGTAATATTGTTCGTGTTTATAGCCCTCTGACCGACAAGTTTCTTGGTTTAGACCTAGAGGTCTTGAGTTTTTGTCCCGAGGTAAAAAGTCATTCACTTCAAACAAAGGAATCAGCTTGCACAACTAGGTTTTCTCATGTTCATTAAAATCATTCTGCATACGTACCTTGGTTGTTCATCCAAAATATTCACGGTTTTATGAAATTATTCGCTAAAATCACTGATATAAGATCAAATGAGTAAATAAATCACACAGATAAAAATATATAAGTCTAAAAATATATAAAAATATATAATATATACGCCAGGAGTGTGGGCGAAAATAAAATAATATGGATTTGTTTGTTTGTTTTTTTTTTACTTTAACTCCTCACAGGAAGTCCTGAGGAAAATAATTTCCCTCAGGGCCTGTGTCATCTTTGAACATGCTGTATGGAGGGTCTTTTTGAGGAGATAAAGGAGTAAACACAGAGGCCGGCAAATCGTTCCACATACGAGTCGTTGAACTCAAGAACGAGTCGTAGAAACGTTCTCATGTGACCAATGTCAACCATGGACATGTTAATTTTATAAAGTAAAATCTGAACGTACAATTAATAATTTTATTTTTGGAATAACTTAATGAGTAAAACCTTCAATTGTAATATTTAATCATTGAAAACAATATTAACGACTCTCAAACGAAAATTTGTAACGAATAAATCCGAATGAGATTCGGTTGCGCATCTAGGAATTGAACGCAGCACCTTAGCCTTGCCGGGGCTCCGCTCTAACCACTGAGCTAATTCGACCATATCCCGTTTAGTCGTATTAACTGCATCATACTTCGACTAAGAACTACCAACATTATCATAATTTTCTTAACGCATATTTTTATTGGCTGCTATCTTTATGTATGGTTTAAAGGTAGATCAGATAGAATCTTACGTGCATTGCATATTTCAGCCCGCCTCTGGATGGGGTGCGCTATCTTCTGCAAGCGCAGCGACACGGGCAGCTTCTACACGCCGCGCATTGACCTCAACGACCTCGGGGTGGACCCCTACTTCCCTGATGGCACCTGGTGCCACAACGACGGCAAGGAGAGCTACTTCTGTCTGCAGCACCACTGCCTGCCAGAGGTAATTAAACTAAATTAATGGTTTCATAGTGCTTTCATATAAACAAAATATTGAATTTGAAGTCTAAACTTAAACGTTAGGTCTAAACTAAACTAAGCAGATATGGCATATCATCGTCGCCCCGCCTTACAAGTGTATCACATTATCCGCACGGCGCGAGAGATCTGTATGGGATTGTATGGCGAGCGAGACCACCCCCAAAAATGCTTTCCGCGTTATAGCGTAGTCTGACAGCCCCCTAATGCCTGTGTCAGACCACGCTTTAGCCCTGGCGCAAATTGAATGCGGATCTCATGTCGAACAAGGAGAATCTCGAATGCCTGAGGAAATTTACAAGGATTTGGGTTGAGAGATGGCCTGAGAGTCGATGATTAAATTTAACTTCGTTATGTGTTTAGGATCCAGGTGTAATTGCTTCTGGCATCCACGGTCACCATTTTACAATATTTATACTACTACTACTGCCCGGATATTACGCACTATATTTTATTATTCACACTGAAACTGTTTACTCATTATATCATGTTTTCTTAGGTACCACCTTCAACAACCTCTTTAACATCTAAAATTTGTCTATTACTTGTTTTTTCCTTTTTGTTTAACTAGATATTATCAATAACCTTCGCGTATCCTAACTATACCTGCATTTTTCTAGCACTCTTTTTCTAAATCTAAGATATATATATATATATATCAACAAGTTTTTCGTGTCTTGACTTGTATTATTCAGGGAGCCGGAACTGAACTACCATCTCATTTTTGTATTGTCCTACACCCCATCAAGGGGGTGGACTATATCTATGTCCGTGCAACAACCGAGAAGATGACTCCCAAGGTAGCCGCTGCAAAACCCGCCCGCGCCTCCCCCGTCGCCATGAGCGGGCCAGAAGACCAACCGTAGCGGACCGGTGCCCTTCCGCCCTGCCTCCGGTGACCCGATGCTCTCTTTTATCCCTAGTGTCTTCAGGTCTTTCTGCCCTTAATCCCAACACTTTCTTCGAGGGCCTACCGGGAAGCTGGCTTAGGGGCGCGGACACCGAGTCTCGCTTGCGACTGGACTGATGGCTCCGCTTATCCTCGGCGGGACTGCCGGGTGACTGTAGCTCAGCTGCTTTGGTTAAGTTAAACGATCTCATCATAGTATGTATTTTTTTTTTTTAATTCTGCATATTAACAAACTTTTATTTCAGTTACATCTGAACTGCCTGCTAACAATGTATGCCCGGACATTGGGGGTCTAGAGTCATTTTAAATAAAAAGTAGCTTCTTTATAAATAAAAAATTAGAGTCCTGACGAGTACGGTGAAGGAGGAAACCATCTGTTTCCTTAGAACGCCGTGGGAAAGTGGTGGGCAACCTCCAATGGCGCAAATTAAGTCCAGTCCACGCATGTCCACGCACAGCACCGCGTGACCGAAACCCAGCCTACGTACACGTTTTTTTTAATAGTAGCGCATATGTAACACAGCCCACACCCACACCATATCCAACCCACTTCTCGCAGTATGCAAGATGACAGCAAGGCAACAACTTCTTGTCGATTTACAATCTGAGTCGGAGGATGACGAAAGATTCATATTGCACCTACTCAGCAAAAAAAGAAAAAAAAGTAAAACGAATGAGTATTTACGAAAAAGAGAGGGTCATGGGGAGTTTAAGTTATCCAGTGAAGTTCCAGATGGTGTGTTTAAAGAATCGTTTAGGTTAAACAGAAGTCAGTTTAGTGAGGTTCATGAAATAATTAAAAAGGAATAATTTAATTCTTTTGCTATTTTGTCGAATACATCATCCTTCAGTTTTGGTTTCATGTAATCCTCGTGATAAGTATTGTAAAGCACAGGAAAACCTCTAACCATTTCAATTAATTTTTCCATCACACCAACAATCACAAAAACAAAGTTCCACAGAGAAAACTAGGGATACACGATCCACGAAACTGTGTCGAAAGCACAACACGCCCACGCGCGACTGTGCTGTGCGAGAACTGTGTGTGGACTGGCCGTAATTAAGCGAGCTATACTTTCGTGGCTTGACCTATTTCAGCACATGAAATAATAGGTAGTATAACGGTGACCTCCTTCGTTGGTTGGCCTCTTATCTCGACAATCGTACGCAAACTGTAACTGTACAAGGGTTCTGCTCAAGTTCCGTCCCCGTAACTTCAGGAGTTCCCCAAGGATCTCTCCTTGGCCCCCTCTTATTTAATTGTTTTGTGAATAATGTTAACAAATTTATCCATAACTCTCTGCTGTACCTATATGCCTGGGGTGGATTGTATATAGCTCCAGGATGATCTGAACTCTCTGGTTAATGTAAATTGTTAAAAAAATCGCCTTCTTTTGAATACAGATAATATAGCGTCATATCTAATTCTCGAAAGGAATACATAATATTATATCCTTTCATAATTAAGGACAATCTTTTAAAAAGGGTAAATATAATAAGAGACTTGGAGTTCTATAAGACAGTAGGCGTATTTTTCAATATCGCGTCGAGCATATGACATCGAAGGCTTTGAGAATGCTAGATTTATACTTAGAGTAAGTTCAGTTTTCAAAAAACACAAACATTTAAGATTATCTACGTATCCTTGAGTACGCTTCAAACCCCACCAGAACCCACCGAACCCACCTTGAGTACGCTTCAACAGTATGGAACCCACATTGTTCTATATACAGTGGGTGGCCTAATTATTATACTCAAAACTATTTCTTTGTATTTTGTCAGTTTGTTAGGAAATTGAAATTCCTAAATACACTTACTAGTATTAAAAAAATATATACTTACTAGTATATATTGTTTTTATGCTAGTAAGTGTATTTAGGAATAAAAATTAAACATGTGTAGATAGGTTGAATAGTTTATTAAAAGAGAAATACATATTATTCAGTATTTGGTTACTCCTCCTTTAGCTTCTATGACGGCTTTACTTTTTGGAGTTTTGGAGTGTTGTGCCATACTCTAATGATATTCTAAATCAGTTCTCTTTTGTTTGTTATAATTTTATCCCTTGACATTTCAGTTTTCAGGACTACCCACACATTTTCTATAGGATTCAAGTCGGGCGAGTTTCCAGGCCAGTTCAGGGTATTAATATGTTTGTTTTTAGGTATTCTGTGATGGATTTGGCTTTAGGACAGGGAGCAGAGTCTTGCATGAATATAAAATTCCTATTAGGGAACCATGCTGCTACCTGTGGGATCAGTTTTTCCTCCAAAACTTTCTTATACTGATCCTGACGCATAGTTCCTTGGACGATATACAGCCTTCCAGTCCATTTGCTGCTGATGACGGACCATATCATCACTGAAAGAGGATGCTTTACACTTTCCACAATGCAGTCTTCATTCAATTTTTCATGCGCCTTTGCCGAACAAACTCAGTTTTATCTTGGAGAATCTGTATTGACGACTCAAAGAGTCGAGAAACAAACCTGCAAGAAATTGTTTTTGTATAAATGTGTAAAAAACGATACTCTAAACATGTGTATTCTTGTATTAGGGTTATGCAAACCTTGCTCCAGTCTTCCTGTGTCCAGTATCGATGCTCCTTGGCCCAGGCCAGACGTTTGGCCTTCATGGTAGGAGTGAGTTTTGGTTTTTTTAGCGGCCGACAACATTTCAGTCCAATTTCTACAAATCTTCGCCTGAGAGTCCGCTCCGATATTTGTACTCCGTTATCATTAAGAATTTTTTTTATGATGAGCCGAGGCTTTCGACGGTTTTCAAGTGTAATGCGACGTATTTCTCGCTCAGTTCGAGGTGTTGTAATGCGTTTTCGCCCGCATTTACCGACTCGATCCTCCTTGATCGGTATTTCGGCGTCCACTTTTTGCTTGATATTACGCACACTGGACTGTGATACATCACACAAATCAGTAATTTGACGCTGGGTATATTGACAATGTCGTAACATTGTCGAAATCTGTGCTTTTTTCCTTGGTGTGAGGTCAGCACACTTAATAAACATTTTTAGGTTAGGTCGGTCGACAACCAATAAAAAAAATCAAAAACTAACTAAAACATGACCACAATGTATTGATCGAGTACTAGAATAATTCTAAATGTAAAAAAAAAATCGAACACTTACTGAATAATAAGTCGATAACACTGAAGCCAAGATTTTTCGAAGACTTCTCACAAGCCAGAACAGTAAAATTTTTGACATGAACTGATACTAGCGGCCGCCATTTTGATAAAAAAACATTTATGTGTTGCCACACTAATGAAAGTGTTGCCAGATATAGTGGCTAATCAGTAAATTAAAAAAACAATAACATTTTTCTAATAATAAATTAATTATAGCCACTACTTTCACAGATAGCGACGATTTTTTGTTTCAGTATAATAATTTGGCCACCCATGTATAAATCAAATGTTGCAATGAAATGATGAAAACTATGTTTCCATGAACGTTAAATCCGATAGATGCATTTTTTAAAAGATTTTCACCTCCAAAAGCATTTTCGTTGCTTAGTTTCGTCTAAAGAAGGGGGTACCGTAACCAGTTGCAGCTCGTGACTTTTAAGTGTGCTAGGGTGCTAATTAGACGTGGGCAGAATGATTCCCAGGAGTGAATCGATTCAGTCTGATTCCCATGGCCTTTTGAATTGATTCCTTTAATTCATTCCTTTAATTCAATTAAATCCCAAAAAAAAAAGAAAGAAAAAAAAAATAATAATAATAATTGAAAATTAAATGAATGGGGAGGCTAACACCGCACACGAGACCGGGAGGCCACGGAGTACCCGGAGTACCGCGAAAGAGGAGACTGATAGGCTACCAAGCATCGCACAAAGAGGAGACCGATTATTCTATCTGATTATCTCGCTAAAACCTATAGATTAATGTGTTTGACTCTTTTTAGTGTCACTTTTTCGTTTCATCGGTTTTCAAATCACAATGAGTGGGGAGGCTACGAAGCACCGCACAAAGAGGAGACCAATAGGCTACGAAACACCACACAAAGAGGGGACCGAACATTTAAATCCTATATTGTTTGTCTTTTTTTAGTGTCGTAATTTTTCGTATGTAAAATGTATTTATTGTTAGCAATTATATCTTAAAATTATACAAGTTTTCGTTTCACCCTCAAAATTTTATTGATTTTATTTTATTTATTAAACTTATAATTTTGTTCCATTTCACGTGATCTAATATAAACATACATTTAACATTAAGATGAGTATTTTATGACAGCTAACCACAGCTAATTGGCCTTATAATATCTGCAAATTTACATATTATATCGACCCAAGATCTACGTCTAAAAGTAGGTAGGTACAATATCTTCCGTACGTACCAAAAAAGAGATAAGCATCATTTTAGCTTCTCACTGCTGATGTTCAGATTCAAAGTCGAAAGTTTTCGACTAACTATGTAATGAAATTGACGGCTTGGCGCGCGGGGGAATAAATGAACCGCGCGGACGGATTAAGGGCTGGCATTGCGGAATGAATTTGTAACTTTTGACTAATGTTTTGTGTCTTACCTAGCAGTGACTTGATTTACTCGCGAGCTGCGGACCTAGGACTGGGATGCGTTTGGGACAATATCATGACATTGACGTGGTCTGAGATTCTGAGGTCTGAGATTTACAAAAGACCATGACGTCAGAAGTGAAAAAGACTTTTGTTTTAATTCCTCTGTCTGTCGGAATCGGACAATCTCGATTTCGACAGACTAGATACCTGGGACGCGGACATTAAACACGGACCTGGGACGGCGGGGACCTTATGACAATCTCAGGACTATTGATTAGGATGAATGATTAATTCATTGCGTGAAAGAGATGCTCGGGCAACCCGGATGAATCGCGGCCGCGTTTTGGCCATTTTGGGACATTTACTTTGATGATGTTCGGGTGTTTTTAGAATGGCGGCACGGCGGTAGCGGAATACAATCGTAATAGGCGAGTCGTTCACAATACCGTCCGTCGACCACTTCGCGGCGCGCGGCCCGTTTAATAATATTTAAATACCTATGAAACAATATAATATTTAAATCGTTTACAGAACACATTATTCATTGAAATAATTTAACAGTAAAATAAACGGAAATTAAAAATGTATGGTGTCATTAAAAATCGTAGGATGCAAGGCCAAAGATAAGGAATGAAGAATCAATTCCTTTTGAAATTGAGAATTAGATTGAGTGTGTCACAACATTGAATTTATTCATTTAATTCGGTCATTCAATTTTGCCCACGTCTAGTGCTAATATTAAAAAAATGGCATCATGGATGCGAAAAATAATGCGAAAAATATTTTTTTTATTTTTTTCAAAAATCGGTGTTTTGTATGGACATTTTTCAAGAAATCGGTGCGGAACACCGCCAAACTGAAACTTTCTGAAATTTTTCATACAAAAAACTGATTTTCAAAAAAAAAAAAAATTTCGGCTACAACAACATCAATAATGCCATTTTTTTAATATCAGCACTCTAGCACACCCAAAAGTCACGAGCCGCCACTGACCGTAACACGGCATAACACCCCAAAAACGAATAACGAAAAAAATCGGTGTATAAGTGGCGTAGCTAGCATGAGTGCCCCGGGGCGGAAAATGTGGTGTCGCTCCCCCCCCCCACCATTAAAGTTTACTTTGAGAAATTCAAAACGTAAATTTCAACCTCTTTAAATATAAAAACATTACTAGCTAGTCAAATTGTAAGCAAAAATTTCGTAATCCTCAAAATTAAAACACTAACAGAATAACAACTGTTTCAACAATCAATAAGTAATAATTCCCTTCACGAGTTCCCGTCCGTCTCAATGTGCGAAAGAAATGAGAATGAGCGAGGAATATTTCACGGGAATCCCCCCACAACGCAATAGTAGGAGCTAGGAACGAAAATAAAATAACAAAATTTTTGGGGAATCCCGACCCACCGAGCCATAGAGCTACAAATAACAGAGTTCCGAGTGGAGTCTGCAATTCTAATATGCTGCAAAATTCTGAAGAAAATCATTTGCTGGCATCAAAACATAATTTTAACAACCCACACTTAAGTTAAAACCAGTTTTGTGTTCAGAGTGTAACGATGAAATTTCAAAAGTGAAATAGTAAATGTGTAAGTCCCCAGCTTTGATTAATAAGGCACGCAGTACACGAAAATGGTTTTCCGCCGATCTTTGCAGCACATAGTCTGCAACTTTCAAATCTTGCACGTGGAACTCGAAAACGGTTTCCTTTGAAATTTCATTTGAACCTCTGTTCATCTGCGGACCTATTTCGAAGGAAACCATTCCCGAGTTCCACTATTGCAAGATATTCCCCGAGCTGCAAGTTATGAAAGTTTTAGACTACGTGCTGCAAATATCGGAGGAAAACCATTATCATGTTATGGGTGTAGTTTTAATTAAAACGAATACAGATTCACTCTTAAATTTAAACCAGTTTTGAAATAATTAATAAGATTCAATTTTAATTTAGGCCGGTGGACTCTTACCAGATTAATTCTTAAGTTTAAACAAGTCTTGTATTCAGAATTTCAAAAAAATATCCAGATGCGGATGCATGTGCTGACGCATTTCGAAGGAAACCATTCTCATTTTTCAAGTGTAGTTAAAAAATTCAAGTTGCATACTATGTGGTGAAAAAATTGAGGAAAACCATTTTTGAGTTTTGAACCTGGGGAAACGCCCACAGAAGGTTAAAACCAGTTTTGTTCTCCAAGTGCAGGATAAATTTCTAAAACGTTCTTAAGTTCCGAGTGGAGTCTTCAATTCTAATACGCTGCAAAATTCTGGAAAATGAGAAAACTCGTTTGCTGGCGTGAAAAAAATTTTTAACAACTTATTCTTAAGTTGAAACAAGAGTATAACGATAAAATTTCAATTGTGAAATAATAAAGGTGTAAGTCCCCAGCTTTGATTAATAAGGCACGCAGTACACGAAAATGGTTTTCCTCCAATATTTGCAGCACATCAAAATTATATGTATACAATGTTTGAAAATGTACCAATGTTGTCATTATGTACCTGCTGAAAAACTACATAAGTAGTTTAGCGGGTTTAAATGTAAATAAATAAAAATAAAAAAAAAACATGGTCTGCAACTTTCAAATCTTGCACGTGGAACTCGAAAACGGTTTCCTTTTAAATTTCATTTGAAGCTCTGTTCATCTGCGGACCCATTTCGAAGGAAACCATTCCCGAGTTCCATTATTGCAAGATATTCCCCGAGTTGCAAGATATGAAAGTTTCAGACTATGTGCTGCAAATATCGGAGGAAAGCCATTTTCATGTTAAGGGTGTAGTTTTAATTAAAATGAGTTACCGAATACAGATTCAATCTTAAATTGAAACCAGTTTTGAGATGAGCTTTAAATTTGAGTTGCACACCGAACGCTCCAAAATTCGAAGGAAAACCATTTGCTTGTTCTGTGTGTAACTTTTATTCAAGCTTTTGGATACTCACGCTTAACTTAAATCTGGAAAAAACGTGAGATTAGTATCGGCCGGGTCAACTAATAAATACCACCGTCAAGACGCTATACTCACATAACGTCGCCAATCAAAAAACTTTTTATTTTTAAAAATTAGGACTAAGGCAAAAATCTGATTTAAGAATTACTACTTTATCAATTATATTTGTACATATAGTTGAATTATTCAAAACATACAGTATCTATATTTTTAGTACTTAATTATCAAACTAGATTTTGAATAATACCCAACCTAATATTGAATATAATAGTTTAGGTATTGTGACTTAGAGCGCTAGTAATGCGAAGGTGACCTCTTATCCAAAGAATCGACAACTGATTGAAATCGGAGGGGGCTCTTACATTTGGTAGACGAATTACCTTAGCTTGCGAAATTACCCCAGTGTAAGCAGCTAATCGTTTGGTGTCGGCAGTTGAATTGGTAATCGGTGTAAATAGAGCTTCATCAACAAATTCAAAACGCGTATTTCGAATTCATAAAAAACGTTTTCTGAAATCCTCCAAATTACTTATTATTCCTTAAATATTTATTCATGTACCTACACAAAACAAAATAATACAGAAAAAAACATACAGATGATTGATCATTTTTCTTCAATCAGTTATCGATCGATTCTGGTGTAATTGTATTCAAGTTTTGCATCTATTAGAAAAGTGAACTATCAAATCCACTTACCTTGTGTTTTTTAAATGATCTTGCAGCACTAATAAAAACGCTAATAGAATAACAACATTTTCACTAATTCACGTCAGTCAATAGACAATAATTCAATTCACGAGTTTACGTCAATCACAATATACGAACGAAATTAGAATGACACAAGGAATATTTCAGGAAAATCCCCGATCGAGCAATACTTCGAGCTAGGAACGAAAATAAAATAATTTTTTTTTTCGGGAATCCCCGACATAGAGCTAAATAGCGGACATGTGTAAAATATTTTTGCGGCAATGCCGGCAATTTTGCAAGTTTTTCGTAATTTTTTTTCTCCACGTTCAAGTGTCCCCCCCCCCCCCTCGGGTGGCACCCTGGGCGGACCGCCCCCCCCCTTGCTACGCCACTGTCGGTATGTTTAACGACCCACACTAAATTCATAACATTATTATTGACCGACTTATTATTTCTTTTTTTTTGCTCTTCACATTTTAATTTTTTGCTTTCTGCAGTTTGAATTTGAATAACATCATTTCTTCAAAAAATTTGGTGATATCCATTCCATATTTAAATGTAAACCTTGGAAATATTTCACTAAACACTTTTGTAGATTTAAGTAAGAAGATGCACTTCATTAGAACCGTATATATTAGGTGTATTGTGACATTCTTTCGTATTTTTCTTTTTCTATTATGATCTTAAATTTAATTGACAAACTAGTGAGTACCCGGCATGCGTAGCAACGCCACATAAAGAAAGGAATTTTTCTCCCTGTGTGTTCTTTCCCATGCGTCCCGGTTCCCGACCCCGTTTCTCTCCCACGTCTTCTTTTCCTCACGCGTTTCCCTTCCGCCTTCCCCGTCTTTCATCCTACCGCGTCCCCGCATCCCCGCGTTCCCCCATCCCTCATTCTCCCCTCCAAAAATCAAAAATGTCACCGGAGACCAAAATTTCATTTACATTTTTTACTCCAAATAATGTCAGGATTAAAGTAAGTCAAGTACGTCCCTTAACACCCTGAATAGAAACTTTCGCGAGAGGGCGCACAACTCGCAGTGCGCAAACCAAAGTTTCATCGCAATCGGCTGAATGGTCTAGGTCTAGGAAATAATTTCAAAACGCTAGAGCTCACCATTATGGGTGGAAAAGAAATATTAAATATTAAGATTATTTATACAATCTTGATACATGAATATAACACTGTTATAAATGAATTTATAATGACCATATATAACGCTAATAAATGAAATTAAAATTAATTAATATCGCTCGAAATACATTCCCATTGGAAAAGTGTGGCGAAATAGCCCAAGACCAAAAACGCATGTTGCTTTATTAGAGTGTAGTCTGACAGTACCTATGGGTTCAATCAAATTTATTGAACACATAGGTAGGTACTGAAATATGAAATATGTAATTTTTTTAATTTTTAAATAATGTTAAAAATAAGTAAGTTCCTGCATACCTACCCATCGATAATCTCCACGCTTACTTATATAATTCTATTGGGGTAGTATCAACATCAGAAACAGAAACTTCTTCAGGTTCGTTTTCAGATTTTCCTGAAAAAAAAAACTTTTTTTAATTCAGACAAGTGAGACAAGCAATTGCACCTCTGCCTACAAAATAATATTTTAGCAGACTAGTTTTCGTTTCTTTTGATTTGATTTGATTACGAAATTTTCATACATGCGAACATGCGTCTTACTATTGCAGATCAATTTTTAAAAGTGGAAGAGTGGAAGAAGTCGAGTCACCAGTATTTATAATATAAAAAAAACTAGTCCAGGAAGGTGAAGTTAAAAAAAAATACAAAGATCGTAAGGGAAATTGGTAATAAATAAATATCTATGTAATCACACAAAATAATTCAATCCCTTTGTTGCCCGCTGAAAATATTCCTACCCTAAATTTTTAGTACTAACAACTGATAAAAGATGGCGCTACTTCCTCTTGCAGCTCGCATTCGATAGCTTCCAACAAGTTGGTTTATACCACGTAATAGGAAGTTTTCGTTAACTTTGCGCAGTGGCGATATCGTAACCAATGAGGTTTATCCGAGGTGCGATTATTGCTAGTTGAAAACTTTTACCAATACCCCGCCATGTGGACGTGAAATACCGTCCGCTACGGCAATTTTTGATAGCCCGTAACTGGGCTCCTTCATTGACTTCATTGACATTCATTTTGTAGTTTGGATTTGGTCTGTTCACTGTTGGATAATATGTTACTTTGGAATATGGATGGGAATAATATAGATCGTTCGCGCGACCCGCTTCATTCTTCATTGTATATATATGCGCCCCCTAAAATAGGCTAAATACTCGTTATTGTCCTTGTCCCTCATACGTCTTTCAAATGGGCCAGAGCGAAAAGGTATTAGTAAAAAATACTTCTTTGTCCCTTTTCCCCGTACAAGTTTCTAATAGACCGGAGCGAGAGGTCAGAGTTGTGCCCCCCCCCCAGAAAAAATTCCTGGATCCACCCTTGGTTGCCATTGGCTTTTACCATGTTTTCATGGTTTTTGGTCATTTCTACCTCCATAGTAAATCCTGAAATCAGGGATGTAGTTCTTGAATTTAAACATGGGTTCGCAATGTCTCTTTATCTAATTTAACTTTGTCTTGAGTAAAGTTAATGCATTTTAATTTAATCAATACACATGTCATGTGAGTAACTTTAATTGGGTACCTATTCTAAAATGTACATGTAAATATTATTGGAGTTGTAGGGACATTTTTCTCTCTCACTCTCATCTCATCGACCTGAAAAAAACTGATAACGGTAAAGAAACTCTTTCATGAATAAAATATTTTTGTAGGTGTTTTTTTTTAGAAAACATTTTCTTTCCTACTATCCAAAAGAAAATTATTAAATGTTTGTTTTTAATAAAGCATTTATATACTTGTATTCTTTACGCATGTACTGTTATTTTCTTATTCATATTTCCAATTAAAAGCTTACGAAGAATATGGATTTTTACAAGTTTTTTATCCTTCAAAACGTGGTTTTTTCATCCCTGAATTATGATTTTTATTTTATTTTTATTTTAGGGACATGGCAACAATGTATTGAAGTTCAAGAACTGCACTCCTGTCTTATTCGACATTGAAGTAGGTATAAATGGCCCCCAAAAATGCGAATTCATGGTAAAAACCATGCATTTGTTAAATATTTCTAAAGAAATCAGTTCCAAAAATAATCGGTTCCTAAGACAAACTGTTCCAGCGACAAAGGAACCGGTTCTTTGTAACCGGGACAAGAATATGGATCATCTCTTGGTTGGATGATAATATATTATAGATTTTTGAGATTGATGGTCGCTAGAGATTTGATGCTTGAAATTGGTCATCACTGCGGTTCCAGTGACAGGAGACCGATTGAAACTTGTTCACATGGTTACTTTTGGAACCGGTTCCTCAAAAAAAAAATCATACGGAGGAGGGGGATGGATGGAGAAATTCAGGCAAAAAGGAACCAGTTCCAGTGACAGCACTCTCTAATCAAAATCTAATAAGAATCATCTTCCATTCCAGTCCTTCAAATTCTCCAAGCTGTGGGGCACGCTGGGCGAGGACGTGCCGCTGCCCAACAACGCGCGGCCGCACACCGCCTCCCTGCCGCCCGCCGTGCAGCGCTATCTCTCTCTCGGCGCAGACGGCCGTCCGCTGCTCACCTCCCTCTCGCCCGGTCAGGCCCCGCACCCCTTCGACGAAGACTGGACGGACCACGACTATGTGGAATTGCCTGTTGAGGATGAGGAATCTGTTTAATGCTTTTGATTGATAACAATGACATAATGTAGAAATTTCGACCCTTTTATAAGTGGCACCTTATTGGCATAATTACATAGAAAACATACTGCTTATGCTATGTTATGGCCGCTATACACGACATATTTTTTCAGCCCGATTCCAATTAGATACAAAAGTCAACATTTTTCGCTCTACGCGATCGCTATTTTCATCTCTATTTTCTTATCTACGATTTCAATTGTAATCACTGCAAACAACACATGAACCATGCTATTTGCTGTGATGCCATCTGAAATCGTAGATATGAAAATAGAGATGAAAATAGCGATCACGTAGAGCGAAAAATGTTGACTTTTGTGTCTAATTGGAATCGAGCTGAAAAAAGATGTCGTGTATAACGGCCATAACTTTGCCAAATACGCCAATACGAATAGCTATGTAAGGTGCAATTATTAGAATAATAAGATTCCATCTACACTAATGTTGTGCGATAATGGGCTGTAGAGCAATACAGCAATTTTAGATGTAATTATCACATAGCATTGTTAAGGAGTTTTGTTATTCCAAATGGGTCAATTTTAAAAAGTTGAAGTTTTTTTCATAATTATGGCAACACCGATTTTGGAATAATGTTGTAAGACGTACAATAATTCAGATGTGAGTTTATACTTGACTTTTATAAAGAGAAAATGTTTATTTTTAACGTGTGTTTAGTTTCTTTAGTTCACGTCTCTTCCAAGTGATCTAAACGTTAATTTCCAAAATTATTATGTAGTTACTAAAAAAATGCATCCATGCATTGGTGCAATTATCTCTCTTATAGACTGCTCCCCCTAGGGTCGGTAAGGAATCGACATAAGCCGAGTGCTATAAAACCCTGCGCAGAAAAGTAAAGTTCGTAGGTAAGGTAAGGATTTGCAGGAACCGCACTGCGCAGACACTTACAGCACCCGCTTGATGTCGATTCCTTACAGGCCCATGAGGGAGCAATACAAAGCAGTAAAAAAATAACAAAACAATAATTTCTGATTACCGATAATACACAATGTAAAAAAAATGCTCTTTGATCATAGTGCTTTGTAAAGTTAGGTAGGTAGATACCCTTTCATCATCGAACCATCTTGGTGTTACCATTACGATTGCAACATTCTTCATTTTTTCTAATATGTGTTATTTTTTGTCAGACTTTATTATGGTACGGGTTTTATGTATGTTCATAAAATAATAATGATTTGATATTTGAAAATGTTTGATGTAGTTTGGGAAAACCAGACTAACTTGGGGTTAGAATATTTTTAAAACATGTGATTAACTTTATTTACATTATTTTGATGAATTATTTTCTAGACAGGTTATTTTTTGTTATTATTTGAAAATGAATATTGTATTATATAATAATGTGAATGATGTACTTTTTTGGAATGCATTTAATTTTTGAGATTTATTTATGAATCCTCTTAATAGAATTATTTTTTTGGTAATGAGTTATAAAATTATATTTTTAAGGTAATAAATAAAAAAAAATTATACACACACCGTGTTTATGCCTCAATGAACGTAAACCAATATTTTCTCAAAAATATTACTTTGGAGCAGGGTCCTTTTGGTATTTATTTCACTTTAATGTCCTTTTTTCAGATTTTGGATATTCACAGGCCACGCGTTTATTCGGCGACCCTAAAACTCAGAATGAAATCAACTCAACACCTCCTTTGAAAAGTCAGTAAAAGTAATGTAAAAAATTATAAAACAAAATGGTTAATAAATAGGTTATGTTAGGGGCTATTTTTCAGGGATTTTTCAGGGATTTTTCAGGGGTTATGGGCTATTTTTTTTTTTTTTCATAGCTTTTAATGACTTTTCGAAAAGGTGTTGAGTTGACTTCATTCTGAGTCGGCATGGAATCGTTTTTCGATTAATTTCGGTAAAAAAACTTCGTCAATGCCATCTGTGATTTATTACGTGAACTATTTAAAGTATGTTTTGGGCTGGCAGTCTTTTGCTATTCTGTAGGTTCAGATTTCACGACCGACCTGCAGTGTAGTGGAGTTCCGTTTATTTGGAAACCACTGCTGGTAAAACAGGTTTCTATTTTTACTCAAAACTTCATATCTTACTCATAGATGTCACTAGTGTATATAATTCAGTCATTACATTGAAATACATTATATTATTATAATAATATAATTTTTTTATTCTGTTTTTGGACCAAGGAAAGAGGTTTGGCAACACGTCATTACATCGTCTTTTGCAGAGCTACTGAATTTTGTTCGCTGAAAGTGAAACTGGTTCTAGATGCGATATATTTTGGCGTTCCAAGAAAAGATGCACGCAAAAGTTTGGTAAGTGGGGCAAGCAAATATTTTGGGCGATTCAAAATATTTATTATAGGTATTATTTTTTATTGTAGGTAGGTATTAGCGTGAACAAAGGTACTGAACGAAGAACGAAGCTATTCAAGATTAACTTGAAGCCGCGGGATGAGACAGAAGATTTATGAAAAATTTTATCGAAGTAAGTAGGGGGCCGTTCAAGTATTACGTAACTCACTTGGGGGGGGGGGGGGGGGTTTGTGAAACGTTACTGTGCGTTACGGGGGGGGGGGAGTTGACGAGTGCTGCCATCTTCATGTTCAGGTCGGAAACTTTTCAGACCACCCTCGTTGTTTACATATATCTGCACGTTTTGCTGTTTTTTAATTACGTTGTCTAGTTAGTACATAATACTGAACGTCTGTTGATGGCATTCAAACGAGACAATTTTAACGATTTTTGTAGGGTTCTAACTCCTGTAAGAAGTAACTTATCAAAAAGGCAAAACGTACCGACAATATTTATATTATACTAGCTGACCCGACGAACTTCGTACCGCCTCAGAATAAATATCTGTTGTGTTAAGTTATTATCTGAATTAAATTCAGTTTTTTTATTCAATTACACAATGAAGCAGTTATCGATGCGCATCTGTCCGTGTTTTGTTTTTGTCAGTATCAGAGATGGCGTTGTGTACGGATTTATATTTTTTGTGATTTTCTTACTTTTGCACTTACATACTTACGGGAATTGCGTTTCATTTTCTTTACACGTGTGAGGGAGATTTATTATAATTATATTAATTATTGTGTTTTTCCTTTCGAGGTGTGCAGATATACGTTCACCGTTTGTCGAATTTTCGACGATTGACATTATATAAGAAAGAGGGGCAGCATTATGTTTAAGAACAAAGGCCAAACAATCAGCGCATTGACATTTGATGTTTTTGAATTTTTTAATTCACTCACTATTCAATATTATAATTACCACAATATTCCTGCAGCTCTTTCAAAAGATGAGAATTCGTTTGATGAGAAAATGTATGACGAAAAGAATTTTCCTCATATTTTTTTTTGGGAAATTTTCCAATGTTTTAATAGCTTTTCTGCTATTCGGGGCGGGGACAAACGCAACAAATCAAAGATCGTAAAAATCGGTCCAGCCGTTCTTGAGTTATAATAACTAACCCGACTTTGTTTTATACATATATTGATTTAAAAATATTTTCACTAGTGTCAAAAGAAATAAAATTGGGGAATAAATTTTTACTGACAAAATTTCACCCAGTTTTCTCTTAAATATTGGAAGTTCAATAAAAAAATGAAGCCAAAAAATATTGGGAATTGAAGTCAAATTCAAAATTATGCATATTATGGCGATTTTTGATTTTGATTTCCTCGGGCGGCACTTTTAAGGGGGGCGGCAAATTTTCACAATAAATAATAATGTTATCTTGGAAAAATTTAAACCATTTCAAATCATTATTTAAAAATGTTCTACGAAACTTTCGTTTACGAATCCAAATCTTTTTAAAATTATTTATTAAAAATATCAATAATTATTTTTTTCAAGCTGCAAATTTCGCAATTCGTGGGAAAACCATACGCATATTATGAGAGTAATACTAATTAAAGCTGATAACTCGCAAAGAGATTCACTCCTAATTAAAACCAGAATTAATTAAAACACAATTAATTGTGTTCAGAATGTATTAACGAATGAATTTCAGTTGTGTATTCATCTGCTGATACATTTCGAAAGAGACCATTATTTTATTCGAAGTGCATTGAAGGGGACCCCACCACTTTCCCAACGGCGTTATAAGGAAACACATGGTTTCCTCCTTCACCACACACGTCAGGAATCTATTTTATTGAACGAAGCTACATTTATTTTGAACGACTCTAGACCCTCCAATGTTCATGCATACGGGGTTAGAAAGCAGTATGCAAGTACTTACATTAACATAATACAAAAGAATAATAAATCTGGCAGCCCGTAGAACAATTCTTCTGAAATCTATGGAGAAAAATATATACAGATAAAGGTGTTAGTATTTTATTTTATAATTTTTCTCCGCCCCGGGCGGCCGAAACCCACGCTACGCCACTGCGAAAGGGATAACTGCGTCTCAGGCTGATAATACCTGAATGAAATCGACAAAATCGAGGTTTTGTATTCCCCATTTTTCTCCTACAAAACTGGACCGATTTTTAGGACTTTTTTTAGTAACTGTTTTAGAAGAAAATACTCTGTATAATATAATACACGATGTCCGTTCGTTCTGCTTTAAAAAATACATTGTCTGGTGTGCACACTGAACGACTGTTGATGGCGTTCAAACCAGGCAATTTTAACGGTTTTGGAGGGTCGTACTCCTATAAGAAGTGACTTATCAATAAAACAAAACGTACCTACCGACACGCTAATGTTCGATATTCATATTATATAAAAAATATATTTGCTAGTGTCAAAATCACCGCCCGTTTTCCCCTTAATTATGATAATTCCACGAGGAAATATACGGAAATTAAAGGCAATTGATTGATTTAATATCACCATATGAGTAAATAAAACAAATCATTTTGACAGTACCCACATTCTATTTAATGTCGTATCACTTTTTAAATAATGTCTCTTTTCTTTGATATGTCATAAGTCATAACTCATAACATAACTCATAATACATTTCTCCTGAACACTAGTACTGGGCGTTGACGATAATTTTATCCAACGCCAACGTCGTTATCGTTGGCAATTTTCAACTGTTGAAAATAGCTGTTGAAAATAACGTCGACGTTGACGCAACTATAATAGGAGATCGACACGATACTAACAAAAAATATATCAAAATCGTATTAAGGAATCCCTTTTAACGGGTGGTTCCCCGAATCATTGATGTATTATTAATTATTATTATCTCTATGCCCCACGCCCCACACACGTAATAATAATCCTATTAACGTTGAAAGTTGAAACTGTTGGAAGACGTTGGTTTCGGTGTTGAAAATATTATCCTGTTGAAGATATATTTTGCTTGTCACTGATAAATTCGCTTGTTGCTTGGCGCTACGTATCGGCCGTATTGGACGGGAAAATAAAAAAAAGTGCGTAAGTAGGTACGTACATTACCAAAAGACCATGTCTAATTGGGTATAATATCGTTCACGAAGTGTGATCTCTTGACCCTTTTGACTTATCATTCCAACACTGTTGAAAACAATAGGTACAAAACGTCACTGTTAGGCGACCGACGTTGATAATTATCAATAGGTTATTTTTTGCTTGTCGTTGATAAATTTGATTGTTCCATGGCGCTGCGTATCGGCCGTATTGGATGGGAAAATAAAAAAAAACGTGCAGTAGGTACGTACATAATCAAAAGACCATTTAAAATATCGAGTAATGTTGTTCACGAAGTACAAACTCTTAACCCTTTTTATTTATTAGGCAGTTGAATCGTTGACTGCGTTGAATAATATTCGCATGTAGGTATTATATTTCAACTGTTGGCGCTAATTATTTTCAACAGCGTTGGACGTTGCAATAATATAACTATTGTTTCCAACGGCTAGTTATATTTTAATACAGTACTACAACACATACAAATAATTATCCATCTCTTTTTTATGGTTTTTGTGAATACCGCACAAGAGTCCGAACTTCTCCCAATCATCGGAGCCAGTGAGACTACGACGTCCCCAATTGCGGTATGTTGTAAGGATGAAGGTAATGGGGATGGGAAGAGGAAGGTGGGAAGTGCCTAGCTGTTTAGATCTGGTCATAAAACACGGCTAAAGCAATTTAAACATTTAAAAAGCAACATCTCAATTCTGGATGCTGGTTTTATACTGGGGCGATACTGAGAGTATCTTCCACTGTGAAACGTGCCGCAAATATAACCTTATATTATTTTAAATGATTAAATTGTGATTATCACAAATTAATCAAATAAAATTTTCTTTCACGTGCTCGACCACGGAGGCCGTCAAATGTGTCGACTTTACGATAAGATTGACAATAATTTATACTTTAATATTGTCAGATTTAAAATAATTATTCCACAAGTGCTTAAATGATATAATATACATAAAACAATAAACCTTTTTCGTTATTTCGATATACCTATCTCATATTTGCTTATTCCTATTGACAGCTTTTAAGAGGGAACCCGGTCGCTGAAAAATTTAAACAATAGGTATTTTACCAAACTGTTGCTTTTAATCCCCCAAATACTGAGCAATAGGGACGACTGCATCTCAGGATTATCTATTTATATATATATATTATTTAAATCTAAAAATGTTGGTATGTAAATATGTTGATATATTAAACATAGGAAATGTTTGAAACTTTCAAAATACCTTCTTTGAACCCCCGCGAAGGTTTCTCGATTATTACAACCACATGACAATACACCTGAAAAGTTTTTAAATCGTTACAAAAACTCTTGGAAAACCTGTCAAAAATGTCAAAACTTGAGAATGAAATTTTGCAAAACAATGATTGTTAAATCAAAATTCTATTCTCGAACATCTTTAAATTAACGGAATTATTTGAAGTACTCGCCTCATACTTTGAATCGAATCAAGAATAGGCCACTTGCATGGACTTCATAACGACTTGGAAAAAATCGTGTGGATAGATTTTTTTACTAAGATTACGAAAATGTTAGTAAAAAATTTTAGAAATGCACAGATTTTTTTATTTTTAAATAAATAAATCCATTATTTGGGCTTGTGACGTCACTACATGAAAATGTCCCGTCGCCGAAAATGTTCCTATTATTTTTATAAAATTCCACACTGATTTATTTTTTTTATATGGCATCACTTTGATTTTAGGCGAATTTTTGAATTTGACATTTAACGTTATTAGATTTATTGTTTGTTCTCTGCGAACGTATCATTTGGTTTGATTTTTTGACAGATGTTGTGACGAGAACCCCGTACAATTTAAGCAAGGATCATACTGAGCAGACGCAACGCGACGCAACGTTCCTGTCCCGTTCACACTGGCCGACGTACGTACGCGTCGCTGTGACCACGTGACAAGGGGTCTCTGGTTGTGCGCAGGCGCGTTTGATTTGACACATTTGACATTTATTTTTTAGGTTATGTTTATGTGATTCTCTTCTCAGCAGATGACAGCTTTGCCATGTCTTGAAAGTGAATTTGAAGATGATTTGCTACGATTATTATTATTAAATCAATATTCTCGTAAAAAGAAAAAAGTGAGAAGTATTTGGGTCCACAACATTAACAAACAAAGACAAATGTTTGGAGAATTCCATACTTTAGTAGAATCTAGTTAACTAATCTAATTAACTAGAATCTGATGACGGACGATTCTTCATGTACTTCCGTATGAGTAAAGTGGTATTTGAAGAGCTTCACAGCATAATTGAATATGACATAAAAAAGAAAACACGAAAGTCCATTCGGATCAGAGAAAGACTGGCAGTGTGTCTATGTCATGTTTGATTGTCATTCATTATAGGGGTATAATATTGAAAGTCATGCCATGAATGGCTGAAATTTCCTCCCAAGCTGCACTGCGTATGCAGAAGCTCTATAATCCAGTAATTTGATTTTATAAATAACTTCGTGCCGTCCAGTTTCAAAGAACTGTTCGTCATCCATTTTTGAATAATATCTGTCAAAAAACAACCACAGATATTGCGAAACATAACGTTAAATGCTTAGATAACACCAGAAAGATGTAAAATCATCTCGTAGTAGGCGTGACCATACCCCCTCCACCTTCCACATGGCCCACGCCACGCCACGCGACGTAGGTAGACGTCATCATTTCCATATCTGGACTACTTACCATCCATACATTTTCTATGGAAACGGGTGCTTTAGAATCACAGTAGCCCCACGCAACGCAAACCGACGCCCCCTACGCGACGCGGATCTGCGGCAGCCAGATCGGCGTGGGCCATGTGGAAGGTGGAGGGGGTATGGTCACGCCTACTACGAGATGATTTTACATCTTTCTGGTGTTATCTAAGCATCTAACGTTATGTTTCGCAATATCTGTGGTTGTTTTTTGACAGATATTATTCAAAAATGGATGACGAACGATTCATTGTAACTGGACGGCACGAAGTTATTTATAAAATCAAATTACAGGATTATAGAGATTCTGCATACGCAGTGTAGCTTGGGAGGAAATTTCAGCCATTCATGGCATGACTTTCAATATTATACCCCTATAATGAATGACAAACAAACATGACATAGACACACTGCCAGTCTTTCTCTGATCGGAATGGACTTTCGTGTTTTCTTTTTTTATGTCATATTCAATTATGCTGTGAAGCTCTTCAAATATCACTTTACTCATACGGAAGTACATGAAGAATCGTCCGTCATCAGTTTCTAGTTAATTAGATTAGTTAACTAGATTCTACTAAAGTATGGAACTCTCCAAACATTTGTCTTTGTTTGTTAATGTTGTCGACCCAAATACTTCTCACTTTTTCTTTTTACGAGAATATTGATTTAATAATAATAATCGTAGCAAATCATCTTCAAATTCACTTTAAAGACATGGCAAAGCTGTCATCTGCTGAGAAGAGAATCACATAAACATAACCTAAAAAATAAATGTCAAATGTGTCAAATCAAACGCGCCTGCGCACAACCAGAGACCCCTTGTCACGTGGTCACAGCGACGCGTACGTACGTCGGCCAGTGTGAACGGGACAGGAACGTTGCGTCGCGTTGCGTCTGCTCAGTATGATCCTTGCTTACCCCCTCCACCTTCCACATGGCCCACGCCGATCTGGCTGCGGCAGATCCGCGTCGCGTAGGGGGCGTCGGTTTGCGTTGCATGGGGCTAGTGTGATTCTAAAGCACCCGTTTCCATAGAAAATGTATGGATGGTAAGTAGTCCAGATATGGAAATGATGACGTCTACCTACGTCGCGTGGCGTTGCGTGGGCCTAGTATGTTAACAGCTTTACGTTGTCCGTACGTGTTTTAGAGGTATAATGATAATGGTGCGGATTTTAACAAAATCAAATTTTATAATATTCTTATTATTATTATAATTTACAAATACAAGTATATTACATTTGATTTAGTAATACAGACGTTGAACATTATAATGATTTATGATCAATAAGATGGATCGGGAAAAAATATTTATGAGATTTTATATTTTTGGTATGCCTAGTTATTCTCCTGTGTTATTCGTGTGGAAAACGTTATTTAAAAAAAAAAAGATTTTCGGCTATGTAATTATCGTTTTTTCGCACCTATAAAATTATGTCCCGTCTTTCCGGTTTATAAAAAATGGTCTGATTTTTCGGATTTAAATTTTCAAAAAATCGCCAGGGTTTCAAAAATACGATTAAAAAAAAAATACAGAATGTCTTAGAATATTTGTCTAAGCCGGATTTTTTTTTAAATGTGATGCAAGTGCCCTATTATAGATATTTAAAATAGGTACCTATGTTGCTATGTTAGCTAACAAAATTGATTGATTGATCTTATAATATACAAAAATGAATATTTGTAATAAATGAAAAATGAAAATATGAATAAAAACATTGTAATAGGTGGCACGCGGGCTGTTGGATAACAGAATGTACTGGGACTGAATATATTGAACGCGGGAGGGGGGTGGTGGGAAGGGGGAGGGGGAGAGGGGTGAAGAAAGGCGGGGAAGATGGAAGGGGATCGCGGGAGGGGAAGGAGACAAGGGACGCACGGGAAAGGACATAGGTAGAAACAATTTATTTCTTTGAATATGGCATAGCAACGCGTGCCGGGTACCAGCTAGTAATACATAAATAAAATCACCACAATCGAGGTTTTGTATTCCCCATTTTTCTCCTCCAAAACTGGGCAGATTTTTAAGATTTTTTTATTACTGTTTCAGAAGAAAATATGTCTGTAGGTTTTGGTTTTTTAAAAATTAATTATCTAGTTTGTACACTGAACGTCTGTTGATGGCGTTCAAACCAGGCAATTTTAACGATTTTTGGATGGTAACTCCTCCTACAAAAGTAAAAAAAAATCAAAATGTACCAACACACTAGTGGTCGATATATATATATAACATATTCAAAAAACATATTTGCACTAGTTTCAAAATCCAGAAAGGAAATTTTGGAATACGTTTGTGTGGACAAAATGCCGATCGGTTTCCTCCAAATATTCCCACGGCAATATTATTCAACTATTTTGTATCCCTTTTGAATTATGTACCCTTAAACAGTTTTATTTTTAAATTGATTGAACTCAATAACACGTGAAAAATCCGTAAAAACCCATTATAATTTTATTGAAATATCTACCCATTGATAGCAATTCATTTTTAATTAAAAATATTATTAAACGTGAGATATATTTATTGTCAATTGATAATCTATCTCCTAATAAATTGATTTTGTCAAAGAATTCATTGCTCGTAAATACCTCCGAATAATTTGTAAGGAGAGTGTGTTGCTGCATCAAAAAATTAAAGTTCGTCTTTTTTATTGGGCCCCCTTGTAAATGCAAAAAAATATACACATATATATTTTATTAACATTTACCTACTTAAATAAATTTTAGGGGTGATCTAAGATTAAAAAATACACAACGTTTAGGACAATAATTAAGGCGCCGCAACCGGGCTCAAAAAGAAGAAGATGGAGAGATATGAAATTACGAATGTTAGAGGAGCGCGCTAGTATTAAAGGGACGAAATCGATGCGAAAATTGTGAAAATATTTAATAAAACACGATTCGCTTAAAATAGAGCAAAAATCTCGCGGGGATTGTCTTAAACAGAATTTAAAGAAACACTGATTTTTTCATATATATAACTTGTAAAATAACTGAAACAAACTTGTTTATAATAATTTTTGGAGCATACTTTGCGATTTTTTTCTATCGAGGGAATTTTATATAATTTGCTTTTCGCGCGAGGAATGTCTAGATATTATCTTCAAGAACAATATATATATTTTAAGAGCTTTAAAACTTAACGTGTTTAAGGGAGATATGTAAGAAATCGGTAGAAATTCGGGTACGTTAAGTTTTAAAGCTCTTAACATGGTTCCATGCCAACTCAGAATGAAACCAACTCAGAAACACCTCAGAAAGGTAATTAAAAGCTATGAAAAAATAATTTCAAAATAGCCGACCTAACCTAACTTAACCTATTTTTTTATCAGCACGATTAATGACCTTACTGAGGTGCTTCTGAGTTGGTTTCATTCTAAGTTGTGCGGTGACCGGAAAAAACATCCCCCAACAAAATATCTACTAAAACCTAACCTAACCTAACAAAAAGAGGAGACAAAAATAATGCATACATCCTGTAAAGACAACAAACTGTTGTTAGGTAAGGTTTTAGTAGATTTATTTTTAAGGGACGTTTTGAGGTTTTCAGGATATTTTGTCGGGGATATTTTGTCAGGGATATTTTGTCGGGGATATTTTGTCAGGGATATTTTGTCAGGGATATTTTATCGGGGATATTTTGTCAGGGATATTTTGTCAGGGATATTTTGTCGGGGATATTTTGTCGGGGATATTTTGTCAGGGATATTTTGTCGGGGATATTTTGTCGGGGATATTTTCTCAGGGATATTTTGTCGGGGATATTTTGTCAGGGATATTTTGTCAGGGATATTTTGTCGGGGATATTTTGTCAGGGATATTTTGTCAAGAGATATTTTGTCGGGGATATTTTGTCAGGGATATTTTGTCAGAGATATTATGTCGGGGATATTTTGTCAGGGATATTTTGTCAGAGTTATTTTGTCAGGGATATTTTGTCAGAGATATTTTGTCAGGGATATTTTGTCAGGGATATTTTGTCAGGGATATTTTATCGGGCATATTTTGTCAGGGATATTTTGTCAGGGATATTTTGTCGGGGATATTTTGTCAGGGATATTTTGTCGGGGATATTTTGTCGGGGATATTTTCTCAGGGATATTTTGTCGGGGATATTTTGTCAGGGATATTTTGTCAAGAGATATTTTGTCGGGGATATTTTGTCAGGGATATTTTGTCAAGAGATATTTTGTCGGGGATATTTTGTCAGGGATATTTTGTCAAGAGATATTTTGTCGGGGATATTTTGTCAGGGATATTTTGTCCGAGATATTTTGTCGGGGATATTTTGTCAGGGATATTTTGTCAGAGTTATTTTGTCAGGGATATTTTGTCAGAGATATTTTGTCAGGGATATTTTGTCAGGGATATTTTGTCAGGGATATTTTATCGGGCATATTTTGTCAGGGATATTTTGTCAGGGATATTTTGTCAGAGTTATTTTGTCAGGGATATTTTGTCAGAGATATTTTGTCAGGGATATTTTGTCAGGGATATTTTGTCAGGGATATTTTATCGGGCATATTTTGTCAGGGATATTTTGTCAGGGATATTTTGTCGGGGATATTTTGTCAGGGATATTTTGTCGGGGATTGTTTGTCGGGGATATTTTCTCAGGGATATTTTGTCGGGGATATTTTGTCAGGGATATTTTGTCAAGAGATATTTTGTCGGGGATATTTTGTCAGGGATATTTTGTCAAGAGATATTTTGTCGGGGATATTTTGTCAGGGATATTTTGTCAGAGATATTTTGTCGGGGATATTTTGTCAGGGATATTTTGTCGGGGATATTTTGTCGGGGATATTTTCTCAGGGATATTTTGTCGGGGATATTTTGTCAGGGATATTTTGTCAGAGATATTTTGTCGGGGATATTTTGTCAGGGATATTTTGTCAGGGATGTTTTGTCAGGGATGTTTTGTCGCTGGATGAAAACGCGCATTACCGGACTAAACATGTCACTGCACACTGCATGCAGAATTAAATAAGCCACAGATAGGGTAAACAGTGTAAACACCCCCCTTTCCCGATCTTCGCAGTATTGTAAACAATAGGAAACGTGTTTGTTACATCAATTAGAGTCTTTGATTAATAACTAATAACAGTAATAACGTACCTTTGTTTTTAGACTGAGGGGGTATTTCACTATCCTCTGATTGTTTATCCATACGATAATGAATATTAATAAATAAACAAATAAATATTCGCAACAGGTAAAAAAAACTCGGCTAACTTATCCTACATAGCCACTATTCATAGGTTCAAGTACCGAATAATAAACTCAGACTTTTTAAATAAATAAATCATGTTTCATTAATCGAAAATGTACGTTATCGTATGAATGATCTATGAGGAGGATGGTGTAATACCCCCTGAACTTACAATCGTGACTCGTGACATAAAATGGCGCCTCCAAGCTTATTTTTTTTACATTAACTCCACATAAGAGGACCTGAGGAAAATAATTTTCCTTAGGGCTTATGTCTTCTTTGATGATGCTGTGTGGAGGGTGTTTTTGAGAAGAGGAAGGAGTCGTAGAAACGACAAATGTCAACCGTGGGCATATGAAAATTATTACATGTTACACAATGGAATGAAATCTGACATTTTCATTACGCTAAAAACATCTATACGGTCAAAATTTAAGAATCCCACCACAAATCCAACTCTGACGCCGCGCCTTACGCAAAAAAGTTTTCGTACGTGGACTTTATTACAAATCTACTTTCGTAAAAGAACCGAATTAAAGCAATGAAAAAGGATAGCGCCACTTACGTTAACAGCTAGCGTGAGGAACGTAGCTGGAACCCCTACATTTGCACAGCTGGTACACAGGTAGCGACCCCTAACACCCTACTAAAAAATCTTTAAAAAAAACTATGTAATTTTTTAGGCTTTTGGAAACATGAAAGGATGCCCCGAAGAAAATTGCAAAAAAAAATTTCGTACGTTTTTGAAGCACCCTAATGTGTGATGTGTAGAATAGGAGTATAGTATGAAGCGCCTCGTGGAGAAAGTTATACGTACTTCAGAATATTATTTCAGCAGTTCTTGACAGTTATTTTTGCACACACCCACCGCAAATGATTATTATTTATTAACGCCCTTTTTATGGGCTTTGACATTATGGATAGTAGAAATTATTGAACTACCTCAATAACAACATTTTGTATTTGTTTATTGATAAATTGAAGAGGTCCATTGACTTGATATAATTTGTTGTCTGCCATAGGCAATTTGTTGTCTGCCATAGGCAATTTGTTGTCTGCGTGTAGGTAAATCTGATTTATTAAAATATCAAACAGTTATTAGTTTTATTACAACTTATTACTCATAAAACGGTACAATTCAAAAAGTATGATGAACAGAATTAAATTGATTAATGTGGACTTGACAAGCAACAGAAAAGGAATCTAAAAATTACATATTTTTTTACATCAGCTCCACACAGGTAACCCCGAGGAAAATAATTCCCCTCAGTGCTTATGTTATCTTTGGGTAGGTATGCTGTGTGGAGGTTCTTTTTAGGAAAGGAAAGAGAGGAAGTTCTGGGAAAGAAAAGGGTATTAGGGGTGGGTAGGAATCTGGGGGTAGTGTGTCCAGGAGTGACGGACATATGAATTCATCCCTTCCATTGCGGTGCAAGGCGATGTTCCGAGAGAGTACGGTTGGAGAATTCAAATGGACTCCCTCAACCATTCTCTCCCAACCCGGCCTGCCATGCAGTTGGTGAGCAGACGCATCCGCCGCCAAGATACGGACAAACCTCACCCTACGAAACCGGCTAAGTCATCAGACGTAGCGAACAACTTGGGGTGACCTGTGGCAGAGGTGTTGGTTCCCGGGGGTGGCGGTACCCATACCCGACTTCCAAAAATAATGTTTTTTCATCGCCTTCTTTTTTTTATATTCCGAAATTTCAATTCCTCGTTGATCACATAGGTTCCTACAAATTAATTCCCTCCAAAGAGGAATACATACCTATACACTTAAACCCAGAATTTCGGCACTGAAATAAATCCTGATTTCTAGTCTTTTCTAGTATTACGTAATGGAATCCAAAAGCTTTTCAATGCAAGCAATTCTTGACTATCATGTTGTAGTTCAACGAAATCGCTGGAATACCCATTATAAAACTTAGAAAACGAAAGATTTTTTTCTGTATCTTTCAATAAAAATTATAAGGGAAAATTGTACTCAAGTTAATGTTGTACTCAAGTACTAATGTTGCGTACACATTTGAGAACCAAAAATTATGGGAAAGAAACGAAGCAACCCCTAGCGGCGTTTCGGCTCGCGTCTCGGATCGCAAATGTATACTCAGCCTAACAAAGGCAAAATATAACAGTTACACTTGTAGGGTATTTCACTATCCTCCTCATAGATTACCCATACGAAAACGTACAATTTCGATTAATTAAACAGGATTAATTTATTTAAAAAGTGGGTTTTCTATTCGGTAGGTAGGTACTTCAACCTACGAGATGGCTAGGTGGAATTTTTTTTTTTACATTAGCTCCACCCAGGAGGCCCCGAGGAAACAATTTCCCTAGGGGCCTATGTCATCTTTGAGGATGCTGTGTGGAGGATTTTAAGGGAAAGGAAGGAGAAGAAGATATGGGAAGGAAAAAGGTATGAGGGGTGGGTAGGAATCTGGGGGTCAGTGTGGCCAGGAGTGACGGACGTATGGATCTATTCCTCACACTGCGGTGCAAGGCGATGGGTCGGGAGAATCTGGCTGGATAGGTCATAAGGCCTCCCTCAATCAGTCCCCTCCGATCCAGCCCGCCACGCAGTGCTTGGGCAAACGTATCCGCCACCAAGACCTAGACAAACCTCATCCCATGAACCCGGGCACTCCTACTAAGTCACCAAACGTAGCGAACCACTTGGGGTGACCTGTGGCAGGGGTGTTGGTTGTCCAATAAATGGTTCCCTGGGCGGCGGTACCCATACCCGCCTCCCAAATAGGATTAGTTAGGAGTTTTTTTTATCTGTTCGAAATATTTATTTGTTTATTTACTAATATTCGTTATCGTATATATATGTTATCAGGAGGATGAGGAAATACCCCCCTTAATTTGTTGAAATTTCTACTTAGCCTGGTTATAAACCAAAAACTAGGCGTCAAACTTGGCGTCTTGGTACCTACATTTCGTTTAGATTATGATATGGAGATATACATTCATATATTGATGTTATAATAATATTATATGTTAATAAAAATCTATCTTTCTACTGTGTTTTACATACGTTAACAGTTTTTATTGATACATTAGTATTTGGTTTGCCTTTTCTGCTCTGACTACTTTTTTGTTTTAAAGTCTTACATATTATACCTATACAATTATATATTTTTTAAACATATTGTTACCTTCAATTAACTTCATAGATGCCTTTGTAATTTGTATTTGCTTTAAAAATTTTATATGGGTATGTGATGTATTGAACATTGCACGTAATATACACCTATATACATGTTAAACATAATGTCACCTTAAATTAAGTTGATAGACGTATTTGACATTTGTAATTTGTTATTACTTCAAACAATGCATGTATGTACCTACCTAGATATTGTATTAAACATTGAGCATAATCATAATATGTACTCATATGTCTCCATATTCTTAATATTTTATCATAAAGTTTATATCACTCGACATAAAATCCCATCAGTTACTCACAATGCACGCGTACGAATTAATCACTTACCGATGTACTTTTAGACTTAATTACACACTTTACAAATATTTTGTTATTACTAGCTATATTTCTTGTCAACTTACAACCACACAATTAAGATCATCGCGCACTGCTTGCATTTTGTATTTTTTTAATTTTTTTAATTTCTTTAATTCTTTTTTATTTTACCTTCCGTTGAATATTATCATTTTATACATTTATATGTACAAATTATTTTTTATTTGTTATTATTTCTTTGTTCTTATATCATTTTTAACAAATTATCTTTTTGATACTGTTTATAATCATCTGCCTGTTTTTAATATGGATTGTATAATTAGTCGAACAACTAACGTATTCATTTTCCATAACATTGCGCCCATCCCCCACTCCCCTGTCATTCCCCCCTTTATCCTAAAATGCTGCTCCTCCGTACTTGCTGCTCGCCTTTCGACCACACTGTTTTATCTATACTAATAATTGTAAATCTTAGTTGTAAGCCAGTAATTTTATTATTTTATGTATTTATTTGTACAGCGCCCTTGAGGTGATTTTTCACGAAAACGGCGCTATATAAATTAGCCAAATATTATTATTATTATTATATAATATCGCACATGTCATTCATAAAACTCTTTATTTTATTTTATTTTATCTCATCCAATACAATTTACGAATCTCCTACATAAATATCAATGATTAATATTTTGTATCAAAACTGTAGAGGACTACGTACTAAAACTGAAATATTTTACAATAATATTTTATTGAATGACGAGTGTTGCATATTCGGTATTTCTGAATCGTGGCTTATCAATTCTATTTTTGATACGGAGCTAGCACCATCAGAATTTTATAGCGTTTTTAGGCGGGATAGATCAAATAGCACCACAATGAATAGCACCAACAACCAAGAAGATTCTCGTCGGGGCGGTGGAGTAATGATCATAACACATAACAACCTTAACGCTTACCCTCGTGAAGACTTGGTCTGCAACGCTGAATGCATTTGGGTCACTATTCCTCCCTCTAACCATACCTCCAAACGTACTATCCATGTGGCTTGTGTATATCTCCCGCAAGGTCAAGGGTACGAAACCGCTCTCAGTTCATTCCTTTACTTGCTTGCTAATGTAAAAGATCAACATCCCGATGACATTCTACTTGTGCTTGGAGACTTTAATATGCCCTCCATATTATGGGAAATGCATGATTCACATTTAACACCTGGAAACTTAAATACAATTAGTTCCTCACTTACTGACACAATTTATTACTCCGAATTAAAACAATATAATCACATAAAAAATTCCAATAACCGAATCCTAGATTTAGTCATCTGTAGTGTGGAATGCCATGGGTCTCGTGCATGCAATCCTCTTGTCAGTGAAGACTCACACCACCCATCGCTTCAAATTATGTTACAAATCGACACACTCCCAATTATCAACGCTCCTCCTAAAGTAGTATGCCTGTTTAAAAAAGCTAACTATGAACTAATCAACCGACATTTATCGACGATAGACTGGTCATTTACTCAGAAAAATGCGGACGTTGACGAAATAGTTGATTCTTTTTATAACATATTAAACAATACCATCAACCAATTTGTCCCAAAACGCATCGTCAAAATAAAATTTTTCCAAACTGGTATTTAGCTCCTCTAATCAAAATTATTAAAGAAAAACAAAAACTTCATAAGAAATGGAAATCCTATAATAATCCGTTAGATTACATACAGTTCACTTTCAAACGTACACAACAAAAACACCTACAGAAGCACTGCTATAATCAATACATATGCTCGGTTGAATCTAACATTCAGAATAATAATAAACACCTCTGGAATTACGCTAAAAGCAAAAGTAAAACAACTGGCATCCCACAAATCATGCACCTTAAAGACCAGTCAGGCACCGGCGCTCATCAAGTCTGTCAATTATTCTCTAAACACTTTCAGTCCACCTACGTAAGCGATATGGGTACGAATAATACCAGCACAAACGATAGTTATACTTATGTGAATAATCATAACCCAATTGGGAACGTACAAATACACACTTCAATCATCAATGGATACCTGAAGAATTTAGACGTTAGTAAGGGTGCTGGCAGTGACGGCATTTCACCATACTTTGTCTCAAAATGTGCCAAAAATCTCTCATACCCTTTAACTAACATATTTTTAATATCACTAAAAGAAGGAAAATTTCCCACAAAATTTAAAGAAGCAATTATAATCCCTATTCATAAAACAGGTTCTAAAAGCAACATTGAAAATTACCGCCCAATATCAATACTCACAGTATTTAGCAAACTATTTGAGCGCATTATCTACGATCAAATTTATACTACAATTGTTCGCAACATTCAAAACCAACAACACGGATTTTTACAAAAAAGATCGATTCTAACAAATTTGGTAAATTTTACCGATTATTTATCGAGTAATATGGACAACAGAAACCAAATAGATGTGATCTATACTGACTACTCGAAGGCCTTCGATAAGGTAAACAATTTAATTTTAATTAAAAAATTAAATCAATTAGGCATTCATGGTGACTTACTCCGATGGCTCACTTCATACCTTTCGAGTAGACTCCAATGCGTCTCAGTTGAGGGATCAAAGTCCAACTTCTTTTCCGTGCCCTCCGGCGTACCTCAAGGTTCTCATCTAGGCCCATTATTATTTAATGTGTATATTTATGATATTCACAAATGTTTTTTACACTCTAATTATCTAGCATACGCAGATGATAAAAAAATAAACCTAGTTGTCAAATCAATCGAAGACTGCTTTAAACTTCAAGAGGACCTCAATCGTCTTTTTGTCTACTGTGAATTGAATAAACTAGTCATAAATATCTCAAAATGTAATAAAATATCATTTACACGTAATAAAAATAAAATTTCATTTGATTATACACTAAACGGGACACTTATCAAAGTTGAATCTATCAGGGACCTTGGGGTAACGCTTGATTCTAAATTAAACTTTATCCAACACACTAATAATATCATCAACAAAGCCAACAAGATGCTGGGATTTATAATTCGTATATCGAAACCTTTTCGAAAAGTAAATATTCTATATTCCCTCTACACCGCATATATCCGCCCACACTTAGAACACTGCACACCGATCTGGACTCCTTTCTACCAAGCCCACATTGTTAGGATCGAAAGAATTCAAAAAAAAATTTTAAACACTTAAATTATAAACTTAACCTACACTTTCTAAATTACACCGATTCTATTAAATTTCATCACTTCAACTCCCTTCATACACGACGATTAATTTTTGATCAAATTTTATTATTTAAAATTTTAAACAATGGCCTGGACTCACCAGAGCTTACCAATTTAATAAAACTCCATATTCCTTCAAGATTAACCCGACAATCGAATTTACTTCATTTGCCCACTTGTAGAACAAACTTTAGAAAAAATTCCCCGATTCCTCGAATATGTGCGCAATACAACGAATTGTTTCAGAACGTGGACATTTTTAATTTAAACCTTCAGAAGTATCGAATAGAAGTAACGCGTGCGAAATTGGATTGATACGGGGTGTGCAAGGTATCGAGAGCATCTCATATCCTTATCCTATATTCTCCCTCCCCTCCCCCTCGTCTCCCCTTCCTAAGTCTAAATTTAACTTAAGATAAATTAAAACTCCATCTAGAAACAATATTATCATAAATAAAATAATAAAATAAATAAATAAATAAGTGTTTATTCCAGTATGTGGGGAGGAGAGTGCAATCCCACACATTCCATAAGGGTAATATACACATACATGTACAAAGTATTTGAAAAGAAAAAAAAGAAAAAGAAGGTGGATATGAATGTACACGAAACAAAAAAAAGATAATAAGCTAATAGTAGTAAAAGGAAAAACAAATGAAATAATAATATTAAGCTTTCAGGATTCTGTGAGCACGTAAGGAGCCAGTATTTTTCTCCAGTGTGCATCAATACTGGATGATGGACTGAGGCGGGCTTCCATGACGAGGATGTTTCCAGAGCTGGTTATCCTTTCCCTAATTCCTGCCACCCTGGATCTAATAAGGGCTGCAAAGCCAGGAACTCGCCCCTCCGTGAACATCCGGGAAGCGCTGCAATATCTGGGGAGACCAAACATTATGCGGAAGGCGTTGTTATACTGAACCCGAAGTCTTTCTATACTACTCTTCTTGTAGTTTGCCCAGAGTTCACACGTATACAGTGTTGCGCAGAAGGAAAGGAAGAGCGTCCTTTTTACAGCAGTACTGCAAAGGCGGAATCTTCTACTGAGCATGTTAGCTTTTACACTGAGAGCTCTTCTTTGCCTATCGATGTCGTCATCGTCCATCAGATTACTGGTGATTATGTGTCCAAGGTATTTAGTTCCTTCAGTCACCTGCAGGTTCACACCATTCAGGGTAGCTGGAGGAATATTTTTTGGTCCTTGAGAAACTCTTTTGGCTTCACTGCAGTTAACGTGTATATTTTTATGTCTATTGTATGTATATAAGCTGTTTGTTTGTTTGTTTCTTTCTTTTTTCTTTCTTTCTTTTCTTTCTTTCTTTCTTAAAAAAAAAAAAAAAAAAAAAAAAAAATTGTAAGCCCTTATTAGATTTCTGTTATTTAAAAAAAAAATTTATATCCTTTATTCCAGATCTCGGGGAGGGTGGTGCTGTCCCATGAGTTCCATATTATACATATACAATATATCAAGTAAAAATAAAAATATTACAAGATGAGAAAAAAAAATTACATGGTAAAAGAAAATAATAATAATACAAAATAAAATAAGAAAATTTGAAAAATGTTAACTTTTTGTTTTAAATCTATGTCGTCAGGAAGTGGCTGCATCGCTTGTAGATGGGACCCTGCCAGAAGTGGAATGCTGCCATCACAATACTGTTTTCGCTTGAGGCTAGTCGCGTTCTGTAGTAGTTGGTGATCCGTTTTTTCATTAGTGCTCGGAATCCGGGAACGCGCCCTTCTTCAAACATCTCGGTGGCACTGCAGTACCAGGACAACCCAAAAAGCGTTCGATACGAGTTGTTGTACTGTACTTCCTTTCTTTTTAGTGATGCTTTCTTGAAGTTGGTCCACAGCTCCGAAATATACAGTCTCGGTCAGTACGTGTTAAAAAGTAGCCTTTTTGCACCTGGGCTACACTTGTTGAATCTTCGAGAAATCATATTTGCTCTAATGCATAGTGATCTTCTCTGTCGATGTGTATCCGAATCATCATTGAGATCCGCTGTTACGATGTGTCCTAAGTATTTGACCTCGATTTTTTTAGCTATTTTTGTATCGTTAAGGCTGACGGGTAATACTTTTATGGTGCCTGCGCCTGACTTGCATAGGTACTAGCAACACAGATTTGGTTGGGTTGTAGATCATGTTATCTTTATCAGCTTTCTCATTCCTTTAATACTTGGTGACAAAATTACCATGTCATCTGCGTATGCAATGTTATTAACGCAGGTGTTTCCCAGGTGACAGCCTACGTTTTATGGTCAATAAACGAATGTTGATTGAAAAGTAATGCCTGGCCCCCTTACTAATAAACGTGTTTTAAATATTACACCACTGACAAACAACCATTCATCCTACATTAATGGTTGTTTATCAGTTATATAAAATTTAAAACACGTTTATTAATAAGACCCTTAGGGTCTTAAGTCTTTAATTTGTGTTAATGTCTTGCGCTTTTTACTTGGCACCTTAAGTATGTAACGTCTTTGGGCACCTTATGTTTTTTTCGCTGGTGCAGATTTTCTTTGCTACTCGCCTTTGCAAATAAAACAAGTTTTGCATTTATCTGAACTTACGTACTTTATATATTTCTTGATTTACATCAAGCTCCTTACACACTTGTGTGGCTAGGTTTTTTAGCATCATCATCATCATCTGTGGCTCTACAACCCAGGTCGGGTCTTGCCCTCCAGCAGAGCCTGCCTCCATGACTGTCGGTGTTGTGCTGCGTTGCGCCAGTTTCGGATGCCGATGGTGCTTGCATCCTTCACCACTCCATCCAGCCATCGAAGCTTTGGTCTTCCAACTCTTCTCCGACCCCCAGGTGCACCATCCATAATTCGCTTTGGAATATCTCCTTCGCTCATTCTCTGGATATGTCCAGCCCACCTGAGTCTTCCAGTTTGGATTTCCTTGGAGATATTAGGGTCCTCGTAAAGATCGTATAGCTCCTGGTTGTATCTGATACGCCATTCTCCATTATCACAGACTGGGCCGTAAATCCTTCGCAGCACCTTCCTTTCAAAACTTTCTAGGGCTCCTTCATCACCCTTACTGATTGTCCAGCATTCCGAACCATACATAAGAACAGGTCGTATAAGGGTCTTGTAAAGCAGGACTTTAGTTCTTCTGGTAAGGTGGCGAGATTTCATATGCTTCTGTAGCCCAAAGTAGTATCGATTTGCAGCTACTATTCTTCTTTTGATTTCGCTGGATACATTGTTGTCATTTGTCACCATAGTACCGAGATATACAAACTCGTTGACAGTTTCAAATGTATAATTATCTATCTGTATACTTGGTGGTTTCTGGCGTCCATGTACGGGCATATATTTTGTCTTTAGCATAGGAACACATTTTTCTCCAAATCAAGTTAAAGCAAACTTCTTTTGTTTTAGAATTTGAATTACTGAAAAATATTAGAATAAACAAAATAGTAAGTACCTATCTATAGCTTTAAGTACCTACCCATCGACGGTACTCAATTTTAACCAATGTCATTGTTATCAAAGCTGTAATTCAACATTACTGATTTTTTTGTTCAGAAAATCTGACTATTTGGCATTTTGAGATATTTTAGTAAAGTCTATTTTCATGGCATCAGCTAAAAGTGAGATAAATATATCATGAAATATTCTTGTCCCAACTGATCCCGCCTGGAGCCAGTAAGTCTACGGCACCCCCCAATTGAGGTATATTGTGAGGCTGAAGGTAGTGGGGACGGGAAGGAGATGAGGTTTAGGAAGGTGGGGAAGTACCTGGCTATTCAGATCTGGTCACCAAACACGGCTAAAGCCATTTCAAACAACGTTTTAATTCTGAATGGTGGTCTTACACCAGGGCGACACAGAAAGTATTTTCCACGATTTATAAATAAGATAAATATAATAGGATTGACCCGAGGTGTGAACCGTGCGGGACTCCACTTGTTGCATTATTTTTTCCGACAGGTTTAAGTTTATTTTGACAATTTGTTCTCTACCAGTAAGATAGCTCTTAAATCAGGTTAATAAGTTGCCAAGTATACCAAGCTTTTCTAATTTCAAATAAGAATTTTATGGGAAACTGTACCGAAGGCTTTTTTAAAATCCGTATAAACAGAGTCTACTCGTTTTTGGTTTTTTGTTTTTTTAAGACGAATATTTTCGGGTTACGATTAACCTGACATTTGAAAATCTCCTACTACTACCACAGTAGAAAAATAAATACACAGAGTGACAGAAAACCAACATTTAGGTTTTGAATTATGCTCCTTTGTCAAGACGATACTGCAATGAGAGTGTCTACAACTCTGGAATAAATATTTACATATACACTAGTGGACTTAAGTATGGACACTTTTCATAAATTTCTTGTGTTTGATGTTCATTCGCTCTTTTTAAACGACTTCGAAAAGGATTTTTTTTTTAATGTTTGTTACCTCAGAACTTTCGACTGGGTGAACCGATATTGATGATTCTTTTTTTTATTTGAAAGCTGATACTTCCCGTGTGGTTCCATTTTAATTTGGTCTAGTTTTGACAATGGCATCCATGAGAAATTCATATAAGTCTTAAATTTGCATCAAGTACGTGCGCGACAAATGGACGAATAACTCGATATCACGCCAACCGATTACGATGATTCTTTTTTTTATTGGAAAGGATGTACTTCAAGGGTAGTTTGGTGAGAGTTTAGTTAGGTTCTGATTATGGGATCTATGACAAAGTAACGGAACTCTCCAATTCTTAAGAGCAAATTAACGATACTTGGCCGAATCTTAATCGAATTAGTCAGTGTACTTCAGATTCACTAAAAATCAAAAAATAAACAAAAATTTAAACAAAACAAAAAACGACTTAAAAAAATGCACTAAAAAGTAAAAAAAATAATTTCGTATTCTTCTACAACTTAATAATCAACTTACTTTTTCTACTCATCAATATGTAGGTACGATTGATATTTTTGGAGTCGGTGTCAGCCAAGGTACCCGGCCCGGCGTGTTCACTTGACAGCTCCCCTCCCGCCGCGGCCCGCTCTCGCCTCTCACCTCGTCAAGTCGCGCGTGCCACACAAGCACATCTTACCTATAACTATGTATGTAGTTACAAACCTACCTTGGCTGACACCGACTCCAAAATTAACAATCGTACCTATATATTGATGAGTAGAAAAAGTAAGTTGGTTGCAGAATAATACGAAATTATTTTTTTACTTTTTAGTGCATTTTTTGAAGTCGTTTTTTAGTTTCTTTTTAAAATTTTTGTTTATTTAAATCACGTTGGTGTTTAACTATAATTTTGTTAGCTAATTAATTCAAGATATTATGCTGTTATATTTTGAAAATATTTCAATGTTTTTTTTAGAAAAATAACAAAAATGCTGAATAAAACAACGACATGGAAAAAAACAAATTATTTATTAATGACGAAGATTTTGCGTAATATTTCAAATTAACATTTAACGTTAGTATTTTGTTGGAAATCCTTCAAGTTTAATAACTTCCTCAATTCTTGGAGTCTTGAAGTCTTCCTCAAGGCATGGAGTCCACAAAACGTCACTAATTTTTAGGTTTGATGACATGGAACCATGTTTGAATAATCACTTTAATAATTTCTCTTTTATGGCTGGGATTGCGATTTGAAACCAGTATTTTCAATCTAGACCAGAGATTTTCAATAAGATTCAAGTCCAGATGGTTCTTTGGCCAAGGTAGAGCAACAATATGGTGGTTCTGTAAGCATTTCATGCTCGTTTTGCTATGTGGCTTGGGGGTCCATGCTGCTGGAAATTGCATTTACCACGGTTTCCCTCGAACAAATCATTGTGCTGAGCAATAATTTTGGCTCCAGAATCACATATTCATGCCTGTTAGCCTTAATTATGCCTTTCACCACTCCCATACATCCAAAACTATCCCTTATCATGCAAGCCCACACTATTACACTCGGAGGAAGTTTCATTGTCGCAGTAGTGCATTCTGGTATCACATCTTCAACAAACCTGATTCCATCACTCTCAAAAGTGAAAATTTTGGTCTCATCACTTCATTTCACCTTTGCCTAGTCTTCTGAGGTCCATTCCTTGTGTTATAGCCCATTTCAGCCGTTTATGTCTCTGTTTCATGTTATGGTTAGACTTTTATTATTCTTGCGTAATTTCTTCCTAAATGTTATATCAGTAATATCGAGTCCAGCAGCTTTAACGACCTTGTTAATATCTTTCGATATTTGACGATGGTTCTGCAGGGTAAGGAAATACATGCTCTTTTCATTTTGGGGCGTAACCTTTGGCTTTTGAACGATTTTCGGACTGTTTTTGTAGTTTTAGTCTCCTTGCAGCGTTGGGAAAACTTTCTTACTCCAGGCTTGGTAGCTCCTCCACCCAATATTTTTGCAATTTCTTCGTATGTGTAGCCTTCTCCACGAAGTGCAACAGCTCTGCTTCTCTTTGGGCGACCAATCGGCACGTTTTGGCACCTTAGGAGCCATTATTTTATTTGATTTATTGGGGGGCTAGAATTCCAACAATCCACGCGCTTGATAGCTGCAAGACGAGTGGTTATCTAGCCCCCTACATAGTTAAGTAAATTGAAATACGTGTATAAAAAGATATTTTATTTAATTTATCGGGGGGCTAGAATTCCAATAATCCATGCGCTTGATAGCTCCAAGACGAGTTGTTATCGAGCCTCCTAAGTTAAGTAAACTCTAATGTAAAATCCATGCTAATTTGTACAGCGCTCTTGAGGCGATTTTTCGCAAAAACAGCGCTATATAAGTTGTCCAAATTTATTATTATTATTTTAATAATATTTATTAAAAAAAAAACAAATCACTTTTCTTTAATGGATGACTGACTAACACGGGTGTAAAGTGTCCTGAGTGGAGCACACAACGATCCTCTGCCCTTTGTGGTTGGTTTAAACAGAAGACGAGACATTGCAGGGTTGCCAAAACTCAAAAACATTATTCTCAAAAATTGGTTGTTTTAAGGGGGTTTGCTCCCATTTCTCATAAAGAGTGATATAAATTTTGAATCACCATACGGCATATCGTATTGTATGTTTATTAATCAACTATAGCATAAGGAACACGAAAAAAACTTAGTAGCGTTTCGTAACAAAATAAGTTGTTTTTTTATAAGGCAAACGACAAGATACAAGAAATCTCGAAAAGTGTCTAGTGACTAGTGTATATATAATACATATAATACGTACATATCTATAATAAATAACTGTAAGTATTCTTAATTCATTTAGTCATGTTTTTTCCGAAGTGGGGTAAAGTAATCTACAGTTGTAAAGTAACCCCGTCATACGATACCTACGGAATACTTACATGCGACGATCCATAATATAATTATACGATTACTTACAGCGCCAGCGACGAATGACGAGGCCCTTGTTCGCACCTTGTTTGAGAAGGTGTTCGTAATAACGTAATAACTAATAACAATATTATGCTTCTCGTCATTTATTATTTATTCAAAGACAAAAGTGAACAATGCGACACCGATAATAATATATTTTCATGTTCGTACTTATGTTTCTTTAATCTACAAATTCAATATCGTAAAAGTATTGAGTTTTCATAGGATGGATTTGAAGAAAGTTCATTGTACCAAAATCGTGACTATGAATAATAATGGTCGATTTATTTACCTGCTCTTATTTAATATATAATAATAATAATAACGCTTTATTGTCTTCATTTCTTAGTAACAGTAGAGTTAATGATATTCTCACTGGGATCTCCCGTGCTGAGGATTTCATTTACATATTATAATTTAATTATAAGAAATTGATATGAATTAGACATAACATATATCATGTACTATTTTTTTAAAATAATTATAAAGTAAATAAGATAGTGGTTTTTTTATAATTCAGATTACTAGATTTGGTTTTAGTCTGTATTTGATATCAGTATATTTTCTATTTCTGATCTCCCTGTATTTAGTATCCAGCTTTTTATTTGAAATTTAAATGTTATAATGTTGAGGTTTTTGAGTGAGAGTGGTATTTTATTGTAGAGTTTAATGCCATAATATAAGAAGCTTTTTTGCCCAAATGTTGTGTTAGTAGTTACTTATTGGATAAGTTTTTGACCATGAGATCTAGTGTTTCTAATGTACGTATTAGTTGTTATTTCTTGGGTTTTGTACTTATGAATGTAAATGAGTATGGTTTTAGAATATAGTTGTTTAATTGACATGATGTGCTAGTTCTTACAGGAACTTTCAGTATAATTTTCATTGTGGCTTTTTGAGTTTTTATTAGTGGATTTAGTATGTTTTTATTTGCACTGCCCCATCCGATAATACCGTATTCTAACAGTGATTGGCAGAGAGCCATGTAAATCTTGATTAAGTCTTTTTTAATGAAGACATTCCTGGTAGTTTTGAAAAAATAATTTAGTTTTTTAATTTTATTATTTAAATACGTAATGTGTTCGGTCCATTTTAAGTTTTGGTCAATTTTTAGACTTTTTAGATTTAATTTGTTTCATTAAAAACCTGGGGATTTATTTATTTATGGATGAAGAGCAAAGAAGTAGATTTAAGAAAAGTAGGTTTTTGATATCTTTCAAAATATTCTATGAAGGGTTTCCATATTTAGAAAATTTTATAAATTCTCAAGGAACCAAGTACCGATCCATCGATGAGATGACTCACAGTTCGTTCTGACATAACGTTTTTTCTATCGCTCTGTGTATTTATTTTATACAGTGATGGTACTGATGGTAGTAGGAGATTTTCAAATTCTGGTTATTCAGTATTCGTTGAACCCCGGGTTAATGGGGTGAGGTTTGTTCGGGTCTTGGCGGCGGATGCGTCTGCCCACCAGCTGCATGGCAGGCTGGATCAGGAGAGAATGGTTGAGGGGTCCCTTTGACTTCTCCAGCCATACTCTCCCGGAACATCACCTTGCACCGCAGTAGGAGGGACGGATTCGTCCGTCACTCCTGGACACACTGACTCCCAGATTCCTACCCACCCCTAATAGGCACCCTTTTCCTTACCAGAACTTATTCTCCTTACCTATGCCAAAAAGCCTCTACACACAGCATCCCCAAAGATGATACAGGCCCTGAGGGGGATATTTTATTCAGGGCCTCCTGTGTCACCTGGGATGTTGTGTGGAGGGTCTTTTGAGGAGAGGAAGGAATAAACATTGGTCTTCAAGAGACCCATGTTGTAGGAAGGAGGAAACATAGAGGCCGGCAAATCACTCCACAGCCGAGCTGTTGAATACAAGAACGAGTCGAAGAAACGACCCGTTCTCATGTGACAAATGTCAACCGTGTACAAATGTTGGGCACGCGTTTGGCGTGTTTCCCGACTACGCACCGGTGCTGAAGGGATCAATGACGCTAGTTCCTCGGAGCATCTTCTATTTTAATACCGGTAGAACAAGGATGGCATTCCCACCTGTGCTCTAAAGATTGCAATCCGTCTGTTAAGATGGGAGAATCTATTAAACGAACCGCCCGTTTCTGCACGTCAAGGGTATTTTTCAGGTATTTTGGAGCTCCAGACCAGAGGTGGCTGCCAAATAAATGGCAGTAATGGAGCTAATGTAAAAAAATGGGAATGCTCGTCTTTCTTTAAAACAAAAAAAAACAAGTAGAATCTGTTTGTACTGATTTTTGAAAAGCCTTTGATACAGTTTCCCATAAAATTCTTATTTTGAAATTAGAAAAGCTAGGAATACAAAATATTAGACTGGCTTATGATTTATCTTACTGGTGGACAACAAATCGTTAAAATAAAATCCTCACTGTCGGAACAAAATTATGCTACACGTGGATTCCCACAGGGTTCACACATTGGTTCAATCTTGTTTATCTGTTCATATATGATATTACAAAAATATTTCATGACTTATTTATCTTACTTTTTGTTGATGACCTCTTAATATTAATTTTTGTGCTATGTATTTAAAGCGGTTATGCGTGTGTTTTTATAAGGTTAACCCCGTCCTATAATGCCATTTTGTATTAATTGCTGGCATCTATTGATTATTTTTTTTAATGTATACCTAAATAATTCAAAACACAAAGGAAAAAAAAAACTCTTTAATTTTACGGCGCAAAAAAGTTCAAACATCAGAAATAGTGGAGTATTTTAACCCCGTCTTACGGATTGTAAAATGTAATAATTGCACAACAATTACTGGGTTTTATTGTAATCTGATTCATAAATTAATCCTACCAACAGGTAACAAACAACAAGTAACCGTAAATCCTCGTCCTAGCCTGAATTCATATAAGTAATACATACCTAATTTTATTAATTATTATTTTTTTTTAATATGGAATAAACACGTGATAATATCTATTTATAGAAAGGAAGTGAGGTGATTTTCATAAATGTTGAGTCATTGTCACCTTGTCATTAGTGTGTCATATTCACATGATGTAGGTGGTAACAGCCTTCTTTCACACATAAAATGCAATCGTAATGTAATTAATTTCTTTATCGTGCCATGTCTTCTTCGGACATCCCCGACTGCATCTAACATTCACATTTGCGTCATGTTTTCTCTTTTCACTCCTTTCTTGGTTCATTCGATTCACATGCCCATACTAATCTTACTTATTACAGTCATTACGCTTACATCAGCCTAGCATTCTTTACGGATCTCCACAGTTTTCAAACGATCGTACATGGTTTTACCTAGTGTTCGAACGAAAAAGGACTTTCTACCAAAACCGAAACCGAATCTTCGGTATCTATCTGTCTCAGATTTGGCCGAAACCGAAGCCGAAACTTTTTTAGACATGTTAAAAATCTATTGTTTACTGAAATTTGACTTATTTTTTATACTTTTACAAACATGAAATAAATAAAAATAATTGAAGTATGTTAAAAATATATTTTTTTTGATATTACTGTTATAAAGTGAAATGTCACAAAACTGCGCTATATAAATGAAAGGTTATTTTTATTAATAAAACCAACAAAAATTATAAAAATAACAAACATGTTAACTACTTCTTGGAAAAAAATTGTCAACAATCAACACTTACATTTTAAATGATTTACTTCATTACTTGAGTATTTTTATTTTTATTGCTTTTACAATCACAAATTTCTTTTTACACGAGTTAAATGAAATACAAAACAATAATTGAAGTATGTGAAAAAATAATCATTAATTTTTTTTTGAAACATACAAAAATTATATTTATATTACAAACATAAACTTACAAACAATAACGCCGGACCGGCCGGCGAACTCAGCTGATGATGGCGGGTGACACACGAACCACGAACTCACCCGAAGTTAGCCGAACGACGCGCGATAATTCACGAACACAGAGTTTCGGTGCGGCCGAAGGTTCGGCAGATTTTCTGGCCGAAACTGATGCCGAAACTAGATTTTGCAGGGTTCGTCAGGGTTGGTACATATGTGAGTAGATATGGCACGATCACGTGAATCAGATACTTGAGTCGGGCCATGTCAAGAGTGAGAATAATAGAAGAGTTTGTATGAGACGATGTATGAATGTGAATGAGACAAGGAGTGTGTGCATACCACAGGTACAGCAGTCTTCAATTCACTTTGAGTTTAAATCATAGCAATGCAAGCAGGCCGCGTCTTCTTCTTCAGATTCATTTACAATTCTTTTTTGTTCCTTTGGCTTACTTTTCATTCCGTTGGGTTTTTCTTTACCTTTAGGTTAAACTGTAGTTTTTCTTTCAGATCCTTGATATTTTGAGTCTTTTTAATAGATTCTTCTAATTCTGACCGGAACGGGGTATACCCCATTATACCCCACTCATCGTGTCACAAGAGTATTATGACTGCTATATTTTTTGTCCTTAAGACGAAATAACCAGAGAAAACCGGAAATATATAATTTTTATATCAAATTTTAGACGTATTGACTCTTTTCCACAATTATATACTGATTTCAAAATTATATACTGATTTCGAAAGATTGTTCTTTCATCTAGTAAATGCATGTTTTAAATTTTGAGAAAAAAAGTTTATTTTTAGTAACTTAAGGTTATACCATAGGTCAGTGGCGTAACTATATCATCTGAGGCCCGAGGCAAATTCATTGGAAAATGAATGCCCCCCCCAGTAAAAATCGTCACGTTGTAATTGAATTTTAATAAATCACTTAACCACTGGAGCGACCACGCGAAATAAATAAATTTGCCTCGATTGCTCGAGATTTCCAGAAGATCATTTTTAAAAATTTTTGCCAATATTTAAAAAAATCATACCTTCGAATTTTAACATGGAGACATACAAACTTATAGTGCTATACAGCCAATGAATTAACTAACCTGTTGCCGTTTATCTTATATTTGTAGGATTTGTAAAAAAAATCGTTTTAGGTTTTCGTAAGTTTATAACCGCGCGAATCTTGCGTGTTTGTTACTTTGAAACTGCCGTGAGAGGTACTTATTCGAGTCAATATATAATATTTTCGATTTCTGTGTGTGTCTGTGGTATACTTGATAATGAAAGGTGCTTATCTATGGAAATCTATCTATGTCGGATTTGCGACATCTATGGTCGTAATGGACAATGCATTTCAACAGCTTCGTTTGAAGTCCAAAATAACAATCGTGGGAGCTAAAAATATATATTTTTTTTTTAATTTTAGAAGAGATAATGAATGGACTTTTTTACTGAAAAGCAATCGGAGACATTTATAATGGCGCCAATACATGGCAAAAATCGCTCCAGTTATTATGAAGTTACCCAACAGTATTACTTTTATTGTGTGCATTTTTGTTAAATATCTAATTAAATTTTATTTTCAAAAGCATAGATATTACGTATTTATAAAGAAACAACTATTTAATCTTTAAAAGATATACTTATTAATAAAATTGTTTTCTCAGAACTTTCTGTTCCGCAAAAGTATCAATAACTTTATCGAAGTTTAAAGATCGGGCCATAGATTTTTCAATAGACAGAATAGTCAAGTTACGTAGCCTGTCTTGTCCCATTGAGTTTCTTAAATATGTTTTTATTAATTTTAACACATTATAATTTTTAGTAAATTTTGTTAAAAATGTTAGGTTATTTCTGAGCTCGCGGCCTCTAAGGCCGGGGCCCCACCCCCGCGGGGCCCGTGGCATTTTGCCAGCCCTGCAACCCTGTAGTTACGCCACTGCCACAGGTCGTTGGCAGATTTGTTAAAATTTCAAACAAAATTTTGTATTATTTTGTATTATCAACACACATTTAAAATCATATAAATAAATAAATAATCTGGGAAAGATATGTTACAGGATTTTAATTTTAGTTTAAATAAAATCATTTAAAAAAATCGGGGAAGGGGTTTTGTGACAAAAATACTTCAGTTTGCCTATTTATTTACGGTCTTACTAACTAATATATTTAAGATTTTTTGCATTCTTATTTTGCTTAGACATTGTTTAAAAATTATAAATACTTATGATAAAAAAATAATTACAAAAGTACATACATAATTTTAATAGTTTTATCATCACGCCTTTCAGCATTTTTGGATGAAGGTATAAATAAAGCAAATTTTGAATGAAGTAAAATCGATATTGAGTTGTAATTTAGAAAAGCTGGTACGGAGAATAATTAATCTTTCTTATTGGATGTAAGAACATCTTTCGACGAAATTTGGATTCTCGGCCGCTGGCTGGTTAAAGGCCCTTAAGTTATCACAAGACTTTTAGTCAGTCAAAAGCATTTTGAATCAAACCTGAAATGTTAATTTTAGAATAAAGAATAATTTAATTTTTCGAAGAAAACTTTTTCTGAACTTTTCACTCTGTGATGGCATTATTTATTTTATTAAAAGACAAATAACTTTGTTTACATCACTATCATGTAGTATAACATTGTACCGAGCACCCCGCCCCTTTCCCTTTTCGCCCCAGTATCCCGTTCCGCCCCAAGTTCCCCTACTTACAAAGATATTATTTATTAGGATTAGTCATCATAACTCTCTGCCTACAACTGTTAGAATACGGTATTATCAGATGGGGCAGTGCAAATGATAATATTCTAAGAACCCAAAAAAACGCCTTGAAAATTACACCTAAAGTCCCTGTAAGAACTAGCACCGTCGAAATATTTAACAATTACATCAAGTCTAAACAACTCTATTTTGAGGGTCTTTGTGATGGAGGGGTAAGGCTCTCGAATAGCAATCTGCAGGTGGCGGGTTCGAATCATGGCGTAAACAAGTAAATGTATGCCCTGTTTGATCTGATTCCTTCCCCATCTCTTTCCCCTTCCCATTAACTTTTTTGCCTCACAACATACCCCAATTGGGGATGCTAACTGGTTTCAGTCGGTTGGGAGCAATTTTATGGGATATTCACATAAAAAACGATACTCCGGTACAAAGGAGGATCCAGGATTTTTTCTGGGGGGGGGGCACAAGGGGCGGACGGGCAAAAAAATCAACAATTACTGTTAGAAATAAACTTGAAGTATGATACTTCAAGTTTATTTCTACAAGTTCAAGTATGTATAGGAAGGTTTATGGAAGTTTCAAAACAATCGAAAAATTAAATGTTTAAAAAGACAGTTTTAGCTTCTAAGTATGTACTGTGATGGAATCTCTACAGAACACAAAAATAACCCTAAATCCGCCCTTGCTCCGGTACATTAATAATCACAGAACACGAGAAATAAACAAAGACACATTTATGTATAAACTAATACGCAGAAGGTATCATTTCATTTTATAAAATTATATTTTTACTTCAAGCAAAACATCTTTTTTTAAATTAGATAAATTCATTCTCCTTTTATTCAGACTTTCAGGCATTTCATCTTACATTTTCAGCGCACTATACATTATTAGGCAGTTCTGAGTGATTTTCTCATATGAGGTAATTTAGCTCTAAATATATTTCTGGTTTCATAACTACGTATGTATACATATCTATATTAAAAACAATTTCATTCTTAAAGTATTTTGTCATTTGGTTTTTCATAACTTTATGCACAAAAATTAGCACATTAAATAGCAGCCTATTTTTTTATTGGATTCCAATTTAGCTCCTGTCTTATTTGATTAACCCTTGCATACTTGCCTTACTAAATGTGGAGTACCTAACTATAGTTTTAAAAATGAACTCTGTAGTGTTTCCATTTAGTTTGTTTTTTTTTAATCTTCTAAGTAAATTAACTTTTTTGATACCATCTTCAGTACATATTCAAAATCTGCTGTGAAAGTTAGTTATGATTCCAATTTAACAAGGTATTTTATTTCATTTTCTTTTTCAATTTTTTATTCATTAATTGCCAAATTTAACTCGTGTTACGCGTTGTGTTGCCTATTTCCTATATTTTGTTTTGTTTACGTTCAGTTTCAACTTGTTTAATTTCAGCCATTTTGCTATATTTCATATAATTATTTCAGTAATAAATATGTAAATGAAATCCTCAGCACGGGATATCTCAGTTAGGATATAATATATTTCCACTTGTAACAAAAAAAAATCGAGTGCAGTTTACGCGCGGTAGAAGCGAAACTTTACCAATACTTGAAATGTGAGGTCATAATCAAAGCGACCAATGAGTGCAGACCAGCGTAATTTCCATTTTTATCTCAATTAATAGGAGCCTTTAAAAGTGACATCACAATCAAAGCCATAGAAGTTTCACTTCAAAAGGAAAACAATAAATTTACGAGTATAACATGGAAAATATCAAACATGGAAAAAAAATTAATTTTTAAAAACCTTATAATTGGACAGAATAATATGCGCCTAAACCTTGCCAAAAATAATTTAGTAGGCATTTTTTAGGTTAAGTACCCACAAAGTACCTATTTCACTTATGTAGGTACCTACTCTTTTAAATTGTGTTTTTATAAAGCGCCCTTAAGGTGATGGTTAAAAATATTAGCTCTTTATAAAAACGATGACATTTGTTATCATTAAAAACCCACAATAAGAAAACAGCACACCCTTTATCGTTAATAAAAATAATAATCTAAAACCAAATGTTATGTAATGAAATGCAGTCTACCCTAACGTCGATATCTCTTTCCGGAAAGCCTCCTTCGTCCTTTCATGGCCACGTGACATGCGTATTTTAAATATTTTATTGTTTAATCCACTTGTCCGAAATAATAACACAAATTCCGAAAACAGCAGGAAGTACTAATCTACACAGCTGTGGATTGTCATCATTATTTATTTAATGACGAATATAATGATATCTGATAACAATGAGAATAATAATAACCAAATATGTATATTAATAATGTTAAGATTATGAAATACCCACGTTCATTTAATGTTAACTGAAAGACTCATTAATATTTACTCCTTGTCACAGTTAAGGTATGATGCGATCAAAAGCATGTGACTATGACTCATTTTCATTGATCTTTTCCTAGGAAACAATGAAATAAACCACATTTCCTTAAACCTGGCATCAAATTGCCTTTTGCTTACGTCTTCGCACGACTTTGTTGTTTTCGTTTCGATTCGCCGCAATTTCATTAAAAAATCTGGTTCATAATAATAATATACCTACGACCATTCGAATGCGGCCATTTTAAACGATTTCCATATTCGAATTACCCGCCACAACTCTACAATAATGTTTATCATCAGTACGAAAAGCGTAAACATCAACAAAGCGAATGACTGACATTGATTAAAAATCACCTCAACAAACGCAGCCTGTCTCATTTTTACAACAGATAAGATTATAGAGCGAGAAAGAGACCAGTGATTTAGCGCAGGCTACCTTATTCAGCGCACTACAAGGACAACAAAGGCGCTTCGTAACTGTAGAATTTACGATTTGAATTTCAAATTTTTGGTTAGAATTTAGTTATTTTGAGAGTGCTGCGAGGTGTTTTGTACGTGTTTGGGTGAGTTTATCGAATTCTTTGTCCGTAGAATGGTGTTGGAGTGAATTTTGTAGGTTTGCCGGAGTTATGGAGGGGGAATTTTTCGAGGCGCCCATGTCCGCCAATCCACCAGAGATGGAAGAGGGAGTACAGGCGGCAAACTTGTTAACAGTTTACTCGCGGCAACAGTGATCGCCCAAACGTCCTACGGAAAATACTAAACACTCGCTCGCGCTTGTGACTTGATATAATCTCTCAAATACTTTTAATATCCACTGACTCTTGGGCTTGAGCGAATTATTGCTTTACTGACTTACGCATACTAAAGTTACAGCGTTATATTTTGAATTTTAAGTTCGGGGAAACGCGAAAGTTCTCTTCAACATGGATGCCGAGTGGGGATACACAACTGCAAATGGTAAGTTTACTTTCTTTTAAACGCCTTCAAAAAATCTTTCAACGCCAATCACAAAAGGGGTAGGAGTTTTGAATTCTAAAAAAATTAAATATTCAACTTCAAAACTATTTTTATTTGAAATTATATATTTTTAATTATTTTCTCGTAAATGTAACAAAATGAGCTGCAAGTTGTGCAGATGGCAAATGTTGCATTGGAGTAATTTTTAATTGCATTTTAGGCCACGTATGGCAATATGCAGATTTGTATGGAATCAAAAATTATTCTCAATCCATCCCTTTCTTCGTCTTGCCGTTCATACTCCGCGATAAGCCCCGGGCGACATTGCGCCAGTGTGAGTGTGATCTCATGGTGTGCGTGCTTCAACATGAGCTACAAGAGTCGACAAGCTCCGTGTGAAGTGGTGTGGTCGTGTGAGTGCTGCGTATCCCAAAACAGGCCTTTGACAAGTCTGATGGTGTGTGTAAGGAACGGCATTCAATAAAGAGTGAACTCCTCAATAGAATATGTCCATCGAGTGGAAAGGTGGCTACTTGTTGCTTTGGAGGATTGTTTAGACTCCTCAGTGAAAAGTTGCCTTTTGGCTGTGGTCTTTGTAATTTGGATTGTGCCGATGCTCAGCCGGCAACAACTGGTTTGTTTATTGAGACAGTGTGTGTTGTGTCTCGTTTGGTGGAGGCTCGGGATTTGGAAATTGAACGATTGGAACGCCTCGTTGGTGGTGGTCGGTTGCAGATTTGCGCGCTGTTCACGAGAAATTCTACCAGTACACTCTCGCGGCTATAGAAAATTCCTCGTCGCTGGCAATACCGTCGGAGGTAACTCCGCACTCCGACAATGCGACGTTGCACAAGCACCGACGCTTTGCGAATATACAATATAATATACTTTTCGCAGAGAAGTGATGTGCTGTGTGCTGTGCTTACACTGCCCCGTTGGCGTGGTGTTCGCGTGTCTGCACCAATTTAATCGTCACTCACTGCCTACCAATGCTGTGCGGATATAAAAAAGTTTAAGTAAAAAATTGCTCGGCAATCTGCTCCATAGCTCCATTACAGTGACTTGTGCAATGAAAGATCTGTGAGCGTCACAATGTAAACGCTTGTTACATCGTAACGAATAATTTACATTGTTATTTGTCAGTGTAATCTTGATGCTACGGCAACCGCAAAAGTCGTCAGGCTTGACAGTGGAAAATTATGAAAAAGTCACAATAATAAACGTAATTACATTATTTTCAATTTTAATTTAATAATAATCGTTTTAAGTGGTTACCACATGTTATAATTTGTGAAAGAATTAATGTAAATAAAAGGATCTGGAAATGAAAATAAAAGTATCGGGAGAGCTGGAGACGTCGCGTCGGGACGCCCGTTTCCTGAAAATTCCCTGAAATTAAATCCCGAATACCTGAAAATGAACTTTCTAATTGATTATTTTAATACTCGTAATGTACCTGCTGATTTACAGGATAGAATGCCATTAAAACATAGATTTATTTTGTTTCTCGAAATTCCTGAAAGAAAATATATTTTTTATGAGTTTGTTCAAAGATAGATTTTAAGATGTCATCTAAAATTATAAATTTATAAAAGTATCGAAAAAAGTAGTTTTCCATTTTTCGCGTTATTTATTTACGTTCATTTGGTTACATACATATATTTTTACATTACACGATCAAGGGAATCAAATACTTGAGTCGGGCCATGTCGAGAGTCAGAATAACAGAAGAGTATGTATGATACATTAAATAAGAATGCCAATGTAGCGAGGAGTGTGTTCCGAGACAGAGTTATGTGGCGGTCTATCCTCTCGCTGAAACCGTAATGAGGTTAATTAGTTAATTGGTTAGTCCATTTGGCGGCGACGCCGAAAATGCTAAAAGTCATTGAGCGCTACACGTTAAATGATAAAATGGCATTATGTGGTCGCGGGTTCGATTCCCGACGAGCTAAAACAACATATTGTTGTCTCTTCATGGTCCGGTGGCCGCAGGTTTATTGCGGTACTTGTTTTTGTGGGCGCAACTTTAAAATAACGCAGTCGTGGTTCCATAAATTTTGGCTGACGCGCGAGATAGTTCAACCATAATAATTTTAATTCGGCGAAAATAATTGAGAATTTTTTGTTTTTGTAAATTTTGATGGTGTAGTTTTATGGCCTTTTTGTCGCTCTTTGCACTGTAACCAGACATCGCGGATTCGTAACCTGGCCTGAATAAAAAAATCCATTTTAATAGCATCCAAAGATGACGTAGACCCTGAGGGAAATTATTTTCCCCGAAATGCGAGGCTTGGAGTCGAACCTTAAAAACCTAGCCGAGAAACTGGCTTTAACACTAAGACTTTACTTGGGTTATTTTTCTTAATTATTAATTAATTACTAATAAAAAATATACAGAACTGATAAACAGCCATTAATGTATAGTAAATGGTTGTTTGTCAGTAGTGTGCAAACAATTTAAAACATGTAAGGGGGATAGAATTTAAATAAGGGTAAAAAATACCCTAGTGAGAGGTCACTCATAATTGTTGATTACTGACGGGTTATTTCACAAAATTTAAACCATTCATCAAATTAAAATTTTAAATTCAAGTTCTGTTATTATATCATCATGGGCCGGTTGTTTGATGATGAACTTTGATGAATTTTTCAAATTTTGTGAAACAACTCACCCCAAAACACTTGTTTCTTTAGCTTCGTACAGATCTGGTATGAACAGATTATACTACTATAGATTCACTGACTCCGAACAAAATTTAAAAAATATATAATAATACTAAAATCCTTGACCAAAAAAGGAAGAAAAAATTGGTTTGAGTGTAGGTGTGGATATCATGATATGACATGCCTAATCTTATCATAAAGGTTACACGATGTATTATCATCATAAATTCGTGTATTAATTTCTTGTCTGGAATGAGCGCGTTCGTCATTCCGCGTTCAACTGCCACTTCCTGCCATAATTCTGCCATATTGCTCCAACGAAGCGATCACAATAAAAATGACATTCTCATTTTTGTAGTGACTACTGAATTCTCCGTTCGAGACTAACTCGAGGTTTAAAACAAAATAAGTTGACTAAAATGCAAATGAAAGAGTGCAACCTCTCTCCAATGATTGCTAGAGGTATCTGTGTTTGATTCTTGTGTGAATACTGCATATGAAGAGTCCCAAATGCTCACAGTCAGTTGACTATGTTGTGATACTGAAGGGAGATAAGAAGTAAGATCAAAATCTAGCATTGCCAGAATTCGATTCAATTCACTCACTTTTTAGACATTTAATAATATGTCAAATTCTAACTCCGTAACTGAGACCCTGTGTTGTATCTCTTTCTATCGTTAGCCTCATTCACGGGAAAGAGGAAGAAGTTACACGGAGCTATCAGTGGTAAGCCTTCAGTAGAAGATGTGTGGGTAATTAATAAATATAATTTCCACATGAAATATAACACATGTACAAAGCGTCATAAAACTTTCACGGATTTTTCTGTCTGAAATTTAAATGGTTTTCCATTACGAGCCATATACCTTTGAAATATTCAGTAAAATTCGGGATCAGGCCGCTAGCAATAACACTCCTTATATAGATGGCGACAAGGTTTAAATTTCCGTTTAACAAGAATAAAACATCACACACAAATAACACATCAAACACAAATATTTAAATGTTTTACGGTCATTTTATAAAGAATTTAATTTAACACATTATACAATACAACTAAAACCGATAAATGTATCGAAAGTATGAGATTTTGAACTAAAGGCGTGATACTTATGTTACTGATATTTTGTTTGGCCCTGTAAAAATGACTAATCAAAAAATACTCAATTATTTCAAAGGATATGTTCTACTTGCTGTATTTACTTAAAGTATCTACAATATTTCTCAGCGTTCTAATTTTCTAAATAAAAAACACGTGATTTTGCATTACTCATAGTACATCACTAGTGCAAAAAAATATAAGAAAAGGGAAAGATGCCTTTTTTATAACTTCTCTCTGGCGGTGTGACCAACGCATATGTATGTAAAAGTTGCGTAAGTGTGTGAACGGAGTGTTATATGGATTGATAAATTAACAATAATAATTATTATACCCGTATGGCCAACCAGTGTCATTGGGCCTGATATCGGGCAAGCACTCGCCTAACACTCGCCACACACACTGATCTATATTATAAACATGTTAATGTAACTAGAGTACCTACTGTAAATGTAAATGTACATGTGCTGATGTGTACATGTTTTATGTATGGACTTAACCTGTCTGTCTATCGGTCCGATACGGCACACATCAATTTCAATGTTGTTTATACCTAGCTAATCGATTTTGCTACATTTTACGTGAGCTAAAAACATACTTTGTGTAATAAATATTAATATTACGGATAAATGAAACAATTTAACTTTGTTTGAACCACTTTTTATATTTGAGTAAAGCCGACCGGTTTCGGAACGACCGTTCCTTCTTCGGGGCAAGCGTATACCAATATGACAGTTTCGAAATATGGATGGGAACAATGTATTATTATGGTAGGGGTGGAGCCGTTGCTAGGTATTAATGAAGAGTGGGTGGTTAGGGGAACATAACAATGTAAACATAACATATAAATGTCCCAATGTCTAATAATAATTTCCTTTCTGAACTTTCTATAATAAAACAAATTTCTGTAAATAACGGATATGAACAAAGTTTAATTGATAACATCCTAAATAAAAAATTTCAAAAAATAAATATCTATACAATTCTAATAATATTAATGATAAAGAATGGCGTAAGTTTTGTATATTAATAATTTTTCAGTTCAATGTTGCAAAAATCTCCCTTCTAATATTAAACCAGCTTTTTATACCAGAAATAATATCGTTAATTTTTTGAGAAATGCTAAAGATAAAGACCATAAATTGACTAATTCCGGAACATATAACTCAAATGTAATGATTGTCCCTCATTTTATATTGGAAAAACAACTCGTAATTTTGAAATCAGAATCAAAGAACATTTAAGGTGTCTTAATAATAATAATTTTTATGAGTTCGCTAACCATATCATCGAAAATAACCATAGTTTTGAAAAAAAATACGGGGATAAATATTCTTCATATTAATCATAAAGGAAAACGTTTAGATAACGTAGAAGCCTTGGAAATAAAAAAAGTCCCTTAAAAATAATGAATCTATTATCAACAAACAAATTGAAATTGTCTTATAGCTCAATCATGGATATTTTCCCCTACCCACCCACTCTTCATTAATACCTAGCAACGGCTCCACCCCTACCATAATAACACATTGTTCCCATCCATATTTCGAAACTGTCAAATTAGTACACGCTTTCCCTGAAGAAGGAACGGTCGTTCCGAAACCGGTCGGCTTTATTCAAATATATAAGTGGTTCAAACAAAGTTAAATTGTTTCATTTATCCATAATGGATAACCACAAAGTTATAGCTACATTCAAAAGTATAATAGTATTACAGTTTTATATTATGTTTTTTGAATCATTTAAGATGTTTTCAACTGAACTACTTTAAAGTATCTATTTATCAATATTTATTTTTGGAGTATTATGGTGTGTTTTGCGTTACCTCCTTATTTAGCCAACGTTTCATCTAGTTAAGTCTATCATCATGTGATAACGATGTGATAAGAGCAGACGTGATATCACATGTGCCCTGATGATAGACACTGTAATGATATATTTTCCAAATATTACCCATACTTAACAGCATAGCCTACCTTGGTAACTAGGTACATTTAAAAAAAAATGTTGTGAGACTATTTTTTTAATGTATTCTATTATTGCAAAAATTAGGTAAAGAAATTCAATTTATTTTTATATTTTCAGGATTTACGTAACTGCATAATATTATCAAACATTTATTTTAATTAAAATAACTTTTGGCGAAATATTTACGCATTTTTTCATTTAGTCAATATATACGTTTATTGCATTTCAATTTATTTTATACCTTTCAGAAACTTTATTTTAATAAATATATTATTTAATACTTGTCTACTATCTAGTGTCTTCAAACCAAAATTTATGTGGTCAATTGACGGATTTTATTTGATTAATTTGTGTCATTTCTCAGTTAATTAATTAATTATAAATTAACATAGTATATTTGCGGCACGTTTCAGAGCGGAAGATACATTGGTGTAAGCCCAAAATTAATTATTAAAACGTTGCTTGAAATTGCATTATCCTTGTTTGGTGACCAGCTTTGAAATGCCAGATACTTTCCCACCTTCATCTTCATTGTCTCGTTCCCTTCCCCACTATTTGCAACCTTACAACATACCCCAAATGGAGATATCATAGTCTCACTGGTTCTAGATGGGAGCAGTTGGCGGTAATCACATATATTTAAATAAAAGTAATATTTTATGTAAGTATGAAAAAAGAGTTCAAAAATATATAGCAGCATACCAATGTTTTAATAATGTATTACTATAATTCGATGATAAGACGCATTTTTGCGGTTATGAGTTTAAGGTTTTATAAAAATAGCTACCACCAACGTTGGCAAGAAGATATCATTAAATGAATTTCAGCGGTTAAATGGCCGGAAAACAAAGTTAAGCTAAATAATATAAACAAAAAAGTAGGTGTCTGAAAACAAATAAATGATAAAAGGTAATTGACGCTGGAAACGTATTATTCTAAATAAAACGAGATGCATTAATAAATACCAGCCTTGGAAGCATTCAAGCATTACCTTAATATGGAGTGAATCATTCTGGTTTATTTACAATCAAAATAATGATAAAAATCCATTATGGCGTACCTAGTCCCTATACTATATAAAAATTAATAAGTGCTTCTTGTTGCCTTAGTTGACTTCTAAAAAAGCTTGTTACTATTTTTACGTACTAGAAACCTATGAGCTTACAACACATTTTTTTCACTGAATCCTTCGGATTATGTAGGTTGGTACGCATAGTTTGATACCCATGCCGCCTATTTTCCTATTCCATCGATGACTCCTTCCACTGAGCCGTTTCGGTGGCCTACACTCTAAAAAAGGCCCTGTGATTTTACCGCTCAATTCAGTATATCTGCTACTGAGCTATCTATTTTAGTTCAGTGCCTATTTTATTTAATTTCATTTGGAAAACCAATGGAGCCTTATCTCGAAAAAGGGGCATGGGAGTTAACTGCTTCATTTTTTCACTCAGCCCTTCGGGTTGTGTAGGTTGAGACGCGCAATTTAATGGCCATCTCGGGTACTGTAAGGTTCCATTAATTAAATATATATAAAAAATGTTTTCCAGTCGGAACCAAATTGGTAATCCTACTTATGTTCTAGAATCCATACGTCCATTTATAGAGATAGAGTAAGAAAATCTATATACACGAGTTATTAGGTATGTTTGGAAAACCATTTCGAACATCGCTAGCTATATTGAATTACGAATTTATACGATTTGCTTTATGTAAATATGACTATAAAACATAGTTTCGCAAGGTGTGTATTAGCATCAATAAGCTCTCATTTATCATCTCTGTGACTGGAATAAATATAATACTAGGCGTTGTTTTTTTTTCTTCAGTTTTGGGATACCGCTAATGAATTTTTGTATCACATCACCCTTATTTTATCCAAAACACAGAAGGCATTCACAGCGTTCAAATAATATGTAGAACATTTGCTTTAAAGAATATTATAAACAAAACCTTTAATATAGAGAACCTTTGCTATAAATAATCTTGCCTATGATCGAAAATATCTGCTACGTAAATTTGAAAGATTTCTTTAGATTTTTAGATATTTCTAGATCAAAGATTTTTTATGCCAATTATTGAGATCACACATCTGTCTCAATACTTAATAATATCTTTTCATCAAATCTGACAAGATGAAAAGATTGTTGTAAAATCACAACATCTGACGTTATTCCAGAGCAAAACAGAAGGTAAACTGTAAACATTACTATCGCAGCGATCAAATCATTGACCGTAATCTGTAACATGATAATGCAATTATCAAAACAATATGTCCATGAAATTTTGTTTACCAATAAAAAAAATCAGTTCATTATTGTTTTTAATTTAATTTATATAAATATTTTGACGTAAATATTTCGTCATTCATTACATAACTATTTCAAAGTTATGTCATCGGCTACTTGCAATATGTACTGGTTTTTTTTTTAGTCCGGTGGTTTGGGTGAAATAAAATGTAGTCAAATTTATTAACGGTAAAAAATTCAACTTTTCTAATGGACTGTCATTTACTACTCATCATATCACTTTAACCCTAAATACCTATATATTGAGAAAGCAAATAGAAATGTATTTTGTAATGGTGTTCTTAGATTTGGCAGGTACGTCACCTTCATGACAGTTAAGAAGCTAATCAGAAATTTGTTATTCAGCAACAATTTAATGATGCCTCGACTTTAAAGTAAGAAATCAAATTGAAATACGTAATTAGCGTAGGAGTGCAAGCCCACGTGCGTCAAGAATTTATGTGGAATCCGACATAAAATTGTGGAGAGATGCATAAAAGTAGAGGGTTAATGATAAATATTAATGGCACTAAATTGGCTACGCGAATTTAAAATGTATGGTGCTGCACTGAAGTCCAGTGTAACATCTCTTTCTGTTACATTGTTCGTCCATGAGAAGAAAAGAACAAAAAAATAAATGGGGCCTCTCAACTATAAATATGCCTTCACGGAGTCATAGCCACGCCATATCTCATAGCGCACATTTGTAAAAGCGAATTGTGTATTTGCGATTTTTTTTTATTAGATACTTAAATTCAAGGAAAGATTTTTTTAATGTCAGTGTACCAACATTAAGTACGCAAATATATAAGTACCCAACCATATTAGTTGTCCTATGAAGTGTGAAGTTTTTGAAATGAAGAAAAATACATTACCCATCCATCACCCGATATACCTGTATGTCCTCAGACAAATTAACAATTTTTTAAAGTGATGAATGCTTAATTAATGTAAATTTGTCTTTTGACAAAGAGTCTTGCTCGGGGACCGCATTTACATTTTCCGTGTTAAAGTAAAATTTTCATGGGCTCACCTAGTCGTAAAGAACAAAAGACAAACACTGCGGCCATATTTTTTGCTTATCACATTAACATAAATATTCCAATGAATAATAAATAATATCGTAATAAATAATAACATTTTGTAATACATCTATTGATATGTTTTCTCCACAACATGGGTCTTTTTAAATCAGAGAATGACTGGAAAAAGAAATAAAGCTTGAACTCTTATTTGTAAATGTATATTCTCTGTCTGGTGGTGAGGGTGAATTCGAGCATTTTTCATCTCAAGACTGCATTGATTTTGCGAAAATTCTCGACTTCTATAACATGTATGAGAAATATATTTCCTTGTTTTCCTAAATGAAATAAACGCACCATTTTTATGGAAGATTCAATGTGCAAAGTACGATTTAAAATAGAAATAAATGATAATCAATTAAAGTATAATATATATTGTGATTTAGCGTACTTTCACAGTACAATAACTTATATATTGACGTCATTGTCATTCGTTCGGTAAATAAAAGTCGTTTTAACACATTTTTCATAAATGATGGAACATTTCTCACTCTGCCTACGTCTATGCCTGTCATTTTGTAACAATAATTGATTTTTCATCTACACTTTATTGTAATTCGTACACATTCATGCAGCCGTGATGATACACGTCGAAGTAGTACTCAATGCTCAAGAAAATATGACGAATTATGGTGCTCTATTAATAGCATACGGTAAAAGCGTTAAATTTATTGCACAAAAGGTGAACACATCAAAGAATTTTATGCCTCAACAAATTGTTTTTCAATTGGTCCACCACTCATTTTTTAAGAACGCTTTTTGTTCGTCACTTTGTGTATGCTCAAACTGTTAATGAAATTTTTATATCTGTCAACTTGGATGGGAATAGAAGAGCAAGTTCGCAATTTCGCAATTTATACAAAAAACAGTCTCCTTTCCTCGTAACCTTCATAACCTTTGATTATTTCAAATATATATTTTTTTTATATTATTTTTTGTTATCCAAAAAGAATCTGGTCAGATTTAAGAATATTTCTATTCACATAAGATGGCGTGCAAATTGGTTGTCCCATGTAAGTAGTAGGTACATTTGTGCCTCCTACGCGCTCATATTGGCAACAAAAGAAGTTGTGAAACATTAAAAAACGCCATTCTTCTGACGAATTCGCGGACTTGCCTGTAGGTAATAACTAATAACAACTTTTGTGTTGAACCATTCAATTAAGAATACCTGCTAAAACATATTACGAAACGTTGATTAATTTTAATTCGCATGCAGTGAAAATGGGCCTTGATAATCTTGCGATAAACACCAATATGTACTCTGCTAGACAATTATTTGTTACCAGTTCATAAACTGTGTAAAGAAGTCTCCATTTTCTCTCATAAATTATTATTAATCATCAATGGGCTATTTTGGGAGTAATGCAACATTTCGATCAAGAAGGCCTTTCCCAGTCTGTTAATAAAATTTATCGACAACAATAAGTAACAGTGCTCATAAAATAATGATATGTTTTAACAACATTGTTCACCTGCAAAATGAACAATACAATAATTTAATTAAAATATACCTACAATGAGTATAAAACTGCATCATTCAAATGTATGTGTACTGTCTACGATTAACTTGGTTTCAAAATAATGATGAATCTTAGGTGAGTTATTTCTTCTTGCCGGCGAAATAATCAAACACAATTGTGTAGGCAAGTACTAACAAATAAAAATTCATATTCAAAATTAGGTACATATAAAATAATATGTACTTAGGTATTTTTCTTTTGTAAGCTGGAGGTATGTACATAATTTGGCAATTAAAATTTTTTCTTTGCAATCTCTTTTTATGCTCAATACATTTTTTTTGTTTGCACCAGCTGTTAGATTAATCAAGAATTTAAATTAGCGACTGAGTCATAACCACTTGATTCAATGTTGCCAACTTTGAATGGTAATTTGTAATGTCCAAATAATAATACTGACAGATACAGTAATTATTACTTACATTCGTAAAAATAGTGATTATTTTTTTTAGACTGGGCTCTTGTGAAATAGATTGCCAATAATTATTTGATATTAGCTGAAGTCTCCGGCGTTACCCGGACTTTAAACTAAGTTTTTCGAAAACAGAATATATACAGTGACTTTCCTCCATTTTTGGAAGTGTAGTGTGCAAAATTTCATCAATATCGGAATAACACTAGGTTTTTATAAAAAAAAAAAACAGCGCTTGCCAGTTGTCAGCCACGTGACCGCCCGCCACAGACATTCTTATTTATATAAATAGGAGATAGATTAGAAATAGACCATTTGTTACTCAATTCTTATTGGTGGGTGAATAATGTAGTATGATCTCACAAGTAAATCCGAATCCTTTCTAAGCTCTTAAAATAGATCACAGAGGTCCCACTAGGTCACAGTATTTAACGTGCGTAAGCATAATATTATGTATCAAATTATCTGTGTTTTTTTCTAAAATTATAACACTGCTAGATTTAAACAGGTGTCAATTCAACGGCGACTCATTCTATACTGAATTGTTTGACTTTAAAAAATATTTTATTTATACTTAGTTATCGATATGTTACGATTGAAAGAATTGTGCTCAGTGCTGTATGTATATGTGTCAATGTAATTTTTTAGTAAATAAAACTACATAAAATGCACACCTACTTCAACATAGATGCATTGCAACGCAATGCAATGAATAAGAGGATAAAAATAGTTTTTAGCTTGCAATGTTTCCATCAAGAAAATTCTTATAACAAGCGAAGGATAAAAATATTTTTAAGGCTATCGGATAAAATTCGTTGAATCCACTGATATTTTCAAGTAAATATTGACAACTTTTTCCTCAAAACTTTGCATAAGTGAATGTTGTAAGGTTTTTCTCAGAAGAACCAGAAGGACTTGTTGCCTTTAAAACTAGCTCACTGTTTGGTTGTTAACAGGAAATATAACAAAATAAAGCACTATCGTACCTAGTAAACCTACACCTTACCGTGCGTTCTTGAGTTGTATGACATTGAATTAAAGTGAACAGAAAGTGTACACACGCTTAAGTAATGCAGTCGTTCAAATAGATTTCTTAAAACCGAGATAAACAAACAGTAAAACACTGACGCATTTCAGAAAAAAATAAGTGAAAAACATAAAAGTAATGAAAAGATTAAACATAATATGATAAAGTAAGAAAATAGAAAAATATCTTTAGATAACAATACATAAAGAAACATTAATTAGGTGATCCCGTATAATGCTTTTTGTTAACGTAAAATAATTTATGTAAACGACAATAATTGACATGTCTAACATTCACCATGATAATAATGAACCCAACGAATCATTAAGCATCCTTTTCGCTGTTATTTACTTTTTGTGTTTATGTATATCATGCATACTTTGTGATATGTGTAGGATTGCACTAAGGTGGGGAAATTCCGGAAAAATAATTAAAATATAATTAATCATAGGACAGGTAGGTACATTTTCTTCATTATTATTTCAAGTACACGGTCGCATGCGCGACGGACCCGCTCGTTGAAATCTTGGATTCCTTGCTACCGGAGTTTTCAGGGATTTTGCTTTTCCTGAAATAATTATTATTCAGTCGATTCGATTTGAACAATAAACTTGATGAAGATGTAGTATTTGAGTATTTCTTTAATTATATCGCATTGTATTTATGTAAATACCTTTCTAAAGAAATATTTCAAAACATTGAAGAAGAAGATAACAATAATAATCTAAACGAAAATATGAAAGAGAACAATACACAGAAAAATAGAAAAGATGGTGGCGGCACGAGAGGTTCTAGGTTCGAGTCCCAGTTGCGACCATTATCTTTTTATATTTTCTGTGTCTTGTTCTTTTTCATATTTTCGTTTTGATTATTATGTTATCTTCTTCTTCAATGATATATTACATTGATGGGAACAATCTTCAAAAGTTATTAAAAAAGAGAGTTTTTCTTATAAAAAATTAAATATTTCAATGTTTACTTAATTCAGAGAGAAGTTAAAAAAATAGAAAGTACTCTAAAACGTCCCTTATTTGAATGCTATGAATACCTAGTGCTCTAGTTCAGTGGTTCTCAACCTTTTTCTGACCCGGGACCACTTGTATGTATATTTTTTAATACCACTAGCCCAATTTTTTAGGAAGTGGAAATTTGTGTTTTGTCAATTTTAATGGGGGGGTGACACCACGTTATCGGCCCTATCCGTCCCAGGTGCGGAATGGGATAGGGTGGGACGGGTTCTAGCAGAATATTTACCACAACGGAGGGGGTAGAACGGGGTAGGATGGGGTGGGGTGAAACGGAATACCATAATGGCCACTGACCACAAGTTCTCGAGCAGGGATCGCCCGCGCGCTGGCTCATTTATTGACCGGCGGACCACCGCGGGCCATCTTCTAGCCTCTTGCGGACCACTGGTTGGGAAACCCTGCTCTAGATTGATGAAGTTTTGACCTATATAGTCTAGAAATGAAAATATTGTTTCGGCGTTTTTTACGTCAATAAATCTTAGAACAATCTTCATTTCAGAGCGATTTTCAAGTTTGACATACACACTTCTACCATTAGACCCCAAATATATATTTACAATGAGAAACAACGCATCACAATGCAGAATTTACTCATAAAGTCAGCTAAATTTCGGCTACATTAAGTTTAATAATTATATTTTCTTCAATCTAAGCACCAACAAGACTAGCCAAGTACTAAAATAAAATGAACAAACGTAACTAATGCAGGTAATTTTCCTACGTATTTAAAAAAATATATTTACCTTGAAGTAAAATTTTCTTGAAATTGGTTTTACTACCGGACTTAGAGTTTTATGTTATTTTTCTTAAGAACGCATATTTTCCACTGATAAAAAAATGTGGGTTTCCATTTGAACAGTATTAGGAGCTTTATGTGGCATACGTACTATTTTACTTTGTTCAAAATATTATCTCCAAAAAGTTTGGCAAAAGTTTGACGTCATTAAACGCTTGACGTTTTTACGGCGTGTCTTAAAACTTATAAACAGTCGTTAAAAATGGTAAGATAAATTGGTTTAGTATAAATATGTTATGTATTGTTTTACAGCCTAAAGAGTTTCATTGCCTTGTTAATAGTAAATATAGTATAACTCGTGATTCGAGTCATGTGACGTGCATACAGAGTCGTTAATCTCCATTTTGACCATTTTTATTACAAAAGTTAAGATTTCCTACAACATGGTTTACAGTCTGACCTAATCATTTTGATTATTTTATTTATTGATAATTTTACGCCTTGTATTAGATTTTATCTTTAGGGCAGTTTTAGATAGCTTATCAATTTTATTTTTAATTTTTTCAGAAGTTATCGTAAAATATTCTTATTTACTTTACAATATTTACTGATGAACTGAAATAATTAGTATTCTATTATCTTTTACTGTAAACTGTCAGTATCTAGGTGTATTATTAAAGATCATTTAAAAAAAATTAAACTCCCAGCTAGGTACTTCCACAAAATAAATTCAGACTCATAATTTTCAAAATTTACAAAATTATGTATCAATCGATAAGAACGTATCTGAACCATACTTTTAATATTTAAAATCCACTACATCTACTGAAAATCAGGATTCATACATAAAATAAAAATACTTCGAAAAAGCAATAAAAAATAATTATCACTACAAGAATTTTAGAATATTTATTTTTTCTAAAAGCGTGAATATAATCATGGAATTTCAATGCTTATTATCGATTTTACATGAAATACCAAAAAATATGTATTTTAAAAGCTGGGGATTTAAAATGTATTCACTTAAATTCCTTACTTTTTTCTCCTGCTGCAATGAACGTTAATTATTATTTAAATTATTCATTTTGTATTTATACTCACTGGGCATTGTGAGCAACGCTAATATTATAGCATCTGTTTTGTATTGTATGACTAAGGATGCAGCGGGGATTCAGTTTATTTCTATAGATTAAATTATCCCTAAAAAGGATACTAATTGAATAGGTCCTTGTACATCCTTCCACTGAACACAACGGGGAGAATTTTGATGAAGTTCAATTTACGGGTAGGTACTGTTTTCCTTATGACGTATTACATTGTTTTCAATACTGATAACTTCTATTGTTGTTTTCCACTTCTACCAAAATGGCACAAAAATAAGGACGCCTATATGTTCGTCATATTAATTTCATACAAAATACGAGCAATGTGAATAATTTCTGAAAAGATTCGTAAATTGGTTAATTATCCCCTTTGAATTATTTTTGTTTATGGATGTTATTTCAAAATAGTTCAGGCTCATAAAAATCATGATATATTATAATTTGCAGGAATTTTGAAGCAGAAAGTGTTTATTAAACGCCTATTTTCCTAGGATCATATTGCCTATCAAAAAAATAATTAGAGAGACGATCAGAAATATCTTTCGAATGAACACCGCTGGGAAACTTTAAAAAGTCATTAGTGAATCAGATTTAGATCAGTATAATCCTCGACGTTTTCTTTACGTAAGTACTGCTAACTGATGCAAACATGCAATCAAGATTATAGTAGTTATTCATTACTAAGTAATGCAATAATATAATTAGGTATTATATTATTGTACAATTCAATTCGTAGTTAGAATAAAACCCTCCTTTTAATATGTACTATCATTTTTATTCAATAATAGTAATAATTGAAAAAGGTAATCAACACATCATTATTATTTATTAGTTTCCTCATTCAGTCTTTGTGCTTATTTCTTAGTTCTTAGTTGTTGTGTCAATACTTTTCATTATATTTTCATTATAGGTTCTACGTATTTCATCAATTAACATACTAAAATATGTTCTAACTCAAATTTTAAGTTAAGAAAAACATAAAAATAATTTTTAACGTTTTTTTACACTCCACTCGTGTACTTGAAAATCCGCACACGGCGTAGAAGAACTAAGAAGAAAAAAGTACATACTTTTAAATAAAATGAATTTTTCAAAAGATATATACATAAAAAGTGTTTTTTGCACTTATGCAGGAATGTGAAACATAATTTGACGCAAACTCGTTATGCGAGAAGATCTAATGCCAATTATTGCAAATACATAAAACCTAATGATGCTGGTGCAATTTATTTTATTACCACGGTGCTAAATCAGGATTTTTTTTTTAAATATTCATAAACAGCTTTTTGCTCATGAAAACTTATAACTATAAGCATGGAACTGATAAAACAGCATCCAAACCGATCAGACCGAATAGAAAACAATAGCACATAAATTTAAGCGAAAAGATCAACTACACACTTTTAATTAACCTGTAACGAAAAGAAGTATCGCAATTAAAAGGATTAGCCTCAGATAGAAGGGTTTATATAGATTTATATTAAAAACTAATGTTTTGGGAATAACTAATTTTAAAAAATACAAGTATAAAAATAAATAAATCTAACTTAACATCCCGTTATGCTCGAGGACGCACGTCTCAAAAGGTTTTTTTTTCAAAATCACACTGAATTATTGTCGTAGTTAGTTTTTTTTCCCATCTTTTTTCCCAAACCCGTTGTGGCTTGTGACCTTGATAACATTGTAATACCAATGAAATTGATTGGCTACGGGATTCTATTTATTTTATAAACTTATAAAAAAATCATCGCAAACAATTTGCAACTCTTAACAAATTTATATGTAAATATAACGTTGCGAGAATTCACATACCCTTCAGAGTCAGAGTCATTGAACATGAAAATACAGTTGATATAATATCATTTTATATCCAATCAATGAGTTGTTGTGATTTTATGCATCCGTGTATAAGTAGGTATTCCCAAGGTTTTAGACCTGATGAGTGAAGTCAGTGATTTGAGTTTTTTAATGATATTGGAACAAGGTTTGCTCTTGTTACTTATACTTATTATGAAATTAAAAGTCGTTTCCTCGACCTATAGAGGAGATCTTCATACTCTTGAAAGAAGGTACCTAAATCGTAAATCTTTGGAAGTTTTCCATCATATTTTGTTAAAAATGAAAAAAAATATTAAAAAATTGACATCGACAAATCATCACACGGAATTTTGTACTTTCGTTTAGTGACGGTTTTTCCAAGACATAACTTTATAGTTGTGTTCATGAGGAGGGACTTTCAAGAAGCCATTAATTTTAATGTCGTCAAATGAACAAATCAGGTACCTACTTAGGTACCGCATTAATGTATAACTAATTGAATTTAAATTACCATTCCAATAATGACAAGACATCATCTATGAAGCTCTAATACGTCTAATTTGAAACAAATACGTAGTAGGCATCTAATTACTAGTATTGCAAAGGAAGATATAATATGCCTTCATTAGAGTCATGACATCTGCAGCAGTGATCTCTCGGAGACTTGTTAAACTCCCGCTGATAGTTATTGTGTATTGCGATTGCAGGTATTAAATCGCACCTGTTCTTGCGTATCTAATTACACCGTAAAATGTCGTTACTTTTCAACCGAGAGACGGCCAAGGTCAGGCGCGGTTCCGGTAAGGTAGGGAGACCCCAACAATAAATGTAGTATTTGGATTCTCCTTGGATTTAAACACGACCCACATCTTTGGAAAATTCTCTAGCTGTGCCATCAAAGCGAAAATCGTTCGGAACATTTTTGGGCTTAAGTTCGGTTTATGGGCGAAATTCCTAAAAAATAAAACTAGTTATTTTTATACTAATTTGGGGTCGGGGAATCCGAATCTGAAAGAATTAGGCGGCGGCAAGCAATATTAACTGAATTAAACGACGTTAAAATTTTCTATACACACACACATGAAAATAATCATTTCGGAAGTATTTTGACACATGCAGTACAAAGATCATAGAAAAACAAGAAATATACAAAAACATGTGCCGGCAGTGTTACCAGCTCTCAAAAATATTTATCTCTATATCAATAATTTCCGACACGATAATTCTTCACATAACACATTAACCTGATGAATTACGACTATCTCAACGGCGTATTCTTAAACCAAAAGTATGAAAATTCGTAGTCTTAAAAATGCGTAACCTAACCTAACCTAACGTTAGGTTTGTGTAACATGGTTTGTGCCCCTTTATACCGCCTGCTCGCGTCCCTAACCTAACCTAACCTAACCTAACCTAACGCTAGGTTTGTGTAACATGGTTTGTGCCCCTTTATACCGCCTGCTCGCGTCACGGCAAAAAAACATCCCTGTTTTCAAGTAGTTTAGCGGCTACGCTAGGTTTGTGTAACATGGTTTGTGCCCCTTTATACCGCCTGCTCGCGTCCCTAACCTAACGCTAGGTTTGTGTAACATGGTTTGTGCCCCTTTATACCGCCTGCTCGCGTCACGGCAAAAAAACATCCCTGTTTTCAAGTAGTTTAGCGGCTACGCTAGGTTTGTGTATCATGGTTTGTGCCCCTTTATACCGCCTGCTCGCGTCACGGCAAAAAAACATCCCTGTTTTCGAGTAGTTTAGCGGCTACGCTAGGTTTGTGTAACATGGTTTGTGCCCCTTTATACCGCCTGCTCGCGTCACGGCAAAAAAACATCCCTGTTTTCGAGTAGTTTAGCGGCTACGCTAGGTTTGTGTAACATGGTTTGTGCCCCTTTATACCGCCTGCTCGCGTCACGGCAAAAAAACATCCCTGTTTTCAAGTAGTTTAGCAGCTACGCCGGGTTTATGTAACATGGTTTGTGATACAAAAGAACGTGCCCCTTTATAACGCCTACTCGCGTCAAGGCATAAAAACTCCACAATACTAGTTGGTGTACCTCCCTAAAATATTTGAGAATCAATTATAAAAAATAAGTACTTAAAATATAAACATGTTATTTTACGTTATAAATATTACTGCTTAATGGCAACACTTAATTTTGTGTGGTAAAAACATCTATGTTATCGTGTTTTTCTATGATCTTTGTACTACATGTGTCAAAATACTTCCGGAATGATTATTTTCATGTGTGTGTGTATAGAAAATTTTTAAGTCGTGTAATTAAGTTAATATTGCTTGCCGCCGCCTAATTCTTTCAGATTCGGATTCCCCGACCCCAAATTAGTATAAAAATAACTAGTTTTATTTTTTAGGAATTTGGCCCATAAACCGAACTTTACCCCATTTTTGGACTTGCTAATTTCTTAGCTGAAATCTGACGTTGAAACAAATAATTGATTAGTAGAAAGTATTAAGTTTCTCTCTCTTATCGATTTATTACCAAAGATTCTTTAATAAAAATGCTACTGTTTCATCAAAACGGTTCTTTCGATATCATGCAAAACTAGTGGATTAATTCGACATTCAATGATCAACGCCAGTTCGTATCATACAATCACCATCACAAATCCTCAATAGGCCACTTGCATCTCATTTTTTAATTTTTTTTCCGGTTTAGGCAAATATTCTAAGACATTCTGAATTTTTTTTTAATCGTATTTTTGAAACCCCGGCGATTTTTTCAAAATATCAATCCGAAAAATCAGACCATTTTTTATAAACCGGAAAGACGGGACATAATTTTATAGGTGTGAAAAAGCGATAATTACATAGCCGAAAATCATTTAAAAAAGATAACGTTTTCCACACGAATGGCACAGGAGAATAACGAGGCATACCAAAAATATTAAATCTCATAAATATTTTTTTCCTTGATCCATCTTATTGATCATAAATCATTATAATGTTCAACGTCTATATTACTAAATCAAATGTAATATACTTGTACTTGTAAATTATAATAATGATAAGAATATTATAATATTTGATTTTGTTAAAATCCGCACCATTAAAAACTTAAACTTCTAAAACACGTACGGACAACGTAAAATGTACGGGATTCTCTTCATAACATCTGTCAAAAAATCAAACCAAATGATACGTTCGTAGAGAACAAACAATAAATCTAGTAAACGTTAAATATCAAATTCAAAAATTCACATGAAATCAAAGTGATGCCATATAAAAAAAATAAATCAGTGTGGAATTTTATAAAATTAATAGGAACATTTTCGGAGACGGGATATTTTCATGTAGTGACGTCACGAGCCCAAATAATGGATTTATTTATTTAAAAATAAAACTATCTAAAAATTCTAAAAAAATTTAGTAACATTTTCATAATCTTAGTAAAAAAATTATCCACACGATTTTTTTCAAGTCGTTATGAAGTCCATGCAAGTGGCCTATTGTCTAAAATGCACAGCTTTATCAAATATATCTGCGTTTTTTTTCAGATTGTCATTTGGTGATAATCCGCAATAGAGCCGGCTTTGTCTCTGAAACTGATTCATTCGTTGGTTACTCCAACCGAGTTGTATTCGTCAATACGGGTTCCTCTTATCAACATTTGCGGAAGTGAACACTGCTATTAATAACCAGTACCATTTCATGCAAATTCTTTAGTCACGATCTATTATTTATTTCCGATACGGTTTAGCGCTTTAATTATATAGCCGCCACCTGTAGAGATGAAAGCCCAGTTTATTTGCGCAGTTGCGTAATTTTCAGGTCATAAGTACTTTCATAAAAAGGTTGTTTAAAATAAATCAATCAATATTCATTATGAACGCATTATTGACTCCCCACGAAAGCGAATGCTTTAATTTCTGTTCAAATTAAAATATGGTAGTCTACAAGATAAATTAGTTAACTAATTAAAAAATAATTATCCCAAGGAACTGCACGAATCTTCTTCTTATGTAAAAAATAACGGCGATACTGATTTGATTTGCATATTTCCTCACGGATATAAGGAAAACCATGTTTTATTCTAATTTAAATAATTTACGTTGAAATGCCAGCTTTGTAGTAAATACACATCTGTGTGCAATAAAATACAATAAAATGTCATTTTCTTAATCTACAGAATAATTCATGTAATATTGCAAAATTCCACATTGCCTTTAGCGTTGAAGCAGTAATGCAAGCCGCCAAGATTACCTTGCAAGCAAATATAATATTATAAAATTACTTCGCAAATTAACATATTTAATAGGTTATTAATAGATTTGTTTAGCTTGGAGCTTAATATGTTAAACTAATCTGTTTCATCTTTGTTTTCTGTAATATTTGCCAAGGTAAACATGAACTCTTCTACTTACCATTCGGCACTTTCATTGACATTTTGCTACAGAAAACTTAATTTGTTGTTCATTTTAATGGCATCTGATTACTGACCTCCTTAATAAATGTATTAATTTTCATTGTCACCAAAAATTATTTTATGTCTTCTTCATAATTACCGGAATACTGCGCTTGATTTTGTAATAACCAAATTATCATATTATTGGGCCAATGGGTCCATTTCTTCCGGATTACAAATTAATCTTGTCGCATAAATTGTTATTATTTCTGTATCTACCCACTTTCCCATTTAATATTCGCACTGCATTTTTTACACCTGCTAAATTAATGATTTATATCTGCCGTGCCAGACAGAGAAGGTAACAAAGAGCTATTTAATGCACATAAAGTTTATGACTATTGTAACATAGTCAATAAACAGACGGTGTCATTGTAATTGCTTTAATTTATAGCCCCAGGAAGAATAATGGTTCCTAGGCTGCGGTTTGTCCTTTGATAAAATATAAACAATGAAGTAGGTATATTTACACAAGATCAATCTAAAAATCATTACAAATTTTGCGAAACACAGTGTCTACAATTTGTGGCATAGAATGCCCGGTTACTTACCAATTTATTTCCCTTTTGAAGACATAATTATTCAATTCAGCTTCGTGGCATTTTGTGAGCGGATTCGTGGAAAATATAAAATAGATATATCAATATTATATCAGAGTTGGTTTAGAGAAATTATATTCTTACTAACCTATTGTTTTACTTAAACAAATTGCACCCGCAATTGATGTTTGTGTAGTTTCTTATGTAATATTGCATCCCGGATGCGAAAGATGTTTTCTTAAGACGCCTTCAGATGGGTGCCAGAAACATTCAAAGGAGAATAATGTAAACAAATATTCAGGAAAATTTGGATTCCAAATGAATGCGTTGAAATATTTATCGTATATTTTATTAGAGTCGAGTATTTCGGTTGAGGGAATTTACGCAATCGTCAATACGTAACACTTTTCTGTACGTAATAACCTCCCTTAGAATTTGATGGAGTTTTTCTTCTTGAGTCAGGCGCCGAAAATTTCATCTACAAATCGGTCAATAATTCATACAATTTCTATATCTTTAGTAAAATTCTTAAAATGTGTAAATTAAGTTACGTATTAACGTGTCATAATACCTATGACACGTTATTCGAACTGTTGGATAACTTTTCATTATTGTGTGCTTATTTGCTATCCGCTTTTGTGTACCGATAAGTCGAATTCAAATAACGTAATCGTAATCTAAGATTGTAGTAAATTTTCCGTATGTCAGTTAAATTGAATTTACTTTTCAATTAACTGAATGTGTAGATAACGTGATAAAAATTGTTTATTTTATCAATCTAGATTGTTCTACAAACTATTATAGGTGATTCGTCACTACGAAAACTGGTCAAAAAAACTGGTGATTTCTTGTAAGTGAACTATGATTTAAATTGATGCAATGTTTAACTTTGCAACCTGTACGAACGGTTGTCGTGAGTAATCTATCCCAGAGTTATTCAAGCATGATTATCCGATAGATTAACAAAAGTAATGTTACTTTAGAACAATTGAAATTTACCGCGAATCAAATTGTACTATTTTGTCACGAATAATAAAATGTCTGATGCATTTGTTTCCTCGTGTAGATAATTAGCAACACAAACCACTTCAAAAGGCTGTTATCATCGTCCTGGTTAACCAAATTATAAATAAATCGTATTAACTCGTCAATAAAATTTTACCTAAACTGAGGGGTTAAAAAAAGGAGTCTTAGGGGGGTTCGCAAACAAAAGAAGTTGATCGGCATTCCACTTGTAGGTCCATTGTAATTTCTCCCTTTTCTCATAAATGAAGCATGAATCAAAAAGAGTGGTTATAGTGGAGCTATTACCGGCAGGACCATCTAGACGCCCCTAGATTGCAGGAACGATTTTTTCAGCATTATTTTTTCTGATTTCTAATTTTAGAAAATCTGATTCATAAATTATCAAAATTAATGAAATAGTAATGAGTGTGACTCAATTAGCAATATAAAATGTACGATAACAGTGAACCAGGAAAGATTTTTCCAAAATAATGTCGACCTTGAGGATTTAAATTCGCATAATCGATCATCCTTTTTGAAATATGACAAATTAATTTTAATTCAACAATAATAATTATTGTGTCATCGAGAACTTTGAACGATTTGACAACGCGCTTTGGTAATATTGGCAGGCATTTAATTATGAAGTATTTATTCTAGATGATTGAGATTAAATTTTGCATGTTGACATTATCAGATAAATTCTGGCAAAATTGCTACAAAATTCATGATAAAATCGCTTTTGTACCCCAAGATATTTCACGACAGTGATTCACAACCTTTTTAACAGTTGATTAAATTTTTCCGTTTTCCGCAAGTTTAGAGATTGCAAAGGGTACAAAAATGTTTAATTGCTTCAAACACGATTTTCCGGGAAGAACTAACACCATCTAAAGGTCACCAAAAACGTTTTCCAAGCCGAAACAGCAGTTTTAATTCCGCTTTTGGTCTCCTGCGTTGATTCATTTTCTATACCATTCTGTTTACTTCTTCTTCTTCTTGTGCCCTGTCCGTTCAACGGATGTTGGCTATCATGTTGGCCATGCGGACTTTGTTTACTGCGGCCCGGAACAGCTCTACAGTAGATTGGCCAAACCACTGTCTCAGGTTTTTTAGCCATGAGGTTCTCCTTCTTCCAGGGTCCCGTCTTCCGGCAATCTTTCCCTGCAGTATGAGATGCAAGATCTCATACTTCTCTGGATGTCTCGAGACGATTCCAAGATACTGAAGTTTTCGAATTTTTATAGTTTAGATAACTTTTTTTTCTTTATTCATTCGAACCATAACATTTTATTTACTAGGCAGGTGTTTTCAAGTGCACTTCTATTATCAGCTTGTGCCAAATTTCGTACCTACCTCACGAATTATTGTATGGAGACCCATTGAATAGTTGGCCCAAATGATGTAATGACGATGACTCCGTGATTGACATACTTATCAACACACTATCAGTCACCATTGATTGGGAGGCAATTGCCCTCATGGTGCGTCATTTCACATTAGTGATCAACGGAAAAGACCGTGTCGTTGTGCTATCCCATTACATTATATAATATATTATATGCCTAATCAATTAATTTTCTCCAACAGGCCAATAAACCCCTTTGATATAAATTGATTAATTTTAATAAAATCTATGTAAATATCTACGATTTAATTCTATGAGATCTTCTATGACAATACTATGGAGCAACTTTTGTAATATCCATTATGTAAGGAACTCGATAAACATGTCATGTCTTTGTCATAATATTTTGTTGGTAGTAAAATTTCTATAATACTTACTAGTTTTATTTAAGTTGGAAATCATGTGAATAATGCGATTCATTTGACTGAAAAGATTTTTAAAAATTGCGGTTTTATATATTATAGTACATCCTTATTTAGTTGCTTAATCACTATTTTTCCATTTACACAATAGTACTTCCGGTTTCATTATAAAGCAATGACTTCTATTTATTTGTCATAATACTGAAGTTTACGTAAATTCATCAAATTTCACCTAATCTAGCAGGAATTTGTGCGATAAAGAAATTGGCACATGTCTTTAAAACGATCATTCTTCAGTAATCGATGTACTCGCTCACAAACAAGAATGTCTCTTGCATACTCGAATAATTTGATTTTTATTTGTTTACGGACTATTTACCGTCCAAAAACACAACCCTAATAATTTTGGTTTGCTTAAAACTCACATTTTAATCATTTCCGGCGAATCCGTAATTATAATAACTTTTTTATTCCAATAAAACACTGGGGATGTAAGTTCTTCGTATTTAAGATTAATAAAAACAATACCTTCCCATTAATATATTTTACGTACAACGATTTTAAAACTTTATAACCCGTTTTTCAACTATAAAGTTAGCGGTAAGCACCAGATTTTATTTTTCTATACGATGAAATTAATAACTTCGGGAGTGAGACATGGAGACACATTTTAAATATTAGTAACACGTCCTTCAGAATTAATTAAAATGAACCCGGCGGAAAGGTCGAATCTCCAGGCCTGCTAGGGTGAATTCGACAGTAGGTCGGGTCGCGAGTTGCAATTTGTATAAACAGCTTCTTTACTTACGTCGTTATGATTCTGAATATATTTTAGGGTATGTATATTGTCGTCTTAACCGGGGATGCAAAAGTCCCACTGTTTGAGAACAGTTGGCACTCTTTCACATAAAAAAGCATATTATGTAATACGAACCTACCACGAATAAAAGCAATAACACGTCAATCTCGCAACTAGGTTTTGATGCAGTAAAAATTCTAATCAGTACAAAATATGTAAAGGTTTATTTGCTTAAAATCAGTGTCAAAAATTCAAGTTTCTTTTCAAATTTGTGTAAGATAATACATGTTTAAGATACTGATTTGTAAAGCAAGAGTACTTTTGATGAAGGCTCTACTACCTACTACCTACTACCTACTACCTACTGTCTACTCTCTCTACACCGATTCTCGTCCAAGGCAATCAGGACATTACATTGTAAAGTGTGCCAATTTCAGAACCCTTAAATAACTGAGGGCCAGATGGCCTTGAATAAAGGCCAATGATAACAATAAACAAATTCCTTACTGCCAGTGCATGCAAGTATTATCTACGTTTAATAAATTATCATAAGACAATGTATGTTCGTACGCGCTAGGTCATTTTATTAGGTTAAAATTTTGTATCCTTTTCCATTTTTTTTATATACATATATGTAACTTTATCTACGCAAATGGTCCACCAAACCAAACCTAGGTTTGTTTGTTTATTCTCTGCCCGTTTCAGCGTTAGTCGTTTCTCATAAATCTTGATCTAAATTCACAGAACCTATTAGGTAGGTGTTTTGCATTTAGTTTCAAATAAACTTAGTCTGAAAACATCATGACTTACTAATCCCAGAGTACAGTGATTATTATGAAAATACGAGTATTTATAATTGTAAAACGTATCTACATAATATAAATACACATTTGCACAGATTATTAAATCTGAGTGCAATGAAGTGGAAAATTAACGCACCATGAAACAGAACAAGACACAGAAAAATAAAAATATAAACTGGGTTAAAACCAAAGATATATATATTTCAATATCTTTGGTTAAAACCCAGGTCTCTTGTCTTACCGGGACACAGCGCCTTAACCAACTTGGCCATTGGGACTTACATTTTTTTCTGTAATTTTTGTCGATCTCATATTTCAAATTCAGAAGTAAAAATATTATTTTCAACTAATTTTTCCCATATTTTTGGCAGTCACGTTTTTGAAAAAGTTCTTTAACGAATTTATTTGTAATGTGTCTCGGAAAACCTATCCGTTTTTATATGGGACACCTGTTGACTTTTTAAAAAATCTCAGTGAACAATCAATGTTTATTGTAATATATTTTTAATATCTTTTAAAGGTTATACCCATCAATATAATCACCATTGATGAAGAAGATAATGCCAATATATCTAAATCAAAATTGAAGCAGAAGAAGACACAGAAATGCCAATCACCATTTTAATTTTCTTGTTCCGTTTCATGTTTAGTTTAGATTTATTAGTACTATCTTCTTCTTTAATGATATCTTACATTCTTTAAAAGTTTTTCCAATAAAAATTGGAAAATTAACGGTTTGCGTAAAAATCTGCGACAACTGATGTTGCAAAGTGAGAAACAAAATGTTTATTGTTTTTGCAGTTATAAAACACATAATTGATAATAACGTTATCTGAATAAATCAAGATAAAAAATATAGTCACGAGGACATGACACATAATGTTCGAGACTTGAAGAGCTATCAGCTGAGCGAGGTTAGGAATGCGAACAATTGACATTATCAGCCTCCACTTTTACTACCTTTCGGACTTATCTTTCCACGTGACCGTTTACGACCGTTATTCAGATAAAAAAAGCTTCTTTCCAGTGTTGCCAACTTAACGGATTTCCCGTCATATCTGGCGGATTGGAGTGTCCCGAAACGGGAAAATTTTGTGTATAACGGAATTTACAGTATGACGGATTTTCTGGCGGATTCGAAAAAAGTGACAAATTACATACTTTTATAGGCGAAAGTCGCCTATATTTATGGATTTAGGGAGAAATTTCGATCCCTGAAATTCTCTAACCACCCCCCCCCCAGAATGGACGAAAATTTGTGTATCTGACGGATTTCTGACCGTTGATCCGTCACGATTTAGCGGGAACAGAGATTTCAAGTTGGCAACACTGCTTCTTTCTGTCAATAAATAAGTCATATTGCAGACATACTTAATCGACTGATGACACCTGTGAAGGTTGTTAACCCACTTATTAAATCAACGTTACCAAGTCAATCAGCTTTTTTTAATGGTCGCTCAGTTACCATAATTTTCATCCAGCTCCCCTAGTGCGACAGAGTCTCTATTCTCGAAGGCTGGAGTCCATTCCTGTCCCAGTATCTCCTCGCTTTGTTGTTTTTGTGTCTGCATTTTGTTTCGTCAGGTTTGACTTATTCCGACCAATTGGATATCTTCCCTCTGGAACTGCCGTTATGGCTTTTTTGGCAGTCTTTCTGCTAGCATCCTTTTAACTAGACGCTTTTACACAAGTAATTAAGCAAAATTGAGCCTTTCTTGTCTTCGTATAATATTATTTCGGCTTATTTGCATATTTATTTATTTATTATAGATAGATACAAAAGAAAGTACAAATTACATATTAGGAAGCTTTGCCTGTCCAACTAGGAAATCATTATATATATTCGGATTTTTAGGATTATTCGGATACTCAAATGTTCATTATCCAAAAAACTTGACGGCAAATCATACGTACAAAGAGTAGCAGCTGTTGGACGCCATACGCTTTCAAATAGTAGATACAGTCCATCCCATTGTGTTTCATTTTGTTCCTAGACTAAGCGAAAAAAGCATCAAATTAATGTATAAATCAATCAAAATCACAAGATTAGTGTTTTCACAGCTTGTAATCAGTAATCATTCTTTCGGTAACCACCATTTACTGGAAATTGTATCCTAGGTCATAAATAAATGCTTTAATCCTAGGTGATTACAATCATCGCACATCGTTGAATTACGAGTATATTAGTCTACGTAATATAATTATCGTCGGATAATATATTATATTTACTCTTTATCAAATTAGAAAAAACTTAAGGGACAAATGTGACAAATAGTGTATTGGTTGACACTCTATATTTTGTAAATAAGTCAAATAAAATCTAACTCCCACAAGTCTAGATTTGTTCGAAGACTTTATTACTTATAATCATTATTTACATATCCTGTAATCACATATTTTAATATCTAGTAATTTGACAGATTCACAATTTTGATAAGTCATGGGGTATCATTATTTTAAAATACAAATCAACATAATTTGGGAGATTTTTGATGGAAATACGCGATGAAGTCGTCACCCAAATTAGTAGCGTTTGTGCGGTAGGTGTGTAATTGAAGAAAATGTAATTTGGGATAATTTCGTCTGCGCGGGGATCAAAGATCATCCACTTTGAAAACTCTGTGAATTTCTCATTAACCAGACCTATATTTTTAATTAATAAAGGGGATTTAGCGTTTTATTTTGGAGCCCACTCTATTTGTACATTACATGGTTCTATTAATTGTGGTACTTACATACTTTTATGTAGATACGTCTGTATCCGAATTAATTGTAAACATAAAATAAAACATACGTTCGTGATTTGGTTTTATGCGCTTATGACTTTGACCTTGTTTTTATATTACACCCCAATAATTTTGTAAATAACAATAAATTTACATTATGGAAAAACCAAATAAGAGCACAAACAATACTTGTTTACAATCTACAGACAATGAATACCTATGTAAGTACCTGTTTACTTTACTTCTCTAAAAAGTTATTATTTAATATTAATTTTGATTGTTGATTCAGAATTTACACACCTATATTACTTTATTCTATTCTTACACCTATTCTATTTAGATACAATACGTATCCACCTAAATGCCTGTGTTCTGTGTTACTGTAATATACATGTGTACACTTAATCAAATTGTTATATTTGGATCTAAAGGTTGCCACCCGGCTTCGCCTGAGTTGGAACAATCCCTTTTAGAAATATTTTTCTTATTGGATTATTATAATTTCCAAACAAAATTATGGGGTCTTGACTTATTTTTTTACTATAATGATATGAGCCGACACATAACTTTTGAAAAATAACTAATGTTTACCTAAATTATGGAAAAAAATATTTGTAAATTTCTTGGCCAGAGCTTACCACTCGGAACAGTGTTTTTTAGAAGTAAACAGATTCCTCCTGTTAAAGTTAAAATTACATTTCTGACCATTTGCTACGAGAAAATATGAATTCAAAATCTGTCAACCGAGGCGGTACAAGATTTATGATTTTTTCGTTAAGCGTTATGCGGGATCGCCTGTCAAATAATGTCAACAGATGATATAATTAGCAAATCTTATTATCTCCGCTTAACGGGATAATCGTTTTAGATTAAAAACAGATCGATCACACTTAGGTTGGAGCGGCCCAGCCAGATTGGAGGGGAGCATGGAACTAGGATTGCATGGAAGCGGTATAGGCATTTCAGAACGTACTAAACCGTCAAAACCTGTGTAGCTATCTCCATTTTTGGCCGGCGTGAAGAGGGGATAGAAACGGGGTTACCGCCCAGCGCGCGGGGGCAGGGTGAGCGTTCTACAGAAAAGGGCCGAACTGGTAATGGGATTAACATTATTTAATTTATTTTTTAATAAAAAAAAACTTTTGTCAGTTTTTTTTTCATATTTTAGGCACAAAATATAATTACCCATTGTGTATTATTTGCTGAACGAATTTCTTTATCAAAATTAATAGTTTACTTACTTTTAACCACTTTTATTGTTTATAAAAAACCGGCATATTTCGTGAGCAATGCTCACTTCCTCAGGGTTTACTTATTTAAAAGATAAATTAAATGAAGACAATATTAACGAAACTCAATAGAAAATCTGGAAACAAAAAAAATCTGAAAAAAATATGGGCATAACTGGAAGGTTTTACTGACAAAGTTAAAAATAAAATATATCCTAGACTTGCAGAAAAGTCAATAGATGTCGTATATTAAAAATAAAATGGTTAAAAATATATCCAGGCCCTTTCTAGATAGCATTTAGTTCGGGTTTGAATCTTGCAATCATACATGTAGATAGCAGCCAATTAAATACGCGTCAAGAAAATGAAGATAATGTCGGTAGTTCTTAGTCAAAGTATGATACAGTTAAAAATGACCGAATCGGATAGGGACACATTAACTCAGTTGGCAGAGTTGCGGGCCCGGAAAGCCGAAGTTCTTGGGTTCGTGTCCCGATTTAAAGGAAGCGGCAATACGGCCGGAAATGTACCTAACTTATATTATTTTTAATTATTAAATTTTGAAAACACAGATCAATCGAATAAAATTTATCTGCGCGCACCGGGATTTGAACCCGCGACCTCCGGATTGCTAGTCAAGAGCTTTACCCCTCGACCACGAGGGCATGTCAATGTGACTTTTACATGACAATACAGTGATTATAAACTTTGAATTAACATTGTAAACATATTTAAAAGGAGTGTTAAATTAGTAGGAAAAAAATAAACTAAAAATAACAGTGCAAAAAAGACAAAGTAAAAATGTTTAAAAATTAATAAGCAAAATGATAAAAAACACATACCTATGACGTGTGTAAATCACAACTTTATATTTGTGCGTTATGATTAATAAAAACATAAAAGTTTTTTGGTAATTTTTAATTATTATAATTTAAGTTGACTGATTCGGCCCATCGGCAGTCGGAGTTCACGTGATAACATCGGGCCCATGGCGATGGCGGTTGAAATGAACACGCCGAAAATTATAAAATGTATATTTAAGCTATGTTTAAACACTTTCTTGTGAAAGGTAAGACCGTCTTTCTTCTTAAAGGTCTTCATAGAACTACTTTTACACAAGTTTACGGCGCGGTGGACCATTTTTCTATGTTTTATGAACGTTTTTCTGGGAGCTCTATGCGCGACCGAGGTGTAAAAGCCAATGTCAGCCATCTAAAAACCGTTAGGTAAAATTTTTGAAAAGGCATACTTTGGGAGGGTGGGCGCACTTTACATGCCATCTCTCTAATATCCATACTCTTAGGAGGGGAGCAATCATATCGATGGAGGCACCGGTTCGGGATCAGCCAATCAGCAGACGGAACAGACGGAAATATCAAACAAACTTTTGATTTTTGCACATCGTCTTCCGTGTTAAGTGTGGGAGATATTGGTTCAACAAACTGACAACACGCTAGCACCAACACTTAGCAATTTGTAAATATTTACATTGTGACAAGTCACATCCGTAGTTATAGACAGTAGCTATACTCTCAGTGAAAGACTACCATTCAGTCCAGATCTGCCTGGTACTTCCTAACTTTCCTCTTCCCTATCTCCTTCCCATCCCCACTGCCATCAACCCTACAACGTTGGGGGTGCCATAGTATCAGCTTTGGATAGCTGGGAGCAATTGGGATTCTTGGTCAAAATTGACCTCATGTTATTGCTTTTTATGAGTTTTTCGTGAGACCACCGATTCGGTGCTTCATGAGGGAGGCGAGGTACAGTGTTATTTGGTTTGTTTTCGTGAAGATTTTCAGTCAAGTCATCGGAACCTTAATCGGTCCAAACAGGCGACTCACATCTGCAATTTAAGAATGAATTATAAAGTCAGTTTGATGGATAAACGACGTAAACACATCCATTATGCAGAGAAAAGAATCAAAACAACAATTACTTTTAAATATTTAAGTACTCTTGCGTGATGGATGACCAAATAAGAGCACCATTTCTGGCTTACTTTGTTCGGTAATTACTCCCAAGATTGGAGACAAATCGCTATCCATTACTATCTAATAGCCCAAGAACGTGTTTCTTCATAACAAATTATCTTTGCTTTTTAGGAGCATGTGCGAATACATGTCGACCTAAGCATTGAATGATTGTGAAGCAGATAAGAATCAAGATAACTTAACTGATCAATGTCCTATTGTCATTTACGTATGTCTAGTTGTTGTGCAAATTACTCATAGATTGTGACACTTCAGAAATTCAGTTTTTAGTAACAAGCACTCTTCCAAGAATGCATGCCTTTAATTTGTTTGTTTTTCCTTTGTAAAAAAGCCATGACCTTTAAACCAATTTCATCGATTCACCGCGTAATTATTTGTAATTTATTTAGTAAGTTCCTCTGACCCTATCAATTCAACGACGACTCTAATTTGCTTACCAAATAAATCAGTTATAAAGTTCACAACTTTTATCTGAGTAAATGTTTATTTATGTGAGGCTTTTACTCACACATTTACATAACAAAACAATGACAGATTCTCAGTTTGATACTGTTGCAGAGATGAAAAATAAAGATTATAATGCGGTAAATAAAGATAGGTAAATTAAATCAAAGATTAATAAAGCTGATTTGAATACTACGCAAATGAAGGAAGCAAAATACGTCAAACAGTGTTATAGTTCTTGGAACACCTTGGCCAAATCTAAATGGCCAGCCTTTCGCTCGATGTGAATGCTTTGCGGAGCTTAATCAGACTTTCTGTGGGGAAATAGGAGTTCTTGGTGTGGTCGTATGGTATCACGTGCTGTTTGTTGTCCTTAGGGTAACACCCAAGGTCAGCCGAGGTGGTTACCACGGTGACCTACAGATGGGGAAGGTCACCGGCTGCCACTCTCTGACTAGATATCCGAGACCTTGCGACTGGTGCGCGCTTTATTTCCGATTCAAGATGTGCGAATTCGCGACAATTTGTATGCACCCGTGATAAAAGATTGTTAGGTGCGGTTACGATTGCATTTAATTAATAATTATTTACAGTTTTTATTTAGCCTCCTAAATGTAATTCTTAGAAGATAAAGACAAACAGCACCCCTTAAAAAAATCTACATTATTTTGACATTTTGACGTAAAAAGATTAATAGATACTTTTGTAATCCACACCGAAAATAAAACATGAATTTTCGAAACTGATCAAGTAGATGAAAATTGTAATTTTTTTTAAACTTAAGTTATTATAAAATATTGAAATTTATAAATTACTTTAATTCCAAAACCTCTTTCCTATTGAACAATGAACATTTTTTTAAACATGGAGGGAAACAATATGGCGTCCACACACAAAATATTTAGAGGTTTCTTAGCTCAAGACGTAAATGCTATTTCGAGCTGAAAACAGTTACCTTGACCAGTAAATTGTATACATTCAAAGCTGTGCAAGTTTCATAACGCCAGCGATCACCGTTCGAGATTTTTTTACAAGACTATCGATTCATTAAGCATTATAATGTAAGGTTCCACGACAACTCAACAAAGTGGCATTTCAACACCTCATTGAAAAGCCATCAAAAGTATTAAAAAAAAATAGCCCATAACTTAACCTATTTAACCATTTTTTTTTCATCTCTTTTAATGACTTTTCAAAGGAAGTGTTGAAATTGTATGTCGTCGAGTTGTCCGATCACCATAATATAAGTAGGTACATTTTTTGACAGTTTCATCATTTTGCTGCATACTTCAGTTATATTATCTTGATAGATTGACTCATTGTTCGTCAATAGGTTAGATTGGCAATCGGCAATATTTGAACAGTTATACCCGAGCAACTCCGGAACCTTGAACGGTCAAGTTCCGGTCCTGACGACGCGCGCAGCTCATGAACGAATGCATAAAAGATACTAAACTTTACGATCCAAAGAGAAGAATATTTTTTACCTGTCTGACCCTGGACTGGTGTTTTATTTATGAACAGATTCTATCTTTACTGTGTGATGCAAATAAATTGTCAATTAATCATGAATGCTAGGTAGTTAGGTGCCTACCTGCGTATTTGCCGTTGAAAAAAAAATATCATGCTGCCTCTACATTTGCGAACATAAGCGTGAACAGTGCCACAGATTGGGGCGCGAAAAGCCGCTTGCGATTGCTTCGTTCCTTTCGCATAATTCGTAGTTCGGCTCGCAGGTTCGGCTCGCGTCTGTATACGCAGCCTTTGGTTGAAATTACCGGAACTGAAATTATTTTTAGTAGCATAATGATCAAATTTTGATAGTTATTATTTTGGTATTTTGGAACAATTTATTATAATCTTTGAGGAAATATTCATAAACAATTAATTATACTGCATAATATTATTTTTAATTTGAAATGTAATGATATTTCATGGATCACAATTTTATACCGGTTTAAAAAAACACACTGGAATATTATAGTTTCGGGTACCTAATTTGGCGATACATACAATTTAAATAATACAAAACTTTAGTGGTTAGGTATACAGTTTTATAATTACCTATGCGTACATAATATGTCAGAATTGTATGTATTTGCTGAACGAACACATATATATATATAGGCCTCAGCACGGGTAAACCACCCAGTGAGGCCAACATCATTGAATTATGTAAAAAATGTAAATAATATTGCATCAAATAAATAAATAAATAAATATGGAATGCTCGATATCGACCTTAGAAGCCCGCCGAAAAATATTTTTGAATAAAATGTATAGAATCCACCTACGTTAAAGGAGATTAACCTATATGTCCCTAACGCGTATACTCGTGGGAGATACCACGCACTTTTTTAAGCTCCGAAAGCGAGAACTTCTTCCTTTCAGAATGCGCCATTAAACAGAGCAATTCAACTGCGATTCTGCATTGAGCATCGACATCTTCAATTTTATACCTATAGAGAGTTCAGTAACTATCTTTTGACATACATCCCAACATAGTGAAACTGCCCCCACCGCCTTTTTCTCTTATTTTAAATTTTGTAATCTTCTCTGTAATAATTTGGTGTATAACTGTTTTATGAAGAACCTGAAAAAAAAATCTTTGGGCTGTAGTGCATATATAAAACTCTCGAACGGTGAATTCTGGCATCACGAAATTTGCACAGAACTCTACAATTTCCAAGCGAACGCTGCTATTTTCTACTCATATTATCATTTCCATCATGAGCTATGGATTTTCAAAAATATGTAAACTGTCAAGTGGCAGAAGTCAAATTTGCGTGTTTCGTGATTTTATACATGTTATATTTGAATACAGTCAGATACATTAGCGGAAATATCTTTTGACAATCTTTTATTTTCAGGAAGGATGGGGACACACAGAATTTGAACAATTCATCCATTTTTAAAGTTAATTTTCAGGTTCTGTGAAAGTTCTATTCTGGTTCTGTGAAAGTTCTATTCGGGTTCCGATATAATTTCAGTAACTGGCTTATTATGATATAATACTAGATTTTGATTAGAACTTTCACAGAACTTGAAAATTAACTTCTAAATTTGATGAATTGTTCAAATTCTGTGAACCAACCCGTCCCAAGCTTCGATAATATTAAACAATCAACATAGACCAATTTTTAATGGAATTATGAATGGTGGACTCATCTTGTCTTTTATATTTCATTGATCTCAAATCACAAATATACTAAAGTATTAAAATAACAGCTAAGCTATAAACTGTATAAAAATGTGTAGATGGCTAATAAACTAAACTAGATATTTTCCAGTTCTACGTTTTGACCGATTGCGATGTCTTTCCACCACCACATCTGAAAGGGTTTTCCTGTTAATGTTTGCATAACATCTATTTCTAGCTGTTTACCGAGAAAAAATAAGGATATATTAATCAGGCTTATGAATAAATTAAGTCACATGTCAAAACCTACAAAAAAACCAGATGCATTTAAGCCACCACTGTTAAAAAATGATTTAGGTTTTTCCAATTATCTACTTTTACCGATAGATTTATAGATTAAATGAAAAAAAGATTTATGTAAGTATTGTCAATCATATCAATCATACCTGGAAAGCGTTACTTAATTTTTATTTTTATAGATGTATGTCAAACGGTTCCATGCCAAGAATTAACTCCACTCAACTACTCTTTGAAAAGTCATTAAAAGCTATAAAAAAATAATTTAAAAATAGCCCATAACGTAACCTACAAATTTAATCAATTTTTTATATATTTTTTTCATCACTTTTAATGACTTTTTCAAAGGAGGTGTTGAGTTGATTTTATTCTGAGTTCAGTCACAACTTCAAACCTGTTACGATTTACGACCCAAAAGGTTTATAGTTTTAGAATTAAGATAAAGAAGTTATTTCTGTTTTCATGTGAAATCTTATGTTTTAAGACTAGGCTAGGTGACAAAAAAATAAGGCAAAAAGGGTATTTATTTATTTATTTGTTTTATTATACGCCCAGGGGGCTTTTACATAAATAAATAAAGGCAGTACATCTTTAACATGAGAAGGAAATAATATAAATAAAATTACAATAGAAATAAAAAAGTAGTACATAAATAAAATAAAAATATAAACAACAAAAATTTTAGGAACAGTGAGATAATATATAATAACGATAAGTTACGATAAAAAATACATACATGGTATAAAAATACAAACAACAAATTTTTTAAAGTAATCAGAGGTTTACAAAATTGTAACATTAACCATGTCTAATAAAACCTAAACATAGATGGTATTGATAATATGTACTAATAATGAGTTTTTGCAAAAGATAAATTTACACATTATTTCATAAATAAAGCAGCAGGAACTTGAAAAAACTCAACCCCTGACTAACCGGGAAGTAATTATTAAAATATTGTCTCTTTTTACAATTTAGATTAGGTAGGATTAGGTTAGTTGATCATACATGACATATTCTTCCGGAGTCAATTGGAATTGTAATGATTGGGGTCAATACTCTGTAAGCTAATTCTCGTGTCAATGCCATACATCGAGCAGATAAACACGACCGGTAACCATTAGATTATGTATATAAATTAGCATAGATTATAAATGATATTGTGACTGTCCTCCGTGCTCCATTGCCGCGAGGGGAGTTGGATGGCAACCAGACGCTAGGGGACTGGACCAGAATCGTCACGAGTCCCAGACATTGTCTGATTACCACATCCTTTACTTATGTTCCATCATGTGACTATCAATTGCCAAATCATATGACCACTTTTCCATAAACATTGTTGTTGTCCTGAACGTCTGAATGCGCCAACACTTGATTACTGACACCACCAAATCAATCTAATTCAATTAAACCTGCACCTACTCTTACTACGTAACGCAATTTACGATATTTCTATAAATCTGTTCACAGTAGGTCAACTACTAAAGCTACTAATATATGGTATAGGTATACTTTCCTATTCTTGGTAACCTTGCAGGAGTGTACTAAAGATTAAACTTTATCTTTTGCGATATTATTTATTAAAGGTTGTCACAATCAAAAGGTTACACTTTATAGGTGGGTTTCGTGGAAATAACTAGTCTCATTCTTCTTTATCTTTGTTGCTCATTGCTGGACTCCTCGTATTTTTCCAAAGTTTCATGTTTTGGACAAGTTACCTAGATAGATAGGCCGGCCTTTTTAAGTAACTTTTTTTTTCTGATTTCCAGTTTAGCAGGGTATTGCACTAACAACCTGTTTAATCGTAAATGTAATATTAGCGACTGTCAAACGAAAATTTAATGCAGAATTTTTAGATTTTTCTGTTTCCATTTTTTTAAATTTGTGTTGTGGCTTACAAATGTTCGGCAATACCTATAAATAATTAAAATATTTATATTTATTGGGAACCCTGATTGTAACACAATTTATATTATATTCGTACATCAAAGGACAATTATGTTTCACTCGAAAAAGTATTACTTTCAAATTTACTTAGAAAGAAAGCGATAGAAGAGGGACACAATGCAGGTGAAGGTAATGCAATTATGGCGATGACAGTGCAAATTCCGGAATTACGTGGACAGTAATACCCACCTTGAACACGTCTTGAAATATGCAGAGTTATTGCATATAATCTAATTACCATCTTAACTTAACTTGTCTGGCGCGAAGGCTTATTCACCATCATACATACCTCTGGCAACTCGTAGATAAAGCCTAACAAGTGCTGCTTGACAGATAATAGACTTCATTACCGCCGTAAGCCTTAACCTAACACTTATCGTTTCACTTGCAACGAATCGCTCAATATTTGTCATGAACTCAATAACTGGTGTCAGTTGTTTTAATAATGAATGTAATTATAGGCGTTAACAGATGAACAATTGATTCAATTGCATTTTGTTGCAAAGCATATGTCCGTTTGTCTTCTTGGTCCCTCTTTTTGAATTGTTTCTTTTATTGAAAATTAACTCTTAAAATTAGTACGGGTATCTATAAATTATGGACATAGTGTAAGTTTTGTAACCTACTTCAAACACAAGTCACATTTTAACTATTTGTTTATTATTTTTGCCAGTGCCATGGTCAAACTGTCTGTTCAAAATAATAAAAAAAGATCCAGCTTTTTTTGGCCAATGACAACAGTTGAGGCAACAATGCCTACCATTGGCGATGCTTTTTTGGGGCCGTCACCGGTTGGAAAAACACTCCGGAAGCTTTTTTCTTCCCAATACGAACAGGGTTTTCTTATCAGTTGAAGATTGGAGTTATACAAAATAGAACAAAAATCTAACAATTTTGTCACATAACAAAATATAAACGAGCCTAAATGAATTGTGAAAGTGAGGTGCTAAATTCTCAATTACATAACGAAAATTCCTTTGGCGAGCGTCGATGGTTCACAAACAATTCAACGAACTTCTCAAGCCGCGTAACAATAAAATAAATTCCTCATTGACAAATGTTAATAATGTTCATTTAACTATCTCAAGTGAGCGCTCATCTTGATGCGCCGGACAATCCAGTAAGTTAATAATACCAATAAAATCCAGTTTTAACATCACAAATTGATTTATAAGTGCTGGCCAGTCAAAAGATGCGCTTAATTTGTTCGCACCGTCATGTGACTCGTGATGAAAACAATGCGTCAGAGTTCCTAGGCCAGAGGGACCTGTTTGTTGTCAATTGTCAAGTACTTGATCTGACAGTAAATTGCTCCCCCGGTATGTCAACAAAAGTGAGTCAGTCGGTACTTGCTTACTTCTTACCGACTTACCCAGGAACCAGTTGAGGTGTTTACATTATTTACAAGATTAGACACATTCTGTGCTGTCTTTGACACGCGGCCTTAGAGATCGAGAAACCTTAGAGGAAAGGCCTTTGATGCGAACAATAAATAAACAAATTATGAAGAAAAAAACGCTATCAGTTTCATGGTGAAATGCAGGAACAAAACATTAGAGTGCCTTCGAAACTGATACACCTAATACAAAACAATGATGATAATGATAAACGATAATAATAATACGACTGTAGGTATTCTTCATGCCTAGGTACTGCCTACTCAGATTATTTTGAAGGCAGGAAATATTTAATTTAATAAAAGCTAGACATAAACCCTTTGATTTTAGTACTGACCTTTTGATTAAACGCAACATGTTCTGAAAAAGCATGTTAACTTGTTCGGAAAAGCCGGTAGGTACGCAGTGAAAGAATCGAAATCGATCTGTACAATTATACTACCGAGCGTCCTACCAAGAGACATTAGAAGTTTTGAGAAAATAATAAACAGGAAATTTAGTGAATTGACAGAACAATCTACCTATAAACCTTAATTATTATTTTTTTTAATTTACTAACGTTTAGACAAGATTTTTATGCATAGCACAAAGGGTAACAATTATTACAAGCAATAATTGTCAGCCTGAAACACTCATTTACATTGAAAAATCTTCCGAGAAAAGATACTTGCCGCCAACGGGACTTGAACCCGTGTCCTTCCGATTGCCGGTCGAATGCTCTGACCACTGAGCTATGGGGGCTTATCAAATACCCGCCAAATAATTCAATATATACTAGTGTTTCATTCAACAATTACTGCTTGTTATATTTTTTCCCACCTGAAAACAACCAACTTTATTTTTGCGAGAAAGACATTGTTAGTGTTAAATCCCTCGCTAGGTGGCGTCGAGACAAATTATGTCTGCATTTATTGGGGAAATACTTAAACTTGTTAAATATTAATTATTATTTTTTTTAATTTATAAACTAACGTTTAGACAAGATTTTTATGCATAGCACAAAGGGTAACAATTATTACAAGCAATAATTGTCAGCCTGAAACACTCATTTACATTGAAAAATCTTCCGAGAAAAGATACTTGCCGCCATAATAAATAATAAATAATAATAAATAAAGTTGGTTGTTTTCAGGTGGGAATAAATATAACAAGCAGTAATTGTTGAATGAAACACTAGTATATATTGAATTATTTGGCGGGTATTTGATAAGCCCCCATAGCTCAGTGGTCAGAGCATTCGACCGGCAATCGGAAGGACACGGGTTCAAGTCCCGTTGGCGGCAAGTATCTTTTCTCTGAAGATTTTTCAATGTAAATGAGTGTTTCAGGCTGACAATTATTGCTTGTAATAATTGTTACCTATAAACCTATGTTATTTTATTAGGTACCTACAAAAGAAATTAAATTATCAATCTTTCAGTGTCTTCAATGATAACTGTACAAATTCGAAGAAAACCTGCATTCTACAACTAAATAAAAATTGAATCAGTTTCATTAGTATTAGATTCAGTTACATGACTGACTTTGAGATTTTCTACGGAAATCCTGTACCTATTCAAAACAAGTAATTCTTTTTGCAATCATGCAACTCCATTGGTGATTAGTGGTTAGTTTTTCATAAGACGTTATTAAGGCTCTGCAACCGGGCCCGAAAAGAAGAAGATAGAGTGATACGAAATTACTTATCTATTGTCTATTATCTTCAATAATAATAATATATATAATTAAATGAAGACAATATAAGCGAAACTCAACCGAAATTCTGAAAACAGAAAAACCAGAAAAAGATATTGACACCTCTGGGACTTGAAGCCAGGACCTCTTGCTTCCTGGTCCTGGCTTCAACTCAACCGAAAATCTGAAAACAGAAAAATCAGAAAAAGATATTGACACCTCTGGGACTTGAAGCCAGGACCTCTTGCTTCCTGGTCCTGGCTTCAAGTCCCAGAGGTGTCAATATCTTTTTCTGATTTTTCTGTTTTCAGATTTTCGGTTGAGTTTCGCTTATATAGTCTTCATTTAATTAAATATTACAATTTGATGTTTTACTCATAAAGTTAAAATAAAAATAAAATAAATAATATATATTTTTAAGAGCTTTAAAACTTACCGTGTTTAAGGGAAATATGTAATAAATCTGTACAAATCCGGGTTGCTTACCTGCAATTTTTTTGTAAAATTTTCTCAGAGATATTTTATTATTTTCCTACAAGACACGAGCACGTGAACACAAAACAAGAATGATATAATATAAAATATTTTTTATTACAGTAGAAGGATTTTTTAGTTGTTGTTTTTCTCGAGGTACAACGAACCCGATTCGTACCTACACAAGTTGTAGCTGCAGATGGTTAATTTGGGTGAAGAGAGATTGCCATCTGATGTTGTTGGTTTTTCAGAGCTTTAAGTGCTGGTTTCTAAAAAAGGCTTTATCAAAAGTCTTGTAAACATTTTATAAGATTCTCGCCTTGGAATCCGATGGTTATTTCTGTATTATTATTTAAATTACAGAGTATAAACGTTTAAGATTTTCTATAGGTAATATACATACAGCGTGTTAAGGGACGTACTTGACTTACTTTAACCAGTGATCCCTGACATTATTTGGATTAAAAAAGGTAAATGAAATTTTGGTCTCCGGTGATATTTTTGATGTTTTTTTTTTTTTCAACAAAAACAAAAAAAAATGGTAGTTGTTGAACAGGTGGAGGTGGGGTAAGGGGTTCGTCGGATACCCGGCTGAGTGACCAGTGATGACATGCGGAAGAATTTTTTTTTGGTTGATTTTGAAGAAAAATTTTTTGAAAAAAAAAAAAATCGTCAAAAAAAGTCACCGGAGACCAAAATTTCATTTACATTTTTTACTCCAAATAATGTCAGGAATCACTGGTTAAAGTAAGTCAAATACGTCCCTTAACACCCTGTATAATTATTGAATAATGTGTAATAAATTGTCTGTCAATAGTTCCTAATTTTTGATTTAATTTAATGATTTTCTAGAATTAATAATGTTTGCAAGTTGGTTATCACTCAGCCATTGGTTCTCTCAGCCATGTTAGTTTGACCATTTGGCATTAGTTTTAAATACGCATGTGTCTAGTAGTAGTTAGTTTCGTACCATGAAATTTAATATTGATAGTCGCGCTTCCACATTAGTGATCTTCCAGGGTGCAACGAGATGGCCATCAGTCCTGATGATGGACAATCTAAATATGCATGAAACGTTAGCTCTAGAAGAAGGAACTTTACTCAAATTACTAAAAAAAAGAAACGTATTTTTTTTGTAACCTTTTTTTGCAACTACGCCATTGTCTCTAAAGCGATGCACTAGTCCTTGAAACATTCGAAATTTGAAGGGGCGTGGCCTTTTGGGAGGGTTTTTAGAATACTTGACAACACTTGTCATGATTTTCAAGAGACATGATTTTGTATTACTTCGCATTCCAACGCCTTAACTCGAAGGGCACTTGTAGAACTGAAGGCTAGTGCTATGCTAGAACCTGCAAATAAGAGACCATACATTATGATTATCATTGTTATTATTAACTATATGGACCCGATCTGTAGAGTTTCCGCAATCTCCCGTGTATCATTTATATTGTTGGCGTTATACCTTTAATAGTTTTAACTCTAGTGTGCCAAGAAATCCACAGTTAATTTGCTAGTAGCTCTCCGCACAACGATTTTATGGTAATTTGAACGTCCTATCATACTTAAAATCATACTAAAATATATTTAATTTAAAAGTTTGTGGCAAATTCCACGTGAAACGTCATAATTTTTCATTTTTAATTAGTCACAGTAGTTCAGCATTAATTTACAAGATAATTTCTTCTAAATTACATACGACTTAATTTTATTGTAAAGAAAGCCTCAAGTATATTTTCGTAGGTCTTCATTATATTTTTTTTACAACATTATGAAGAAAAATACATTTTTCTAAACATAAATAGCTACCCTGTGGAAACGTACGCACTATATTGTTAAATATAATACTTGAACACATTATCTCGTATGATGGTGCAATTTACAAAAACATCAGTTATTATTACAAAGATAGTGTCAGATGGCGCATGGCATTTTATCTGTCACACCAAGGGTTAATAAATTTTACAAGGGTTGTCAGTAATGTATCTAAAACTAATCAGTGATTTCTTTTGTTTTATCAGGTCCATCAACATGGGTGGAGAAGTTCCCCGAGGCGAGCGGCTCCCGCCAGAGCCCAGTGGACATAGCCACTTCCACCACCATGTCCACTGCGCAGTTACTGCCGCTGCAGTGGACCTACTGCCCCATCCAGACCAGGTCGCTGGTTAACCCAGGCTACTGCTGGAAGGTCGACGAGAATGGCAGGGGATCAGGTAAATAGAAGCCACCTATAATGTAACTAGGGCCACTAGAGTAACCCATTGGGGACCTTTCTTATAATAAACTTATGATGACGATGAACCCAGTGGAGATGTAAACGTATTCATCCAGACCACCAGATCAGTCCAAACTTTTGTATAAGTATTTCATAGACATGGGTTATGGCCGTGTTTTGAGATTTGTAACAAAATTATGGTTTATTGTTTATATATTTTCTTATTTCTTTTTCAATAGATAAAATATTAGATAATTTGTTTCTTTTTACATCACAATAAACTGGCATGGCCACATGGCCAGTCCCATAAGTATTTTTTCTTGAAGGTATAAGGTGCACCAACCATTGATTTTAACAAAGATTCATTACTCCGCTTTGCCCAAGAATACATGCCATGTTCCTTGTTTTGTTTTGTTTGTCTTTAACTGTTTCAATGTTTTACTGGATGAACTGAACTCCAATTTTTTTTTTTTTTAATTTTTTTTTCCCCCTATCCCCATACGGGGGTGTGCTGGACCTCGTCCCTGCTTCATCTTTAGTTACATTACTAATTTTGCAGATCCTTCTCAAATCTATCTGCGCCTCCCCCAATGACATGTGCAGGCTTGAGGCTTGATCAGACGACCTTGACTATCCTTTGTCCTGCCTCTGACTACCCAACGCTGAATTTTCTTTTAGTCTTCGGGTATTTTACCCCAAATATTCAGTTAACATTCTTTGAGGCTTCACTGAGTGGTTGGCTAAGGGACACGGAAGCTAAGTGTAGTTTATGATCAGACCGAAAGCCATTCACATTTTTTGTTGGTACTTGCCAATTGATTTGAGATTTATTGTATTACTTATGTTCTCTATTTTATGCAGGTGCTTGCGGGTTTTTACAGATGCAATGTCGCCTCATGGAGCCTCATGAATGAGTTTTTCTTTTGCCCTGTTTAATTTATCTTTGTCTTACTAACCTATTTTTTGCATTTTGTTTTTCCTGTTAAGCACTTGCATACTGCTTACTAACAACGTATGCATGGACACTGGAGGTCTAGATTCGTTCAAAATAAATAAATGTAGCTTCGTTTAACAAAAAAAAATTAGAATCTTGCGAGAGCCTTGAAGGAGTAACCATCAGTTACTTATACCAAGGCGGGTAAGAGGTGGATTACCTCCACTGCCCAAGAATACAAATAATACGGCTTGTTGTTTTATTTTTGACTTGAATAATCAATATTTGTTATAAAATAGCTTTTATTTAAACTAGACACTTCAGATTGCAAAAGCTGTGAGCATTTGACACAAACATATTTTTTGGTTCGTACATCAGATATGCATGTAATAAATACTAGTTTAATTAAAGTTAGCTCTATAGAAACATACCTTACCCGTATTAATAATTTGTTGCACTCAGTTTATTGTCCTTCAACTTTGTCGTACACAGTTAATACGTATCTGTTGGACTTGGCTTTCAATATCAAATTCTAAACAAACTAGTGCTTGCAATGTTAGGAACGCTTCCTTAGAGAACTAATTTTCTGTTTCGATAGTCACTTTTAACTATTTCAAGTGACTTTAAATAAATATAAAAAAAACTAAACTTCCAAGTAAAGCTCAATGGCCGTACTAATCTTTCAACACTTGTTTTGCTAAGATGGAAAAACCAACGGTGATAGTTTGTCGAAAATAAGCTTAGCCTCACATGACTTATTGTTGTTTACGTAGATACATACATAGGTAGTTAATGTGTAAATATGTTGTTTTGGTTCAATTTAAGAAGGTGAAAGGGAAAACCCCGTGATATTCGCAACAAATGATTGGTCTAAAATTAATTGGCTTTAGCGTGAGAGAGACAGCGTAGCTAAAACCGGTTCAACCAATATTACTTTGCCAGTTAATTCTTAAGAATGAATAAGAAGAATTTATCATTGTATGTGGCGTTCTCTATCGACGTCAAAACTAACTATTTATTGAACATCATTAGTGAACTGAATCCCAGCTAGAACTAGGTAGACGCTTTCCGGATTTTGTCTTTCCTTTGTCTAGACAGAAACTGCATAAATGATTTTAATCAATATCTCATTACAATTTTGTCAACAGTTTGCAAGAATTATTTTTGATGTAATTGTGCATCTTTGAACACGATAAAAATTAATTAATATGCAATTTGCTTCGTTTGCAGTAGATTTAAAAAAAATATTTACCACTTACCTACTAAATGCATTATTCATTAAAAATATATTTATAGACATCGTAAATAAGACGACATTTTGACATAAAATTTAAATATTTTAATTTCAGATCCCAAAAGGATTATTCAATAAGAAATAGTACCTAGTATAAAACATAAGTCATAAAAACTGTCTGCAGGTTACGAGTGTGTTTATAAAATTAAAGCCTCATTACGATGCTTATCGATAAATTACTTGTCTCTAACGATGATTTTGATAATTTCAAAAGGCATAAATTAGAATTGCTGATAGTTATGTCAAAAACAAACTTAAATTTTTTACTGAAGGTCAAAGTCGACATTTTAGATAAATATAGATGGAAGGATTGTCAACAGGGTTTTGATAAGTGGGCATGTAATGAGATGGTCTTTATTAGAATCCGAATTCAGAATTACAAATAACTATTTTAGTATTTTTGTTAATTTTTGCGTTTGCCTACAAGATGGGTTTGTGTATATTCAGTAGTTCCCAATCTGTAGTTCGCGAGCTGAGGTCTAGGTAAAAAAAGTCTGAAAAAATCACCTTTACCATATAAAAATAGTACTAACACATCAAGGATCGCAGATTTCAATTGTGAATTTTGAAAATTATCATTACTTCCTTATTTTAAATTTACCTACTACCATGTATGAAGAAAAATGTCCAGACAGGGGTATAAATTGATTGTGTTAGGAAAAAGGTTTTATGGCCACTGTTCTCAAGAACCAAAAGAGTAATAGCAAACAAACTTATAAGATCCCCACGGAAGCTGGGGAAAACGTAGTCCTAACCTCAGAAAGGTCGGGAACCCCTGGTATATACATTATCTCAACGAAATTTAGATAAAGATTTGTCGGCAAAATAACTGGATTTATAACGGCCAGGTTATCACAGGTTATCAAGTGCAACAAATAACTCATCGATCTGTCAGGCCACTTGAACACTCGAGTTAATTTTCGTTATTTGTTTTTGGGGTGTTATGCCGTGTTGCGCTACCTCCTTCTTTAGCCAACGTTTCGGACATCGTTGCAGTGTCCATCATCAGGGCAGATCCGGCAGATCCGGTAGATGTGTGCCGTCCGGCAGATCTGCCGGATCTGCCCTGATGATGGACACTGCAACGATGTCCGAAACGTTGGCTAAAGAAGGAGGTAGCGCAACACGGCATAACACCCCAAAAACAAATAACGAAAATGCTTTTGGCCGTGAAAATCTTAAAACTTATCACTCGAGTTAATATTCAACTTATAATAGTTCTGTTGTTATTAAATCATGGGACGGTTGTTTCGAAATACTTGGATTATAACAGAACTTGACTAGGACTTTTTCAAAACTTGAATATTAACTTTGAAATTTGATGAATTGTTCAAATTTTGTGAAACAACTCATCATAAACAAGGTGGGTTGTTTGGGATATTTGTTGCGATTGTCGCGTAGGTGTTCTAAAAAGTGGGTGTGTTGTATCACAAAGTTTTGGAAACCCTGACCTAGCACCAGTAGGTATATACAATTTCTAAGTGGTTATCAGAAAAAAACCTTTGGAAAAGTTTAGTAGATAAACCCTGACCTAGCACCAGTAGGTATATACAATTTCTAAGTGGTTATCAGAAAAAAACCTTTGGAAAAGTTTAGTAGATTACTTAAGGTACATTTTGTTGTACTCAAGGAATTAAAGAAATTCCTACTTTATTTGCGTTATCTATCAGTTTTAACTTGTTATGTTTCAGATGAAACTAGCTTTTACTGTTGACTTTATTCACATCAAAGGGTTTTACAATGCTTTGTGCACATTTGTGTCAAAACCTGATAGTGATATTAAGATAAGACACTCATAACCGAAACGTTATTTAGAATGCTTTCGCTCAAGAATAATATACACATTTATAGAAAATTTCACCAAATAATGATTTTTTTAGTGTGACTTTGCATACCCAAAGTTAGTTCTGCATTTGATTAATTTCTTGGTAATGAATTCGACCAAAAAATGAATTTCTGCGCAATCGGTTAAGTATACCCAAAGGTTGTTCTAAATTTGATTAATTTCTTGGTAATGAATTGGACCAAATAATTAATTTCTGGGCATTCGGTTACGTATACCTAAAGTTTGTTCTAAATTAGATTAATTTCTTAACTGTAAATAATAATATTATTCATTGAAAAAAGGCTCACGCGTGCTGCCTACGTCAGCAAAAAATCACGTATTTATGAAAGCCGTGCGTTATTAATACTATGGAATTTGTTTCCATAATAAATATTAGTGTAAAGGAAATTCTAATAAGATTAGGTGCATTATAATATGCGAGCCTGAGGTGTGTAAATAACCCCAGACCCTCTGGGCTTAATACCGAAAGATATGATTATAAAAATCTACTTGCGCGAACAAAATATCACAAGGAATGACAATCAGACAACTCCAGGGAAAATAAGAGATCCACCAACTTTGTTTTGTAGTTATATGCAGTTTGGAGGCCTCCGTAATCTTATCCGCTTAAAATTCAGATCTGTAATTCCTTTTCTGACTTGAAACTTGCACAAGAGATGAGATTTGTCAATTAATACACAACTAGTAAGTTTTTACAATGACAAGAAAATTTTCCATAAAACAGACGATGTCAGTTATTTACTTGTTTGGATTCTATTTTTAAAAACAATCCATTCAGGTGTCTCTGTTAAATCCAAAGAGTGAGTACTACCATTGCTGTGATACAAATATATTTATTTAAATTTTCGAACAAACAAAATAAACATATATTGTAATGCCTAACCATTAGGTAAGTAGGTACTAGCTTCCTAGCCTAGTAATTTGAATTATTACAGATTGTACTGATGACTTAGGTATTTAGTATTAGTTTGTAATAGAGAAATCGTGTTAACTCAGAATATTCTTAACACACTGTGTCTTGGCACACATGCACCCCTAGCTTAATTCACATTCCAAAATCGTCTCGTACATTCTCTTATTTTATTCCGACTCTTGGACTGTTTCTGCCGGGGCTTTCCCGACTCTTTCTACCACCCACTTCCGCGTTACACGCACCTACTTGTTAAATATGCCCTTACACAATTTTCGGGATTCTTCGTTTGTAATAATAATAATACTTAAGGGGGTATTTTCATACCATTAAAAATGTGTGAAAGAAATCTTAAAAAAATTATTTTTCTGATTCTGATCATTCTGGTAAAAATTTGTAATTTTAATATTTTCATTCATAATTATTGATTTGAAAGGGCGCACGTTCCGACAACGTCATTATGACGTAGAACCGCCACTGGCTATAAGACGACGGTCACCAACGTTGCCTGGCGTGACGTCAACGCCGCTGAATTCACGAATAAAAACGTACATATCGTTTTGGTGGCAAATCAAAAAAGGCACATTTTAAATCGTTATAGAAAATATATTCGTCAACATAAAAATAAAATAAATATACCTTCATTATCATAATTTTTTTCAAGAATAAAAAACCAGTGAAAATACAAAACAATACAAAAGCATTCTTTGTATTCTAAGAAAACACATTTTTTATTGATAAGTTAAGAAGTATTTATTATGATATCTATGAGTTTTGGGATATGAAATATAGGTTGGTATTAATGTCACATTCTTAAGCAATTGCATTAATTATTATCTTTGAAGTGGTAATCTATATTACTGCATTACAACTTTATCAACATGGCCGTTGCAGATTCTCCGACATACAGTCGACATTATCAGATAATAAATAATAATACTGATATCAACATCTTAAATTATATGAATAATTCTGATAGCGGAACTCATTGTGGGACACGAGGAGGCCGATAATGGCAATATTTGAATAGAAGCCATTCAAGTTAATACCAGAATGTATTTAATCAGTTTAGCTGTACCCTTACACATCATACTTCCATTTTGATATCACACTGTGTGGCTTGTTGCTTTATATCTATATCACACAAAATCTGAGTCGGTAGTAGGTATTGCTAAGTAAGTACCACGTTCTAGGTTGATTTTTAATGACATATTATCGATTAAAAAAATTGTCACTAAATTCTACAAATCGACTGCGAAAATGATAACATTCCATTTTACTTATCTGATTTAGAAAAATTGAAAAAAATAATTGACTGAGCGTAGTGAAGTCATGTTTTAACTCTACAGTTTTGTTTGTTTGTTGTGTGGTCGTTATAATGGTTCAGTAAAGATTCTTTTTTCAAGTGTAAAATCGTCGTGTTTATTTGAGTTTGTTATTCACAATTTTTTCTCATTATTAAGTTACGTACCTGCCTGAAGAGTGTTTGAAAAGGGATTTTTATTGAGGAAGTGACGTTTCTTGGACAACTTGTATAATTCCTTATTTGAAATTTAAAAACGTTAAATAAAATATATGGTTTATAATTAAGTAGGTACTCACAAATCTTGATATCAGAAATTCAAATTTAACATTATCATCAAACTGCCATTTAGCGTAATTATGTTTTTTTTTGACATTTAAAGGTCCCCGTTAAGCGCCGATTCTCGATGCGTTTCAGCTTTCTACCAATTGTAATAAGTTGACAAGCTTAACAACATGACAGTTTTCCTATTCTGCTTATTAAAAAAACGCTGGAAATGGCGGTGTGTAGGTAGCCATTTGATCATAATATTATCACGTGTAGTATCACTGTGAAACAACTGGGTCTTAGGACTTCTCATAATCTAGATCTGAATGTCTTTTTCTTTCTTTGCGACTCGCACAAAAATAAAAGTGATTACCTGAATAATGAGCTCAAACTCTGCAATTTCATAGTCGATTATCATTTCCTTAGATGATTATGTTCAAAACAATTATTATGAACTTACTTGAACGTCGTATCTTGCGTAGAAAAATTGATAGGAAGACGATTGAATTCCTGATATTATCGATGACAATCAGCTCCTTCGTAGGAACAATAATAATACTTGATCAAATACCAACTGATCAATAAACGACCTTCATTGACAGCTCTAGTATCTACCTATTATTATCGGTATTGAAACAACTAAACAATTTCAGTCATCGTATGATGCATCCATAATTAAATAAATATTATGTTCTAAAACTGACACCAATGCGTTTACACTGTTTTATAGTTGTGTTTATAATTCGCAATAACATTTAAGCAGATTAAATTATGAACCCTTCGCTTTTTGATGTGAAACAACGTTATAATTTATGTAATTATTCTAGTAAGTAATCAAATTATACAAAATGATTATTCATGCATAAAGATAGACTAATATAAATCAGTGTTAGTTGTCAGGCAATGTGGCTAGAAGAAACGTGTCGTTGAAAACATTGAAGATTTCATTTTATTCCGTTTAATCACAGGAGACCATGTTTGGGGAGGAATGCAGATCCCGCCAATGTGGGGGATTTTAATAAAAAATGCACTTTATAGATGAGAAAAGTGTGGAAAAGTTGAATAAAAAAGAAATTAAGGTGCGCTCGGCAAAATTGAGGGAGATACAGCCGTTTAAAGTATGAATAAAATGTCTCTTCCTGAACCGATACTACGCCATTGCCAATGTTTGGTTTATGCCGAAAACGATGTTTTTACCGCGTTTTAAGTGGAGAACTTTAATCTGGAAGGTGAAAGAAAGCGCGGAAAGCAATAAAAAAAAGAATAAGTAATTAATTTGCAATTGCGTTAAGTAAAATTTCACTTTGCCAATCAACACTATTGACAGCCCACCCGCCATTTTTTCAATTGTCACTATAATGTTGGTATCCCTGACCTGATGCAAACAACAGCTAGACTGTAGCCGACTTCGTGAGATACATGAGGCGCGTAATTATGAAATTTGTGTAGCGGACTTTTTTTCAACGATTTTTTAAACTGTTTATCACCTTCCAAATTAAAGTAACCTAACCTAAGACTACGCTAAACATGGTTTGTGCCCCTTTATAACGCCTACTCGCGTCAACGCAAGAAAAACATCCCAGTTTTCAAATAGTTTAGCGGCTACGCTAGGTTTGTGTAACATGGTTTATGTAACATGGTTTGTGCCCCTTTATAACGCCTACTCGCGTCAACGCAAGAAAAACATCCCAGTTTTCAAGTATTTTAGCGGCTACGCCAGGTTTGTGTAACATGGTTTGTGACCATTATTAATTCTGTTTTTCATAATTACGCGCCTTATTATATATCACACGAAGTTGGCTACAATAGTATCATTCTTCGTTTATAGCAAGTCTGAGATACCAACATAATAGTAACAAAATGGCGTAGTATAAGTTCACGAAGTGTCATTTTATTCATTCTTTAAACGGCTGTATCTCCCTCAATTTTGCCAAGCGCACCTTCATTTCTTTTTTATTCAACTTTTCCACACTTTTCTCATCTAGAAGGTGCATTTTTATTAAAATCCCCCACATTGGCGGGATCTGCATTTCACCCCATGTTTGTCCCAGCTCACATAGGTCTCATATAAATCGCTTTAACTCCCTTACTATCGCAGGGAAAAATATGTTCTAACCAGTGTAAGAAAGGCAAAACACCACACTTTATATTCAAATCTAAAAAATAACCACCAAAGTAGTAAAATCACCTTTATGAAATCAAAGTTTTGAATCGCAATTTGAAAATTTAAATTAATTATTTTCACATGAAACAACAAAAAAAGTGAGGTGATAATAACGTTTATTATTCATTTTTCTTATAAAATACGTGTTTTCTTTTTTTTTTAATCGGTAGTTTTAATTAGAAAACGCGAAAGGTGAGCCATTTTTAAAACTTTTTTATGTTTGCGTGCAAAAATTTTATATTTCATTACCTTTCTAAAACAGTTTTTAGTTTTCGGATACATTTAGAAATATTATATTTATTTATAAGTACATGTTACACGATTAATACATTTATTTGAGAAGATACATTTATTTGGATTTTATTGGAAAATTGAAATATTTCTCTACTAAAATACGGTCTGAGAGGTTAAAAGCTGCTACGTAAATGAAAATTCTTCAAGAGTGGAAGTTTTATAACGAACTAGCGGACCCGGCCACACGTTGCTGTGGATAACGAAACATATAAAATCCACACCACCCGCTTGCCAGCTGCCCGCTGCCTGAATTAAATATTTGAATTTCTAGGCTTTTATCTACTATAGTGTATTATACATATAAACATTCCTCTTGAATCACTCTGTCTATTGGTGAAAAGCGCATGAAAATCTGTTGCGTGGTTTAAAAGATAGTATATGCGCACATACATTTTGAGCGACTTCATTTTATACTATGTAATGATACTGGATCAAGTTTTTTTATGACTGGATTCAGTCGGAAATAATGTAAACACGATGATTTATAAGTGCGAAGTTTTCTCATTCACATTGTTAGTAGTGTTGATAAAAAATATAAACACTGCCGATACATTCCACATTCTTCAGTATATTGTTTGCATTTCATAAATATTTATAAATCAACGCGTAATGCGTTTCCTTGTTATAGTATTGTGTCTAGAAAAATAATTTTCCAAATACTTGGCACGTGCCAGAAAATCAATTGATAGTAAGAAACCGAAGCCGTTTAAAAATCTTTACTTGTTCCTTGGTCGATTAAATGATTACTATACACTTCATATTAAAAAAATACTGAAAAGTGCAATGGACAAATAATTAAATCGGAACAACATAACTATTAATGACTCAATAAAAAACGGGATTATAAAAGTGATGCTTTAATCTACCAAATAAGCATTTTATCTGTAGAACAATGAATAATGGATGTCATAACTTCAGTTATTGCAGAGCTATTTCAGTATTCGTGTAATATTTCTGTGTCAAAGCTGTTTTAATCCTTTAATTAAATATTTTACGATTAATTAAGATAAGTTCTAACGATAAGATGAGATATTTTTAGACAAAATGCAAATTTTTTTACTTCATGCATTAACACACTTTTTTCTATTTTTTTTTTATCACGATGTTATCATCATCAGATCATCACTAAAACCCTTGTGTCGGGATGTTTCAACCTCCGTCACATTTGATTGCCGATCAAATTGATGATCAGAGCCATTTTGGATATTTGACATTTTAATGGTCCTTGGTTAAACGCCGATTCTAGCCTCGTTTTATCTTTTGATTAAATTGTGAACAGTCGCTATGCACAACAACATAACCATAATGTTTGGCAAAATATCAAAATTGTTAATAATAATAATATTTCATTAAGGTTGATGTACCCAAAGTAGTATGTAAACTAAGTTTAGGCTTCCCTACGCATTTGAATTACTTTATTAACCAGTGATTCCGGACGATTGGAGTTAAAAATGTACATTAAATTTTGGCCTCCGGTGACAATTTTGATGTTTTTCTTTTTTATAGCTAAAAACAAAAAAAAAAATCACTAGAAATTGGACAGTTTGGATCGGGGAGAAGGGTTGGGCGATTACTCTGGTGAGTAACCAGTGACGACATGCAAGAAATTTTTGTTGTTTATTTTTGATGTCACCGGGGACCAAAATTTAATTTACATTTTTTACTCCAAATACCTATATTGTCAAGAATCACTGCTAAGCCAAGTACACCCTTTAACAGTCTTAAGCCTGTGTAGATGACTTTTAATGGTAGCGGCTGTCATACTTGTACATACTCGTAACATGGACGAAATAAAAGAGCTTAAACTCATCGTGTAAAACCGATTGATAATGATTTTGGGTGCCGAAACACCTGTCTCGCAAAACTAATAGGTATTCAAAGTACAACTGTCATAAGTACCCATTTTGAATGTGTGAGTTACTCGCAAAACAAATAAAGCGGCAGATTTTGTAGGTTAGGGAACGTACCCATACTACGTGACCAACTTTTTGCAATTTTTAACCCCCTCTCCCCCCCCCCCCCGGTGACCAAAAACCTAAGCAACCCGCCGCTTATTTGTACCAAGCGTGGTATTTTGTAGACCCCCCCCCTGAACAGTTCACGTAGTAGTATGCTCCCTTAGGTAAAAGTAACATGTTTGTAATCCGTTTAGCCGTCAATAAATTATTGTTGTTTCAGAATTGAGAGGCGGTCCCCTGGGTGCCGTGTACCGGTTGGCACAGTTCCACTGCCACTGGGGCTGCTCCGATGGGCGCGGTTCCGAGCACACTGTGGACGGCAAGGCCTACTCCGCCGAGCTGCATCTGGTGCACTGGAACTGCACCAAGTACGCTTCCCTGGATGAGGCAGGCGGACAGCCCGACGGACTCGCCGTGCTGGGAGTATTCTTGAAGGTAATAATCGATTTTATTTACTTAGATACGTCTGCAGACTTCTGCGCTCCTGTGAACGTTACACGTTACTCTGCCTAGAGCGATGATAGCTGACCTCCGATATTAGAGGAAATCAAATGAAGAGTAATGTGTACAAAGATGCATTGGATTGATGCATACCTTTAAAAAATCCATAACGTTATAAAATTCCTTCACCTCCAGACCACACTGTGAGCTTCATCGACAGTCGTCCAGAGGAAGACCAAAGAACTCCTGGATGACTCAATGCTCCAAAATATCACAGAGAAACGGCCTGGATGAAAGCGTTACCCAGAACCGAAGAAGATATGGCATATGAACGAGAAGAGCCGACCCCAACAGCCTACCTAGGCAATGAGTTGGGACAGTGCAAGGAAAAAGAAAAAGAAGTTATAAAATGCCTCCATTATTTACCATAGACTCTGAACGTTCTTGGAGGATGTAGACTCCTCGTCTGAAGAAATGTGGTAATTTGAAGACGATGAATTTGTCAAACCAATTGTCATGTGCAGCATCGTTATGAAAGGAGATCTACCATAGCAGAGAACGGAAAATATGAATATTTTATAGAACAAGATTAGGAGAATTAGGTGGATGTGAATAACTCTCCGACCGAGCTATCAAATAGCCGCTTTTGTAATGTTAGCAGGCCGAATACATTATCCCCGTAAACAGAACAGATAGTTCTAGCGATCTACTAAAAAAATACTTATAAAATGTTGTAGATGGTATTTATTGTTCTTGTCACTTTCATGTCTAAAAAATTGAAATTAAAGATTTGCTTTTTTAATAAAATATGTCTAAAAATTATCTCAAAGCACTATTGTATTGAATTTCAAAAACGGCACGAATATTTGGAATTTATTGTGATAAGAACATAATTTTCGTTTCCATTACTGACCTAGAATCAAATTGATGAAAATCACTTTCATTATTCGATCACGTGTCTGTGCCGGTCAGATAATTATAATAGGCATCAATTATTATTGTTGTTGTTTTCTATAAAATAATGTAATTTACATACCACCAGTTCAGCCTTCATACTACCTTAGCTAAAGCGGAACTAATAGACCTGAGATCCTAAATATCTGTTATGTTTTTATGATTCACCGGATATAATTAAGCAAAATAACACGTGAATAATTTATTACACGTAGTAAACTAATATCGTACTTGTTATTGTACTATTAACTAACACAACGACGAATATTATTAATGTCCATTTTATAAATTGTCACTCGGGAACAACTCATTTACGTCTCATAGAAGTCGTCTCTCTTGCTGTCATGGTGAGAAGTATGATCTAAATTTAAAGGGTGCTAGAAAGAGAAAGCACCACGCTTCATATTCAAATATATAAAAGCTAACCACAAAATAATTAAATGTACTTACACCTTTATGAAACCAAAATTTCGGACAGCAATTTAAACAAAAAATGTAACTTTGGGATATTTGATTAATTACGAGTATTTTCACATGAAACCACAAAGGGAGGTGCATTTGTCTAATAAAACAAGTGCGTGTTTTTTTTTTAAGTCAACAATTTTTAAAACATTTTATATTTGAATTCAAAAATTTTATATTTTAAAATTACATGTTTATTTCGAATTATAAAATTTAAACGCGTATTTTATCACATTTCAAAAACAGTTTTTTTGTTTTCAGGTACTTTCAGAAATATTCCATTCAATTGGATTTTATTTCAAAGCATAAATATTTCGACCTTCCAACAAAACATACCCGAGGTCTAAAGGGTTAAGTTTCAGGATCGTGCGAAGTATTTTAATTGAAAAATGCGTGCGAAGTAAGAAGTATTCATTCTCTTTTAAAATTCCCGAGCATTATACAGCCTGGACATGGTCTTAATGATTTATGGTTTGTTATATTAGGTCCTTACATATGAAATTGGCGTTTTGTATGGGAGGAACATTAAGTCGATTTTTTTAAAAATATTAATATATTTATTTAATCAAAGTATATACCATTGCTATCTATGCACTTTTGCCATCTCATAGGTAGTTCATCGATCCCTTTACTAAAAAAACCATTCGGACGGGAATCAATAAAATCTTTGAAGGCGGTTTGGACTGCCCCATCGGAGTTGAATTTTTTCCCTTGCAAGAAGTTATCCAAATTTCGAAAAAAATGGTAATCTGTTGGGGCAAGGTCTGGAGAGTATGGTGGATGTCTTAGACATTCCAATTAAAGCTCCTCTAATTTGGTAGCCGTCTGTTGTGCAGTGTGTGGTCAAGCGGTCAACGCGCGTTTGTTGATTTGCTTCACTCAATTCGTGAGGTACCCACCTTTCAAGCCTTTTCACCTTCCCAATTTGCTTCAAGTGGATTAAAACAGTTTTATCACTAACACCGCAGCCTGCAGCTAGCTCGGACGTGGTTTGAGATGGATCCGCTTCCACAATAGCCTTCAATTCTTCATTATCAATTTTGGTCTCCGGCCGTCCACGGAGCTTGTTCTACAGGTCGAAATTTCCAGAACGAAAATGTTGGAACCAAAAACCCACTGTGTTTTCTTTTGCGGCACCGTCGCCATACACATCATTAATCCTTCGAGCCGTTTCTGCAGCACTGGTGCCACGGTGGAACTCGGACTTGTAAATAACGCAATATTTCAAGTTTTCCATTTTGTAAACTAAGTGACGCAAAGAAAAAAAAACAATTAAGGAAATAAACAAATGAATTATAATTTTCGAAACACAAATACATGAGTAAATAGCTGTATAAATTTGAATTTGGAATTCCTAACCAAAGAGAAGATATTTGAGATCAAAGTTGCTAGTACGGCAAAACGCCAATTTCATATGTAAGGACCTAATATATGATATGTTCGTAGGCGCCACACAATGCATACAGATTGTCACTCAAGTAGGTATGTGGTATGCACTACCTATGTAGAATGTAGGTAACTTAATAATAGGTACCAGTCTATCTTATAAATAAGGAGTTATTACGTATTTATGTTCGAGAGGAATTAATTACATTTATCAAATATCATCAAATGTAACCATCGGTTAAAATAACATCAAAATACACGCAGCAATTTTCTTGTCAGATTAATTAATTGAAGAGGTAATATAATTAAATTATACTGAATTTTAATAAATGAATCAAATAATGATCTACAATTTATTACAACAACAATCATACTCCTATGGTTATTGTGCATTATATTGCGTATGCGGCACAATATACGCCGCTTGCGGTTGCTTCGTTCCTATCCCATAATTCAAATGTATACGCAGCATTAGATAATAACGAAATTACTACAAAGGTTAACCAAAATTCTTAGAAGTAGGTGCATGATAAAATTGAGAGAGTATCATAATTTAGAAATCTTCAAAATAAAGGCATTGGCTAAAATGGCTATGACGGCATTTTTAAAGATTTCAGAATTTAAAAAAAAGTTTAAAAGAAGATCTCGTGGTTCTTACCCCGGTTGTGGCAATTTAACAATGCCTTATTTTCGGAAGTCATTTTTAAATTTAGGGACATTAATAATTCTCTCTAATATTTTTAGGAAACGCGGTTGAACATTTTATAAGGGATTCTCGGGAACATTCTGTCCAACTAATCGATAAACTGTACTTGAGTATGTGCATTTGAGAAATTTTTGTGGCTTCGTTTCCGTCCACCAGGTTTTATAGGTGGCGTCTAATGTTTATCTGTGTATGAAACGTTACAATTTGAAAAATAGTGGCTTGAGAAAAAAATCGAGTGCAGTTCACACGCGTTAGAAGTGAAACCTTTACCCACACAATCTCAAGCCTTGAAAAGTAAACTCATAATCAAAACGGCCAATGCGCGCAGCTTGACAGAGTGCGACGCTTCGTAGGTACTGTACGTAGGTAAGGTTTCATTCTATATTATTCTCTCGCAGGCTAAATCCTGTAGATGTATGTGTGTGTCTCTTTTTATTGTCGCTATTTTGAAGTGAAAACTTCTTTAGCGCCGTTGTTTTTTTAAACTCTATGAAACGAAAAATAGTGACACACTAACAAGGGACAAACACATACACATACACCTATAGGATTTAGCCTGCGAGAGAATGAGATGGTATTATCGGTCTCTTTGTGCGGTGTTTCGTAGCTTCCCCACTCTTGTCTACTCTAGTTTTCTGAAGGCTTCACTTCTACCGCATGTGAATTGAACACTCTGTTTTTTTTCGTTACATCGAGTTTCAAATCACAACGGTACTAATGAAATTTTCACTTCGAAAATCGTGATAATCATCACACTTCTCCCCTGGGCTAGACAGAAAACATTGTTTCGTTCATATTCATACATCGTCTCATACGTACTCTGTTATAACGTTATCATTTTATAACCATTCCTTCCCGAAGGCTTCACGAATTCTCGGCGCTTCCCCGTCAACATTAATTATTTCGAACGAATCAATAACCAAAATAGTTCTAAAGATTTCGGTTTGTTTTGGATACAAATTCATTTCCTTCGTCTTATATTTTTTTGGCTATTATAATCAAGAGATTGGTCGGTGAGATTTTCCTTGTAACGTTTAACCACCTTTCACCGCGCAGTTATTTTTTCCCCATAGGATTCGACTCGAGCGAAAAGAAAGCTACTTACGTCATCTTTATTATGTACGTCGTATACTTGTAAATGTGTACATATAATATTCTGCACGCGTCACAAAGAACTACCCACATTTAGCTTATGTCTTCAATTTAAAATTTGATGATTAGTTAATAATTAATATCTACTAAATATTTTGTTATTATTTGAACTAATTTTAAAGTTTTTGTTTCTGGCAATTCATTAATTTTTTAAATTAATTTTCACGTTCTGTGTAAGATCTATTCAAGTTCTGTTATTATATAATTGTAGGTCAGTTGTTTCATAAAACTGAAATAAATACAGACCTTGAATAGAACTTACATAGAACACAAAATTTAACTTCAAATGTTTGATGACATAACCTGTCCTAAGTTCAAAGTTCATTCCGTTGATCGAAAAAGCGCTGAAATGGATAACTTCACAACCGATCAAGTGTATACCTATCAAATAATATTGCACTGAAAATAATAATAATACATTGCTGTTTCTTGACCCCAGTTGATTCAGCCACAAGAGAGGATCAATAAATTAAAAATATAATATTGTAAAATGTTACACTCATTTCGCTTTCCACCGGTATTTATTTTTCCAATGTTTGAAAAATGAAAGAAATATCGTAAACATCACTGCTAAAATTATTTTGTGTTTTGGAACATTTATTATTCATTACTTTAAGTAAATATCTGCAGTTTCTTTTGATACAAACCAGGAAATTCAATTAATTGTATTATGTACTCTAATTAATTTTATGTGATAGTGGTAGTCGCCGCCCAGCTTCGTATGAGTTAAAACACAATTTTCTTTTTGAAAAATGTCTCACGTATTTTTAAAAAATGTGAAAGAAAAAACTGTGTTCTTTTACTTTTTTTTGGATTTAAAAAATCATGAACGGCGCGAAACGCCGTTCGCAGTTGCTTCGTTCCTTTCCTTCCTTTCGTTCCTCAGCTCGCGTTCATGCTCGTGCATGTATACGCAGCATTATGTCAATGGCAATAAAATTCATTTTATGTTTATTCATAGTTTGAAAATACTATTTTCATCCAAATTTTACAGCTGTTGACAATATAAACACACCTCATTATAAACACGCTTGTTTGCTTATTGTTTAGGTTCATTTGAATTACTAATCGGATTATATCAACTTGCTATCACTTCATTTGCTATCTTTTAAAACTGTGAATTGAAGTAAAATACCACAGGACCTTAACAAGGAGGACATATTTTAAATCTTATAAATCATTTTTCCAAAATACCTTCATTTTCAATGCTTTGATTTCCGTCTGTAAAAATCTTATCACATATTTGTGTACCAACTATAGAAATGTTAATCAAAGCCCATATACATTGTTTAGATTGATTTTTAGAAAATCAATACAATATGGCTATTCAATTCATACAAGCGAAACCACGACGCATATTTCAGAAACATGTGATATCCGCGTGATTGAAATTCTAGCAGCCAAACAATGAAAGATTTAGTTAAGTACCTCTTATTCAATTATAAAATAGTTCGCACATGTCTGTTACTCTGTTGCAACATCAACAGTTTATGATTGTATATCACGGTGCTAAGATATTATTTATTTTCAACTGTGTGGAAAAATAAGGTATGATGCCCTCTTCTTCTCTCCTATATGAGGTTGGCTGTCATCAGTGCAACTTCAGTCTGTAGGTTGCAGCTCGAAAATACTCAAAAATTGGTGTAAACGATTCAAAATAGTGTACTTGGTAACAGTCAAAAGAGCTTTGGCGAAGTTTGCAAGACGCGAAATTTCGTACGCGAAAATACTAGCAGAAAGTTATACGAGTCCTATTTATTCGTATGAAAATAAACTTGCGTAACTATTATTGAGTCTAGTTAGGCATCCTCACAACGTGCTTTTAGCTTGTTTATTTGTAGTTTAATTATTAGTGGATACCAATATTCTTGATATTCAAATAAAAATTGTTTAATATGCGTGAATATCATATCCCTGACTTTTGCCCGTTGCCTTTTTGGATTTACATACATAAATACATACACACATCGATAATAAGTATGTCAAAATAACATGGTAACCGCAACTGACGAAAATTCATCAAGATATAACACAGTTTAGCACGAAAATATTCCATAGCCTCAGGCAGGTTATGGATGCTTGCAAATCAAATTTGTACCATAATTAGCTTGTCTACTTGTCGCCCAAGGCTTCGAAAGCATATTATTCAGTGCTTTTTTAAGCACTTAAAAAGTGCAAAATAATTTTGCGCTGGAGGGATAGGAGTATTAAGCAATTTAAGATTCATTATATGCACAAAAGTACTTAGATAAACACTATTTTCATTTTTGTTATGTAACTTATTTAATACCTACTTATCATTTTTCACAAGGCAAGAAGATACTATCGTATATGTAGACAGATACATCTTCTTCTTTGTGTGCCGTATCAGGTCCCTCCGACGTTGGCGATCACTCTTGGGAATGTCTCTCTGTCTTGCGCTGCCCGGAATAGCTCCTCCACACTTCTAATGCCGGTATATTCTCGTATATTACGCAGCCAAGACATTTGTCTCCTACCAGGCCCTCGGCGACCCTCTATCTTGCCTTTCAATATTAGATGGAGCAAGTGATACTTCTCCCCTCGAAGTATATGACCCAGATATGAAATTTTCCTGACTTTTATTAATGTAAGCAGTTCTCTATCTGCTCTATCCCGCCTGAGAATTTCTGTGTTGGTGATCATGTCGGTCCATGGGACCTTGAGCATTCTCCGGTGAAGCCACATTTCAAAAGCCTCTAACCTGTTCATGACAGATACATAAGTATATGATTTAATATTTAGTTACAAGGCAATAACTGCTTTATTTTATAGGTACTAATAAACAGGTCAATTTTTAATCAAACCATACCTGTAGGTACATCGAAATACAACGCAAAATGTTGTTGTTGGCTTGTTTTTTTTAGAATTCAAATGCCCAGTTGTGGGTGGTTTGGTATATTTATGGCCCAGTTGTTTCACAGAAATTCAAATATAACATTATCATCAAAAGGCCATTCATCGCCATTTGGTTTTGAGACATCTGAAAGTCCTCATTAATCGCCGATTGGGGGTGTTTCAGCTTTCTAACAAATTGGAATAAGCTGACAACTGTTCAAAAGCTAAAACGGACTTAGAATCGGCATTTATATTTATATTTCCTTTCATCTGTCCAAATGATAACTTTTAGATTTTTTTTCTTCTTTATTCATTGCTTTGAATGGTTCGGGAACGTACCCACTACGTGACCCACTTTTTGCAATTTTTAACCCCCCCCTCCCCCCCCTCCCCCCCCCGGTGACTAAAAACCTAAGCCGCCCGTCGCTCATGTGACCAAGCGCAGTATTTTGAAGACCCCCCCCCCTGAACGGGTCACGTATTATGGGTACGTTCCCTTACATCATTTGTGGATTTTACGACCACCATGCTAGGCTCATGGGCGTGTTATGGACGTTATGGTGGTCGATTTTAACCTCTGCTGACGTGATTTTTTTTTACGTATTCTCTGATGTGGGGCCTGGACGGTCTGTTACTTTAAATGTTTATATATTAGAGATCCGTGAAAATTTTAAGGTTAAGTTTATTGTTTATTTGAGAATTTAAATATACTTAAATAAAATACTTTTTTTTTTTTTTTTAAGTACTTATTAACTTATATTTGACAATAATTTGGATATTAAGTAAGTAATAATTTTTGGCAAAAATCACTTGAGATCAGAGATCAGTCTGTATTATCTATTAAAGTAAATAAAAACAATGAACTCACTTTAATTATAATATTTCAATAGTATCTCGAATAAACTACATAATATGTAAAACTTTAGTAAAGTTGTTTATGTTTATTTTTATAAAGTAAAAATCAACTTTAAAAAGTAACGTAAGTACTGACGATGGGTCAGAGAAAGAAATTGAATTGAATTTATTTATAGAAATTTAATTTAAAAAAATTAAAATTTAAAACTTACGGCTCTGGTGTCACTAAATTCGAAGCTACTGGAAGCGGCGTATGCATCACGCGCGGGGGAGGGGAGTATTTCGATATTATTATTATTGCTGGGTCTGAGCGGCCCCACGTCAGCAGTTAAAGGTTAACATTGCTACATTTTAATTTCTGTGAAACAACCCACCCTAATGCAGTGTATAAGCATGACAAAAAAGCGCAACCCGAATCACGAATTAGGTATGGGAAAGGAATTAAGCAACCCGCGCCGACGCCGGCGAAGTGAAAATTATAACTGCTTATGTTACTTCAATTATATTTTTCTAAAGGTGTGTTTGAATTGTCCGTAGGTTGGAAAACACCACCCGGAGCTGGAGAAGATCGCTCAGCTGCTGCCCTTCATCATGCACAAGGGGGACAAGATCACCATGAACGACTCCCCGGACCCCTCCAAGCTGCTGCCAGATAGCAAGGCCTACTGGACCTATGAGGGCTCCCTCACCACCCCGCCTTGCACCGAGTCTGTCACCTGGATCCTGTTCAAGGAACCCGTAGAAATATCCGCAGAACAGGTATGCTCACATTTACATCCTTTTGTCGTTAGTTAGGTTGGAATGTGTCACAAAAAATCAAAAGAAACACTGTCATCAAATGGACAATCAGCCAAAGACGTTATATACTGTAGAAGCGGGGTAGAAATCTCAAAGTGGGAAGCCAAAAGCAAGGCAATTGCAATGGTCTCGATTTCTAATAAATACTTTAATACTAAACTGTCACTCGTCGAGTAAGGTCGTGTCTTACCAGTAGGAAAATTGCATTTAAAAAGCGCCAAAATGCCCTCCTGTGTGATGATAAAATGTTTCCATTACACGGCAAACAGTAGTAAAAGTGAAGAAATAACATTTCATTTATATGTACACACAAATTACTTATTATTATCGATTATTATAAGCAATACAATCAATTAATTTTCATGTTGCCCGTCCGACAATTTTGTGTGTCATTAGAAAAGAAACACACATTCTTTGATTGTCTTATGGTACGGCCACACTGAGGCCACCTTCCAACTTCAAACTTTTGGAAGATTGTGTAGAAGGGTAGTTCGTGCGTTGTAAGTTCCAGTTGGAAGTTTGGCTTCGGTGTGGAAGTAGCATATCTTTTTAATACATGAATAACTTTTGAATTAAGAAATTACTGAAAACCAATGAAAACAAAACTTTGCTTACTTGCCACATTATTTTGCGAGTATGTGAGACTATGGCGAGTCTATTTATATAACGTCATTGCAGTCAGCGCCATTTTTTTTAACATTTGAAATGTTCCTCGATTCAATGCTCAACGCAGATTCTAGTTGCAGCTTTTGATCAAAGCACAACTGTGAAAATTACTGTCAGCTTATCACAATTTGATAGAAAGGTGAAACAGACCTAAAATCATGTTTGCGGTACGGATACAACTTAATTAAAATCAAAGGGAGAATACACACTACATCCCCACTTGTAAATCTAATGCAAGTAATGATTTCTAAGGACCAGAAAACTTAAAAATTGATTAAATTCTAATGAACCTGTCATTTTTTCTAGCTGAACAAATTCCGAGTTCTGCGAACATATGGCTCCAACGAAGACAGACCCTGCGATGAGGGAGTTCACATCATCAACAACTACCGCCCCCCGGTGCCCCTAGCTCCCAACAGGGAGCTCCGCGACTGCGGCTGCAACTAAGTTCCAAATCAGATCTACTTACACATCCCACCACATCACCATCAGCCCTTCAATTCAAGTCAGCTGCTTTACAAACGAGCCACCGGAAATAAACTGTAGGCACGTCATCAAAGACAGACGAGTAAGATAAGACATCTGCTACGAACCGTAAACACTTAAAATAAAGCATATTTGCAAGAAAAGCCATCAGATATGAACCATGAACACTTTATTAAAGCCAGATATCTAAGACAAACCAAAAGATATGAATCAGGCAACATTTCAGATAGCTAATTTATTCCTCATAGCTAATTTATCAGGTAAGCCATCGGAAATAAACCAATGTCTGATTGAGCCCTGTTTTATGAAATAGAATATTCACAATATTCGTATTTTTCCAATAGATTGGAAGACAAAAACTGTTAACAAATATTTTCTCTAGACAGAACGCAGACATAATATATTCACATTTACAGTCAAAATTTGTAAGAACAGGTATGGCATTTAGTGCACACTTTGAGTTTTAAATAATATTATGTAAAAATACACCATAGGCTGGCGCCATTTCTGAATAGCGCCAACAGTCTCTACACTCTATGTAGGTATTATTTTAAGCTGGTTTAGTAAGGCAAAGCATTTTTCATCAACGAAATGCGGTTTACATTCGTCAGACTGTTTTACGTCTGATGACTCCATTATGTTGTGTGCTTGCTATTTGCTATTAATGTTTGAACCAATTAATTGAATTGTTTAGTTCATCTGATTAGTGTGTTTTCGTCTAGGTATTTAAAATGTTAGAGCAAAACCGACGATCCCTTAAATTTGATAGATTTTGAAGCAATCTCTTGCCATGCTTACTAGCATCTTGATGGTTTCTAAGAGTATGATGTTACATGATTCAGTATTAATTTTGAAAAACATCTCAGTTCATAAATATTACAAAAGAAAAATTTATTTTAACTATTTTCGATAATATTGATTAGATCAAATTAAATAATAATACTACTATCAGATTCATTGCAGAATTATTTGTGTGTGTAGAGTAGATAATGATATTATAAAGTTTTGTGATAGAATTTTAATCTAATATGTGTAAGAATATAAAATATTAGCTTGTCACATATTTGAAGCTTAGGTTATAACTTTATTATGTAGTATCTTAATTTAAAATAAAGTATTTTATGTGTTAACTCTATCAATAATTATATTGTGTTAAAATTAACATAGATACCTATAAATATGGGAAGTATTTCAATTATATATTTATCGTACCAGATCCATCAACATAGAAAGACATAGGTGTGAAAGAAAGAATAACGTTATTGTAATTCCTACATAAGCACTTAGACGAATTCATGAAAATTCTTTTGCTTGAAATTATAAAGGTTTCGGTACTAAGAATATTGCATCATATACATAGATAACACCTCTGAAAAAAGACAAATTAAATGAGTCTGTGCGGTAAATAGAAATATTCCCCATAGAGGATTGTTCTGATTATTTATTTGTTAAACAAATTTCCCTTCGGGGTTTGCTTTACTCTACTCAGAATAATTGTGTTTTATGCATCATTAATGCTTTTACGTAGAAATGACATAGAAGTTACACTTTAGCCGAGGATAAGCATTGACCAATATTTGGCCTTAATATTTGGTTGTACATATTAAGTTTTATTTATGCTATAGGACCTTTAAGTTAAGGGGAATGAGGAATTAATTACTGATATTATGTTAAAAAATATATTATAAACAAAAATTTATAAACAAAACAAATTAATTAATTATGTGAGTAATGCACAAAAATTAAAAAAAAATTGGTTTAATATCTATGAAGTCTTGATCAGAAATATATGCCAAGTAAAAAATTAGGTTATATTTTAACTCTAAATGGAGTTTTCTTCATATCGGAAAATATTAAAAGTATGGAAACCATGAAATTGAAACTGTTATCTATGAACGGTCGCTTTACTTAATTGTGCATTGTTGATTTCACACTATCGCAGATCTGAACTGGCAAATAGTATTAATTCGTAGAGGCATTATCCGACTGAATGTTGGATAGTGATACATTCCAAAATAATTGAGAAATTAAACAGTTTATCTAGAGTATGAATCTCGAAAATTTTAAATGTTTTTTTACTAATATTGGGAAGGTAATACATATTTTTCTGCATTTACAATGGATACTTACGTCTCATTAAAAATATTATGTAATTATTATATTATTAAAGGAGTGGTTAATAATTGCATGCAAAAAGTATCTATTTTTAAAATGCATTTTAATGTTAATAATTTATAAACTGTGGTAAAAAGTTTCTTTCCATGTGAAATTTGATTTAAATTTGGTAATTTCCCTGCATATGTGTTTTAATATTGTCTTTAAAAAAAAGGTGTAATTATTTAATCATTCAATGTAAACACGGTAGAAAACCTGATGATTTTGTAGGAGTGAATTTGATTACCTACAAATAAATATTTATTTATGAACATCATAATTTGGATATAAATAGTACCTATCGCTGCATCACCATATTACATGCCTTAATTATGTTTAGCTTTATCAGTGATTGTTCACATAATATTAAAAATACATGTTATTAAAATTTATCTCGGGTCTTTCATTTCCCAAACCAATTTATTTTTCAGAAATGGTTCCATCCAATCACCCTTTTGGCAAAGAAGTTTTGTTTTTCGATCCCTTGAAAACTTACATAATAACAACTTGACTTTTTTATATTTAAACTGACGCTAGGTTCTACACTGCAAAGTTTGAAGTGGACTCGGAATGGGTACGGATTTAATAATAATTAAAATTAATTTACTTTAACTAATCAGGTATTTTACGATTGTGCAAGTTTTTTGTCTAAACGACTTTTAAAAACTTTTTTGTTATTTCTGCTTCACAATAGGCCACTTGCATGAATTTCATAACGACTTGGAAAAAATCGTGTGGATACATCTTTTTACTAAGATTACGAAAATGTTAGTAAATTTTTTTAGAAATGTACAGTTTTTTTTATTTTTAAATAAATAAATCCATTATTTGGGCTCGTGACGTCACTACATGAAAATGTTCCGTCTCCGAAAATGTTTCTATTAATTTTGTAAAATTCCACACTGATTTTTTTTTTTTTATATGGTATCACTTTGATTTCAGGCAAATTTTTGAATTTGTTCACTAGATTTATTGTTTGTTCTCTGTGAACTTATCATTTGGTTTGAATTTTTGACAGATGTTATGAAGAGAACCCTGTACATTTAAGATATCGGTACGTGTTTTAGAGGTATTATGATTATGGTGCTGATTTTATCAAAATCAAATTTTATAATATTCTTATTATTATTATAATTTACAAGTACATTACATTGGATTTATTAATATAGACGTTGTACATTATAATGATTTATGATCAGTAAGATGGATCAAGGAAAAAAATATATATGAGATGTAATATTTTTGGTATGCCTCGTTATTCTCCTGTGCCATTCGTGTGGAAAACGATCTTTTTTTTTTTTAAATGATTTTCGGCTATGTAATTATTGTTTTTACGCACCTATAAAATTATGTCCCATCTTTCCGGTTTATAAAAAAATGGTCTGATTTTTCGGATTGAAATTTTCAAAAAATCCCCAGGGCTTCGAAAATACGATTAAAAAAAAATACAGAATGTCTTAGAATATTTGCCTAAACCGGAAATTTTTTTTTAAAAATGCAATGCAAGTGGCCTATTAAAGCTCTTTAAATGAAACATTTCTGAACGTAGCCGAATACTAAAAATTGTTTTTGAAAGGTTATGAAATAAGCTTTCAAATTATAGTACAAATAAATATTAACATTAGTAATTATTAAAATATAGAATGCAAACATAAAAAAATTGTAAAAATGACTCACATAATGTTTTTATGTGAAAACGGTAGTAAAATCACAGAATATGTAAAAAAAACACTTATTCTATTGTATAAATGTATAATAAACAATTTTGTCACCTCATTTTTTACCATTACGTACAATAATATTTAATAAAAAATTAACAATGCTAACGGCACGTAGGCGATTTGGCAGGTGAAAACTGTTTCTACAAAATAAGTCTTTATTATAATAATAATAATACCGTAGTATTTTGACTAACTAACCATCACGCCGTTTCTCCGCAGGGGTAGGCAGAGAGGACGGACCGCCAAACAACTCGGTCTTGGCACACACTCTTTGCCTCACTCACATTCATACATCGTCTCATACATTCTCTTCTATTATTCTGACTTTTGACATGACCCGACTCAAGTATCTGATTCACTTGATCGTGCCATGTCTTCCTCGGGCGTCCCCGACTTCTTCTACCATTCACATTCGCGTCGTATATTCTTCTTACACTACTTCCTTCGTTCATTCGCTCTACATGCCCAAACCATCTGAGGGTCCCTTTCTTAATCTTACTCATTATGCTTACATCGGCCTTACATTCTTTGCGGATATCCACATTTCTCACACGATCATACATTGTTTTACCACACATACGTCTCAGGGATCTCATTTCAACAGCATTCAGTTTACTTTCATCCTTCCTCTGCCAGTTCCATGCCTCACTGCCATACATCAGGGTAGGTACCAGGACTCCATTGTGGACTGCTAGCTTCGCTTTTTTGACAGTTTTTTATTAGCGCCAACGGCATTCAGTCCACCATTAATGGAGTTACCGGCATTCACCCTTCTTGGTATTGTAGTATACAGTTTTGTGGTATTTCACTTCAAGTGCACTTAATTATAAAAGAGAATTTTTGAAGATTTTTGACCCCCCCTCCCCCCCATGTAACACGCCGTAACGTTTTACTGTATCACCTCCCCCCCCTCCCCCTACACGTTACGTAACAACCAAGTGACAATTTTTACCTGAAAGTCACAATTAAGTTGCGCAAAGTACTGGAAAATCGCTTAAATACCTTTTTTTCTCATTTTAATCGCGTTTGCGGTAATAAATAACAAAGAGATTTCGAGAACGAAAAGGATTGCCAACTTGGAAGATTTTAATTCCCTAGTTTTTTTTATCCAAATAAAGAAAAACATGTTACGTAACGCGTTGTTCGAATCCCCCCCTCCTCCTAACGCACAGTAACGTTTCACAAGACCCCCCTCCCCCCCCAAGTGCGTTACGTAATACTTGAACGGCCCCTAACTTAAATGTAATCCTATAGTCTTCCTTATGAGTACTTACAAAAATTGATTAAAAAAAGAATATACAATATACACAAAGCAATGCCAAGAGAACAAAATTAACAACAGTGCTGTTTTGGCACAGGACAATTCAAACAAGAATCAATAAAACTAAAATATAATATAGAACAGGAGGCAGTTTACATTTAGAAATAAGAAAAATTCGGAGTGCACTACTTCTATGAACAACTTTAAATAGAGATATGAAGCTTGATTCAATATGGATCTTAAACTTTTTGTTTTAGGTGTGACACTAGAACAATAACAGAGTTATAACGATTTCTGTGGGAATACACGCGTTAGCGTGAAAATACGCTTATTGTACTTGACTGCTATTGTTATACTGTCGGGTAAACACGCTTACGGGTCGGAGTGGTTAATAACATCGAAATAATTTCCACTCTAATAACCAAACCAAAAATAAATATATATATATATATAAATAAAAGAAAACTATATTATAAGTATAGCATCAGCGCCGGATCTGCCATACGTTCAAAAACGTGCAAAAAACCTGGCGCCAACTCTGAAGGGGCGCCGTGAGAAAATAAATTTGTAATAAAATTTTGTTTTAATATTCCCTGAATCGTTTAAAAATTACCCATAGTACGAAATAATTATTACGCTCTAGCAACACTTTCCAAAGAAACAGAATGCGCACGCATCAGGTTGGTATCAACGGCTTACAAATTTATAGTCAGTTACAGATTTTTTTTACAAATTCCATATAGGTAGTTTAAACGTAAGATCTATTTTCCCATATATCTTTTACCGTCTTTTACGACGAATGGGTGCGATCCAAATTCAATAACCAATCACAGCGCCGTACTTTTGTTCTAGAGAATCAAACAAACCGAACTGACAATTTTAGTTAGCGTACGCTTGCTATTGTTTTATTTTGTACGATTTAAGTCTCTAGGAGAAGGTAGTAAAAGACCATTTTCTTATGAAATCTTCAGTAAATTCCATTTACAAAAACATCGCACGGTTTATAGGATTTGCAGATTGCAACGTGTTACGTGTTTATAGTTTCATGTTTCATCATTGAGTTGACATATTATTTGAAGTTCGTTAAATGTATAATTAATATCTATTAGATTTGGTGGATTTCTTATTTTACGGTGTCAGAGTAAGCGTCTTTCGTAAGCCGTTGATACCATACGTCAGTGTTAAGTGTTTGTATGGTGTTTGTTCGCTCAATTTGGTGTTTGTTCGCTCAACACAGGGGAAATGCAAGGTACAAATTTGAGATTATATTCTTATTAGTCAGAAGCTATAGATGCTATTCTTATGTTGTACGTTGCCATGAGAACGTATTTGTATTTGCTTTTTCTATTAATATTCGCGTTGGGTATATACATAAACGCAGTAAATCTCAAGAATGTCTAATGGACCTAGTTCAGCGAAACCATCCGCATTGTCTCGTAACCTATATTTTAAATCATGGTACGGGCACAAACAAACAATTCGTTGTATTAATTTATAGTATAACTTGCAAAAAGAGTTTTTCCTAAAATAGTTAAAATAGCACCATAATTTTATGTTTACCGAATAGATTCAGAGAGTATAGGGCTCCTGGCGATTCTCTCTTTAAAAAAAACGAGTGTGAGAGCTACCGCCAGGTCACTTGGAAAAGTTACACCCTTTATATGTATTGATTTTATTTGATAAATTAGTGTAAAAAAAAAAAATTAAATAAAAAAAATAAAAAAATTGGGGTGAACGAATTTTTAATAAAAATAAAAATGTAGAGGGAAGGGGGGGCGCCATCGGTACCTACTGCACAGGGCGCCAGATTTCGTAGATCCGGCCCTGTATAGCATACAAGGATGTTTCTCAAAGGAGTGTTCTAGTCGGCGCTAAGCAGAGGTGATTGAGTTTGTAAGTTATGTTTGAAGTGTAATCTTGAGAAAATAATACATAAATTACACAAAAGTAACATGAAACCTATCTACATTACATAATAATAATGTTTATATTGTTAGGATGCCATTTTTAGGTTAAACGTTGGTCGTTAACTGTTAGGTTAGAAATTCATGTTGGGTGCTTGTTGGGTTAAAACATGGCGGTAATTAGGAGAAAGTTCCCGCACACATGGTTGTGCATGGTCGGCTAGCCAGGGAACGGATTTTCGAGCATGTGGATCCTTGGCCATGACAAGGTCGGTGTTAAGGAGACTCAGTCATCAGGAAGAAATACAGGTTGGATTCGGTAAAATATAGTGTATTACAATGATTAATGTACATACATGTGAATCCTATGCTACGCATTTATGGGGATAAACTCTCTATCCCTGTGTCGTGTAAAAAAATGAACAGGCACATCACAAACGTGTGTCAATGGAGGTACTCTAGGCGTCGCTGGAGGTGCTCTGGGCCTCCGTACTTCAGCATGGTTTTTTTTACTATATATTTTTGGGGTGTTATGCCGTGTTGTGCTACCTCCTCCTTTAGACAAAGTTTCGGACAGCGTTACAGTGTCCATCATCAGGGCAGATGTGTAATTGTTAGTGGTGAAATGTGTGCTTATGTACTTAGAAGTGATACTGTGTTGCCAGTTCCACTCCATTACGAGCTGGTATTACAGTATACTTCACAATGCTTTTCTGAGTTTAGTTTTGATGTAGCCTTCAATTACCGGATACCAAGAACTATTGAGCTTAGCTCCGTCGTCTCTATTAATATTAATTGGATTTTTGTGGATTTCAATTGCCTCCGTAATCAGGCGTGCTCTATGGGTTTTGGGACTTCCCAGGACTTCAGGAACAAATCCAAAGTAATGGCTGATTTCGATTAAGTGCTCGGCGATTGCCGATTTGTTATGGTGGCCGAGTTTACAAGCAAGAAAGTGTTCTGAAATCCTTTTGGAGATCGACCGCTCTGTCTGGCCTACATAAACCTTGTCACATCCGGAACAGCTGAGTTTATACACTCAATCTGTTTCCAGAGGAAACTTGGTCTTTGCAGACCTCAGTAGGTCTGGCAATTCTGTCTGTCACATTGTGAACATAAGGTAAGAAAGAACAGCCTTTCGACTCTTGTTCAATTCTGACTTCGTTTGGAGTAGATTTGGCTCTTATTATTTGCCTTGTCTGCCTTGCCGGGTAACCGTTACGCTCCAGTGCATCGGTGAGCTTTGTAAGTTCTGCTCCGATTTTAGGTTCTTCACATATTCTGGTCGCTCGGGTTACCAACATATGTATAAGTCCTCTCTTCTTGGGTGGTGTTGCGAATCATCATGTAGATACCGATTTGTATGCGTTGGTTTCCTATACACTGTGTGTCCTAGGCTACCATCTTCTTTCAGCATGGTTGTTTCTTTCAATTTCGCGAGTCCACACACGCACACACACCCCCACTATGGGTTACTTGTTTGGGTAATTTGTTCCACAAAGGATCACAAGATTTCTGTTATGATTAATGGCACGGGACCATAACAGTCACCAGAATCTTTCAACCCGTTGTTCCACTGCATGCCATTGCCAACCAAAAATGGTTACTTAGCGTTGGGTACTCATGCAATTGCTGCTGGCAAGGCTGGCAAGTGGCTCCATCATTCGCTATGGTGAGAGTGCGAGAGTGGCGAGAGATCACTATTGCCGCGGAGTTTGAAGTTGAATTGAATTCACGTTTGCTCTAAGGTGGCTCCATGTCACGATTGTATTGAGGAAAGTGCTCGTAACAATATGGAAGAATGAATATTTCTTTGTTTGTCCCATATGCGTTTTTATACCATTCATCGGATTGCGATGAAACTTTGGTGATTTGACCTGCGAAGGTTTCTATATATAAGAGTGAACTCGGGCATTATAAAATTTTATTTAAATTCAACCGTTTAAATAAATACACGTGGCGCGCAACTAGTTTGAAAATTTGTGTATTTCATATAGCTTAGCGACAGGGAGGGGAACGAAGGAAAGGGGGGTCCACGGGAGGGTAAGAGGACGCGTGTTCAAAAAGAGTCTGGAAATCCACAGTTTTGAAGCGAAAAAATTATTGCTTTTTGTATTAGTAGATTCATCTCAATGATTCTCATCTCAATCATGTTTTCTGTCAATTTCATCGCAGTTTTGTTTTATTTTATTAAACGCCTGGCTTTTGCAGACATAATATATGTAAAACATTATACCTACAGAAAAACATATCAGTGCATACAGATAATACATATTATCAGCAAAATAAATACTTTTCATTTTACAAACATACATTAGTTATGTACAAAACTAATTATTTTTGTTTTGATACAAGACGGAGAGGTTCTAAAAATATTGAAAAGGTCTGAATGTAAATTGGTTCGACGAAATCACACTAGCGGTGGATGATATGAATAGTTAGTGCTATGGCTGTCACAGGGGAAAAGATGGTGAAGTCGTAAGGGGTTTAAAAAATTATATAAAAACTCTCCGGAAACAATGGCATCACCAATGAATCGGCCATTTCATTTTCAGGGATGCCAAAATGTTTTCTTTGCCAGAGTCGGTTAATTTATGAAATAGAGTGCCAATTCCAATACAGAAATCGTCTCCCAGGTAATGGAAAGGGGAGGAGTTGAATTTTTGAAGTGCACTCAGAGAATCGGAGAGGATTTAAGTAATTTCCTATGTGATTATCATCAATATATTTTAGGAATTCAAAAATGGCAAAAAAAAACTTTTATTTTTTATTGACTTGGTCTGATGGGCAGTAGAACACCGCTCCCACATTGTTTGATAAGGGAGATTTGGAAACATCATGCTTACTTGGAGCTTTGTATTATCTTTTAGCTTTTATTTGTGGTTATTAATTACTAGGGTGGCCCGGCTTCGCTCAGGACAACATTCGAGAGTGTTCTGGAATGTTCCACAATGATGTTCCCAACATACTCCGCCACTCCTTCCAGAACTTTCTAGAGCTCTATGGAGCCTTCTAGAACTTTCCGGAAGACTGTTCTAGAAATTTCAAGAGGGCGAAACTTCTACTCCTTATATCTTCAAAAGCACGCCTTTTGGGTAAAAACAGGAACCGTCATCCTGGATAGGGTGTAGAGAGCTACCACACCATAATTCCCTTGATCGTACCGGTACTCGTTTCTGAGTTTTTGCGAGCCGCACGTTTTTTTGGACTTTATTTTATAATATATATTGATTATGCATGGAAGAATGAAAGAAGAATATTCAGTTTGCATATTAATAAGAAAGGAGTTTGTATGTAAAGGAAGTCTTACAGATGGATTTAAGCTGATTTTATATGATGTTTTGAATCGATCCCCTCAAGGGAACCTATCTAACTAAAGTAGGTGCCTAACCATCTTGAAAGTACCTACTTGCATACTTATTTCTACAATTTAAAAAAGTGAAAAAAAACATTGTGGTGTTCCATTTATGAATGACCATTTGTTAATTTAGTTGTTTTTTTCCAATCTTTTCTGAAAAATTGAAATTTTGGGTCTTTATTTCTTTTTAAAAACTCTATACAATTCTTTTTTTTTATACAAATTTTAAAAGTTTTTGAAAATCTAAATGATATAAAAAGTAAGTCCATTTGCTGTTTTTAAATAATCTTACGAAATCATTTACTTTCATTACTGTACTAATGATGCTAATGGAAAAAAATTCAATAATTTTTAGATCAGACTGTAAATTTTCTTATTTATTCCAATTTGAAGACAAGTTTAACACCAATATTGTAAGTTAGAAAACAGTGAACTAAACAAGATGGATCAAGGAGACCGAAATTCATGCACGTGTTTGCAAAAGGCTTACACGGATATGAAAACAGCTGCATCAAAGTAATTACAATAAATAAAATTTCTTGAAATTCAAATAATTTCCCTTTTAGATTTTGATATATTATTAATTCTCAACTATAATTTAAATTGCCAGAAAATGCTCGTGTGATAATGTAGAAAGGATTTTGAAGATTAAGCATTCAATTAAGTCCAGATCGACAGATGTAAATCCATTGGCATTGCCATCTAAGCGACATGCCTTCGGTACTTGGAGGGATAACAATACTGTCATGCCTCCTGAAATGGTAAGTCCTCAACAATTAAAAGATAAAGAGGTAAATAATCCACAAGCCGCTGCATGCCGCTGTACTTTTAAGATGAATAGATTTTGAAAAGTAAACTACTTTTAAACTTAATTTCCAAGAGAAACATCAGTTTAAATATGCATTAAAATTCGATTTTCATTCAAAGTTAAAAATTTCCATTTCTGCCATTTTTTTTTATGTATGGATTTTACATTTGCGAAGTTTTGTTTCAAACTAAATACGCATGAATTACTCAATTTAATTACTAAGAACCTAATAACCTATTTTGTGTACGTAAATAGTTGTTTCTTGTAGTAATTGTTGAAATGAAGTGTGATTTCCATAATCTGTGCTTAAAAATGCGGCGGCTTATGGATTATTTAATGATAAAGAATGATTATTTTCATATGGGTCATTTTTAGATTGTGGGAAGAGAAGTGAAAAATTATTGATGTCAGATCTAAACTCAAACATTTAAGACTCTATGGTTTTAATAATAATATTTGTGTTGCCATAAAAGTATGTAATAATGTTTTGTAAGTAGGTACCCATATTAATTAATTTTATTTCAAGATTGAACATTTGAAAGGCATTGTTAAAGGAGAGTACATGGGTGTAGATGTAACCAAATGCAAAAGGACACCAATAACCAAAAAGCCACCAAAAAAATGGTATTAAATTACTCAATAATTTACTGATATCATCGTGACCCTGAGAACTCTTTTGTTACCTATCTTTCTGTTACATTTGATGTTTATGTGAAATAAGGATAGGTTACGAAGGAGCTATCAGCGGTATGCCTTTAGATATATAGTGGAATAATTTTGGACGGATATAAATAAATTATTTTTAGCAAATGCCCGAGCAAACCTAAGCCTAAAGCGGAAGTCAGAGGAAAATGTTGTCAGGAAAAGGGGAAAGAGGGGAAAGAGGGGAAAGGGGGTGATGGAAAAAATTCATGTTCATTGGTCTCATCTCTACTGAAAAAAATCAACACTTATGATCTGAAAAGGTATAGTCATATTGTTGATTCTAAATATGTAGCAAAAATCACAAAACCCATATGTAAAAAACCTCGGAACAGGCTCAGCCTAGTGAGGTGGTGTTTACCAAAAACAAAAAATATGTATTACACTTCAAACTGTAAAAAAAAATGTATTTGTGCTTATCTTGGTTAATAAAAAAAAAAAATAATAAAAAATGTGCTTATATCGGGTTCATCCGGTTCATCATAATAATTATGTAAGTTCTTAGGTACTTAATATCATATTGAAGAACTTAACTTTTTACAGAGAAACAAGTATGACATGCATTATATATAATGAGCTGTGTTGCATTATGAATGTTGATGTCAGCAAAACCAAAGATCCCAAGCAAAAGACTTTAATTCTAATGGCCAAAAAGGTATGAAAGTTTATCTGTGTAATAACTTGCCAGCTTCTATGTTTCCTCCCTCCTACAATACGGATCTCTATTCAATACCCATGTTCACTTCTTCCTCTCCTCAAAAAGATCCCCCACACAGCATCCCCAAAGATAACATAGGCCCTGAGGGAAATTATTTTCCTCAGGTCCTTCTGTGTGGTGCTAATGTAAAAAAAAAACTAGTACATAGTAAGAATTTACTGATAACTCTTAACCTAAATAGAGAATATAAAGTTCCCCACACCTTTTAAAACATATGAAAAAGATAACAAGTACACACTCCTCAGATAAGGGGCCATTCAAGTATTACGTAACGCACTTGGGAGGGGGGGGGTCTTGTGAAACGTTACTGTGCATTACGAGGGGGGGTTCGAACAATGCGTTACGTAACATGTTTTTCTTTATTTAGATAAAAAAAACTAGGGAATTAAAATCTTCCAAGTTGGCAATCCTTTTCGTTCTCGAAATCTCTTGTTTTATTTATTACCGCAAACGCGATTAAAACAAGAAAAAAAGGTATTTAAGCGACTTTCCAGTACTTTGCGCAACTTAATTGTGACTTTCAGGTAAAAATTGTCACTTGAGCATTACGTAACGTTTAGGGGGGGGGGGGGGGAGGGTACGGAAAAACGTTACGGCGCGTTACATGGGGGGGAGGGGGGGGTCAAAAATTGCGTTACGTAACACTTGAACGCCCCCTAACCTTCAGTGTGAAAACTTTCCTCCCAACCATCGATTTGGTCCTCGATTTGATGAATAAAGTAGAGTCTGTCAAATAAGAGTAGAAAATATGTAAAATATTCTTTTAAAGTGTAATCACACTAAAAATGCTGAACACCGTATACACATTTAAAAATACATTTTTTTGTTCCTAAAAAAAAAAATTAAATAGAGGAAGCACTGTTGTTAAGGTACCTACTTAATGACATAAATTTGATTAAATTGTGTTCTACAAAGTGATTGGCTTCCATTTAATTTAACATAAATTTGAATTTAACAGTAGGTAGAAAGGAAGATCATTAATGGTGAGTTTGTAATTGTAATTGTAGACCAACATATAAAATGGAACAGACACATATGTGAACTTGTTAAGTGCATTAGGAAATGTATCTATATATTCATTAGATTAAGAAATATTCTCAAATTAAACAACCTAAAAAAAGTCCATTACGCACTAGTCCAATCGCTAATTCAGTATGGAATCATTAGATGGGGAGGTGCATATGAAAAAAAATCATTATTCTTCATTATGTTAACATAATATTGTAAAGATATAATAATAATATACCTATATGCAGTTCTAATTTGAGATCAGTGGAATTATTTTTTTTTTTCACTTTTATGCCTTATTAATTTTTAATTAAAATGCAGGTTACACAGCGTTAGATTAACACCATGATTATATTTTTAGTATTGCCATTTGAACGACAGTGGAGCCCTCCTATGTTTTCTACTCTTATTTGACAGACTGTAGGTCATCGATTTGTTGAATAAAGTTAGTCATCAATTTGTTGAATAAAGTTGGTCATCGATTTGTTGAATGCCAAGCCAATTGAAAGTTGACATACCATCTTTACCATGATGTTTTAGAAATAGTTAAATACCCTCTTTGAATGTAATATACACATATACTTGTTGCGTTTCTCTTAGGGTAGGTTGTTTAAAAAAAATTGAAAAATTCATCAAATATTTGAAATTAATTTTCACATTCTTGTTGAATTTTAAAAATATATTTTTTCGAAGATATTGAAGATTAAAGATGATTGCCATCAAGGGTATGGAAAGGGGGCATACATTAATTACGTGAGCTCAAAAAGAGGGGGGGGGGGGTGCAGCAAAATCTCACGTTACTTGAAAAGAATATACAAAGTGGCACAAATTTATCTCGCCAAGAGGGGGAAGGGGGGTCTAGATTGAAAGAAAAACTGCTCACGTAAGTAATGTATGGCCCCAAAGGTTAAGAAGTTTATTTTATGCAAACAATAGTTAGAGAAAATAGTAGAACGGGAGACCTTCTTAGTTGGGTAGTCAAAGCTTCCTTAAACTGTAAATATATTTTTATAACAAATAAATATTGTATCAAATTTACTTAATTTTTTTTTTCAAAAATCATAAAAAATTAAATTTTAAAAAAAAGTTGGTACACACCATTTATTAAATCAAAATTATCAACATTTAATGAATTATTGTTATTTGACAACAGCTCAGTATCTGGATCAAAGAGATGCTGGAGAAAAAAGGAACCATTGAATGCGACGAGGCGGCTTTTGCAGGTTTTACTAATTTGTTCCCAATGTGTTGTATGAATCAAGTATTTTATGTTTAACACGCCTCCCTGAATTTTCAGAATTCGCAAATAGCATTATTGCATGATTTTGAATCGAACATACTTACAGAAAATTGTAATAAAATTTACAGAAGCGGATGATACAGACTTTAAACATGAATTATTGGACTGCTTATGTAACCAAAAGAAGGTGAGATAGTCAAGCTTAAATAGATTTTTATTTAATTTATTGACGTAATGTTTAAAATTTTGTACATAGATATTGTTTAATTTTGGTTTTAGGTGTGTCCGAAAATTGGAAAATCGGGAAAATGTCCACCAAAAAAAGGACAAGGAAAGAATCAAAGTAAGATTTTTTACGTTTTTTAAGTAGCTGCTACCAATATTGCAATATGTAGTTTTATCTTTAAAAGAAATACTAATTGTACTAAAAACGAAACATTTCTCCCATTTGACCTGTAACTAAGATTAAATTTGAATGTTTCAGGAAAACCAAAAATTCAAAAGGGAGAAAAATCTAAGTCCAAAGGAGGAAAATCTAAAACTAAACAAAAAAAAAAATCTAAGAAGGTTAAAACCAAAACAGACGATAAAACAGCTGGCGACGGTTCTGGCGAGGGTGCTGGCGGGGGTGCTGGCGGGGGTGCTGGCGGGGGTGCTGGCGAGGGTGCTGGCGGGGGTGCTGGCGGGGGTGCTGGCGGGGGTGCTGGCGGGGGTGCTGGCGGGGGTGCTGGAGGGGGTGCTGGCGGGGGTGCTGGCGGGGGTGCTGGCGGGGGTGCTGGCGGGGGTGCTGGCGGGGGTGCTGGCGGGGGTGCTGGCGGGGGTGCTGGCGGAGGTGCTGGTGGGGGTGCTGGCGGGGGTGCTGGCGGGGGTGCTGGCGGGGGTGCTGGCGGGGGTGCTGGCGGTATGTACTATTTTAAAAAATATATAAACACATTATCTGGTAAGCCAATACAATTTACAAAAATGTAGTTTTGCAGAAAACAAGTAAGTCATGACGAAAATAGAATCAGATGTCGCTTGGCGAAAATTTTATGTCGGCACACCAAGAGTTAAATTGGTGCGCTAATAGTACTGTGTGTCTCTACAATACTATCTGTGTGCCTACATATATTATTTAATATATAAAATTTATAATGGTGTCTGGTATAAAGTCCACTAACTCCGGGGGGTGATTTTGCATGATGTAGAAAAAAAAAAACTATTGAAATTCCATGTTTTTTTCAAAAATATTTTTCTATAGAAGAATTTTTTTTTTTCCATACAAACAATTAGTGTCCGACCGAAACTAGTTTTTGCGGCCGAAACCGAAACTGAGTTTCGGCTTTGGTCTCAGGTTCGGCCGAAACCGAAACCGAAACCGAAACTTCCATAGGTATAAGGTCATGTTTTCGTGGAAAAAAAATAGTCAATCTTAATCAATCAGCCTTTATTTTTAAAGCATATATTAATTATTCAGTCTCTGATATTTGAACTAAAAATAAACATATCATAATTATCACTCCTTATTTCAAATAAATTATTTATGCTTTTTGAAATCGCTTCGTAAATAATATTAAAAAAAGAAATAGTAGGTATTACCTATTTGAACATTATTAACAAATAACAAAATCAAAAGTAGAAAACAAAATACTCTTTCATCTTAAGTACAAAATAATTTGGGAGGCGGGAATGGGTACCGGCGCCCCGGGAAACTTTATTGGATAACCAACACCTCTGCCATAGGTCACCGCAAGTGGTTCGCTACGTTTGGTGATTTAGCAGGGGTGCCCGGGTTCATGGGATGAGGTTTGTCTAGGTCTTGAAGGTGGATGACCAGGACACTGACCCCAGATTCCTACCCATCCCTTTTTCTCCCAGAACTCTCCTCTCCTTCCTTTCCCTAAAAAAACCTTCCACAGAGCATCCTTCAAGATGATATAGGCCCACAGGGAAATTATTTTCCTCAGGGCCTATCATGAACTAAATCATTTCAATTAGAGATGAAACGGATAGTTGTTTGGCCTGATATCGGATATCCGGCGAGCTGCGAGGATAGGCGAGATGCGATGGCCGGATATCCGGTGGCCAGATATTCGGCCCATTGTCTCGTTGCATGTTGTGACAAGTTTAGGGCCGCACAGGTGTGGCGAACGCGATCAGATCAATTCGGGCGGTTTCGGTTGCCATCGTGAGTATTCGTGGGTGATCGCGAAAACATTCTCTTTGATAAGAAGAAGAACAAAAGGTGTGTTATGGTGCTTCAATGTCAATATTTAATCATTTCAATAATCGCGCCAACGAGGATATCTTGGTTCTGCCAGCCGACAAAGGAAACGCCACTGTCATCATTAATATGGTGGACTACATTAAAAAGATGGAAGACCTCTTGTGCGATGCCGGCACCTATAAGAAAATTAAAAACAATCCCACTAACAAAATTGACCTGAAGACAAGGGCGTTAGTAAAAGCTTCCGGTATCAGGAAAGAGGATCGATCTGGGCTTTTTGTAAAAGCCTCCAGAACTCCTGCCCTGTACGGTCTTCCAAAAATTCATAAAAAGGATATACCGATGAGACCGATCGTCAGTGCTATTGGTGCACCGACGTACAAACTTTCTCAATACCTCTCAAGATAATTGCAGATGCAAACTGGGAAAACTGAATCTTGGATTAAGGATTCCACAGATCTGATCAGTAAGCTTAAGAAGGTTAAGATTGAGAAAGGAGATAGTTTTGACGTTGTGTCCCTTTTCACGAATGTGCCTCTGGAAGACTCCATGACAATGCTCAGAGAGATCTACGAGGAAGACATTTGTAAACTTTTTGAAAACTGCCTTAAAACGGGATATTTTGCATTCCAGGGTGAACTTTTTGAACAAGTGGAAGGAGTTGCGATGGGCAGTCCGTTGTCGCCAGTACTCGCCAACTTCTTTATGGAGAAGTTTGAGGAAGTGGCACTCGACACAGCTTCGGCTGTTCCTAAAGTATGGTGGCAGTATGTCGACGATGTCTTTGCCATCTGGCCTCATGGAACAGAGAAACTGAACGAATTTCTGGACCATCTCAACTCACTCCACGTTAAAATTATTATAACGTTATAAGATCCTACATTTTCTAGATGTGGAGGTGATGCGAAAAGAAGATGATAGTCTAGGACACACAGTGTATAGAAAACCAACTCATACAAATCGGTATCTACATGCTGATTCCCATCACCACCCAGCGCAGAAGAGAGGACTTATCCATACATTGGTGACCCGAGCGACCAGAATATGTGAAGAAACAAAAATCGGAGCAGAACTTACAAAACTGACCGGTGCACTGGAGCGTAACGGTTACCCAGTAAGGCAGACAAGGCAAATCATAAGAGCCAAATCTGCACCAAACGAAGACAGAATTGAACAAGAGTCAAAGGGCTGCGCTTTCCTGCCATACGTTCACAATGTGACAGACAGAATTGCCAGGCTATTGAAAAAAGAGAGCATCAAGACTGTCTTTGGAACCACGACAAAAATACGACACTTTTTGAGGCCTGCAAAGACCAAGTTTCCTCTGGAAACAGATGGAGTATATAAACTCAGCTGTTCCGGATGTGATAAGGTCTACGTGGGCCAGACAGAGCGGACGATCTCCAAAAGGATATCGGAACACTTTCGAGCATGTAAACTTGGCCACCCTGACAAATCGGCAATCGCCGAGCATTTAATTGAAACCGGTCATTACTTTGGATTTGTTCCTGAAGTCCTGGGAAGACCGAAAACTCATAGAGCACGCCTGATTACGGAGGCAATTGAAATTGACAAAAATCCTTTAAATATTAATAGAGACGACGGAGCTAAACTCAATAGTTCTTGGTATCCGGTAATTGACCAACTCGTGAAATTTTATTCCGTATGTTTAATTATTTTTCTTATTCATAATGTAAAAAACGGTGATCAACTTTTAAGCATAAATGATTTGTATGATTTGACGTCTAAGGCAACTGGAGCAGTAGCGTAGCGAGGGGGGGGCGGTCCGCCCCGGGTGCCACCCGACAGGGGGGTGACACTCGACCGTGGGAAAAAATTCACGAAGGATATTGTCACCAAAGTATTGTATACATGAACACGGTCTGTTATTTTCTTTCATATGTTCCTCGTGGAATGCCCCGAATTTTATGTCTTTAATAGAGCGGGGGGGGGGGGGGGGGGGGTGACACCACTCCCCGGGGGGTGACATCCGCCCCGGGTACCACCCATGCTAGCTACGCCACTGAACTGGAGTATCACAGACTAGTACCTATTCAACAGTTAATCTTTTGTACCTTTGTGTTAGTAATCTGTTATATTTTAGATAATATACGTATAGATAGTTACTGATGATGACTGATACATAATTAAATAATTACTGTTGCTGATGATTGCTAACACATAATTATAAAAAAATAAACAATCACAAGCAGCCAAATTTTTAAGTACAGATTTTGGAAATCACACTTCATTTCAACATTAGGTTCTTAGTTTAGGTAAAACAAGTAATTCATGCGTATTGAGTTTTAAACGAAACTTTATAAATGTCAAATCCGTAAAATGGCGGCAATGGAGATGTTCTATATGGGAAATTTTTAACTTTGAATGAAAACCAAATTTAAATGCATGTTTCCATCTATCCCGACCGAAACCGATGTTTCTTTTGGTAATTAAATTTAACAGAAGTTTACTTTTCAAAATCTATGCCTATTAAAGGTGTAGCGGCATGTGGCGACTTGTGGATTATTTACTTTATAAAATATTATATTAGTATGAATATTATAATAAATTAATCTTTTTAAATAACACAATATTTTTTTAACCTTGTCGTTATTTATCAATACCCATTTGAATTCAATCCTGAAGATTATCACATTTAGTTAATAAACTTATTTTTCTTCTTAAACCTTCAGTATTTCTATAAAAATGTTGTAAAACAACATTAGTTTTATGTTACCGATTTAAACACGCTTTGAATTCGAATTCTCAATTGTGAAATAATTATTAATTGCTTTTTTGTTAAACGCCTAAAACGAAACACGCTGTGTGAAAGTTTTGCATCTGTGTGAGTACTGTGATGAAGTCAACTTAACTTGCGAGACCTATACTAACATCAACCCTAACTATTACACATCTGCCCTGATGATGGACACTGCAACGCTGTCCGAAACGTTGGCTAAAGAAGGAGGTAGCGCAATACGGCATAATACCCCAAAAACTAATAACAAAATAGATATTTACTATTTATGTACTTAGCATTAGAGTGAATATCTCAGAAGAAAATTTTAGTTTTTTGGAAGGCCTTATGGCTTTTTTGTAACTTTTTCGACTTTAAATAAAAGCCGTCATAATTATAAGCCATTTTATTGATATTTACCTCACAAAGATTAATGTATTGCATTTTATTATAGGAAATTTTCATAGTTTTTGAATATCCGGTATCCGGCCGGACACAAACAAATGATTGAAGTCCTGACACGACTATGAGCGCGAACGCAGCAAAATGACACTTCGTGGCTCGCAGTTCAGTGCACCGAACATGTCCGGTACCAGAACGAAACCTCCCAAATTCAGTTTCGGTTTCGGCCTTAGTTTCGGCTGGATGGCGGCCGATACCGAAACTAAGCCGAAACTCAATTTTTGGCAGAAACTAGGCCGAAACCGAAACCGAAACCGAAAGTTCGGTCGGACAATACAAACAATTGAACTTCTTTACCTGAAAACTACCATTTTGGAATTTCGATAAAATCTAATTATCTATTTTACATGTGCTATCATGTAGAGTACTCTGGAAGTTATGCACTTTTCCCCCTGATAACCTTTTTAAATTTTATATTTTGTGTGTGGGCGCATTGTTATAATATAAATTTTATTATATTCTAATAATATGTAAATACCTAATACATTATTTATCAATGATATATATATATATATTTTTTTTTTTATTAACAGAAAATAGTTTTTTTCTTGTTTACATTACACCTGTTGTTTACATTAATATACAAATACAATTATGGCATCCTTAAATGTTGGATGTACTTGAATGCGTTATCTAGTAGGTTGCAAATCTCCCCATTACCAAATTCGAAAAGTTCCTTCCGATCCCTCGATGACGCTCCAGCGTCACAGTAATATTTTATTTATTTACCCTTTTCGCTGAGAATAAGTTTTGAATGTGTTTATAAATACGAAGGCATACGGATGTTGAATATTAGTACCTCATTCACGCACACTTCGGAGCGACCGAGCCGCGCGGAAAAGTAAAAACTGATAGGTTTACAGTGTGGTTCACTGTGAGACTTTTCTGCGCGGCGGCCTGAAGTAGCGCGGGACTCGGTCGCTCCGTAGTGTGCGTGTGGGAGATGCTATTAACTTCTTAAGCGCCAGAAGAACCAATCGCAAATGAAAAATTTGTATCCGTTGAGTGCCTGCGCATCCAATTAAACAATACTTGCTGTTTGTGGGATTTTGACCCTTAGCGCACTGCGGAGATTAGGTTGCGGGAGCTTGGAATTTCAAAGCTTAAAGATTCTAGGTAACGTGGATTGTGGATTGCCATCTTGTGTATGGAAAGATTAAATGTTATTAATTGTAAAAACATTGAAAAATTTATAGGATGTCCGCCAAAAAGTCTGCTAAAAGATAAAGATGAGAAGTGTCTGGTAAAAGATAAAGATGGCACGTGTCTGGTAAAAGAGGATCCTTGTAAGAAAATGTTGCCGCCTAAAAAGGATTGCGGGAAGGAAGGCTTTGACGCGGAGAAGGGGGAGTGCAAGAAGCCCAAGGGACCCAAGCTCTGTGTGTCCAGCAAGCTGCAGAAGTGCAGGAGTGTCGCACCCACTCCCTCAGGACAGTGCTGCTACGATCCTACATTCAATGAAATGAATATGATCGACGCCATCATACCTAAAAATGTTTCATTCTCTCCAAGTAAGTACACGGTTATATACATATTCATTTTTTTAAATCGCTGTTGGCTATAGAACTGTAGACCATTGCTGAACTTTCTAGGATTCTGAAAAGAAGTGATTTTGGCTTACGTGATTTTTTAATGTGATTTTGTATTTTCCATAAATGAATATATATTTTGGCAACCATTGTGAATATTGTACATGCTCCCCTGAAAAGTCAATATAAATAATTTATATATTAATATAATTAATTTGCCAACCAAGAAGGTGACAACTTAAGACATTTTGATGGGGAATTCAAATATTATTCATAAAGTTTGTTATGATAGGAATGGTTCCATGCCAATTCAGAATGAAACCAACTCAGAAACACCTCAGAAAGGTCATTAAAAGCTATGAAAAAATAATTTTAAAATAGCCGGTAACGCTAACCTAACTTAACCTATTTAACCAATTTTTTTATTTTTTTTTATCATCACTCTTAATGACCTTTCTGAGGTGCTTCTGAGTTGTCTGGTCACCAATAGGAACGTATTTGACATTTTGGGTTCTTGTAATTTTTCTCGTTGTGTTGTTGTAGAAAACAGTTATATTTATGAATTTTAAGTCATGTCTCTTGACCAAATATCATGCTGTTGTTAATGTGATAAATATTGTTGATATGAATCTGACATTCATATCAACAATAATCTGATAGTATTAATACGCTAGCATTTGTACGGTCGAAATTTAATTACCCGAATTCGAGTATATCTCTGACACCGCGCCTTATTCAAAACCATCTTCGTACATGAAGTTTGTTACAAAGCTACTGAACTGCTAGTAATATAAATATGTATATTTTGTTGTATTTTCAGATGAAATTGGAAAATTCAAGGAGTGCGCTAAGATTTTGCACTGTTTCTCAGTTACTCTTGAAGTTTGGAATCAGTGGTTTTATGACATTGTTGAAGAGGCACAAAGAAAGATTCTTGACAAAGCAGGTAAGTATATTATACATATTAGTGACCTGATGTGTACTTATTATTCCACAGTTATACTGGCGTAGGCTAGTTATTTTGGTAGTCAAAAATACCCCAGTCTCCTCCACACATCCATGCCAGTTGCCAGCCTCTTTTGGTAGTCATCGATTGTGTTCCAGAGGCAAATTGCTTGGAACTTGGGCTACAACTCCTATATGAACATTTCCTTCAGATTCCCTACAGAATCAGGATGGTGGAAATTCGTTTGAATAGATTATTGATGAAAGATATTGAAATATAAGACATGTGCTATCCGCACTTTTTACCGGGTGGGACTGTGTTCCGTATTCAGACTTCCCATTAGGAAGTAATCCGCCGACAGTCGGGCGGAAACCATAGCATATCTCTTGTATTTGAATATCTTTGGTATTGATTATATGAGTCCTATAATTTCAATATCCGCTATAACCGATTTTTTGACAAAATGATCTGAGTATGACATTTTGTTCACATTTTTGCGAGGAACAAGATGAACCTAAAATTGAGTTTCAAAACCTCCCTTATCACGACTAAAAACCATGTTAAAACTGCGAGTGAGAAACAAACATATATTCCCTCAATTCAACCATTCACGGATTCAGGAATTCAACAAATCACGACTATCACGAGCAGTTATTTTGCCAAGATGGCGGGTTTAGAAACTCGCGAGTCAGGGCAGTTGAGTTTCAAAAGCCTCTATATCGTGAGTAAATCACGAAGTGAGTAATAAAATCCTCTATATCCATTTTATTTATCGAAATTTCTTAAATTATGCTTATTATTTATTTATGCTAGAGAAATGACAGTTTTTTGCAGTTTTCTCCAAATCAACGAAAGTTGATATAGCGGATATAGAAATTGAACGACTCATAATCTAGAGATTTTATTTTACTTATGTTATTTATTGTGAAATACAGAGAATCCAATGATATTTCACCAAAAACAGATTCTATAGAACTAGAGATGATCTTTGACAAACAAAAAACTAACACAGTGTCGTAATCTTCTATGTTTCAGGAGGTAGAAGTGATATTCTGACCCGAGTGGATAACGACTGGTCAGACTTTAAAATTAAACTTATGTCAGAAACTCAGCAGTGGAAATATTACAATCAGTTTGCACAAAAGCTGGTTTCTAATATGGAACACAGATGCTCCTGTAATCCGGTATATCTACTTTATTTCAAATGATTCATTTATTAGTAGTTTTATTATTATAATTGGTAATCATATTTTAGAAACAGAAGTTCCAATCAAAGTATAACATTATTAATTTTTTTTTAGAGTCAAGACAATGTCAGAAAAGTAAGGCCAATATGTCCTTCGCTACATTACCAATGAACGCCTATGGTCTTGTGTTTTTGCGAATAATTAAATTCTAATGGAGACATTTATTGGCTGTGACCAAAATTATTTGTTATAGTCTTGTTCTTTGTTTATTTTTACAAACAATTATATATTTTTAAACATAAGTTTATTACATTTGAGACAAAAGGACAACTAGTACATTTTTGTAAGCAATTTAAATCAACAAAATGTTTTAGAATTTTTTTTGTGTCCGGTGTTTTTATATCAATCGTAAACAAACTTATTTTAAATAAACAAAAATCTTAATTTTTGAAATTTTTATTGAAAACAAAATAACATTCTGTATCAAAATAAATAAAAAAATATTTATTTAACAAAAAAAGTTAAAATTTACGTAAAAAATCTTGTCATAAAATCAACAACAATTTTTCAGTCCAATTACAATACATTATTGCATATTTTAATAAATTTTGTGCACACAAGTTGTATGAACATGGTTAGCATGTCACACTTGCGGCTGCGCCACAACCTTCTGCAGTAGCCCCTTGGAGGCAGCCAGCAGCACCATGTCCCCGGTTTTGAAGACGGCGGTGGCCCCTTGTGCCCCCACGATGCAGGGCAGCCCATACTCCCTGGCTACCACGGCCCCTGGAAGGCAACCACAGTGGAATCAATACGGTGTATGAATGAATGATGTTGGAAGGAGAGCTTATGGTGAAAAGTTCAGTGAGTTATAGAAATTAAAGTTAAACGAACTCATTCTTGGTCATATTGGTACAAACCGAATTATATACATTTGCCACCACCATAACACGGGCAAGTGCCTAGCATGGTGGTCGAAAATTCCCCAAATTATGTAACCATGAAAGCAATGAATAAAGAAAAATTAAAAACAAATATATACATACGGTAGAATTAATAATGACTTCGTATATAACGGCCTACCATTTTTAGCGATGACAATGTAAACTCAAGTTAGGTTTCATAGCTTTTAATAGGAAAACGTCTCCATTTAGAACGACTCCGTTTTAAGCGACCAACTGCTTAAAGTGGCCTATTTTTACCTATTTTAATGATAATTCGTCTGGTTAGAACGATGCGTAGTGTTTGGTTTACAAAACCTACGCCCCGCGCCTCACTTATGACTAGGAAGCTCAACACAATGAATTCCGTGAAGCGAAAGTGTTTTTCAATTGAAGAAAAAAGTGCTATATTACGCCGTGAAGCCGGTGAATCAAATGTAACCCTCGCGAAGTAGTTCGGCTTGTCTCATTCTACAATATCCACCATAAAGAAAAATAAAAATAGGATAGAATCACTGTTTAATGCCAATGTTTTGAAATGTAAACGTGTTAGGACATCAACTCAAGAACAAATAGATCAGGCATTGTTACGGTGTAAAACTATGATGTATTCACAACGCTGTGCGAAGTTCTTACTATCGAACAAAAATTGGCCAAAAACAAACTCAAATTACAGATTTCTACATTAGCAACTATGTACATATACACTTGCATAAAATGTAGGCACATTGTATCTTTTTGAATTACAGTACATTATGTAGGTATGTTTGTTATGTGGAATGTTTAAGTACCATTAACCAGTCGAGCGACAAACCAAATAATTTTTTTTTTCTCAGATTGCTTGCGATTTTTTGGAGCTCATTTTGAAAAATTTCCGCCCATATAAAAAAAAATCATACCTCCGAACCTTAATATGGAAACATAAAAACTGACTATAGTTCTGTATAGTAAATAAATTCATCTATCTTTTGTAGATTATCACATATTCATAGGATTTAAAAAAAAATTATAAAGTCGTAAACTTCTACTTAATTACTTACAAATAAGGGAAAATTGTGGCAAAAAGCGCTCCAGTGGTTATATACAATCATTGGAATTAAATGTTTTACATACCTAAAAAGAAAATTATCTATCTATACTATTACAAATTTCATAACAATAATTAAAATAACATTAATATGTATTATAATAAAAACAAGTAAACAACATAAATTATCGTCGTCCGGTTAAAACGACTAAATATCGCCGGTCCCTTGAGGGTCGTTATATCCGAATTCTACTGTGTGTATATATATATATATTGGAGATCAAACCGACATACCCTACATAAAGTACTCTTCTCTGAAAATCTGGAGAGACTTCGAAATTTTTTTTCTAACTTTTGTCGTAAATCATTCTAATTGTTTGAAATTTATAGCAAATATTGTATATTCTCAAATTTAAGAAACGAATAGTTGAAATGGTTATAAAACTTTACAATTTAGCCAAATTAGTAGTGAGAGTAATCGTTGTGCTTTGTTGAACATTTATAACTCGTTTTTTACCATCACCATTTACAACTTGTTATGTTGGTGCATTGGAAATCTGTTTAGATATGTATATCAGCTTCAATTTAGTCATATATTTGATTTCAATAGGACAGACCAGCGCGTGCTGGCGCTACTCATAGCACCATACAAAACTTCAACTGCCAGATAGAGATAGCGATAGGTCTGGCCTGTCCAGTTGTGTCCCATGCGGCGTATACAATGCTAACTTTACATAACCTACTTTACTTGATTCATTTTATGAATTGAATGCATATTGCAGATAACGTTGTATGCTATGTAATACGTCTCATTATTTTATGAAAATGATTTTAGTTGTTTCGTTTTTTTTTCACAACATCATAAATATCAGTTATTTAAGGCTCCGTAGTAAGCGTTCAAAAAGAAGAAGATGGTTCGAAAGGGAAATATATAAATACAAATGTTAGAGGGAGTGCGCTAATATTAAAAAACCATAATAATTGAGGGAAAGTTGTGAAAATATTTAATAAAACACGACTCGTTTAAAGTAGAGCAAAAATCTCAACAAATGCCTAAGTTCCATTTAAAGATACACTGTGAAATTTAACGATAAATTTAAATAACAGAACGAAAAGTGTTTTAAATCATTTTCGAAGCATAATCTAACAGTATTAATACCCTAGCGACTGTACAGTTGAAATTTAAGAATCCGTCTTTGAGTACATCTCTGACGCTGCGCCGTATGAAAACCATCTCTGTACGTGAAGTTTGTGACTAAGTTACTATCGTAAGGGGCCATCCATAAATTACGTCACAAAAATTTCATGATTTTTCACCACCCATCCCTGTCACACATCGTCACATTTGCGCGACTCCCTCTACCCTTGTGTGACGTCACATATTTTGCAATTTTACATCTAAAAATAATCAAAACAGTAGTTCAAAATATTTTTTAAAGTTTTTCATTTACATTGTTTTGCATTTTAATAATTTCGATTTTTACATGTGACGTCACAGAGCTGATGACCCCTCCATACCCCTTGTCACACTTCTCTACTCCCCTCCTCCCCCTTGGGGTGTCGTAATTTATGGATGGCCCCTAATAGAAATTTACTTTAGTAGAATGGTTGTGATTTCCTCATTCTAACACCAAAGTATTACAAAAAAAGAGTTCCAAGAAAACTAGTGATTTCATACTTTATAAAATAATAAATCGTAATAAATTTCTACCATGTGATATAAGTCCTCCCAACTCTGTGACAACTCCTCCCATCAGTGGGAAGTACGGAGACCAGCCAATGTCTGTAGAGTGAGTTATCAAGATGTCTCCAGCTTCCAGTTGGTCAATCTGGAACAAATTAATTTCATAAAAAATGTAAAAAAATGTCAACTTATGAGATTCCACAGAAAAAAAAAACCCATTGTTGTTCACCTACTTTCTCAATAATCACATATTATTATCTGTTGATGAAATAAGAGACCTTGGTATAACCTTTGACACTAAATTAAGAATCATTAAACATATTAATAATATAACCAGTAAAGCAATGAAAATGTTAGGATTTGTCTTTAAGCACCGCCAAATAAAGATGGCGGTGCTTTAAGGATTTAAAAAATTTAAAAACTGTCAAATTACTTTACACTTCACTTGTTAGAAGCCAACTAGAATTTAACTCCACCATTTGGAATCCTTACTACAGTGTACATGAGAATTCTCTTGAGCGAGTCCAACATAAATTTTTACGTTATATCAATTTTAAATTGGGAATATTCATCGAAAACATTAATTATCCCTCTCTGTTACAATTATTGGGACTCGATACATTAAAAGAAAGAAGAATTTGTTCAGACCTATTTTATTTATTTAAAATCGTTACCAACCTGTTGAACTCCCCTGAACTTCTTTCGCTAATATGTTTCCATGTACCTAGTCGATCAGTTCGTTTCAAATTACCTTATCATTGCGACAATACAGGATCTAATGCTGAACTCAATTCCATAATGAATCGCCTGCATGTACTTGGAAATAAATATGTTTTGGATGAATCTATAAACATTGCTAGTCTAACCTCATACAAACACTACTTAATTAAAACTGTCTGTCAGCGCTTCTCAGTTTGACTATAATCAAATACAGATTTAAAGTATTAATTTCTTAATAAATAATATCCGGGATTTATAATATGTTGCATTGTATTTATAATAACCTACTCTTTGTACTTTTTTATGTTGATACTACAATTTTTATTGTTCTCCTTTATGAATTTTATATTTTTCTTTTTCTTTATCTATGTATATTCTGTATTCATTCATGTGTAAAATAATTGTAATTCTTTTGTAAAAGCCGCTATAATCGGCGTTAATAAATAAAAAAAAATAAATAAATAAGTAACATAATTTGAAATTAAGCTTGTATCCAGAACACCGTATGATGAACTGACTATATTGACATTAACTTTATATACAAAAATGAATGTTTCTTTGTTTGTTCCTATACCGTTCATCCGATTGCGATGAAAATTAAGTGATTTGTTATGTGCAGGCCCGCTAAGCCCGGTTTCTATAATGAGCTCTGTCATTATGAAATTTGTAGTAAAATTTTGGAGGGGAGGGGAAGGCGGGGAAGGTGAAAGGGGAACACAGTAGGGGAATGTTCGGCGGAAATGGGAATGCATGGGTAAGCACATACAGGGAAAGAGTGATGGAGAGGTGGGGGACAGAGGGAGTGATTGCAAAGGAGACATAGTAGTGGTAGAGGATGGCAGGGTGTAAATTTGGATAAATCCATTCTTCTCACACGGACAGCTGGATGTGGCCTACTCACATGTCGGAAAACTTTCTGATTTATTTCCAGATGTAAATTTGTACCAGACGGAAAAACAAAAAATATTGTGTATCCAAAGCACTTCAATAAACAGAATCAAAACACAAATACTTTATTTTTGCGACAGACATTGCAAAAAGTGCCGGGGTACTCGCTAGTTACATAGTTATAAATATTAATTCAGTAAACCTCTCTTTTCCAAGGGTTTTCAAAGGGACCGGAAAAAACTTCTTAAGCGGGAAAGCCTTACATGTAGGATAAATTGGGCGATTCGGTCTTCAAGGGATCAAAAAAACCAAACTTCTTGAGCATGAAAACTTCTTAAGTACTTAGACGATTTCACTGTAGTTGGCACAGGTAAGTGAAGGGGAAGTATTAAAAAATATTATTGTAAATTATTATAACCTCTGAAATGGAGGTGATGACACAGGCTCTTGCTACAATGTTTCCAGAGCACACCGGAGTTCCAGTGATTTTGAAACCATCTTGTCCATCTCTGGCTATTTCGTTGTCCGATGCAGTCAGTGGCTGGGCAAATCCCCAAACTAATTCAGCAAACTGCAACTTGTCCCATCTAGGGTAGAATCTCCGCCGGAGAATAGCTCTGGAAGAATTCAATTAATCAAACATAGAGTTGCAAAATATATTACCGTAGGTACCTAAACAGTGTACCACCTTAGGGACTGAAGATCAATGCAATCTACCCGGTCACAGGAAGGCTTTAAAAGCAGTGTCTTGCATAAATACGGTACAAATAATAAAAGACAGAAGAAAAAGAAAAATAAGGAAGGCATACATACTTTGTAATAATTCCTGGATTTCTAGTATGCAAGTATTTTTGTAGTTCTGCGCGGGTCATAAAGAATATGAGTTTTTCATCGGGCAATCTCCATTCCTTCATCATTTGCTTTCCTAATTCAAGGTACGCCAATCTCATCTTGTGCACAACTGATATCAAAGCTGATTTAGTACCCTCCCGCCTGGAGACAGATTTCTGACAGATAGGCACAACATACCTCAAAATTTTTCTTAAAAAAAGGAAAAGTAAATATAATACCATAATAATATGCCCAGAATTTTAAGTATTTGAGAGTATAAAGCTGAATTTACATTTCGCAACTAGCTGCACACACATTGTTTCATGACGTTAGTTGCACTGTTGGTTTCACGTGTACATATTGAGTTTCAAAATGCATGCGTTAGTTGTATGCCAGAAAATTAGAATCGTGAGTTCCTTGTACCTGCATGAGAAAAAATAGAAATGGAAACAACAAACTACAAAGCGTAGGGAGTGTGGCGAGCCCATCGCTCAGGGAGTGGAAACACAAACCTGCAATAGCCATCCCAAGCCAAGGTGTGAGCTGCCATGCTCAGGCTGAAGGCCCTGGGGAACAGCATCACAAACGGTGCCTCCAAGAAACAAGGTCGCATCTCGGAGTATTTAGACCTCACTCCAGCACTCAGGGCTCTGCTAGAGTGGACCTTCTATTTCCCTGGTAACTCGTGGGACAAAAAAAAAATTGGACCATTCGAAAACTAGGGGCCTTTTGGGAACCTAGGAGTGCTGAGGCCACCTCTGTGGATTTCCTTCCTGGGGCCATAGGAGGAACCAAGAGGAGAAACCGTGGAGAGGCGAGCTGAGGCCACCTCCATGAAGTCTTCCCTTGTGGGGCCTTCAAGGAACCAAGGGGAAGGGCACCCTTCCAGCGCGGGGCCTTTGTGGAACCAAGGAGGAGTGAAGTGGAGAGATGATGTCCTCTTCCCATGTGGGGCCTTCGAGGAACCATGTAGGAGTGAAGAGGAGAAATGAGGCCATCTTGGTGAACTCTTCCTCTGTTTGGCCTTTAGGGAACCAAGGAGGAGAGGACTCTCCGCCGTGGAGCCTTCGGGGAACTAAGGAGTGGAGAGGAGAGATGAAGCCCTCTTCCGTCGTGGGGCCTTCAGGGATCCAAGGAGGAATGAAGAGGGGAAATGAGACCTGGAATGACACATTGTCGAACCAGAAGATATAGCTTCATTTCCAATGCATAATTTCAATGACAATCCTGGTGAACTTTATAAAAGGGACTGGGTTACTGCCAAAGGAATGAGGTAAAATGGGAGATAGTACAATGGGTCTATGGCCTAAGTGCTCACGGGAACTATATATATAATATGTTGATAGGTTTAATTCCTTTTTATTAATTTCTAAATAAAACACTTGTGTTGCAAAGTTTTTTTTAACTAAGAAACGACATTTATGTTTATTAATATCACTTTGAATGGTTTTTTCTAACAATCAAATAATAGAATAACAAAACAAATGACAATCGATGATTGCATTCTAATTGACATTATAGGATTCAAATTTAAAGGGAATATATTTCCTTTACATCTCCCCCCCCCCGCGGGAAAGAAAATTATTGCAAAAATTTTCATTCATCTTCGATATCCTCTTCATGGTTCATCAATGCAGGTGCTGGAATTAATTTCGAGATGTGGAAAAAATTTGATTCTAATTTTTTTCGACCAGTATTTATCTTGTAAATTGAGTTTGATAATTTTTCTATTATTTTGTAGGGTCCGATTCTCAATTCGTCGAGCTTCTTCCTGTTAAGTTTGTTTCCATTCTCCACAAAAACAGTATCACCAACTTTGAAGTTAATATGTCTCCTGGTTTTATCGTAAATCATCTTGTTGTAATTATGTGACTTTATAGTATTTTCCAGAGCTTTTTTTCTGTCTTGAATCAAATCGATGTCAGTCTTCTTAAGTTTTAACTCATTTGGCAAAATCGTAACATCTGTGCCGTTAAGTAGGTACTGAGGCGCATAACCAGTGACAGTGTGCTCCGTTTCATTATAGTTTTTTACACAATTACGTGCTATAGTTGTCCAAGCCACTTTTAAGTCATTTTCGTTGATTTTGCATCTAATTTTATTGACTAGCGTTTGATTTAATCTTTCATTTAATCCATTTGAGAAAGGCGAGTTTACTGCAGTAAAAATGATTGGAATATTTTTTTCATCCAAAAATTTTTTGAATTCTCTAGAATTAAGACCCGGATATTGGTCTGATAGTATCATGCCAATGTCATTAGTTTCTGTGGAGTTTAAGAGTTTGATGAAATCGTTGGTATTTTGAGTTTTTGACGTCAAAATATATGCAAACCTCGTGAAATGATCTGATAGCAGGTGCAAGTATCTCTTTGTTGACCGTGAACCCCCAAAACCACCTATCGTATCAATAGAACATATTTCAAAAGGTTTTGTTGCGGGACCCAAGTAGGACATCAATCCATATTTATTTTGACCTCTTGATTTGTTCTTTAAACATACTGCACAACTTTCGCAAGTTCTCTTTATATTGTTTGTCATGTTTTCTGATGTGTACCATGAGCTTATCATTTTTTGCATTTGATTAATTCCTATGTGACCTAGGTCTGTGTGAACATTTTTGATAAAATCTATGCTGAATTTTTCTGATAGAATTATTTTTTCTTTTTTTTTTACTTTCTTGTAATAAACATTATTCTTCGATATCAATTTATCTTTTCTGCACTGTATCTTCTCATTTTTGACCTGATCTTTTAAGATATCTTCTAATTTTATTAAGTTGACAACTTTTAATTGCTCATCTTGGTTCTCATCTGGTTCTAAGACTGGGTTTCTGCTTAGACAATCAGCTTCAATATTGTACTTTCCTGGAGAATATTTAATTTGAAAATCATATTGGGATAAGTAATATGTTAAGTCACCAAGCTCTTCATCGGTTCTAGATTTGATATTCATATTTTCCAGCGGTTTGTGATCTGAATTATTCTGAATTAAATGACCCAGATATTTTACCATATCTGATGCAAATGTGCATTTTGTAAATTTTAATCTAAAACCTTCTGTTTTGATTGCATTCAGCAGCTTTGTCAGATGATCAATGTGTTCAGCAAAAGTTTTTGAAAAAATAAGAATGTCATCTATGTAATTGACAGCAAATTCGTTTAGTTTATATTTTCTCAATATATTGCTTAATATCCTCTGAAAAATTGCCGGAGAAGTCTTCAATCCAAAAGGCAGGCAGGTCCATTGATAATGTCCCTCCTGTGTTACAAATCCTGTTTTTTTTTTGTCTTCAATCCGCAATGGAATAGACCAAAAGGCTGAGTTTATATCCAGCGTTGAAAAAAATTTGCAATTTCTGGTCTTTGTCATTAGGTCTTCAATCAATGGAAATGGTTGAGCTTGAGGTATTACTATTTTATTTAAGTCTCTGAAGTCTATGCATAATCTGGATCTTTTGTTTTCTTCTTTTTTAAATGCTAGAGTGACCGGTGCAGCAAATGGACTGTACGACTCTTCTATCAGTTTATTGTCTAATAATTTTGCTATTTGCTCTTCTATTTCCTTTTTATCTTCTACACTGCATCTGTAAGGCCTCTTACTACAATATTTATCCACTAATAAGTCTATCTTCGCTTCATATCCATTGACAGTGCCAACATCATATTTACTCTTCGCGAACACTGATGTGTATTTGTCTATTAGTTCATTTATTTCTGTTTTTTGATCATTATTTAAATGATTCATTGTTATTTTAAAATCTTCTTCTTTAACATGTTCGTTAAAATTAATTCTGTGTTTTTCTATATGATTAAATTTAGTATTCGTTTTCATATCTGTAGAATATTTTTCTTTTTTATTTGTATTATTTAGGCAGAGTTTTTGTGATATTTGTAAGTCTTCACTTTGGATAAGTTTGAAGTCTTTTATCATGTCTAATCCAATCAAAAAATCATACTTGAAATTGTGTTCATCAATAATGTACACATCAACTTTATTCTCCAATTCAAAAATTTTTATGTTTAACGTTGTCAAACCACTCGTCTTTTTAACACCATTAATCGTTACTAAATTTGCTTCATTCAAATTGTTTCCTTTTCCTTTTAGTTTCAATAATTTAGAATTAATTAGAGAAACATTTGAACCTGAATCATAAATTCCGTATATTTTTAATTTATCATTTAGTAATAGTTTGACTTTTATTAATGGTGTTACTATTAGTTTTTTTGATCATTTTCATTTAATTCAGTTTCTATCACTGAATTGTTTACATGTTTAATGGCATTTCTCTTAAATTTTTCATCCTCTTTTGTTTTGAACCAGCATGTAGCTTCAGGGTGGTAACGAATGCCCTTATTCAATTTTTCACAAATTTTACATGGATTTTTACCCCCATTTTTATTATGTTCTGCATTTCCAAATGTTTTCTTATTCATAAATCTTTTTTTGTTGACCATATGTTCATACTTGTTTACTTCATTAAACAAATCTACAGTATCTTGTAATCCTTCTCTATCGATCTTGTTAAGTATGAATTCTGGTAGTCCGGAAGCAACAAGATCTATCAAAGTACCGGTGTCAATTGATCTTCTCACATCCAATAGAAGTTTTTCTTTTCTCATAGCATAATCCAACAGAGAACCATCTTTGTATCTAAATGATAGTGCGTATGTGACAGGGTTCCATCCTTTGTTTGCAAATGATTCACAGAATTTGTTTTTCCATGTTGACCACTCTGAGTTCATTGTTAGTTTTATAATCATGGAACTGTACCAGTCTATACAAGATTTATCCATGAACAATCTGAGTATTTCTATTTTTTTTCCATCCATGGTCACATCAAACCGCAAACATTCTTTTTCAAACACTTCCATCCACTGGCTTGCATTTGTATTTTTAGTGCAGAATTTTTCTATAACAAACTTCTCAGCAATGTTTTTTAAGCTCTGTTGCTTATCTTCCATTAACTTTTCAATTAATTTTCCTAATGCATCTTCTTTTTGATGTACTTGTAAACTTTTTTCGTCCAATTCTTCGAGGTATTGGTCTCCAAACTGTAGGTTTCCATCTTCGTCTACATATGTTTTTTTTAGTTCTTCTGTCATGGTTAACCAGACTCTTCTAACCTGGTATCTTTTTTTCAAACTATTTTTTATTTTTCCAAAAGCACTAGTTTTCATTATCTCCTCGTGATAGCTGGCGGATCGTAGCATTTCTGGTATTGTAAACACTTTTCCATCACTTGTGACTATTTTTGTAATGCTAATAATATTTGATCTGCCATCGCATCCAGGTAATAGCGTAAATTCGAATTGAATTTTCTCCATTTTTGGTTTAAAACGAAATGTCGTTTTATAATATGTTGATAGGTTTAATTCCTTTTTATTAATTTCTAAATAAAACACTTGTGTTGCAAAGTTTTTTTTAACTAAGAAACGACATTTATGTTTATTAATATCACTTTGAATGGTTTTTTCTAACAATCAAATAATAGAATAACAAAACAAATGACAATCGATGATTGCATTCTAATTGACATTATAGGATTCAAATTTAAAGGGAATATATTTCCTTTACATATATATGTAAACCGTCTCCGATTATTAAAAAAAAAAAAAAACGATTTTATTTGTAAAATATGAATGCTTCGTAATACCTATAATAATGAAAGAATGAAGGAAAAAATCCAACATCGTCTTTTCTTTCTGGACAGTTTTTTTCTTTATTTTGTTCATCGCCATGTGTACAACAACATTATGCATTGCAGAAAAAGCTTTGATGTTGATGGTGCCAAGGTTGCTGTGATACTGAAGGTCGCACAACACTAAATTTGTGCAATTTTTACCAACTTTTTGGTGTCATGCAATTATTTGGAACATGTATGCAACTAGTTGCGTTATGTAAATTCGGCCTATATTATATCATACAAGCGCAGACCTGTGAAAAATCACAGTCAAATTCTCGACAAATCAGTTCCAATTTTTTAAATAACAAAATATTATAGGTTGATGGCTGAGTTGGTATAGCGTTTAGGTCCCACCCGGGCGCCGCATGTTTGATTCCTCGGCTGGCCAAGTCCTCCATCACGACAAAACAATATTTTCCGCTTACTGTGGTGGTAGTAGGATATTTTCAAATATGATCAGGTTATTCGTAACCCGAGAATGTTTGTCTTTCTTTTTAAAAAAAGAAAGAAAAGAATAGAGCTAGGTACTTTATCACTTATCTAAATTCTTCACATAACTGAAAAATTTCCGGGTTACAAATAACCTGACAATATTTAAATATCTCCTACTAGCACCACAGTAAGCTGAAAATGTTGGGTGTGTCGTTATGACGAACTTAGCCAGCTGAGGAATTGAACTCATGATACCTGGGTGGGACCCGAACGCGATGCCAACTCAGACGGCGACCAGACTCATTATTATACGTACTTTGTAGAGTCTTTCATGGGAGAAACAAGCTTATTGATAAGTTCCTCTACGCTATCAGGAGCACTATTAGTTTCTACAATCGGAACTTTGACTGTTGCCTGTAAGGATTTCATCAGTGGAGTGGGGTTAATACCCCATGTCTCGGTAAGCATTTCAAACTGAAAGATAAAGATATAAAATTACTCTTTTAGAAAGTTGCATTTATAATTCTTTATCACTTATTTTTTCTCTGCCTCTTATAAATTTAAACCTACCTCTTTTATACATCTGTGACCGTGTCTTTCTAAAAATTGTGTCAACAAATGGTGCACACTGCTGCAGTTGTCTTCCAACCACTTCATTACTGTTTCCGGGGGTTGTTTAGAGAACTCTTCAGCTTTCCCTGAAGACTGAATAGCCAAAGCTATTTTTTTTAACTCTTCCGGTATTTGTGCCGAAATCACATCAGAACATGAAGACAAAATGGTCCCAATGTCGGTATAAAGCTCTGTTGTAAAATCTGTGATGAACAGTTTATTTATTTATTTAACATAATAAAAAAAGTATTTTATATTCCAGTTTTCTTCTATAATAACCTCATTTGGGAGTTTTTAGGTTTGGTGAAAGAAAATACCTATACTTCATTCATTAGAAGTTGGGGAAGAATTGATTAGATACCTAAGCTAATCATTATATTTTTGTATTTTTATACATTTGACAAATATGTAAAAATATACTGGTGAATATAAGCTTTGATAAAATATATATTGTTATTGTACGTGTTTGCTATCTAGTATTGGCTATGGTATATGGGTTCCATGCCAACTCAGAATGAAACCAACTCAGAATGAAACCAACTCAGAATGAAACCAACTCAGAAACTCCTCAGAAAGGTCAAAAAGCTATGAAAAAATAACTTTAAAATAGCCGGCAAGGGGTCGTCCATTAATCACATGATGTTTTTTAGCAACTTTTTAAACCCCCCCCCCCCGTCGTGATATGTGGTGAGGTTTAAGACTACCCCCCCCACCCCCAAAAATCATGTGTATTTTTTTTAGTACAAAGTATTTTGAAATTTTCAGAATATTATTACGAAAAATAAATACACATGATATCTCATTAATTACACCCCCCCCCGGTGATATTTCGTGATTTTTTCCGAACCCCCCCCCCCCCTTTCGAGCCTCACGTGATTAATGGACGACCCCTAACCCTAACCTAACTTAACCTTTTTAACCAATTTTTTAAATATTTTTGTATCATCACCTAATGACCTTTCTGAGGTGCTTCTGAGTTGGTTTCATTCTGAGTTGTCCGGTCACCGGTATTTGAGCTGTGATTTTATATACAGTGGTGGAAGTGTTTATAAAATGGAAGCTTTACTCACCGCTGCGCCCCTCCAAAATAATGGAAAGGAACACTACTTGAGACATGGCACTGGCTGAACTGGAGTTACAATGGAAGGCAGAGTTCTCAGCTACATCAACTATTTTGCCTTCAAGATAGTTAAACATTTCTAGAGCACTCTTTTGTTTACTCAGATCCACCCTTAATTTCTTGGCATGAGCGATTGCCTTTTCACAATTAGACTTATTTCTCCATAAAAACTGCAAGAAAAGTTTGTATCAAATAAAATTTGAAACGATTCTGAAATATTTTGAAATAATTCTGCTCCAGGGAGAAAATAGCAACTACATTTAATTTGGGACCATGAACGGGGTGAAGCAGGACTTGGTAGGTGAAGCCGGACAAAGGAACTTTTTTCGCATAACAGGTATTTGCGGGGAGGAAGTAATGTACTTCACATGTTAATTTGGGAGGCGGGAATGGGTACCGCCGCCCCGGGAACCTTTATTGCCATAGGTCAATGCCAACACCTCTGCCATAGGTCACCCCAAGTGGTTCGCTACGTTTGGTGATTTAGCAGGGGTGCCCGGGTTCATGAGATGAGGTTTGTCTAAGTCTTGAAGGTGGATGACCAGCACACACTGAACCCCAGATTCTTACCCCTTAAACCCTTTTCCTTCCCAGAACTCTCCTCTCCTTCCCTTCCTTAAAAACCCTCCGCACAGCATCCCCAAAGTTGACATAGGCCCTGAGGGAAATTATTTTCCTCAGGGCCTCATGTAAAAAAAAAAAAATACATATTCGAAGGAATAACAGCTTACAACCGGAAATATGTCATTTTTAAATCGAATTCTAGACGTATCAATTCTCTTCTACAAAAAAATTGATTTCGACATTTTTTTATTTTGTCTAGTAAAGTTTTGTTTTAAATTAAAAAAAAATATATTTATTTTTATTATAATAAAGTTGCACCGTTGGTCGTTGGCAGAATTGTTAAATTTTCAAACAAAATGTTGTATTGCACAACATACATTTCAAATCATTGTAATCATACAGTAAAATAAATCATACATTTTCTAGGAAAGCTAATTTTAGTTTAAATAAAATCAAAAAAAAATTTTTCAGTTTTTTTAACACACATATTTTTTGCTTAGCCATTAGAGCGACTAAGGTCAAAATATGGACCACTTTTATTTTTCTGCGATTGACAGCGGTCCAAAATTGGACCACATTTTGTTTAGGACCAAAGTTTACGATTTTTTTTATAAATCCTACGAATATGTGATAATTGATAAAAGATAGGTGAATTCATTGGCTCTACAGAATTATAATCAGTTTGTATGTCTCCTTATTATAATTCGGAGATAGGATTTTTTTAACGTGGGTGAAAAATATTCAAAAAAATTACGAGCAATCGGTGGAAAAAGTTTTAAATCGTGCTGTCGCTCGAGTGGTTAGACAAAATTGAAAAATTATAAATAATTTTGATAAAAAAAGTATTTACAAAAAAACATCATTTTTATTGCTAGCTTGAAATATAGATACATATTAAAGCAAATTTTGAATGAAATAAAATCGATATTGAGTTATTAGTTAAAAATTCTGGTACGGAGAATAATCAATCTTTCTCATCGGAACCGCTCTGAACTACGCTCTCAGTTACAAGGGCACGATTGAATTTTAAAGATTAAATTTGAATTCTTGGCCGCTGGTTAATGGGCCTTAGGGTTGTATTATTTTGTCACCCCGAATCCTCAGAAACTTGAATAATATTTTAAAAAGTATCCGGATTCATCCCGTTCGACAGTATTAAAAAATATGTTTAAATAATATTTTAATATTTTGTAGGTTCGGATTCCATCATTAACATATTTTTTATTTGAATTAATAATTAACAACCAACCAGTTTATTTGATTATTAATTATGACATGTCTATTAACATAAAATGTCTATTGTTCGAAAGAGGTAGAAGCCTACATTCGTAAGCTGAAGACAGACAAGGCTACAGGACCGGATGGAATTCCTTCCAGTATTATCATTAGCATATCGCCAATGATAAGTGAAGCCCTTTGTTATATATTTTGACTTCTACTTTCCCCCAAATTTGGAAACTGACCCGAGTCAGTCCTATTTTCAAGGCTGGAGATAAGACAGACGTCAAAAACTACAGACCGGTAGCCGTATTATCAGTGCTACCCCAAACTTTTTGAAAAATTGATTTGTGACAAATTAAGTCACCAGATTGCGCCATTCATTGGTGAAAATCAACACGGTTTCCTTCCAAAGAAATCAACAATCACAAATCTGCTTAATTTTTCGCGGTTGGTAGCCACCAGTTTAGACTCGAGGCACCAAACAGATGTAGTTTACACCGACTTTGCCAAAGTATTTGACCGTGTTAACCATGATATACTTCTGAGGAAAATGTTTAAAATAGGATTCGGTCTACCAGCACTGAACTTTTTCTCATCGTATTTAAAATCCAGAAGCCAATTTGTTTCCATAAATGGACATAATTCAAAAAAATTCCAAGCGCAATCTGGAATTCCTCAAGGGTCTAACCTCGGACCTATGTTGTTTCTAATATTTATAGATGACATCGTTAGGAACGGCAAATGTCTACTATTTGCTGATGACCTAAAAATTATGATGGAAATAAGCTGCCAACAAGATTGCTTTAAAATGCAAACTGATCTAGGTGCACTATCTGAATGGTCGTTGGCAAACAAATTAGATTTTAACACAAATAAATGTGTCACAATGTCCTTCACTCGTTGTAAAAACATTATAATTTACGATTATAAAATAAAAGGCGAAACGTTATCACGTGTAAAATCCGTGAAGGATCTCGGTGTCGTCTTTGATCCCGAACTGACATTCTCTTGCCATATATCGCAGCTCACTCAGTCTTGCTACAAACTTCTTGGATTCATCATCAGGACTTGTAAGCAATTTGATAACCAAGAAGCTATGCTAGCGTCATTCGATGGCATACTGAGAAGCAAGCTGGAGTACGCGAGCGATGTTTGGGCACCGTACCACCAGAAGTACATTGATATGTTAGAGCAAATCCAGAAGAAATTCCTCAGGTATGTTTATATGCGGAAGCATGGAACCTATCCAAGGTTCATGCACAATATTGACTTACTTGAGGAAACTGATTCTGTGAGCCTAGAAACTAGAAGGAAAGCAAGTCTTGCTATTCTCTTTCAAAATTTGGAACAATTTCATCAATAGCCCATTTCTCTTGGGATGCTATGATTTATATGTACCAGACCACTACAGCCGAAGTCGACATCATGACTTATTTAAAGTACCGAACGGCAGAACAGACGTCTTGGCAAAGCATAGCATGACGAGGGGAGTGGTGCTGTTAAATGAAATTGCAAACCATTTGGATGTAAGTGACTGTTCTTTATATGCCTTAAAAACATTATTGAAGAGTCACTTGCCTAAATGCCGATAGGGTAACTAAATTGTACTGTAATTGGAATTATTCTGTTGTACAATAATAATAAAAAATAAAATAAACATGTCAAATCAAATAAATTTAACTGACAGTCCCCTATTTAATTTATTCCGTTAATCTCCGCTGAAAATGTTTCCTCCCCCCTCCCTACCCATCCTACCTCCCATAAGGAGTCTTTTTTTCTATTTTATATCTCTTTCACTCATTGTTTTATTTCTTACATATATATGTGTCTGTATGTAATTATCTTTAGTTAAAATAATAAGCACTGACGAAGCTTGAGCAAATAAAAAGTGGTGTACAAAGTTTTTTTCATTTAACTGCCTTCACATATGAGCGTATGTGATGCTTCCGCTATATTATCGCCCGAACGCAACAAGCCGTATCCTGTACGTTCAGGTAAAAAATAACTATACCCGAAACCCGCGTTATCGCAAAGCTAAGGGACGTGGTTGGGTATTTTCTTTGGGTATTTTCCCATACAAGTCACATCGCTAGTCAGTGATACTCTCTACGCAAGTGGTGCGGTTTATATAACTGTTTAAAAACCCAATGTTTTTTTTTTACTTACTTTTTGAATAATAACCCAACGGTAGAGAGGTTAATATACATATATACACCCCAAAGTATTTGCTTCCTTCGGAAAAAAAGCATTTAACTTATTTTAGAGACTTTAGATATAAATATATACTTACTAGGCCAATATCCCTAAATAACATAAATTTTGCCATTATGCCTGTCACTTTATTCCTGTAAAGTGCAATTGAGTGCATGTTTTCGTCAACAACTACGTGCCCGGATATAGCTAAATCCATTGTTTTAGTAGCAGTTGTTATGGTAGGTTCACATTGCCTTAACATTGTCTGTAATGATAATGATGATTTAAAAAATATACCTACATATTTCAAAGCTCAATACCTTGTGATGGAAATCATTGATATTTGTTTGAACGAGCAGGAAAACTTACATTATACACATTCAAGCCCACATGGTAGTTAGTGCAAGTCAAAATTTTCATGCTGTATTTGGAAGTTGGTACTCCATTAGCTGCTGATATAGAGTCATTTATGACTGTAGAAACAGCTGATAAGGACAGAGGTGAGACGGTTCCGGGCATAACCTGAAAAAAACATTAGAAAACGTTACTTAAATTAGTAAAAATAATAATTTTCACAGAAAGTGACAAAAATAATAATGTTTACCTCTCCGGTATTGGCAAAAGTTAATATATCATCTTCTGACATAATCGGTGTATCCGCCTCACGAGCCAACTCAAACTCAGTCCAGCTGTTTAAGCTTGTGATGGGTCGGGCTTGCACTAAATAAATTCTATCCTGCGCACAGAAACATAAATGTTATAAATGATATTTTAAAGATTTTCTCTCTGCATTAGAATTTTTTAAAAGCAAATATTATTAATGTAATTCTCGACCAAGAGTTATGAGGAGCTTTTTCTCTTTCAATTTACATGGTAGTAAGTATTTATAATAAAAATAGCAATGGAAACATTGAATAACGATCTGCCAAAAAAACAAATTTGGTGTGAAACATTAATATGCTAAATTAGGTAAGATACTTCGAATGATTTTGGATCTGTATCTAACATAGCATTCGGACAGAGAGAGGAGTGTCAGGAGGGTCCAGGAGAATATCTGACTCTAAAATGAAGAAGGATGTCCCAGAAAGGCATTGCATGATCAAATGAATCAATTATTTAGGCAGATCATTTCAAGAGTTTTATAACAGAATAGTATTTATGAGATATGTATAACAATGTAAACAAACCAAGGAGTGTGTACCAACACAGAGTTTTCTGTTGGATTTCATTCTCTTTGCCTGCCCCTGTGGTGAAATGGCGTGATGGTTAGTTAGATAGTTAAAATGGGAATTTTATATAAATCTGGGTACTTACTGCTCTTGAAAATTAAAATGATAAATTAATAAACTACAAATATGTAATTGCAGATAAAAACGAAAGAATTACCTCAGCAATAGCCCATTCAATATCCCTAGGAAGTCCCCACAGGGTTTCTTGTAGAATGGCTATTTTGCCTAGCAAAAAACACTCTTTTTCTGAAAGGCTCAATGACGGAACAGCATTCTCTTCATCTCGTATCGTCTGTGTTCCTGATTTCTTGGACTTGTCCAAAACAATTCTCGCTCCTTTCTTTCCAACTTCAATACTTTTTATAGAGAGGCTGTCGTGAATATCTCTGCTTATTATTATAGTATCAGGTTCTATTTGACCAGAAACTACACTCTGAAAATACGTTAGAATTAAATACCTAGACACTACCCTATTATCCACTGAACTTTCAAGACTTCATAAAACTAATAAAAAAACAATCAGTAACAGATACAAACGTTCTTATGAAAGCAAAGAATCATAAAATCTTGGAATTCTGGGTTCTTGGAATGTAAATAAAAAAGCATGAATTATATTACCTCTCCCAGTCCATTGTTGGAAGTGATGAAGATGTGAGCGGGGTTGCCAGTGGTGGGGTGTCGGGTGAACATAACCCCAGCTGCTTTGGCATCCACCATCACTTGAACCACAACCCCCATACCACACTGCACTACCTGGCCGTGTTGCCTGAATAACAGAAAAACAATTATTCCAATACCATAAGACAGGGTTACTTTATCCCCGCAAATTACTTTGCACCGCTTTTGAAAAATTCTTTATGCCATCATTTTTACCTAGTACAAAATTATTTTAATGATATGATTAATTTCAGTACCTATTATTTATAAATTATATTATTTCTCCTCAAAAACAAAATGTTCTTAACAACAGAAAAAGTACAGTTATTTAATTAATTAACCCCATCTAATGGTATGTAGTTTCATGATCTCAATAATTTAAAAAATAGAAAAGCTTTTCTTATAAACTGCTCTACTCCCCTCTCACCCCTGGTAGTTCTGGTATCGCCATCTATTCCTTCTTTCCAATCCAACACTTCATGACAAGACACAATTTTCTTCTCTATTTTTTAATATAACTTACAATCTTGCTAAGGAAAGGTGTTTTCCAAACTAATTGAAGCAATGTTTTAAACAATGTATTTGTGTAATTTTTTTCAGGAACGACTTAAGTTTTAATCCATATTCTTCATATTATGTTAAAATTACCTGCGATACTCCACACTTTGAAATGTGAATAACGATGACCAACACTCTTGTATTCCTTTGAGAACATCTTCGATGGATTTGCAACCCAAAATTGTAGCATTTTGACCAGCTGCAGAAAGTTCTTCGGAATCCTCCCCAATACCTGATAAAAATAAAACAATAAATGGACACTGAAAATGATGCGACCGAGAGGCAGACCGAGAAAAAGATGATCTGACTGCCTGGACTACCTAGAAGAGGATCAGAATATAATAAGAAGGTCTGAGGACTGGAACTAAATGTCTAGGGGCTGGAGCAGAGGAGGTTGGAGGAAATCAAATCTCACTCTGATATTTAACACCGTGATGATGAAAAGATATATTGATTTAATTTAACCCATAGGGGCTGGAGCCCTGCAATTGCAGTGTTGGAGAATCTATACATAGTACAAAGCACTGCAATTGCAGTGTCGGCCTCGTACATTAATTTTGTCTTCGGCTATTACCTCTACTAGGTTAGTTATAGAAAAACACAAAGATGTCACTTTATCAAACATGGTATTGTCTACGTGTTGGCTTTAACAAAAAATCTTTACAATTTCTTGCCGGCCCCTAGGGGTTAAATCATAATAGGCCGTTTGAATTAGAGAAAAATTCCTTTACCTGAAGAACGAACGGCAAAGTAAAGATCTTTAGGTGCTAAATCGTCATTTTCAGATTCACACAAGTCTTCAAATGAAGATACAACATGCTCTTTCACTATATTACAAACTGCAGTAGATTCAAATAATTTTGTAGCCCTGAAAAATAAAACCATTTTAACAACAGATACAAAGCCACTTTTAAGGCACAGATGTTAACTCTATGCTTATAGGTGGGTATGCGGTGAAATTACATTGAATATAAGTAACAAGTAAAATACCTCTCGCAAGCTTCTTTGAGACTTGATTCACTGTAATTGAAGCCAACATTAATAATGGCTTGCACCGCTTCTTGTAATTCCGGGTAATGGGTTAACTGGCATTCAAGAGCCCGTGTTGTTAAACAGAAGCCGTTTGGTACCTCATACTGCAATAAAAATGCACACCTACATTATGAAACTGATATCCACTTATGCAAATCATTTCAGCTCTCCTCTCAAGATAATATTTGCATTCGAGCTGTGTTGTGGTGCAATAACTCCACCAAATGGAAAAATTATATAAGAATTGTTTGGCTTAGGTTTAGTAAACAACCTTGCCGGTTTCCTACAGAGAAATTCAAAGCATTTAACACAACAAATAAAATATGTCTATATACTAAATGATAACATTATGCATGATAGTCATCCTATAATAGAAGAGGGTAGAAGAGAAGTCGGATCCTGAGTTATACAAACATACTGTCAGTTGATTTTATAGTACATATTTACCTGATCAGTACTGACTGAAGCCAGCAGTGCCAAAGAGGCCCCCTTGCCCCCCACTGCATCGGGGCAGGTGGCTACTCTCTCTTTGAACGTTGCACACAGGGGGACCTTGGCATCCAAGTCTTCCAAATCCAACCATTGCAATTGCTTTATATTGATGTGTTCCTCTAATGGCATTTCCCCTGTTGAAATAACTCAAATATTACTGTGTTTTCTCTCTTATGGTGAGCAAATGCTAGGGTTGAAAGATTTTATCCAGAAAAATTGAGAACCAGTCTCGAACAATTTATCACCACGCCAGGTTGCATATTTAACCTAGCACAAAACATATTGCGAAAATTGAACATAATATATTTGAATTAATAATATATGAAGATAGGGAATGTAAGACATTGCCGTAATCTGGCCCCAAAATTATTTAATTTAATTGAAAAAGACGTTGCAGTTAATCATTTAATAAATAATGTAAATCTCAAACACAAAATTCATACATGGATATCCAGGATAGCCGACAAAGATTTTATCCAGAAAAATTGAGAGACAGTCTCGAACAATATTATAGGCCACCTGGTACAGCGATAAATTTATTTATCACTACACCAGGGGCCTATAATAAAATGGATTATTTGACCTCGCACAATACTGTTTGATAAAACGATCTTTTAAATTGTTATTTATGCATGGAAATAAATTGTTTTAAAATCTTATTACCTCTGTATGGATACCAGAGCTGTAAAAACCCAGATCCTTGATTTCCATTTATACCAGCTTGAAATGGTACCAGAACTACTTTCCATGTCCTGCTTTTGTAGGTTTGTTTTAGGCCTTTATTTAGGCTGATAAAAAGGACATAATCCTTGGATTTCGCTGGAAAAGTGTCTTATATTAATTTTTTCACAAAAAAATTAAAAAGTAATTAAAAATTATTCATGAAAAGGGTTAATTACTTGATAACTTTATGGTAAATGATTTAGGTATATCTGAGTCGTGTTCCCCAATGGTTGACATATTTAAATCAGACGATTCAAAAGCCTCTACATTTCCATTTGGTAATCTGACATGTCCAAACTTAAATCTGAAATATAAAGAATAGCATATTGTGATTCATTAAGCGCCAGTGGCGTAGCGGGGGCGGGCGGGGGGGGGGGGGGGCGGCCCGCCCCGTGCGGCACTTTTAAGGGGGGCGGCAAATTTTCACAATAAATAATAATATTATCTTGGAAAAATTTTAACCATTTCAAATGATTATTTAAAAATGTTCAACGATACTTTCGTTTACGAATCCAACTCTTTTTTTATTATGTAAAAACACCAATCATTATATTTTTTTAATCTGCGAATTTCGCAATTCGTAGGAAAACCGTACGCATATTATGAGAGTAATACTAATTAAAGCTGATAACTCGCAAACAGATTCTCTCTTAATTAAAACCAGGATTGTGTTCAGAATGTATTAACGAATGAATTTCAGTTTTGTATTCATCTGCTGATACATTTCGAAAGAGACCATTATTTTATTCAAAGTACAGTTATAAAATTCTAGTTGCAGACTATGTATATGCTGCCAGAATCAAATAGAAACCATTTTCATATTCTGAGTGTAGTTTTAATTCGCCAAATACAGATTTAATTTAACCCATCTAATCACAGAAGACGCAAATTGTCTCACACATTTAATTTTTAATACGTACTTGCATAAATGTGATTATTTGAAAAATTTGACTGCTTAAAATGTTATAACATGTACAACTAACGTTTATTATGTATTTTGTTTGGAAAAGTTTTATTTTATATATATAATTGTTACTTTAATTTAATTAAAAACAAATAAAAAAAATAATACCAATGTAAATAGAAAATAAAAGTTTTCAACACAAATTGTTAGAAATATTAGGTCCTTACATATGAAATTGGCGTTTTGCCATACTGGCAACTTTGATCTCAAATATCTTCTCTTTGGTTAGGAATTCCAAATTCAAATTTATACAGCTCATGTATTTGTGTTTCGAAAATTATAATCCATTTGTTTTTTCCTTAATTGTTTTTTTTCTTTGAGGCACTTAGTTTACAATATGGAAAACTTGAAATATCGAAACTATCGGGGCATGGTTTGGTTGGTTCGGCAGGGTTCAGCCATTGCGGTGAGCACTTCCGATTATCGTACAGGATCCACTTTTCATCACAGGTAATGATTCGATTTAAAATCCCTTCATTATTGTGCCGGTTGAGTAATGCAACGCAGCAGTCAAAGCGCGTTTGTTGATTTGCTGCACTCAATTCGTAAGGTACCCACCTTTAAAGCTTTTTCACCTTCCCAATTTGCTTCAAGTGGATTAAAACAGTTTTAAAGTCCGACAATACCCCCCCCCCCCCCGACAAGAGTTTTGAGGTTTATTTTCTTGAACCCCCCTAAACTAAAACCTGGCTGCGCCCGTTTTGCATTCCATACGTTTGCGTGATGAAGATGCGAAATTCTATTACAGGCATACCATTCTCGATTTCTGAGAGCAGTTATGTATAAATTTGTAATAGAATTTATAAGCATGATTTTATTGGAAGAGTACTCGGCACATGGGATTATAAATTCGACGGCCGGCGTAGTGCAGCGCTAAGGCGCTTGACTCTCATTCCGAAAGTCGCGGGATCGAATCCCGGCGTGGCAAATTAATTTTATTTGATTAATTTGTGTATTTCACAGTTTATTAATTTAAAATAATACATAGTATATTTGCGGCACGTTCCAGAGTGGAAGATACTCTCAGTATCGCCCTGGTGTAAGACCACCATTCAGAATTGAAACTTTGCTTGAAATGGCTTTAGCCGTGTTTGGTGAACAGATCTGAATAGCCAGGTACTTCCCCACCTTCCTCTCCCTATCTCCTTCCCCTCCCCACTACCTTCAGCCTCACAACATACCCCAATTGGGGGATGCCATAGTACCACTGGCTCCAGACGGGAGCAGTTGGGACTCTTGTGCGGTATTCATGTAAAAAAAATAAAAATCGGCATATAGAAATAGGATATCTCCCCCCCCCCTCCCCCCCCCAGCTCTTGAAAATCTGCGGAAGAAGTACCTGTCGAAGTTAGGGAGGGGGGGGGGGGGGGGCAAAATTTTCCTCCGCCCCGGGCGGCCGAAACCCACGCTACACCACTGTTAAGCGCCCTGCAGATGATCAATATTAATTGTCAATATTTAATTAAATGAAGACAATATTAGCGAAACTCAATCGAAAATCTAGAGACAGAAAAATCAGAAAAAGGTATTGGCACCTCTGGGACTCGAACCCAGGCAAATACTTTACCAACTGAGCTAAGGTGTCTATATCAAATTCGGTCACTTTTAACTGTATCTACTTCGACTAAGAACTACCAACATTATCTTCATTTTCTTAACGCACATATTATTGGCTGCTATCTTTACATACGATTGCAAGATTCAAACCCAAACTAAATGCTATCTAGATAGTGTCTGGATAAATTTTTATCCACTTTATTTTTAATATGCAACATATTTTGACTTTTCTGCAAGTCTAGGATGATTATTTTTTATTTTTTTTATTTATTTCATTATCGATGACTAAAATACTTTAACTGCAATGCGAGTTGTCAGCAAACTGTCGGATACATTTTTTCATCTAGTAAGTGTTTTTTTAATCTGTGGTTTATTGCTTTAGAGTTGATGTGGCCAGTCTAATGGAGTGACCTTACTGGCTAATTGAAATGACATTCATGCTTTGTGGGATTAAAAGTTCTGCATTCCTAGAGTTAGAAATCAAATAAATTTTGACTAACTGTGTCAGGCCTTTGGTAAACGACTCTGATCCAATTTGGTAAATGGTTCCCTCGGAAGCTGCCCCCACGATGGTCAGTGATCTCCGCAGAGTTCCCAGTATGGGCTGCCATACTCTCTGCCTTAGTCCATACATTGAGGTGGTAACCGTCTCTTCCTCCTCTCCCACTATGATGGTTCCGCACATACTACCATACTGGTCGTAACCTCGCTTTTCAGACTCCGTTCTGGAAAATCAAATAGCAATGAATGGAAACATATCAACTACTTATAGTACATATTCTACAAAAATAAATTAAAAATCAAAATTTATAAATCATACCAAAATTTATCTCTTTCTTTTCAAAGTAAAAAAATAACATGAATTATTATAATACTTACTTCTTCCAGCACAGCAAACGTATTTTGTGGCACCATTTTAATTCAAATGAATAAAATACTTAGTTTTTATTTTTTTTTATTTTTTTTACATGAGCTCCACACAGGAGGCCCTGAGGAAAATAATTTCCCTTAGGGCCTATGTCATCTTTGGGGATGCTGTGTGGTGGGGTTTTGGGGGAAAGGAAGGAGAGGAGAGTTCTGGGAAGGAAAAGGGTTTAAGGGGTGGGTAGGAATCTGGGGTTCAGTGTGTCCTGGTCATCCGCCTCCAATACCTAGACAAACCTCACCCCATGAACCCGGGCACCCCTGCTAAATCACCAAACGTAGCGAACCACTTGGGGTGACCTATGGCAGAGGTGTTGGTTATCCAATAAAGGTTCCCGGGGCGGCGGTACCCAATCCCGCCTCCCAAATTTGAATACTAAGTATTTTATTAATTTGTAATATTTAATTGAATGAAGACAATATTAGCGAAACTCAATCGAAAATCTGGAAACCGAAAAATTAGAAAAAGATATTTGCACCTCTGGGACTCGAACCCAGGACCTTTCACTTTCCGGGAAAGGCGCTAACCACTGCGCTGGGTTCGAGTCCCAGAGGTGCAAATATCTTTTTCTGATTTTTCTGTTTCCAGATTTCCGATTGAGTTTCGCTAATATTGTCTTCATTTAATTAAATATTACAATTCATGTTATTTTTCTTACTTCGAAAAGACAGAGATAAATTTTGATTGTATTTGAGAAAATTTGTGTATATGTGTAATCTGTAAAATCTGTGACTGGTCAGTGGTTGAGTGGGCATAGCGCTTGGGTCCCACCCGAGCGTCGCGTGTTCGATTCCTCGGCTGGCTAAGTCCTCCATCACAACACAAGCAACATTTTCGGCTTTCTGTGGTGGTAGTAGGGATTTTCAAACATTGTTGGGTTAATCGTAACCCGGGAATGTTTGCCTTTCTTTTTAAAATATCTATCTATCTAAATATCTCTCTATAAATATCTATCTAAATATCTATCTATCTATAATGTCTAAAGTAGGTAGGTAAAATATAAAATACAATAAAACATTTTTACCATGCCCTATGAAAATGTTTGCACAAACATTTGGATCAATGTTTGTGGTAATACTGTCGCTGGAGATGTGGCATGACTAAAATCTTGCGAATGGTTAGTTCTGGTGACATAAAATTTGCATAGCTTTTTCGGCTAAGATATTCACTTGCTTTCACGTACACTATATTGATGTTGTTTAGAGAAGATGTGATACGACATAAAGTACATATAATATGTCCTTTAGTCAGGGATGCGATATGACACAATTGACATAGAAATCAAGTTTTATATTGTAGTAGTATGTAGCCTGTCTATTTGTGTCACATGGCTAATATTTCTATACTTGGTGGTGTCATGTCCAGTGATAATAGGTAGTTTACATTTTTCATTGCAACTGATTTTCATGGACTTCACAAAACACATTTATGTCAAATGACAGCGTGTGTCAACACGAACCTCTGTTTTCCAGCGTTTTCTAGCAATATGAAATTGTAAAAAATGAGAAAGATACCAAATTGTGATTTCCATATGTTTCAGGTGTTCTTCAATAAGAAATGAATCTGCTAAGATACATAATATTGATAATATTGACACCTAATAAATTATATAATCTGTGAAATCTAGTTTTATTATTATATAGCTTCTTTATTTTATCTTATCGAAATTCTGAGCAAAACAGATTAGAAACACCTATGAATTTATATTATCGTTCAGTAAAACCAATATTTTAACACAATGATTCTTTCATTTCATTTCATATAATAAATACATTATAATTTGTAGTTAGGTACTTACGTAATGGCATTGTGCTGTGCAGATAAAGTGTTTTGATTTATTTGTATCTTTGTTAATTTTCTTGTATATTGTATTCCGTGTTATGACTGGATACCCAGGTGGAAGGAGAAAAGTGGGAAGACCCAGACTGAGGTGGGAAGACGAGGTAAGAGAGGATGCAGCACAGCCTCTCCAGGTAACGAACTGGAAGTCAGCTGCTGAGGACAGGAGGAGTTGCAGGCGAATGTTGCGGGAGGCCAAGGCTCGATATGGGCTGTAGCGCCATCGGAGAGAGAAAGAGCTTATTGTGTGTGTGTAGGTACATGAATATAAAATTATTCAATAAGGATTTGAGGCCAAAATACCCACGACGCTGAGTTTGGGGCAAATTTTGAAAGTCATAAACCTACCAGAAAATAGTAATGCCTGTGCCAGACTATGCTATATTCTTGTGTCATAATAGTAAGGGGGTTTGTGCATGTGTATACTTACATTCCATCCATCCAATTAGGACTCTTCCATGGTTCTGATGCAATGGCTTCTGCCATCAAGTTGACGCTGGAGTCATCTGGTGTTCTCTGGGGAACCGAATCTCCAATCCATCTGATATCATCAAAGTTAGTTTTAAACAAACATAAACAATCAATGAGTTGTATGGAATCAACCTTGTTTTCATCTCATCTTTATTATTTTAAAGGTTGAAAAAGAGAAAACTATTGCTAAGGCTCTATACACTCTCAATGGCAGAATCCATTAAAGATTCATAATCCTTCTCTCTAATACTCTAACCTTCTGTCGTCCCCCACCCCCCATCGCCCCTCCCTTTTTTACGTTAGTTCCACATTGAAGGCCCTGAGGAAAATAATTCCCTTCAGGGCCTATGTCATCTTTGGAGATGCTGTGTTGAGGGTCTATTTAGTAGAGGAAGTTCTGGGAAGAAAAAAGGTATGAGGGGTGGGTAAGAATCTAACCCTCCCACTGCAGTGCAAAGCGATGTTCCGAGAGGGTCCTGCTGGAGAGGTGAAAAGGTCTCCCTCAACCAGTCACTCCCGATCCAGACTGCCGATTCGGACTGCAGTTGGTGGGCAAAAGGACCGCAGTTGGTGGGCAAAAGCATCCGCCGCCAAGATCCAGACAAACCTCACCCGTGAAGCTGGTCACCAAATGTAGCGAACCCTTGGGGGTGATCTATTGCAGAGGTGTTGGTTATCCAATAAATGATTCCCAGGGCGGCTGTACCCATACCTGCCTCCCAAATTGGGATCCCCTGTGTGTCCTTTCCCATTGTGGATAGTACCTAAGCACAGCAGTCAACAGCCACAAAAACATTATTCTAGAATGGCAACACTGACATTCTAGTTTCTTCCACCGGCCGCTGTCAGAAAAGAAAAATTATGAAATTCATTATTGGCTATTCGTTGGTTCGGGCTGCTGTGCGCGGAGATTACTATCCTCATAGTTCACCCTCCGGTTTAAATTTATTGTCGTATAATATAATTTATAATTTTAAATATACCGGAGTCAGATATAAATTCAACTTATTATTTCATAGAAACCCGTGACATTCCCAAATAACGTGGAGGATTGGTGTGTAAGTATTCCATCGGCGTTATACCATGCATCCCCTTTCCCCCCTCGTTACCCTCGCGCGTCTCTTTCCCCCCCGCGTTCCCCTTTCACCTTCCTCGCCTTCTCTACCCCCATCCCCCCTCCCGGATTCCCCTCCCCCTTCGTCCTTCCCTCCCTGCCGCTAAACTGTATGAAATATCTATGTATATGGGGACATTCAACGAAAAACAAATCTTAATTTAAGTAAGTAAGGGAACGTACCCATACTACGTGACTCGTTTAGGGGGGGGGGGGAGGTCTTCAAAATGTCACGCTCCATACAAATGAGCGGCGGGTTGCTTAGGTTTTTGGTTACCGGGGGGGGGGGGGGGGGGGGGGGGGGGGTTAAAAATTGCAAAAAGTTGGTCACGTAGTATGGGTACGTTCCCTAAGGTTAATAAAAATGTAAAATTCTTCATAGTCAAAGTAGGTGGATACAAAAGACAAATATAAGATTAAAATTTTTAATCGATTTTCTAAAGGTTGTTTGTACCTACGAGGTACCAACATATTTTGAACTTTTTACCTGATTCAGTATTCATTTTTGTTTTTTTTTCCTTTGACTGATTTTTTGTAAATTGATTTATATATGATTAAAATAATAATGCAATCGTAAATTAAAACATACATATAGATAGATTGTTAAACAACCCACTGACAAACTGCTATCTAGCAATTTAACAGAACTTTATTTTAAATAATGTAACTTTGAAAAAAAAAAGCAAAACTTTTTTAAAAAAGCAATACGATCAATTACAATTAACTAAACGCTGAGGGGCCGAGATCATTAAAAATTCAAATTGGTGCTAATTGCTGTTCTCGGCCAAACGGTTTTGAAATGTAGAGCGGATAAACGAGAAAGGGTGTCAGGAAAATATTTGGGGTGCAAGTGAACTGAAGAAGAATTTGAAGAAGACATGACATAAACAAGTGGACCATTTATGTACCTACTTGAGTCGGGTCATACCAAGAATTGGAACAACAGAAGTGTGTGCCATGTCAGAATTGTGAGGCAGTCTATTCTCTCTGCACATCCCTGCGGTGAAATGGCGCGGTGGTTAGTGAAGCCGAATTTACATTACGAAACTAGTTGCGAAAAATTTGTTTCATGACACGAGTTTCACATGTAAACATACAGTTTCATCATGCATGCATAAGACATGTGAATTTAAGATATATAAAAAAAAGCTTTGTTCAGGATTTTTTAATGCAATCTCCTGGCATTAAAATTAATTCCAACACACATGAAAGTAGTTTCGTAATATAAATTCGATTTTGTTAGATTACAAAAAAACTACTCACATAAAATTAAGTCTCACATGTTGCAAGTCTGCATCCGCAGATCCTGATTTGCTTTGTTTTTGAAGCATTCCGTTGAATATGATTCTCCAACACTGAAAAGGCCTCAGCAGTGTCAATGATAGACCACCAGCTCTCCATGTCGAGGAAGACCCATCGAAAACCATTATATCATCTTGATCTAAACATGCAATTGTTAAAAACGTGATAATTGACTGAGCATTTAAATAGTAGATCATTTATAACAGCCGTTGTTCCCAATCCTACTGATCAACTGTTGAGCTGAAATTTTGGCTCAACACTTCTCAAATGCACAAATACGCTCTTCCCAATGCAACTCTCTGACCAACAGGGGAATCGAATGTTACTAAACAAAACGCTTAGCTGATCGGAGACTCAGGTTGATCGATCGAAAAGTGGGAAGAACGGCCGAAGTTTCCGAAACGGTAAGGAAACAACTTTTTGGCATGATTAGGTATCGCACAAGAATAGCAACTTCTCCTAACCGTCTGGAGTCAGTGGGACTATAGAATATAGCATCTCTAACTTGGAAATGTTGTGAGACTGAAAGAAGTGGAGATGGAATTAGACGGGAGAAAATAAGTGCTGTGAAGTAGGTACCTACCTACCCACCGACTTGGTATTATATTTAAATTTGGTCACTAAACACGACTAAAGCCATTTCTAACAAAGTTTCGATTTTGAATGGTGATCGTTCACCGGGGTGATATTGGAAGTAGGTACCTATCCACCATTGTAAAGGACGAAGTCCAAAGATAATGTAATTTAAAAATAGCTACGCGAAATTATCCACATAATTACATAAGTGGTAATTTCATTTGTTCTGCTGGCATTTTAACCGGCGACCTCTAAGTCCGGAGCCAGGCTTTACCGCACTGCCACCAAGGTCAACGACTGTTCAACTTCTAAAATATCAATTTCCAGTATTTTATCGACATTTTAATTAAGTTTTTGCGGAAAAAACTGGTTTCGTTGCTCTCATAATAACGAAATAACAATAAAATAAAAATAATTTGAATCATATTCTGCATAAATTATCATATTGCACAAGCTGTTATTTTTATTTTTGTATATACAAATCAGGATTTACAATTACCTAGTTATTTTATATCTATACTAGGTACTCTTCTGTTGGAAGTTTTTATTTGTTGTGATTTAACAAATTTATTTTTAAACATTATTTGATAATGTGGGCTTCATTGTGTGCTTTTCCTGTGCTGAGAATCTAAATTAAAATACTAGAAAATTATATAATACACTCATCTACAAACCGTATTATTGTTTTTATTAATATTTGAAAACATACGGCATAGCCCTGTAAACACGCAGGCATTGTTCTATTCCTTATATAATTAGGTAAGTAGGTACCTAAGGGAACGTACCCATACTACGTGACCCGTTCAGGGGGGGTCTTCAAAATACCACGCTTGGTCACAATGAGCGGCGGTGGGCTTAGGTTTTTAGTCACCGGAGGGGGGGGGGGGGGGGGGGTTAAAACTATATATATGTGTTGATATAAAGCAAAGGAAATGTTTGAAACTTTCAAAATACCTTCTTTAAATCCCCGCGAAGTTTTCTGGATTATTACAACCTTATGACAATACATCTGAAAAGCTTTTTAATCATTACAAAAACTATTGCAAAACTATCAAAATTGTCAAAATTTGAGAATGACATTTTGCAAAACAATAACAAAATTCAATTTTCAAACTCATTAAATTAATGAATTTATTTGAAGTACTCACTCGCCTAATACTTTGAATTGAATCAAGAATTATAGATATCTTAAATAGGTATCAATGTATGTTAGGTACCAAATTTGATTGATAGTTCTTACCTTTGATTATATAAATGTCTATAATCAAAGGTTCTTACAATATACAAAAATGAATATTTGTAATAAATGAAAAATGAAAATTTGAATTAAAAAATTGTGCTAGGTGGCACAAGAGCTGTTTGAAAACTGAATGTACTGGGACTGAATATATGGAACCAGTGGTGTAGCGAGGGGGGGCGGACCGCCCCGGGTGCCACCCGAAGGGGGTACCACTCGACCAAGATATTGCATACACGTAACCAATATATTACATACACATGAACACGGTCTGTTATTTAATGAAGTCAAAATTAGCGTTTTGAATTTCTCAAGTCAGTATTAAAAGGGGGGGGGGGGGGGGGGGGTGACACTACGCCCCGGGAGGGTGACATCCGCCCCGGGTGCCACCCATGCTAGCTACGCCACTGTATGGAACACAGAGGGAGGGTTGGCGGGACGGGGGAGCGGGAGAGGGGAGTGGGAATGCGGGGAATGTGGAAGGGGAATGCGGGAGGGGAAGGGACGCGGGAAGGGAACAGGGACGCTCGGAAAGGACATGCAGGAAGAAACAATTTATTTCTTTGAATAAGGGAGCCAGCTTAAAATAAAATGTATTTACTCACTGGGAAGTTGTAGGCGAGTCCCGCAAGGCAATGTCAGTCCCAATATAATGTCGGATACTCTGTGGGGTCTCCTTGTAAATGTGATGAATAATGAATAGCCTTCTTTGTTGGTCCCAAAGATGGACAGGGAATCAGAAATGCCATGGTCCAAGTTTAAGGGCTCCTCGGTAGACTCAATTAGTTCTATTTCGTCTTCTGATCGTGATTTCTTCCATTTTTTAATTATGTAACTTGCGTAGCATTTCTTCAAATAGAAATTCCAATCTACAACAATTGAAAGAAATTTATTACTTAGGATGTATTTCCCGGCTTCGCCCAATTTTCAACACTTTATTTTATTTATTTATTTATTTGTTTATTAAGACATACACAGTACATTATAATACAACACTTGCAATTATTGATAAAGAAGAATGAGAAAGGTCTTTTTTTAAACTCCATAGTTCACGGTAGAAATGATTTTTCGAACTAAAAATATTTGCGTTTTCAAATAAATTACATACCAAAAAAACTGCGCAAATAACATAACGCAGGACGCCATACCGTTCATGGATTTTTACTAACTAAAAAATTATGAAAATTTCTAAAATAGGCAACTGCAATGACTTCAGAATTAAACTTTGGTTTATATTTATTTTTTAGTACCTGGAACTGAGTAGAATCCATCCTTCTTCTTTCCTGGAGAACTCAGCACGAGGAATACGAACGAAATTACGCCCAACAATCCAGCGATCAGAATGGGTTCCACCAAATACTCAGACGCGTTCATGTTCTCGCTTCATGTAAAACCTACAAGTTTCATATAATGTAAAGAACTACATAACAGGTAATTGTGCAAACTTACAACATATTTAACGGTATTAAAGTTTGTTAATTGTTTTTGAATTCGGTGCGGCGACTCTGTGATAACTGTGGGTAGAAAATTAGCAAAAAAAATATTGTGCGGAAAATTATAGTTATTTACGTATATCGAGGGCATAGTGCACAAGGCGAAGCTTAATGCTAAATCTATTATAGGTAGGTACATATATCGAGGGCATAGTGCGTAAGGCGTAGCTAACTGCAAAATCACTATTATAATTAGCTATGTGTATTGAGAGTATACTGCTCAAGGCAAAGCTTAATGCTAAATCACTTAAACAGCATATCGAGGGCATAGTGCATAAGGCGAAGCTTAATGCTAAATCACTATTATAGTCAGGCACGTAATGCACAAGGCGAAGCTTAATGCTAAATCACTATTATAGTTAAGTACCTGCATGTATCGAGGGCATAGTACACAAGGCGAAGCTTAATGCTAAATCTATTATAGATAGGTACATATATGAGGGCATAGTGCTTAAAGCGTAGCTAACTGCAAAATCACTATATAATTAGCTACGTATATCGAGAGTATAGTGCTCAAGGCGAAGCTTAATGCTAAATCACTAAAACAGCATATCGAGGGCATAGTGCATAAGGCCAAGCTTAATGCTAAATCACTATTATAGTCAGCCTAGCGATTCCGTATTTTTTGTGAGATCGTTATTGGATAACGGACGTAATTTGCCGTCAGATTTGTGTGATTTTTATGACTGTTATTTGCGTTTTCTATTTACAATGTACATTATATGAGTAAATAATCGTGCGTACTTGCAGGAATTCATGTTTAAATCGATCTAAACTAAAATATGTGACGTAAAAATCACACAAATCTGACAGAAGATAACGTCCGTTATCCAATAACGATCTCACAAAAAATACAGAATCGCTAGGCAGGCACGTAATTCGAGGGCGTAATGCACAAGGCGAAGCTTGCTAAATCACTATTATATTTAAGTACCTGCACGTATCGAGGGCATGGTACACAAGGCAAAGCTTAATGCTAAACCACTTTTGCATAGTTAGGTACGTAGATATATTGAGGGCAGAATGCGTAAGGCGAAGCTTAATGCTTAATCACTATTTTCCTTTAATCTTTACTACGAATCGATTTACATTATAAATAGCAAAAATATGCTTTAGATAACTCTAAGCATTTTCTACCGTTTCCCTTGAGAATGGGGGAAAAATAAAACAAAGTCGTGTTAATTACACCAATTATAACTCGAGAATGGCTGGAGTGATTTTTATAATTTTTGATTTGTTGGATTTGTCTCCGTCCCGAATAGAAGAATATCTATTAAAACATTGGAAAAAATCACGAAAAAAATTATGAAGAAAATTATTTTCCTCACACATTTTGTGTGCAACGATTTTGTAAGAGCTGCAGGAATATTATAATAAGTATAGTATTTGTGAGTGAATTCCAAAAATTCAAAAACGTCAAGTGTTAATGAGCTGATTGCTCTGCTTTTATTCTTAAACATATAATGCTGCCCCTCCTTCTTACACACCAAATGCCAACAGTCGAAAACGAGACAAACGGTGAACGTATCCCTCCAAAGGAAAAACACAATAATTATAATGAATCTCCCTCACACGTACAAAGAAAATGAAACGCAATACCTGTAAAGTGGAAAAAAAATAAAATCACAAAAATTATAAATCCGTACACAACGTCATCTCTGATACTGACAAAAACAAAACACGGACAGTTGCTCATCATTGTTTAATTTTTAACTTAATAAAAAAACTGAATTTAATTCAGCTAATAAAAGTTAACACAACAGTGATAATATAATAAACAATATAAGCGTATACTGTTGAAAGTGTATTTTTTTATTAGAAATGTACGAACGCATATAAGACACAACTTTTAAAAAATAATTTAATAGCTAAAATTATCTGCGATAGTTTCCCTTGATTAACTTTTTTATTTCTTATAAAATTATTCACAAAAATTATATTTAAAAAAGTTGTTTTGAGATTGGCTCTGTGCTTTTCGCACCCAGTGCTGCACTTAGAGGCACAGGGATCCTAATCACCTACTGAGTAAGCACCCTCCTTATTTTGACATGTATACCAATAAAACATATATTAGGATGGACGAGTTCAATTGTGTACGAGGTGTAACGAACCTACATAATACTATTGGAGAACGACTATAAAAAAACTTTTAAAATCTATACTTCCTGGCAGTGGCGTAGCTAGTATGGGTGGCACCCGGGGCGATAACGTGGTGTACTCCCCCCCCCCCCCCCCCCCCCCCCCCCCCCCCCCAATTTCGATTTGTGACACAAATGTGTAGAAAATTGGTCCATCCTGGGGGGGTAGCTAGAAAATTTCAGAAATAGGCTATTTACGTCAATAAAAAGACCGTCAGGCACAAAATTCTCCCTGTTTCGGGACATTCCACGGGGAGCCATAGAGCTACGAAAAAATAAATAACACCGTATTTAATATTTTTGCGACAATATCCATCGTAATTTTTTAATGATCGGGTGTCACCTCCCGTCGGGTGTAGTGTCGACCCCCCCTGTCGGGTGGCACCCTGGGCGGTCCCCCCCCACCTCGCTACGCTACTGCTTCCTGGTGAAAATTCAGGGAGCTAAAAACAATGATCGCCAGCCATCACAAAACAAAACTATATGTAGGTACTTACTACACAGTTTTGTGAATGCATGACGAGAGCGTTACGAAAAGTGTGATCGGGCGAGGCGAACGGTCGGGGCCTTTACGCACGCTTGACTTGGGGTGGGGAGTAAGCTGGTGAATACGTGACGATAGCATTATGAAAAGTGTGATCCGGCGAGGCAAATGGTCGGGCGAGGCGAACGGAAGTTGAGAGGGAGATATAAGTTAGTGAAGTTTTACTTCAGTCGTGTGGTGTTGTCGTGGTGTGGTGTTGTCTTGTGGTGTTTTGTGTTAGTGTAAAAAAATGCACTTCACAAAGTACATATCTATTTTCACATTTCTTTCATGTGCCCTATATAACAATAATTTCCGAGATTTTGATTTCTTTCGCAAATGGAAATTTTATTTAAATTTTCATCTGTGTGTGTTTGGGGACCTTAAAAATTAAATGTTAGTTTGCAATGTGTACCATTTTGGCACCCTTCCCCCTGATATTGGGGCCCTTTCGGGCCTTTCGAGCCTCTGGCTGAAGTCGGTCTAGCTCATGGACATATGAATATATGGACATAAATATGAATATATTTGGATGTCTATGGTCTTGCTGAAGTCCGGTCCCGGTCACACAATCAGGTTGCAACATTTTATGCATGTTGTTGTTGTTATTATTATATGTATCCGTAGTATTAATGTCATTTTCAATACATACATCCTTTGCGAAGTAATATTTATTTAATACATGAATTATCGAAAGTACATATAGTTTTTTTGTGATATTTCACCCTCCATGCTAGGGATGACCCTGTGTTATGGCGGGTGAAGTTTACAGTTTGCGGATATACATTCATTAGTAGGTATAGGTTGAAATTTTTCACTAATTGATACTATGCATACAAATTCTTCTACAATAAGAGAGTTTATGTAGTTATATTGGATTACAAGAATAAGGTGAAGAAGTTAAAGAATTATTGGAAAAGAAAGTTATTATTAGCTTGATATATTACTCTCGTACAACAATTATTTTGAAAATAAATTGAAGGAGGTAAATAGGTAGGTACTATTATGGCATTTAAAAGTAAATACCTGAGTATACACATGTACACTTTGCCATCGATACAGGCTATATAATATTTACCTATTTTGTTTTTTAATCTCATTTTATAAATTTATGGGAAAATTAACAACAAAAATATTGAAAGATTTGAGTTTGTTTATGGGCAAAATTATTTATTCACATTCATAAGGCGTGTGTACGGGCGATAACAATTAATTAATTTTAGGACCTGTCAAAAAAAATTTGAACAATTCATCAAATATTTGAGGTCAATTTTCACCTTCTGCGAAAATTCTATTAAAGTTCTGTGATTATTTCAGTTTTATGAAGCAACTGGCCTATAATGATATAATAACAGAACTTGAATAGCACGTACACAGAACGTGAAATTTGACCTCAAATATTTGATGAATTGTAATTTTTTTTTAAATAAACCGTCCTTTTCAAAAGCTTTTTTCCCTAATTAAACTCGCGCCGTCACTGAAAGAGCAGTTTATGGATTATTTATAAAAATTATAATAATTATAATGGATTATTTATAAAAATTATAATAATTGATAGTAGACATATGTTCAAATGTTCGTGATACGAGAACCAAAGGGCAAAATCTCTTACTTATCCCTTTCGCCAAAACAACGTTTGGTCAAAGAAACTTAAGGTACTTTGCAACAAAACTTTATAATACACTTCCACTGACCATTAGACAGCACACTAATCACGTAAAATACAAAACAGATACCAAGTTTTGGATCACTACCAAAGACAGATCATATATCAACAATATTTTTAGAACCTCCTAATGCATGCTAACCCATTGATACGATGCTGATTGTCCTTGTACTTTTACTCTAAATGTAAATAACATTGTTGTTGTTATCCTTTATAAACTATTTGTAAACTATGTATTTATGTTAAAATTCGCCTGCTCTCAACACAGGAACTCCTAGTGAGACAGGCACAGCACCATTACCTATGTAACATAAAAAAATAAAGATTATAAAAAAAAAATTATAATAATATGAGAGTGCCAAAATATGTTTTAAAAAAAATTAATATATTATTACTTTTACGTGTAAAGAATGTCCCTCTGTGAAAAATTATAAAAATAGTTTTAGGATAATGTAAGATTATTTATACATTTACGTTAGCTCTACACAAAACGCCTTGAGGAAAATAATTTCCTTCAGTATTGGCAGCATAGATTGCCTGTTAAATATAGTTTAAAAATGAATCATGATATACATCGGGATTATGGGATATTGAGCATTGGATGCATCGCGAAGCATTCATTCCGTGGAGCGGAATTCGGTTAAATTCATAATAATATAACAAAATTTCATAAATACTCTCAGCTTGTTAGTTATATTACATTGACCAAAGTCTACAGATAATCTTTTGTAATCTTGGGATAGCAAGTTTTCCACACAATGCAAACATTATCTCACTTTTGTGGTTTATAAGATATGAAGCACTTTATCAAACTCTCAGAAAAATAGGACTATAAGTATGTAATGTACGTAATATATGTATATATTCTTCAACTAACTGCATCAAGTGTGTCTAATCCGTTTTAAAATGTATATACTGTTCATTGATCTCCATTTTAAATTCGTGTTCGTATGTAAAAAATAATATTCTTTTATTAAATGAAGACAATATAAGCGAAACTCAATTGAAAATCTCGAAACAGAAAAATCAGAAAAAGATATATTTTTAGTTGAATAGTGTTATCCTTCCCGAAATGAGTTTTATTAAATTCATTGGGAGTAATGTATCTTAATATATAAAACAAAGTCGGGTTAGTTACACTATTTATAATTCGAAATCGGCTGGACCGATTTTGATGATCTTTGATTTGTTAGATTTGTCTCCGCCCCGGATAACAGAATAACTATTAAAACATCGCAATAATTCACGAAAAAGAAAGTTATGAAGAAAATTCATTTCCTCATACATTTTGTATGGAACGAAATCTTTTGAAAGAGCTGTAGCAATGCTGTGTTAGTTAAAGTTTGCGTGAATTCCAAAAATTCAAAAACGTCAAATGTCAATGGGCTGATTATTTCCCTTTTGTTCTTTAACATATAATGCTACATCTCTTTCTTACACATTAAATGTCAACAGTCGAAAATGAGACAAACGGTTAACGTGTGTCTTCACCCCTCCAAAGGAAAAATACAATAATTATAATAAATTTCACTCGCGTATAAAAAAAGGAAACGCAATTCCCATAAGGGGCCATCCATAAATTATGTGACAGGGGGAGGGAGGGGAGTAGTAAATGTGACAAGGGGTATGGGGCGGTCATCAGCTCTGTGACGTCACATGTAAAAATAAAAAAAAATACTGTTTTGATTTTAGTTATTTGTTTTTGGGGGTGTTATGCCGTGTTGTGTAAATTACTCATCTACCGGATCTGCCGGATCTGCCCTGATGATGGACACTGCAACGATGTCCGAAACGTTGGCTAAAGAAGGAGGTAGCGCAACACGGCATAACACCTCAAAAACAAATAAAAAACGTATCTACTGTTGTGATTATTTTTAGATGTCACACTAGGGGAGAGGGGTCTCATAAATGTGACAGGGACGGAGGGGGGGGAGGGGGTAAAAAAAATCATGAAATTCGCCTGATGTAATTTATGGATGGCCCCTAAGTAAGTAGAAAAGTAAGAAAATCACAAAAATATAAATTCGTCAGCTAGTTATAAATAAATATTTTGTAATAATTTTGTAATATATTATCACAAATAAAAAATAAAAAAAATAAAAAAAAACCACCACCATCGGCCGCGTAATTCCGTCAGAAAAAGTACTTACAGATTATGTACTTTTCTGGGAAAATCCCTTTTATTTGACCTGATCTACGTTGCCTTCTGCTGTCGAACGTTAATTTGTCGTAAAGAAATGTTTATTTATTTATTTATCTATTTTTCATTATATATTACTCTATTATTATTTTTTAATAATTATAATTAACTCGCAAAAAATGCCACAGTTGCCGCCAAAATCATGAAAATATTATTTGTTAATTTACCTGTACTTGATAATTAAAAAAAATAAATAACACATATCCGTAGTAGATTTTTGCAATACCTTTTGATTTAATAAATAATCTATTTAATTTTGGTATTTTGGCGTCAAATTCAAAATTAAGAGGGAATAACCAGCAAAACCGGAAATGGGTCTTTTTAAATCAAATTTTAGACGTACTGACTCTTTTCCACAAAAAATTATAAATTGATTTCGAAAGACTATTATTTTATCTAGTAAAGCTATGTTTTAAATTTTGAGAAAATATGTTTATTTTTAGTACTATACGGTTTTACCGTAGGTCGTTGGCAGATTTGTTAAAATTTAACAAAATTTTGTATCATACAACACACATTTCAAATCATATAATCAATCATGCAGTAAAATAAATTATTTGGGAAAGCTATGTTTCAAAATTTTAATTTTAGTTTAAATAAAATCATTTAAAAAAAGATCCGCAAACGTGTTTTGTGACGAAAATATTACAGTTTGTCTATTTATTTACGATCTTACAAAATAATATATTTAAGTTTTTTTGCATTCTTATTTTGCTTAGACATTATTGAAAAATTATAAATACTTATGATAAAAAAATAATTACAAAAAGTACATTATTTTAATAGTTTTATTATCACGCCTTTCAGCATTTTTGAATGTAGGCATAAATTAAAGCAGATTTTGAATGAAATAAAATAGATATTGAGTTATTATTTAAAAAGCTAGCACGGAGAATAATGAATCTTTCTCATTGGAACCGCCCTGTCACCTTTCGACGAAATACGAATACGTTGGAATGGGAAAAGGCCGTGCCGTCGTTTCTCTTAAGGGAACGTACCCATACTACGTGACCAATTTTTTGCAATTTTTAACCCCCCCCCCCCCCCCTCCCCCCCGGTGACCAAAAACCTAAGCAACCCGCCTCTCATTTGTATGGAGCGTGACATTTTGAAGACCCCCCCCCTAAACGTGACAAGTAGTATGGGTACGTTCCCTAATGTGGAATATAGTAGCAGTGGTGTGAATTGCTGTATGACCAAATACAGGGGATTTTTGTGCATTGAATTTATTGTGCGTCGAACATTTGAAAATGGCCATTTTATTATTTTATAGAAAAATAATGTAGAAACAATTAATTAACCTAAGTAGAAGTGAAATAAAAAAATATTAACAAATATAAGAAAAATAAATCACTCAATTTTTTTTTTAAAACTAAGTATAATTTTTATCGTGATTATTTTTTCGGTAATTATGTCATGTTGGACTTCGAACAATTCGAACAGTATTAGAATGTCTATTTTTAGGGCAGATATGATGATGGCCACTGTAACGCTGTCCGAAACGTTTGCTAAAGAAGGAGGAAGCAAAATGCTTACAGCCGTGAAAATCTCAAATCATTTCATATAACCTTTATTTTATTTATCATTATTATTATGGATGTTATGTTTTTCTCAGACTTTTTAACTTTTCAGCCTTAGTCTTTAAGATCTTAGGCATCCTTCCCGCACCAAAAAAATATTATTTTAGATTATCAAAATGTAAGAGAATCATTGCGAGATACTCAATTAGAGAACGAATCGCGTATAAAAAGATTGGGGTTAAGGTCGTTTCGATGCTATTTATCTCAGTTGCTCCCGCTTAGTTTTGAGAATTTTGTCACTATTCATAATAATTTATTTTTCACATCTGGATATTCAAACAACAAACCTCTTTCAAATTAAAAACTACACAAAGAATTAAACACTATGAAACTAACACAACTTAACACATTTTGAGAATAAAAATTTCATCCTTGCCTCAATGATTAGCGGTGTTTATTTTCGAATAATATTTTGAAAGCAATACGCAAGAAAATTGAACGCCCTCGACACGAGACACGAGCGTTGCGTTCGCTCTCCGGTCACTAATATAATAACTTAATTGTGTACTTACTGACTCAACTCGCGACTGGACTATGTAATTGTGTAATTATGGTTTTGAACACAAATACCTACATATATCAATCAGCAATGTCAGGATTTACAATTGTAAAAGTAAGTACCTACCTAATGATGGGCGCATGCTGCACACACTCGTGGATATATTGTTATCTTTGATTAATTATTTTATCTTCCAAGCCAATCCGTCAGGTGTGCCCTTCACTCATTTGACTTACAGGATAATAAAAATAATAAGATGGTACTTATCAATTAATAATCTCATTATAATCGCACAAAGATAAGAAATGTTCTCATGTACAATTGTACAAAGGTACGTTCCACTCAAAGATATTGAAGTATGAGAGATGTACTATCGGCAGTTTTTACTGGGTGGAACTGTGTTTCCCGGCGTGTGTCACCGTTATTGTTAACCAATACTACTCCACAACTTTAAAAAAATCAACTAAATGAACGAATTCTTTCCGTATTCAAACTATTCTCGACTAGACGGTAGTCCACCGACGGTTCGCCGATGATCATAGCATATCTCTTGTATTTCAATATCTTTGAGTGGAACATACCTTTGTACAATTGTAATTGGACATGTGCCTAGTCTGTTAGTCGAAAATCGTATTATAACTTTTATAAGAATAAAAAAACAGTAGTTGTTAAGTGATTTTAACTAGTGATTCCAGACATTATTAATTAGGAGTAAAAAAATCGAAATCTTCTTTTCTGGTGACTTTTTCATGTCCTTTTAACATTTTCTTCAAAATCAAAACAAAAAATTCTTCCACATATTGTCACTGGTCACTCAGTCGAGTAACCGCCCGACTTCTCACCCTCCCCCAACCCCCAACTGACTAATACATACCGAAGTAGTGATTTTTAATGTTTTTAATTGTAAAAAAACATCAAAAATGTCACCGGAGACTAAAATTTCATTGACATTTTTTACTCCAAATAATGTCAGGAATCACCGATTAAATTTAATCAAGTAGATATATATATAAATTTATTTTTAAATTTCATTATTCGTACACTTAAATAATTTTGAATAAAAGTTTTAATATGATTTTCGACTAACAAACTAGGCACATGCTCATATTACGGTATTGGAACATACCTATCTGTACACATGAGGATATTTTTTATTTTAAGAAATCCAGCCATGTCCCAATATCCCGAATAGCGTATAGGTTATGTACGTACCCAAACGCATTATCTTCACGATTTGGTGCATTATGATTGACTAAAGATGAGAGGAAACCAATTTCTATATACTTATAAGTTATAAGTTAGTACCTGATACCATGGGCGTAGCCAGGTGTTGATTTAGGGTAGGGCATAAAAATAAAAATCTAGAGTAGGTACCAACAAAAGTAGGCTTCTGCAACATATTCATGATTTAGGCTCTGTGAATACAAAGAATATGAACGGAAGAAGAAAAACCATTATATGAAGTGCTGTAAAACGCGACTCGGTCGACTATCCCAGAGGTCATGCATCGGCCAGCTACCCCACCGTGCCTACGCCCATGCCGGATACAATTACTAAAATACTGAAATATCGGCCCTATGGGCAGGTACATACAAGGTATTTCAATAAGGACGCTCGATTTAAAATGTAAATAATACAAGTTGTGTGTGAGATATTCACTCTTTTTTTTATTATTATTTGGAATTATATTTTATGGCATTAAGTGTGGAATATAAAATATAACGTCGTTCAAATGTTGTTTGGTGCCACGTATTCGGGAGGTCAAATTTTCAATGACTTTGTCGCATAAATTTGGCTGAATTTTCTGGATGGCTTTTGTTATTTTGACTTTGAGGGCGTCAATTGTTTGCGATTTATTTGCATAGACCTGCGATTTAAGATAGCCTCTACCGTAGATACACCTCTGCCGTAGGTCACTCCAGTGGTTTCTTATGTTTGGTGACTTAGCAGGTGTGCGCGGGATCAGGGGGTAAGGTCTGTCAAGCTTTGACGGTGGATGCATTGGCCCACCTTTTGCGTGGGTGACTAGCGAAAAATTGACAAGTTTATAATACGTTCACTGTGTTTTAATATTTCAAAAACACATACCTTGTTATTGTTTATTACTTAGGTATTGCTCATTTAAATTCAGTTCTGATAATTACACATTCAGATAAACTCAGTGGCGTAGCGTGGGGGGGGCGGCACTTTTAAGGGGGGCGGCAATTTTCACAATAAATGATGACGTTATCTTGGAAAAAATTTAACCATTTCAAATAATTATTTGAAAATGTTCAACGATACTTTCGTTTACGAATCCAACTCTTTTTTTATTATTTATTAAAAATATCAATAATTATATTTTTTAAGCTGCAAATTTCGCAATTTGTAGGAAAACCTTCGTTTTTTCGAAAAAAATCGTAGGATACTAATTAAAGCTGATAATTCCCAAACAGATTCACTCATAATTAAAACCAGAATTGTGTTCAGATTGTATTAACGAATGAATTTCAGTTGTGTATTCATCTGCTGATACATTTCGAAAGAGGCCATTATTTTTTTTGAAGTGCAGTTATAAAATTCTAGTTGCAGACTATGTATGTGCTGCCAGAATCAAAGAGAAACCATTTTCATATTCTGAGTGTAGTTTTAATTCGCCAAATACAGATTTAATTTAACCCGTCTAATCGCAGGAGACGCAAATTGTTCCACACATTTAATTTTTAGAATAAAATTTTGAAATTCTGTCCCACACATTTATTTTTAAAATAAATTTGTGATTGCGATAAAAAGTTAATAAACAGTTTTGTTACATACATTTTTTTAAGAAAAGGAATCTGTATTTAAAATTTTAAGTTTATTATATTTTAGGTACTTTAATTCGAATATTCGCAGGCTTGTTTTTTTGGGCCAATTCACATTTCCAATATCAAAATTATAATATTTAGAACCTATAATGTTCTAATAAGCACGTCGGAAAAATTACTTTATCTGGATTTTAGAACAATTTTGTATTTTGCAAAAGGATAAAAAAAGTCAATAAAAAGGAAGATTTAAAATGCATGGGAAGAACTGGAAATTTTGTGCGCAAACAGTGACAGGCAAATGTTTAAAGATATATACCCCAAGGCAGCGTACTTGGTCCAATCCTATTCCTTATATATATTAATGACCTGTGTCACCTCCAAATAGACGGGGAAATTATAAGTTTTGCTGATGACACTGTGTTACTCTTTAAGGCCAAAGACTGGAAAACATTAACCCCAAAAGCAGAACTTGGCTTAAATATTACTAAAAAAATGGCTCGACGCTAACTTATTAACTTTAAATATAGATAAAACAAAATTCATAACTTTCAGCATAAATTCGAGAGGCCAACCCTCCAATAACATCCACTTTAAAATACATTCCTGTCAATCAACCATTGATATATCAACACAAACCCCATGCGATTGTCCCCCAATTACACAAACGGAAAATATTAAATATCTTGGTATATACTTCGACCGTTATATAAAATGGGATAAACATATAGATTCGGTAATAGGAAAACTAAACAAGTTGATTTAATTTTTTATAAACTTGAGAAATATTTTAAACATTTGTGATATAAAAAATATATACCTCGCACTTGCACAATCCATAATGGAATACGGCATTATTGCCTGAGACTGTGCCAGTAAAAATACATTAATACAGTGTTTAAAGCTCAGAAAACCCTAATAAAAGTAATACTTAAGTTACCAATACTAACACCCACTTCAATCATATTCGAAAAATTCCCAGTGCTGAAAATTCAAAAATTATATTCAAAACAAATACTTACTTTCCTTTACAAGAACTTATCCACATTTAACACTTCACAAAATTCTCGCAATACTAGAACAAGGCATTCTCACCAACTACAAATACCAAAAACAAATTGGACAAAAACACAACAGATACCAGGCTATAAAACTATACAATTCTCTTCCTACGCAATATAAAACAACTCATATTGTTGAATACAAAAAAAAAACATAAGAAACTGGCTACAATCTTTTTAACTTTTAATTTATAATTTTTGTCGAATTGAAGTCGATTTTATATTTTGATTTTTATTGTTTCTCTTTTTGTATTAGCAATTAACACTCTTTTGTTTTACTATTCACAATCTATAATTCATAATTTACAACTGAAAAATGTCCTCTACAACACAGGTGAACTCCTAGTGTGGAGGACAATATATTATACCTTTGTTATGTAAATGTACTAAGAATACATAAATAAATATGTTTTTAATTATTCGAAGGGTTAAAACAGTTTTCAGAATGTAAAATTCCATTTGAGGATTCATCTGCTGACACAATTCAAACTAAAACATTATCTTATTCGAAGTTCAGTTATAAAATTCTAGTTGCAGACTCTGTATGTGCTGCCAGAATCAAAGGAATTACCATTTTCATGTTCTGAGTGTATTTTTAATTCGCCGCATACAGACTTAATTCAAACCAATTTTGTGTTGAGAATGTAAATTTCCAGTGTTGGATTCATCTGTAAACACATTTCGAAGGAAAACATCCTCTTATTTGAAGTTCAATTGTAATATTCTATTTGCAGATTATGTATGTGCTGCCAGAATCAAAGACAAAACCATTTTCATGATTCGAGTGTAGTTTTAATTCGCTAGGTAGAGATATAATTTTAACCAATACAGAATGTCAAATTCCAGTTGGATTCATCTGCTGACACATTTCGAAAGAAAACATTCTGTCATTCGATGTGCAGTTATAAAATTCCAGTTGCAGACTATTTATTTAATTTCAGAATCAAAGAAAAACCATTTTCATGTTCTGAGTGCAGTTTTAATTCACCGCATACAAACTGGTTTTGTGTTCAGAATACAACGATACATTAAATAACGAGTTGCAGATGCATCGTGCATCAAGTGAATCTTTACATTTGAGTTACGTAATGCTGTGAAATTCTGAGAAATTGTTGTATCACTATTATTTGGGGACTCTAACGCAGTATCAATCAATCAACTAAGGAGTAGAATTTATAAACATGATTTTCGTCGAAATTACCCCCCCCCCCCCCCCCCGCTTGAAGTACCCTAAAAGGGGGCGGCGAAATTTTCCTCCGCTCCGATGTTCTGAGTTTAGTTTTAATTCACCGCATACAGATTTAATTAAAACCAGTTTTGTGTTCAGAATGTAAAAGCCGGCAGAATTAAAGAAAAAACCATTTTCATGGACTGAGTGTAGTTTTAATTGACCACTTACAGATTTAATTAAAATCAGTTTCGTGTTCAGAATGTAAGTGCCGGCAGAATCCAAGAAAAACTAATTTCATGTTCAGAGTGTAGTTTTAATACACCACATACAGATTTAATTAAAACCAGTTTTGTGTTCAGAATGTAAGTGCCGCTAGAATCAAAGAAAAACCATTTTTATGTTCTGAGTGTAGTTTTGATACACCGCGTATTAAGTTTAATTTAAACCAGTTTAGTGTTGTCAATATAACAATAAATTGCCGATTCATCGTGTACCGAGTAAAGCTTTGCATTTGAGTTGCATTCCATACGTATGCGTGATGAAGATGCGAAATTCTATTACAGGCATACAATTCTCGATTGCTGATAGCAGTTATATATAAATTTGTGGTAGAATTTATAAGCATGCTTTTATTGGAAGAGTACTCGGCACATGGGATTATAAAAATTAGCATAAAAAATAGAATACTTACTCCCCCCCCCCGGTCAGCACTTGAAAATCTGCGGAAGAAGCACCTGTAGAAGTTAGGGAAGGGGGGGGGCGGCAAAATCTTCCTCTGCCCCGGGCGGCCGAAACCCACGATACGCCACTGGATAAACAGTATTTTAATAACAATGAATCGGCGTGCCAATACACATACACAAATATAGGTAACAGACTTTGGCTTCGAACTCTGAAATAATCTTTAATTGTTTTTAATTTTTAAAGATCTAAACCAGTATTTCTCAAAGTGGGTGATCGATAAAGCCCCCTTGTAGGCGCTGGAGGCTTTCAGGGGGCAGTAGAAGGCTCAAAGAAAATTAGGGGCGTTTTAAGAAAATCTAGAAGAGCGACGGCAGTTAAATTCTATCTATGAAAATCCGACGGAATCTAGACTCGACACCACTTGAGAAGTGATTTATTAATCGAATGCTTGGAGTCCCATATAGACAGTAGGTATATACCTAGTACATACCTAGTCCATAGTTAAGTTAACTGAGTAAAATTTGTCCGTAATTTCCGACATTTTTTTTCATACAAAATACTTCTAAATATGATTAGGTAAGTATGAGTTTTATTTCATCTCATCGAAAAAACAATCTTTGAGATTGGGTATGTGGTTCGAAGTTCGAACAAGACGTGTCAACAAGAATTGATCCTGACTTGTTTTTCAAATAAGTAGAGTTTTGTTCAATCTGCCTTTTATGAAAGTTGGCATACGTACGAGTGAGAATCAATTACATCTGCTAAACTTCGCGAAATAATTTTATTTCTTTCGAAAAGGAAGATACGTTCGATTTAAGTTTGCTCGATTTAAGTTTCAAAACATAATCAATGTTCTTTACCGTGTGCAACAACCTCAAGCGGGGAACCAAAGCATTGGGCCAATGATTCAAGATTCAAGTGGATACAAGGATCGCGTCACAACATTAAGATAAGCCATTCATTTTTATTTATTGGTTGAAGAGTTTTGTTATTTTAGTTGATGGGATGAGGAGTGTTTATTTTAACATAACATACACTTGTGGCGGCCACTTTTGCCGAATTCATTGCGCCGCCACTGGACTCCACCGAACGCGCTAGAAGCACACTACGAAATACCTACAGCGTAAGGTATCGCACACCGGCTGGTGCACCTACCCACCTATGCTGTCGCTACGATGAACTTCGGCCGCCTGCCGCCGATAAATAATAATTTCGCCACCGCCTAGAAAGGTCTAGAGTTTATAAGCCGCCTGAATATTCAGCACCGGGTATGTTCGAGTACCTTCTAGTGTACACATTGCCGGCGAATGGAACATTACTCCACCGGTCACGCTGGTATATAAAGCGACTCAACTCGGCACTCGCTCAGTCAGTCCCAGACCATTAGTCGGTCAACATCTCGTCATGTAACAGATCTCCGCACAAGTGCTCCTGCATGGCATCTCTACGCATCCAGGGCAGCTTCCCGAGGTCCATCACCACGTCTCAGCTATAAGGCCCATCGTGCCTTCAGCTCCGCAGAACAGCTACATCCCGCGACTTACAAGGCTTGCGTCACCTTCAGTCCAGGGATCAGCTCACTATTTCATGGCACCCCGAAGCGCACCGTGCTTCGCTGCCATGGAAACACGCTCGGCCTCGCCAGGACTACCTGCTGGTGGCTCAGCTCACCGAGCCACTCACCGTTCATCTCCGCGACTCAAAGCGTCGAGCAACGGCCTGGAAGATAGGTCATCTCCACCGCCACGGTGTCGAGCAACGCGCCGGTGTCCTGCAGACTCGAACTCTGCTCCGCCGCATCGCAACGACCTTCACCACACCATCACCTCCGTACGCCTGCAGCATCTCTTCTACGGCACGCCGCATACATCATGTTACCACTTCACCGACCCTCGCTACGTAGCCCAATAAACGACTGACTCACATCTTTGACTGACGCCTTTTATTTCTCGCCCCGTCTCTACCGATCCGGCCTCTCCCTCAACTGGTGACCCCGACGTGATTTGAACACGCAGCATACAGCATCCTGACATGTGTGTTACCACGACGTACCGGTAACACCGCAAAAGCGAGGGACATCGGTAGAGGCGCATCAGTATGGACGCAACGACCAGCATCAACTCGGCTTTCCTGCGTCTCCTGGCATCATCGTCCCTCAACTGTACTCCGTACACTGGGAAGGGGGTGTATGGCGGCCACTTTTACCGAATTCATTGCGCCGCCACTGGACTCCACCGAACGCGCTAGAAGCACACTACGAAATACCTACAGCGTAAGGTATCGCGCACCGGCTGGTACACCTACCTACCTATGCTGTCGCTACGATGAACTTCGGCCGCCTGCCGCCGATAAATAATAATTTCGCCACCGCCTAGAAAGGTCTAGAGTTTATAAGCCGCCTGAATATTCAGCACCGGGTATGTTCGAGTACCTTCTAGTGTACACATTGCCGGCGAATGGAACATTACTCCACCGGTCGCGCTGGTATATAAAGCGACTCAACTCGGCACTCGCTCAGTCAGTCCCAGACCATCAGTCGGTCAACATCCCGTCATGTAACAGATCTCCGCACAAGTGCTCCTGCATGGCATCTCTACGCATCCAGGGCAGCTTCCCGAGGTCCATCACCACGTCTCAGCTATAAGGCCCATCGTGCCTTCAGCTCCGCAGAACAGCTACATCCCGCGACTTACAAGGCTTGCGTCACCTTCAGTCCAGGGATCAGCTCACTATTTCATGGCACCCCGAAGCGCACCGTGCTTCGCTGCCATGGAAACACGCTCGGCCTCGCCAGGACTACCTGCTGGTGGCTCAGCTCACCGAGCCACTCACCGTTCATCTCCGCGACTCAAAGCGTCGAGCAATGGCCTGGAAGATAGGTCATCTCCACCGCCAAGGTGTTGAGCAACTAGCTGACCTTCACCACACCATCTCCATCACCTCCGTGCGCCTGCAGCATTTCATCTACGGCATTCCGCATTACATCATGTTACCACTTCACCGACCCTCGCTACGTAGCTCAATAAAGACTGACTCATTACACCGACTGACGCCTTTTATTTCTCGCCCCGTCTCTACCGATCCGGCCCGCTCCCTCACACTGAACTCCAAGGGCGGATCCAGGATTTTTTTCTGGGGGGGGCACAAGGTGCGGACGGGCAAAAAAATCAACAATTACTGTTAGGATTTTTCCCTGAGGGGGGGCACAAAGGGCGGACGGGCAAAAAAATCAACTATTACTGTTAGGATTCTTATCTGGGAGGGGAGGGGGGGGGGGGGCACAAGGGGCGGACTAGACATAAAGCGGGTTAGAAAAAAAAACTAGAAATAAACTTGAAGTATAGAAGGTTAGAAATAAACTTGAAGTATAAAACTTCAAGTTTATGATACTTCAAGTTTATTTCTAACCCGCTAGTTATTTTTTTGTTATTCTAACCCGTAAGTTCAAGTATGTATAAGAAGGTTTATGAAAGTGTCAAAACAATCGAAAAATTAAATGTTTAAAAAAGACAGTTTTAGATTCTAAGTATGTACTGTGATGGAATCTCCACAGTACACAAAACCCTTGCTGAACTCGAAGAAAATATCTCATCGAAACATTCTTTGATCTCTGAAATAGGATAAAACCTTGCCCCCCCCCCCCCCCCCCCCACTTTTGTGCTCACGTAATTAATGTACGCCCCCTATCTTGTAAAATTCGAATCGATTGAAATGAGCACGAAATTTTTCATTACTTTTTCTGTGACGAAACCGGGGGATTGCTTTCTTTAAATGTATCTATAATAGTGAATCGTATGTATACGTATTCCAAACTGTAATTTTAGTGCTCATAAGTAGTGTCATGATTGTTAAATTGTCGCGGGTTCGATTCCCGTTTCAGGACTATAAAGTTTTTCCTGGTTTATAGTTTCATAACATCTTTCTAACATTTACTGTAATATTAAAATATAAATATAAAACAAAAGTTTTGTTTCTAATTCTGACAATTATATTATTTTTCAATAATATAATTGGGGGGGGGGGGGGGGGGGTGGCACCACGTTAACCGCCCGGGTGCCACCCATGCTAGCTACGCAACTGCTCCCAAATATTATACCAGCATAACCGGAGTTTAATGTCAAAAAGGATTCCATGCATTTCGGTAACTACTAAATCCCTAATGGCTTGTTCGCATTGAACAAGTAGTAAGTTAAGTAGCGAGTATACTTGCTATTTGACTCGCCAAAAATCGTTCGCATTACTTTCAAGTACTTAGAGTATATTAGTTCCCGCTGCCCGTTGCAAGCTGATGGGCTGCTACACAACAAAGTAAGTACGCTAATTAAGTATATTGTAATGCTTAGAAGAGGTGAAATTTTAGAAGACTCCAGATACTAATATCTACAGCCTGTATGTCGGACGAATATCTATAGCTCATTTGTTGGACTAATATCTATGAACTTCAGAGTGAGGACTAATATCTACAGAGCTAAGGTCGGACGAATATCTACGACGGTCCCAGTGGTGACTAATATCTATGGAGCGTAGATTGGACTAATATCTACAGAGGGCAGCTGAGCAAGAGGTTGTACGGAAAAGCATAAATTACTTCAATTACGTAAAGGCTTAAACGTTTAAAGTACGTACATGAAGTTTTTGCATAATATTACGTATTTTGCTGTTTACGAGGACAATAATTTATTGAACAAACATGGAGGTCATAATACAAAGATATTTATTTATTTCGAAATACACGGCACCACAACCTAACCTAACTGACATAGAAATGGTCATGGTAACAGACTAAATAATTTAGAAGCACTCGAAATAAAGAAAGCTGTTAAAACAAAAACCCAAATCCTTAATAATCAGCTAAATGTGTCCAATAGTCCGATATTAGGGATTTTTATATACATACATACATAAACTGCATACGCAATATTACGTTATTCCAATATGCTATACATAATTGCAAATCCAACCTCTGCCAGTGCTGTAGATATTCGTCCACACTTTGGTTCTCATAGATATTAGTCAGCAGTTTGAGCTGTAGATATTCGTCCACACTTTGGTTCTCATAGATATTAGTCAGCAGTTTGAGCTGTAGATATTCGTCCTCACTTTGGTTCTCGTAGATTTTAGTCCAATGTGTTCAGTTTTTGGAATATTAGTAGACGCCTCCTTTAAGAAGAGGTGGAAGAATAAATTAGTAAGATGAAAATAAACAATGGACATGAAAAGAGATTAATAGCAGCATAAAAAAACTATTTTAGAGTGGCATCTTCGCTCCAGCGCCACGAAATTTCCGCGCGTATAATGAACTATGTTAAAACGGCGGGTTTGCGCATGTCAGTGCGCAAGGACGCCTGGTGTGGGTCCTTACTCGCCTGAAAAAATAGAACGAAATGGATTGAATCTACTAAAGAGCTGACTAACCCACTCTACTAAAATTGTGGTGTTCGGACGCGTTTAGTTACTACTGTACTCTCTACTCGACCATGCTGCTATTAATCTCTTTTCGTGTCCATAATTTATTAATTTATTTTCATCTTACTAATTTCAGTTTACTAATTTATTTTCCCCCTCTTCTAAAATTTCACCTGTTATTACAATATGCTTAATTAGCATATTTACTTTTTTGTGCAGCTACCCGTCATCGCCCATCATCTTGCACCGGGCGGCGGGCAATAATATTCTCTACTTGAAAGTAATGCGAACGGTTTTCAGCGAGTCAAGTAGCTAGTATACCCGCTACTTGACCAATGTGAACAAGCCTTAACGCTAAAATGTCGGGTTTAATATTATGAAGATCGTTTGAAGGAATGGAACCATTCCCACTACCATACAGAAGTCTGTATGGTAATGGGAATTGTTTTTCAATTGTTTGAAAACATGTCGTGCATATATTTCTATGTAATAATTGTAGGCAAATGATAAGATACAGCGTAGCCTCAGCTGTTCGACGTCCGCCATTTTGGAGTTCGAAGTTGGAGGATTGGCCGCAGGGTGATCGACAGCCACCACACGATCGGCCAACAACATCTTTTTCAGCCCGATTCCCGTATAGAGACCAAAGACAAAATTTTCACTTTAAGCGTTCGCTATTTTCATCTCTATTTTTTTTATTTCTACGATTTCAATTGGCATCACAGCAAACAACACATGAACCATATTGTTTGCTGTGATGCCAACTGAAATCGTAGATATGAAAATAGCGATTGCGTAAAGCGAAAAATTTTGTCTTTGGTCTCTACACGGGAATCGGGCTGAAAAAAGATGTCGTGTATTGTAGGCATAAGTTCGGAGTCAGAAGGTTGCCTTCGGTGTGGAAGTAGCACAACAGTAAAGGGGTCGTCCATTAATCACGTGAGGCTCGAAGGGGGGGGGGGGGGGGGGGGGGTTGGTTCGGGGAAAAAATCACGAAATTTCACGAGTGGGGGGGGGGGGGGTTAAGGGGAACGCATGCGCGGCCCATTTCAGCCAGTTTTATACAAATCTTAGATTTGGATTTGAGATCAAAATACCCCACCAAACTGAAAAATTATTTTTGTAATCCAAGGGTATATCAAATATCTAGTTAGAATGTGAGCTACTTTATTTATGTTTGCTTTAAATTATAAGATATAGGCCATTAAAAATTTGAGTGTTTCATTATTTTGGACGCAACTTAGGCAATTATTTGTGAGTAAAAGAAATAAATTTTAAAAATACAATGAAAAATAAAATAAAAAAATTCTTAAAAATGCATTTTTTTGGAAGTAATTTTAATATATAAACGACTATTTTTTATTCCGCCACATTCCGGTGATTTGTATTTTTAATTTACACCCATCAAAATTATTTTTTTATTTTATTTTATATTTCATTATATTTATATGATAAATATAGTAAAATAATTTTTTTAGTGTTTTTCATTTACTCACAAATAATTGCCCAAATCGCCTCTAAAATCCCGAAACATTCAAATCTTTAATGGCCTATATCTTTTAATGCAAAAATAAATAAAGTAGCTCACATCCTAACTAGATATTTTCAGTTTGGTTGGGTATTTTGATCTCAAATCCAAATCTAAGATTTGTATGAAACGTGCAGAAATGGGCCGCGCATACTTCCCCTTTATGAGATATCACGTGTATTTATTTTTCGTGACAATATTCTGAAAATTCAAAATATTTTGTACTAAAAAAAAATGGTGACCAGACAACTCAGAATGAAACCAACTCAGAAGCTCCTCAGATAGGTCATTAAGAGTGATGATAAAAAAATATAAAAAATTGGTTAAATAGGTTAAGTTAGGTTAGGGTTACCGGCTATTTTAAAATTATTTTTTTGTAGCTTTTAATGACCTTTCTGAGGTGTTTCTGAGTTGGTTTCATTCTGAGTTGCCATGGAACCAAAAAAAAATACATGTGACTTTGGGGGGGGGGGGGGTTAGACTAAAACCTCACCACATATCACCAGGGGGAGGGGGGGGGGGGGGGGGGGGTTAAAAGTTGCTAAAAAACACGTGATTAATGGATGACCCCAAAGTAGGTGTCACATGCAAAGATAAAAGATCATCGCACGCACAATACCGCTCTCCTTACAATCCATAGACAATAAAGATCTTACGCCGTAACCGCTACTCACGCGACATACGAAAAGTTATGCGACCCCCTCTCTGTCGTAAACAGGAGAGGGGTCATTTTATTTATAGAGCTGCCTAAGCGGGCGTCACACGCAAAGATAAAAGTGCGAGCACTTATTTGTTGAACCACGAGCGCTTATGTATTGTACCGACACACTACGCTACTATTTTACTAGTGTTCGTATACAATGCTACACGCATTCTATGTAATATGGCGGATACACGCATTCTATGTAATGTAGCTCCATGTACAAATGCACTTGTCTAATGTCTGAATTCTACAAAAAAATAAAAATACAATTTGTAATAAGAAAATAGTGGGGCAAGTTGAGCAATGACTGCACAACTTGCCCCGACTTAACATTTTGAAATATGTAGAAGTTAATTTATGGAAAAACTACGAGGTCGGGGACTAAACAGGTATTTAAAATCTGAAGAATGATAAATATGTAAAAGATAAACACTTACATTATCGTTGATAGGATGTTCCAAAAAATTTCAGGAGAAAAATTGCGATACACATAATTTTCACTTTTTGCTTGAAAAAAAAACAAAGAGCCCTTGTATGGCCGATCGCCATGTGGCAAATGAAGATTGCGCGCTATGTTCCCCATTTGAAACATTGTTGTGCGAGTGATATTTCAACTGCACAACTTGCCCCTATCTAACTATCCCCGCCCTACCCTACCTATGTGATGTAAAATAATAACTTAAATATCGTACAAAAATCTTGTTTGGGGGAAGTATATTATCTCCGCACGAGGGCTAAGATAAGACATCAGACAGGATATATGATATTAATTAAGTTCAATGCATAATTATTATATTAAACCACATTAACAAGAAAAAAATCACTCAAGACAATAATAATTGAGAAAAACAATTTTGGTTTCAGTATAGAATCATTTATTGGTAACCAAGGGATGTTCATAAAACAAATTTAATACCATTTAAACAACAGAAATATTGGCCTTGCTTGAGATTTGTACAGGGGTTAACAGATGGTAACTATGTATTGAAGTATCTGCCATCCCTATACAAGATGCTCTCAGCACCAGACAGTCACTGATCTCCCTCTTTGCTGAAATCAGACACACCTGGGTTTTTGAGACTTTGAAGCTGACAAGGTTGGCCTTACCTTCTCGAGGTGGTGGCGAACTTTTTGTATCAAAACTTCCCGAAATGTTCAGAAGTCAAAAGTAGAAAGGGCTTGTCAAAAAATTAGCCAACATGAATGGTGCAGTCATTGGCAAAGCAATGAATTTGTGCACATTTAACATGATTGTTCATGTGCAACAAAAACAACATTGGTGAGCACTGATCCTTGTGGTACTTGAAGACACGTGCATTGGTTTGGTGCGGAGAGGAAGAAAAGCCAACAACTACAATCTGGATCGTTCTTTCCTTGATAAAGTCCGCAATCCAAATCCAACAGGGTTGTATGATCCCTGGTAACTTCCTGACATGCGCTTGGTTCCAGACCCTATCAATGACTTTGGATATATCAAACCTAACAGTTTAGGTTTTTCCAAATCACTCGAATTACCGCCCCCCAAACATGTTTCACATACCTCAACAAATAGCAATACGATTGGTTTTGATGAAATCCATAAAGGAGCAGTTGGTTTTACCACCATTTTAATTGTGTGGAAGTGATAGCTATGGGGCGGGTCCCCCTTATTTAGGTATTGAGTGGCAATCGTCTTTTTAAAAGATTTAGCACATTTCCTCTGTTGAGTGAGAGTTAGAGTAATTCTGAGGGTTATTATATTAGCAGAACCATCAATCTGAAAGTCCACCTTTTCTTCTGTACATAAATGTATAAAGGGGTGTTCAGACATAGCTATAAAATATAAAATATCATCGCATGCCAAATAACGCTCTCCATACAATCCCTTCAGACCGTTCACACCTAAGCAGTTTAAGCGCAGATCAACCATAGACAAACACATCTTATGCCGTAACCGCTCCTGAGGCAATATACAATAAGTTATGCACCTCCCTCTCCGACGAAAACAGGAAAGGGGGTCACTTTAATTACGGAGCTGCCTAGACCCGTGGATGACAGATGTCAAGTTAACATTACACAGGTATCTAGACTCGAATCAGTCCAAAGAAAATTTACACGGATTTTGTCTTACCGATCAGGTGTCCACCATCTTCTAGACGGGTACGAACAAAGACTTACATATTTCAAATTAGAGAGTCTAGTTAAAAGACGAAACATAAATGACTTCTTAATGCTCTATAAAATTGTGAATAATCGTGTAGACAGTAACTTAGTCATCCAAATTAAGTTATACGCCAGGCCCAAATCTACAAGGACCCTTAACATATTTTGGACTGAAATTTTTACGAATAATACTGGATATTTTAATCCTATATCTAGAATGTCTCGGTCATACAACGATCTTGCTAAAATACACAGTTCCATAGATATTTTTGCAAATAATATAACATATTTCAAGAAATATCTCCACAATTTGTGCACTTAAAAAAAAAAAAAAAAAAATTGTTGTATTACTTTTCAGTAAATACTTTATAAATATTGTATACTTGTTATTATTATGTATTTCAATTTTGTATTTAAGTTTTCAAGTTATGAATAAATAACACTTGCATTGTTTTTCAAGAGTTTGCTTCTGTGAAAATGCATATGTGTTTAATGCAGACACATTAATCTAGGGATACTTATATTTGTATTTTAATTTATTATATACTACCCACAAAAATGTTGTATAAATATCCTGTTTGTGTCTCAAATAAATAAATAAATAAATAAACAGATTCAGTACAAAAAAATGTGCATTTCGTGGCCGCTCGCTAATTCATCTGACCCCCTTTCCTACCATAGGAAGAAATATTTGATAGCATCGTGTGAACGGTACAAAACATAAGCGCTCGCGGTTCAACAGATATCTGCTCGCGGTTTATAGCTGTACACAGCTTAAAGCATTATTAATAGTGTGCAAAGTTTAAAAAATATATTAAAATAAAACAATGATGTGAAAATAGTCACTTTATTTTTTTATTGATGTACAGAACATTATAATATAACATGATAAATATTTTAATAGTTTTTCTGTAATATATTATTACAAACCAGGAATGCGTTCAACAATAATTAAATATAATTTGTTAAAATATTTAAAACATTGCCATTTAATAAATAAAGATGTTTAGTGGCTATAAATAACAGTTAATATTAGAAATTAAAAATTATTAAAAATTCGTCTCTTCTAAATTAAAGAAAAGAGGCATTTATGCACTGATATTTTGTAATAATATTATAAAACAACTAAGGGGAATGAACTGTGTACGTATTTACGCTTTCAGGATTTGCTTTTTTATTACATATTATAACACATTGTTCAGTCCTTCGAAGAAATATAAAATCATAGTGTACATTGACAAAATAGGCATAGTAAAGTAATTTTGAGTTTGAGTATATTATGGGTATATTTTCACTCCAATAAACTTTTCCTTAACAACAGTAACTGAATCGTAACATCTTCGTACTTAGGGTCTGTTGTTCGACTGATTGTCCACATTTGAAAATTGATAATATATTATATATTAGCTCTAACGTTGAAAAGATTGAGCATTAGCAATATTATTATTAATATTATCATTAAATAGTAATATTGTCACAATGAGTAATAACACAGAAATTGATTTTCTCCTGGCAATTGTTATCCTATTGAAATTTACAAACGAAATCAGCAATGACGTCATGTGAACTCATTCATATGTTAAATGCTAGAAATCATACTCTTAATTTGGCATTAACCCTAGGTAACTGTTTAACTCCGCCATACAAGAAATTCTCCTAATATCAGCTAAAATATTTAGTTAAAGTTTCTATAATATCATTTTGGAATAGTGTAATATTAGCCACGTAGGCTTGTCGAGGGTAAAAAGGAATGTTAAGTTAAACAAGTCAGTGGTTGCTCCTTTGAAAATTTCTTACAAGTAATCAGTACATTATGATGCATAATTAAGGTACCATTCCTATGCGATGACTCAAACGACTATAGACGCGTGACTATAAATGCTGCGTGAATGCGACGTCCCTTTAGGTAAATGAATGAACCCTTTCCAATGGAGTGTCAGTGCTGAAGCGGCACCAGTGAGAGGACTCGACTGTTTCTCGAGAAGTGTATCCGTGACAGCCGCGGCAAGTGTTTTCATTCCATTATGCGTTTTTATTCCCCACAGTTTGTTCAGCTTGAAATGGATGATTCTAAAACTATTGAGTTAAAAAACAAGCTATGTACTGCCTTTGCTTTGCTGTATTTTTGAAAATATATAAACAATAATTATTATGATTAAATTCCTTACCCAAGCATTAACCCCGGTTTTTCAGGCTGTTTCACTTTACAAGACTGCCTTATTAGTTTTGTTTCAGTGATTGAACAAAACGTAATTAAAGTGGTCAATATTCAAACACAAACATTTTATAAATGCCGATTCATTATAAAAGATGTCTCTGAATAAGAATATTTTTTAAATCCCACTCTGTCCGTCCTTCGTTAACCTCTCCACGAGTACGGCCGAAACGGTTCGACGAAGCGAAAAAATGCCCAGAAGAGTATGGTCGAAACGTTTCATATTTATTTGTCATATTTAATGAAAATATTTGACTTGTAGTGGCATCTATAGACATCTGCGCATAGTTTGTCGAAGTTTTGGAACACATACCTACAATACCGACTTGCCAGTTTTAGTAAAAAAAAAAGCAGTTTTTTCGCCAAAAAAAAACTTACTCCCCACATACAGTTACGTTCGCCAAAACTCACTAACAGAGAGGTTAAGTACATCGGATGACATGTTGGAACTGACAAGAAAATTCGATAAACAAAAAGATATTTTTGTTCCAACCAACTTGTGGACAATACCAAACTTGATAAAATTACATCTTTTATTTGTATTTTACCAACTGCAAGTAGAGGTAATATTATCCTAAGGCAAAATGAATGTATAAGGTTGATTAATTGCAGTGCTTTGTACTGGGCACGGGCATGTTTCTTTAACACTGGAAATGCAGGGGTTAACTGCTTATTCTTCCTCTTCCTCAAAAAGATACAATACCAAGAGCGAAGTCTTCTCTGTGGCGTTAGTAGCAACTGAAAATCATAGGTCGTCGTACTAGCATCTCGGATCTTGCGACTCCGACCACACTGCTACAACCAAGTGACTATAATCCTTCCAGTCGTAGCCTAGGAACTAAAAATTAATCAACAAAGAATAACAATAATAAATTTGAGCTGTTATTAACTTGATATAACCCTTTCATACCATACGTGTACATATTTGAAAATACATAAATTTCAAAATACATCATTTTTCCTTCCTATCCTATCTACAGCGAATAGAAATTGGTAGTTTTCATTTTCAAATTGCTGATATACTGACTTTGTGCGCTTTTGTTTGTCATTGGATTTTAGCTAGACAGTAGCAATTTCCATACTTTGAAATGTGATTTTTATCTTTAATCATGACTGAATGTTTTCACTAATTTTTTTTAAATGTAAGTTTTGAAGATATTTTTTAATTGTTTAATTTGTATGTAATTTAAAAAAAATTATTGATTTGAATTGCATAATTTTTCATTACATATGAAACACATATTATGAGACATAGTGATCTTACAAATGAGAGTAGCAATAACTTCTAAAGTATGTTCTACAACTGCCAGTTATAATTCAGGTCTGAAATAGTTCAAATCTACTATGTACATACTACCTCAGAGTAGACGAGAACAGTGAGGCCCACATTATCTAATATCTAATGTGAATAAAATAAGTTATTGAATTGAATTAAAAAATATGATAATAAATAATGCAGACATGAACCAAAATTGAGATTCTGGTATCCAACAGAGCACCTATTTATTATTTTGCCGGGAAAATTATTCTTACATATATAGATATTTAAAATACCAACAATTTGTATAGAAAAAATTTCATTGAACTTTTATAAAAAATCTATTTTTTTATTACAGTTTGACCTCTGGAATCTTTTCAATAGCTACTAAAAATTATTTATTATGTTCTTATTTTTTTATGTTACAACGTAACCTCAAAAATTGTGCACATTTTATAAATTATACAAGAAAACAAAAAAGCAGTCTCCATTACTACCGTAAGGGGTTAAAAAAATCATAAAATATCAATTTTTAAATAAATAATTTTGCCAACCAAAATTAACATGATGCCTATTTAAAAACCAAAGAACCAAACCTACATTATTTCGTGTATTATTTATCATTATTAACCTACCTAATTAAAAATAACTTTGTTGTGGACGTTTTCTCTTTTGAACTTCACACCAGTTAACAAATAATCACAACGCTGTTGTAGAAACAATGTCAGATGAGGACACGAACAAGTGGTTGCACCAGTGAAAGTGACCCCAAGAAAGAAGTTGATTGAAGATTTTCACAGCACTGGAAGTCCTGATGACTAGAGGACTAGTGAGGGAACATAGCCAGGGAGGTCAACTCCCACCCTGGGAAGTAGTACTGCGATGATGAGGATTATAATGCCGGAGTCAGTAATATTAATTATTCCTGTTTGTCGTGTGCTTCAGTTACCGTTTCTTCAATGCTAACAGTATCGTCAATTCTGGATTTGTCAACGGGGTATAACCTAAAAACAAGAATTAATAAATGAATATCATAAGAGTATCGCATCCTTCAAAGTTTAGCCAAACAAGTTTAGGTGTCCCAATACTCCTTCATCCTGAGGCTTATTATGCAGACAACCTTATATGGTGGTTGTATATTTTTTCACAAAGTCACAGTATAAGCAAATTGTATTACAATTAAAAAAAATCGATTCAGCCAAAAATTCTAAGAACGGGTTGTTTCAAAAAATTTAAACAATTCATTAAATTTTTTAAGTTAATTTTCAAGTTCTGCATAGTTCTGTTAGTTTATCATTACTGACAAACGTTGTTCTGCCATAAAAATTATTTCTAGTGAATATTTTGGTTGTTAAATAAAAAATAACTAATGTATTGTAAGTGTGTGGGGATGGGATCTATGCCAGAAAGAGGAATTAAGCGCTGTAGACGATGACCGCCGATAAAAACAAAAAAACATCAACTAAAATAGGAAAATGAAATAAAGAAAATCAATATTAATTTCGAAGAGTAACTGAGTGTACGATATTTTTTGTCAGTCAGTCTTTAGCCAACACAAATAAACTCGATGTTTCGCCACGCGAGAACATGACGCTGAATGAAATATCAAAATGACGCGACGCTTCTCGTGAATGTCTTGCTCATGTGTGGATAAAAGTTCGATGAGGCAGACGTAGCGCCATCTGTCATTCAACAACATAAATAATTTCGTTCTGTTTGAAATACGAAAGACGGTTAAATTTGTTCACACAAAAATTAAAAACAGGGAGGGAGGGGGTAGGAGGGTTAAAATTTGTGGTTATAGGTATTTTTGATGCCAAATTAAAAAAAAAAACAAAATATTTTTTTTTTTTTTTAAGATTTTTTTCTGGATAGGGACACCCTAATCACCTAGCGGTATGCAATATACTTTAAAACCTATTTTCATATCTACCAAATATACATAAAAAATTTCATACAAATCGGTCAAGCCGTTTCGGAGGAGTGCGACCACAAACACCGTTATACGAGATTTTCATATATAAGATAGACCAGTTGCTTCATGAAACTGAAATAATCACAGAACTTGAATAGAACTCTCACAGAACGTGAAAATTAACTTTAAAAGTATGATGAATTATTCAAAGTTTTTGAAACAACCTATCCTTAGACCTTCTGTATCTGACGGACTGATGAAGAATTCCACAGAAGAGAGTTTTGATACTTCTTATTTAATTGCTATGGTTGGAATTTCCGTGTGCAATAATCAAATTGTTTAACGTTTTTAATATTTGTATCACAAAATACCTACAATTTCAATACCTTTGATTCCAATTCTTTCATTCGGCGACAAACATATCTGTGTACCTATTTTGAATCAACCGCCCAAAAATGCAAGTATTTTTATATGTTTCTTAATATTTCAGAATGATAAAAACCGACATCATTTATTGGTTTAGCCTTGGAGACATAAAATTTTCGCCTGCGGCACTTTGCTTGTGTGTTCTAATTATTGTTTCGTAAAAAATTATCATTTTAGCTAAAACAAATAGGTTTGCGACACCACCGACTGCAAATTTAAGAATGTGTCTGTATATAGGCCCGACTAAATGGGGTATTTCCACAAACGAGGAAATACACGGAATATTTTCGGTTGAAAATGTACGGAATATTTAAAGATCATTTTTCTAATTTTGATCATCCTTCTAAAAATGTTTGTTTTTTATGTTTTCATTCAATATTATTGATTTTAAAAATGATCTAAAACTGACAAAATCAAAACGACCCGTGGTTGGCAAATCGGATTGTGAAGTCACAAGCGTCGCTCAGCTGGGCCAGCATAAATAAACACTGTTAGTTAGCGTCCACGCTCATGACGGCACACGATAGCCCCCCCGCCCCAAAATATCGTTTTAGCGGTAATTCAAAAATGGCAAACTTTTGACTCCTGTAGAAAAAAATTTATTCATCAACATAAAAATATAATAAAAATGCTATAACCATCGTATTTTTTTGCTTAATTTTTTTAAGCAATAAAAAAAAACCTGGAAATACCCCATTGAAAATGGATAAATTGGCCCTCCGGCTAAAATGGTTCAACTTATCTTTAGTTTTGAATAGTAGAAGGGAGTTAAAAGAACTGAATTTTTGGCATCAAACATAATAATTTAGATTGTCTGCGAGTGCATGATGTGAAATATTCCTGCGTAATGTAATGCATAAAATTATTCACGTTCAATGAATAATTTTCAAAATTGGAACTGAATGTGGGAACCAATCGTTAAAGAAGGTAGGTACCCAAATTATTTTATTTAATAATAATTCCATATATTTTAAAAGTGTATTTCTTTTGTTCAAGTTTTCGACAGATCAAAATCTGAATCACTAATGATTTTTTAAGTTCACTAACAGTGTTCATTCGAAAGGCAAATTTTTAATTGTCTATTTTTTTGATTTATTATAATATTCTGTGATTTTTCACAGGTCTGATTGAGTATAATATAAATTTTGCAAAACCTTAACTGTGAGTTGAAACAACCTGGCTTTAGTAAAATGTACCTACAAAATAATTAATAAAATTTAGAATAAACAAAAAAAATAGTACTCACCATCTCTGATATAAATATATAAGGAAGACTATATCATCTCTGAAGCAGGCAACCCTGTGTGCTGTTGGCATGACGATGATGAAGGCAAACACGTCGTCGATGAATGTGTTGAAGGCTTTGTACATGAAGGCTCTCCAGGGCAGCGCCGCCACCGACTTCAGCTTGTAGTTGATGAACAGCTGCGGCAGCATGAAGAGGAAGCCAAAGGCGTACACACCATTCACCATGCTGTTAAGTGTCCAGGAATACCAACTAAAGAAGAAGAAAGCCATGCCAAATGATTAAACGACAAGCTAGAATATTATTATATTCGACGGCAGAAAGGCTAATTGACGTAACCAACATTTTGTCGATTTTCACTTTTTGATGCCATTTTACTTGAAAAAAAAAACTGCGCCGATCTGTATACTCGAAGTTTATATATTATGAAAATTTGAAAGTTTACCCCCTTAAAATACCTACTGTTTTTCCCAGAAGTCCGACCAAAAATTGATGTAGGTGATGGAAAATGTGACGTTTTCTTAATAAAATGCGGGTTACTCCCTTTAACCCGGGCGTATCCAATGTTTTAGTTTTTATTTACTATGAAAAATTATATGGTTACGTCAAATAGCCTTTCCGTATTTTAGGAAATATTTTCGCTTACGGTAAACTGCTGACTAAAGTTTTAAGTTTTATTTGGTTACATTTTTTTTTTTTTTTTCAATTATTTCTGGCTTTCACCCTTCAAGGGTGTTCTAGGCCATCATTTATAATTACAGAGAAAGGAAAGGTGGATTTATATATTAATTTTATTTAAATGTGCAAATTTCAGAATTTTATGGAAGATTGGAGTAGAGTTCAGACTTAGAAGAGATGAGATGTTGAATGGAGGAGAGGCAATTTTTGATAACGCTTGATAGAAGAGAGGATATTTATTTAGAGAGGGACAATCAAAAAATATGTGATCTAAAGTTCCCACATCTAGACCACAGAACGTACAATCTGGGGAGTCAAGCACATGAATTTTATAAAGGTGAGAAGGAACGGAACAATGTCCGATTCTCATACGAATAAGTAAGGAAATTTCTTTTTTGGAAAAATGGGGGAATTTTTGAAACCACGGTTTTGATGGGATAGTCCTTTGTATTGAGGCGTAACGGGCACCCTTGGATTGACTAGCAATGTTCCAATACTCTGTCCAAACATTGCGGGATCTATCTTTGATGATGGAAAAAATATCAGACAGGGGAATATGGTTTACGAGGGTAACGGTAGGGTTAGACGCTCCTTGTTTTGCCAAGGAATCAGCAATATCGTTACCCACTATGCCAACATGTCCAGGAATCCAAATCAGAGTGACAGTTTTTCCAGAGCTTTGAATGGAGGTTATCAATACTCGAATAAGACATACAAAGTGATCATCAGGATGAAGAAGAGGACTGGTTTTAATTTTTTGGAGGGAACTGAGAGAGTCAGAGAGAACAAGAGAATGTTCAAAATTATTTTTTATTACATATTTGAGAGATTCAATAATCGCAATGCACTCTGCAGAAAATATTGAAAATTGGTTTGAAATTGAATAAAATATTCTTTCATTAGAATTATTGTGGTAAACGTTAATACCAATACCACAGTTAGGAGAGTCCGGAGATTTGGAGCCATCAGTAAATAAAAGAGAAGAGTTGGGCCATTTAGAAGAAATAATGTCATTGAACATATTATTGACAGTACGGGCTGGGAGATTGGAATGACTTTTAAGAATGCCGATCCCTTCTAATATCGTTGGGGATAGGGTGACGTGACTATATTTTAATTTGTACAAAGGAAGAAGATCATTTTTGATAATTTGAAGCTCTGAGAGAGAGCGAAAATTTTTACAGATGGCAGGGAGAGGTTTAGTTCGAGCTCTGATTGTAGATGAATGTGTTGAGTCGTTGAACAACGAGACTCTGGGAATAATCTGATGACTTTTAGAATTTAAACATTTAAGAACAAATTTGTCAGCAAATAATTGACGCCTTAAATAAAGAGGAGGATCAGAACATTCTACTTGAAGGGAATTGATGGGCGACGATTGCATCGCGCCAGTTATTATTCGCAATGACTTAGATTGAATTTTGTCTAATTTACTGAGTGCATTTTTGGATGCAGTACTAAAAAGTGGGCAGGCATAGTCGAGATGACTTTGAATAAGTGCATTGTAGAGCAACTTAATGCAGATAATCCTATAAGTTGTGCCGTATCGCAAGTTTTTAGTAACATCATTTTGTAAGTTTAAAAACTTTATTAAAAGTTGAATACTACCACAGATTTGAAGACTTTTATTTTGTGGAGAACGTTACACTGTTTTAATCGAAAATGCGTCACGCTCAAACATCGTGTTATTGCATCCTGCTTCGGCGTTCAGTGCGCATCCGACCGATTTTTTATTTTTTTTGGCTTGAGCTCCACACAGGAGGCCCTGAGTAAAATAATTTCCCTCAAGGCCTATGTCATCTTTGGGGATGCTGTGTGGAGGGTTTTTTTTAGGAAAGGAAGGAGAGGAGAGTTCTGGGAAGGAAAAGGTTTTAAGGGGTGGGTAGGAATCTGGGGTTCCGTATGTCCTGGTCATCCGCCTCCAAGACCTAGACAAACCTCACCCCATGAACCCGGGCACCCTGCTAAATCACCAAACGTAGCGAACCACTTGGGGTGACCTATGGCAGAGGTGTTGGTTATCCAATAAAGATTCCCGGGGCGGCGGTACCCATTCCCGCCATGGGGCGGTACCCATTCCCATGCAGGGTGAACGTGAAGACGTAAATTCGTGGGTGAATATTTGTGCTCATGGTCATTGAGAATGGTCTCATACGATAGGGGTCGATTAGTAAATGAGAAAAAAGCAGGTCTGCCGACCGGCAGCCTGGAAAACGACGGAATCTTCCGAAACCCGTTCGTTCCACAGTGCTTTTGCGTGCCCCGCTAGCAATGACTAAATCAAATACATGAATGAAACCAACGAATTACTGTAGTCTAGATCACACTCCATTGAAGAGTTCTTTGATCGGTCGGCCACCAGCCTGGACATTTTTGGTGTACAATTTTTTTATTTTTTTATTCGATATGTTTTTTAAAAATTTTTTCTTATATATTTTTTATTATTTTTATTTAATTATGTTTTTAAAAACTTCTATTCTATAACTATTTAAAAAAAAATAAGTGATGCATATAAAAAAAAGTTATGATATATAATGATATAATGACGACGTTATTTAAATAGAGCTTAAAAAAATTTAAAAAAAGATGTGCATAACTCTATTTCTGAAAAAGTGTCAGTTGCGAGCCGTCAACTTATTGCCTTCGATATGAAAAAAACGGTTGTTAAAAGAATATTTCGCCGTACCATGATGTGCATAACTCTATTTCTGAAAAAATGTCAGTTGCGAGTTGTCAACTTATTGCCTTCGATATGAAAAAAAACGGTTGCTAAAAGAATATTTCGCCGTACCTCCCATTACAAAAATAATTTAGTAATTTTAATAATTAGGAGCTACAAATAACACAAAAGAGGTTACGCCCTTTTGCCTTTCTGTAAATTAATTGCACACCGAGCTTCTCATACTAGATATTGTTGGTTACAGCCAAGCAGTCGTAAAATTTTCACAAAAAAGAATGTATGTAACCACCAAAATCATCATTTTTTAAAAATAATTACATAGATCTAATTATATTGGTAGAAACATAAACATTATTCTGTTGTTCATTGTAAAAATCAACGAGATAGGGTTATTACATTACTATTTTCTGAATTTTTTTTTTTGTTTTTTCGACTTTCCTGAAAGTAGAGGATTTGCTGATTACGTCAATTAGCCTTTCTGCCGACAATATTATGAGTTAATTTCCATATCTGCTATAACAACTTTCATTGCTTTGGACAAAACTGCAAAAAGCTGTCACATCTCTAGCGTAAATAAGTAATTGCATTTCAATTTTTTTAATAACTAGCTGACCCGGCCACGCGTTACTGTGGCTAAAAAAACGCAACGCCATCTACTGGTTGGTTACCCCACCTTCATAACCAACGCATTCTGTTAATTCCCGCTCCCTTTATATATTATATATTTCAACCAATTTACACAAAACCTTGAAAAATTATATACCTAAAACCTTCCTCATGAATCACTCTATCTCTTCAACATTTTAAAAGTATTTCGAAAGGAGTTACCTGTAGGAAAATAGCCTACAGTATTGTTGAAAAAATAAGGTGGCTACAGCAGAAAGATGTGTCCATACGTTTACAATGGATTCCATCTCATGTAGGAATACATGGGAATGAAGAGGCCGATTTGTTGGCAAACGAGCAATTGTGTGAATGGAATTATGTACGACTGGACGCCAGATGCTGAAAATTACTGCCAAAAAATAAATTCCATATGTAATAATATATGGAATAATCATTTTGAAACGTCTACTAATAAGGGAATACGGTACAGAAACCACCAAAATGAACCGTTTAAAAGACCATGGTTCACTGAGGTAAATCTGAAAAGTCAGAAATGAGAAACATTTTTAGGTTAAGATCCGGACATGCACTAATGGGAAGAATATTGAAGATGTCGAGCACACATTATCGAAGTGCATTAAATATGAACGACAGAGAGTGACAATACTAATGACCTCGAAATCATCGGAAGTTCAGAATTTATTAGCATCAACCAAGTTTCATGTCATATCGAGAATAATGAAATTTATTAGATAACGTAAACTGGAAAATATTTGAAACTGAATTTTTATGAAAATGAAAATAAAAGGAGTAAGTACCTTTTAAAGAACATTAGAGATTATAATGATAATATTATAATTTAAAAACAGATGAGGCAAAAAAAATAACAACACTGTGTGAGTCAGAAGCCTCGATAATATACATGATGTAAAAAAAAATAAATCACTATTGGTGAAAACCGCATGAAAATGCATTCATTAGTTTTTGAGTTTATCGCGAACAGATAGACAGACAGACGAGTCGGAGGACTTTAATTTATAATATGTAGAGCCAAAAAAAAAATATATTCCCACCACGTAGTTTGGTAGTTAGTGCTCCGCGTCAGACTTCACTCACAGTCTAACTTGACAAAAATGTCATTCTACACCGCCTACGTTTTTCGTTATCGCGTCAGTTTCGCCTAGTTCGTGAAAACCACAAGTGCCTTTCCCAGTAAAGGACCACTCCACCTCAGTCTCCACTGTCTCACCCCAGTGTCTCGCAAAGAAACGTTCCGCTCACGGCCGCCCACCATCGCCGCGCCACCGTTTTTCCCGCCATTTCCAACCGCCACTCAACATTCAGTGCTTTCTCCCGCCAAAATATCTTCAGACAATCAGTGATTTGAACTTTCGTGTCCCCCCCTTGTTATCCCCGTGTTTGCGGCTTGAGCTGATCCGCCTGAAAGACGAAGTAGGGCTCATCGCACGCCAAAGAACAGCCCCGACACGAAACCATCACTGAACCACCCACCAGTCCAGCATCACACCAAGGACCAGCTCCACACCACAGACCAGCACCAGCATGCCACACTCCTCCACATAAGTCTTTGTTTACTCGGTGTGCAGATCCCTCCAAGTCGTAAAATCACTTTACTTCAAATCTTGCTCTCCAATCTTCAAACTTTTCTAACTCTCAAAATTTCTCCCCCTCCCCCGCTCACCCAGCCCAACCTCAGACGAAGAATATGATCGCCTCTCACTTGAATTATCCAACTTCTTCAACAACCATCCTGACCACAACAACATGTCCCCTGAAGACCAAGAACACGTCTTCCATCTGCTCCTCCGCAGACATCAGTCCCGTCCCCCAACTACTGCCCCCTACTGCCCCTTCAGGCCCCCCCAGCCCGATTCAAGCAACATCACCCCAACCAGCCCCCCCCTCACCACCCCCCTAGCAGTTCTCCCCCTCGCTGCGCCCCAAACCGATCGCCCCCTCACTCCCCCCCGCACCAATCTCCCCCCCACCGCCCCCCAAACCGATCGCCCCATCGCTGCCCCCCGTACCAATCTCCCCCCCACTGTCCCACAAACAGTTCGCCCCCTCTCCGACGGCCCTCCCACTGTCCCCCAAACAGATCGCCCCATCGCTGCCCCCCGCACCAATCTCCCCTCCACTGTCCCTCAAACCGTTCGCCCTCTCTCCGCCCCCCAAACCGACGGCCCCCCCACTGTCCCCCTACCCGATCGCCCCCCCTACTGAACACTCCCCCACCACTCCGCAATCTGACTGCCCCCTCTCCGCCCTCACCACCGATCACCCTCCTAACGCACCCCTAACCGACAGCGCCCCCATCGCCCCCATAACCGTCGCCCCCCAAACCGCCCGCCCCCTCCCAGCTACCCCAACCAACTACCCCCTCACCCAGAGTCCGCCGATCACCCCCCAATCCATCGGCTCCCCCAACCCCCCCATATTTCTTCTCTAATACCTAAACCATTCTCCCCATTTCTTCCCAACACCCTCTTCCAGATCAACGAAACCCCCACCCCACAACGTACCAACCCCCGACCTGCCGCTACCCCTCTAAATTCCCCCACCCCCCAGAGCCCCCTTACCCCTCCCCCGCCCCTCAAATAGTAGTAACCACCCAGTTGTTCCCTTGCCCTGTAGTGAAAAAGAAAACCAATTTCAAACAACTCTTCCGTAAAAATCCTCCCCCATATTGCAGCCATGTCCTTTGCAATAAAAATTAACAAACACTAAAATCTCTATTCTACAACCTTAATAAACTCATGATGAAAGAGAAAGGGGTCTCATTTGGCCCGGAGCTCTGCATACCAGTACATCAAAAGTCAAAAGTCAATATGTAGAGATGAATTGGAATAATATAATTTTGAAAAGTGTTAAATTTTTTATGTATGTCTAGCAATATTTAAGTATAGTCTGTCAAAAAAGAGTAGAAAATATAAAAACTGGAACTACTAAATTTGTAGACTGGCAACACCAATTTAACTGTCAAATATTTTTTTGAAGTGCAATGACACTGAATTTATACAACACAGTAAACCACATTTTAAAAAAACCTTTTTTCTTCATGACATAAATTTGATTAAAAGGTGATTTATAAAGCGATTTGCTTTAATTTAATTTAACATAAATTTGAATTTAACAATAGATAGAAAGGAAGATTCACTAATGGTGAGTTTAGTTATACTACTTTTAGATCTAAATGAGTTAAATATATTCAGATCTAAAATTAGAGACATGATCTAAAGCCCAGGCAACGCTAGGTACTTTATCTAGTATTAAATAAATATGAGCAATTTCTAAACTGTGCTTTATATTTTATTACATTATAGTTATTCTTCATTATGTTAACACAAAATTTCAAAGGTATAATAATAATATACCTATATGCAATTCTAATTTTGAGATCGGCGAGTATCTATACTGCAATTAAAAAATATTTTTTCCACTATTATGCCTTTTTAATTTTTTATAAAAATGTAGGTTACACAGCTTTACTTTAACATCATGAGTTATGTGTGTAGTATTGCCATTTGATCAACAGTGGCGCCCTCATATATTTTCTACTCTTATTTGACAAACTGTAATTTCGATAAATAAAATGGATATAGCAGATCTAGATACTCACTTCGTGAGTACACTCACGATATAGAAGTTTTTGAATCTCAACTGACACGGCAGGTTTAGAAACTCGCGTTTAGATAATTTTGACATACGATTGGCAAAATAACTGCTAGTGATTGGTTGAATTCCGAAAATGTGAACAAGATATTATACTCAGATCATTTTGTCAAAAAATCGGATAAAGTGGGTATCTAATTATAGGACTCATATATTATATTAAGCCAAGATACATTATATCCCTGCCAAGCAAATAAAATTTATTTTAGTATGCTAGGAGCATTTTTTTAAAGTTCAAAATACCACAAAATCGAGGTACGAGCAATGATTTCCTATCAAATCTGCTACAAATTCGATGGATTCCAATGAATAATGCTATGTTGTATTCTATCTGCTAAATAAGTATAGCTTTTAATATTTTAGACCTGCTGCATTATTTTATAGTTAGTATTTAGATAATCTATTTGTATGAAATAATAGCGAGTTCCCGGCATGCTTTGCAATGCCACTAATAAAGAAATTGTTTCTCCCTGCATGTCTTTTTCCATTTGTCCCATTGCCGTTCCCCCTCCCCTTACCCTCCCCCTTCCCCGTCAAGCATTTCCCCTCCGCCTTCCTTCTCCCGCGAACCCCCCTTCCGCGATCCTCTCCCCTCTCCTGCGTTCAATATATTCAGTCCCGGTACATTCAGGTTTTCAAACAGCTTGCTTGCCACCCTTGCAATTTTTTTGTTTTCAAATTTTCGTTTTTCATATATTACAAACATTCATTTTTGTATATGTATTATAAGATCAATCAATCAAGTTTGGTACCTAACATAGGTACCTATTTAAAATAAATATAATTTTTGATTAGATTCAAAGTATTCTATTATGGTTAGTACTTTGATTAATTTCATTAATTTAAAGAGTTTATTCGAAAATTGAATTGCGATTTAAGGGTCGGGTTTGGAAAACATCGCTCCGCATTAGCAGTAGCATCCGCGTCTCGTAGCAGCAATACTAGAAAATTATATACAGGTAGTTAGAAAAATGTGTAAAGTTACTAGTGATTAAATTTTTTTTACTGTAATCTTACAAATTCTATAAGTTATACATACTGCAACTTTAGTTAAAACGTTGAAAAAGGCCTTCGCGATTATCTCTCCTGAACCTGTTGTAAACATTTTTACCAAAAATCCTTCCGTAATCTCAGAGTAAACATTATGTTAAATCAAGCTATTAAATTAAAAGCTCTTCAGTGTATCTAGATTTTTATTGTAATTCGCCTAAACTTTCTGAATTTTTCAACTATTCTCCGCCATACAAAAATGTATGGCAAAATATTACGCCGCGCGATGTCTTATATAACGGTTGAATTTCACAGAATTCATTCAGTTGTGAGATTGCGGTCAAGGCGACAGCACGCATATTTTTTTCGCAGCAATTTTGTTCGCTGTTTATTCGATTTTTGAAGGAATCATTGAGGAGATAGGTGTTACAGTAACCGGGTAAGTAGAAATAAAATATATTTATTGTTATCTAATAAATTATTTTTAACTTGATTTACAGTTTTACATATTTTATTATTATTTTTTTTTTAAACTTCAGGTACCTTCAAAATGGGTAAAAATAAAGGAATTCTTGCTTACCGTGCCATAAAAAATAGACCCTCCCACTGGAAGAATAGGAGAATAAGGTAATAAAGTCAAAATTTAATTTTTTTACTGATTTCTATCAAGGGTAGTTTGAACGTAGACTGAAGTCATTTTGCTTTTTGACATCTAAAAATTTCGGCATCCATCTTGAATTTATCTGTAGTTATCTACCGATTTGGATCAATATCAGAATTCGGGCGTTTAGAAGTGCACTGAACTCGGATCTAATGTCAAAATGCAAAATTTCGGCATCCATCTTGAATTTCTCGTGTTCTCTACCGATCTGGTTCAAAATCAGTATTAGGGAGTATTGGCGAGCACTGAACTCGGATCTAATGTCCAAATGCAACATTTCGGCATCCATCTTGAATTTCTCTAGTTATCTACCTTTTTGATTCAAAATCAGGATTAGGGCGTTTGGACGTGCACTGAACTCGGATCTAATGTCAAAATGCAACATTTCGGCATCCATCTTGAATTTCTCTAGTTTTCTACCGATTTGGTTCAATATCAGCATTCGGGCGTTTGGAAGTGCACTGAAATCGGATCTAATGTCAAAATGCAACATTTCGGCATCCATCTTGAATTTCTTTAGTTATCTACCGATTTGGTTCAAAATCAGGATTAGGGCGTTTGGACGTGCACTGAACTCGGATCTAATGTCAAAATGCAACATTTCGGCATCCATCTTGAATTTCTCTAGTTATCTACCGATTTGGTTCAATATCAGCATTCGGGCGTTTGGAAGCGTGTTTTATACAAAGAAAAAAAAACTTGTCAATAGCCTTCTATAAAAAAACAGAGTGGAAGATACTTTATGTATCGCCCTGGTGTAAGACCACTATTCAGAATTGAAAAGCTGCTTGAAATGGCTTTAGCCGTGTGTGGTGACCAAATCTGAATAGCCAGGTACTTCCCCTATATTATTCCCCTCCCACCTTATTCAGCCTCACAACATACCCCAATCACTGGCCCCAGGCGATTGATAGCAGTTGGGACTTTGTAAGTTACATAAAAATAAAAATAAAACATTTAGTTGTTTTATAAAAATTTGTCTGAACTTCTTTATATTTTTTACTGTCTTTTTTCTAAATGTGCTTCGTTCTACTTTATGTATATCAAAGATAAATTGTAAAATATATTCTTTCTTACTACGTATTAAAAAAAAACTGTATGCATATAAATAAACTTTCAAAAACAAAACTACCTGTTTTTTTAATTTCTAAGGCACAGAGTAAAAACTGGTTGTCGTAACTTATTCACACCCATTATTTTCTGGTAAAATTATAAAAAAATTAATAACATTATACAAACCATATATGAACCAGAAATTTTTTCCACATCAAAACACCATTAGATTCTATGTCACATTGAGTCAAAAACTAAGACGTCTGTAAAGGTCCAGGGACTAAAAAAAGTCTATGTATCCTTGCCCTTGCATAATATGATTTATAGTCTGTCAAGTTGTATCAATTATGTTAGAAATAAATTAAAATTACACAAAGCAAGTGTATTTTTATTTCGTATTTTATCAAAATGCTGAGCAGCCGTGCCTGAATCTAACCGAAATACACAGTAGATCGCGGCGGCCGAGCTTGTTTGCAACTACCAAAAATACCTAACTGCAGTGAATGGGCAGTTTGACCCAGGCGCAAATGTCTCTATGAGCTATCCACGCTATTCCACCATATGATTCTTAGTATGTTAAGCTGTATCCATTATTATAGTAGGAACTAAATTTTATAAGGCAAGTGTATTTTTATTTCCTAAGTCCGTAGTGTCTAGTATACCCACATCTCCTCTAGTCAAACGCAGGCGGCCGGCTGCGGCCGTGTTTGTCTACAAGTACAAGAAATACCTAACTGCAGTGTCAGCGCGGTTTGATACCCGACCCTTAAGGTGATCCAATAGTCCAGGAAAAAATCGAAATCGGAATCCACCCCTCTTTTTGGGAGGGATTTAAAAATACTTGACAAGACTTAAGAAATAGCTTTTGGAAAGGTTGGGAAAGGTATTTAAGAGTTGTTTTTTACAGGTTGATTTCATTTAACTGCTTTCTTACGCATTGTTTATTGTAATAACAAGGAAATTTAAAATTGATTTCACGGAACCAGCAATGCAGAGTCTAGGGATGTCCATTCCCCACCGCAGACAGGGCGGAACTGATACAAAATGGATCTGACAAGTGCATAGTTCTTACGTCAATGGCATAAGGTTCACTTTAAAAATCCAAATTCGTCGAGTGCCGGCCGTCTTGATTGATGTCAAAAACAACAATGCGAAAATGCATATTTTATTTTATTTTGTGAAGTTCAGGCATAAATATCAATTTTTTGCAGTTATTATAAAAAATACTGATTTTGCCACATTACACAATAAAACCATATCCGAAAAGGGGTTCATAAGTAGGAGAATTTGCATTTGAAAGTGTTTTTTTTAAGACCTAATACTTTATTTTTTTCAAGGCTTATAAAAAATGATCGATATTTTCTAAGGCCAAGATGTGTTCTACTCGCAGTATTTAATTGAAGCATCTATAATACTTCTAAGAATCTAAGCGATCAATTTCAAAACAAAAATACAAGATTTCGTGTTTTTTTCATTGTTTCACAAGGCTTCATCTTAACAATCGATGGTTTGCAAAATGTCATTCTCAAATTGTGACATTTTTGACAGTTTCTTAAGAGTTTTTGTAATAATTAAAAAAACTTTTCAGATGTATTGTCATGTGGTTGTAATAACCCAGAAACCTTCGTGAGGGTGGAAAGATGGTATTTTGAAAGTTTCAAACATTTCCCATGCTTTTAACATAGCAACGCTTAGACAACTCACATACATAGAAACATATATTGATTTTAATATATATATAGATAACAATGTGTCACATCACATACAAAATCGATTATCCATTATTTATATTAATCATGGTCATTAATCAAATATAATTGATGGGCAACCATTATTTTTTAATTATATATAGCTATTGCCAATTTAACCGATTGGGCCATGCATAATTAATATAAAAAGTTTAAATGAATCAAAGATCCAACCTTTTGTGAGGCTGGTACATGAGAGAGTAGCCGGCTCCGACTATGCACAGTGGATAAAGCAGGTAGGTGAGGTATCTCATGGCCTCTGCGTCCACCGCCCGCGTCCGCATCTCCGCCTTGTTGACTTGGTCGGACGCAAACACCAGGCGGGGCAACCTGCCGGACCTCCAGTCAAATGTGACGTGAAGCATCTTCTTCACTTTCCACACCTGAAGTAACAAATAAAATAAATTATTAATTGACAAGGTTCGAGGCAGAGTGGAAGTTCATTGTGGGGAAAGAAGCACAGGTGGGGCCGTAAAAATTCGGCAATGTCTGAATGCAATGCGATACAGACTACCTGAGGAAGATCTATGGAAGAATAGCCTCAGAAATATAATGTGGACAATTAATAAGGAAGACTAAAGGACGGGTCGCTTCACAGAATTTGAAGAATTAATCAAATTTCGAAGTTTATTTTCAAATTCTATTCAAGTTCTGTTATCTTTTCAGTTTTGTGAAGCAACTGGTTCTTCATGATATGATAACAGAATTTGAAAAAACTTTTACAGAAATTGAAAATTTGCTTTGAAAATTGAAGAATCATATAGTTCCTAGACTACATTCAGACTGCTAGTCGTTCAGCAGGAAGACAGCATGTGATGATTTTCTAACCTTCACAACGCTGGCTGTTTCAACGCAATCTGTATCATCATGCGGCACATTTTGACAGTGTATGTAATATTTGTTTTAGTAAAAGTTCATGATTCACATATTATGCAAATCTGAGCACTAGGATAGCCGCCGGTGGATCACATATGATATAGTCCCTCAGACCAATTTGTTCACTTTTTCATATAGGTCTCAAAGAAATCATTGTATCTCCCTTACTCTCATGGTGAGAAATAAACGGTGTTAGAAAGAGAAAACATCACGCTCTGTGTTTCAATCTAAAAGTTAACAACCGGAATGAGCACAAATATGAAACCAAAGTTTCCAAATGCAAATTGAGAAAAATTTATTAAATTTTGTGAATATTTTATTAATTATTTTTACATGAAACGACAAAAAAAGTGAGGTGACAATAATGTTTACAATACATTTTTCTTTAATAAAATATGTGTGTGTTTTTAGTTTTTTTTTTTTTATATCAGTAATTTTAGTTAGAAAAAACGTAAGGTGAGCCATTAATAAAATATTTTTATACTTGCATTAAAATTTTTTAATGTTTCTAAAATTATACGTTTATTTAAACAAAAAAAAAATTAAAATTATTTCATCACCTTTCAAAAACAGTTTTTAGTTTTTGGATAGCTTCTGAAATATTCCATTTATTTGCATTTTATTGCAAAGCGGAAATACTGTGATCTTCTGACAAAATGTGCTCGAGACCTGGGGGAATAGCCACATGGATCAGGTTAAGTATGTAAATGTATTGTTTTATCGACAGGACCTGCAATGAGAACTCAGTCCTATATTCACCAGTCTATCATCAGGCTATATATAATAAGCTACTTACCTCAATCAGTGTTGCAATCGAAGTAGGAATAAGAATGATCATAGACGTGTCTTCATCAAAGAGGTACAGCAGAACTATGGATTGCGAGAAGGCTCTCCACAGGACCGTGCGGACAGACAGTCCCACCATCAGTTTTTTGGCTCGCCAGAATGATATGTCATTCTTGAAAGCCAGGAAGTCGAATAACAACTGAAAAAAAAAGTTACTCAAATGAATTCATAATATAATAATTTTAGACAGAACAAAATGTGCAGTCTGACAAAGAAATGGAGGATTACAATTTGCTTTGAAGAGCAAGACCAAGATGGTTTAACAAGTCGAACACCGATCACGTACCGGAGACATTTTCTTGTTACAACTGGTCTGGCAATAGGTCTGTGCTGGAAATTTTTGCAATGCGATTTTAACCTTTATGCTTTGAAAACTGTATAGAAGACAAAATCAGAATCACTTGTGCTAATAACTGTAGATTTTTATTTCTTGAATGTAGCCTCTCTAGGTTACATTCAGTCTAGAAAAAATTTTATCTGTGCATGTCAAAATTAATTTTCATTAAAAAATTTACATATTTGAATTTTCAAAAGAATATCAAGATCATTATTTCTAGGAAAACACCTTTTGAAAGTTGTTTTTTTATAGTTGTCTCCCAAGCGAGAGATTTTTGTTTTTAGATAAAGTTCAACTGTTGTGGGGAAAGGTTTTACGATACAAACGTGAAATGCTTATGATTAATAAGATATTTTATTAATTTATGGATAAGCTGCAGCATTTTTATGCACAGATTATGGAAATTATACTTCGTTTCAACAATTATTACAAGAAACAACTATGTATTTACAAACACAAAATAGGTTATTAGGTTCTTAGTTTAGGTAAATTGAGTAATTCCTGCGTTTTTAGTTTGAAACGAAATTTCGCAAATGTCAAATCCGTACAAAAAAACATGGCTGTAATGGAGATGGTGATTTTTAAACTTTTAATGAAAATCGAATTTTAATTCATATTTTTCGGTCTATCGCGACTAAAACCGATGGTTCTTGTTGTAATTAAGTTTAAAAGTAGTTTACTTTTCAAATTTTATGCCTATTTAAAGTGTAGCAGCATGCGGCGGCTTGTCCATACTTTACCGATATTTTTTATCCAGTAAACAGAAAACATTGCAAAAAAAAAACATAGTTTTTATTCCGATATTTGAGCAAAACTCATCACGATAATTTTCGAGTAGCTCTGCGTATTTTCATCAGGCAATCAAGTGTATTCTATGGATTTTCTGCTCCAGTTTTTAAGTTAAGGATAAAAGGAGTTAATAACTCAGGTATGCCTGAGTAATGTTAGATTGTCGTGTAAACAAGCTTATGGGTCCGAGTGGTCAAGAGACAAAAACACAATATTCCAAGTGCATATTTTTCTCATCATGTAGGTACAAACGGTGTTCAGAAATTAGTGGTACTTTCCAAAAGGTATTCTAAGGTAAAAGAAAATTTTATTGTTTAAAAAAGATTGAGTTATGCTGTTATTCCTGTAAAATTCAAGAGTAAAAAAATAACCCCACATCTGTACGCAGTGGCGGCTGGTGCTCATAAAAATTGGTGGTGCGCTAAAATAAAAAAATTTAAAAAAATAGTCTTTATTTCAGGATGTGGGGAGGTGAGTGCAATCCCACACATCCCATAGAGATATCCCATAAAACTTGGACCTACCTACTCTAATTAAAATAAATTCAATTATGAAAAAATCATACCAATTTGTAAATTAGGTCGATCCTCCATTGTCTCTGAGTGCATGCAATACATTGTTAAAGAAGAGAAAAAGAGTTATAAAATAAATATTGATCCATCAGTATTTGTAAAGTCGCCGCGATCGTAAATTCAATAACAGTTCATTCCTTAATTTAAACTTATCTAGAAAATTGTATGGAGATACTCTGTGTCTAAAATCGAGTTCAGAAAATAGAAAAAAAAAAATACAGTTTATCCACACATCCGAAAGTCTTCCTAACGCTCCGAAACTCGAATGAATATATACTGACATAACAAATGTCGGCATTGTTATGTTGTTACGCTGTCGTTGGTCAATGCTGAGTAAAACATTGAATGAAAAAGAGTAGACATTAAAATAAAGACACGATATGGATAATAATATGACACAAATGTGTCCCCGTTTAACATGCTACAGAACGAACCGTTCCTTTTGATGTGGTGGAAATTTTTCGGGTGCCGTCCAAGTTCCGTAAAATTTGCAAAGCATTCAACCTACCTACGATTTTGCCTCAGTAAAGAATTATGGAAGAACTCCTGTGATCGATTTGCGAAATGAACCACCAAACTGAAGATAGGCACACAACGATCTGCTTTGTTACGCGCGCAGTCCAGCAGGCACCTATAGGTACTATGAACTATGATGTATGCATTGGTGATGAGACGTGTCGGAAATAAGTATGTTTTTTGGCACTCGGGAATTTTTAGATTACCAGAAATTTTGGGAGTGCGGCGCTCCTCCGCACCTTAGAGCTGGCCGCCACTGTCTGTACGTACTATAATAATAATTGGATAATTTGTAGAGCGCCGTTTTTGTGAAAAATCCCTCAAGGACATACAGTGTACAATTTGTTCTAAAATTGGTGTTGCCATAGGAATAATAAATTTGAATTCCACATTTTATTGTAATAAACAGAATATAGAACGAAGTAATCTTGGCTGAGAGGTCGTTCCTCTTATAGAAATTTTATAATTAAATACGAATCACAAATGTTATAATAAATTATGAACAGTTGATGAAACTTACATGGAAAGTAGAAATGACAATAGTTGCACACAAGAAATAAAGATTGGTGTCTGCAAAAATTCCCTTCACATCGTCAATATTTTTCTCATTAAAACCCATTACGTTGAGCGAGTTGAACGCCATAGAAATCTGAACCAGAAGTTTCATTTTGCCAACAGATGCAGGGGCGTATTCTAGAGAGACATTCACAGCAGAAGTGCTTTTCTTTATTTCTACCATGTTCTCCATTCTACTTTTTAAAAAGTTATATTGCACTATGGGCAAGTATTCATTGGTATGTGACAATCTGCAAAAAATATTATTATGTATTTGTGAGTTGGCATGCAGGAAAATTATAAGGTTATGTCATATGAAGTACGAATTTTACAACATAAATACATGGTATTAAAAATGGAGCATTGAATTCTAACATGATAAACTTCCCCACGCAGTAAATTTAGTAAATAAAACATTAAGGGGGCTAAATTACATGAAGCCGTGCATTCTGTGATGTGAAAGCTTTAAAATTCTCTAAAAAAAATAATATGGTTTAGGAAAATGCCATGAATGCAATCTTTTTCGCCCTCAATAGTTTTTCTCTAAGATAGTTAAATTTTTTTACATTATCACCACGCAGGAAAAAAATTATTCCCTCAAGGCCCATGTCATATTTGGGAATGCTGTGTGGAGGGACTTTTTAGGGAAAGGAATGAGAGGTAGTTTTGAGAAGGTAAAAGGTATGAGGGTTGAGTAGGAATCTGGTGGTCAATATGTCCAGGAGTGACGGACGTATGAATCCATCCCTCCCACTGCAATGCAAGCCGATGGGTCGAGAGTCCGATTGGAGAGGTCTAGGTTAGGACTCCTTCAACCAATCTCTCCCGATCTGGCTCACCACGCAGTAGGTGACACAGACACAGTTAATTATAAATGTAATATGTAATACTAAAGTGAAATTATATATGTATTATAAACATGATTTGTAAATTATCATACACGCAAAATCATTGGAATATGGCAGATTAGATACTAAACCACTCATTTATTTGGAATTGAAAATCAAATAAATATATTTTCGAATGTAGCTATTACTTTGTGGTTATCCATTATAGAAAAATGAAACAATATAACTTTGTATATACCACTTATATGATGTGCAAATTCGACCGGCTTATACTCAGTATACGGAACGTTTGTTCCGAAACCGGTCGGATTTGCACATCATATAAGTGGTTTATACAAAGTTATATTGTTTCATTTTTCAAATAAATATATTTAATTTATTGGTTTTCTAGTCTAGAAGCATGAATTGTAGGTATTTTTTCAGGTGCAAAAAAAAACATTATTTTTACTAGCCATTATTTTACCAAATATTTATTAAACATTAAAAAATAATTTTTTTAAAAATCAAATGAAAAAATTCAAAATTCAAAAAGTTACAAAGTGTTGAAGCGGGGGGTCTAAAAAATTGGCATGCCCTGGTTGACACGATTGCAACCCTCCTAATAATCTAAAAAAAAAATTCTTAATCCAAACAAATGCTGCTATGGCCCAAACCAAGGAAAAGTAATTTTTTTTTTCGCAAAATGGCGGCTGTCTAAACTAAAAAGACATTCTCAGTTTTTTTTACTTTTTCGAATATTTTAAAAATAGTAAAAATTTGTTATAGTTTTAGTTAACTGTGCGATAGAGTAATGTATAAGAGAAGGTTCACACCAAATTTCAAGTAAATTGGTTCAGTAGAACTTGAGATATCGTGTCAACCGTCTCGAAAAAAGTAGTTTCCAGAAACACGCATTTAAAGTTTTGCTCTTTAGATTCTAGTTAGATTCCGTCCAAACCAGTCGAACTAAAATGGCTATAACTTTTAAAATAATTCGAATTTTGAAAAATCCTTCTAAGGAGATATTCTTGAATATCCAAACTATCAAAATATGAAGAAATTTTTTTTTATAGACTAGAATACACCCTTAACACATAGATTTTCTATTTGTTTCTTCACAAAAGCCTTCTCACTAAAAAGTCTGCCGACCCCTGCCCTAGACCTATAATTTATACATCTTTTATAATGAAAGCAGTAGGTATAGAATGAACGCATTTTAGCGAAACTACCTACTGCTGACATATAACAAGAGTGCATAAGATATAACTAAAGCATAACAAGAAGTATTAGGCAGTTTTCATACTTAAGCAGACTCATGAGTTCTCCCGGAATGGCTTTAGCAGGAAACTCAATGGGATCGGCCAGGATGGAAAAAGCAATGAGGTTTTGAAGGTGTCCAACCGGCTTCACATCCTTCTCGTTCAAAGGAACCTCTTCAGTCTGTAAATAGAAAATAAATACTAAATAATTATAAACCAACTCTCTGGAAAAACAAATGATTTAATGGATAACTAGTAGTTCACAGTTTTGTCACAAGATTTCTCTTCCAAAAATTCGATTTTTAAATTAACATTTGAAAAATATGTTAATCGCCGTCTGAAAGATTTTGCCTGAGTGCTGGACTATGTTAAAGATACAGCTCCTCTGGTGACTACATACATAATTGATATGCAAAATATATAAAACATTTCTCAGTAAGTTGGCTCTGCGTTCAAAACTAAAAAGATACACATTTATAATGACTTTTACATTTAGAAGACAAATAATATGCAGGTAGGAAAGCCTTACTGTGTCCATCACATCTGGCCTGATGATGGACATTGCAAGGCTGTCTGAAACTTGTAGAGATTTGATTCCCTTGGCAGAAGTGTAACACGGTTATGCATGTAAAAAACAATTTCCCTCTTACCCACAAAAGACAATACTCGCAGAATCACCAGTCACCAGGTTTATTGAAATGGCTGTGGCTGTTTAACAACCAGATCAGGGAGCCTACTCTCTATCTTCCACAATGTCCGTACGGCAGGTTTAGCTGCATCACAAAAGCGTATTAACCCTCCTCCTATCGTGCTAAAAATTTTGTTGCGTTCCGGTGCCGTACACTCAGTAAATATTTATATGTTGTAATTATTTAATTCAATACATAAATATATTGCGGAGGAATACCGAAAATATTAACTTTATTTTTAGTATATTTACAGAGATATTTCAGTAATTATAGACCGTGTCCGCTTAGTTGACAGCACCCGCTAGTGAAGGTTAAACCACAAACGTGCTGGTTTGTGAAACTGAAAGATAGAGAGTAGGCCCCCAGAATAAACAAGTGCCTCTCAAAAATTCTTAATAAGTGAATAAAATGAAAAGTCAGTGATCTCACCTTGGATTTCAATAAATTAAATGTAGCAGCTTGTGGAAGTGCATATACGACTAGTGGAATTCTTTCGATGGAAGCTTCAGAGTTTAACCTGTCCCAAGTCCACTCGCTTTTCCTGGAATCTGCTAGCACCACAAAAAGGAACAGCGTACCGTTGTTGCGGGTTTTCCGAGGTATTTGAAATTCAACAACCCTGTTCAAAAAAAAAATATTATGATATTAGATACTAAGTTATACTAGAAGGTTTCAATTGAACATTCAAACTATAAAATATATATCCATTTTTGGGTAAATATATTCAGGAGGATTTGAAGTTTTTTGAAAAACATTACTCAAGCTTTGTTCCCACCCACAATGTTTTGTGACGATGTGTGTGCACATCAATTATATCCAAGTATACCTAGTGACTGTTTGAGTCTTTATGAAAATGGATAACTTGTACGGCTACAACTCATTGTCATAACATTGCATTTGATTTGTAAAAGGCCAATATTCCTAATGTGTTACTTCAGGAAGAAACTTTATTACTGAATCTTTTTATATGTAAAACAGCTTATCATCAAAACTCCAAAGACAGGAATTTGCTGATTTACTTAATATTTAAAAGGATAAAACTGACAAGGAGATAAAACAGTTTATTCTATTTGAATCGTCTCATAAAATACACACCTGTGAGAAGAAGTGCGGTAGTCAAAATCTCGCAGGGTAAGAACCTTCTTTATATCATTATTACTAGGATTCTGACGCGTTGATGTATAAAGGTGCAAGTCTTGTTTCGGGTGGCTGATCAGGTGGGAAGTAAAACATCTTTCTCCATCTTGACAGCTTGGAGGAATAAAAATATCGGCAAAGTTTTTGACCACATGAATCATGTACGCCAGAAATATCACAGTAAGGATTATATTAACAGAAATGTACTTCATTATTATATGAAATGACCTATCGATTTAAAGAAATAATATACTTTATTGAGGCTGCATTTTTTTTTAAATCTATACTGACGTGTAACTTATCAACATAGGAAATGCGCCGAGCGCCGGCAATCAGTCGTTCAGTGACTTTTCAGGGTTCCTCATTGAATCGTGTGAGCATACATCAGTGGTCATTGAGAACAAAACCACAGTAATCAACTGTTATCAATTTATTGCATCTGCACAATCTGCACCATCACGCCAATCACATGCCAACACACACTTTTAAATTATAAATTGTGATTATACTTTATACTGGCTTATAGCAACTTATAGCTTGCTTACAGTATAAAAGTATAAACGGGATTGGTTTATTTATGGTATAAACAGATGAAAATCGTATAAAAAATATTTGAAGAGAAAAGGATGGATTTAGACTTTTGACAGATGAGGTATTCCATAGATTAAAAAACACCGAAAAATAAACGAATTTACTACAATAAAATGCTATGTCACAACTCACAACTAGCGATAGCGCCGCGCCAGCATTTTTCTTTGACTTGACCTATTTCAGCAATCGGGGTATATATACTTGGTCAAAGCTCGCCATACATTTCAATTGGAATGTAAGGCGAGCGATGTTTTGAAATAGGCCAAGCCAAATAAAGCTGACGCTCTTAACGCTAGGTGTGACACCAGTGTAAACAAAAATCTTATTCAATTTTTATTAGAATAACTCTCTTTTTGGAGGTCTAAATTAATAAGAGTTCTCAGGTTGGGGGCATACATTAATTACGTGAGCTCAAAAGTGAGGGGGGGTCCAGCAAAATCTCACTTTACTTGAAAAGAATATACGAAGAGGCCCAAATTAATCTCACCAAGGGGGGAGGGGTTTAGATTGGAAGAAAAACTGCTCACGTAATTAATGTATGCCCCCTAAGGCGTTCGTCTCGGTAAGACGAGAGAACCTGGGTTCGAGCCCCATTTGCTACCGTTAGCTTTTGAAGTGAAACTTCTATAGCCTCGCTGTGATTTGGATTTCAGATGAAACGGAAATGATGATTACCACACCTGCGACGCATCAACCGCGCTCATTCCCCGCTTTGATCATGATGTCACTTTTAAAGGCTCCTATTGGTTGAGATATGAAACGGAGATTACCTACTTTAGGTCTGCGCTCATTGGTCGCTTTGATTATGACCTCACTTTTCAAGTATTGGTTCAGATTGTTTTAGTAAAGTTTCGCTTCCACCGCGTGTAAACAGCACTCGATTTTTTTTTCCATGTCTTGTTCTTTTTCATATTTCGTATAGATTTGTTAGTAATATCTTCTTCTTCAATAATAATCTGATTATTACAAGTTTATTTATTTATTGACACCTGTTTTTTTACATTAGCTCAACACAGAAGGTCCTTAGGAAAAAAAACCCTCAGGGTATGTATGAAGGGCGGGTAGGAATCTGGGGGTCAATGTGTCCAGGAGTGATGAACGTATGAATCCATCTATCCCACTGCGGTTAGCAAGGTTCGTAGAAAATACGTTTAACAAGGTTAGCTCATCGAAGGGGTAGAGCAGTGACTGGCTAAAAATAATTCGTGGCGTAGCTTGAAGTCCATGTTCCACTGGGAGATTTGAATTAACTGCAATACAAGTGGCGGTGTTTTATTTCAACTGACTAAGTCACGCGTTCGAAATTTCGAAAGCGGCCCGACCAGTTTTTTGAAGTGAAACTTTTTTTAGTGTCGTTAGTGATTTGAAATTCGGATGAAACGGAAATGCGTCACAACTCAGTTCTACATAAATACTCGGTTCTAATATAAAGCGGTAAAGTCGCACTTTGGCGCGTGCCTTCCATAGCGCAGTGGGCAAGGTGCCTGATAAGTCTCAGGAGCCAGAGAGACAGACATCAGGCGAACGGAGGTTGGAATCCTACGAAATAAAAAATATAAAAAACCGGTCGGATTTACTCAAATACAAAAGTGGTTCAAACAAAGTTAAATTGTTTCATTTATCTATAATGGATAACCACAAAGTTATAGCTACATTCAAAAGTAAAACATTTTTATTTTGTGAAATCAATATCCAATCTTCAAACCACTTTAAAAAAAAACAGGCAAAAGAAAGCGACATCTAGCGACTTTCTAGTTTCCTACCGCGTCATTTTTTTCGAAAAAGGTCAGTATGAGCATGGGGGATTGGTTTATTTATGGAGCATGGTATGAGCTAACCTTGTTAAACAAATTTTCTACGAACTTGTGCGGTTGGGTTTATTAACAAGACCGTTAGTAACAAGACCGTGGAACAAATCGGCGTTGACTTATGCTGGGTAGGCAATTCATTTGAAACATCTTTCGGGATCACGGGATCAAATAATAATGTTTCGATTATGCCCGCAACCATCCATTGCGTCCATACTGAGGCGAAGGTTCAAGTAGTATTCTTAAACATTTTGATAAGAAAAACACGGTTTCCTAAATAAATTATGATTGTAATGATCAATCGGCTTATCTTGTCGTTTATAGAGTAACTTGACGTTTGACGTAGGTAAATTTCTCTCAAGTCGAGCTAATTCAAATAATGAAATCCGGTAATCCGGTACTGGGTCCGGAAAAAAACAGGGTCTAACGATATTCTCATAATCGATGAAATATTTTCAGGTTTCGATACACTGAAGTCCAAATAAAAACGATGATTTCACATTATTTGAAAAAATAATCTTCACTGAACCGTTAATACGGCCACCATATTGAAACAGAAACAGAACAAGCAAACAAATTTGCGGACAGACGAAACACAAAACCAATAATGTGAGAGATCAAAGATTTTTTGGATCTAAAAATAAAGATTGTTAGAAATGATTTGCTGCTGTCTACGTGAGATCATTCTGATTAGTACATAGTCACATAATAGTATGTAAGAATCAGGTTGATCAGGTTTATCGTATAAACTATCATCCATATGTATATACATATATCTACATAAATTATGGCAGAAGATGGCATTGAATCGGCGGCGTTGGACTTTTCATTGGATAAGTATCTATATACCCACTTATAATACATTATTACTAGCTGACCCGACAAACGTTGTTCTGCCATATAAATTATTCGTAATGAATATTTTGGTTATTAAATAAAAAATAACGAATGTACTGTAAGTGTGTGGAGATGGGATCTATTACCGAAAGAGGAATGGAGCGCTGTAGACGATGACCGCCGATAAAAACAAAAAACACCAACTAAAGTAGGAAAATGAAATAAAGAAAATCAATATGAATTTCGAAGAGCAATTGAGTATACGATATTTTTTGTCAGTCCGTCTTTAGTCAACACAAATAAGCTCGATGGTTTGCCCACGCGAGAACATGATGCCGATTGAAATATCAAAATGACGCGACGCTTTTCGTGAACGTCTAACGCACGTGTGGATGAAAGTTCGGGTGGACGTAGCGCCATCTGTCATTCAACAACATAAATAATTTCGTTCTATTTGAAATACGAAAGACGGTTAAATTTATTCATACAAAAATACTAAAATCGCGATTAAAAAATGGGAGGATGAGGGTTAAAATTTGGGGTTATTGGTATTTTTTAATGCCAAATAAAAAAATAAATTTATCAAAAAATATTTTTTTTTCTGGATAAGGACACCCTAATCACCTAGCGGTATGAAATATACTTTAAAACCTATTCTCATACCTACCAAATATACCTACATAAAAAATTTTCATAAAAATCGGTCAAGCGCTAGTTTGCTCAACTCCACGCTCTCTGCAGTCACTGCCGCAGTCACTACATGCAGTGTCGTGTGGTGAGCCCAAAAGTCAAATTAACCTAAGTTCCTATAAATAGCGCTCTCCTCTTCTCCTCAAAAAATGGGAGGATGAGGGTTAAAATTTGGGGTTATTGGTATTTTTTAATGCCAAATAAAAAAATAAATTTATCAAAAAATATTTTTTTTTCTGGATAAGGACACCCTAATCACCTAGCGGTATGAAATATACTTTAAAACCTATTCTCATACCTACCAAATATACCTACATAAAAAAAATTCATAAAAATCGGTCAAGCCGTTTCGGAGGAGTGCGACCACAAACACCGTGACAAGAGATTATTTTTAAATATAGAAGATTACGAATTTCATGGAAACATAACCATCCAGGGAAAACGGTATTCACCAATGTTTCGTATTATGTTTAAAAATTGAATGCGGCCTACACACGACACTGCATGTAGTGACTGCGGCAGTGACTGCAGAGAGGGTGGGTTTGAGCGAACTAGCGCTGTCTCGTTCTAGCGGCCCTTTAACAAACGAGACAGCGCTAGTTTGCTCAACTCCACGCTCTCTGCAGTCACTGCCGCAGTCACTACATGCAGTGTCGTGAGGAGAGCGCTGTATAAATAACTGACCAACAACAAGTAGGTACTTAGGAACCTGAGTATTTAGGTTGAAAGCTCACAAAAACGAGTAAATTTTTTCATAACTATGATAAATGATAACTAAATATTATTATTATAGGCCTTTCAGAGTTTTCGCGTTTTTATCAAATTCTAATTAATATCATTAGAACATCCTTGAAGGATTTCTTAAATGTCGTCTTCGTTTTTCGATAAATTACAAGAAACACGTTTTATAAAACTAGTTATTATAATATTGTTAATGTTGAAGATTTGAAGGCTAGTCATAAAACGAACGAAAGCAAAATAAATAATATTCTTATTAAAATAATCGAATTCATCCAGCTGAAGCAAAATAAGCTTTATTTATTTGACAATAAGGGCTACTTTTGCAAAAGTTAAATATTTGTATTCAGTTATGTTCGTAGTCCCTCGAAGTAAACGCAACCACTGATAATTACTTAGCTAACGAACTAACTAACATTCCTTCCAAGTTGTCAAATCGAAGTGTTGTTTTGATTTTTGACAGTGAGTTTAATGATTTAATAATCCTATCGTTGTATTTTTAAAGAAACCTTCTGCTGTATAATACTTTTCCATTTTGCATATTGTGAATTTTTAAGCATCCGAATATAAATACGCATATCAAATATTTTGTGTTATCAGTTGGAGTATGTGTATTCATTTTGTTTTCTTATTTTTTTTTCAGAATATGCAATCACACGTTACTATTTTATAATCTTTGCTGCGGCAATACTTCGCCGAGAATGTTGCTCCGTACACAAGTTCATTGAAATGGAGATCTGTGGGGTAAATAAAGTTGACAATGGAAGCAAGTGCAACATCTAGGCACCACACAGTGAATCAGATTGCGGGCGATGATAACAAATACAGGGAACCCGCCGGGCACACACATGTGGCTACTCCTTTATATTCCGCGGAGAGTGTGGCCTTGAAGAAAGAGAACCATGTTTCCCGTCCGTGCGCTGTCATCGGCCCTGAAGTGATACCCACATTACACCGCTTCGACGGGTACGTGTCTCATGTATGGCCCGAATCCAGCTATGGCATTCCTACCAACTACCGCCACCCTCAAGTGCAAATCTGTGCGGATCGTGTGTATCCTGCTCGCAATATATCACCTCGACACACATTTCAGGAAAATATGAGCAGAATTATAGTTCCATCTCCCACCGAAGCTAAATTGAGAAATGATCTTTTTGTCGCTTCCCAAGTCAGCACTAGGCACCTACCGGACACCTCAAAGCCAGCTGTTCCCCTTGATGCCAGTAAATACACCGCCGGAACTGTCTTGGTGAATCCACATTCCATTGACGTTCTTCGCAGCCAGTACAACAGGAATAGCGATGAGCCCCAAAGGCATGAAGTACAACCCAGAAACATAATATTACAGCAAAGGCACCCACTACCGCACAGGCATGACTTCCCGCCAAGAATTGAAGTTCAACAGAGGCATGACTTGCAGCCAAGGGCAGAGCTGCAGCAGAGAGTAGAACTGCAGCAGAGGGTAGAACTGCAACCGAGACATGAACTGCAGCAGAGGGTAGAACTGCAGCCGAGACACGAACTGCAGCAGAGGGTAGAACTGCAGCCGAGACACGAACTGCAGCAGAGGGTAGAACTGCAGCCGAGACACGAACTACAGCAGAGGGTAGAACTGCAGCAGAGACACGAACTGCAGCAGAGGGTAGAACTGCAGCCGAGACACGAACTACACCGAAGGTTGGAAGTTCAGCAGAGGCTTAAGGTGCAGCAGAGATTGGAGGTGCAACCGCGACAAGAGGTCCAGCACGGTTTAGATGTGCAGCAAAGAGTTGAAGCTCAGCAGAGGGCTGATGCTCAGCAGAGGCTAGAAGTCCATCAGAGGCACAATGGGCATCAGATACAAGAAGTTCAGCAAAAGCTGGAATTGCAACAGAGATATGTTGTGCAACCGAGACACGAAGCTCAGCCGAGACAAGAGTTACAACTAAGAAATGATGTGCCTAGGCTAGAAGTGCCACAGAGGGCCGAAGTGCAGCAAAGGCAACAAGTGCAACAGAGGAGAGAAGTGCAACAGAAACAGGAAGTGCAACAGAGACAGGAAGTGCAACAGAGGCAGGAAGTGCATCAAAGACAGGAAGTGCAACAGAGGCAGGAAGTGCCACAAAGACATGATGTGCTACAGAGACAGGAAGTTCATCAAAGACACGAAGTGCAGCAGAGACAAGAAGTACAACAAAGACATGAAGTGGAACAGAGACAGGAAGTGAAACAAATACATGAAGTGCAACAGAGACAGGAAGTGCATCAGAGGCAGGACGTGCAACAGAGGCAGGAAGTGCAACAGAGACAGGAAATACAACAGAGACAGGAAGTGGAACAAAGACATGAGGTGCCTAAAAGAGATGAGATACAGCAGAGACCCGAGGTGCAGACGAGACATGAGCTACTTCAGAGACATGAGGTACAGCATAAGCATGAAGTGCATGCGAGACATGAAGTTCAATATGCTTTGCATGGATATCCGACAAGCAAAATGCATGCAACGGCCGTGAACCCGTACACTAATGTTAACAGCTGCCCCTCTGAGCTACAGAGGTATCCTCCTGACTATCAAAACCCTGGGATTCAAATCTACCAAAAACTGCCGGAGCCATCGTCGTATCTAGTGGCCAACGACTATGTAGCAAACACCTACTCTCGTGTGAACAACATTCGCTACGAACCATATCCGATGAAAGAGAAATATATTTATCCGAGACACGAGTACCCTTATCAGTATGCTAACCAATACCCCTCGAGTTACAGTGCTATCCAAAAGGGTAATGACTTAAGGAAGAGGAATGTTATTCAGCCTGAAATGAAATACTATCAAGTTCCTCAAAAGTATATTGAAACTCACACTTTGGTCCCCAGTAAAATTTCAACCGGAAGAACCCAAAGCAATGTGCCGTATCACTTGACTGATATTCCGGGCCACACTGTTGAGCCATACACTGGCCAAGGAAAGATTTACGGGTATAATGTATGTGAAAACAATGGTCAATATGCCTTAAATTCTAGGCCTATCCCAGAAACTCCTAAATTTAGGATAGACTATAACAACTATAGAACATTGCCATATCCCGACACGCATAACCCGACTATCGATAATATGCAAAACACAATTTACAATAAATCAAATATTCCAGCTTATCCCATGAAGCCTCCGGAGGTTAATAATTTATATTCTACATTAAATAGCGTCAACTATCAAAAATCTATCGATGAACAACATGAAAGAATGAGTGATTACGAAGCCGCCAACAATGGCCAGAAATATTACTACAATCAAAGGTACGCCTCCTATAACCCTCTCGCTAAAATCCCCACAGAGTTTTCTCCAAACATCATTTCTCCAACAGAGTCTAGCACCAGCTTCGACAGCACCAACACTATTTCCCATCAACTTTACCAAGAAGATGGAGGCTATGTTAGTCAATGTTCCACCACGAGTGGCAAAAGTGCAGATTTCCAACAGTTGAAAAATGGCCGACCAAACATGTACCATGAATCACCCGATCGACACCTTAATACAATGGCAGGATATATTAGTTCCAACAACACAGGAACAGGGTGCGACAGAGCTCCAGCTAAATCTACGGATAATATTAAGGCTAGCAATTTGAGACAATTTTTGGAAATGTGGGACGAAGAATACGAAGATCCCAAAGCTTTGAAAACCCCATTGGAAGTGAATCATAAACTGGAGAATCTTACAAACTGTGCACAATTTGTACCTGAAAATCCAGCATTGCCCTTACCAGAACAGCTTTATGTTCTGGATAAGGTAAATATTGCTGATGGAGATTTGCACAAGTATGAACATATTCAGAAAATCACCAAGCTTCCCGATAATATCAAAGATTATGACATTTCTGGGCATTTGAAGAAAAGTCTTTCAAAATTCAACCTCCCTAATTCAAATGATAATCAGACACAGAATTTAATTGCGAAGAAAGACAAATTAAATCCACATACAAAACTATCAAATGATTCGATGATGGAGCAAACAAATGAAGTAGTCGATGTTGAAGCAAAAATTAGCCAGTCTATAATCCATAAAGATGTTGGATGTAACTTTGAAATAAAACCCTGCAGTCCAGGAAAGGTTGTTGAAATGAAGGTTGAAATATCTCATGGTTATAACAATCATTCTGATGATAATACCAGTAAAAAGCAAATTTTGGCAAACCTCAAACGTACCAATATGACTCAACCTTTAGGATATAAACAAGAAATCAATGAGAATCGGATTAAAGTAGAAACTATCAAAATGAGTGCACCATCTCCAGAGACAAGACAAGCAAATGTGTCCTTAACACAGAATTACCTGTCAGGGAAAAGTAATTGCCCAGATGGTGGTGCGGCCCAGTCGGTACCCTTCAATGGTATCCCTAAACTCCCTGCTAGCCAAAAACTTACCGAATTGGTGTCTGCTAATGAACACAGGGAAACAGTTTTGCATAAAGTAAACCACAATATCAATCAGCTTCCTGAGCTAAACAATGGTTTGAATGCGCGACACGTCTTTGAGTCAGAAACAAGTAATAGAATAGTGAAAACTGAAAATGAACTTAAACAAAGAGAAGAATCAGATTATAAATCTCATTTTCAAGGTAATAAAGAAAAAGTTGATATTGGAACTTGTCCCAAAAGTCATCAGGAAATTCAAGCAGAATTGAAGATCAAAAATCGAAAAGATCCTGCTATCGTGGAAGTCATACAATTTGGAAAAATTGAAAATTCTACATCCAACACTAAGAATGAAAATTTACTAAAGGATACTTCTCCTAAATTTCCATTCAAATGTCATAAGCGTGTGTTAAATTTGTCTAAAGATGTTGATGAGCCTAAAATTAATGCTCGATTATCACAGGGCAAAAAGAAATTCAGTTTGAGCGATACAGTTTTGGATAAAAATTGTAAAAAACATATGAACAAATCTGAATTTGAGACATTCCATAATTCTCCGGAAACTATGGCGCTCGACCTTTCTCCCTCCGATGGAAATAGAAAACACAGATTTGAAGATATTGTGTTTGGAAGTGCTAGGTCCCCTCTAAAAATAGAAACATTTCATGAAACCTCCGAAAGTTTTTCAGAATTTTCTGGCACCATTAAGAGTCCAGAAACAAATTACATGAAAAAAAAATCAATCTGTAATAATATACCTATAGATTTTTCAGTAGAACAAAAATCACAATCTCTTGTAGACATTCCCTGTGAAGACATGTCAAATGTTATTGATACTGTAACCATGTATAAGGCGGAGGAAGTAAGCTTTGTTAATGACCACACTTTTGTATGCACCCTAGATACATCAAAAAATGAAGAAAATCAGTCAAAAATTGACGGCGATTCCTCGTCGATACTATGTGTAAGCTATTGTACACCAGTCAAAAATAAAGAAGTACATTTAGAAACTAAGGTGGAGAGCGCACTAATACCAATGAGTCTGCCAGGAAGTTGCGAAGTTCTTTTGGAAACTGAAATTGATAACTCATTACTCTCATTGGGTTTACTAAATGTGGGCTGTTTGCCAGAAATTTATGAAGATCATTCAAAATATCCTTTAATAACAACAAACTTGCATAAAGTATGCAATTCACCAGAAAGTGTTGTAGATCCTGTGTTGAAGACTATGGATACGTCATTGGTATCAACAAACTTGCCAAAAGTGTGTGATTCATCAGGAAGTATTGCAGACCCTGCTTTGAACGTTGTGGATTCTTTATTAGTAACAAGTTTGTCAAAAGTGTGCGATTCAGCAGGAAGTAATGCAAATCCTGCTTTAAACCCTGTGGATACACCATTGGTAACATTGAGTTTATCAGAAGTATGTGATTCCCCAGGATTTATTACAGACCCTGTGTTGAACGCTGTGGATACACCATTAGTAACAACGTTTTCAAAGTTGTGCGGTTCACCGGGTAGTATTGTAGACCCTGTGTTGAAGACTGTGGATACTTTATTAGTAACGAGTTTGTCAAAAGTGTGCAATTCAGCAGGAAGTAAAGCAAATCCTGCTTTGAATCCTTTGGGTACACCATTAGTTGCATTGAGTTTATCAGAAGTATGTGATTCACCAGGAATTATTGCAGAACCTGTGTTGAACGCTGTGGATACATCATTAGTAGCAAATTTGCCGGAAGTGTGTAATTCACCAGGGAGTATTGCAGGACCTCGGTTGAATGCTGTGATTGAATATAATTCAACAGAAAATATTGAAGAAACTATTCAAAATAAACTGGACATATCAGTGAGTTCACAGAATGAATATAGTTTATCTGCACCGGACAAAGCAGATCACTTGGAGGCCGAAGTTGACGGCTTGTTAATAACAACAAGCTCATCAAAATCATGTATTTCATCAGGATACATTGAAGATCCTATCGCAAAGGGTGCATCATTGATTTTAACAAGCCCAACAAATAAAAATTCATTTTCTAACAAATGCGAAGATGATTTAAAAAATAAAGTAGAAGTGTCACCGAAAGTATGCAATCCAGTATATATTGAAGCAACTAATCAAAATGAAGCGACACCATTGGTATCAATGAGCTTACCAAGCGTACCCAATTTCTCAGAAAAATGTGAAGATGTTTCTAAAAATGGAATGTACACCCCGAAAACAGATTTCTCAAATGAAGACTATTTGCTGGATAATAATAAAGATCACAGGGGAAAAAAGGCAGATGTCTCATTTAAGCTCTTAGCAGATGATGTATCAAAAGATGCAGTTGATATATCAAGAGATGCTGAAAATAATTTAGAAGGTAATGTAGATCCAACAATTTCTTTATCAAAATCGAGTTATTTGTCTGAAAAAAGTGTGGAAGTTGACGAGGATACATTGATACAAGAAAGCTCATCAAGTGAAGGTAGTTCTCCAGATGAAAAGAACTTAAAAAATGAGGCAGATGTCTCTTTAATAGATCTAGTGGATTCAGATGCAAATAAAGAATACTCTTCGAAGGATCTTCCTTTAATATCACCACTCTCGGTGGATACATCAACAAAAAACTCAACGGAACTGCCAAATAAAAGTGATAAGGTCGAGGAAAATGATCACATTGAAAATAAGGTGGATGCCTTGTTAGACGCAATGAAAGAAGATTCCACCTGCCATGAAAGAAACCTCTTGGAAGGTGTTGCAGCATTATCAAGAAGCTCAACCAAAATTTCTATTTTGTCAGAAAAACCTCATTTAGGAAATAATGTGAACTCCGTGTTAGTATCAATTGTCTTACCAAGTAGAGGTTTACTGCTAAAAGATAGTGAAGACAAATCTTTGATAAGAGAAATAAATACATCAATTTCAAAGAATACATTAAAACGTAAAGGTAATTTCGACTCATCAATGCCAGTTAATAGTGAAGTTCTAGTGAATAATTCAACATCAAAAAACATGCTAAGCGTACATGATTTGAGAAAAGATTGTGAAGGGAATGACTTGGAAAGTGAACTGGATTCGTCAATATCGCAAAGCGTTCTGAATGTACATACTTTGGGAGAAGATTGTGAAGGAAAAAGTGAACTGGATTCATCAATATTACGGAGCACATCTAGAGTAGATATTTTGGGAGAAGATTGTGAAATTAACAATTTGGAAAGTGGTATGGTTTCAGCTACATCACAGAACATACCGAATGCAGAACGTTTTGCAGAAGATTGTAAAGGGAATGACTTGGAAAGTGAACCGGATTCATCAAAATCACAGATGGTAACTGTTGAGAATTTGGGAGGAGATTTTGAGGGGAATGGTTTTGAAATTGAATTGGATTCATCAATAACACAGACCATACCAATTGTGGAGAATTTGGTACGAGATTGTGAAGGGAATGATTTGGAAAGTGAAATGGATACATCAACATCACAGACCATACCTATTGTTAAGAATTTGGAAGGAGATTGTGAAGGGAATGATTTGGAAAGTGAACAGGTTTCATCAATATCACAGACCATACTTATTGTTGAGAATTTGGAAGGAGATTGTGAAGGGAATGATTTACCAAGTGAACTAGATTCATCAACGTCGAAGAGCATAAAAGAAATAGAAATTTTGGGAGAAGATTGTGAAGGGAATGCCTTGGAAAGTGAATGGGATTCATCAAGATCACAGGGAGTAACTGTTAAGAATTTGGAACGAGATTGTGAAGGGAATGATTTGGAAAGTGAATTGGATTCATCAACATTGCAGACCAAATCTATTGTTAAGATATTGGAAGGAGATTGTGGAGGAAATGAACTAGATTCATCAATATTAAAGAGCATAAAAGATGTAGAGATTTTGGGAGAAGATTGTAAAAAGAATGATTTGGAAATTGAACTGGATTCATCAACATCGCAGACCATACCAATTGTTGAGAATTTGGGAGGAGATTGTGAAAGGAATGGTTTGGAAAGTGAACTGGATTCAACAACTTCACAGACCACACCCATTGCTGAGAATTTGGGCATAGATTGTGAAAGGAATGAATTAGAAATTGAACTGGATTCATCAACATCACAGACTATATCAATTGTTGAGAATTCGGAAGGAGATTGTGAAAGGAATGAATTTGAAAGTGAACTGGATTCATCAACTACACAGACCATACCGATCATTGAGAATTTGGTCGGAGATTGTGAAAGGAATGATTTGGAAATTGAACCGGATTCATCACAGACCATACCAATTGTTGAGAATTTGGGAGGAGATTGTGAATGTAATGATTTGGAAAGTGAACTGGATTCATCAACTTCACAGACCATACCTATTGTTGTGAATTTGGGTGGAGGTTGCGAAGAGAATGATCTAGAAAGTGAAATTGGTAGACCAATGAGCCTTGGAGAAAAAGCTGGGATTTTGCTGGTAAGTAGTGAACATCATTATTCAGAAAATGAAGTTGATGCACAAATTCCAGAAAACCCACTTAATGTAGATGATATTGAAGAAAAAAGTAATGATAATTTGAAAAATGAAGTGGATATTCCAATTGCATCAGGTAGTCTTGAAATCAAAGAGATTTTGACAGCTAACAGTGAAAATCATCTGGAAAATTTGAAGGAGCATTTAAAAATTGACACCCCAATCGTAGCAAAGAGCCTGACCAAAATAGTAGGTATTTTGCCAAAAAATAATGAAGGTCTTTTAGAAATTTTGGTGGATACATCAATATCAAAAAGTATACCAGGTGAAGTGAGTTTGGGGGGGAATGATGAAGGAAAGAATTTTGAAAGTAATACAGCCGATAGCTCAATCAAATCAATCACTCCTAAAGATTTTGTTGCAAATTATCAAATACCTCGAATAAATGAAATGACAACAACGCTCTCAAATAATGTATCAATTGAAGATACTATGGGAAGAAGTACCACAGAGAATCATTTGAAAAATGAACTGGACATGTCGATTACATCAGTAAGTTTGCGAGAAAAAGAAAATTTGCCAGCAAACAGAGAAGATGACGAAGAAGATGAAATGGATAACTCAAAGTGCAAAACTATTTCAGTAAATAACCATAATCTAGAAAATGACATGGAAAGATCATTTTCAAAGAGTACAACAGGAAAGTTGCCAGTAAATCTTGACAATAATTTAGAAAATAAAATAGAGCTAGCAATGTTAAATGACCAACCCAATGAAGATAATTTGGAAGGAAATTGTGAAAACAATTTGGAAATTGAGGAAGATTATGCATTATCATCAAAACGTTTACCAAAAGAAACTAATATCATATGTGAGGCCCTGCCTGAAAGACAAAATACTGAAACTACAAACATGAATGATAATTTACCAACAACCATTTCAACGTGTACTGATGAAATTTTGCCTGTTAGTTCCATAAATGAATGCACTTTAAAGATGCCTTTAGATAAAACATTTAAACTAAATGTAGCTAATGATAAAAAAGTTTGTGAAAATTCCGTAGATAAAATAACTGGTTTTGTTAAAGAGACATCCAAATCCAGCAAAAAGAAAAGTGATTCATGTGACCATAGAATGAAATCTGATTTATTCGGTGTGAAAAGGAGAAAACTCCTTAGGTCGGCTAGGGAGTCCATCTCAAAAATGGAAAATATTTCGAATACCCTAGAAATTGAAATACCCATGAAATTGATTGGAATAAAAGAACCAGAAAAGAATGCCCTCGATAACTTGCTTGATGGTCCTGCCCACATATCTACACCTAGTGGTGAATATAATCGTCCTGAATCCCAATTGATAGAATGCGCTATTTTATCATCTAGTAATCAGATTAGTAAGAATGAAGTGGCCCCACCTTTGGAATGCCAAACTAATTCAGAAAATATAGACAGAGAAGAGGAGGATTTCAATGAGAAAATACAATATTTTGAACTAAAAGAAAATGGGAATATGGAAGATTATAATACTGAACTTGAACTACAAACTCCGTCTTATTCCACAAACTTAATTCCTGCCGATGGCGTAGAAGATTGTAACATCGAAAATTGCTCTGAAAGCTCACACACATCGTGTGAAACCAATTGCGAGGAAAAAATGTTCCCTGAAAACTACCATGCAGTTAAGTTTGAGAATAAGGCTGATCCTACAATGGTGGAAATATCATTTTTAGATGCTGATATTCTAATAAGTCCAGAACTGCACACCGGGGAACTTTCTGTACAGCCAGAAGGAGAATTAGCTGAGTTTGATTCAACTCATGATAACGTAGTGGTATTTGAGATTCATTCCACAGGAAGTTTTTCTCCAACTAATGAGACAATAGAAGAGAATGCTGATTCTGACACTGAGTCATCAACACAGAGCCCAGCTCCATGCAGCCATGTTGATATGGAGTATAATACAAATACTTTCATTGAGACATTGGAGGATACTAAAATTGAGGAAGTGGAGTTGGGAGGTTGTTGGATAGAAGATATTGCGTGTGTTGAAACAGTCATATCAGAAGAAACCATCTTTCACTGTGAAGATGAAGTTGCAGTAGGAATGCCTGCTGATCTTTCTTGGGAACAAATTGCTTCCGATGGTGAGGACAACGTTAGCGTGCCTTATTCTGTGATTAATATACAAGTTGTTGATGAAGATGTTCTTAAAGATTCAAACAGTAATTTGATTTTGAAAGATGCATCGCTTGACATAGAATGTAGTACTGAAATAACGCACAATGATTCTGTAATTTCAACTGTTAAACTATTCAATGTAAATTCCTGTGATGGAAATCAAAATGGGGAACTAAAAAGTTGTGATGCCAAAAATAATGGTTATGGAGAATTAAAAAATTGTGACCTGAAAAATAAAAAAAGGACATTTTCAAAATTTAAAGATAGTAAAACATCAGTTAAGAAAAGTAATAAATCTCTTTTCGATTTTGAAGATGAAGATCAAATTGAAACGTCTTCTAAGAAAATGAAATATGGGAAGAATATTCTTCAAGAAAAGTTGGTAAAAAAATGCACTGTCAGTATTCAAAAAACATCTTGGACTACAGAGTCCAATCTTTTTAGCAAAGGAAAGTTGATAACAAAGGGGGCTCAAAAATATATTCCTTCCGATGATAAGTACAATTCTAATTTGAAATGTAAGTTACAGCTTCCTGAAAATATATTACTGTCTTTGAAGCAAGCCCCGAAAATAGTTGAAATTACAGAAGGCGGCAAAACCAATACCGCCAGTAAACAAAAACAATCCAAGCCACCAAAAATTAAAAGGAAACCTAACTTTGAAGATGTGCTCAAGCAAATTGACGAGACCCATATTTTTCAGTCAAAGATGAAAGTGAAAAATAGTAAACCTATCATACCAAAAATGATAATTAAAAAGAATGAAATGGGCTCACACTACACAAGCACTCCGCGAAGGAAAAATCCAGATTTGACTGGAAACAAGTGGCAACCCTGGGTTTGTTTGCAAAGAAATGCATGCATTGAGAAAATGGTCCAGTCTAAAAGAATGAGAGTGTCGCACTTAGACTATACGCAGCATCGTAAGGAACGTCCAGTGTACAGAAACACGGATAGACGTAATGATTGCCGATCAGGAAAGCAAAGTGTTAAGGAAAGCCACTCTAAATATCCACATCTTAAATTACTTCCTAGTCAAGCATTAGACCAATATATTTTATAACAATATAGATTTAATATAATTAGCAAAACTTAAGGCGTGTGAATTATTGTTGCAATTATCATCTAAGAGGGTCAGATCCTACTTACCACTTACCAGACATAGCGTTCTTTCCCTCTTACAAAGTCTACCTAGCATTATTATATTATAGCTTTCAAGCCATCACTGGATTGGTACAAATACATAGTGTAGGTTTAGTCAGTCCCACCTATTCCAACATTACATTCCTGCTACTTTCCAGGTGGAAGTAGTACTTTATTTCATTAAACTGAGAATATACACCATTATATTGTACAAATAATATTTTATTCAAATATATATATATATATACACAAAGACACATCACGTTTACGGAGATGCAGATTTTTACTACATATATTTTTAATAGTATAAAGAATATTGTGTCTAGTCACTAAGGTTTGCCTTGGCGCACTTTCTGCGCCTACATAATTAATATTTATGGTTATGTGTTCATTGTCCACTTTTTATAGAAGTAAAAAGTTAAGAAAATATTTTGCTTAATGTATCCTTATATTTATATAAACGTACCTTTAGATTTACATTGGACAATTTTACATGTATATTTTAATTTTGAATGTTGCCAGTTTTCTGATAGATATTTGTCTCTGTTACCAATTTAACATATTATCCATTCATCAAAATTAGAAAAGTTAGATACTTTTCCTTTTTGGTGTTTGGGCAAGATGGCAATACCAATTATGTCTGCGTTCTCAGGTAGTTCTAGAAACTTTTCATTAGTCACCGTCAAGTGATCTTCATTGCCAGTATAAAATACTGTTATTTTTTTTTTTATCATATACATCTCATAAAAATTAAAAATAGTTAAAACATGAATTTTGTTACCGTTTAATTTTTGTTATTGTTTGATATTTTTAAAAACATGTAAAGATGCATGTTACAAATCCAAGGCCAGTTTGCTAAATGGAAATACTGGTTAATTGATTATGGAAATATATATTATTCGTTGTAAGATTTATCATAGTTTTTTAAGAACATTTGAAATGTTGCATTGCGTGAATATTAAAGTGTTATTTTTTTGTAAATATTGAATTGTTTTGGTATTTGTTTGAGAGCATTACAATGTGATTTTATTTGATTTTTTAGAAATTTATTCCCTTTTAAATTGTCTTAGAATGAATTAAAAATTGTTATTAAGTAAGAGAGTTATATTTTAGGTTGCAATTGATTTAATTTACTATGGCCCAGTTGTTTTGCAGAAATTCAAATGTAAAATCGTCATCAAATGGCCATTGAGCACCATTTTGTTTTTTTGGCATTTGAATGGACCCCGTTAAACGCTGATTCCAGGTGCGTTTCAGCTTTTTATCAAATTGTAATAAGCAAACAAGCCAGAAGACAACAAGATAGTTGTCCTCTTCTGCTGATCACAATTTGTTCAAAAGCCGAAACGGATTTCGAATCTGCATTTAATTGGAACCTTTCAACTGTCAAAAAAAACAAAATGGCGCTGAATGGTCATTTGATGATTTTGTCACATGTGAATGCCTAAAAAACTGGGTTTGTCTGAAAGTTTAGTGAACAGGGTGATTAAAATTTTTCAAGAACCCAGTGTCTTGACTTTGTTATTTATTTTATATACATTTAGATTGTATTATTTTGTACAAGTAAAACAGTTTCATCATAATCAAAATTAGTAATTTCCCAGGGCTTGAAAGTGCGAACCGTAAATAATAATATTTAGGTGTAAAGTTAATTCTCCATGAATTTCCCATTGCCTTTCATAATCATGATTTTATGAACATAGATGAAATAAAGTGATCTTCAAATGTGATTTAGATTTAAACAAAAAAATAATGGATGTGATGCGAAGATCGAAAATAATTCATCGCACTTTCCTCCTGTCTCTTCTGTAGAATGCACTGTGGAATTAGCCCTTAAACGCCTGAATTGTACTGAAAACATATTTTAAAATTGTGCCTGAGTAATAAATTAATCCTAAACTATGTAATGGTTCCCACATTTTGTGATGTGCTTACAATATTTAAAGTTAAGTAACCTTAAATAATGTAGCTTTCTTTAAGTTTATTAGTTGAATATTGCCACTACTAAATAGTTGTAGGTGTATTTAAGGGTCTGCGCTATTGATGGATGCAATTGAAATATCCGTTTTATTAATCAAATGGTGTTTCATAATAATTGTGGAAGAAACACCGTGACAACAATATTTTGCTGTCAGTTAAATTAGACAAAAGAACTTCAATCAATCAATTAGTTAGAAACATCATTCTGTTACTCCAATTGATGATTCCTGTAAGTAATTTATTTAATTTCAATGAATTTTTAATACATGTTTCCAAATGTTACAAAACATTAATAATTCATTTGAATTGATTATTTTGAAATTGACACCTCGATTATGCCCATCTCTAGACTGTACCTGATGTGTTGGTGTGACTTAGAGTACAAATTTTGTCCTTTGCACAGTTTTGACGTGAGTGCCTTAACTTTTATTGTGCAAAGAGTTGAGTTCCATCCCACTTCGAACATTCTAATTTTCCTTGGATAAATGATTAGTCTGTGCAGACTTGTATGTTCTAGGGTTGCAATAAACCCTTGTGATGTTTTTTTACGTAATCTTTCACCGTTTGTCTTTTAATGAAAAATTTGATGAACACTGGTTTATGCTGTTTTCTGTCCAATTAGATTTAAGTGAGGGTTTATTAGGGTGGAGGCATTAGGCAAGGTCCCCACGGGTCCACTAAGTTTTGTTTTAAATTACTATTTACAAAGAAGGTTTAAAGTGAGCGGTGTTGTGTGCTTCGCGTAATTGGGTATTTAAAACATACATTATTTACAATAGTTACTATCATAAATCTACCATATTTCCTAAGTTTTTATACATATATTTATGTATTTTAGTTACCTATTGATACTTTATGATTATGTAATATTAAAAGTGCAAGGTGTTATAGATTAATGATTATTCATTAACATTTTTAATAGAATAAAATTACATATTTTACCATATTGAACCTAAGACAGCAGAATAAAAAGATGTTGAATTGTAAATCATTTATTATATTTTAACGTTGACCAAATAAAGTGTTCTGATTGATATTACAATTGGGTTGATTTATTCCATTACCCACTACGGCGTGGCACTGTTCATTTTCACACATTCCTGTCGTATGGCGTTCACCAGGTCCTGGTTGATCAGGAACACGAACCGGAGTCCCGATATCTGCAATGTACACATGTTATTATCTTAAGTTTAAAATTAATTAAAATAATCATCTCAAGTCAATATTTACGCTGGAGGGGAGCCCCATTATCGGCGATAACCTCTCATATCGTTACTAAGTGTGAACTCTCACATTGTATCTACACATTTAATGGATCAACAACTGCAAAAGTCAACTTGATAGAAATAATTATTCCCCTCAGAGTCTTGATTATCATTTTTTAACATTAATTTAATAGATACATATTTTTTACTTTTTTCGGTAACAAGGATTAAAAAAAACTTTTGGAGTCGGGTCTACGCTTCAATGCATTTTAAATGACAGTAAACAGTTGAAACTAAGGGGTCGTCCATTAATCACGTGAGGCTCGAAAGGGGGGGGGGGGTTTCGGATAAAATCACGAAATATCACGAGGGGGGGGGCTATAATGAGATATAACGTGCATTTATTTTTTGTTGAACACACGATAATATTCTGACAATTTCAATATTCTTTGTACTAAATATGTATATATGTGTATATACTTTGTACTAAATACACGTGTTTTTGGGTATGGGGAGGGGGGTAGTCTAAAACCTCACCACATATCACCAGGGAAGGTAGGGGGTTAAAAAGTTGCTGAAAAACATCACGTGATTAATGGACGACCCTTAACCTAACCACCTAGTGATGGTATTTTTTTCAAATTTGTCTATAATCGAAAACAAAAGCTCTAATAAAAAAAAGTTATACCACAAAAGTTACCACAAAATCGATTCTAAATACGATGTCAATTCTTCAGTTTCCTGCTTGCACCACTAGTTTCTGGACACTGCATACAATTACATTGCATTCATGCACAGCAAACAGTTGTTAGTTTCAAACAATAAAATAATTGTTTTTTTTTTGTTTCACTTTTCTTTAATGTCATGGAACCGTACTTTTGTCTGATGCGGTTAGTGGTGAATAGGTTAAATACACATATGAAAAGTCACCTCTATGACGCTATTGTGGTTGAGTTTCATTTTGTTGCCGTGGAGTATGGGTCTGCCATCCACGTAGATGGGTCGCTTTCCCTCCGAGGCGAGGAAGAAGTCGCCGCTGTTTCGCAGTCGAATGGCCGCCTGCCTTCGGGAGATCTTACCGGCGGGCCCCTCCAGGCTGAGGTCAATGTCCACAACGTGGTCCTTCGTACTGCGGCCGATGGTTATCTGGGAAATATAAAACACATTAGCTTCGTCTAGTCACTGAGTTAGCCACACAAAACTTTCCCAACTAAGTAAGTTAATAAATACATAATGTACTAATCATCATCATCATCAAATCAAACTCGAACAGTATTTAATAGCCTTGTGTCTGCGTGGTTGAAATTTAAAAACCCGGCTTCGAGTGCATGTCTGACGCCGCGCCGTACATGCCATATAAACATCTGTGTATGTGAAATTTAAAACAAAGCTACTGTTGTAATTTCGAATTCAAGAATTCGTCAAAGGATGGCGCCACTTCCGTTAGTAGGTTGCATGAGAACATGCCCCTGGCAGGTATAAGTACTACGATTTTGTAAATTTGAGTATCTCTCCCAATATGAAAAGATTAATGGTAATACTTAATTATCACGCAGCTTATATTACATATAACATCATTATAGCAAAAAAAACTTTCTGTTTTATAGGTTAAGTAGCACATCAAATCAGATCATAGAATTGTTACGATGTCAAATATAAAGAGGGTTGAAACAAATAGGCCTTAATTTTATTGGAAACAACAGCCAATTGGTCCGACATTCAGAATTTTGTACAATTTAAACAAAAATTTAACAAAACAAGAAAAAAAGCTGGGTCCCAGGTCCACGTGAATCAAATTGTGAAGTGATCTCATTTCAAAACATCAACACAACCACATATTAATGTTGAAGGTAAAAATTCCATGTCATCTCCGCAAATAGCTAATCAAAATTAGTTGGAAGTGTGACAATAATTTAAAAATAAATACATAGATTAAGTTATCTGGTGATAAGAAAAATAAATAGATTGTGTAAACTGGTGATAAGATAGACAGTGATAATTACATCTTTGGATCGCATCAGATAACGCACGAGTCGACCGCGGAGAACAGCCAGAGTTTGCTTGTCGAAGTCGGGCCCGCCGCTGCCCACCACGGAGTCAACCAGCACTTGCCATCTTCCCAACGAGTTTTCCAAGAGACGTATTTCCTTTTTTGACCACCTGAAAATAAAAATAAATTAATATTCAATATTATTGGAATAACTTTTGAAGGTTATACCCGTAACTGTAATATTTGTCATTGCAGATAATACTAATAAATCTTAACGAAACTTGAAACAGAAAAGACACAGAAAATAAAAAGTTAACAAAGAGACCTAATTTTTGTTGATATTTTTATATTTTTTGTCGTAAAAATGATGCAAAAAAAATTGGGTCCCAATTAGTGATGTGTCAGTTCAGCTTTTTTTTTGCATCCCCAATTGGGTATGTTGTGAGGCTGAAGGCAGGCGCGGTCGGTGCCTCAAATTATAGGTGGTTCACCAAGCCATTCATAAAAAACGAAAGGTTGATATTATATTTAAAAAAAAATCTAGACATCATGCATAATTTTACATTATTTGCTAAGTATCTAAAAATATCATGTAACTGTAATAGTAAAAATATCGTGCGATGTAAAAACATGCTGATGTCTAGAGTTTAATATAGTGAATTGACCTGCCAGGTAAGTAGGTATGTTTTATGTATCTGTTTGTAAATTCAAATAATAAAAATACATATAGCCTAGGAACTCATAATAAACTGTACAACGCAACATAACTAAAACGGCGCTCTAGTAATTATCCAATTATTATAGAATTATTCTGGTATCAATATTTTTAGAAGCATTTTACACTCCATTACTATTGATATTACATCTATTAGAAGATTAGTGGAAAGGGTGGGTGTGATATCCATTTAAAAATACTCAACCTTCCAAAGATAATAATAATAACGCAATAATCCAATAATAATAATTAACACACAAGAAACACTCTGCGGCGTGGATCGCCAATATCGCCATTTACTGTCGTGACAACTTCGATCAATGGGTGACAAACAAATAATAATGTCAAAAAGGTACATCCCAAGGGCTCGAACAAGATAATGTCACACGAGACGCATAGCTGACCCTTTGACTAATGGTTACATTTTAGAAGAGAAATATTATTACTTAATATTATCTTGTTCAAACCTTACTACCGCTGGAACCAAAGCTTCGGAATATTTCCGAAGAATGCCGAAGCTCTTCGGGTCGGCCGTGCAGCGCACGGTCAGCCGATTTTTAGTATGACATGTTTCTGACGTTTTGGGATTTTTTACTACGAGGATCATTCAAATTACGGGGCGCTTAGCTCTGGCGCGCGGTTTGGCATTGTACCTACCTCGGTTCCTCGCTCCTAGCTGGCGGGTGGGAACAATGCGTTTATTTGGCCGTAATACATTGTTAATTGTTAGATTGATAAATAATTATAATTAAATTTAAAGATTGTGCTCAATTTTATCAATTTAATAAATAAACACATTACGTAGAAATACGATGAGTTGTAAAATGATGTTGAATTTTTTTGGCGGTTCAGCGCCCCATTGCACGTTAGCGCCAGCCGCGCCTGGCTGAAGGTAGTGGGGAGGGGAAGGAGATATGGAAGAGAAAGGTGGGGAAGTACCTGGCTATTCAGATCTGGTCACCAAATACGGCTAAAGCCATTTCAAGCAACGTTTCAATTCTGAATGCTGGCCTTATACCAGGGCGATACTGAGAGTATCTTCCACTCTGGAACGTGCCGCAAATATACCATATACTATTTTAAATGAGTAAATTGTGAAATAACACAAATTAATCAAATAAAATTTATTTGCCACGCCGGGATTCGATCCCGCGACCTTCGGAGTGCGAGTCAAGAGCCTTACCGCTGGATTACGCCGGCTGAAATGAGCTCTTTTACCCTTTTTCAAATCGACTACTCCCAGAGAATCCGGTCCAGGGCTTGGACCCGAACCCGGAACTCGGAGCCGGACTCAGAGCCGGACTCGGCCACTCACAACACTCGGATTCGAGTTCTTGTGCGGGTTCCGGCCCTGAGGTGGAGCTCCAGCCGAACCCTGTGCGTCCCGGTAGCCGCTGCCCGCACCAAAGAACTCGGACCCGGGACCTGCTCCTAGAACTCGAGTACTTTTAAAAGGAAGCACGTCTAGGAGGCCTCCAGAAAAATGCAGAATTTACCCGTCGCTAGTTCCAATGGCCGAGTGGATTGAGGCATTGTCCCGGTAAGACAGATATCCTACGTTCGATCCCCAGTTATGACTGCAATCTTTTTACTTTCTGTGTCTTGTTCTGTTTCATGTAGGTTTCATTTAGATTTATTAGTATTATCTTCTTCTTCGATGATTAAATAAATTAATCATCAACAGCTAGCCATGAGTAAATTCCTGGGAATTTATTTTTGGGTAATTTTCCGTAAACGTGGAATATTAATTAATATAAATGGTGAAATCCCCACGAGGCTGTTTCTTATAATGAAATTTCATGTAATTTACAATTTATAATACTAATTTAGAGTACGCTAAGGATAGAACTTTTTAGAATTCTTGGAAAATACTGAATACATAGTACTGAAGATACAAGCCGTCAAAATGTTGATGTTTGCGACCCGCCGATAAGCGTGTGATGTTGACTTGAGCAATGTATGGGTATCTGTACTACAGCATTGCCATTCGAATTATGAATTGTATTGAATAGGCTACTTGCATAAAATTAAAAAAAAAAAATCCGGTTTAGGCAAATATTCTAAGACATTCTGTACTTTTTTTTTTTAATCGTATTTTTGAAACCCTGGGGATTTTTTGAAAATTTCAATCCGAAAAATCAGACCATTTTTATAAACCGGAAAGACAGGACATAATTTTATAGGTGCGAAAAAACAATAATTACATAGCCGAAAATCATTTAAAAAAAAGAACGTTTTCCACACGAATGGCACAGGAGAATAACGAGGCATACCAAAAATATTACATCTCATAAATATTTTTTTCCTTGATCCATCTTATTGATCATAAATCATTATAATGTACAACGTCTATATTACTAAATCCAATATAATATACTTGTACTTGTAAATTATAATAAGAATATTATAAAATTTGATTTTGTTAAAATCAGCACCATAACCATTAAAACTCTAAAACACGTACCGACATCTAAAATGTACGGGGTTCTCTTCATATTGGTATTTCTGTATAAAATTCTAAATGATTTAGTTGACAGTCCGGTATTGCTCGAATTGATAAGCTTCCGGATTCCACTACGTAATACTAGAAGTCAGGATTTATTTCAGTGCAGTAATTCTGGAACTAACTACCATATGTATTCCTCTTTACCCCGAATACTAATGGAGGGAAACAATTATACCAAGTCAGTGGACATATTCAATTTATCTTTAAACAAATATAAAATATTGTTACGAAGGCAGTTCAGTTATGTACAATAAATACTGTATATTTCTTACTATTCATGTGTAAAAGCCCCGAAAAAGGGCGTTAATAAATAAATAAATAAATAAATAACATCTGTCAAAAAGTCAAACCAAATGATAAGTTCGCAGAGAACAAACAATAAATCCAGTGAATGTTAAATGTCAAATTAAAAAATTCGCCTGAAATCAAAGTGATGCCATATAAAAAAAATAAATCAGTGTGGAATTTTACAAAATTAATAGGAACATTTTCGGAGACGGGACATTTTCATGTAGTGACGCCACCAGCCCAAATAATGGATTTATTTATTTAAAAATAAAAAAAACTGTATATTTCTAAAAAAATTTACTAACATTTTCGTAATCTTAATAAAAAGATCTATCCACACTATTTTTTCCAAGTCGTTATGAAATCCAGGCAAGTGGCCTATTGTGTACGTTTTACCCAAGTTCATTTTATAAGCTTAAAACTTCATCATTTTTAGAGATATTGAAAAACTAATTTTATTGTCATTATTAACTTTATAAACCCAAAGGAAATATGGAAAATATTAAAAGAAGTTACATACACACAAAAATTCAAACAAGAAAATACAATCGAACATCTAAACATTAACTCAAAAAAAGTAGACGCCAATACAAATAAAGAAACTATAGCAAATCATGTAAATAACTTCTTCGCAAGTATAGGAAAAGTCTTAGCGAACCGTAAAATTCTCAACACAAACACGACAACACAAACAAACAGTTCAAACATCAATACACAACCGACACAACACAGATTTGCAATAAAAACAACTTCGGAAGAGGAAATTGACAAAATAATAAACACATTAAAAAACCGTATTGCTCCTGGATTAGATGAGATAACGACGGATTGCATTAAGATAATAAAAACAGAAATTTTAAAACCCATAACACACTTAATCAATCTAAGTATAACACACTCCTGCTTCCCTAGTACTCTTAAAAAAGGACTGGTGATCCCTATTTACAAATCCGGAGACAAAATGCAAATAACTAACTATAGACCTATCACTTTGTTAAACTCGCTTTCAAAAATTTTCGAAAGAGTAATAAAAAACCAAATTATAATATACCTGGAAGAAAATAAATTAATCTCGGAAAAACAATATGGATTTAGAGAAAAAATAGGCACAAAAGAAGCTTTGGCGTGTACAATAGACTATATACATAGCAATTTAGATCAAGGGTATAAATGCATAGCAATATACCTAGATTTAGCTAAAGCTTTCGATTCAATCTGCCACCAAACGCTTTTTAAAAAATTAGAAAACATAGGCATCAAAGGCAAGGAACTCCAACTATTAAAAAGTTATATGAGTAACAGAACACAGCAAGTAAAAATTAACAACCATATTAGCAAGCCACTGCCAATTACATATGGAGTTCCACAAGGAAGCATACTAGGGCCCGTTCTTTTCACTATTTACATTAATGAACTTTGCAGCATGAAAATAGACGGTGAAATAGTTAGTTATGCAGACGACACAGTTTTACTCTTTAAATCTAAGGATTGGAAAAATGCATACAACATAGCGAATTTAGGAATCACGCGAGTGAAATCATGGCTAGACTCAAACATACTTACACTGAACATATCGAAAACAAAATTCACAACGTACAGTATAAATAGCACAGGACAGCCAAAAAATAACACAAACACCATAAAAATACACGAATGTTTAAACACCAACATTTGCGTTTGCCCTCCTCTAGAAAAAAAAGAACAAATAAAGTATCTAGGAATCATAATTGACCATAACCTTAGATGGACACATCACATCCAACAAGTCACAAATAAACTCCTCAAAACGATACACATTTTCCTAAACATAAGAAACATATACAAAATACAACAAATGAAAACAATATATTTTGCTCTATGTCAGTCTATAATAGAATATGGAATAATTGCTTGGGGAGGAGCAACAAACTCAGCTATCGAACACCTGGAAATTGCGCAGAAAACGATCTTAAAGGTAATACTTAAAAAACATAGACTTACTGATACAGACCAAATATTCAACCGTTGTGACGTACTAGACATACGACAATTATATGTTAAATCGCTACTAAATTACATTTTTGACCAAAAAAACAACCTTCAACAAACACAAAATATCACAAACAGACCAGTTAGACAAGCATACAAAGAAAACTTAAAAACTCCGACGGTAAATACAAGCTTTGGACAAAGACATTACCAATATCACGCTATAAAAGCATTCAACAGTCTAACACTTGAAAATAAAATTGAGGAAAACAAAAATAAATTCCGACACAAAATTACAAAATGGATTAAAGACCAAAATAGACAATACTACCAAAATATCATAGCATAAAATAACAAAACATATAAGTAACACACAAAACCAATATAAAACACAATCACCCACAAACACACAACACGTATTAAAAATATCGTTTTTAACCTTATATAATATTATTTATTCTTAATTTTACGTTAATTCTAAATCTCTAATTTTTAAGTTTAATTTATCTTAATCGTATGTTTTTTATTTACTTTTTTCCTTTTTTTCACCAATATTATGTATATATATATTTATATGTATTGTGTATAATTTTGTATATGAAATGGAGGCCTCAGCACGGGTAAACCACCCAGTGAGGCCAACATCATTGAATTATGTAAAAAATGTAAATAATATTGCATCAAATAAATAAATAAATATAATAAATTCTCTTAAAAATAAAATTAAATCCCATTCAGAATAGTTTTCTTCTAACTCTCAGGTTAATTTGTTCACTTTTGGGAATAACTCATATAGGACTCATTGAAATCCATGAGTCGCCCTTACTATCGTGGTGAAAAATATGATCTAAACGGTGTTAAAAAGAAAAAACCCCAAAAAAGTTAACCACAAAACAATTGAAATGTCCAGCTTATGAAACCAAAGTTTCCGAGCGCACTTTTAATTTTTTTTATGAAACTTTGTGAATTTTTTAATAAAAGTAAGGCGACGATTACGGATAATAAAATATGTGTGGTTTTACTTTTTTTCGTTATCAGTAATTTTATTTAGAAAAAACGTAAATTGAGCAATAAAAAAGATTCAATTAAAAATTTTATATTTAAAAATTATTATGTATGTTTATTTCTAACTAGCAGACCCGGCCACACGTTGTAACATCAGCCTCACACGAACATACAGAGTCGATGGCATTTTGGAAGACATAAAAATGATTTAGAAGTGTCTATGGTAAACTTTTAAATGCAAATACAAAACATAGCATTGCCACTTTCTAAGGCTAGCTTTACACTCGTAAGTAAAATTTACGACTTAACGTAAGTTTTTGACAAATTACTCATAGGAACGTTTACATATGCATCCGACTTGTGCCAATTAATGCTCACGGAAGGTGTTCGGAAGTTTAAACTGTGTAAATGCTCATGCGACCGTTTACATCTGTAAATTTAATTGCGGTAAGACGGCTTCAACAATGATCCTGTTACTGTCAAATTTACGCGTTTTTGTCAATAAAGGTGAAAAGGGTCAAATAAAGTGTTGAAATAGAATTTGGCTTTTATTAAATAATTCTCCAAATGCTTTGTGCGGTCAAAGGCGGAAATGAATGGAGATCTTTCATTTTATCGGAATGACAGCTACTGACAGCAACCGACTTCGAATTCAAATATGTAATGTTATAAACAGAAACATTGAGATTAGAAAGGATTGGACCGGTAATTAAATAGCAGGATGCTCATTTTCAGAAAGCCTTTTTCCACCTGAAAAATAAATGATAACTCTTCAATTTTTGGAATCAGAAAAGTTTCTTTCCGTTTACATTAGTTTTCGTGTGTAATGTTTTCGGGAGATAATAAAGCAGGTAGTTATCCACTTAACATAGTAAGATTTTAGTAAGAATAATAAAAATATTAATTTTCATAGGAAAAAATCCTACAAAAACAACTGTCTTTTAATTTTTGACATCTCGCATCGGTGCATTTTGGTACCATTTTACCACACGGTAAGCTTATCAACTTATCAAACTGATTGCTAAGTTGTGAGAAGGTTGGAAGTTCACGCGGATGAGATTAGACCTGTCAAAGAACTTAGGAAGAACTTCTATAAAAAAAGAGTAACTTGCTATAAATTACGGTAAGTGACTTTTGGTGCCGTTCACATTGGTTATTTGGGCATAAGTCGCTTACGTAACACTGCTTAAATCGTATATCTCACTGTAATACAAAAGGAGATATGATGACTTTTATAAGTTCGTCCGAGTTTGTGCTGTAAATTACACAAATATAATGTTACTGTTATCGATGTACCCTGTACTAAAAGGCTTAAAAATGGTTACGAAGCGGTTAATCTACCTTGATGAAATGTTAATGAATTTCAAATGTGCAATTTATTCTACAACTGAAATCAGAATGAAAGATTCATGAATCGCTGTGGGTTAGAAGTAGAAAATAATATAAAGACAGATAACACTGCTTAAATCGTATATCTCACTGTAATACAAAAGGAGATATGATGACTTTTATAAGTTCGTCCGAGTTTGTGCTGTAAATTACACAAATATAATGTTACTGTTATCGATGTACCCTGTACTAAAAGGCTTAAAAATGGTTACGAAGCGGTTAATCTACCTTGATGAAATGTTAATGAATTTCAAATGTGCAATTTATTCTACAACTGAAATCAGAATGAAAGATTCATGAATCGCTGTGGGTTAGAAGTAGAAAATAATATAAAGACAGATAGATAGATACCTGTCTGCGATGGCCAGCTCTGTTTCAGTTGCTTCATCTTTGGGCTCCTGAAGTTCTGAATCATTGACCATATCTTCAGCATCAGAGAAACTGAGAGCATTGTCACCTAAGAAAAAAATGAAAGGATTACAACTGATAAAAAATTAGGAACACACGCATACATTATCATGTAGCAACAGTAAGATTTTCACAAAAACTAAGTTATGCAAATAGGTTAGAAAAAGATTTCAGGTAGCATATTTGCGTATAAATTTATGTACGAGGGCTGTTCATAAAATAAGGTCTCCAAGGTGCTGCGGTCGCGAGGAACGATTTATGAATGAATCGGCAACAGCAGCGTGTAGCCTGGTTCCCCCACACCATATCCCCACCACGCTGCACTCTTTGCGACCTTGCACAGACTTTGTGGTGTCCCAAATGTTCTGTCAAAATCTTGTCAATAGTGACATCAGGGATCGTGTCACAGAGCTCCCGAACTGTCGCCCGTCGATCGGCAATTGTTTCGTCATGTTTTCCATCATGGACGTCTGTGTGTCCGTTTTTAAATTCTCTGCACTTTTTGCGAAGGTTTTTCGCGTTCATACACTGTTTTCCATACACTTGACGTAGCTGAGAATGAATGTGTACCGGGGTTTTGTTCTTTGCACACAAACAACGAATTACAGAGCATAATTCATACCTGGGGGGTGCGGCGAGATGAAGTGAACTGCGAACGGCTACCACGTCTAGACTATGCAACGCAGAGATTGCAGCGTGGTGGGGAATTGGCATGGGGGAACCGAGCTACCTGCCAGTGTTACCGGATCGCGCGTAAAACCGCTCCTCGCGACCACAGCACCTTGAAGGCCTTGTTTTACAGACAGCCCTCGTATTTCAATTAAATAAATTTTAATGTAAATTTACCCCTAGGAAGAGCTTGGACAGATTGATCAGGAAGCAAACTATATTGCTTTAATAATTGCCAATGGATCATCAGAGCTTTAGGAGTCCTCGTGGGGTAAAATGCAGAGGGGTGTTGCTCCAGCAACTCTTGGAATTTTTCAATTGTTGGTTGGGAGTTCTGAAACAATAGGAAATTATGTTAAAACATAAATTTAAACAATGGTTAGTGAACAATGAATTGGCAAGTGTTTGTAAAGCCGGGTCCATAGCTTCGTCATTTGCCTTGACAGTCCCATAACAACAGTCAATGTTTGTCATCAACATCATAAATATTGTCAACTTTTGTTGTTTCGAGCTTCCCATGTTCGACGGAAAACATTTCCTAAACACTCCATCCCGGGTGAAGCGGGAAGGCAGGCGGGGGGATATAATTCATTTAATTGACAGGAGCCGCGCGGTGTGGTCATATTTATGGAAGAACAAACCGAATGTCTTTTTGAGGTTGTGTGTTATGTGTAATGAGCGAGCTTAAATAATCACGAGTTTAAAATATTATTATACTTACGTATAATATTATAATAAATATATTTGATGATAAAATTATAATATAGTAACAAATATTAATTATTCAGTTTAAATCGAGAAACGCCTGGAATATTCTCCGCGAGGGAACGTGGATGCGTAACATGTTTTTGTACAGTGCCCTTGAAATGATTTTACACAAAAACGCAAATTTCATAAATAGCCATATATTGTTATTATTATTTTATGACTTTTGGGTCTTGCCGCGACCGATGCTCTCGAACAATCGTCAGTTGCAGTTTGAGCTTTGAGCATTCCTGAGTCCCGAGCGCAATGGAAATTCATAATACTTTGGCATTCATTTCCCTAATAAGGGAGAGACCAATCATTTGGGATGTCCAGTGCCCAGATTTCAAAAATAAATTGAAGAGGTACGATGTCTTATCAGAGGTGGCGACTATTCTAGGAGTTACAACCAAAACCGTAAATACCAAGTGAACCATTTTCGGAAAGATTTCCGACTAATATCGATTATTGCACGAATTTAGAGTGCGTAAATATTTACGTCAAAAAGAGAAAAATTATAAATATTTATATTATATTATCAAATATTTTTATTATTATATTACATTTAGGTATAATAATATTTTAAACTGATTATGCCCGCTCATTGCACATAACCACAAAAGGCTGTTCCATTAATTCTCCATATACGACCGCATTGCGCGGCATCTGTCAAAAAATTAATCCACCCCCCGCTGACCTCTGCCTGCCTTACCGCTTCACCCGGGAGGGAGTGTTTAGGAAATGTTTTCTGTCGAACATGGGAAGCTCGAAACACAACAAAAGTTGACAATATTTATGATGTTGATGACAAACATTGACTGTTGTTATGGGACTGTCAAGGCAAATGACGAAGCTATGGATCCGGCTTAAGATGAAGCCATAGTAAATAATGCAAAATCATACAAAATCATATATTTTTGTTTTGAAAATTTGATCGCTTAGAAGTATTGTAGATGCTTCAATTAAATACTGCGTGTAGAACATACCTTGGCCCTTAAAAACATCGGTCATTTTTTTTATAAGTCTTTTAATAAGCCTATAAAAAAATAAAGTATAAGGTGTAAAAAACACACTTTCAAGTCCAAACTCTCCTATTTATAAACCCCTTTTCAGTTATGGTTTTATTGTATAATGTGGCAAATTCAGTTTATTTTATAATGATCGCAAAAAAAGTTAATATTTTCACCCAATCTTCCCAAAATAAAATAAAATATGCATTTTCGCGTTGTTATTTTACAATACGGCCGCTAGTCGACGAATTCGGTTTTTCAAAGTGAACCCTATGGCGTTCACCGAAGAACTAGTGTTCACGCCACAGTCGCCAAACCTCAGTCACGCCCCGAACTGAGCGGGAGATGGACGCGTCACTCCGCGTCGCTTGATTTCGTGAAATCAATTTTAAATTTCCGTATTATTACAATAAACAATGCGTAAAACAGGAATTAATATTTTTACAGGCCTTTACGAAATCAACCTGTACAACAAACCTCTCAAATACCTTTTCCAACCTTTCCAAAAGCTTTTTCTCAAGTATTTTTAAACTCCTCCCATAAAGGGCGTGAATTCCGATTTCGATTTTTTCCTGAACTAGTGGATCGCCTTAAGAAGATTTTGTTTGTCTTTTATTGTCTAATGTTTTGAACACATTTGAAGACAGGAAACAATTTCTGTCAATAGTATGTGATTTAAACAAACTGGATTATTTTTGACGCTCGTATTTACACAACAATATACAGGGTGTTAAGGGACGTACTTGACTTACTTTAACCAGTGATTCCTGACATTATTTGGAGAAAAAAATTTAAATGAAATTTTGGTCTCCGGTGACATTTTTGATGTTTTTTTTTTTTTTTTTTACAAAAACATAAAAAAACGGTAGTTGTTGAACAGTTGAAGGCGGGGTAAGGGGTTCATCGGACACCCGGCTGAGTGACCAGTGATGACATGTGGGAAGAAATTTTTTTTTGTTTGATTTTGAAGAAAAAATTTTTGAAAAAAAAGTCTCCAAAAAAAGTCACCGGAGACCAAAATTTCATTTACATTTTTTACTCCGAATGATGTCAGGAATCACTGGTTAAAGTAAGTCAAGTACGTCCCTTAACACCCGTATACTTCCAAATTAAAATCATGAAAAAAGTTCTGCATTCAGTAATTGCTTTCATGGAAACTTCCAGCATTGAAAACGTTAGATGAAATTGAATAAAATCTCAAATTTCTGGAGCTAAAGCCGTGGAAGAGCTTGGACTTGAAGCAGGAACCATTTTATAAAAAAACAACTTATAAAATTTGGCTACGAAAAGTAAATTTTTTAGTAGGTACATAAATATATCGGCGGTCCCGAAAAACATTTATAGATGTCATGTGGAATGTTTCTTACTACATGGCATTGGTATATAAACAATATTAAAAATGCTATGTGATGACAGAATCATTTGTGGTCATGTAAATAAAACTTTAGACTATTCAATTTCCAAATGGTAATTAAGGGTACAAAGAGATTGATTTCATACTAAGAGTGTGTTTTAAACACATTAAATAATGAAAAGATCGAGAAAAACTTAAATTCAAACATACACTGGCGAGGGTGGAAAGTAGTTCCTCTTCTCCATTTGAGAACAACGCTTTACTTCTGATGGAAGCGATCAGATCGGGGTGAAGGTTCCTCATGGCGGCCACAGCCACTCGGCTGATCTCCGCATTGTAGAGGAGGGCGTACCAACGGGATTGGATCTCGCTGACGGTGAATCTGCAGGAGAATTTTATCCCACGGTGGACTGTGCGCAAGTCATTTGTCTGGAAAATGTACATTAAGCGTCAGATTCACATATGAATTAGCTACAGCTTTCAAAGGTGCACAGTTGGCATTATTCAAATTTTTGTGTAATAAAGAATACTTATAAAATAAACATTCTCGACCACCACAACACAGGCGTGCACCTAGCATGGTGGTCGAAAAATCCTCAAATTAATTATGTAATTACAAAGCAATGAATAAAGAAAAACATATAAAAATTATCTTTAATTTCTATGATCGATACCATCAATTCGTGCAATTTATTCTGATTCAATTATTTTATTGCCAAAGTTATTGATTTATGGACTACAAAAGTGTTCATGAAGAGCCAGACCTACGCGGGCACAAATGGAGCAGTCCGCTCCGAAGCCGACTAACCAAGGCAATGATAATATCAGCATCCTTAGGTTCTTTATTAGCTTCGGGCGCCATTTGGCTCGGCGTCCCTGCATCAACGCAATGTAACAACGTGCTGTGATGGCGGTGTTAGTTTAGCTATGTGATGACTGCTTGGTTCATAGGAAAAAGGATGGGCCAAAGTCTTGTATGAAAGCACACATCATCATTAGTTGTAGATGGCTACAACTGATACTTCCCTCACTCCGCGATTTAGGTACATGCATAAATTTTTGGAATGGGACCTCTTTTATAATAATTTAACTGATGTAACATAAGTAAATTATTACTTGCTGCACTCCAATGATGAGAGCCAGATCATCTGTTGGTTTCCACCTGCCTAAATCTTTAGTACTCAATTGGTTCATTTGTGCCTTCTTCTTAGACCTTTTGCTAGAGCCCCCAGCAGTTGGGGGCTTCGAGGACGGCCTGCGCTTGGTGTCTACGGGCACCACAGGGGCCGGGGGCACGATGGCCACCTGCAGGTTGCCTGCCGCCAGCATCTCGGAGTAAGGACTGGTGTAGGATTGGGTGCGGACACGGCGATCCATCTTGGCCATTGACGCGCCCGGTATTCCCAAGCTATACTCCACCAGCTCATCGTCGAATCTGCGACGCTTTATGGACCGTGAAGAACTATGGAAAGAAAAAATGGTAAATATCGGTTCGGACTGGCCACGCTTATTACGAATAATTTTTAGAAAAAAACTTTAGATTCGCCTTAATTACTATAAAAGGAAACTTTTTGGCTTTGGGGCGGCGGAAAATAAAGCATTTTAATTTTCAATTGCATAAAACCAAAATTCGCTTCGCGACCGACACAGTCGAAAATCCGCGGCCGTACCTGTCACTGTGATGTTGGTATCCTTGATAAATTAACAAGAGCTAATACGACTGTAGCCGACTTCGTGGGATAAGGCGCGTAATTATGAAATTTGTCTAGCGGGCTTGTTTGTGTAACATGGTTCGTGATACAAAAGAAAGTGTCCCTTTATAACGCCTACTCGCGTCAAGGCAAGAAAAACATCCCAATTTTCAAGTGGTTTAGCGGCTACGCTAGGTTTGTGTAACATGGTTTGTGATTCGCGGTATTTCATGTAGGTATCCCGCGAAGTCGGCTACAGTCGTATTAGCTCTCGTTAATTTATAAAGGATACCAACATCACAGTGACAGGTACGGCCGCGGATTTTCGCTGTGTCGGATCGCGAAGAGAATTTTGGTTTTATGCAATTGAAAATTAAAATGCATTATTTTCCGCCGCCCCAAAGCCAAAAAGTTTCCTTTTATAGTAATTAAGGCGAATCTAAAGTTTTTTTCTAAAAATTATTCGTAATAAGCGTGGCCAGTCCGAACCGATAATTACCGAAAAAATTGTTAGTCACACTTCACAATTGCCAGAAACGCGACAATATACAGGTCTCCAAGAGATAATTTACGTTACCTTCTGCGTTTTGTTCCATCTTGTGATGTGTCAATATTGGAAGCGATATTTCCATAGTCTTGGTTATCACTCAATGCCGTTGAAGGCAACGAAGAAGATGATGAGAAATCCATTTATTTGATTCGCGTGTATTTATCGAAATTCGGTACACTAAATAAATAATATTAAAAACTAAAGGCAATTCATTTACACAAACGTCAATATTTGTCGACATATAATAACCATAGACAATGTTTGATATAAACAAAGAAAAATGCCGCACCAAATGATGAAATTATACACGGACATATGGATGTCTATGGTTGCCTATCTTTTTCAATATAATCTATGGAAACAGACTTTTTTTTCAATCATAATCTATGGAAACAAATTTTAAAACTAAAAAGGAGTTTTATCTTTTTATCCTTGTTTCTAATAGCGGAAGGAAAACCACGTTGTAATAATTTTAGAGGTAACTAGTTGAATTATTAGTTTCTCCTAAAAAAATAAAATGTTTCAATCGTATTCTTTCAATCAATGTCTGTGGAAACCAAACTTTAAATATTTAGAAATAAAATTATTAATTTGTAATATACATATTGCAAAGATTGTTTTATCTAGATTTTAGACCATTTTTTTTGGAAAGTGATAAAAAAAAAAATATATATATAGGTGTATCAACAATATGAGAATAATATCAAAATTTAAATATTTAGAAAAAAATGATAATTTCTAATCTAATAATTTTATCTAGATTTTAGTACAATTTTTGTTTGTGCAAAGTGATAAAAAATAACCAATATAGAGAGACTGAACCGGTATAGGTTTTGGAAATACGCCACCAGGACACGGTAATTTTTTTTGTCATTTTTTAAAATTTAATTTTCCGAAAATGCATTTGCTTACCAAATATTTTAAAGAAATTCGAAAAATGGACCGAAATACATCATTTTATGTGAAACCGTTTGAAACAGTTTTGTATGTTGAATTATTCTTCAGCAAAACTTTGATTGCGTTTTCCACGAAACCTTTTTTAAAACTTATGGCACCACTTAGGGATTTTTTTATAAATATATATTTTTTTTGTTTATGACCGATGAAAATTTTTCATAAAAAATCGTAAATAAAATTCGCTGGTCCGTCATTTATTTTTTTTTTAATATCAAAATTCCCCTACGTTGTGCCATGGACACCGGATTTTCGAACAGTTGAAAAACGTAGTTTCGAGAAAAACGCATTAAAAGTTTTGCTGAAGGATAATAGTCCTATGATCCAGTATAATATTACACAACGAGAAACTCTTTAAAAATGATTCTACCTTGCCTAACTACCAGTGGCCTGCATTGCTTTTCAACCAAATGTATTATTGAAGATTGCAGTTGATCTCAGACTTAGAGATGAGGCGTTGAATGGAAGGGGTATAACATTAGATAAAACTTGATAGAGGAGAATCTAATGTTAAATACGCCAGCGTCTGTACGTTATAATGACGTCATTGCCTGTCGCGGTTACTTTGTCCCGGTGACCAGCCGTTACTGGATCCGAGGAGCCGGCTATTTTTGGAACCAGTTCCTATCAGATTTATAAAATGGTCACCACATTCAAACTGGGCCAAGCCGAACCAAAGCCGCCCGCAGGGTCTAGCAGCAATAACTGCTGGTAGGTACCATATATTTGTTTAGAGAGGGAAACCCAAAAATATGTTTTCTAAAGTTTCCACTTCTAGACCACAGAAAGTCCAATCTGGGGAGTACCTACGTGCACGTGGATTTTAAAAAGGTGAGAATAGTAGAAAAGGGCCATTTTATTACCTTCTGCTGATTGTTGTGACCAACTGAATAAAATAAGCGTACAAGTGTTTGGTAAAAAAAAATTAAAAAAAAAATTATTCGCTACAGTAGTGATCTGTCCGATATTGGAGATAAGTTTGTATATATATAACACCTTCCATGCTGTGCCCGAATCTGGTATGGTACATTTTCAACCAGTTGGCTGTCTGGCACCATCTCATTCATCCAGCCGCGATGAGACTCCGTTCGTGATGATCTTCTCGGCTAATAGGCCGAGCCCGCGCTGTAAGAATTCCCCCTTTTTTTATTGATTTTGAGTATTTTGACACAAGTGCAAATATTGGAAAAATAATAATAATATGGATGTCAACCATTGGCATGTCCTTACATTTTGCTTTTTTTTTATTAAGTTACTTCGCATAGGAATTAGGATCAGGGCCCACAAATATCCTTTCCAAAAATTTCTTTAGTTTGAACGCCATCAAACCGGCGTACAAATTTGACAATGTATTTTTAAAAAAGCAAAACGTAGAGATAATGAAAAAATCTTAAAAATCAGTCCTGTCCCAACAGGGGAATACAAAACCTCGATTTTGACGATTTTATTGAGGTATTTTTTATTTTTTGCAGAAAAAAACAGTACATAATTACAAAGAAAAAAAAATTACAAAGTTATAGAAGTTAATACAATAAATAATTGGTACCAATGACATGTCGCTGTTTAACTAAATAAGTTAGTTAGTAGGTATAGTATTGAAGGAGAGAGGTGTGTGTGTGTTTGTGTGTGAGTATGTGTGCGTGTGTGCACAACGGTGGATTTAGGGGGGGGGGGGGCATGTCATGTCAGCCACCGTTTGCTGGATTTCAGGGATTGGAGAGTGTAGATATAATTATTGTTGTATTTATACCCGAGACACTTAATAAATTTATTTTGTATGCGCTCTATATATTGACGTATGGGGGTGTATTTGGGATTCCAGACAGGCGATGCGTATTCCAATGTACTTCTGACTAGTGAGGAATAAAGCATTACTAGCGTATGTGGATTTTTAAATAATTTACTTAGACGTAGTATGAAACCCAACATTTTGTAAGATCCATCAGTGATTGATTCAATGTGCGTATAGACTCCAAGGAATGATTATACCTACATATTCAATGTGCGTATAGACTCCAAGGTTCTTAAATTATTTTTTTGAGATCACGGGTGTGAACAGGGAAAGTTAATCATATGCTTGGGTCACATACTTCGAGGGGAGAAGTATCACTTGCTTCAATTAATATTTAAAGGTAAGATAGAGGGTCGCCGAGTGCCTGGTAGGAGACAAATGTCTTGGCTACGAAATGTACGAGAGTGGACCGGCATTAGAAGTGTGGAGGAGTTATTCCGGGCAGCGCAAGATAGAGATACATTTTCTAGAGTGACCGCCAACGTCGGGGGGACCTGATAGGGCACACCAAGAAGAAGAATCATATGCTTATTTATAGTAAAGGACATTGTGTGGCATTTAGAAACATTGAGGTCCAAGTAGTTAGCTGTGCAATAGTTGCAGAGCCTCTCTAATTCGCTTTGTAGCTCTTTACAGTCTGACAGAGAGCGGACCGTTTCATAAATTTTCATATCTGCTGCATACATTAAAAATGGTTTGTTGAGTGTTGGAAATTTGAGCCTACGTCGTTTAAGTATATATTAAAGAAGAGCGGACCAAGATGGGAACCCTGAGGGACACCCGAGATTACGTTGATAATTTTGGATAAAAAGCCATTTATTGAGATAACTTGACTACAATTACCAATGTATGATTTAATCCATCTAATTAAGTCACCGTGTATTCAAAGACGAGTGATTTTATTTAAAAGAATTGAGGGGATAACGCGGTCGAAGGTCTTTGAGAAGTCGGTGTACATAGCATCGACCATCGACCTGCACCCTTTCGTCCATATTGCCGTGCAAATAGTTTACAAATAGGACCAGGTTAGATGTTGTAGACCGATTTTTCATGAATCCATGTTGGTTCTGTGTAATTATTCATTATTGTAGTGATAGTTGGGTTAAGTTAAAAATTGGTCGTAAAAGATTTTTTCAAGAATATTATTTAAGATAGGAAGTTGAGATATAGGTCTATAGTTTGTAACGTCATGTTTGTCGCACTTTTTAAAAATGGGAGTTATTACGGCAGACTTCCACTTGAGGAAACGTTCCTTCAAATAATGATTTTTTGAAAATTGTGCTGTCATACTTACATAGTGATATATTTACTACAGTTACGTATAAAGATACCAGGCAAAGTATCTAAACCAGGTCCTTTGTCAATGTCAAAGGTATAACCAGCCTGAGGTGCAGTTGTGCCTTTCGCTAACATTTTTGTCAAATCCTTATTATTAAAATTTCTCGGCTCGAGTTAAGTGGTAAAAAATTATAAAGCACACACACACGCACAAATCATCGCTATGTAATCAACCATGTTTATGCGTGATTCTGTTTCTGGGAATGTTTTTTTTTTTGTTTAAAACTTTACTATTTCAAAAATAATAACCTCAATACTAATAAAAATGGTTAAGTAAATGAGCATTCATGAATATGCGCCAAAAATCCGGCCGGGCGGCGTATTAATCCCTACCGCGTTTCAGTCGCTTTAAATTTTCAATATAAAAATTTAAATGTTTAGAAATAAAATTATTAATTTCTAATATACACATTGGAAAGATGATTTTATCTAGATTTTAGAACAATTTTTGTTTTTGCAAAGTGATAAAAAATTATCAATATAGAGGTGTATTTACAATATATGGGAATAATATATTGTAAATACACCTCTATATTGATAATTTTTTATCACTTTGCAAAAACAAAAATTTTTGTTTTTGCAAAGTGATAAAAAATTATCAATATAGAGGTGTATTTACAATATATGGGAATAATATAAAAATTTAAAATTTTTGAAATAAAATTATTAATTTCTAATATACACATCAGAAAGATTATTTTATCTAGATTTTAGAACAATATTTGTTTTTGCAATGTGATAAAAAATAACCAATATAGGGGTATATTTAAAATAATGTAAATTGTCGTTACCGCGATTGAATCGGTATAGGTTTTGTAAATACGCGGCCGGGCGAATGTGCGAAAATTGTACCTATCACGAATCTCATTCGTGCGCGGTCGGATAAGCATAAAACGCTTGAAAACACTTGACGGCTTGACGCAGAATCTGACCCACGGAAACACATGCTCATTAGTCGCATGTCTTTTGCTACTAATGAGCAAATGATACCTAGTAGCATGTGTGTCACGCCCAAATGAGCATGCTCATTGATTCGCGGGTGGAATAGGTAATGAGCATGTGTGTCATAAGAACATCATGTGTTTTTTTTACGCGTTGACCAAGAATCGTATCACAAAGGCATTAGGTATTAGGAAGATTTTATTATCTTTCAGGTAGGTACATTCCTTCGCATAATTATGTTTAATCGGTTTGGAATCTGAGATACGAGATAATATTCCACGTGGCGGTTTTTCAAGATCTTTACAGGGATGTGCTTTTTTTGTCCTTGGCTCTCCACGCAGCGCACGACCACGAGGAGTGGACCAGCCTTTTCCATCGGCATTTTTTAAACATATAACTAACTACATACATCAACAAAAATATTAAACACAATATCTCTACCTTTTTATTAATTAAATTAATTATAAAGAAATATCATAAATCCTTGCAACCCGAAATATTAATTGCATTTTAATATTTTTTTTACAATAGGCGCAATAATCGCCTCGTTATTGACGAAAATTCTTGAATTTTATCTTTGATATTTTACAAGCTTTGGGGGCTCCATCGAAGCCAGAGTAAAGTTAGCCTCCCAAAAACTGGGCGTAATGTACAGGGCCCGAAGATGCTTTAATAGTACACAACTGCTAACCCTGTACAAATCGCAAGTGCGCCCCACGGTTGAATTTGGCAGCCACCTCTGGTCTGGAGCTCCAAAATACCTGAAAAATACCCTCGACTCTGTGCAGAAACGGGCGGTCCGTTTGATAGATTCTCCCATCTTAACAGACGGATTGCAATCTTTAGAGCACAGGCGTCGGGTGGGAATGCTATCCTTGTTCTACCGGTATTACAATGGAAGATGCTCCGAGGAACTAGCATCATTGATCCCTTCGGCACCGGTGCATAGTCGGGAAACACGCCAAACGCGTGCCCAACATTTGTACACAGTTGACATTTGTCACATGAGAACGGGTCGTTTCTTCGACTCGTTCTTGTGTTCAACAGCTCGGCTGTGGAATGATTTGCCGGCCTCTGTGTTTCCTCCTTCCTACAACATGGGTCTCTTCAAGACCAATGTTCATTCCTTCCTCTCCTCAAAAAGACCCTCCACACAGCATCCCAGATGACATAGGCCCTGAGGGAAATTATTTTCCTCAGGGCCTCCTGTGTGGAGTTAATGTAAAAAAAAAAAAGCTCGCAATAGCGCGGTGACTTTTGATCATGGTCCGTGATTTTTCAGTGAGCTGGATTGCTAATATATGTAGAAAAATACGACATTATTGATGTTGTTCAAGCTTAAAATGATTTATTTTTTGTACGGGGCTAAAATAAAATAATCGCCGCACAGTATTTCGTTTCATACAGCTAGACAGAAAAAACTCTAACAAATCAATCAAGTATCTACCTACTTCTAACTAAAGTACTTCGACTTTGGGATGTATTAAACCCTAATTTGAAAAAAAAACTTATAAATATATGTAAAGGAATACCTACCTAGAAATGCATAGGATTCCTTTGTATTCGAATAATGAATTGCTTTTCAAATGTAATTCATTGATGTGTTCTCATGGTGATATAAACAAACATTATTGTTTTTGTCTAGCTATGTAGCAGACATTGGAGTACTTAATCAAAATATTAGAAAAATAAGTTTAAAAGTGTTAAAGTCTTAAAATGTTTTTAAGATCGACGAATAAATTTCAAATGTAGTTTCTTTGTTACAGAGCAACACATGATTTGTTTTGTCATCCTACTAATAATATTATAAAGGTGAAAGTTTGTATGGATGTATGTTTGTTACTCTTTCACACAAAAACTACTGAATAGATTTTAAAAATTCTTTCACTAATAGAAAGCTACATTATTTGCGAGATTTATAGGCTATATATATTGGTAAGCTCTGGCGTTATGAATAATCTCTGGCGTTATGAAATTATTTATCATACGTTTTCTGTCACCAACAAAATCGATTTATTGCAAACGCCAATTGTCGCCTTGGAAACGATGTTTTTTTTAATTAGGTTACTGTGGACATGGACATCCCTATGATGTTCAAATTCGAATATGTATAAAATACTAATTCCTACTTTTACTGAATGGATTTTAATGAAACTTTACAATAATAAAAACATATTGGCTATAGCTCAGATGTCTGGCATTACGAAATTTGTATGAAAAAATTGGTGGCACGATTAGTAAGATATCTATAATTCTTTAATCGATTCAAATTATTAGGGAAGTAGGTACTTCAAATAAATTCGCTAATTTAAATATTTTCTAAAATAGAATTTTTATTTAAGAATCTTTGTTTTGCAAAATGTCATTGTCAAATTTTGACATTTTCAATCACACAACAATTATTGTTTTAATTGGATAGACAGGTATCGCATATTTTAAGTATAAAACTGCCGTACTGGATTTTTTTGTAGAATATAAAAAGAAAAAAATGAATCACCGAAATGTATGTATGCGCATAAACCCGAACGACTGAACCAAATTGGATTATTCTTTTTTTTGTTCTTTTTTTTTTAATATAAAACTACCGTCGAGTTCTAGCATTATGAAATTTGTATAAGAAATTATAATAGGTGGCATGCGAGCAGTTTGAAAACTGAATGTATCATATATATAGATGGAGGAGGCGGAGTGTGGTGGTAGAGGGGGGAAGGAGTGGAGTGGGGAGGGTGTGTGGTGGGGGAGGGGTGGGTGGAGGAGAGGGGGTGGGTGGAGGGGGGGGGGGGATTGATGGGGGGAATGGAGTGGGAAGAGGGAAGGTGGAGGAGGCTGAGTGGAAATCCCCTAATTGGCCCTAATACCATGCGAGCGAAGCCGCGGGAAAAAGCTAGTTACCAATAAAGAAGTACAACAAATACACAAACTGTCATCTAATATATAAAATTCTCGTGTCACGGTGTTTGTTATCATACTCCTCCGAAACGGCTGGACAAATTTTGATGAAATTTTGTGTGCTTATCTGGTAGGTCTGAGAATCGACCAACATCTATTTTTCATACCCCTAAAAGTAAAGGGTGTTCCACTCCGAATTTTTTTTTTTGTGGTGAGAAATTAAAAAATACATGCAACCCTAAATTTTCAACCTTCTACAATTAACCCCTATTTTTTAAAAGTGATATTAGTAATTCAAACCGGTGTCACTTCTGACCCGATGAGAACGAAGCCGGCCTCTTTTCTCTAATTTTAAATTTTTTGAGAATCGATCAACATCTATTTTTCATACCCGTAAAAGTAAAGGGTGTTCCACTCCGAATTTTTATTTTATTTTTTTTGGACAAATTTTTTATTTTTTATTTTTTTATGGTGAGGCATTAAAAAATACATGCAACCCTAAATTTTCATCCTTCTACCATTAACCCCTATTTTTTAAAAGTGATATTAGTAATTCAAACCGTTGTCACTTCTGACCCGATGAGAACGAAGCCGGCTTCTTTTCTCTAATTTTAAATTTTTACTAATCAACTACTGTTTGATATTGTTATTACAAACATAATTCACGGTCCATGCGGTAATTTGAATCGTTCATCGCCTTGCATGGGAGACGGAAATTGTACAAAGGGTTTTATTAAAGATTTCACCAACGATACGGTCACACATGTTGAAGGATATGCAATATATCGTCGAAGAAATACCGATAATGGCGAACAATCATTCATTAAAAATATCAGCAACGTAGACATTGACATTGACAATCGTTGGGTGGTACCATATGCACCTCTGTTGAGTAAAAAAGTGGGAAGGAAAAAGGCATGAGGGGTGGGTAGGAATCTGGAGGTCATTGTATCCGGGAGTGAATCCATCCCTCCAACTGCGGTGCAAGACCATTGCCTTGAGCGGAATTGACCTTTTACCTTGACCTTTCCAGCCGGACTCTTTCGAACCAATGGTCGAGAGAATCCGGCTGGAAAGGTCAAAAGGCCTCCCTCAACCAGTCTCTCTCGATCCGGTCCGCAACGCAGCAGGTGGGCAGACGCATCCGCCGCCAAGACCCGGAAAAAAGTCACCCTTGCTAAATCACCAAACGTAGCGAACCGATTGGGGTGACCTATGGCAGAGGTGATGGTTATCCAATAAATAGTTCCCGGGGCGGCGGCACCCGTACCCGCTTCCTTTCAAAAACTCCCGTAAGGAAGTGGAAAAGTAAGAAAATCACAAAAAACATAAATTCATACACAACGCCATCTCCGATACTGACAAAAACAAAACACGGACAGTTGGGCATCGATAATTGCTTCATTGTGTAATTTTTAACTTAATAAAAATACTTAATTTAATTCAACAGTTATTGATTCTGAGGCGGTACGAAGTTCGTCGGGTCAGCTAGTATACACATATAATTAAAGATATTTAAAAAAAAAAATAAAAAAAAAAAACAAAAATGAAATTATATAATATATTATATATTATAATATATTAATTTTAATATATTTCATTTTTGTTTTATATTTTTTTAAATATCTTTAATTTTATAGTGTTCATCAAAATTACCTTTCATGTCTTACAAAATTATTAATTTATTTACGCGCATTTTTGGTCATGCATCTACAGTATTTATAAGAAAACTCAATTTAATCAATATACTTTTTAAGATTAAATTAAGCCCACCTCTGCTTTTTATCTGTTCTTCGCCACTTACCTATACCGAGCTTTTCAAGTTCAAATATACTTAAAATATTATTATTCATTTCCTGAAGCATTTCTTTCTTCGCAAAACTGAGCAAACTCCTCCATGTAACGAACTTCCGGGCATGGAAATCTTGTATGTGGTGCCTGCAATCTGCAAGGTAACAAAATAAGCTTGATGCAGGTTCGCGTGGGAAAATATCCAAGCTGATTTGGATACATTTTTTTGTTTATTCAAAAAATATAAAATTATGGTCTGATTTTGATATTAACGCCTTTCGGCCTCTCTCTTCCTTTCCCATTTCCTTCGACTTCACATTATTTCTTAAAATTGGGATACCATAGTTCCACTGGTTGACACTCTTGTGGGATCCTCAAAATGAAAAATAAAAAAAATAAAAATCTACCCGTAAAACAAAGTTTTTTATTATTATATTTTTATTATGTAGTGAAACATTTTCGACTTTCCGCCACGGTCCTACGCATCACGCATCGGACGATACGACCTAGTTGCGCCAGCAGTCATCAAATTTCGGAGAAATGCTAGTGTTATCAAAAGTTAATATAATGCATTGTCATCGACAACGAGTCTCTCTGCCGAATTTCAGCTCGATCGGGCGTCGGAAAGTGGGATAATTTCCACTTCCAAGATTGCATTAATTTACTCACGCAAATGGCAGCCCTATCATTGTAAAATAGCAGTTGTTTCTAAAGGAGATATAATCTAATCACTTTCAGTTAATATTATTATTATTGAAATTAATATATCAACAATATGTGGCTATACAATATCACGGTGTGTGTATTACTCACACTTCCTAGTACATACTTATTCAATGATGTTTAGTCCATTGGGATTTTAGCACATATAATTTATTCAATCAGATAGTTTTTTAGTTTCCCCGAGGTAGACCTGTCTTCACGCCGAATGGTTATAAATTTAGTGCGCTAAAATATAAACAAATACTGTGTTTAGAATAATAAGTTTTGCACTAGTACCAAAATAATGCATAGTGATGCTGTGTTATCAACAGAAGTTCTCAGTAGTTCCAACAATTCAGAAGAAATTCCCAAAGAGTATAAAGTTTATAAAAAAAGATGGCTGATGCTCGGACTTTACGCGATGAGTGCTGGCTTGAATGGAGTACAATGGATTCAATACTCAGTCATCGCCGACGTCATCATGGACTATTATAATGTTGGCAGCACCTGGGTGGACATGACTTCCATGATATTCATGATCATGTACGTTATTCTTGTCCTCCCCGCTAGTTGGTTTCTGGACAAATATGTAATACACTACTTTTTTCACGTTGATATTATTGTCTATGAATAAAGAAGATGGGTCTCCCGCTTCGTCTAGTTTTGCCTGTGTTGTATATTTTCAAATGTCTGGCTGTTAAATTATTTTATCGACTTTTGATTAATTTATTTATTCAAATAATAAATACCTGTCACTGAATAGCAAAACTACCTCCCTTTGCGAAAAAAGTGTAATAAAATGTTAAGTTTGTACGAATTTTGTTTTACGAATCAAAAACATATCCCGCGATCTATGCAGCTTGCAAATTTGCTAAAGCTGAAAAATCACGTTTCTTCAAATTTATCTAATATTTTAAGGCAGACTGATGTAAAGAAAATTATTTTTAAAAAATCGGGAAAGCTGCGTTTCCTAGAAAATTCACCTATACGACCGTTACACATTTCACCCAGTTTACCCAATTTTCGATGAAGAGAGATTAAGGGCCAGTTGAAAATAACTTTGAAATTTGATAAATTGTTCAAATTCTGTGAAACAACTTTTTTATTTTTTTTATTTGAAATACATACATATGACAGATTTACAGAAGAACATACATGGTTCTTAAAAACTAATTACAAAAAAGTATTTTTTTGTTAATAAAACTACCCTATTTAATAAGGAAAAGCATTTCTCGTGTTTAAATTGGGGGGTCGTGTCATTACACTAAAAGATAAAGAAAGAAAAAAAAACATTTGTTTGTTTGAAGTGAGTAATAAATAAAACTTGTGAGAATGATACAAAATATAGATAATGAAATTTACTTAACATAGCAGTTAGATAAATAAAGGTAAGAATATAGATGTAGTAAATAAAAAAATAATATTACATTTCAATGAATAGGTAGGTGGTCGGTGGTAAATACAGTTTGGCAATTTAAGTGTCGAAAATAAATGATGGCGCTGCGATCGTTTTTTAAGATGACAACACCAAGATGGCTCATAAGACAATGAATATATGTTTAAAAAAACACTTCGGTCAAAATGCATATTTCATAACGTATCTGTATTTTCAAAAGTTTTGCACAAAAAACTATATTTTAATACAAGTAAATAAAAGAAGTAAAATTATAATTTAACATAAGTAAAATAAAACAAAACAAATTTTAAGTGGGCGTTTATTTCGTTGTAAGGTAATGATAATAATATTAATACGGCATTATAGGATGGGGCGGTACATGTACAAATTAAACACAAAAAAATTACAAATCAGAAAAACTAATAATAAAAACAATTTAAAAAAACCCTACTCATATTCGTCAAAACTTTTATTCAAACAATTTAAGGTCAGAAAATTAAGTGCTTTATACTTTTATCATGCAACATTACAAAGTTATAAAGATAATATTCAAAATAAAGTTGCAAAGTTTATAAACAAAGCCGATGGAATGCAACATTTTTCGTAAATATTCCCGGCTACCACCAAATCCAATGTCATCTTTGAGTACGGTTAGTAAAGTTCTTAAAGTTGGGACTTCTTTACGTACTATGTAAAAAAAATGTTTTTTTTGACGAATGGCACAAATATCAAAATCATCCAATTCTTTTCTAGGGCGCCTCATTTTCCGTTTTCCCGGTTTTTCAAATTTTCCATCTGCTTTTCCCCTTCCTTGACGATTCGCCTTACCGTTGATTGAGATTAACCTGTGTGTGAAAAACATCATAAAAATTATTATTATAGAAGGTATTTAAAAAAAACACAGTAGATAATATTCATTAATAAAGAAAGAGAAAATTACGAAAAAAGTTACTTTTCTATGAGTTTAAAGAAGTTGCATATTATTATTATTTTTTTTAAAATTGAGTTATTCCCTTTTTCTTGTGGCTTCACATGAACTGTCAAATGAGAGTGTCAAATTCAGATTTTTAAACATAACCTCAAATCAGATTTTAATGGTTATACTCGCTCAAAAATAGGCATAAATCTTGTAATACTAATGAAATTTATTAAACAAACTATACTACGTACCTGTCATTTCTGCAGTTCGTTTGTAAACATCTTCTGAATTAGACAGAAGCTTCGTCGCGTGATATTCGGCTAGGCAGCGTTGAAAAACGCAGTATTCCTCTTGCATCACTACGTATTGGTTTGTTCATTTTAATTAAATTCAAACAATGCACAGGCAAACAATGAATAAAAATATTATTAAATGAGCAATCTTCTACTCAGATTTAAGACAATAAATCGACAATAAGATGCGATAACATGACAGCCATAGGAAACGTCATAGCAAAGCAAGTAATTCGGTGCTGCCATAGTAATGAAAACATTTAGTTCCAATTTATTTAATTTCTAGACTTAATTGCCAAACTTTAAGAGTTGTTATGGAAATAGCTGATATATTGCAAGACTAGGCACATAATAATACGTTGCGACAATAATCCTTGATTGTAGTTCGAAATACTGATGAAATATTTTAAGAAGATATGTTATAATAAAGAAAAATATATTTATTTATATTTTTGTTGTTGTTAATTAACGATGAAATTAAATAATTAATTTTAAACTAAAGTACATAATATACTAATTAACACTTGATCAATTACTACTAAGAGATACAATGTATTCAAAACTAATCTTAGAAAATCATTCTCTGTAATTATAACTTATAATTAGTGTTGGGATGATCTAGTAGTAGTTTGATTTGTGATTTAAAGGCTTTATAATTTTCTCGTTATCATCACGCGCACTGGACGGATTTTGGTTTTTGATTTTCTAAAATATTTAATGTCTTAAAAATTAATCAAAAAGGTTTTAAAAACATTGAAGGCCTCAGTAATTCTTCATGAACCGAAAAAACCCTGTTGGATGATTGCGCCTGCAAAAGATTCGACATTTGATCACTCTCCGAGGAGCTTTATTAAGTTTTTCTGTAATTCCAGGGTTTGCGCGCATCGGGATTGATAGGCGTCATTGGCACTTGCTTGGGATGTTGGGTGAAGCTGCTCTCGGTGAACAGGGATCTATTCTGGGTGGGATTCTTGGGGCACTCCATCTCGGGAGTAGCTGCAGTCTTCATCCTGGGGCAGCCCGCTCGCCTGGCCGCTGTGTGGTTCGGACGCAGTCAAGTCTCCACGGCATGCAGCATCGGAGTCGCTGGAAATCAGGTTCCAAATACAAATATTTTCTAATTTAGTCTTTTCGTCATTGATCGTGACCCCCACTCTAATTTCCCTTGTGGACAAGGCTCCTCCAATACACGCTGTCCTGCACTGTATGGAGGAGAGCCAAGGACAGCCTAGTTCCGGACGTAGTCTTGACATTTGATCAATCCAACTCATCGGTGATCTTCCTCTGTTTCTCCTGCCTTCCAATTTGCCAGTGACTACGACTTTATCCATGTTTGAGTTCTCACTTTATGAGCAATGCAATGCATCAAAAGTATCTGAGGATAATTATTCTACACAGAAAAGAATTCTTTATTCTATGGCAGGCCTGGCCAATCCAAATTGCACCACGGGCCGCACGGGTACTCGGATGGTACGGATACGCGTCGCGGGTCGCACTCAAGGGCGCCGCGGGTCGCACCTAAAGGTGCGTACGGACTAAGCGTTCTAATGTACGCGTAGTCGGTTACGCGTGTCCTGGAACGCCATGTGTATACTTGCAGCTACGCGTACACTCTTGGGGAACGCGTGCCGCGCGAGCTAGCTCGGACGCGAGCCGCCGTTAGTCGGTTTTTTGTAGCGCGTCAAAGGGGACGCGCACTCCCGGTACGCTGTATTTGGACGGCAAAATGGATAGAAACACGTGTTAATCGAGTTTCAATAATGAAAATATTGTCAGATTGATTCAACTTTATGAATTTCACCGAGTTTTGTGGGATAGCACACTAACTGACTATCGAAATATCGATTTACGCGAAGATGCATGGAAGGTAATTTCAAATGAAATGCAAATTACAATAGAATTATTAAAAATTGGCGGATGACTGGCGGGGTACGCGTAGCGCTATGGATCGATTGACCTCGCGTTCAGGTTCGCGGCGGTCGTTACAGGAGCTGTACGCGTATCCAATGTACGCGTGGACAGCGTGTTCCGACTACGCGTAACAAAGGAACGCTTAGTCCGTACGCACCATAAGGGCGTCGCGTACCGCACCTGAGGGTGCATGTAAGGAGAACCGTGGGAGTGATTTTAAAAACATGACCACTTAGTGGGGTTACTAAATCATTATTTTAAAATTTATTAAAGTAATGCGCAGTTCAAATGAAATAAGGCAGAATTATTAATATTATTAGGTAATATGAACGCTCTCTGGAGTCATTATTAGGGACTAGGCTTCCCGGAGAGAGGTGTTCTGTCTTTGAAGGGTATTTGCAATGAGAAACTTCCTTCAAGTTATGTTCAGTTCATCAAGTTCTCGAGCACTAAACTTGGTATTGCTGCTAACTTTATAATAGCTGGCATGAGCAGAGATAATGTCGTGGAAAACGATCTCCGCTCGTGCAATGAAACTTGCTGCTTTGAAGTTCGTACCTAATAATTAGAAAATACAGATTGTTTAACATTATTATTGGTCTCTTGTTATTGTACTTCTTCTGAAGCGTTTCTTCTTCATCTCACACAACCATTCGAACGTATTTTCAGTTAGGAGTGGCGATTGGATTCTTGCTTCCACCCATTATGGTGCAGAACAATGATGACAAGGACCTTGTTGGTAAAGATCTACGAGTCATGTTTTACACTATGGTTGGGATAACAACAGCCCTATCGATTGCCACGATTATCTGTGAGTTTTTAAAAATCGTTTTTCAGTCTTTTTAATAATCCATTTTTTTATTATTTAACTCTACAGAGGAGTCCTTGGAGATTTTCTTCAAGGCTAATGTTGTCATTACATAAAAAGATCAGCTCTCTGAAATATATGCCCGAATACTGTTTCCCGACAAATGGTTCAAATTGGCGGGCATTAAACGCAATATTTTGAAAAAAAATGCTTAGGTTTTTAAGCAGCCGCTATCCGAATTTCTACCGATTATTTACTATTCCCCTTAAAAATTTGAAGTTTTTAAGTTCTTAAAAAATATATATGTTATTTTTGAAGATAATATCTATACATTCCAAACGTCGAAACGGAAATTATATGAAATTCCCTCGATAAAAAAAATCGCAAACTATGCTTCGAAAATTATTATTGTCACGTCTGATTCAGTTATTTTACAAGTTACATGTATGCAAAACTTCAGTGTTTCTTTAAATGCTGTTTTAGATAGCCCCCAAGAGATTTCTGCTCCATTTTAAACGAATCGTGTTTTATTAAACATTTTCACAATTTTCGCTTTTTTTAAATATAAGCGCACTCTCTCTAACATTCGTAATTACATCTCCATTTTCTTTTTGAGCGGGGATACGACGCCTAAAAACACTAAGTTATTCCTTAAAAATCCCCTTTCAGTCGAAAAAGTAACTAAAACTCACCAAGTACCTAAGTCATGACGATAAGATGATTTGAGACCAACTACATGGCCCTTATTAGATTCCGCTTTTGCAATGTATTGGTTTTTACACTGTTTTTGCAAATAAATACATAAATAGCGTTCTGGTACTTACTCATTTATAATTTTTAGTATGTATTTAATATGATACCGAATATAACACCGATTTCTAATATTTATCCTGTGTAATGTATTAACCAAAAATATTTTGATGCTAATTTAGATTGTATCAAAAACTAGTCCAATAAAACAATGAGTGTGTTAGTTTTTAGGGAAACCCCCCCTACTCCACCATCAGCCGCCCAGGATAACATAGTGGAACCATCTCCCGAAGACAATTACATTAAATTTATCAAGAGGCTGATGATGAACAGGGATTACATGCTGCTCCTGCTTTCATACGGAATGAATGTGGCCATCTTCTCGGCCATATCTACTCTCCTGAACCAAGTCGTTCTGGTTTACTATCCGGTAAATAATTACAATGTTTTTGAAGTGAAACTTCTACATCACCGGATTTCGGATGAAACGGAAATGACGATTTCTGCACCTGCGACGCATCAACTGCGCTCATCGGCCGCTTTGGTTATGATGTCACTCTTAAAGGCTCCTCCCATTGGTTGAGATATTAAACGTAAATTACGCCAGGTCTGCGCTCATTGGTCGCTTTGGTTATGACCTCAATTTTCAAGTATTGGTTGAGATCAAAGATATTGAAATATAAGTAGATGTGCTATCTGCAGTTTTAACTAGGTGGGACTGCGCTTCCGGGTGTCGCCGATATTGTTTACCAATTAACAAATAAACTAAATGAACCAATAATTAACGAATAAACCAAACGAACGTTAAACTAAATGAACGAATTCTTTCCGTATTCAAACTATATTGTTAACCAATACAACGAAATGAACAAATTATTTTCGTATGCAAACTACTCTAATTAGGTCGTAGTCCGCCGACAGTTGTGCGGACACCATATCATATCTCTTTTATATTTGAATATCTTTAGTTAAGATTGTTTTGGTAAAGTTTCTCTTTTATCGCATGTGAACTACACTCGATTTTTTTTTTTGATAATTTGTAATATATAGTAGAAAATTCTACAAATGAAATCCTGCAAACTGATGATCCAGTTGTTTCGCAGACAATCAAATGTAAAGCTGTCATAAAATAGCCATTTAGCTCCATTTTGTTTTTTCGACTGCTGAAAGGTCCCCGCCAACTGATTCTACGATTCTAAATTCTTTTTCGTTATTTGTTTTTGGGGTGTTATGCCGTGTTGCGCTACCTCCTTCTTTAGCCAACGTTTCGGACATCGTTGCAGTGTCCATCATCAGGGCAGATCCGGCAGATCTACACCACACCTCACCACACATATACCGGATAGGTAGCGCAACACGGCATAACACCCCCAAAACAAATAACGAAAATGCTTTTGGCCGTGAAAATCTTAAAACTTATCCGATTCTAAATTCGTTTCAACTTTTGAACAAATTGTGATCAGCAGAAGGGTACAACTATCACGTTGTTAAGCTTGTCAGCTTATTACAATTTGATAGAAAGCTGAAACTCACCAAGCATAAATGTTTAAAGGGGACCTTTCAACTGTCAAAAAAACAGAATGGAGATGAGTGGCCATTTTAACGTTACATCTGAATATTTTGCGAAACAACTTAGTCGAGAGACTTTAGTTTGGCGTTTATTGACAATTATTGGTCATTTTGTTGTTAAAATGGGAGATGAACAACTAACAGATTTAGTTAGACATTATTAATTGTTTAATTTTTGACGTAAAATCCATTGAATATCACGACACTATGATTTACACACGTTGCACGTGGACCCAATTGTCCTCGCCTTAATAATATTACGAGTTTATTTTCCAGGGAGCTAATGAGGACGTGGGCAGAATAGGATTGGTGTTGGTTATAGCTGGAATGATGGGATCTGTCGTTTTCGGAATCGTACTGGACAAGACTCACCGCTTCAAGGAGACCACCATTGGACTCTGCGCAGCTTCCGTAGTTGGGATGCTCATCTATACCTTCACCATGGACTCTGGACACATATACGTTTTGTACATTAGCAGCTTTATATTAGGGTATGTATTTTTTAAAGGATACAGATAGTACCTATAGGCAGTGGCGTAGCTAGGGTAGGGCGGCGGGGGCGGCGTTGACACCCGACCATGAAAAAAAAACTAACGGTGGTAGAATTTTGCCACAAAAATATTTTACACATGAACACTGACTGTTATTTATATTTATATATATATATATATTTTTTTTTTTTTCCTATCCCCATATGGGGGTGTGCTGGACCTTGTCCCTGCTTCATCTTTAGTTACATTATTGATTTTGCAGATCCTTCTCAAATCTGTCTGCGCCTCCCCCAATGACATGTGTAGGCTTGAGGTTTGATCAGACGACCTTGACTGTCCTTTGTCCTGCCTCTGACTACCCAACGCTGAATTTTCTTTTAGTCTTCGGGTATTTTACCCCAAATATTCAGTTAACATTCTTTGAGGCTTCACTGAGTGGTTGGCTAAGGGACACGGAAGCTAAGTGTAGTTTATGGTCAGACCGAAAGCCATTCACATTTTTTGTTGGTACTTGCCAATTGATTTGAGATTTATTGTATTTCTTATGTTCTCTATTTTATGCAGGTGCTTGCAGATTTTTTACAGATGCAATGCCGCGTCATGGAGTCTCATGAATGAGTTTTTCTTTTGCCCTGTTTAATTTATCTTTTTCTTACTAACCTATTTTTTTGCATTTTGTTTTTCCCGTTAAGCACTTGCATACTGCTTACTAACAACGTATGCATGGACACTGGAGGTCTAGATTCGTTCAAAATAAATAAATGTAGCTTCGTTTAATCAAAAAATTAGAATCTTGCGAGAGCCTTGACGGAGTAACCATCAGTTACTTATACCAGGGCGGGTAAGAGGTGGATTACCTCCACTGTTATTTATATTTTCGTAGCTCTAGGACTCCCCAAAATTCTGTTATTTAATTTAAATTTTTTTTATTGCTCGGTTGGGGATTCCAGATTTCGTTCAGGTGTCGATTCTTTGGGTAAGAGACCATCCTCGAATCATTAGCGCCGCCAATCATAATACCTGAATTATTTTCTTCAATATTAGGTAGGACATTATCCAAATTATAATTTGAGGATTACTATTTCTTGGGGTGACACCACATTCATTAATTATTTGGGTGAAACCACGTGCATTCTTGGGGTGACACCACGTTATCTGCACCGGGTGTCACCCATGCTAGATACGCCACTGCCTCCAGGTAAAACAGGATGTGATGAATGACAAAATTCGGGGGGGGGGGGGGGGGATTTCTTAAGAATATTATCGTTTGCTATGTTTCATTCGTGCTAAGTTAAATGCGACCACTGCCATATTGATAGTATCAATATTTTGTGAGATACGACAGTTTTTAGCGAAGAAACATGAAAATCACAACAATTGTCTTCAAGCAAAAAATACATATTACATAGAAATGACATGACACTGAAATGAGTGATGTTCTCAGAATTTTAATTAATATATTATGTACCCTAATAACTAGTGCTTATGGGGGGGGGGGGGGGTGGCATGTGCGGTGCGTGCTCGCTAGCACTCGCAGCATTTATGTAATAGCACCTACGGGTAAAAGAGTATGTACCAAAACGCCCAAAATAAAATCTTATAATTCAAGCTGTTATGAAGCAGTGCTGAAATCATTACCTTTTCTCATTTTAAAATATGAACACTGCTTTATAACGTCGAACCTAGCGGCACGAACTATTGAGTTAATTAATTGTTGATAGTTACAACAGGAGGACTGGCAACACAAGTCGTTATGGAAGGGGGAGTTTTTTTTTCTTTTCCGGGTCCGGCAATGGAATCTACTCTCGCCGGCATGATCTTTTGGGCCAGATCGTGGCTGTGACAGTCGTGTAGTATTAATTTATTTTAAGGGACGAAGTTTTAAATTTCAGTCGATTGGCGCGTGAAATTAATGTGGAACGATCTTTGATACGTGATGCGAAAGTGCACCAAAGATTTCAATGAATAATGTCGCGAGATTGGTCTCCGCGGTAGTTCGAATTATTCGAGAAGTTTATCGAAAAATTATCGAGGCGATCGGTAATAGTATTTACGCCGCACGAGACGCGCCGGAATGTACTTGTCGGGTGCCGACAATAAGAATGCCTCATTAATCACGTGGAGAAAAATAATTCCGCTCACCGGCTTGTATTAAAAAAGTTACACGTACGGTAATACTAACGGTCCCGCTTGCTTGCTATGTAAGCCCCGTAACATCGTTCCCTTGGAGTTCCACTTCCCTTGGAGCCCTGCTTTGCTGAGAAGGTGTCGGGAGGTCTTGCTGGTCATCCTGTTGCGAACTGGCCGATTATCCTGATGCGATCTGTTGAGATGAGGATCGGCTGGAGGTCCTGCCGATTATCCTGTTGCGAACTGGCCGAGATGAGGATCGGCTGGAGGTCCTGCCAAACATCCTGTGGCGAACTACGAGACGCGGTTCGGTTAGGAATATTGTGAATTTAGCTAGATAGTATAACCTCAATCGGTCCCTGAGGGTGAGTAGATTCTGTTTTCGTTTATTGTACCTGACACTATTGAAATAATATATACGTTCTTTTACATTTAAATTGGAAATGAGATACTTGTTGTTATTTAATTCCCTAACACGCTGGAGATCACATACATATGCTCACTCCTGAGATGAAGTTTCATGTTTTATTTCACCACGGGCATAATTCTGCACAAAAGCAGTATTTTGGCGCTCGGTATAACCGAAAAGTTCGTGGTGAAACCATAGTACATACAGTATTATACTCAACGCTTAATTACAGCGTAACAAAGCATTCATAAAAATTTGCTAATACATTATTTTTGGCATTAGAAATGAAGATCTGCAGAGTTTGTCCAAAAGAAAGTGTTGGAACACTCCTTGCTATTTTCATTTTTCTTTAATAAAAATCTGTCTTATCTCACCAAATATTAATACCACCAAATATTGGTACCATTATGTCGAAGAGTGTAACAGTAAGTTCCTGTCAAATTTGGACCAACTGAGCTTATTTAGAGTTAAAAAAAAAGAAGTGGTCAATTTGCACTAGATTGGATTTTTATATTTTTTCATCACCGAGAGATTTATTACACATAAATCCATATCTATCAGGTTGTTTTCTCTGCCTGTCTGGAAATGTTTTTTAGTATGATTTCTGATTGTGACTCTTCTTCTGGACTCCTCATCTGGTATTCATACGTTTCATCCATGTCATTAGCACTCCCCATAGAAACAAACGAATCCTCTCTACTTGTGTCTTTGAAATTAAATTTATTTATTTATTTTTGGTTTTCTGGTTCATAGATGTCCTAACACAATCCTTAAATGTACATATATGTTGTTTTTAAAACATTTTCATAATTACCTATGTCGTAATACAATCATTATTATGTATCTACATATATTATTTTTAAAACATTTAATAGTACGAATCAATCACATATTTTCGGAATTTTAATATAAATTTGTTCACGTTTTCTTCAATTTTTATTTCAATAAATATACAAAACCAGCACTCACCAAGTTCACGGTAATAATGAGACCGTTGAAATATCTAATATATTTATTTTTTTAATGACATATTTCGGATTTCAAACAAAAAAATTTCTACACAAATTATCTCAAAATGTCTACTAAAAACCATTATGTCCGATAGGATGCGCTGATGTAGTTTTATGTGAAAATTATACCTGTTAGACAACGCCTACAATACCTATTATTAACCCCTTGGTGTCCAATACCAACTGAATGTTGAATTTGTACTGAGAGACCGAATTTCTAGGGAGAATCTCCCTGACTTTTGGATTACTGTATTTCTTGTGCTCTTTTAACATTGTGTCAGAAGGTTGCCTGTTCCATTTTCAATTATTTTGAAAATTCTTAAAAAATATAAAGGTGTAATCTTTGCGTATTAACAATCTGAACTAATATTACAATATTTTTTTTTTTCAGATTCTTCATGACAGGATATATTCCAGTAGGGTTTGAATACGGAGCAGAGGTCACATACCCAGAACCAGAAGGGACTGTTGCAGGATTATTAAATGCTTCAACACAGGTAAAACTAATATAAAATCATCCAGCTTTTATATCAAGTAGGTAACAATTTGAATTGTAACAGAGCCATTGTTGCATCCGAAACTGCTTACGAATTGTACAGCTTCTAATGAACTTCAAAGTGAACCGCAAACAATTTAAACGAACTGGTGATCGGAAGGTGATAGTATGTATATACAGGGTAGAGCAAGGTATGGAAATAAAAAGGGGATGACCAACAACTTACCACTGTTCCATCTCTATGAAGATGCACATAATAACATAATATATTTAGTTCCACCGCGATTTTTCCACGAGTTCTAAAGTCCGAGATTATATACATCGAAAATACCAACAACTACCATGACAGTGCGAATCTTTCTCCTTGGTCCAAAACAAAAACACTCGAACTTGCACAAGTTTCTTCCAATAATGTGTTCCATTATTTAAATAGTTTCCAGCTAGTGATTGTGGTAAGGGAAAGGTAGGAACTGGATAAATGATATTCCGGTAGGAACAAACCATATTCTCATTTCAAATCCAAATAACCACAATTGCGTCATTGAAAAATTTCGGTTTTTCTGTAATATAATACATATTACTCGAAACCCAATCGTTTTATCCTTTAAAAGATAAAAAAAACCTTGTATTTTTTGATGTAGCAAGCACCTAGCCTACCTACCTAGAAAATTCAGTCAGATAAAGCTGTTCACATTTTATGATGCCATAGTTCACCGTTTGACATATACCTACAGACAAATTTTCTGCTTTATGGTAAATATTCAGTTACACATTTGGTGGGTTGTTAATTTGTTAATTTATTTTTTAGATATTTGCCGTGGCCTTTACTTTCCTGTATGGATATCTCATAGACGTGTGGGACGTACTGTGGGCCAATGTAGTATTGGCCGTCATTCTCACCATTGGAACTATAATTCCCTTCTTCATCTCTTCAAATCTGAAGAGGCAAGCTGCGAACAAAGCAAAACACATAGAAGAGATAGAAAAGGCGTAGAAGAATTAAACATATTAACATATTCTAATTTTTCTTATTTAAAAATGTATCTTTGTCTAGAGATATTTAAGATTAACAAGGTGTAATAAATGAATATCTTTTAAATTGGCTGTCCTTTTGATAGATTCTTCTATCTTAACAAACGGATTGCAATTTTTAGAGCACAGGCATCGGGTGGGAATTCTGTACTTGTTCTACCCATATTTCAACGGAAGATGCTCCGAGGAACTAGCGTCATCGACTCCTTCGGCACCGGTGCATAGTTGGTAAACACGCCAAACTTACACCCCGCATTTGTACACAGTTGACATTTGTCAACAATCACATGGTCGTTTGCTGAAACTATTGAACTGTACTATTGATATTGTGGAACTATTTGCTGAAATCTGTGTTTCATTCATCCCATAACATGAGTCTCTTCAAGACCCAGGTTCATTCCTTCCTTTCCATTAAAGGTCCTCCACACAGCGTCCCCAAAGATGAGGTAGCCCCCAAGGGAAATATTTTCTTCAGTTCCTCCTCTGTGGAGTTGATGTATAAAAAATAAATATTATACTAGTTTATAGTCCCGTAAAAATATTGTCAAATATTCTCCAAAAATCCCCAAGTTCCATCAGCCTACGCACAACATATACTACCCCATACCTAAAAATAAAGCAAATTAGATTGTAAAGAAGAAAGAAATCAAGCAACCAGAAAAGATATTATTGAGATTGAAAATACGATTAATTTTAAAGAAGGAATTAAGAAAGTACCGCAACCAAAAATATTGGTGTTTAGTTTTTGATTGAATACACTTAAATTAAAAAAAAATTAAAGATATATTATAATTGCCAAATACTGTTAACTTTTATAAATTTATGTACATAAAATCTGGCCAAAAGCTCCTCTTTTCTGTAAAGGTACACGTATACATAACCAATCATGACCATTTTGTAAAATATATATGTATAAATGTAACTCGTATTCTTTGTATTACAATTAAAAAATTTTAGAAAAAATGTGTCTAAAATTATTAGTACACACGACGATATGAGCTAATTATTTCCTACATGTAGGTAATTTATTTATAATATAATATGAGAGGCGAGAATGCAAAACGTGTAATTTGGTAAAATTTCCGTACTCCGCAAACAACCTTACAATTTACGGAGATGACTTTTTCAAAGTTCAAAATTTTCCGTGCTTTGACCAGTTTTGTTCTTGTTAGTACGATGTGACGTGCCAGAAGGTTCCGCTTCAATCTAAACACGCACAAATTATTTAAATAACCCAAACTAAGAACCCAATAATCCAATCCGCTCAGCGGAGTACAGTAATATTTTGTGCATGTTTTTTTCCCCCGCGAAGTGATATTGTATACGATGTAATTTGGAAGTAAGCGGAGTACTATTGTAATATAAAATGCTTGGCTTCATTCTTCGAAATTCCAGAGGTTTTAGGAATATTTCAACACAAAAAATTTTGTATACATCCTTAGTACGTAGTCAAGTCGAATATAACTCCTCGATATGGTCCCCCCATTTTAAAATACATTCAGATTCAATCGGAAAAATTCAACATAAATTTCTAAGACATATTAATTTTAAACTCGGTATTCCCATTGAAAACATAAACTACAATTACTTGATGAAAGAATTAAATTTATTACGACTCTCAGATCGAAGAATTATATCCGACTTAATATTTTTGTTCAAAATTGTAAATGGTAGCATAGACAGTTCTAATCTAAGCTCATTGAATTTCATATTCCCACGAGAACCACTCGATCTAAAATCCTGTTTAAATGTAACAATAATAGGACTGAGTACTCGAAACACTCCCTTGTACCTAGGTTACATGATGTTAGTAATATTATGCAGATGTGGCAGATCTATTTGACTGAATGGAAGGTAGGTACAAGAGGGCTATGCTATCAAATCTTTTCAGTCAATATTAATTCTATTTTTACTATAGATTTTTGTATGTAATTGTCTCTCTGGTGTCATTCAAATGCCACAATTATCTGTTAAAACAATTTTTTAAATTTTATTTCTATATTATTTTTTTTGATTTTGTGATATGTAATCAGTTCTTATGGTACATGTATACCGTTGAAATTAAATAAATAAATAAATATAGCCAATTGGAAAATCAAAAGTTTCGAATCGCTTTTTTTGACCCGATGTTAATTTAAACAATATAAAATATAACTGTCAGTAGATAGGTAACTAGTAAGTTTTTTTAAATGATTATATTAAGTATAATAAGTCGAGTAAAGAACGCACCTGACAGATTGTACAAGTATTATGACAGATCAAATATAATCTAAGACCTAAGATAACGATGTGCCTATGAATACACCAACATATATATCATTAGAGCGCGTCATAAATATACTGATTAGATCCGATTAACTGATTTATATAATGCAAGTGTTTCTGCTCAATCACATTAATTGCACAGGGTAGACCGGGGTAGTCGTATACCACGGAGAAGGTACCACTCACTGTGTTCCAGAGCGAATAACTCGTTGTTCCTAGAATTTTATTTAGGGTAAAATGAGGCTACTTGCGGTACTAAGGTTTTTTTAAAAAAAAGTACAAGTGTTCAACGAATTTTCTTTCTGTAAAAGATATGTGAAAGCTATTATTTTTTCTTAAATATATGAAAGAATTAAAAAAATACATGTTAGGATAAAGCGTGCCATAGCAGATTAAAATTCAGGTCAAAACTGAGGTAACCTGGTGATATGAGGTAATTTGAGATTAGTCATAACTTGGTAAATGATTTTTTTTTTAAAGAAAGAATTACACAAATCAGCATACGTTTTTTAGATATGACCCAAAGCCCGTGGGCTCTTGTTAAAGTAATAACAGGAATATGAGACATAAAAAGAAAAAGACTTAAGAAACATTAATTTAACGATAATATGTTGATTAAAAATTAAACATGTAAATAATGTTAGCATCAATAAACTACCGTATTTCTAAATGATTTCCCGAAAAATTGCGTCGATTCTAACAGAAAACGCCAGAGAAGTAGTAAGTAATCGGTTTATGTCGATAAAGAAGCGAAGATTGTTAGCAACAGAGTAAACCAACGAAGCTGTTGTATGCACCATATATGGCATTGAAAGCAATATAGAATACAGGTTAGGTTTTAGCCAATAATATAACTATCACCAAGAAGGGTACTATAACCCAGTTATCATAGTTTATGCCCCATTTTTAACATACCTTCTCTAAATCGTGTCCAGGTCTGTGTCTATCTCGACCATAAACTCTTCTCAGTGGGACAAGCGTAGCAAAAACAATTGTATGTATAATATTTAATGCTATACAAATAAAAAAATAAAAAATAAAGGAATGCATCTATGCACCTGGATGACCTGGAGACCTGGATGACCTGGATGACCTACCATGACCTGGAGGAACGCGAACTTTTGCAGTCGGAAAACGGATTTTTTTGTACCCCAAAACTAAGACTTTTTAATGGTAGTCATACTTCAATATTAGGTGTCTTTTATTATATCCCATTTTTAACCTACTTCACTAGCTGTACGTTTATATGGACATACGAATTTTTTTAATAGTGAGTTTAAAATCATTGAAAATAACCACAATTTCGAACTTTTATTTAAATTTACCGATAGGGTAAAATTAGCTAGTTCATTGGTCCAAGAAAAATAGTTATTCCAAAAAAAGATTGTTTTTAAAATTTTCTTCCGTAATATATTATTTTAAGGCATGTTGAAATAGTAATAAGTAAACGATAACACTTCGGACTGGCAATGGTACACAAGGGTTTTCCGGATGCCAGAAATTTTGCATAATGGAAAATACTATATATAATTTTTCCCTTGCCAAAGAATGTAAAATTGTGCCAATTTCGTGCCTAAAATATCAGCTGATTTATTGACATGATAATGTTTTTTTTTCTATTAGATTTATGAGAAGAGAAATAAAATCGTTTTGAAGAATTTTTTTATTGCATGCCATTCAACATATTTATGTAATGTAGAGGAAATAAAAGGCAATTTAGATACGTTTGACCCCGGTGCTTGGTTCCATGATAACTCAACAAAATGGTACTACAACACTCATTTGAAAATTCATTAAAAGTGATAAAAATAGCCCGTAGCCTAACCTAACGTAATCTAGTTTTTTTGAGTTGTCTGGTCACCGACCCCGGTTTACCCTAACTTGAAGATAAGTGTCAGTTGTTTTTAAACACACGTGTCGGGGGCTTGCTATTCGTTACAAAATTATTCAAATATATCGCTAATCGCTGCTCATTTAGGCAAGCAAAAATTAATACTTTTATTATATTGTGTTTGGTGTATTAGTTATCTAGTGCCAAATGAAAATGCAAGTTAAAAAAGCTTCAATACGGAAGACATTGTTGTGCACCTCTGACCAAGCCAATAATTCCAAATAAAACTGGTTTAATGTGCTTACTATCCACTGTATTCACCTATTGAAATGACCTTAGGTGAATACATCATATCAAACAAATCACAAATAAACTCCTCAAAACATAAAAACATATATAAAATAAAACAAATGAAAATAATATATTGTGTACTTACGATTTTAGAATTTCACGGCCAAAATTTATTTTGTTATTAGTTTTTGGGGTATTATGCCGTGTTGCGCTACCTACTTCTTTAGCCAACGTTTCGGACAGCGTTGCAGTGTCCATCATCAGGGCAGATGTGTAATAGTTAGGGGTGATGTTAGTACTTATCTACTTAGGAGCGATAACGTGTCGCCAGCTCCACTCCCCTACGAGAAACTGAACGAATTTCTGGACAAGAAAAAAATTTTGAAAAAAAAAGTCGTCAAAAAAAGTCACCGGTGACCAAAATTTCATTTACATTTTTTACTCCAAATAATGTCAGGAATCACTGGTTAAAGTAAGTCAAGTACGTCCCTTAACACCCTGTATAAATATCTATAAACACCTGCATTAGAGGTGAATTTTTAGTTAAGCTAACTTTAAAACAATTTTTAAATTAATTTGAACAATTTTATTTTTAAGTTAGGCAAGTATTTTAGTTTTTTTATTATTGTGACCGCTGTTTCGGCTCACAAGGCCTAAAATATTGCTTTATATGAAACGTGCAGTATTCCTGTGAAGAAGAAATATGAACTGGACTGAATATTTGGTGGAATCCATTCTAATCGCTGGATTGTTGGGTGTAATTTCGTTCGTATTCCTTCTGCTGAGATCTCCAGGAAAGAAGGAATGGACTCTACTCAGTTCGAGGTACTATTACTTACATTTTTGATAGCAATACAATCGTACTTACTTAGTGCATTTACAAATAAAAATTTACATATTTTATGATACCCGGCAGGCACTTCATTTACTGTACAAATGTGACAAGATAATAAGCAAGTAATCTAGGTATACCAGTGATGATCAACCTTTTTAGCCGGAGGGTTAAATTATTCATTTTAAATTTGTTCGCTGGCCAAAGGGATTGAGTATGTACATACAGCATGCCATGCCATAGTTAGCTTTGCAGTCGATGGTGTCGCCAACCTAATTAAAATTTTAAAAATGGCGTTTCTTAAAAGCAAAAAAAATTCCTAAAAATCTCCAAGGCCAAACCAAAAAATACTGTCGATTTTTATCATTCTCATATGTTAAATTACAACAAATACGTGGTCAATCTAATACATGCTCTTGAATTTTATCGTTCGGAAAGTTAAACAATATTTTGTCAAGAAAAAATTTGGTATTTTATGAAATTGAAACCTTTAATACGTTTCAAAAAAGCGCTATCGATGCGAATGTGATTTTTTTCTACAATTGTATAAATTGGTCGACCCGCGAAATTCTATCTTTTTAAGAATATTATTGCAAGTACAAGGAAAAGCTTATTATTTTAAGTGGATCAAACATGAAAAAAGACATGAGGTTTCCGCTAAATCCTTGTGCTGGACAACAGAAACCATTGGAATTTTTGAACAAAACGCTTATATTTACGCGGGTTGCTCATCACTGCTGTAGACCAAGTAGGTTTTATGTTAAAATTATATGGCTTCAGTTTCAAAGGTATTAAAAAAACTATGCCTATAAAAAAATTCTACAGTTACAATAAGAAAGCTAAACAAAATAGTGCATTCCTGAAACTCTGTTTAAATAAAAAAAAAAAAATTATCGACTTGCCAATTGAAATAAGTTTCTTTAAAGTAATATCGGTTTCGTGTCTGTCGATAGCCGTGATCCAATGAACTCGGATTTAAATTGAATTTATGCGTCATTTTGTAATTTGGAATTGATCGTGTCAATAATTCAGACTAGCGATAAGTACCTACCTATAATAATGTATTTATTTACAAGAAAATTATTTTAATTCTGTATTTAAAATGTGCATTTTCTTTGTTTCATTTCTTTAGATTAACCCTAAAAAAATTTAAACAAAAATAGACTTTTCAAAACAAGGTGATTTTTCAAGGGTCTGCGCTTTTTATGTAATGTGCCATTATCAATCCTACAATTATAATATCCTGTGCGTGATTTTCACTTACGAAATAAAACTTGGGCGAAGCGAATATCGGTCATAAAATTCAATGAACTTTAAATGTTACAGGTTAAAATTTCTGCTTGAAGAAATATTACGCAAGTTACAAAATTAAAGAATGGAAGAAATATCGTTCGGAAGATAAGATATAACTGAATGACTCTATCGAAGAGCCCGTGAACTTGAACCTTGGCCTTTTTGATTCGGAATCGCTGAAATTGAAAATTTTTACTAATTCGGATTGCATGACCATCTTTGTGTTATTTAGTTATCAAAGTACCTACCACTAATGCCATCTATGTCTATGTTTCTAAGCTTAATAAATATCTGTTCTCGCTGTCTCCTGAATAAAACAACGTGTTTCATTTAATAGGTTATGGGCTCAGAAGATTCCCAAGCGTTTTTTAAATAATCAGTCACGATAATTTAAATGGTATTTGTGTTAAAAATTAATTTCTAATTGTCGCGGATGTATTTGTTCGTATTGAGAATAGAGCAAGGAGTTATTGCGAATGCAAACTCGTAATTAGTGTCGGGACATTTTTAACGAAAATGGCGGCGACATCATATCTCGCAAGTATACCCAAGTTGGTTGGACGACAAAACTACGATGTATGGCCGTATGCCATTGAAAACCTACTTATATTGGAAGGCATGGAGAAGTGTTTCAAGGCCGAAGAAACTGTTGCCGTTGGAGATGATGCAAAAACAAAAGCGAAGATAGTCCTCACTATAGATCCGTCACTGTATGTACACATCAAGCAAGCTACATCTACTGCAGACTTGTGGAAAAGGCTAAAGCAAATGTTCGATGATAATGGTTTTTCAAGACGCATTTCCTTATTAAGGAGTTTGATATCGATTCGTCTTAAAACTTGTGACTCGATGCAGAGTTACGTCACGCAAATTATTGAAACTGGCCAGAAATTATCCGGAACCGGATTTAATGTGAACAATGAATGGATAGGCTGTTTAATGCTTGCTGGTCTACCAGAAAAATTCTACCCCATGATATTAGCAATCGAGCATAGTGGAATAATAATTACTGCAGATGCAATAAAAACAAAATTGCTGGATATGGCAGGAAATGACACGGAGTCAGTTGGGGCATTTTCCGCCAGAGTGCGTCCGCGCCGCAATGTTGACGGAAATACATCGAAGGTCAAAACCGTAATGAAATCTATCAGATGTTATAGATGTAAAAAAGAAGGGCATTTTAAAAATCAAAGTCCTGTTGGGCAATCAGAGCGAATGAAGAAGTCAAATGCATTTTCTGTTGTGTTTTTGAACGGGAATTACAACAAAATGGATTGGTTTATAGACTCGGGCTCTTGTTTTCACATGACACCGAATGTAAACATTATGTGTAATGAGTCGAATCGGACGAGTGTGAAGGAAATAATTGCAGCTAATAGAAGTGCTATGCCTCTTTTATGCTCGGGAGAAGCTAAAATTATTACTTTAACCCCGAAAAGTAAATATGAAGTTATATTAAAAGATATTTTATGTGTGCCAAAACTTACGACAAACTTGATATCTACCGGTCAGTTAATCAAAAATGGAAATAAAGTGGACTTCAAAAGAAAATGCTGCTATGTTCATAATAAACAGAACGAGTTAGTTGCTATAGCAGATTTGACAGATGGTATTTATAAACTAAGGATGGAATATGAGTTAAAAGTTCCTGAAAGAATAATGTCTAATTTAGCGGTTTCAGGCAACACTTGGCACCGCAGATTGGGTCATGTCAATAGTAATTATCTGAATAAAATGACCAGTGCTGTAGAAGGAATGAATCTTCGAGAAAAAATTGATCTTGGCAAGACTTCGTGTACAGCTGGTTGCGAGGGAAAGCAGTGTCGTCTTCCATTCTCAAAAACTGGTACAAGAAGCAAAGAATTACTTCATTTAGTTCATACTGACGTTTGCGGACCTATGGAGCATGGATCGCTTGCAGGTTCAAGATTCTTCATCCTCTTCGTTGATGACTATAGCCGTATGACATTTGTATATTTTATCAAACATAAAAATGAAGCACTTAGATGTTTTGCAGAATTTAAAGCAAAAGTTGAAAAACAAACAAATAAGAAAATAAAGATATTGAGAAGCGATAATGGTGGTGAATACTGCAACAAAGAGTTTGATTCATATCTCAAGAAGGAAGGTATTACGCACCAAAAAAGTAACCCATATACCCCAGAGCAGAATGGCTTGTCAGAACGTAATAATCGAACGATTATCGAGAAGGCTAGATGCTTATTGTTTGATGCGCAATTGGGTAAAGAATTCTGGGCTGAGGCGACAAATACAGCAGTTTATTTACAAAATCGTACTGCACTTCCTAGTTTAAATGAAAAAACTCCATATGAGATCTGGACTGGATGTAAACCAGACATAAGTCATTTAAGAATATTTGGTAGCAAGGTTATGGCTCATGTTGCTAAAGAGAAGCGTCAGAAATGGGACAAAAAGTCTGAACAGAACATACTTGTGGGCTATCCAGATGACGTCAAAGGTTACCGAATATACAGCCCTAGAACTAAATATATCACAACTAGTAGAGATGTCATTATCATGGAAGATGAAAACAACCCAGAGGTTAATATACCTATCACTGAGAGTGGAGAAAACTCATGTCCAGTGGGGGACACTAGTTGCAAAGATACACATTCAGAAGATATAACCTTAGATGAGGATACATTAGTCGAAGATGCATCAGATGATACTTACACTCCTGATACTTACACTTCTGATACTTACACTAGTGATTTTGAAGATGTTGATGATTCACCTGAGCAACGTGTTAGATCCAGCAGAATCATTAGGAAGCCAGAGCGGTATAGGATGACGAATATGTGCATTCCTGAGGGTGTGTTTGATGATGCTAATGGACTGTTTTTAGAAGAAGCATTACATGGAAATGAAAAAAAGCAGTGGTTAAGTGCAGTAAAAGAAGAACTTCAGTGTTTTAAAGAAAATAATGCATGGGAGTTCGTTGATATGCCAAAGGATGGTAAAACTATAGTGAAATGCAAATGGGAGTTCCGAAAAAAAAATGATAATAGTAATAATGTTCGATACCGTGCACGTTTAGTAGCCAAGGGCTACACGCAGAAGAAAAATGTGGAATATTCAGACACTTTCTCGCCGGTTGTTAGGCACTCAACTTTGAGATTGTTATTCGCATTATCCGTAAAACTTGAATTAGATGTTACACATCTAGATGTTACTACTGCATTCTTGAACGGGGACCTTGAGGAAACAATTTATATGGAATTACCAGAATGTTTATTAGATTCTCAAAAAGACAATAATAAAGTACTTAAATTGAATCGAGCTATTTACGGTCTTAAGCAATCCTCAAGGGCCTGGTACAAAAAGGTCGATGAATGTCTTGTTGGTATTGGTTATAAACGTAGTACGTTAGAACCATGTTTATACACAAAAAATAAGAATGATAAAAAGACAATAGTTACTTTGCATGTGGATGATTTTTTTATATTTTCTAATGATAATGTAGAATGTAATAATTTGAAAAAGGAATTGGCTTCACAATTTAAGTTAAAAGATTTGGGTAAGGTCAAAATTTGTTTAGGGATGAGTGTTAATATTGATAAAGTTAATGGTACAGTTATTCTAAGCCAGGAGAATTATGTTGATCAGTTGCTAAATAGATTTAACATGGCAGATTTTAAAGTAGCAGATACACCTTTAGAGGCTAAATTGAATATTAACAAAGAAACTTAAAATCCTGACAGTCAAATTCCTTATCAACAGCTTATTGGTGGACTTATGTATTTAGCAGTATTAACCAGACCTGATATAGCCTTTACAGTAAGTTTTCTGAGTCAATTTAATAATTGCTATAACCAGGAAACTTGGTTATACGCTAAACGTATTTTAAGATATCTCGAGAAAACAAAGCATTTTGGATTAAAATATAGTCAATGTGGTCATTCAAAATTAGAGGGATTTGTTGATTCAGATTGGAGAAATAACATCATAGATCGCAAGTCCTATACAGGTTTGTGTTATATTTTAGCTGGATGTGTTATTTCTTGGGAGGCTAAGAAACAAAAAACAGTTGCTCTTTCGAGCACTGAAGCTGAATACATTGGTGTAGCCGAAGCTTGTAGGGAAGCTATTTATTTAAGTAATTTGTTAAAAGAAATAAACAATGAGTCATACACCATATCCTTATTTAATGATAATCAGGGTGCACTTAAGTTGTCTTCAAATAATGGCTATAATAAAAGAACTAAGCATATTGACATACGACAAAATTGTAGAACTGAAATACTTGGAAACAGCTGAAATGCCAGCAGATCTATTTACAAAAGGTTTGGCTAGTACCAAGCATTATTATTTAATGCAATTGTTGGGTATGCAGGATGTAAAGAATTAACATGGTTATATTATATACCTTTGTTGTAATATGGGTATTATGTACGTTATTTTGATAAGTGGGGGTGTTATTTAGTTATCAAAGTACCTACCACTAATGCCATCTATGTCTATGGTTCTAAGCTTAATAAATATCAGTTCTCGCTGTCTCCTGAATAAAACAACGTGTTTCATTTAATACTTTGGAACAAACAAAGAAGGCTTCTCGTTATTCATCATACTTTCTAGGAAGTCCAATGATACTGACATTATATTGATCCTGACATTGCCATGTGGGACTCTTCTACACCTTCCAAGTTAGTATATTCATTTTATTTTATTTTAATAATATTTTTTCCTACAGTGCCAAAGCCCCGCCTCAATGTGCTGTGGGAAATAGGCTGAGTCATATGGGAAGACACATTGTGGAATCAGGAGACATTACTGAATACCCAATGACAACAGCGCGAAATGTATAAAAGGGACTGGGCTACTGTTGAGAAATACACTTTAAGAAAATAGCGTATTTGATTCAAATTAAACTAATTAAGGTTACACTTTAGGTCAAGGTAACATAAGGTCTTTCGATGGGTCTTCGTCGACGTGGAAATCCGGGGGGTTGTCGTTGACATTGATGAAGGCTTTTTAGATATGGAGAATCCTCTTCAACGGAATACTCCAGAAACAAAGCAAATCAGGATCTACAGATACAGATTTAATTTTATGTAAGTAGTTTTTTGTTTTTAACTAACTGTCTAACTTCACCGTAGAAGTATGTGATGAAAATGGACTGCGGTTTAAAAAAAAAAATGTTTTACGAAAGGTAGGCACATTCTGGCAAAGATCGCTCAGGACATTTTGCAAAAGTGCCATAATATATCAAAAATCGCTCGAATGATTATAACAAGTTTGATAATCTCAGATGGATTGGAGATTCGGTTCCCCAGAGAACACCAGATGACTCCAGCGTCAACTTGATGGCAGAAGCCGTTGCATCAGAGCCATGGAGGGGTCCTAATTGGATGGATGGGGTGTAAGTAAAATTCTTCAATATGTATATTAATTTAAAATATGTGATGTTTATGCAGAGTCTTTCATTAAGCGCTTCCTATTTTTAAATTTAAATAAAACAGAGTGTGTGTGAGATATCATCGAATTTTTTGTTTAATTAAATGAAGACAATATAAGCGAAACTCAATCGAAAATCTGAAAACAGAAAAATCAGAAAAAGATATTGACACATCTGGGACACGAACCCAGGACCTCTCGCTTACCGGGCGAACGCGCTAACCACTGCGCCACCGTGTCGATATCCAATTCGGTCACTTTTAACTGTATCATACTTCGACTAAGAACCACCCACACTATCTTCATTTTTCTTAACGCATATACTATTGGCTGCTATCTTTATGTATGATTGCAAGATTCAAACCCGAACTAAATGCTCTCTAGATAGTGTCTGGATAAATCTTTATCCATTTTATTTAATATGCGACATCTATTGACTTTTCTGCAAGTCTAGGATGAATATTTTGATTTTTATTTTAACTTTATGAGTAAAACCTCAAATTGTAATATTTAATTAAATGAAGACAATATAAGCGAAACTCAATCGAAAATCTGAAAACAGAAAAATCAGAAAAAGATATTGACACATCTGGGACACGAACCCAGGACCTCTCGCTTACCGGGCGAACGCGCTAACCACTGCGCCACCGTGTCGATATCCAATTCGGTCACTTTTAACTGTATCATACTTCGACTAAGAACCACCCACACTATCTTCATTTTTCTTAACGCATATACTATTGGCTGCTATCTTTATGTATGATTGCAAGATTCAAACCCGAACTAAATGCTCTCTAGATAGTGTCTGGATAAATCTTTATCCATTTTATTTAATATGCGACATCTATTGACTTTTCTGCAAGTCTAGGATGAATATTTTGATTTTTATTTTAACTTTATGAGTAAAACCTCAAATTGTAATATTTAATTAAATGAAGACAATATAAGCGAAACTCAATCGAAAATCTGAAAACAGAAAAATCAGAAAAAGATATTGACACATCTGGGACACGAACCCAGGACCTCTCGCTTACCGGGCGAACGCGCTAACCACTGCGCCACAGATGTGTCAATATCTTTATATATATATCTTTATATCGTCCCAGATGTGTCAATATCTTTTTCTGATTTTTCTGTTTTCAGATTTTCGATTGAGTTTCGCTTATATTGTCTTCATTTAATTAAATATTACAATTTGAGGTTTTACTCATAAAGTAAAAATAAAAATCAAAATATTCATCCTAGACTTGCAGAAAAGTCAATAGATGTCGCATATTAAATAAAATGGATAAAGATTTATCCAGACACTATCTAGAGAGCATTTAGTTCGGGTTTGAATCTTGCAATCATACATAAAGATAGCAGCCAATAGTATATGCGTTAAGAAAAATGAAGATAGTGTGGGTGGTTCTTAGTCGAAGTATGATACAGTTAAAAGTGACCGAATTGGATATCGACACGGTGGCGCAGTGGTTAGCGCGTTCGCCCGGTAAGCGAGAGGTCCTGGGTTCGTGTCCCAGATGTGTCAATATCTTTTTCTGATTTTTCTGTTTTCAGATTTTCGATTGAGTTTCGCTTATATTGTCTTCATTTAATTAAATATTACAATTTGAGGTTTTACTCATAAAGTTAAAATAAAAATCAAAAAAAAAAAAAAGAATTTTTTGTTTGTTTGAAAGGCCAATCGATGCCATTATGTTTGGAATATAACATCCTTCAATGTCCGCCGCGGCTTCTCTGGGTGGCGCGCATCCGAAATGTCCTATTTTCAATGACTCTTGCACATTCACGCTGAACTGTGGATTTTGGGCTGGCGGCGTCATCGGTATTTCTCTGAGAACGACGTTGGCCAGGCCATAACCGTCAATGGCGAGCGCTATAGGTTGATGATTACCTTCTTTTGGCCTGATTTAACTTCTTTTGACCTGAATTGGATGATATGGACACCAACGACTTGTGGTGTCAACAGGACGGCGCTAAGGCCTTGTGCGCACTAGCGGCTAGCCGCGTAGGCGGTCAACCGCGCGGCCTGCCGCATTTTTATTTTAGTATGCAACCGCTCATATCCGTATGCACCCAACCGCCGAAAAATTTCATACTAAAATAAAAATGCGGCTAGCCGCGCGGTTGACCGCCTACGCGGCTAGCCGCTAGTGCGCACAAGGCCTAAGTGTCACACAGCCTATGTCACAATGAACACCCTGCACGAGCGATTTGAGGGAAGGTCATTTCACATGGAAGTGATGTGAACAGGCCACCAAGATCGTGCGATTTGACCCCATTAGACTTTTTTTATGGGGTTTTCTTAAGTTGCAGGTCTATACAAATAAGCCGAAAACCACAGCGGCCCTCAAAACCAACATAACCCATGCCACCGGTCAAATTCAGTTTCGGACCACCCAGAGAAGCCTCGGTGGACATTTGATCGATATTATATTCCATACATAATGGCATCGATAGGCATTTCCCTGCACGAGCGATTTGAGGGAAGGTCATTTCACGTAGAAGTGACGTGAACAGGCCACCAAGATCGTGCGACTTTTTTTATGGGGTTTTCTTAAGTTGCAGGTCTATAAATAAAATCCCCCCAGAATTAAATATCAAAACATGCAAAATGACATGCATCGGTTCAATAATAAATAAGTGGTTGATTGGCTTAGGTAGGGTTGAGTCTGAAAAATTGTTAAATAACGTCACTTAAAACTTAAAATTTTAAATGCTTAACTATTAAATGCCACAATCAGTAAGAACTTAGGATATATTTAATCTACAAAAAAAAACACTTTGTTTTTTTTTTGTTCAGAATACATTTTTTGCATTTTTCACCAGCATTTGGTTCCTTAGAACGGGCAATCTGCCTAGCTAGGAACTAATATAGACAAACAAGACATAATAACACTTTTTTTTTTTTTTTTTTACATTAACTCCACACAGGAGGCCCTGAGGAAAATAATTTCCCTCAGGGCCTATGTCATCTGGGATGCTGTGTGGAGGGTCTTTTTGAGGAGACGAAGGAATGAACATTGGTCTTGAAGAGACCCATGTTGTAGGAAGGAGGAAACACAGAGGCCTGCAAATCATTCCACAGCCGAGCTGTTGAACACAAGAACGAGTTGAAGAAACGACCCGTTCTCATGTGACAAATGTCAACCGTGTACAAATGTTGGGCACGCGTTTGGCGTGTTTCCCGAATATGCACCGGTGCCGAAGGGATCAATGATGCTAGTTCCTCGGAGCATCTTCCATTGTAATACCGGTAGAATAAGGATAGCATTCCTACCCGACGCCTGTGCTCTAAAGATTGCAATCCATCTGTTAAGATGGGAGAATCTATCAAATGGACCGCCCGTTTCTGCACAGAGTCGAGGGTATTTTTCAGGTATTTTGGAGCTCCAGACCAGAGATGGCTGCCAAATTCAACCGTGGGGCGTACTTGTGATTTGTACAAGGTTAGCAGTTGTGTACTATTAAAGTACGGGAGTAAGTAAGTTTTGGGAGGCTAACTTTACTCTGGCTTCGATGGAGCCCCCATACCTGAGCTGGTCACTTAGGGTTACACCAAGAATATCAATGGAGGGCCTGTTCTGAAGATTGCTTCCGTTGAAAGAGACTAGATTTTCATTTCGATCCTTTTTAGACGTAATCAGACAAGATTGGGTCTTTGAAACATTAAATTCAACGAGATTATTTTTACCCCAAGAGAAAACACTCTCGAGGTAACCGTCCATTCTTTGCTTCAAAGCCCTACGAGCTGTTGGAATTTGTGAGCCCTTTGGGGGCTTGTCAAACAAAAAGCTATCATGAACTGTACTGTCATCCGCATAACAGTGAATTGGTGCACATGACAAAAGGTCGTTGATGTGCAACAAAAACAAAGTCGGAGACAGAACCGATCCCTGCGGGACGCCAGCATTTATCGAGTGTGAGGAAGAGGTGAAACCATCGACTACCGTCTGAATCGACCTCTCCCTCAAGGAGTCGGCAATCCACGTACACAAGGATGCGGGAAGTCCGTAAGAATGCAGTTTGTTGACAAGTCCTCGGTGCCAAACCCGGTCAAAGGCCTTGGAGATGTCCAGTGCAACCGTTTGGGTCTCACCGAAACGTTCCAGGCATCGCCCCCAAACATGCGTCACATACGCGAGAAGATCACCGCACGAGCGGTTCCGCCGGAATCCGTATTGACGGTCGTTAATAATTTTGTTCTTTTCGAGGTATGTGAGCAGTTTGTCGTTGATCACACGTTCCACCACCTTAGACAGAACGGATGTGATCGCTATGGGGCGGTAGTTGGCCGGGTTGGAGCGGTCACCCTTCTTTGGAATAGGATGGATAACCGCTTTTTTCCAACCAGAGGACACAGAGCATTTTAAAAAGGGACAGTACATTTTCAGGGACATTTTAAAAAGCTTCGTCAAAATTGGAGCTATTTCTGCCGCGCACCTTTGCAGTACCAGGGCAGGTATTCCGTCAGGCCCACTAGCTTTATTAACATCAAGCCCTCATAAAACATGGAGTACTTCCCGATGCCGGATCCTCAGCTTTTTCATACGAAAACCGCAGTGAGGAACCGACGTCGGGACAGCACCTTGGTCATCGAGGGTTGAGTTATCCGCAAACATTTTACCTAGTAAGTTAGCCTTTTCGGATATAATTCATACACTTGTACCCATTTTAATATTTACAGTTATTTTGAAATATTATTATTATGTTATTTTACTGTATAAATAAATGCATCTTATGTAATGAATAAAAAAATAATTACAAATAAGCCGAAAACCACAGCGGACCTCAAAACCAACATAACCCATGCCACCGGTCAAATTCAGTTTCGGACCACCCAGAGAAGCCTCGGCAGACATTTGATCGATATTATATTCCATACATAATGGCATCGATAGGCATTTCAAACAACAAAAAAATCGATGATGTCTCACACGTTTTATTTAAATTTAAAGATAGGGAGTGCTTAATGAAAGACCCTATATTTAATAAATATCATCTCATTCTGTTGACAACCAGAATTTTAAACAAATAAAGCTGCTAAAATTTCACGATCCAGGAAAGAAACATGCTTTATAAATTCATTGTGATATGATTTTTCAGAACGCAGTCTAAAAAGCGAGGTTATGATCAGTATGGCAGTATGTGTGGAACCATCATAGTGGGAGAGGAAGAAGAGACGGTGACCACCTCAATGTATGGATTAAGACAGAGGGTATGGCAGCCCATACTGGGAACTCTGCGGAGATCACTGACCATCGTGGGGGCAGCTTCTGAGGGAACCATTTACCAAATTGGAGCCGAGTCGTTTACCGATGGCTTAACACAGTTGTAAATTATTATTTATCTTTTAAGTATTCTTATTTATTTACAAACAGTACCTACATTAGTTACATAGGTGAATTTTTTTACAATTAATACCTAAGTATATTTCATGGTGGGTACCTGTTATGTGTTTCATTGTAGTGTCTTATTTATGGTATGCACATTAAATAATTACCGGGTGATGTGTTTAGTGGGAAGATGAGGGAGGGTGTGTGTCCTTGTATGTATGAACAATTTATATTATTGACATGATGCTCTTTGCCTTTCCATTATACTCCAATCCATTCTTCACAGTAAATCCACCACTTTCTCGGTTTGCCTCTGGATTGCCCCGCCAGCAATTTGATAGTGATATTGCTTTTGACCCTGCTTTTCCATAGTCAGAAATTATTATTGATTAATTCACACATTAATTCACACATAATTTCTGACTGTGGAAAAGCAGGGTGACCTAAAAATGGCAATAGTAATGGAAGGCCGCTGTACCCAGTCCATTTCCACTGCAGATAAATTAGCTAACAAATACTAATTAGTAATTACTAATATAATTCATACTACTTGATAGATGTATCCAATGTTACGCCATACTCGTAGATGAATCTTATTAATTGCCGTTAGTAATGTGATTTCTTTATTTTTCAGACTTAAGTTTGGGCATATCAGATTACCAAATAGAGATGTGCAACCTTTTGAATCATTTGATTTAAATATGTCAGCAATCGGAGAAAACGATTCAGATTTACCCAAATCGTTCACAATAAAGTTATCAAGTAACTATTAACCTTTTGCATAAATAATTTGAACTCGTTTTTTATTTATTTATTTTATACATTTTACAAATATAAGACAAAAAGTCCCGATAAACTACTTTTAGCAGTTTGTCTAACGGGTTCTTTACATTAAAGATCTTATTATAGTGATTTAATAGTAACATTTTTACAATTAAAGATATAAAATTAATATTTTTGAATGTAGCTATTACTTTGTGGTTATCCATTATAGAAAAATGAAACAATACAACTTTGTATAAACCACTTATATGATGTGCAAATCCGACCGGTTTCGGAACAAACGTTCCTTCGTCAGGGAAAGCTTACACTAATTTGACAGTTTAGAACAATGTTTTATTGTGGTAGGGGTGGAGCCGTTGTTAGTTAATAATATAGATTGGGTGGGTAGGTATTAGTATAGAGTGGGTGGGTAGGGGAACAAATCCATGATTGGGCTATATGACAATATTTTTTGTTTGTTGATAATAGATTCATTATTTTTAAGGGATTTTTTAATTTCAAAAGCTTCTAAGTTATCTAAACGTTTTCCTTTATGATTAATATGAAGAATGTGTGTTTTTCCCTGTGTTTTTTTCAAAACTGTGGTTATTTTCAATGATATGGTTAGCGAACTCAGAAAAATTATTATTATTAAGACACCTTAAATGTTCTTTGATTCTGATTTCAAAATTACGAGTTGTTTTTCCAATATAAAATGAGGTATATTGTTTAGGCATAATATTCCATACTTTTATCAAAGTCTCAAAATTCTTTCAGTGGGAGCAATTATGTGGTACAAAATTATATTTCAGCACATAAATAACCCTTTATATATAAACAGGCTGGAACACAACCATAATTGTCGTCTTAACTTTAATGAAGGACTAATTGTACCTAAACATAAAAATAAATATGGACAAAGAACGTTAAATTACATGATTCCCAGTTGTTTAAATATGCTTCCAGCTGAAATTAAAAACTGTGCCCAAAACAAATAATTGGTAAACTTACTGAAGACTTGGCTTCCGGAAAGAATTAATTATTCTTAAGGGTTATTTATGTGCTGAAATATAATTTTGTACCACATAATTGCTCCCACTGAAAGAATTTTGAGACTTTGATAAAAGTATGGAATATTATGCCTTTCTTTGTATAAATTTTTTTCAGCTAATAATTTAACCAATGAATTTTGCACTGATTGGACATGGTCTATATTTGTTTTACAAGAAAAACCCCAAGCTGTTATTCCATACCTTATAACAGATTCAGCTAGAGATAAATAAATTATTCGAAGTGTGCAGTTAGGAACAAAATTTTTTAGTTTATACAATCTACTTACAATTGATCTTAATCGTGCACAAACTTTGTTTAGTTGTATATCCCACTTGAAAAAGCAATCAATAATAACACCTAAATAAACATATTCTTTAACTAGTTCCATATTTTCACATGTACACGTTGCAGGGATACCATTGTGTAAGCAATCTGATGTATGTGTCTTTATTTCAGGTGTAATACATACCTTAACATTAGGGGATCTTATGTGTAACAATTTAGTTTTTTTGACATTTATAATTAAGCCAGAGTCATGAGACCATTTTAAGAGTTCAATGTAGTCTTTTTGTAAAAGATCTATACAAGTTTGCAAATCACTGCTAGAAATAACTAAAGCAGTATCATCCGCGTATACAAAGTACTTTACATGTCTAAAAATGAATTTAATAAAAGATACATATATAATATACAGGATTGGACCTAAGATTGAACCTTGAGGAACGCCGGCAAAAAACTTTTTTTTTACTTAAAGATTTTAAGAGTTTTAATTACATGCATCGGTCGTTGAATTTTAGTTCTAGTGATTTTATTGGTTGGCCCCTTGAGTTCATTGAAAATGTTATATATTTTGTTTTGCTTATATTAAGGGTAAGCGAGTTGATTTTAAGCCAATTTTGAAGTGCACTAAGCCCTTTTTCAGCCTCATTAAATGTATCAGTCCAATTTTCTTCTTGAAATAATAAAACAGTACCATCAGCAAAACTGAATATGTTTCCTTTAATGGTAAGGTTAGTTAAATCGTTGATGTAGATAATGAACAGAATCGGTCCCAGTACACTTCCTTGAGGAACGCCATAGTTTAAAAATAGAAGTTTGCTCTTTTGTTTGCCAATTTGTACTTGTTGTTCTCGTCCTGTTATATATGACTCCAATAAGTTCATTGTTGATTCGGCCATTCCTATTTTTTTTTAGTTTAGTTAGTAATATTTTATGGTCTATTGTGTCAAAAGCTTTTTGAAGATCTATGAATAAAGCTAAACATTTTTTCCCATCATCTATGTTTTTTATGGCCATGCTTGTTAGATTTTCTATGGCATCATTGGTGCTCAGATTTTCTCTAAAACCATATTGGGATGGTGATAGTAATTTGTTTTGTTCAAAAAATTGAACAATTTGCTTCTTCATTACAGTTTCCAAGATTTTTGAAAAAGAGCTTAAGAGACTTATGGGTCGGTAGTTATATATATCCTTTTTGTTACCACTTTTATGTATGGGTATAACTGTAGCTTTTTTAAGGCATGAAGGGAATACATTTGTAGATATAGACAGATTGACCAAGTATGTCAATGGGAAGGTCAGTTCATTTTGTAGTTGATTTATGGTTTTATTTGAGATTATGTCATTTTCCTATTCCTTCTTCCTTCTAATATACTTATATATTTTTTTTGTTGTTGTTATTTTCATTTTCATTTAATGCTTTTTCCCAATTACAATACTATATTATATCATAATAACCAACATTAGCATAAGAAACTGTTTTGGCTTACCTCATGTTTAACCTCTTGTATAACTCACCTGTATATAAATTGCTGTTTGTTTCTTACAATAAATAAATAAATGAGTTATTAATATTAAGGGATACAATTGCATTTCTGATTTCAGTATTGGTTACATCAGTTAACTTTAATTTATCTATCTGGTTCATGTTTTCCTTTTCTTCTGGTAAAATGCTAGTTATTGGTTGTCTGATTTTCTTTGCTAATTGTGACCCTATATTAGTAAAAAATTCGTTTACGTATTCGAGAATTTTGTCCGGATGCTTTGCGAAAGAGATTTGGGTATTTTCAGTTGTTAATTCCTCCATGTTCTTGTAACGGGATGATTTTTCATTTGTAATTTCATTAATGATCTTCCATAATTTGCGCGGGTCATTGTTACATTCGTCTATTTTCTTCTTATAATAATTTTCTTTGGCAGTTCGTATAACATTTTTGCAAATATTTCTGTATCTTTTGTAGTATCGTTGTATAAAAATATCACAAGGATTTAATTTAGATTTTCTATGTAATTCATCTCTTTTTCTAATGCAATTTATAACGCTTTGAGTTATCCATGGCTTAAGATGTTGGTTTTTATGCGAAATCTTTTTTTCTATTGATTTGGTATTTGATACGATGGTGTATGTTATATATTCAGTGAATTTACTTCAGGCATTATTTGCATCAAGGTTTTCCAGTAGGCTTATCCAGTTTGTATTGAGTAACTGTTGTTTTACATCATTCCATTTGGTTTCTGTCTTTTGCACGATAATTGGGTAGGGCTGCGATCTTTGTATTTTCTTTTTTTGTAATAGATAAAATTGTTGTATAGTGGTCGGTTATAGTAGAGGTGAATATGATAGATTTGGTTGATTTAATAGTCTTACTGAACATGTGATCGATGCAAGATTTGTTGTCATTAGTTACACGCGTAGGTTTATTTATCATACTTTGGAGTCCATGGGAGGCCAGTGTTTGTAGATAATCAGTTCTATTGGGATGACCATTTTCTAATATGTCAATATTTATATCTCCGATAAGGATGACATTTTTTGTGTTTTTTAGAAGATTGAGTTCATTAGAAAGCGTTAAAAGCATTAAAAATATCACTAGGGTATCTAGCAGGCGATCGAAAAATGATTTATCGACAATGTCATTAACTTGTCATCGTTCCCGTGTTCGGCTGCAGATGGCTAATGTACAAACAGCCGTTGTGAATTATTCTATGTTCGTTGACGACTGCGGTCACGCTCGGGAACAATTGCAAGTTACCGATTTTATCGACAAAACCTTTATCGATCGACCTGACCTGGCATCAAATTGTTTGATTTTGCCATAATTTTTATGTATAAAACATTTCACCGCTCAGCAATTTCATACTTAACCAAAATTCGGAAAAATTTAAAACTTATTTAACTTATGCTATTTTGATAGGAAAAATTTGCAAATGGGATTTCAAAACAAGACTGGAATGGTTGAGTTTGGAAGACTTGGATAATGAGATCCCTCTATGCGCCACGTTCAAGGAGAGAGTAGCCACCTGTCCCGATGCCGTGGGAGGTGCCCTCTATAGCAGAGCTGGTCAATTATACAACATGAGGCGACACTCTTTGAAGGGTGAAAACGCAGAAAAATTGCTTTTTATGTGCTACAACATCATGTTTTTCAATTTGGGTTAAAAACTATTTAAAACAAATTATTACTACATTCTTAAATATACTACAGGGTGGCGCCAAAATTAATCATCCAATTTTGTTTTTGAATAACTTTTTTAATAAATAAAAAAAAAAGATTTTGAGTAATAGAAAACTTTATTTGGACTTTAAAATTTTTTTCTGTTAAGTGAAAAAGATGATATTCGTCAAGTGGCTGCCGCCGATACACATTTGTGCCCGTTTTATCGCATTTTCCATGACTTTCCCGCAAAATTTCCGGTGATAACTGTTCGCATTCCTGTCGAATATTCTTTGGTGGCGCAACTGAACTGTGCATGTTATGTATCGTCGTTCCCCCATAGAAAGGGGGTGGGATAGACCCTGTCCATGCACAGGCGAACACACACCAGAGCGGTCTTCCCGCGATCCGCCCGCGCCTCCCCCATCGACATGCGTTGGCCTGAGGCGTAACCGTGCGGTCTCGATGTCCTTCCGTCCCCCCTCCGGTAACCCGACGCTCATCTTTCCTCAAGGTCTTCAAAAACTTCCCCTTCTCTCCCAAGTACATTTCTTCGAGGCGAAATCGGGGAACCGGCTAAAGGACGCGGACTTCGAGCATCGTCTGCGGTTGGGCCGATAGCTATACGCATTCTCATTGGGACTGCCCGGTGGTCTATGGAATACTTTCTCTGGCTTTTTTTAATATATTTTATTTTATTTCCGCTACTATAGTAATTACTTACATTATAACATAATCATATAACTGTTTTTTTCCTCATTACTTATTTTATTTACAGAAGGTTTCTTCGACCGGTCATAGCCGTTATTTTTATTTTATTTTTCTTTTACTAACACTATTATCTCTTTTTGATGTTACCTATTTCAGAAGAATTATTCCACGGGCTGCTACTTCTATTTATCTTTTGTATAATGTTAATGTAAGTACTTGCATACTGCTTACTAACCCCGTATGCATGGACATTGGAGGGTCTAGAGTCGTTCAAACAAATGTAGCTTCGTTCAAAAAAAGTAGAGTCTTGACGTGTGCGGTGAAGGAGAAAACCATATGTTTCCTTATAACGCCGTTGGGAAACTGGTGGGTCCCCTCCAATGTCGAATATTCTTGTTATTGATTTCTAAATGGAAGGTCCACGAATGTGCTATTAGTTCTGATCAAAGATTAATAACTTATATGGTGGGTATCCTTCAAGGCTCCAAGAGGAATTTCAAAACTACTCGGGCGAATTGGGATAACTTTGGGGATGCTCTACGTGACACTTTAAGGGGTTTTCATGACGTAGCAGCTAGAGATACGGACAATTTGGGGAATTTTTTCAACGCGGCCGTAGTATCAGCTGCTGAATCGGCTCTGGGAAGAACAAACCCAAAGACGATTATTAGGTCTCCGTGGTGGTCGGATGAGCTGACTTTGCTAAAGGGCACCTTTAAGAGAGCTTACAGAGCTTTAGGTGCCTCTAGACGGGTTGGATGTACGGAGGAGGAGACATCCACCCTCAGGAGACAACTAAATAGCTCTCGTAAAGCTGCTGCTAAACGAGCTGCTTGGCATAATTGGGTTAAAGATGTTGGTAACTCTAACCCATGGGATATTTGTAGCGCCATTGAAAAAACGGGTAAAGGTTCTGATCGGTTTTTATCTAGTGTTATCGACAATGATAACGGGAACGTTGAGAGTATTAACGTGGTGACTACTCTCAATACACTTCTGGGAAAGTTAGTTCCCTTAGATTCAGTCATTGGGGAAAGTGACCACCTCCAACAGATTAGAAATCAATCACGGATTCCTCCAATCCTCTCCCAGGAGGATAAAATTTATAAAATAACTAGAGCTGAAATAGAAATTATAATTAAAGGTTTGAGTCCTAGGAAGGCACCAGGGCATGATAAATTGAATAGTATAATTGTGAGGTATGTATGGATCCATGCCAAAGAAGAACTTTTTCAGGTTATGGAAACGTGCATGAGAAGAGGAGTTTTCCCTTCTGTATGGAAGAAAGGCGTGCTCAGGATCATACCTAAAGGGAACGACAAAGAAAGAACTGATATTAAAGCTTATCGACCAATAACACTTCTTCCTGTATTGGGGAAAATATTGGAAAAAATTATTCAAAATCGTCTACGAGAAACATTAACACCATCATATGTACATCAATATGGATTCGTCCCAGGTAAGTCCACGGAGCAGGCCATTATGACTGCGCTTGACTGGGTGAAGGTCTGCAAAAAGAGGTACGTAATCGGTATCTTCTTAGATATAACTGGTGCCTTCGATAACGCGTGGTGGGAGTTGATTTTAATAATAATTGTCCAAGAAAACTTTTTCAAATATCTTGCGATTATTTTAAAGATAGAAAAATTATAATTTCTTTTGGTGATTGCATCATTGAAAGAGATGTGAACATGGGTTGTCCCCAAGGTTCTCCCCTTGCACCGGATTTCTGGAATATTTTATTCGATGACTCCTTCAGGTTACCCTTACCTGAAGGCACTATTGCGATTGATTACACAGACGACAAATTGTATTTGGTCTCTGGGGACAGTAGAAAAGAAGTTGAAAATAAAGCTGAAGAAGATTTGAATATGATTCTTAACTGGGGAAAGGGAAACAGACTGACTTTTGCTCCCCATAAGACCGTGGATCTCCTTATGAAAGGCTCCCTCAGTAGAGGTAGAAACCCTTTCATAAAAATGGGAGATACTGCAATCCGTTTAGTAGAGAGTACTAAATATTTAGGCGTTACATTAGACAGATCGTCCTCGTTCTTGACTCACGTTAAAAGCGTTTCTATAGTAAGGCCCGGGATCTCTTCTTAAAACTGAGAAGAATCTCAACTGCTGAATGGGGTTTACGTTTCCTTGCGCTCCGTCTATTATATAGATGCGTATATGTGGCACAAGTCTCATACGGTGCCTGTGTATGGGATCATCGACTCGGTAATTCACTTATTCATTCAGCGCTTAAAAGGGGCTGGCGAATCCCCTTACTGGCGCTTTCAGGAGCCTACACAACAGTATCATAGGATGCTTTGCCAATTTTGGCAGGCATTTTGCCAATTGATTTAGAAATTAGGGAAGTTCTGACAAAGAAGTGTCTGAAAGAGGACAACCTGTAAACCACCTTGGTATTGAATTGTAAACCACCTGGTGGAGCAGTGCCTCTCCCTGAACTTCTAAAGATGATGAGAATAAAAACGCTGAGTGAATGGCAGATGAGATGGGATAGATCGAATATGGGAAGATGGACCTTCTCCCTCTTTCCATCAGTTAAAATGAGAATGGAAGGGGTATATCTTTTAATGGACCACCATATCACCCAATGCTTTCTGGGCATGGGGAGTTTAGAGGTAAACTTCACAGACTGGCTCTATCATCCCATCCCAATTGCGCTTGTGGTGATACCGACCAAACAGCCGAGCACATTTTGTGGCACTGTGAGATTTTGACATTTTGAAATGATTGATGGTTTACAAGTTATTACGAAACCTGCTTGGAATATAGACCTCGTCTCGAATAAGGTGAACTTTGAGTGCCTGACGAAATTCACGAAAGTCTGGGTTGAGAGATGGCCTGTTCTTAGAGTCGCTGAGTAGCTGTAAAATAACTTAGGTACCAGGTGTATTTTGCTTCTGAATTCACGGACACTCTTCATAATTCCTTTACATTAACCGCTTGGATTTATTTGTTATGATTTATGTGTTTTGTGTTTCTGTAAAATGTTATTTATTTTATTTTATTAACATTTATTTTATTATATATTATGAGTTATGTGTTATATTTTACATTTGCGTTATGTTATTTTGTTAACTATATTTTCAAAAATGTATATAATTGCCTTGCGATTTGTTTTGTTTATAATTACTATACTACCTGTTAATTTATGCCATGTTCCTTGTTTTGTTTTGTTTGCCTTTAGCTATTTCAATGTTTTTCTGGATGAACTGAACTCCAAATTTTTTTTCCTATCCCCTTATGGGGTGTGCTGGACCTCGTCCCTGCTTCCTCTCTTTAATTACATTATTAATTTTGCAGATCCTTCTCAAACCTATCTGCGCCTCTCCCAATGACATGTGCAGGCTTGAGGTTTGATCAGACGACCTTGACTGTCCTTGTCCTGCCTCTGACTACCCAAAGCTAAATTTTCTTTTAGTCTTCGGGTATTTTACCCCAAATATTCAGTAAACATTCTTTGAGGCTTCACTGAGTGGTTGACTAAGGGACACGGAAGCTAAGTGTAGTTTATGGTCAGACCGAAAGCCATTCATATTTTTTGTTGGTACTTGCCAATTGATTTGAGATTTATTATATTACTTATGTTCTCTATTTTATGCAGGTGCTTGCAGGTTTTTACATATGCAATGCCGCCTCATGGAGCCTCATGAATGAGTTTTTATTTTGCCCTGTTTAAGTTATCTTTGTCTTACTAACCTATTTTTTTGCATACTGCTTACTAACAACGTATGCAAGGATACTGGAGGTCTAGATTCGTTCAAAATAAATGTAGCTTCGTTTAACAAAAAATAGAATCTTGCAAGAGCCTTGAAGGAGTAACCACCTGTTACTTATACCAGGGCGGGTAAGAGATGGATAACCTCCACTGTCGAATATTCTTCTTAAGGGCTGCAATTGTCTGAGGCTTGTTGGCATAAATCCGCGACTTCAAATAGCCCCAAAGAAAGAAGTCTGGGATGGTTAAATCGGGCGATCTTGCTGGCCATAGCAAATCGCCAAAGCGAGAGATTACGCGACCAGGAAATGCTTCCTTCACAATATCCATTGTGGCTCATGCTGTGTGCATGGTTGCACCGTCTTGTTGAAACCACATGTTCACCAAGCCCCGCTCATCCAATTCCGGACGTAAGAAGTCGTTTATCATGGCCCTGTAGCGTTCGCCAGTAACAGTGACCGTAATGCCAATGGCGTCCTCAAAAAATACGGCCCAATCACTCCTCTCGCGTTAACTCCGCACCACACAGTGACTTTGAGTGGACGTTATGACTTTTCGTGCATCGCACGCGGATTTTCAGTGCCCCAAAAACGAATATTTTGCTTATTGGCGTAACCGTTTAAGTGTAAATGCACCTCGTCGCTCATGATGTCTTTCGACACAAAATCGCTAAAAGCGTTAAAGCTTAAATCGACACAATTATTCCACGCTCTTGCGGAGTATAGCACTCCATTGCTTGTCTGTTTGTATTCTGCAGCTGTCTAGTTCACAAATGTCAAATATGATTGACGAACATTCGCAAAAATTATAACATATTCCGATAGGGTGATTAATTTTGCACCACCTTGTATATTATGCAAAAATAGTGCATTTTCATTTTTTTCTCAGATTATCTATTCTCGGTCTCGGCCGAGATTTTAATTTATTCTCGGTCTCGGTCTCCCCCACCAAGGCGGCTTTGATGCAGCGCTGGCGCCCCCGTTAAGCATCACTGTTTGACAACTAACCTCTAGAACTAGAATACATTTTTAATGTAGTTAGCTGTGCATATGGATAGTAACATTTTGTGTAAGCATTTATTAAAATTCTTATAATATTTTTCTTTCCAGGTAACAAAACAAAATCTTGTACTGTAAAAAATTAACAGATTTTTCAAGGTTTTTATTTCGCAAACTACTACACCACTTGAAGTGTGACGTAAAATAATATGAGTGAGCGTCAGTTTAATCTTGCATAAACAATGCACTTTTAATTCCAGTTGTATGATGTACCAAATGGCTTCTGTCTAACAACGCAAGCACTTGAATGTCGGTTATTTGTTTTTTATTTATTTTTATTTATTAATTTTCAACGCCCTGATGGGCTTTTACATGACAAGTTTATGATACAGAGACAGTTTTTTTTTAATAAAAAAGATAAACTATAAAAACATAACAAGTAAACATCATATGAAAGGTAGGTATACAGATAAATTTAAGGAAAGATAGTGCATTACAATAAAAGAGAAAGTATCTTAGTTGTGAATGACATAGAAAATAAATTAGATGGTATGTTAGTAAATACAAAATTTACAGGTGACTGATTAAATGTCATAAATAATACATGACAAAATGCAAGATACATAAAAAGAAAACGTTAACAAGTTTTTTCAGAGAGATAGAAATACACAAATATATGCAATAGACCCTACGTGATGCTCCTTAGATATCAAAATATTCTACATAAAAATATTGTTCAGATATTTCTTGAATAACGGTAAACTTGTATTAAATACATCGATATTTGAGGTATATTTGTTCCCTAGTGTGTGTAGTCGAGAAATTGATGCCTGTGTGTGGTAGTTGGTTAGAGAATTATTGTTGCAGTTTGCCTTGTCGCTCGAGTTGGTACCTTAAAGTCAATGAGATGCAGGAGTTCGCAACAATCTAATTCGGAGTGAATAATTTTAAACAAAAAAGTTAGGTCGTTTATTTTTCTTCTGTTTTCTAAGGAATGCAATTTAAGTGTATTTAGTAAAGATGTGTAGTTAATGTGTTAAATAGGTATGTGTAACTTGAAGTAAATAAATCTAAAAAATTTGTACTGCACTCTTTCGATATTTCTTATATGAATTTGATAATATGGGGACCAAACTATGGAATTGTATTCCATATTCCAGCATGCTGCGTACGAGTGACAAATATACGATTTTTATAACTTCCAACGAATCGAAGTCTTTCATTGTTCTGATTATAAATCCTAGTGTTTTCATGCCTTTGTTAGTTATTTGTTGTATGTGATTTATAAAATTTAATTGCGAATCAAACACAACTCCAAGATTCCTAATTTATTTGACTTTTTCTAAGATTTTATTATCTATTGTGTATTTGAAAGAAAGTGGGGTCTTTGTTCGACAAAATGTTAGTGTCTTACATTTATCGATATTGAGGAATAAGTTGTTTGCGACACACCAATTTTGTAATTTGACGATGTTTGACTGTAAGATTAGGCAGTCACCTATATTAGATATTTCTTTGTATAATTTGATGTCATCGGCAAAAAGCAGAACTTCTACATCGTCGAAACAACTTGTGATATCATTTATGAATATTAAGAAAAGGATGGGGCCAAGATGACTCCCTTGTGGTAGACCACTAGTTGCATGTAACAACTTAGATTTAGAATGTTTAATTTTAACAAATAATATTCTGTTAGACAAATAACTTGAGAACCAGTCAAACAACTTGCCTCTCAGTCCTAAGGCATACAGTTTACTAAGTAATAATTTATGTGATAATTTGTCGAAAGCTTTTGAAAAATCTGTGTAGATACTGTCAACTTGTTTTTTTTTTGTAAAAGATTCTGTAATATAGTTATGGTAAAGTAACAGGTTAGTAGCAGTTGACCTACCAGAAACGAATCCGAGTTGGTTTTTATCAATTACTTTTAATATTGATGGATAAATTAAATCGAGAACAAGGGATTCAAAGATTTTCGGGAGTTGAACCATTACCCAGAATTACAGAAAGCAGTTCAAGCCATTATTGATGTTCCAATTGTTATAGTGAGTTAAGTCTCAAAAACGCTCGTGAAAGGTGTTTTATTTGCTATTATAATCAATGTAATTTTACTGAGTACCATCCACCTCTCTATACTTTGTGACTGTCATGGAATCAATAATTCGATAAAAATTAAAAATTATTAGTTATGTCTTTTTGTTTAGGAAGTTAAAAAAAGCAATTCTTTTTATTTTAAGTTCCGGGTTGCTACCTCCTTGCTTCTTGTACTCATGATATAATTCTTAATAATAATACACTTGATATTATATTCATTTTCAGCCCTTGAGGTGATTTTTCATGAAAGCGGCGCTTTATAAATCAGCCAAATATTATTTTTTTTTTTCATTTATCCAATTTACCTTTCATTTCAATTTCCATGCATATCCTGAAATACAAGCACTGAATTTTTGCACACTTGATATACCGTCTTTACCGTCTTTTTGTACCATATTCCTGCCCATGCCCTCACTGTGCCTTCTCAATGCCCCCTATTTTTTTCTGAGTCTTTTACTGTCCCTCCTGAAAGTCTCAAACACCCACAAGAGGGCGTTATGACCTATGACGTACACTATATGCGCGTTTAAGATCGACTTAGGATGTATTCAAAAACCAACTAGGCATTTTAAAAGCAAAAAGCAAAAAACACACCATTATCAAATAAATACCGCACCTGACATATATTTATGTACAATTGATTATTTAAGTACTAACTTATACCTAACTAATAACTAATAGCATTTATGTACACTCCCCTTCTATACACAAGCAAATGCTTTTAAGGCCCCGTTCTCCGCACAAAAAAAAACCATTTCGGACGAGTCGTGAAATTTACTTTTAACGCATTCGACAGGAGGTGTATCTGCAGCGCGCGTGTCAATAGGAAAGCGCGCGCATTATTATTACAAAAAGGTCTGGTTTGGAACTTGGCTAATAATTAGTATCATTTCAAATATGCGTTCCCAGAGAAGTTGATAATATTTGTAGGGCTGCCACAATTTTAAAATACACATTATATTTTTGAAAATATCTGTTATTTTCTCAATGTATTACGTTAGATTACCTATAAAGTGTAATGTACACTTGAGGTGACCGTTCACAAAACAAAGCTATATTATTTATTATAACGGAACTACTATTATCATTGTTTCTCTTTAATTTCTCTTATCTATTTGGGAGACGGGACGGGATGGGTACTGCCGCGCCGCCCCGGAAAACATTTTTTGGATAACCAACACCCCTGCTGTAGGTCACCCAAGTGGTTTGATATGTTTGGTGACTTAGCAGGGGTTCCCGGGTTATGGGATGAGGTATCAATTTGGAAGGCGACCATTGCCGCCCGGCAACCATTCATTGGATAACAGAGGTGCCCGGGTTCATGGGGTGAGGCTTATCTATTTATTGGGTACTACTTTTTTTAAAAAGAAAAAGAGTCATAATTCGTATTCCCGGTTTACGAATAACCTGACAATTTGAAAATCTCCTACCAGCATCATAATAAGCGGAAGATGTTGCTTGTGCATTGAAAGAGGAATTGAATCCGCGACATCTTGACCCGACCCATTTTTCAATTTTCAACTAAGTAAAGTGCACATTTTAATCATATTTGTTTATAGTTCAGTCAATTTTTAATTTGAGAGGTGGGAATGGGTACCGCCGCCCCGGGAACCTTTATTGGATAACCAAATATAATAACTCTATAAGATAACTCTGCCATAGGTCACCCCAAGTGGTTCGCTACGTTTGGTGATTTAGCAGGGGTGCCCGGGTTCATTGGGTGAGGTTTGTCCAGGTCTTGGAGGCGGATGACCAGGACATACTGAACCCGAGATTCCTACCCAACCCTTAAACCCTTTTCCTTCCCAGAACTCTCCTCTACTTCATTTCCTTAAAAAACCCTCCACACAGCATCATAGGTGAGCATAAAGACGACATAGGCCCTGAGGGAAATTATGTTCCTCAGGGCCTCCTGTGTGGAGCTCATGTAAAAAAAAATTAATGGTCCAAAAGGAGGTGTAGAGTGCACCTAAGCGATTCCTTCAGAAACTTGGTCAGGGTGCTTAGGGTGTGAACATACTAAAAGTTCTGACGTCTAGGTGGTGAGCTAGGGGAGGGAGGGGGGGGGGGGAGAAGGTTCAAATTTTTGGATTTACGCGTATATCTCGGAAACGGTGCATTTCAAAGGATTTTTCTTAGAATAAGTCAAAGCTCATAAAATTATCTACAACTTTTATTCTATACGTAATTTTCGAAATCCCAGCCGTTTTTGACTTACACGCTCCACAAATGTAGATATTTTCAAATAAAATCATTTTACCTCACATTTTTCATCAAACATTCCTTCATATCGTCTAAAATATTTATCAAAGAAAGAAATTTGTTTGAAAGAAGTTGTAAAAAATTTAATTCCCTTTTAGATAATATGTATGTAAAGGAAATATATTCCCTTTAAATTTGAATCCTATAATGTCAATTAGAATGCAATCATCGATTGTCATTTGTTTTGTTATTCTATTATTTGATTGTTAGAAAAAAACCATTCAAAGTGATATTAATAAACATAAATGTCGTTTTTTAGTTAAAAAAAACTTTGCAACACAAGTGTTTTATTTAGAAATTAATAAAAAGGAATTAAACCTATCAACATATTATAAAACGACATTTCGTTTTAAACCAAAAATGGAGAAAATTCAATTCGAATTTACGCTATTACCTGGATGCGATGGCAGATCAAATATTATTAGCATTACAAAAATAGTCACAAGTGATGGAAAAGTGTTTACAATACCAGAAATGCTACGATCCGCCAGCTATCACGAGGAGATAATGAAAACTAGTGCTTTTGGAAAAATAAAAAATAGTTTGAAAAAAAGATACCAGGTTAGAAGAGTCTGGTTAACCATGACAGAAGAACTAAAAAAAACATATGTAGACGAAGATGGAAACCTACAGTTTGGAGACCAATACCTCGAAGAATTGGACGAAAAAAGTTTACAAGTACATCAAAAAGAAGATGCATTAGGAAAATTAATTGAAAAGTTAATGGAAGATAAGCAACAGAGCTTAAAAAACATTGCTGAGAAGTTTGTTATAGAAAAATTCTGCACTAAAAATACAAATGCAAGCCAGTGGATGGAAGTGTTTGAAAAAGAATGTTTGCGGTTTGATGTGACCATGGATGGAAAAAAAATAGAAATACTCAGATTGTTCATGGATAAATCTTGTATAGACTGGTACAGTTCCATGATTATAAAACTAACAATGAACTCAGAGTGGTCAACATGGAAAAACAAATTCTGTGAATCATTTGCAAACAAAGGATGGAACCCTGTCACATACGCACTATCATTTAGATACAAAGATGGTTCTCTGTTGGATTATGCTATGAGAAAAGAAAAACTTCTATTGGATGTGAGAAGATCAATTGACACCGGTACTTTGATAGATCTTGTTGCTTCCGGACTACCAGAATTCATACTTAACAAGATCGATAGAGAAGGATTACAAGATACTGTAGATTTGTTTAATGAAGTAAACAAGTATGAACATATGGTCAACAAAAAAAGATTTATGAATAAGAAAACATTTGGAAATGCAGAACATAATAAAAATGGGGGTAAAAATCCATGTAAAATTTGTGAAAAATTGAATAAGGGCATTCGTTACCACCCTGAAGCTACATGCTGGTTCAAAACAAAAGAGGATGAAAAATTTAAGAGAAATGCCATTAAACATGTAAACAATTCAGTGATAGAAACTGAATTAAATGAAAATGATCAAAAAAACTAATAGTAACACCATTAATAAAAGTCAAACTATTACTAAATGATAAATTAAAAATATACGGAATTTATGATTCAGGTTCAAATGTTTCTCTAATTAATTCTAAATTATTGAAACTAAAAGGAAAAGGAAACAATTTGAATGAAGCAAATTTAGTAACGATTAATGGTGTTAAAAAGACGAGTGGTTTGACAACGTTAAACATAAAAAATTTTGAATTGGAGAATAAAGTTGATGTGTACATTATTGATGAACACAATTTCAAGTATGATTTTTTGATTGGATTAGACATGATAAAAGACTTCAAACTTATCCAAAGTGAAGACTTACAAATATCACAGAAACTCTGCCTAAATAATACAAATAAAAAAGAAAAATATTCTACAGATATGAAAACGAATACTAAATTTAATCATATAGAAAAACACAGAATTAATTTTAACGAACATGTTAAAGAAGAAGATTTTAAAATAACAATGAATCATTTAAATAATGATCAAAAAACAGAAATAAATGAACTAATAGACAAATACACATCAGTGTTCGCGAAGAGTAAATATGATGTTGGCACTGTCAATGGATATGAAGCGAAGATAGACTTATTAGTGGATAAATATTGTAGTAAGAGGCCTTACAGATGCAGTGTAGAAGATAAAAAGGAAATAGAAGAGCAAATAGCAAAATTATTAGACAATAAACTGATAGAAGAGTCGTACAGTCCATTTGCTGCACCGGTCACTCTAGCATTTAAAAAAGAAGAAAACAAAAGATCCAGATTATGCATAGACTTCAGAGACTTAAATAAAATAGTAATACCTCAAGCTCAACCATTTCCATTGATTGAAGACCTAATGACAAAGACCAGAAATTGCAAATTTTTTTCAACGCTGGATATAAACTCAGCCTTTTGGTCTATTCCATTGCGGATTGAAGACAAAAAAAAAACAGGATTTGTAACACAGGAGGGACATTATCAATGGACCTGCCTGCCTTTTGGATTGAAGACTTCTCCGGCAATTTTTCAGAGGATATTAAGCAATATATTGAGAAAATATAAACTAAACGAATTTGCTGTCAATTACATAGATGACATTCTTATTTTTTCAAAAACTTTTGCTGAACACATTGATCATCTGACAAAGCTGCTGAATGCAATCAAAACAGAAGGTTTTAGATTAAAATTTACAAAATGCACATTTGCATCAGATATGGTAAAATATCTGGGTCATATAATTCAGAATAATTCAGTCAAGCCAGTAAAGGATAATTTGATTTCAATAAAGAATTTTCCTATTCCAAAAACACAAAAGAATGTGCGACAATTTCTAGGAAAAATCAACTTTTATCATGAGTACATTCCGAAGAGTGCAATAATACTAGATCCTTTGCATAATTTATTAAGGAAAAATCAAAAGTTTATTTGGACTGATAAATGCCAAAATGCTTTTGAAACGATGAAAAACCTAATATGCTCACAACCGATCTTGGAAATTTTTGATCAAGATTTACCAATTAATATATATACAGATGCTTCTCTAGAGGGTGTTAGAGCTATTTTAAAACAGACACAATCTGATGGAAAAGAAAAACCTGTTGCTTACTTTTCGAAAAAATTAAACAGCGCACAGAAAAAGAAAAAAGCAATTTACTTAGAATGCTTAGCTATAAAAGAGGCAGTGAGATACTGGCAATACTGGTTGATAGGAAAACCATTTACAGTTTATTCAGATCACAAACCGCTGGAAAATATGAATATCAAATCTAGAACCGATGAAGAGCTTGGTGACTTAACATATTACTTATCCCAATATGATTTTCAAATTAAATATTCTCCAGGAAAGTACAATATTGAAGCTGATTGTCTAAGCAGAAACCCAGTCTTAGAACCAGATGAGAACCAAGATGAGCAATTAAAAGTTGTCAACTTAATAAAATTAGAAGATATCTTAAAAGATCAGGTCAAAAATGAGAAGATACAGTGCAGAAAAGATAAATTGATATCGAAGAATAATGTTTATTACAAGAAAGTAAAAAAAAAAGAAAAAATAATTCTATCAGAAAAATTCAGCATAGATTTTATCAAAAATGTTCACACAGATCTAGGTCACATAGGAATTAATCAAATGCAAAAAATGATAAGCTCATGGTACACATCAGAAAACATGACAAACAATATAAAGAGAACTTGCGAAAGTTGTGCAGTATGTTTAAAGAACAAATCAAGAGGTCAAAATAAATATGGATTGATGTCCTACTTGGGTCCCGCAACAAAACTTTTTGAAATATGTTCTATTGATACGATAGGTGGTTTTGGGGGTTCACGGTCAACAAAGAGATACTTGCACCTGCTATCAGATCATTTCACGAGGTTTGCATATATTTTGACGTCAAAAACTCAAAATACCAACGATTTCATCAAACTCTTAAACTCCACAGAAACTAATGACATTGGCATGATACTATCAGACCAATATCCAGGTCTTAATTCTAGAGAATTCAAAAAATTTTTGGATGAAAAAAATATTCCAATCATTTTTACTGCAGTAAACTCGCCTTTCTCAAATGGATTAAATGAAAGATTAAATCAAACGCTAGTCAATAAAATTAGATGCAAAATCAACGAAAATGACTTAAAAGTGGCTTGGACAACTATAGCCCGTAATTGTGTAAAAAACTATAATGAAACGGAGCACACTGTCACTGGTTATGCGCCTCAGTACCTACTTAACGGCACAGATGTTACGATCTTGCCAAATGAGTTAAAACTTAAGAAGACTGACATCGATTTGATTCAAGACAGAAAAAAAGCTCTGGAAAATACTATAAAGTCACATAATTACAACAAGATGATTTACGATAAAACCAGGAGACATATTAACTTCAAAGTTGGTGATACTGTTTTTGTGGAGAATGGAAACAAACTTAACAGGAAGAAGCTCGACGAATCGAGAATCGGACCCTACAAAATAATAGAAAAATTATCAAACTCAATTTACAAGATAAATACTGGTCGAAAAAAATTAGAATCAAATTTTTTCCACATCTCGAAATTAATTCCAGCACCTGCATTGATGAACCATGAAGAGGATATCGAAGATGAATGAAAATTTTTGCAATAATTTTCTTTCCCGCGGGGGGGGGGGAGATGTAAAGGAAATATATTCCCTTTAAATTTGAATCCTATAATGTCAATTAGAATGCAATCATCGATTGTCATTTGTTTTGTTATTCTATTATTTGATTGTTAGAAAAAAACCATTCAAAGTGATATTAATAAACATAAATGTCGTTTCTTAGTTAAAAAAAACTTTGCAACACAAGTGTTTTATTTAGAAATTAATAAAAAGGAATTAAACCTATCAACATATTATATGTATACATTTGCAAACTAATCTTCAACCAGTAAATATTTACAGGAATTTTAAGTTTTTTAGTAAATGTCGTTATTTTTTTATCTTATTACTGACACACCACTTTTGTTTGTAACAGATTGTGGGACATGGATTTCATTTATTATTTCATCATTTAGTTCCTAAAACAATTAGTTCAATGAATCTTCACCAACTTGAACAGCATCTTAGCAAGTTATTGTGGCGTCTCCGACGACTCCACTCCACAAAAATTGACATTATTTCACTGGTTTGTGGGAAGGGAGGATGTGCATCAAACCACTGACTGAGTTTGGCACAACCTGTTATTGCCTACATGCACCTTTTCGCTCTTTATTTATATCCGGGGGTAAAGTGCACAAACTTCGGGAGGTAATTTTGCACGACAGTACACGTAAAAAAAGAAACGAAACTTTTTTCAAAACGTTCTAAGGTAGTTACGGGTAAAAAAGTTTTGTTGTTTGTATGAAAAAAATAATATTCTTCTGTGGAAAAATAATTTTGTAAAGGGAAAAAATTGAATTTAGAAAAAAGTTATTTGTCTTTTTTACATTCACCATCATGTACCGCACGAAGTTTATGTAGAAATTTATAAAGTGGCAGCCCTAAAAGCTATCAGCAAACTACAGCTTTGCTAGGACAAGTTAACCGATGGAATCTAAATTATTAAACATTTATAAAAAGGTCAAAGTAATTACTTATAACAATGTAGTCGGTTTTAGTAAACAAGCGAAACTTTTATTTACTTACATTTACGTAACGCATTTTGGTTTTATTATCCAACGAACATCTAATAATAGGTAGTAATAATACGTATGATGATAATTTAAGATTTATTATCCAACGAACATCTAATAATAGGTAGTAATAAAATAATACGTATGATGATAATTACATATTTCCTTGTCCGTAACAATTTGGGACGCGGGGGTGTCCGGGTTTGGATCTTGGTGGCGGATGTGTCTGCCCACCAGCTGCGTGGTAGGCCAGATCGGGAGAGACTAGTTGAGGGAGATCTTGTGACCTCTCAGGCAGAACTCTTTTGGAACATCGCCTTGCACCGCATTGGGAGGGATGGATTCAAAAGTCCGTCACACCCAAACCCACTGACCCTCAAATTCCTACCCACCCCTATAACCTTATCCTTTCCAGAACTTCCTCTCCTTCCTTTCCATTAAAACTCCCTCCACACAGCATATCCAAAGATGACATATGCTCTGAGGGAAAAAAAATCCTCAGGGGCTGTGTGGGAGTTACTGTAAAAAAACACGGTAATTTTTGGAAGCAGATTTTTGTTAGCAGTTTGATCCGTAAAAATGTATTATTTATTATTATGTCCTATAATTTTAATAAATGAGCAAAATAAAAGCTTTTGCATTCAATGGTCATTTAAAAAAAACGTAATTTAATTTAAAAAAACTTGCCCGGGAATTTCAGTTTCCGAAGCATTGGAAATAGATTTATTTCCCAAAGTACGCATTCTGTAAAAAATAAAACAATAACTGTCACCTTTGTTATATAATACACAAATAAATTGAAAATTTATTTTTATAATAAATATTACATAATAGTAAATAATACGAGTATGTATTATATTAATAAAATCAAAATTTTATTTTTTTCTTCTTACCTTATACATTCCATCATACGTTCTCGATTTTGGAGATAATGTTTACGCTTAGAAATACGACTTTTTTGTTGTTGTCTTACCATTTTCGCAAAATAATATTATTATTTACGTACGTGTATATTAAACAAATCATTAAACGTAGGACTACACGTCTGTGTGGCGAGCTGTCTGGACAGCGAATGACGAATATTTGAAAGGCACATAGGTTACACGCACGTTAGATAGAGATGGCCTGTAAATATTATCTTTAGAATTAAAAAACGTAAGCGCCTGTTGTTAAAATATTTAATTAATCACGGTTTATTGAAAAAAGAGCAAAAATCTCGCGATAATTGTCTTTAGTTTTATTTAAAGAAACGCTGTGAATTTTTTCATACATATAACTTGTAAAATAACTGAAACAAACGTGTTAATAATAATTTTTGTAGCATACTTTGTGATTTTTTTCTATCGAGGGAATTTTCTATAATTTGCGTTTCGGCGCGATAATTGTCTAGATATTATCTTCAAAAATAACATATATTTTTTTAAAAGCTTAAAAACTTCAAATGTTTAAGGGAGATTTGTAAGAAATCGGTAGAAATTGGGAGAACCGAGGCTTAACATGTAGGCACTTGAAAGCATGAACGTATCCCAACACTTTCCAAAACAGGGACCAGTGGCGTCCCTACTTGACTATGCATTCCATCACCTGTGTCGATTTTAGAGCTTATATAATGTTAGTATAGGCATTGTGCGTACACGCGTCTGTTCTACCTACGTGTGTGATTGACAAAAAAATCACCACAAGCAAGGCCAAAAATGTTGGTGAATTACACCAACATTCGCGGCCTGCATACCAATTTAAACTCCGTCCACCACCACCTTTTTTCTCAACGCCCCAACCTACTATTCCTGTCTGAAACGCAGATAGCCGAGCCTGTAGACGCCTCCTATCTGGACTGCCCGGGCTTCACCCTCGCAAGCAAGTTCAGACCTAAAGGAGGTGTCTGTCTTTATAGTCGAGCTGACGTCAACTGTGTGCGACTGTTGAATCTGGAAAACTCCAGATTCGACGTAATGTGGGTACGCGTCAATCTTGCCGGTACGGTAAGATTCTACGCGTGTTTATACCGCTCACCGAACCTTAGCGAATCAGACACGTCCGAGCTCTTCAAACATTTAAGCGACACTATTGATGACCTCTTGCCCCGCTACCCTATGGCAGAGTTTGTGGTCCTGGGGGACTTCAATGTTCATAACGAACCTTGGTTGAAGTTCTCAGGATCAACAGACTCGGCTGGAAGCCAAGCGGAATCCTTTGCCCTTTGCTACGGATTGGAGCAAATGGTTCAGGAGCCTACAAGGGTTCCTGATGTCCAGACACCGTTCCAATCTGTTAGACCTATTTTTAACTACTGTGCCACACGGTTACAGTATTGAAGTCACAGCGCCTTTAGGATCGTCCGACCACTGCCTGGTGACGACATCAATCCCTGTAAACTTCAGACCACCAAACGAGAGGCTGAAGAGAAAAGTGTGGCACTATAGGTCAGCAGATTGGTTCGGTCTGCGGGCACATTTTAATGCTTTCCCGTGGTCAGCTGTCTGTTTTCGGACTTCGGATCCCTCAAGATGTGCCCAGAAAATTGGTGAGGTCATCACATCCGCGATGGATGGCTTCATCCAATCTACTGTTAAGGAAACTGGTGTAGGCTCAAAGCCGTGGTTCAGTCGACAATGCGCTGAAGCAGTGCGACGAAAAAACGCGGCTTACCGAGCCTACAACACATCTAGAACATCCGAAGACAGAACAGCTTACAACAAAATGGCAAAGGAAACCAAGAGAATCATAAATAGGTCAAAATTCGAGCACGACCAGCAGATCAGCAGAAAGCTGACTGCATGCTCGCATGGCAGCAGGCAATTCTGGTCGCTTGCGGGCTCAATAGGTCGCAATTTCTGCAAATCCAGTCTGCCACCTCTTACCAGACCTGACGGCTCACTAGCAAACACCGCCACCGAAAAGGCTAACTTACTAGGTAAAATGTTTGCGGATAACTCAACCCTCGATGACCAAGGTGCTGTCCCGACGTCGGTTCCTCACTGCGGTTTTCGTATGAAAAAGCTGAGGATCCGGCATCGGGAAGTACTCCATGTTTTACGAGGGCTTGATGTTAATAAAGCTAGTGGGCCTGACGGAATACCTGCCCTGTTACTGCAAAGGTGCGCTGCAGAAATAGCTCCAATTTTGACGAAGCTTTTTAAACTGTCCCTGAAGACTGGCTCTGTGCCCTCTGGTTGGAAAAAAGCGGTTATCCATCCTATTCCAAAGAAGGGTGACCGCTCCAACCCGGCCAACTACCGCCCCATAGCGATCACATCAGTTCTGTCTAAGGTGATGGAACGTGTGATCAACGACAAACTGCTCACATACCTCGAGAAGAACAAAATTATTAACGACCGTCAATACGGATTCCGGCGGAACCGCTCGTGCGGTGATCTTCTCGCGTATGTGACGCATGTTTGGGGGCGATGCCTGGAACGTTTCGGTGAGACCCAAACGGTTGCACTGGACATATCCAAGGCCTTTGACCGGGTTTGGCACCAAGGACTTGTCAACAAACTGCATTCTTACGGACTTCCCGCATCCTTGTGTACGTGGATTGTCGACTTCTTGAGGGAGAGGTCGATTCAGACGGTGTCGATGGTTTCACCTCTTCCTCTCACTCGATAAATGCTGGCGTCCCGCAGGGATCGGTTCTGTCTCCAACTCTGTTTTTGTTGCACATCAACGACCTTTTGTCATGTGCACCAATTCACTGTTACGCGGATGACAGTACAGTTCATGATAGCTTTTTGTTTGACAAGCCCCCAAAGGGCTCACAAACTCCAACAGCTCGTAAGGCTTTGAAGCAAAGAATGGACGGTTACCTCAGGAGTGTTTTCTCTTGGGGTAAAAATAATCTCGTTGAATTTAATGTTTCAAAGACCCAATCTTGTCTGATTACGTTTAAAAGGGATCGCAATGAAAATCTAGTCTCTTTCAACGGAAGCAATCTTCCGAACAGGCCCTCCATTGATATGCTTGGTGTAACCCTAAGTTACCAGCTCAGGTATGGGGGCTCCATCGAAGCCAGAGTAAAGTTAGCCTCCCAAAAACTGGGCGTACTGTACAGGGCCCGCAGATACTTTAATAGTACACAACTGCTAACCCTGTACAAATCGCAAGTGCGCCCCACGGTTGAATTTGGCAGCCACCTCTGGTCTGGAGCTCCAAAATACCTGAAAAATACCCTCGACTCTGTGCAGAAACGGGCGGTCCGTTTGATAGATTCTCCCATCTTAACAGACGGATTGCAATCTTTAGAGCACAGGCGTCGGGTGGGAATGCTATCCTTGTTCTACCGGTATTACAATGGAAGATGCTCCGAGGAACTAGCATCATTGATCCCTTCGGCACCGGTGCATAGTCGGGAAACACGCCAAACGCGTGCCCAACATTTGTACACAGTTGACATTTGTCACATGAGAACGGGTCGTTTCTTCGACTCGTTCTTGTGTTCAACAGCTCGGCTGTGGAATGATTTGCCGGCCTCTATGTTTCCTCCTTCCTACAACATGGGTCTCTTCAAGACCAATGTTCATTCCTTCCTCTCCTCAAAAAGACCCTCCACACAGCATCCCAGATGACATAGACCCTTGTTTTTATTTTCCTCAGGGCCTCCTGTGTGGAGTTAATGTAAAAAAAAAAAAGTGGAGGTCTTTCTTCGGCCAGACTCCACCCCACAAGCTATGAGTGAAGCAGGCATTAAGTGCTTTGTGGCTCTATATGGGGGTGACATCGCGAGGGATACTTTGGATTTCCTGAGGTATAAGAAGTTTGTCACTTCAACGAGCATAAACCTCGCCCTTTTGCCACCGACGGAAGATGCCGCAGGCCACCATGCAGCAAGGTGCTACCTCCAAGTGCAGAAGTGGCGGGGAGTCAACTTGAATTCCACTGAATGGGGGTGGAAGCTGTCTTCTCAAGGACTCATCCCCATCCCCACCACGATGGATCCCGCACCTCCTGCCCTTCTGCGAAAAATTTCATGTAAATGCAAGAAAGGATGCTCTGGGAGCTGCTCGTGCAGAAAGGCTGGGCTCCACTGCTCAGTCCTCTGTCAGTCATGCGGTGGCAAATTGTGCATTAACGTCCCGGATGTGGAGCTGAAATGCTCGAACAATGAAGATGACCCGACTACAGACCAGCCTTTCCCAGCGTCCATCACAGATATCGAGACACCTTCTTCGTGCGAGCCTAATTTGGCAACCAAGACACAATACCTACATGATTTATATTATTTTATTTTTATTTTAACTTTATGAGTAAAACCTCAAATTGTAATATTTAATTAAATGAAGACAATATAAGCGAAAATCAATCGAAAATCTGGAAACAGAAAAATCAGATAAAAGATATTGACACCTCTGGGATATGAACCCAGGACCTCTTGCATTCCGGGCAAACGCGCTAACCACTGCGCCACGGTGCCGATATTAATTTCGGTCACTTTTAACTGTATCATACTTCGACTAAGAACCACCCACATTATCTTCATTTTCTTAACGCATGTATTATTGGCAACTATCTTTATGTATGATTGCAAGATTCAAACCCGAACTAAATGCTCTCTAGATAGTGTCTGGATAAATATTTATCCATTTTATTTTCATATGCGACATCTATTGACTTTTTCTGCAAGTCTAGGATGAATATTTTATTTTAACTTTATGAGTAAAACCTCAAATTGTAATATTTAATTAAATGAAGACAATATAAGCGAAAATCAATCGAAAATCTGGAAACAGAAAAATCAGAAAAAGATATTGACACCTCGGTTGGGGTTCAACCCCCCCCCCCGGAAAACTTAAGACATCAATAATATTAAAATAAGGAGAGGCGAGCGGCATAACTTATTTTATTACTAATTATTAAACTAATAATGTATTTTGGATTCGCCCTCTACAGATACTAATATCTACAGCCTGTATGTCGGACGAATATCTACAGCTCATATGTTGAATAGAGTGTTGACTAATATCTACAGAGCGTATGTTGGACTTATCAGCTAAATGGTATTAGGGATTTTTACATATATACTTAGATAAATTAAGTTTTTTAAACTGCATACGCAATACAACGTTATTCCAATATGCTATACATAATTGCAGATCCAACCTCTGCCAGTGCTGTAGATATTCGTCAACACTTTGGTTCTCATAGATATTAGTCAGCAGTTTGAGCTGTAGATATTCGTCAACACTTTGGTTCTCATAGATATTAGTCAACAGTTTAAGCTGTAGATATTCGTCAACACTTTGGTTCTCATAGATATTAGTTCGATTTTTCAGTTTTTGGAATACCTATAGATATTAGTAGACGCCTCCCCCGCAGTCGGCCATCATTGATTTTCCGATCGCATTCGGTAACCTTCGTATATTTTCCTGCCGTATCGGTACGGTATTGTTATGTATCCCCACACCAGTGATGGTATGTCAAGGGAAATTTGACTAGATCTAGGGGAGAAAAATATTTTTTTTAGGGAAAAGGGAAATCAGCACAAAATCTAGGGAAATGTCGAACTGGTAATTTTATTTTATTACATATGACAATATTACTGGTATTATATACCTATATGTTTTCTGGAATTCCCATGAATCTTAAATATTGTTGATGTACTTATAACCAATTTTGATATTACGTATCTAAAAAGATAAATGGGGACCTCTGAAAAAAAATAAATTTATGCATTAAACCGCTTACTCGTTAATACTAAATACTTTTTATCCAAACAGTTAGATTAAGATACGATTTAGATTTTCACGGCCAAAAATTATTTTGTTATTAGATTTTGGGGTATTATGCCGGGTTGCGCTACCTCCTTCTTTAGCCAACGTTTCGGACAGCGTTGCAGTGTCCATCATCAGGGCAGATGTGTAATAGTTAGGGGTGATGTTAGTACTTATCTACTTAGGAGCGATACCGTGTCGCCAGCTCCACTCCTCTACGAGCTGGCGCTACAATATACTTCAACTTGTTTTTTTGCGTTTAGCCTTGATGTAACCGTCAATTACCGGATACCAAGAACTATTGAGTTCAGCTCCGACGTCTCTATTAATATTTATAGGATTTTTGTGAATTTCAATTGCCTCCGTAATCAGGCGTATACAGGCGTAATTGCTGAATACAATGTACCAACTCCGTTTTGAATGTACCAACACTTTGTATACGCCACAGAATAATGTCGTGGAGCGTTATAATCAGACAATAGGTACCGCTCTCTCAATTTTAGAAAAAAACTGATCATCGTAAATGGGCGAAAGTTTTACCACGGGTACAAACAGCTTTAAATAATTGCGTAAATTTTTCTACAAATTATACACCATATTTTCTCATGCATGAAAGAGAACAAATTCTATATGGTAACTTACACAAAATTATAGAGTCTTCAAATACTGCGGCGCAGGATACAAGACAAACAATGGAAAAAAAATTAGAAGAACTAATCCCAATATATGAACAAGTTACTGATTCTCTATTTAAAGCATATAAAAAAAGCGCTAATCACTACAACCTGCGTAAGAAGTCTGTGGTTTATGCCGAAGGCGATCTGGTTTGGAGACGGAATTTCGTACAGTCTAGCGCAATCAATTATTTTGCGCAGAAGCTCGCGCCTCGATTCGTATGTAACGTTGTTGTACAGAAAATTTCTGATTTAGTATATAAATTAGCATATCTGAATGGGAAAATCGTTGGTGATTTCCATGTTAAATCAAATTAAATGGAAAGCATCTAACCTAGCACGTAGAGAAGTAGCTACCCTCTATGTGTAAGATATAGATGACTTTCGGTTTATTTATTGTCTTGGACGTGGGTTCTTTTTTATATCAATAAATACAACATGGATGATTGGATTGATGGATTGCTAAAACATGTACATTTTAGGATATTTCTACGTATTAAATTAACAAAGACATTTGCTCAGTGAATCGCAAAAATTTATGTAAAGAGAATTGTCTTTTCTTTAATTTAATGTAAAAAGTAAATTCCTGTCTCTATGGATTTATCGAGACAAGTTACAAATTAGTATAAGATATAATATAAAGTAAATTTAAATATAAGGTAAATATATAATAAAAAAAAAAAGAAAAAAAAAAACAATTCTCCGTGATTACATCGAGAAAAAGTGTCTTTTTAAAAAATAAAAATAAAATGTGTCTTTGCGATTGTTTGTTTATTTTTTAAAAAATATGTTTATATAGCGTATTCAGATGTGTAGCGTAATTTTATATGATAATCTTACTAAATTAAAATAGAGTTCTATAATTTTAATCATAAGTGTAACAAGCTTAATTGCTATATTGATTCTAACACTCTGATTTCCGAGTGATGGGCAGATTACTGCTTACATAAATATAGGCTAATTTATATCGTTATCGTTTACTATTAAACTCCTAAACGAGTTTTCTATTCCTTATAGTTTTTAAATATCACGAAGCATTATTGAATTAAGTTTGTATAATATTAAACTCATTATTACTTTAATATCAGAAAAACTTATGTATAATATCTCTAGCTGCAGTCTTAGATTTACTTCAATGGGCATTAGGGAGGAATTCTTTAAATGGGCAATATTCTCCGAACATTTACAATTTGTGTACAAGTGAAGTGACTGGTGCAGTGATTTATATGATGAATTGATTATCTCTTAAAGTGTACCTATGTTTAAGAAAAATGTTGAACTTTTCTATTTCCATTAAAAAAGGAAACAATTTTTTTTAAACTATTAAAGCCATGATATATATGTTGTATACTTAGTAATTCTGATGTAATATAAGTATGTTTATTTGTTTACAGTAAAAAAAAAAAGTGGTTTGCTGCAATACCTCTACGGGCGTATAAGAACAATAAATAAATAAATAAATAAATAAACGAAAAAAAAAAAAAAAAAAAAAAAAAAAAAAATACCATTTCGCGTATATTTTGGGACTTCCGGAATCCCAGAGGATATCGAGATGGTGTTGGACAAATCTATGGCGCTACTGTACCAAGTTCAACATTAGCTCCGTGGATTTTGTTAATTTAAAAATAAAATCAGTGCTTAAAAACCAGTGCAATAGAATATAACGGACATATAAACAACTGATTTACAACGTATATTGTAGTCACAGTGAAATGATAACTTGATTGCCTATAAAAAGTGAATAACTTTAATAGTAAAGCTACCAGATTTTGTGACAAACGAACAATAACTACGGGAAAACTATTACCAAAACTAACAAAATCCCGTTAGGAAGTGACTAAATGTGAATATCAGTGAACCTTTTGTGGTCTATTTACAATTAACAGGTGAAAATAACCTAAATCAGCACTTGTCGATTCGGCAATTTATTGTCAGTAAACTAATTGAAGCGCCATCTGTTGAAACTTAACTGTATTACGTCCTACAGGCAGCACACAAAATACGATAGATATGATACGATACACATCGATAGACAGCCACACCAACTAATCCAAAGTAAACCAACAGAGGATACCACTCGGAGGACATTAATAATTCAGAAAAAGACCACTAGAGGACGCTACCAGTACCATAAATAAAATTGTACACATTTTAATTAAAAACCATCTCACAAATCATGGAGGAAATTATGAATGCTCTTCGTCACATCCAAAAAGAGTTAGATGAACAAAAACTCACCATACAAAAAAGCGGAGAAAAAGTCACAGAACAAGTAACACAAAATATAAATAACATTATGGAAGAAAAATTTAGAAAATTAGAAGAAAAATATGACAACCTCCAAATAAAAGTAGAAAATCAAGAGAAACGTCTTTATTTCTTGGAAAAACAAGCAAGACAAAGAAATATTGTATTTTTCGAAATAGTAGAGAAAGAGTCATCATACTTAAACTTGGAAAATACTTTGGTTGAATTTATTAAAAAATACTTTGATTTAAAGATTGAACGAAGAGACATACAAGAAATAAAGAGAATTGGAAAAAAGGGAGAAAGACCTAGACCAATTGTTGTCACTTTTTCTAATCTAGGATTGAAAATCGATATATTTAAACAAAAAATTACACTAAAAAACACAACATACTACATAAAAGAAGACTATCCACGTCATATATTAAATAAAAGAAAAGAATTACAAGAGCAAATAAAGATTGGGATAGAAAAAGGAAACACTGCCATAATAAAATATGATAAACTTATAATACTGGATAAAATCAGGAACACAGCGAACAAGAGAAATCTCTCAATATTCCCTGAAAATATTCATATTCAAGAAAATAAAACAAAAAGAATAAACAACAACAGTCTGGCTCGAAAAACAAGGTCACAAGGTCAAATAGTGTCACCGAAGGAGCTAAAAAACGAAGCATGTTGAACTTCTTGACAAATACAAATACAACGAATAAAAATGCATAGCAACTAACCCCCTCTCTTCACACCGATGCCACAAATAAACAAACTTCAATAAAAAAAAACACAAAAAATCTTCCAACCCGGCTGGTCACCGTGGAAGATTATGACCAAAACCCTCCAAAGATACAAAACTCAAGCTCAACCTTAAAAACTTCGAAAAATCACACAAAGTTAAGCCGTCAATTAAAAATTATAACATACAACGTCAACGCCCTGTCATCATACGAACGAATATATAACTGGAAGAATGCTTATGTAAAATTAACTAAGATATTATGGAAATTTAGGAAGTTAGACGACAGGGCAACAAAATAAAAGAACACAACACTTTTATACTTTGCTACAGAAAGGATCAAATGGCATAAACATAGCACAAGACAGACAAAATGGACAAAATGGAGGAGGCCTTGACCCAAACCGGGGTTCTTGTTAATTCATCAATATTTTTTTAAACATATACTTATATTACTAACATAATCTAAGCTAACTTACTAATACAAAGCAAATTTTAGTTTATTATAATATTGTAACTACCAACTATTGTAAAACAAAAAATAAACAGGCTTATTATTATTATTATTATATAGCGTATTCAGATGTGTAGCGTAATTTTATATGATAATCTTACTAAATTAAAATAGAGTTCTATAATTTTAATCATAAGTGTAACAAGCTTAATTGCTATATTGATTCTAACACTCTGATTTCCGAGTGATGGGCAGATTACTGCTTACATAAATATAGGCTAATTTATATCGTTATCGTTTACTATTAAACTCCTAAACGAGTTTTCTATTCCTTATAGTTTTTAAATATCACGAAGCATTATTGAATTAAGTTTGTATAATATTAAACTCATTATTACTTTAATATCAGAAACACTTATGTATAATATCTCTAGCTGCAGTCTTAGATATACTTCAATGGGCATTAGGGAGGAATTCTTTAAATGGGCAATATTCTCCGAACATTTACAATTTGTGTACAAGTGAAGTGTGTAATGGTCCGCCACTCCTGGCTTTGACACCAATTGTGATGAACCCTACCTAATTGATTTACTTTTCTAAGCTTCTACCTCGTAGTTCAAATCTCGTAGCTACGTTCATAATTCTACCCTTATGTCCTACTGATCACACCCCTAGGTATGATGGCCTGACTTATCCCTCTTTCCGGTTTGTTTCTACCTCAGGCTCGTGATTTTTCTAACCCCTATACTTTATAATCTAGCTGAACTTACCCTATTTTCTCAAATCCCTGCGATTTTCTCGCAGTAAAGAAGATTTAAGATTTTTTTTGTTCACATTATTTCTATATTCTTCGTTGTGTATTTTTTTTTTAGAATTTACATCTGTTTGCATACTTAATATGCACACATATGTAGAGAAGATAATGTATTACGTGTGGTAACCCCTAGATTCTTTTAGAGAAAGTGTGAGAATTTTCCGATCTATTTAGTTATTATTATTTTAGTATATTAAACCGAGTTTGATAAACTAGCCTCACCCTTAAACCTCGTGTCTACTTGATTTCCGTAGGAATTTTGTTTGTTTATTTAATTCTTCCTATCACCGCTGATGCGTCGATAACATAAACCAACAGTTAATAAATTAAACATTTCAAGAAAGAAAACCTTACCTTTGTAGGATGGTCGTATTTGAAGGTCCAGTTTTATCACTCGAAGTCCTTGTCTGCAACTTCCCCTAACATAGTGTTTTGTATTCATGGTTAGTATTCGCAAAATTGTTGAAAGAGCAGGAATGGATGGACATGGATGGATATGGGGATAATATGTTTGCTGAAAAGTCGGCTCCTCCGCTATCCAAGTGAAGACCGATGAACAACAATTACAAACCGGATTCTCCCCAGTACGTTTGCTAGGCTTATCCTTAGATCCGAGTTTTACCCTCTTCAACGGGCGTCTCATGCTATGAAAGGGGCCCTTCACGCCAGCAGGGGGAATACCTAGTCTTCATGCCGTTTTTCTGTCTTACTCCGACTTCCGTCTCCTCCGGATTGAATTTTACTCTACTGAGTCTAGAAGGGGTATTACATGTCTTCCCTTATCATGCCTCTATCCGTTGAATGTGGCGTAAGCTTGTGACGGGCAGATCCATTGTCCCGCGTGACCGACCCAGCGTTACACTCCACCTCTGACTAGCTGACATAAAACGCACCTCGTGAGCCTTATGTTTGCTTTCAGGTTCGACAAGGACTTACGGTATGCAAATAACCTGTGTTAGGTATTTAGGATTGCGGGTGATTATGGATTCTTGGATACCTATTTCCTATAAGAAATTTAAAGAATGAGATAAATCAAGTTGTCATTGAATCAATGACCTCCTGAATAATTGTGATGAGCTCCCTTTGACTTTGAAGCTAGTCGCGGTACTTTACATTGCGAAATTTTGCACGCTGAACCAATGCTACCTATTGGCGATCGCTCTAGTATAATCAAGTTGTTTAGAATTTAGTGAATTTAACGTCGATGTTGCTATCACATATTGAATGCAGATTTCGTCGTAAGCTATAATTGATAAACTTGTCCCTTGGCATTTATACTTTGTTTTGTTTATTTGTTGATGGCATCTAGGTGACTGTGTCAATGGATGATATTGAACTCCAATCGAAATTTTAGATACACAATCGAAGGTCATATAAACATACCCTAATCATGCTGGCGAAAGGAAGCTAATAGGTATTTGTTTTACAAGTACGCTAGGATGCCAAAATTGATTTAGTGATGCGTTTCTATCTAATTATTTGTTAAGTATTTGTTTTATTTAATGTATGTGTTGTTGTTAATTATTTCTCCCTCATCTTATTATTGTCTTTATTTTGTAATTTTAAAATATGGAATGTATTGCATTGCACTTCCCCTGCATACATACTGGAATAAATCATTATTATTATTATTATTATTATTCAAATATGCCAATGTAATTACCTAAAATTGATTGAGAGGTACATTTCTATTAAATCGTGTAGTACCTAATTACATTGCGCCAATAGTTAATTAACTCCGATGAACGAATGAACGATAAGGGATAGATACATCATTTTTTATGGTTTATTTGTTTACACTTCACATAGACGACCTTCGGTATGCTGACCTACTTTGGAGATTGTTTATTTCTACGGTCATTGTCCTTTTGAAACACAATTCATTGTTTAACTAATTCTTTTATATTTTATTTGTCCTAGTTTTTACCCAAACATTGGTCGTTTAAGCAGGTACTTTGCTAACCTAAGAGGTATCTGGATGACCTAGTTTTAACTAAGGTATAACTTGCTTGACCTTGTTTTGAGAAATATAGGTATTTCGGTTACGAATCAAACTGATATCTTATGTCGCCGTATCCTTATGCGCGCTTAAATAAACAATAGACCTACCTAACTAAAACAAGTACTTGTATGACCTAATTTTTAAATAGGTATTTCCTGTTTGACCTGATTTTTGAGACGCATGGATACTCTCGCACACGAAATATAGAATAAAGAGCTTCCTCAATAGTCATTCATTACGTTCTACGCGCCTCGATTCGTTTTATATGAGTTATAATAAATTAGCGTATTTACCTAACTGAAGAAAATACCTTCATATGTGTCCTGATTCTAAAGCAGGTATTTCCTATTTGACCTACTTTTGAGCAAGTGAGAATTGTTATCAGTGTGTTAGTGACAAAACTTTAAAGCTCCGATTGATTTATTGGTGATGCCGCCCGTCCCTTCCTTCTCTGTCTCTGAAAATAATTAATAATTGGTTAAATCTTACCAGCCTCGATCGATTACAATTTTTCAAGTCGGGAATTTTATGACAACGACACTGTGATCAAGGCTTCCTTTTTTTTGTTTCCTAGCTAACGGTTTCCTATCGGCCTTTTTGATAAATGACTCTGATGATGAAAAAAACTCTTCAAATATCTGTCTATTTAAGATTCACTTCGGTATTTCACTTAGTTTGTCAACCTCGTATTAACTATTGTTTTTATTTCATTCAATTCGAAAAATGATTTATCAAATTGCAATTCAGATGTTTTAATTTTAAAATCCGGAATTTGGTAAATTATTATTTATTCTGAATATTTTAATATCACTTTAAATTAATAACAGTAGATACGCACGTTTTCAAGTGTTCGAATTATTATCACTATTGTTTATTGTAATTGGTTATTTAAATCACAATGAAATTTTAAGGCATCTTATTGTCGTAAAACCATGAATCGAGCAATTTTTTATTGTTATTAATTTCACCGATGTTAAGTAATTTAAAGCAAAATTATAGTTTAATTATTATATCACCTTTAGTTAGTTTTAAAATAATCGCGTGATGTGTTTTCTTCTATCCGGTAAACTGTATTTATTTTAAGACACTGTATTTTTTTTGTTAAATATTAGAAAGTCAATAAATATATGTTGTAAAAGAAACCCGGATATTATTAAATTCTTATTTACTGACTTTAAACACTTTCATTATAAAACTAAACACCCGAACTTTCACGAAGTATTATTTTTAAGCACCTTTTCGGATTTTTTTTATTCCTCAATAAGAAGGGAGATTATATACCGAATTTACTCCTTTGCAAACACTTGTAGAAATTTCAACTTCTAATAAAGAGTTTTACGTTTGTTCCTGGACCCCGGTCTGTATCCCAACTCCCAACGGACTCTCAACGAACTCCCCTATACTTTATCAAACCATGGCGTTTTAAAGACTTCTTAAAGCTCTCCTTTCGTAGGAAAATGACTTCTGATCACCCAGACTTTCATAGAAAAAAACCCAAATTCGGTTCCTCCGTATACGACCTTTTGTCAAATCTCTGATAATCTCCTATCTCATGTTTTAGACCGAAATCAGTCTAACATCTCTCTCACGTAGGAAATCACATAAATTTCTTCATTGACATGTATTTATTTAAAAATTTTATGTACTTTGGTAATAAGTCATTGTTAATGTGTTTGTAATCAAGTTTTATAGGAATTCTATAATCTAAACATTACTTTAGAGCAATGTTAATTTTTATTGCCCTTTTTAATCGCTAATGGGCCTTGTATAAATAAAAGGCATGTTCGGATCTTCATTGTTTTTGAAAACAAAATACATGTGTGGTCGACAACCATTTCCTGCGTCCACTTTGTCAGTAACCAAGCTCAATTATGTGATCCTTTCAACGGCACAAATGACATAAAACGGCCATTTTTGTTGCATAAAATCATCCGTAATTTGTCCGGTATTGTTACTTGACCCCAGACACTTAACAATACTAATTGTATTTCCTTTGAGATTGCAACTAGCACACCGAGCCACCCTCTCGCATGCTCTATGCCCCCAACGAAACCACCATCTTTTTTATTAAATTTTCTTCTAAAAATCGTCTTTCTAATATCTCTGCTTCATTTAGAATTGATAACAATAATTTTCCACTGTTTTATGTATATATTTCATTTTTCCTTTCGTCAGACTACGTTAAGCATCTTTTCCTGCGATTTACTTTAATTGTAGAGTGACCAAAATGTACTGCGGTCTTAGATATAATTTTCTCAATCTCCTGTTTATTGTGAATGGTGTTGTCAGAACAGAGTAATCCTTATATCGGTACCTATTCAAGTAGTTTCAATTAGTTTTCTCTTGAGATATTTGGTTCTAATTACTTCGTTTCACCGTTCCATCACCATATAAATAGGGTTTTCCCCCTTTCCCAGGCTTTTATCTTCAGTTTTGAAATATTCCGAGATTCCACCCGTTTTTTGCCATCATTCCAGGTCGGTTTTAATTAAATCGTCCCCTGGGACCATTCATGTTACGTTTTCCGTGCCCTTATCGGTGATATTTATTTTCAACATTCCCGTCTAAGATTTTTTTGTTTCCATTTGAAACTTTTGGCGCCCAAAACCTCCAGTTCTCGATCTCGCCTTATGTAAACACGATCCGGGGTCAATAATCCTCCAATCCTTTGTCTAAAGGTTTGTTTATTATACAGTACGTTCACCCTTCGTTCCTGTGAGAATTTATTCAAGGCCGCTCAATCTGATCAAAGTCCACTAAAAATCTACACGCCTCTAATTTCTGATTGGTTCAGATTATTATTAATCGCTTTACACAATCTCTTATTGGTAGAATTTAAACTTTCTTTGTTCTTGAGATAATTATGATATGGGGCTTCCCTCGCTTCAGTCTTTATACAGATCTTTGTAATAATTCCCAACTGCTCGGACAGATGTCGCCGAATGTACCGAATTCTCTACATAGTATTAAGGAGAAAAAAAATTTCCTTGTGGGCTTCTCGTAGGTTGAACGCTAGCATCCATCACAAGTGACTGGTGCAGTGATTTATATCATGAACTGATTAGGTCTTAAAGTGTACCTATGTCTAAGAAAAATGTTGAACTTTTCTATTTCCATTAAAAAAGGAAACATTTTTTTAAAACTATTAAAGCCATGATATATATGTTGTATACTTAGTAATTCTGATGTAATATAAGTATGTTTATTTGTTTACAGTAAAAAAAAGGTGGTTTGCTGCAATACCATTTCGCGTATGTTTTGGGACTTCCGGAATCCCAGAGGCTATCGAGATGGTGTTGGACAAATCTATTTTTCGTTGTGCGAGAAAATTTGGAAATATTACGGTTTGTTATATAAAAGTTCACTATTATTTGAATTTTCTGTTCTCCTTCTGTTTCCTTAATCAAATAATTGCATTAATAATATTTAATATTTGGCTGATTTATAAAGCGCCGTTTTCATGAAAAATCATCTCAAGGGCGCTGGTACTTTTTGGTCAATTAAGGGTCGGGTATCAAACCGCGCTGACGCTGCAGTTAGGTATTTCTTGTACTTGTAGACAAACACGGCCGCAGCTGACCGCCTGCGTCTGACTAGAGGAGATGTGGGTATACTAGACACTACGGACTTAGGAAATAAAAATACACTTGCTTTATAAAATTAAAATTTAGTTCCTACTATAATGGATACAGCTTAACATACTAAGAATCATATTGTGGAATAGCGAGGATAGCTCATAGAGACATTTGCGCCTGGGTCAAACTGCCCATTCACTGCAGTTAGGTATTTTTGGTAGTTGCAAACAAGCCCGGCCGCCGCGTTCTACTGTGTATTTCGGTTAGATTCAGGCACGGCTGCTCAGCATTTTGATAAAATACGGAATAAAAATACACTTGCTTTATAAAATTTTAATTTATTTCCAACATAATTGTTACAGCTCGAGAGACTATAAATCATATTATGCAAGGGCAAGGATACATAGACTTTTTTTAGCCCCTGGACCTTTACAGACGTCTTAGTTTTTGACTCAATGTGACATAGAATCTAATGGTGTTTTGATGTGGAAAAAACTTTTGGTTCATATATGGTTTGTATAATGTTATTAATTTTTTTATAATTTTACCAGAAAATAATGGGTGTGAATAAGTTACAAAAACCAGTTTTTACTGTGCCTTAGAAATTAAAAAACAGGTAGTTTTGTTTTTGAAAGTTTATTTATATGCATACAGATTTTTTTAAGAAGAAGTTGAGACAAATTTTTATAAAACAACTAAATGTTTTATTTTTATTTTTATGTACCTTACAAAGTCCCAACTGTTATCAATCGCCTGGGGCCAGTGATTGAGATATGTTGTGAGGCTAAATAAGGTGGGAGGGAAATAATATAGAGGAAGTACCTGGCTATTCAGATTTGGTCATCACACACGGCTAAAGCCATTTCAAGCAACGTATCAATTCTGAATAGTGGTCTTACACCAGGGCGATTCATAAAGTATCTTCCACTCTGTTTTTTTTTATAGAAGGCTATTGAAAAGTTTTTTTTTCTTTGTATAAAACACGCTGTAACTCGTGTTGTGCGTGTTACAGGTAAAATTGCAAATGTTATATGTAAGTTCAAAATAAATTAATAATTACCCACAACTATTATAGTTATTTCACAGCATTATCCAAAAATAACAAAGTTACTATTATATACTTGTTTACTATTATATAATTTTACAATTGAAAAATGTCCTCCACAACACAGGTGCATTTCTAGCGTGAAGGACATTATACTATACATTTGTAATGTAAACTTATTATTAAAAAAAATACAAAACAATACAGAGTGATAAGTGTTGATAAGCTTCTCATTTATTCATAAGACTGTCATTTTGTAATGACATCATCCTTTCTCCAGGTCTATTATCGATAGTTATAAACATTCACAAAAGGTGTGGTAGATCATTCATTATAGCAAAAAGTTTACATGGAAGGCCATTACTCAGGCCGCTAATGTTTATTTAAAAAACTTACATGTTCACTGATAGTTTCTGTTATAATGACGTCATTTATATTGCTTCTGCTGCTTTCCTAAAAAAACATATAAAATAAATTTATTTGTAATAATACAACCCAGAATTTACCCAACATCGAAATTCATTCGATTTATCAATGGATCTGACAGTCGTTGTTTTCAATAAAACTTAGTGACAATTTGAACGGAATCGGTAGAGAATTCAAAATGGTCGTCGAAATGCATTTTGACATTAAATTCGAGTTCGGTGAACCTCAAACTCCTTAAACCTGATTTTGAACCAAATCGTCAAAGTACTTAAGATATTTAAGATGGATGCCAAAATTTTGCATTTTGACATTAGATCCGAGTTCAGTGCACGTCCAAACGCCCTAATCCTGATTTTGAACCAAATAGGTAGATAACTAGCGAAATTCAAGATGGATGCCGAAATGTTGCATTTGGACATTAGATCCGAGTTCAGTGCTCGCCAATACTCCCTAATACTGATTTTGAACCAGATCGGTAGAGAACACGAGAAATTCAACATGGATGCCGAAATTTTGCATTTTGACATTAGATCCGATTTCAGTTCACTTCTAAACGCCCGAATTCTGATATATATATATATATATATATTTTTTTTTTTAATTGTACAACAGATTTTTATCCAATTACTGTACAATTTTCTCATTTTAACAGTCTTAACACCTAGGAAGATGATTAATATACAAAAAAATCTTAAGGCTATCTAAAGAAGAGTTATATATATCTAGTGTTTCCGATATTTCGTTCAACAGCACCATTCCTCTTGTCATGCTATGCTGTACTAGAACATCTGTTCTGCCGTATGGTATTTTGAACAAGTCGTGTCGACGATTACGGCTGAAATTTTCAGGCACGTATAAGTCATAACATTCCAAGAGGAATGGGCTGTCAATACGATTATGGATTATGTTAAAACTAAGAATTGCAAGATTTGCATAACGTCTAGCTTCCAAGCTAAATCTATTTGTTGCCTCAAGTAATTCCATATGGTGCTTGAATTTCGGGTACGTTCCATTCATCCGCATATAGACATACCTAAGGAATTTTTTCTGAACTTGTTCTAGCATATTAATATATTTCGCTTGGTGCGGAGTCCACACACCACTGGCATACTCCAGCTTACTTCTTATGACTCCATCAAACATGGCTATCATTGCATCTGGGTCATCAAATTGCTTACATATTCTGATGATGAAACCCAGGAGTTTGTAGCATGCTGGAGTGAGCCGTGATATATGATCCGAGAATGTCAGTTTGGGATCAAAGACGATACCGAGATCTTTAAAGCTATTGACTCGGCATAATGTTTTCCCTTTAATGTTGTATTCAAAAACTATGGGCTTCTGGGAGCGGGTATATGTCATGGTTACACATTTTTTAATATTGAATTCTAATTTGTTTTTTACTGACCATTCTGCAATAGCATCAAGGTCAGATTGCATTTTTAAGCTGTCATAGTAACGGATTATTTCCATCAAAAGTTTGAGGTCATCTGCAAATAGAAGACATTTGCAATATTTTACACAAACCTGGATGTCATCTATAAGTATAAGGAACAGCAAAGGACCAAGGTTTGAACCTTGGGGAATACCTGATAACGTCGGGAATTGTTTAGATTCATGTCCATTTATTATTACATATTGACTTCTAGATTTTAAATAGGACGCGAAGAATATAAGTGTTTGTTGATCGAAACCAAGTTTGTACATTTTAATTAGTAAAATATCATGATCAACTCGATCAAAAGCCTTGGCAAAATCCGTATACACTAATCTATTTGGTGTCTCAAGTCCAGTCCGACGGCCACCAATCGCGAAAATGTTAACAAATTTGAAACCGTGGATTTTCTTGGCATGAAACCGTGTTGGTTTTCTCCTAGAAATGGCATAATTTGGTGATGTAATTTCTTGTAAATAATCATTTCAAATATTTTTGGTATAGTTGACAGTCCAGTCCGACGGCCACCAATCGCGAAAATGTTAACAAATTTGAAACCGTGGATTTTCTTGGCATGAAACCGTGTTAGTTTTCTCCTAGAAATGGCATAATTTGGTGATGTAATTTCTTGTAAATAATCATTTCAAATATTTTTGGTATAGTTGACAGTACAGCTACTGGTCTGTAATTCCTTATATCAGACTTGTCTCCAGCCTTGAAAATTGGGCTTACACGCGTGAGTTTCCAAGAATGAGGGAAACACCCAGTCGATATGCTAAGATTAAATATATAGCTCAGCGGTTGACAAATGGTTTTTGACATTTGTGCAATTATATTAGGGGGTATTCCGTCTGGGCCTGCAGCCTTGTCGAGCTTTAAAGTTCGAGTACAGGAGTCTACTTCCTCTGGACAGGTTAGCTCAAGACCGATTTTACCAATATTCCAGGGCCTCTCGGTTCGAGCCAAATTACTATATATATATTGAACCAAATCGGTAGATAACTACAGAGAAATTCAAGATGGATGCCGAAATTTTTAGATGTCAAAATGCAAAATGACTTTAGTCCACCTTCAAACTACCTTTGATAGAAATCAGTAAAAAAATAAAATTTTGACATTATTACCTTATTCTCATTTTCTTCCAGTGGGAGGGTCTATTTTTTATGGCACGGTAAGCAAGAATTCCTTTATTTTTACCCATTTTGAAGGCACCTGAAATTTAAAAATAAAATCTGTAAAACTGTAAATCAAGTTAAAAATAATTTATTAGATAATAATAAATATATTTTATTTCTACTTACCCGGTTACTGTAACACCTATCTCCTCAATGATTCCTTCAAAAATCGAATAAACAGCGAACAAAATTGCTGCGAAAAAAATATGCGTGCTCTCGCCTTGACCGCTATCTCACAACTGAATGAATTCTGTGAAATTCAACCGTTATATAAGACATCGCGCGGCGTATTATTTTGCCATACATTTTTGTATGGCGGAGGAAAGTTGAAAAATTCAGAAAGTTTAGGCGAATTACAATAAAAATCTAGATACACTGAAGTGCTTTTAATTCAATAGCTTGTTTTAACATAATGTTTACTCTGAGATTACGGAAGGATTTTTGGTAAAAATGTTTACAACAGGTTCAGGAGAGATAATCGCGAAGGCCTTTTTCAACGTTTTAACTTATGTTGCAGTATGTATAACTTATAGAATTTGTAAGATTACAGTAAAAAAAAATTTAATCACTAGTAACTTTACACATTTTTCTAACTACCTGTATATAATTTTCTAGTATTGCTGCTACGAGACGCGGATGCTACTGCTAATGCGGAGCGATGTTTTCCAAACCCGACCCTTAAGTTGCAACACCAATTACTGGCATAGTAATTATGATATAATTTTTTTTATTAAAAAAGGACTATTGATTAGTAAAAATAATATTATTGTTCATTTAAAAAAAATGATGTTTATTAAAAAAAAAAAACAGAGTTTTGGTTAAAAGTTTAGTTTGAGTCTTGGCAAAAACATCAATTTTGAATAAATATTAGCATAATTGTTGCCTTTGAGACTATAAAAAGTTAACAACAGGATTTGTATGTTTAAAAATAAAAAATTTTTTTAGTTCTGTTATTACAAAAATTATTGTAATGTATTTTCTTGTTTTTATTTCTAATAAATATATTTAAGGAATATTTGGCGAGCGGGGAAATGTTACGTATATAATTGTAACTAAGCAGGTACTTTTCCTTCCCCACATATATGGAACATTGTGGGATGTGACTGGCAACACCTTTTTGCAAGCAAGAGGGATTTTTGAACAGAAGATGACCGGGCGTTTTTGGAAATGAGCAAGCAGGAAGCAAGTCATTCCTTATTTTATAGTTCTACGGATTGGAGCTCCCGTGGACTAAAAAACGACGAATCAAAGTTTGATCGCCAGATTCATAAATTAAAAGGAAGATGGATTAACTAGGCAGATAAAATATCCCGGCGAGGATAATCCTGACATGGGAAGATCAATGGATTCATGGCAATATTCTACCAGTATTCAAGTAAGGTGTAATCCTACCTACCCTCAGAAAAAAACCATATTTGCTACCAATGGAGTCACAATGGAGATTTGCAAGGATGATCACATTTGAGGCCCTCGCTCATCCCGAGCTGCATAACCTTTGACAGTTGTCAAAGCACCCGGAAGGCGCCGCAATTTGGTATATAATGAAGATTCAAAATGCCCAAATCATGATTCCAACCTCTCGCCCAAAGCTAGCTTAGGATATATTGATTTTACCTGTTCTTTGTGCGACTCTTTTCCAATTACAATTATCTATTTGTACAGATCAATTTAAACATCTTTTTATTGCAAAACCTAACCTATGAATGCCAGCACAAAAGTGTCCACACAATCCCTGAAATTCCAACATAATGGTTTCCTGTTTCCTTATTTAAAAAAAACAGGTGGCGTCCAATTAATTAACATTAATTTACACCCCCATGTTAACGTTGGCGTTAACAATTATGAATGAAGTTATGAATTGTAAATAAACTACACGATAAATAATAAAAAAAAACTTGCAACCGAATATCCTAACATTAATTGGAAGAAGCCCAATATTTCACAAGATATTCTCAAATGAAACAAGCTAAATGAATTATATCGGATCACAAGAACATCTAAGTGCGTTCCATATTTATTGTTAATTTAATAAAATTTAATGAAAAAAGTTTTTTGTGATGGACTTTCCTTTATATTCCTTTATTTTTCCCATATTTTACAATTTATATTTACATATTTTGAAAATCATAAACAATAATGTGGGAACCCACTAAGGCGCAGCCTGTGCGTGGGTAATATAGTTAATACCCATCACTCATTTAATAAACTTGAGTTTAACGAAAGGAATATTTCCAATGAACTACAAAAACACAATAATCTCACCTATTTACAAATCTGGTGATCCACACCAAGTAACGAATTATCGCCCAATTTGTCTAATTTCTAACATAGGAAAGATCTTTGAAAAAATAGTAAAAAAACAATTGGTAAATTTCCTAGATAGTAATAAAATACTAAACAAAAACCAGTTTGGTTTTATTAAATCACTCACAAGATGCAATTGCTAACGTAACTTCATACATTTACGAATCATTAGATAAAGGTAAAAAATGTGCGGGCATATTTATTGACCTCAGAAAGGCTTTCGATAGCATATCCCATGAGATACTATTAAAAAAATTAAATGATATTGGCATAAAAGGCAACGCGATTAAATGGATCACCAAATACTTAAAAAACCGCCCTCAAGTGGTAAAAATCAATTGTATTAATAGTGATCAAGAGATTTCAAGCTTTGGAATCCCCCAAGGTACAGTGCTTGGACCAATCCTTTTTACCATATATGTAAACGATATTTTTTTTCAACATCTACATGGTCAAATTACATCATACGCCGATGATACAGTTTTAATAATAAGTGAAAATACTTGGGAAAATGTAGAATTACAGGGCACAGAAGACATCAATACGCTTAAGAATTTTTTCGACACTAATTTACTATCACTAAATAGTGAAAAGACATTTGTAATTCCATTTGCAATCCATCCAAACGACGCTCCCAAAAATTTTAACATTGTCATACACGATAACACTAAAATTCACAGCCAACATTATTGCAAATCAAACTGTACAATATTAAAAACAACAAATAAAATTAAATATCTCGGCGTAATTATCGATAAAAACCTGAAATGGAAGGAACAAATATGTCAAGTAGTAAACAAAATCAGAAAATTAATATATATATATTTTTAAGAATTAGAAATTTTCTGTCGGTAAAAAATCTATATTTAATCTACTATGCCTTAGTTCAATCCACTCTACAATACGCTATTATTAGTTGGGGATCCGCGTATAAATGTAACCTTCTTCCAATAGAAATTGTACAAAGAACAATTATTAAAATTATATTAAAAAAATCCTTAGACTACCCAACTGAACGCCTGTTTGAAGAATTTCAAGTTCCCACATTTAAAGATTTATATATTAAAAATTCAGTAATTCAAATAATAAAAGAAAAAGATAAATATCCATTTTTAAATGAAAACAGAACTCGACTTAAACATGTTTTTCTATGCCCAAAACTAAATACGTCTTTTGCACAGCATCATTATACTTATCAGGGAAGAACTTTTTTCAATCGTCTACCAGAAGAAATCAGAAGCATCAATGATAAAACCCGAATACTGCTCTCTGTCAAGAGACATTTTAAAAATATTCTTAAAAAAAAACTACTGTCAACTAATCTTACAAATATCTTAGTTCTCCATAACATTCTTTCTTTAAAAAAAAAAAAAAAACACACCATTATCAAATAAATACTGCAGCTCACATATATTTATGTACAATTCATTATTTAAGTACTAACTTATACCTAACTAATAACTAATAGCATTTATGTACACTCCCCTTCCATACACAAGCAAATGCTTTTAATGGAAGAGTAGTAAAAAAAAACCTGTAAAAAAAAATATTTTGTTGTAAAATTGTAATTATAATAAATGTTTCAATAAATAATAAAAAAAAAAAAAAAAAAAAAAAAATATAAGTTTTATTTAGTACCTAGAAAAAAACAAACAGGGGTATATAAAGCAAAAACAAAAATTGTTTTAACAGTTTGTACAAAAAGTGTATACAATAGTGTACGGTTAAATACGTTGTTGCGTGCCCCGGGCGGGAGCACCCACATTCTGCTCAAGGCCAGCTCAGTTAGGTCGGCAGAACAGGTGAAACGCTCTGCAACAGGGTTGTAGGTAGCTAAAAAGGGGGGTACATGGTTATAGGCCAACACTCTTCCTCATGTCTCGTCAAACGAAAGTTTGTCTGGGATGGAACAACACTGTATTGACGGAAATACGCAATTACAACAAGGGGCAGTAATATTCACATCAATTAACAATCACAGGTAAACAAGTATGCCTAGCTGAGTAAAACATCCTAAGCAAATCTCTCTCGTCGTCGCCCTCCCGGGGGGTGTTTACAGATCGCGAGGTAAGAGGGGACACATTACAAAATGGAGGTAGCTTCGTTACTCACGGCCGCGCGGGGAAGGCGCCCAGGAGGTGGTGGCATGGTAGCTGAGCATGTCCATGCTCAGCAGGAAACTACAGTAGTCCATCGCCAGCAGGTGGCAACAGCAGCACCTTGCTGGCCAGCTCGCGCCCACAAAGCAGGTGGTCGCGTCCCTTTTCCGTTGGCGCCGAAAGTTCTAGAACATCTCGACTCGACGCGCGGGAACAATTTGGGTATCGTCCGAGCACGGGTTACGGTGCTGGGAACTAGCACGAGACTGCCGGCTAGCGGGGTCTCCGCGTGAGTGGCGTGTTGCCGGGTCGCGAGAGCGTGGGGCGTGGGGAGAAGGGGTACGATTGCCCGGGGGGGACGGGCGGTGTGCCGCTCACTGGCGTAGGGTGGTGCCTGGGCGCTACGTAACACCTCCCCCCGCGCTCGGAAAAAAGGCGACGTGGCAATGGAGCAATAGGGCAAGAATCCTCTAGGCTACGAACGGGAATTTGAGAGAGATTTGTTGACCAGAGAGAAAACTGACTAAAACATAAAAACTAGCTTATGCCATAGGCTAGGTACAATGTTTGTCAGGGTAGGGAGGGGGTACATAACATATGAGGAACAGGCAATTAGCACATGGAGGGGTGAAACAACATAGGTATTTATGCATTTGAAAGGACAAAGACAAGGTTATGAAAATGTGAAAACAAGGACAAAATTATGAAAATTGAGGCTCTAGGTTTCATTGGTCTGGAAGCTAAGTTTGTGGTGCGTAGATTTGTTTATGGTTTCGACGAGGTGCGAAGAGTTTCGAAGAATTACGAAGAGACGTGATTTCATAGACTCTAGAAGGATTACATTATCACTGTAATCTGACCCATTTGAGATGACACTCAAGAGTACACTAGGGCCTTGGAGAAAACACTTTGTTTCGTCGTAGACGTCGAAGGTTACGAAGTGGAGACTGTGGTTGCAGTGCGGAGGCTATGGTTACGGGGGTCGATGGAGAGGAGAATCCAGGATCTGCAGACGTGCCAGTACGAATCCTAATGTGCCATTATGGTGGGCACGGATCGTGTATAATGGTTATCGGAGCATAATGTAGCCCGGAATAACTTGTGAGGGTACGCATTCAGCGAATACTGGAGAGTCAGAGTAATGATGGTTTACACATGACATGGTGTGCGTCGCTGCATGACAGAGCAAGAGACGGCAAAGGCTGGCTTGGTAGCGAGAGCAGGAACAAAACCCAGGGGCTAGCGTGCCCAAAAGGTAGTCCAGAGTGTCATTATGTATAGCGGGACAACTCGGCTCGCAGTGGCGCAACAAGACAACATACATAGGGGCGGTATGGTCCGTGCTTTCGGGAACAAATGTGTAGAAAAATGGCGGCGGGGAAACCACCGTAACCACAGCGGGGCTGCCAGGAAGTGAAGCTCAGCTTGGCTGCCGATGAAGACATCCTTCCGGGCTTCTTTTTAAATCCGGGAGAAATTATTATTAAAGCAAAATTCTTGAAGTTTACCTGCCTAGAGACCAATGAAGAAAAGTTTGGAGAGAAACAAAATGTGTCCAGAGAATAAACAAACGAGGTTTGACCACCGACCCAGAGAGAACAACGAGAGAGAGAGAGAGAGAGCGAGATTCCTAACTAGTTTACAGTTGCATTTTGAACAATATCCTTTGTTAGGATAACCTGGCTTTTGCCGAGTGACAAAATACCTTGGTTGAAAAACAACCGGCCTTTCATGGCCTATGTTAACATAAGATGGTAACATTTTCGTAGAATTTCAAAGAACAAGACAAAAAAGTCGTGAACGAGTCACGGCAAGGCAGAGAAACTGATTCATGGATAAAGGTTGTCGAAGAGACAGATGGTACGCCAAGTGCATGCCATACATGTCCAATATTCATGAATGTGCTTCATTGAAACCAGGATGAAGATGATGAGACATATGAAGAGAGTGAAGAAGAAGGCCCGTTGTGACTGGTTAGTTACCGATTCGAACTCCAAGTGAGGGCGAAATATGGTCAACAACGGATTTTCCGCTCCATAACATATTTAAGAACATGAGGGTGGGAAAAAAGGAAAGGGATGGAAAGGAGTTGAGTGACGAAACTTGCTAGGGACTGGACTGATTTCCAATTCAAACTCTATGTGAGGATGAAACGTAATCCACCAGCATGTTTCCTGACTCTTTACATTAACCAAAGCGTGTAATATTAGAAAAAAAAACAATGAGATGAGAATGAATACACATTATACCAAAAGGCCAATCTTTCGCGTGTATTTGACGAAAGGTTAGGGGTCACTTAAAAACTTCTCCTTGATTGTGAGAAAGGATAGACCCTTGCTCCAATTTCACAATCCCAGGATTTCTTTTATTCGCTTCCCAGACGACGAGTTTGGTGGTTTTGTGCCCATTCGATTAACTTCCACGGCACTATGCCCCATAGCTGACAGTGAAGCTGACAAGCTAGTCCTTTTGAGATAGTAGATATTCCTGGGCTTCTTTCCTTTTGGGAGAGAAGTAGAAAAACAGGAAGTCCACGAGCATTGTCGTTGAATAATTTGAAAAAGGTTGTGGACTACTTTGTGTAGTACGCACAAAAAGGGTTTGATATTATTTCGTTCGCACGATTCATGGTGAGTATTGTAACGTCTTCACGTGTGGTGTACAGATTATATAGGTACACAAGATACAACTCAATTATAGACAGAAGTCAAAGAGTGCTATACAATGTATCTTAAAGAAGATAACAAGGCCGATATTATGTCGTTCACACGATTCATGGTGAGTATTATTACGTCTTCACGTCTCGTGTACAGGTTATATAGGTACATAATTATAAACAAGGCGATTCTCATGACAAATTTAATGACAGACGACCAGCTCATTAACATTTAGTTAAGGGTCTAAAGTAATTGTAACGAACTTCTCGTATCATGGCGGATGTTTTAAGGATCTCTCCTATGATGGTGGATGTTGTAAGGATCTCTCCTATTGCGTACAGGTTATGCTTAAGTACAGCGAAATGAATGCTGACAACATTTGTTTTAATGTTGTTTATAAAGATTCGTTAGATTAACTAACCCCGTAGCCCGGGGGCGTACGATAGAATGGCGAAGAAGATAGACAATTTAATGTTGCTTCATATGTCACGAGCTATAAAGTCATGGCAGAGTGTATTCTGCTTACACCGAGCAATAAAAGGAAGACAGACCTGGAGGGTTTTACATACTGTCCTTGTAGGAAACAAGGGGTGATAATTGCAAAACGATGATCGAACAAATCAATGCTGATTTACGTTAAACGTTACAATTATTTGAATTCGAGAATCAGGATGACCGTTAGGTTTTGTTAACCTGTCTCGTGTTGAAACGTGTTATACAAAACATGCGTGACGTGGCATTAGAGGAGAAACAACTCAATGGTTTCGTTGTAGCAGCCAAAGACCGGATGGTTCGGTTTTACATACTTTAGTCGAACGAGCCAAAGGATTTGTGTATGACTTATAAGGGCCAACTTTAGGGTTTTTTTTTTAATAATATACAATTTCCAAAATGGAGGTGTCAATATCCGATTTTGGGGAAAAACAGAGCACGGGTGAAAAAAGGACGCCATCAATTTTTGATTTTTTTTAGGAAAAAATTGAAAAAGACTTGTGTGTGCAAGAAAAGGTAAAGTAACCATTTCTGACTTTCGTGCTTGAGACCACTATTGGGTTTTACGTACTCAAGGTGAGCTGAGAATCGAGGGGTAAGAAAAGGGTTTTACCATGGTAGGTAAAATGTGGTGATTGTGAGGATGAGAGAAAAGGTACAAGGGCGGCTGAAGCTGAGGCCATAGATAAAACGAGGCAAAAACAAACAAAACAATAAAACAAGTGACGTGACATGTCAAGACCAAGCAAGACAGACATGAGCATTGCGTAGTGTAAGGGTTGAGAGGCGACGATTGGGTTCATGACTTCCCAAACATTGTGACTCGAAGGGTGTCTCTGCTCCGAAGTGATCAGCCTCAGAACAGGTGAGAAAAAAAAAACAATAGGTAAAAAGAAAATGCTGGCAATTTGCCGTGATGGGGAAAAGAGAAATCGGTACAACCGTAACATTTGGATGTACCTATTATGAATGTACAATTATTTACAAACAGGTATAAATAAAGAGCTTGCTTTATTTATGGGGGGTCTGGACATGTAATTGAAACTTTACACGCCAGTTATATGCATGTTTATTTATTTACAAAATATTGTCAAGGGTTCGCCCGAAAGCTCACCCGAGACCTGCCTTACGCTTGAGGACTTATGCCGCATCTCCTTATTTCGGGGTGTAACTTTTGTGTAGTGTACACGCTGCGAGGGAGTAGGTATTACAGAAATGATCCTGTGGAGTACAATCCTTTGTGTAAATGTCGCCAATGTTTCGTTTACAATGTATTTTCACATAATAATTTTCGTATGTGTCTCCATGGGGTTAACAGTCGCAAACGATGCCGTGACATTTGGATGTGACCGGCGTGTACAATTGGGGATGACGTAAGCGAATTCTTGTTGCTAGGCAAGTTTTGTAATGTCCGGCAGTGGTTGATTCTGCCGGGAGAGGCCTCACCGTCGGCCTTTGCTTTCCTGGGTGGCACGCTCTGTGCGGTACTTGCATTATTGGTGTACATATTTTCGGGCTTGACAGCGCCTGTAGCTTGCGACCAATGTATTTGTTGATGGCTTCCATGTTGACAGTGCATCGGGTATGATCTTGCCGATGCCTTTGTAGGTTGAAGGTGTCCGTGATTATGTCCGAAGACTTTGATAATCACTCTTTGTGACTCCATTTTGGTGCAGGTGATGGACGGCGTGACAACTTAAATTTTGCTGGGCGAGGAGCGGGAAAGAAAAAACAAAAAAAACTTTTTTTAAAAAAAAAAAATTTTGAATTTTTTCTCCAAGTCCGAAATTAAAAAATTTCACCGTATTTTTGTTTTGAAGTGTTTTTTGGGGCTGGAGAGAAATCGGCCAGGGGGAGTCCTTACAAAATTGCCTTTTTATATTTCAAATAAGCATTTTTGAAAATTGTCGGAAATTTTTTCAGAGTGTTTTAATTTCTTGAAAATTTGGCCAGCGGTCACCTTCTCGGGGTGCATATTTTAGTTTTCACAAAGCACTTTTGTAAAAATGACACTTTTATAGAAGCACAGACTCTGAGATGAAAGAAAACACTAGGCAAAGGAAAAATTGGCCATAGATTTCCCTGTAAGGGCAGCTAGTTTAATTTTCACAGAGCACTTTTGTAAAAATAACACTTTTGTAAGGTAATAAACACTTTTGAATCTCGAAAAGGATGTGACACTTCACGGTTTATTATTCTGAACGATTGCATTTCACTTCCTTCACGGGTAAAAACGTAACCACATGTGTTTATAGTCACGGTACCTATTGTACGCAAAGGAGGGAAAGAAAAAAGAAAACATTACATTATTCACGCGAGTATCGCGTAATATTGGGTTCCTATATCATTCATGAGGAGAAAAATGTATTATTTATAACCATATTGTGGTAGGTATATGCTTTGTAACATATGAGTGAGGGGGTAATTAACATAGCATCGAAGGATTTAAACGATCTCTCACTTGACTGAATCCACGCGGAGGGTGTAACGACAGCGGACAGTGTAACGTGGGGGAGAAGATGAGTACAAAATGCTGTTAAAAAAAACAATGCTCCACGTTGGGACCAGTGTAGCGTTGAGGGAAAGGGAAAAAATGCCCCACGTTGTAGCCAGTGTTGCGTGCCCCGGGCGGGAGCACCCACATTCTGCTCAAGGCCAGCTCAGTTAGGTCGGCAGAACAGGTGAAACGCTCTGCAACAGGGTTGTAGGTAGCTAAAAAAGGGGGTACATGGTTATAGGCCAACACTCTTCCTCATGTCTCGTCAAACGAAAGATTGTCTGGGATGGAACAACACTGTATTGACGGAAATACACAATTACAACAAGGGGCAGTAATATTCACATCAATTAACAATCACAGGTAAACAAGTATGCCTAGCTGAGTAAAACATCCTAAGCAAATCTCTCTCGTCGTCGCCCTCCCGGGGGGTGTTTACAGATCGCGAGATAAGAGGGGACACATTACAAAATGGAGGTAGCTTCGTTACTCACGGCCGCGCGGGGAAGGCGCCCAGGAGGTGGTGGCATGGTAGCTGAGCATGTCCATGCTCAGCAGGAAACTACAGTAGTCCATCGCCAGCAGGTGGCAACAGCAGCACCTTGCTGGCCAGCTCGCGCCCACAAAGCAGGTGGTCGCGTCCCTTTTCCGTTGGCGCCGAAAGTTCTAGAACATCTCGACTCGACGCGCGGGAACAATTTGGGTATCGTCCGAGCACGGGTTACGGCGCTGGGAACTAGCACGAGACTGCCGGCTAGCGGGGTCTCCGCGTGAGTGGCGTGTTGCTGGGTCGCGAGAGCGTGGGGCGTGGGGAGAAGGGGTACGATTGCCCGGGGGGGACGGGCGGTGTGCCGCTCACTGGCGTAGGGTGGTGCCTGGGCGCTACGTAACAACGTGTAAAGTGTAATAAATGATACATTGTAATAATAGGTGTAAAGTTTGTGAGAAAAGTGATATAAAACTAAATAAATAGAGTTTTTAGAAACATAAAGTAAAATAAAACTAAATAAATAGAGTTTTTACATCTGTATGGTTTAGCCATAATTTTAACTCTTTTATGAAATGCGGAAGTTTAGTTGCAACTTGAATATGTTTTGGTAAACTATTGAAGGTACGAGGTCCAATAAAACTACTGTGAGTTTGCATTTGTTTTGTGAGTGTTTGGGAGGTATAGAATACATTATTATTTCTAATGTTGAATTGACTGAAGAACTCTTTCTGAAATATTAGTAATCAATTTACCTACAAGGTGTTTTGACAATTTATATTGATTTTGAATGGAGCTCTAGTATCATTGTCCAATTTTCATAATCTTTTAAACTTAGTGACTGACTTTATAAATGTTTATTGGCAATTATTAAAAATTATAAAAATCATTCTAGTGAATCAATCATAGATATAAAAGATTACCTACTTGACTATATTATGATTAGAAAAAAAAATATTCAAGCAGTTGTTAAGTATTCAAAATCCACAGACAGAATAAATAAAATAAAAATTGTGCTCTTGTTAATAAGTAAGATTGATTTGTAGATAGATATTATCTGTACCAAGTTAAATTGATTAGAGCAGTGTTTTTAAATCTTTTTGATAACGCGACCCCTTTACAGGTTGAAAAATGAAAAATGGTACAGACAAAATTTAAATACGTTAATTATTTTCTCTATTTTTTACCAATTGTAATGTCTGTGTGAATTGTATGAGTGCAAGCGAGATAGCATGCTTGCGCGAATCTATATAAGGCGATGCGTGCTAGATCCGTCCTCTTTTGCGTTAGGCAACTCCACAATAAATATTAGTACAGTACCGTTACTCTCTCTTTATTTGAGTACTACCCACTATAATTCGTCAACACTTTGAATGTAAGTCCGCTGGACATTACAACTGACTCAGCCTGAAGTAGCTGATATCACACCAATATTCATTATTACATCCTACAATCTGCAAGGAAGCCGTGAGAGTTTTGAAAGTAAATACGAGGTAAGGGAACGTACCCATACTACGTGACTCACTTTTGACTAAAACTACAGCTCACCCTCCCCCCCACCGGTGACTAAAAACCTAAGCCCCCCGCCGCTCATTGTGACCAAGCATGGTATTTTGACGACCCCCCCCCCCCCTGAACGGGTCACGTAGTATGGGTACTTTCCCTAAGTTGGTAAGACTGCGTGCGACTTTGACTTGGACGTTCCAACGCGCGCGGGCCTAATTTTGCGGCGCATTCTCGTCGCGGACGTTAGCACAGTTTGTCCAATTCTCACTCAGTTGCGCAAGGACACCGATGAGTACGTAGGTGTTATTTTTGATTTTTCGCTTGCTCCGCGCGATTGAAAAATGGATAAGTTTCTCAAAAGATTGCAGCCTTCAACATCTGGTACGAGTGCCAGCTGCGGAGGTGAATAAAAACCGAAAAAAATGACAATTCTCTTCAACTGACATTCTCTTCAATGGTATACATTAAAACTAAAAAGAGAGAAAGACTCAACTTGTCAACAACAAACAATGATTTGATTATTATTAACGTATCAAAAAAACACCACGATTTGAAATATATATTTTAAAAATAAACAAGTCCACCTTCTCACTGAAATAGTGTTTTTTTTGTGGTTAGAACCTCGCCTTTTTCCTAGTGTCCGACCGAAACAGGACTTTCTACCGAAACAGAAACCGAATCTTCAGTAGCTGTCTCAGTTTCGGCCGAAACCGAAACTTTTTTAGACATGTTAAAAATCAATTGTTTACTGAAATTTGGCTTATTTTTTACACTAATACAAACAATCAGCACGTGTAAATGAAATAAAAAACAATTTTTGAAGTAGGTACCTATGTGAAATTTTTATTTTTTTTTTGATATTGCTAAAAATTAAAAAAAACATGATAACTTCTTCTTGGAACTAATATTTATCAATAATCAACACGTATACGTACATTATAAAGGAAGGACCTCATTCATTGAGTATTTTATTTTAAATTCCGTTTACAATCCCAACATTCTTAAGACAGAGTTTCGGTGCGGCCAAAGGTTCGGCAGAAAATCTGCCGAAACCGAAACTGATGCCGAAAATAAATTTTTTTGCCTAAACTTGCCGAAACCGAAACCGAACCTTCGGGCGGTCACTACTTTTCCCCCCCCAGTAAGGCTTCGCGACCCCCCCAGGGGTCGCGCCCCTCAGATTGAAAAACACTGGATTAGTGAATCAGCCATATTTTTTTTATAAACGGAAATATTTTAACTGATCTACAAAGATCAGTTAACTGTTAAATTGGCTCCACACAAGGTATAATGTGAAAAAAATCCCTCAAGAGTCTATGTCATCTTTGGGGATGCTGTGTGGAGGGTCTTTTTAGGGAAAGAAAGGAGAGGAAGTTCTGGGAAGCAAAATGTGTCAATGTAAGTGGAAGTGACGGAAGTACGAATTCAACCCCCCCACTGCGGTGCAAGGCGATAGATCGAGAGAGACCGGCTGGAGAGTTCTTGGTTAGGCCTCCCTCAACCAATCTCTCCCGATCCGGCCCGCCACACAGTAGGTGGGCAAACGCATTGACCGCCAAGACCTAGACAATGAACTCAAGCATCCCTGCTAAGTCACAAAACGCAGCGAATCACTTGGGGTGACCTATTGCAGGGGTGTTGGTTTGCTAATAAATGGACCCCATACCCGCCTTCGAAATTGCACAATTATGTAAATATTATTAACCTTCCTTTTTGATTTTTGTTATTTGTTTTTGGGGTGTTATGCGGTGCTCCTTCTTTAGCCAACGTTTCAGACAGCGTCACACCATCATGAGGGCAGATGCAAAAACAAAAAACAAAAATACTTTTGGCCGTGAAAATCTAAAATCATATCTTACTTTTTGATAGTTGTTCATCATATTAGTATGAGTAAAATAATTAGTACATTAAATATTTAGAAGCTGTAATCATGATACCTGATTGGTGTGACCTATCAAACGAAAATCGAAAAAGAGAGGTATAATTTCAAACTACATATATTGAGTACTTTCCAACAATCAGATGTCGCAATATCCTTTCCAGTATTTAGGTACTGTAATTATTACCAATTCAATTTAATGTATAATATGTATCAGCTCTGCGCCAAAATTAAGCATTGTTTTAACACCCCAGGTAACATGACTAGCAATCATCATTAACACGGCTCAGAGTACAATATTACTTAATCTTATCAGATCTGGTAGAACAGCAAAACGTTATTAATTGTGTTTTTATTATTATTGACGGTCATCATTATTTCTTAAAACTGTGTGTGTTTAACAAAGGAAACTATATTATTTATTGCGCGCATGCTATCTATCAATGGCAGTAATACAGGGTGTCCCAAAATAAAGTATATATTTGTTTTGCTTTCTGTGTGAACGCAACTTTTTCGAGGGGACGGGTAGTCTGGCTCTTAGGAATTTAGTCGCTATGACTCATTTCTCGGGAGCGACCGCGCGTTGTGCGTGCGTGAGATTTACAAAAATGGTGATTCGGTGACTGTAGCGCGTAGAAGATTCTGCAATATTTGAGGTTTTCGTCAATTCAATGATGCGACAAGCATTCCTCTCATTCGAAAATGGGTCAAAAAGTTGGAAGAGATCGGTACAACGCTGGCAAAACCAAAATCCGGGTGACCAAGGTCATCGAGAACGGTAGAAAACGTAGAGAGTGTTTATCAGTCTTTTCGTGAGAACTCAAACTTTTCGATTCGGAAGCGCGCAAGTGCTTTAAATGTGCATAGATCATCATTACACAGCATTTTGCATAAATACCTAATGCTACACCCCTACAAACTTACTGGCTATAACCAAAGAACATGGTTCCAGCAAGACGTAGCAACATTACATACGTCCAATACGTCTCTGCCATGAGTGCGTGAAATTTTCCCTGGCAAATTGATCTCCAGGAGAGGTGACATAAATTGGCCTCCTCGTGGTCCTGACCTAACCCCTATGGACTTTTTCCTGTGGGGTTATCTCAAATCTAAAGTGTACGCCAAAAATCCCACTTCCCTGATACGATTAAAAGAAAATATCCGTCACGAAATGGCAGCCATCACGAAGCCTACCTGGCGAGCCGTCATAAGAAATTTTACTCTTCGATTAAATGAATGCCGCGAACGCGAGGGTTTACATTTGGACGATATTATTTTTCAGAAATAAATTCCCAAATTGTGTATTTTAGTATTTATTAAACATTTTTTCGATATAACCCTTACTTTTTTTAAAATCGATCCACTTAATATCAACTTTCTTTTGGAACACCCTGTATTTCTTATTATACTAGATACCAACGTAAACAATCAATAATAATAAAGAGCTTCATTGACAGAATGATATTAGTTTGTAAGGTGTTTAGTATAAATTGAGTGGATTTCATTTAGTTAAAAATAATTGTGATTAAAGACAAAATCGTAACAATGCAAGATGAAGTTGTGTCATCACCAGACCCACCTGATAGTGCCAATAGTTCAGTTGAATCCGACAAATTACCAAAGGAGTACATAATATACACAAGACGATGGTTGGTCCTAGGCCTCTACGTGTTGAGCACCGCTTTCAATGGATTGATGTGGCTCCAATACTCTGTCATAGCTGATATCATAATGGACTACTATGATATTGGTAGTACCTGGGTGGACATGACCTCCTTGGTCTTTATGATCTCCTATGTCATTCTCGTCTTCCCTGCCAGTTGGATTCTAGACAAATATGTAATGACTTCCTTCTTCAAATTTTACACAAAATTATGATATATTACCCCAATACTTTTTAAACTACAAGAGACATTTTGACAAATAATTTGATACTTTTATTGATTAATTAATTTTTTTAGGTGAGATAATAAAGAAAAACCAGACAAATTGATATCTGGTAAAGATTTCAGCATTCTGTTCGCTCAATCTTGTATCACAAGATGATATTAATATTATCTTGGGCAAAGCGACATAGATGGCGCTGGGATTGATATTGTCTTTTATCTTATATTGCGCCATCTCATGTTGATGGTTAGCAACAAACAGTTATACATTATACATGTCACATTCTTATCAGTACAATGAAGTAGGTAGGCTATAGTTTGCGGTTCCACGACAACTCAGAATCATGCAACTTCAACACCCCTATGAAAAGTCAATAAGAGAGATGAAAAATAGCCCATAACCTAATTTAATGTAAAATATTTAACTATTTTTTTCATCACTTTTAATGACTTTTCAAATTTCAACTTTTCTCTTAATGACTTTTCAAAGTTGATGATTTTGAGTTTTCCGGTCACCACAGTTTGCAATTTCGTCAGCCTGCTGCTATTTATTTTTGCGATTTTCCCTGTCGAAATTTTTCAGGTTTTGTCAAATCGAAAACATAAAAAAACTTTAAGCAATAAGTCTCTTCGAAGAAAAATCATAAAAATCTATTTTTATTTTATAAGTCCTTATAACATTTATTATGCATGGAGGCATATAAAATTGCAAACCACTCAAGTTTAATGATTCATTGATTTCAATAGGCAACTTGCATCACACTTAAAAAAAATGGACATAATTTTATGGGTGCGAAAAAACGATAATTACATAGCCGAAAATCATTTAAAAAAAATTACGCTTTCCACACGAATGGCACAGAAGAATAACGAGGCATACCAAAAATATTACATCTCATAAATATTTTTTTCCTTGATCCATCTTATTGATCATAAATCATTATAATGTTCAACGTCTATATTACTAAATCCAATGTAATATACTTGTTCTTGTAAATTATAATAATAATAAGAATATTATAAAATGTGATTTTGTTAAAATCAGCTCCATTACCATTTTACCTCTAAAAACGTGCAGACAGCATAAAATGTACGGGGTTCTCTTCATAACATCTGTCAAAAAGTCAAACCAAATGATAAGTTCGCAGAGAACAAACAATAAATCTAGTAAACGTTAAATGTCAAATTTAAAAATTCGCCTGAAATCAAAGCGTTGCCATATAAAAAAAAAATCAGTGTGGAATTTTACAAAATTAATAGGAACATTTTCGGAGACGGGACATTTTCATGTAGAGACGTCACGAACCCAAATAATGGATTTATTTATAAAAGAAAACTGTACATTTCTAAAAAAATTTACTAATATTTTCGTAATCTTGGTAAAAAAAATCTATCCACACGATTTTTCGAAGTCGTTATGAAATCCATGCAAGTGGCCTATTAGTGGAAATTGTATTTAATAAATAAATTATATTTTTACTGTTACTTCGTACTATTTCAAAAAAAGATCACCATTATGGTGTAGCATGGCACGATTCAACATAATTTTGTAAATGAATGTAAAACTTTTATTTCCTCAGGGATTGCGAACCTCGGCGCTGATAGGTGCGATTGGCACCTGCGTTGGCTGCTGGGTGAAGGTGCTCTCGGTGGACAGAGAGCTGTTCTGGGTTGGCTTCATCGGGCAGGCCTTTATAGGGATGGCTGCGGTGTTCATCCTCGGCACCCCCGCTCGACATGCCGCAGTTTGGTTCGGGCCCAGTCAGGTATCCACAGCGTGTAGCATCGGCGTTGCTGGAAACCAGGTAAAACTTTCTTATAACAGACTGTTGAAGATCCTGATAAAGACTTAATATAATCATGATTTGTTGTAAAAACAAAATGTAAGGTTCTTAAATGGTCCAAACCCGTAATGAGCCAGGCAACTACTCAACATAGATAGAAACTAACTGACGAAATTAGTAAGGCAATCACCAATAACTAGTAAGACTTGAGGAGAATCATGCAGTTGTTGCTACAGGTATTGTGAGAGGATGAAGAAATACCGATACATCTGTGATGATAATGTTCTTCTACAATCCATGATGGGAAGAATGTTTTAAACCGCTGTCTGATATCCACGTCACTGAATCAGTAGATATGAAGACACTACCAAAAAACACAATAGGCCTATGGTCTGAGCGCTTCCAGGAGCTAAGGGACAGAGACGCAGTTCAACTTCATAAACATATTATTGTCTTATTTCAGTTTGGAGTGGCGCTTGGATTTCTTCTCCCTCCAATAATGGTGAAAAATAATGATGACAAGGAACTTATAGGCAATGATCTTGAAGTCATGTTTTACACAATGGCTGGTTCTACAACAATCCTTGTAGTGTTAATAGTGCTTTGTAAGTAACTTTAAATTTCTTCTTCTTTTTGACAAGCCTTTCGGCATCAAAAGATGGTGTCTCGCTCAAATTTCTCACGTTAATAGATTATTGGTGATTCACCAGAATAAACCCGCAGTTCCCTTCTTGTATCTGAAGGTTAATTTTAGAAGCATCTACGTAAAATGTGTGAATTGTTCTGGAAAGGCAATTATTTGTCGAATTCTTGGGTAAAACATAGCGACACGTATACTTTGACATACTTATATGTTATTATTATAATTTCGTCCATAATTAATTGCTTCCACCTTGAACAATTGACACTGGCAATTTTAGATAAAGTGGATACATATTATTAGAGAATGTTCTTTCTGAAACGTAACTAAAAATACCAAAATCTGAAACAGGCACTACCAAAGAAAAATATTTAAGAGGGAATAACCAGACAAAACCGGAAATACGTCATTTTTAAATCAAATTTTAGACGTATTGACTCTTCTCCACAAAAAATTATAAATTGTTGTTTTATCTAGTAAAGCTATATTTTAAATTATGAGAATATACAGGGTGTAACAGGACGTACCCGAGGGATTTTAACCAGCGGTTCCTGAGCATATTTGGAGTAAAAAATGTAGATTTCATTTTGCTCTCCGGTGATATTTTTTTTCTATTAAAAACAAAAATTATGTTTTTAAATCACGCGTCGCCAATGGCATGATCATTGGTCTACTCGGGAGACAACGTCGCAATTTCACACGTGCACACAGTGGAAGGGAGGCGACAACGACCAGCGCGCTTCAAGGCAGGACCATATTATATGCTCCAATACCAAACAAGTAATATTTAATATTGCGTAAATAATTATTATGCTTATTTTACTCAGATATTATTGCTAGCTTTAAGTAAAGACTTTAAGTACCGAAAATTCCTGATGGAATTCTAATTTAAATAATTTGTGGTTAGAAGACGGGTGGGTTTCTTCATTTACCGAGAATGCTAAATGGAATGCTAATTGTAAAAGTAAACGATCGAAATTTAAAAATGTCTATGCATTTGACCGTTTACTTTTACAATTAGCATTGCATTTAGCATTCTCGGTAAATGAAGAAACCCACCATTAAATAACTTTTAAACAAAAAAAAATGTAGTTCTACGAATTAAACACAAAAACAGTAATTAAATAACTTATTTGTTGACAATAATTGAGAATAATTTCCAATGGTCCTTTTATCATAAATATTAAGAAATAAGATAAGATAAATATTTAACCACCTTTAAAAACACAATCTCCCTTGCACTTGCTTAATTAGGTATCCAGAATCACCAAAACGAAACGCGCATTATAATCGCGAAATTATTGTCAATAAAATCAATGCTCATATAAAACGAACTTGTCAACAGCTGCAAATGCGTAACCGTGACCTTGACCCACAGAATTTAAAATAATATGAAATACATACATGTATAGGTAGAATACGATGTTATTTTAAAATTAGAATGCTGCCAGGTGCTGAATTATTTGAATAAGAAAAATATTTAATTTTATAAATGAATTTAAAAATAAATCAATTACATATTGGAACAATTTTAAAACCGTGTGAAATATTTTGTTCAAAAGATTTATTAAACATCACGCGGTAGGTAGAGAGGATGAACTGCCAAACAACTCGGTCTTAGCATACTCCTCGCAATTCCACGTAGTAGGTAATTGTGTATTCTTGGAAGTACCTAGTCATGATTCAAATTCCAATTCAAATTCCCCATTTATTTTTACCTAACTACACAATGTAGGTACTAATATTTTTCAGTTATGTAGGTACTCAGAATAAGGGTTACAATCAATAAACTATTGGTTTTACCGATCTATTAATACGTATTATGAAGAACAGGATACCTAACACAATTCTTAGAAAGTTCTCGACTTATAATGTGGCCTAACCAGTGTTTTGAAACAATAAACTATTGGTTTTACCAACCCATCAATAAGTATGTTGACAAAGTTCTTAGAAAATAAGTTGATCTAGCAATGTTTTGAATGTAATAGCATACATTTGGATTACAAGGAACTATCCAGAATAAGGATTGCAATAATAACCTGTTTTACCGATACAAATAATATTATCATTTTACAGAAGGGAACGTACCCATACTACGTGACCATTTTTTTTTGCAATTTTTAACCCCCCCCCCCCCCCCCCTCCCCCTCCCGGTGACCAAAATCCTAAGCAAATCGCCGCTCATTTGTACCAAGCGTGACATTTTGAAGACCCCCCCCCCCCCGAAGAGGTTACGTAGTATGAGTACGTTCCCTAAGGTAATGGTGCCGATTTAAAGAAAAAAAAAATCAAGTCAATAAGTTGACTGTATTCAGCCTTACCAATAAAATACAAACTAACCACAAACAGTCCGATTATGAAGGATTGGAATGTTTCATAATTTTGACACAAAATGTGAGTTCTTATAGAAGTTTCAAATAAATTAATCGTGGTGGTTCGATCATAAGCTTTGAAAACATTTTAGTATCTACTGTTTAAGTGTAATGTTGACTGAACTTACAATACTTAAAAATACTATTTGCGAAAGTTATAATTAAATAATACCTCTAAAAATAATTTAAAAACCCACCCGGCAATGTTTTGTTCGCGTTTGTGTCTGTCATCTGTCACAGATACGAACATAATATTATGAATGACATGTAAGAATAAAAATGCTGACATTTGGTTATAATATTTTTTTTATTATTATTATAAAAGTTGCTCGAAGTGGCCGCCATCGGCTTCAATGCATGCATGCAATCTTAACACATTATGGATGCTTAAATTAGCAGGATTCGCCTTCAGTTCGTCTGCTGCCTCCATGATCAGTTGGATCAATTGCTCTCTCGTCGCTATCGGCTTCGAATCACCTTTTCCTTCAGAGTTCCCCAGAGGTAGTAATCCAACGGTGTTAGGTCGGGTGATCTCGGTGGCCATGCAATGTTAGGACTACCTCGGCCTATCCACCGTCCAGGAAACTCTACATTCAGGTAGTTCCGCACGGCAACGGAATAATGGGGTGGAGCTCCATCGTGCTGGAACCACATCCTTCGCAGTGCTTGTAAGTTTACTTCGTCCAGAATGTCGCCCAGCTGCCCTTGCAGGAACTCCAGATACATCGGTCCATTTAACCTGGGAGGCAACTCGATCGGACCAATTATTTTGTTACCCAAAATACCCGCCCACATATTTACTGAGAATCTCTCTTGGCTCGACGATTCCCGGACAAGCTTAGGATTTTCTTCGGCCCAATGATGCAGGTTGTGGATATTTAATATTCCTGTTTTCGTAAATTGGGCTTCGTCTGTGAATAGAATATTTTTCATGAAATCTCCATTTCTCAACACATTTCGTAGCATCCGTCTACAGTAAATTAGTCTTGAGAAATGGTCGTTCTCCAGTAGACCTTGGCAGCGCCTGTAGTGGAAAGGTTTCAGGCGATGTTTTTTTAGGATTCTCCATACCGTCGTGTGTGTTATGTCTCCAACGATCATGGCGACGCGACGCACGGAAAGCGTCGGGTCTTCTGTCATCATGTTGAGGATCCTCTCTTCAACACGAACTGGAACATCATTATTTCCTCCGCCCTGAACCCGTACGATTCCATGGTCGCGCAGGCGTTGATACATCTGCAAACAAAAATACAATTGCTAACATTATTCTGTTATAAAATATCAGTAAAAATGAATGACGGGTGCGTTTTATATCAGTTTATTTCTGAGAACATAGAAATATTTGATTAACATAGAAAACGTTCCGTAAGTACGAATTAATTTATTTTGTGAGTGAAACTATTTAAAACAAGCTTTCTTGGAACCGATTTTGATTAGCAACTATTTACGTTGGGGGACAAGCACAAAATATGATTATTTAGTTCTTAATTTGGGTTATAAATAAGTGTTAATAACAATTTCAAAATGACGCGACGGCTTGATATTTTTTTCACAAGAATTTCGAACTTTAATTGTAATGAAAATGGAACTTTAAAGCATCTTTTACCAATTAACCTACGTAAATTATTCTTGTTTCTGTTGTATTATTATTCATTTTTTACATCAACTCCACACATTTTCGGGGATGCTGTGAGGAGGATATTAAGTTAAATGAAGTGTTATTTAAATAATTTGAGCTTAAAGAATTAGCCAAGTTGGGAAACATTACCCTATTTTTTTTACTTGGCACGTTTGATAGGTATTATCTTGGATTTCCGAGAGTGAAACATAAAATTTTGGAAAGTTTTGTAAATAAACATACGTAGTGATAACCTTTTTCCGTAACATTACAAGACACAATTAGGCGGATTTTTGGGAGCCTTTACAATGAGATGGCGGCATTAAATGTGTGTCTAGCTCTACGATAATAAATAGGTAGTTAGGTACAAACCTGTACGAAAGTTGTATGGTGTGGTAGACGTCGTTCTGGATATATTCTGCGATACTCTCTTACAGCTTCCACTGAATTTCCTCGGCAAATTCCATAAACAAACACTATATCTGCTTCATGGGCAGGTGGATAATTTTGAGGCATCTTTTAGAATAAACACTAATAATAACAGTAAAACAAAAACAAATTTCAAAGCAACTACGCACGACCCCGTTCACCGTCAAACTCCAAACACAACTGACCGAGCGGTATTCGGAAAGGGGTAGCTTCGCCGCGGTATGGGAGTGAGGGAGCGTGCTGCCGATAACTGTAGGGTTGGCTAGCGGATAGGGGGAGGGGTTATCGCGAGGTTGCCATATCCTTTACTCGAAATATGAGATCAGTGAAGGTGTGTAGAAAAAACAAAAAAAAATGTTTTTAATTGAAAAAAAATGTCACCGTACAGCAAAATGATATACAAATTTTTTTCTCCAAATAAGCTCAGGAATCGCTGGTTAAAATCCCTCGGGTACGTCCTGTTACACTATTTAAAAATACTGTATGCGAAAGTTATGTTAAATATTATCTCCAAAAAAATATCTATTTAAAAAACCACCTGGCAATATGTTTATTCGCGTTACGAGGAGGCGCGCAGTAGAGAGTGAAAGAGTACGCTGCCAACAACGGGGTTCGGGTTGGCTAGCGGATATGGGGGAGGGGTTTGCGCGGAGTTGCCGTATCCTTTACTCGAAATATGAGATCAGTGACGGCGTGTGGAAAAAAACCAAAAAAATGATTTTATTTGAAATAAAAATTTCACCGGAGACGAAAATTTCATTTACATTTTTTACTCCAAATATGCTCAGGAATCACTGGTTAAAATCCCTCGGGTACGTCCTGTTACACCCTGTATATGTTTATTTTTAGAACAATTTATTTTTACCATAGGTCGTTGGCAGATTTGTTAAATTTTAAAACAAAATTTTGTAATATTTAATTAAATGAAGACAATATAAGCGAAAATCAATCGAAAATCTGGAAACAGAAAAATCAGAAAAAGATATTGAATCAATAAATTATTTGGGAAAGTTACTTTTCAGAATTTTAATTTTAGTTCAAATATAATCATAAAAAAATATCTGCGCCCTTGTTTTGTGACGAAAATACTTCAGTATGTCTATTTGTTTACGGTCTTACAAACTAATATATTAAAAAAAAATGAAAAAACTTTTTTATTTTGCTTAGAAATTATTGAAAAATTATAAATATTTTTTAAAAATAGTTTTATCACCACAATTTTGAGCATTTTTGAATGTAGTATTTATCAAAGGAAATTTTGAATGAAATAAAAGCGATATTGTTTTATTATGTTAAAATGCTGGTATGGAGAATAATTAATCTTTCTTATCGGAACAGCTCTGTACAGTTGCAAGGGTACGATCGCAAGAATCATCGTTCGACGAAATTTAAATTCTCGGCCGTTGGTTAATGGCTCTTAAACGCAGAAAACAAGTTCATTGCTCACCCCAGTCCGGGTTTGTCTTTATAGTTATCATCAGTTTTCAGAGATGCCCCTCCCACTCCTCCGTCAGCAGCCCAGGATAACATAGAGGCTCCTGCTGAAGACAGTTACTTCAAGTTCATCAGAAGACTGCTGGTGAACAAGGACTACATGTTGTTGCTGTTTTCTTACGGAATTAGTGTGGCAGTTTTTGGCGCAATATCGACCCTTTTAAACCAAGTTGTTTTGGTGTACTACCCGGTAATATGACACAATTAACACAATTTAATTATCGTAGTGCCATGTTTATATGTAAGGATATGCAGGAACTACAGATCAAGCAAAGTTTTTTACGAGGTCAAGTTTTTGGGTGTGCTCCCAGATTTTGTAGGTTCGAAACCTGAAATGAGAAACTTTAAAAATGCGACAGATACAAAACGCATAAGCCAAAAAAGTAATTTCAAACTATCTTTTTACCTTCACCCTTTTCCCTCCGGCTACGTTAAGGCTCTGCAACCGGGATCGAAAAGAAGAAGACGGAGAGATACGAAATTACGAATGTTAGAGGAGAGCGCTAACATTTGCAGCGACAAAATCGATGCGAAAATTGCGAAAATGTTTAATAAAACACGACTCGTTTAAAATACAGCAAAAATCTCGCGGGCTTTGTTTTAAACAGCATTTATAGAAACACTGTGATTTTTTTCATATGTATAACTTATAAAATAACTGAAACAAACGTGTTTAAAATACTTTTTGGAGCATACTTTGCGATTTTTTTTCTATCGAGGGAATTTTATATAATTTGCGTTTCGGCGCGGGCAATGTCTAGATATTATCTTCAAGAATAACATATATTTTTTTAAGAGCTTTAAAACTTACCGTGTTTAAGGGAGATATGTAAGAAATAGGTAGAAATTCGGATTGCGGGCCCTTAATACTCACCTTTCCCAAAGAGTTTTCGTAGTATGGCAGGCTCTGTGCAGGATTTCTTGTACGGTGTCAGATAAAAAAGGTAAGATAGATCACCTAAATCTAGATTACCACGCTTTACTGACACCTACCCGTTTTCCCTTTTCTAACTGTTAAACGATTTTAACATACTCTAAAATATGCTCATGATTTTTCCAGGGTGCTAATGAAGATGTGGGAAGAATTGGTTTAGTGCTAGTACTAGCTGGAATGCTTGGATCTGTCGTTTTTGGATACATCCTGGACAGGACTCACCGCTTCAAGGAGACCACTATTGGACTCTGCGGAGCTTCCGTAGTTGGGATGCTCATCTACACCTTCACACTGAACACAGGAGAGATGTCCATCGTTTACATAAGCAGTTTTATACTTGGGTTAGTACATTTAAAAAAAATAGAAATCTTTTAATCACTGAGCTTGTAGTACTAGTATAACATTTTTTTCGACGCGGGAAGGATTTTTAAGACTTTCAATATTTTTAGAAACCATTATTCAATGCCATTGCAATTAAGATTTTTTTTCAATTAGGAAATAATTTCTGAGGATACTTTTTATCTATATATATAAATGAATCCCTGTTTCCCTTGATCATGCCATAACTTCAGAACGATATCACCTATTTCATTCATCTTTTTAAAAAAAGTTTTCTAATACTTTGTAGAAGGTTCTTACGGAAAGAAACTTTTTTTCATTTCTCGAAGCTGAATTTAGTAGGCAACTGTTTTTTTTGTAACAAAATAATTGTCTTCGGATTTTTTAAATTATAGATATTTTAAATAGGCACCCATGTTAGGTACCAAATATGATTGATTGTTCTTATAATATACAAAAATGAATATTTTTAATAGATGAAAAACGAAAATTTGAAAAAAAATTTTTGTAATAGGTGGCACGCGAGCTGTTTGAAAACTGAATGTACTGGGACTGAATTTATGGAACGGGAGAGGGAGAGAGGGGCGAGGGTAGGCGGGGAAGGTTTCTGTTCCCGCTCGGGAGGGGAACGGGGACGCACGGGAAAGGACATGCAGGGAGAAACAACTTATTTATTTCAATATGACATTGCAACGCATGTTTTAAAATTTCGATAAAACAATGTGCGCTAGGAAAAATCGTAAAAAACAATAGCAGCTTAAAAATTATCCTTCGTATAAACGTTCAACCTTTTTTTAAACGTTTATATTAATGATATTACCAACTGATTTCTTTTTTTAAACGTTTATATTAATGACTTTACCAGCTGGTTTCTTTTTTTAAACGTTTATATTAATGACATTACCAGCTGGTTTATTTTTTTAAACGTTTATATTAATGATATTGCCAGCTGGTTTCTTTTTTTAAACGTTTATATTTTTATTGTTGTTGCATTTTTGTATTTTCCATTATTTTAATAATTTTACATTAAAGATACAATCGGGTGTTTTTTTAAAAATATTTTAATAATAAATTTCAGATTCTTCATGACAGGTTACATACCTGTTGGGTTTGAATATGCAGCAGAAATCACGTACCCTGAACCAGAAGGCACTGTTTCAGGCCTATTGAACGCCTCCACACAGGTAATATTTACAAAGAATGTGTGCATTTATAACATCCATTCAATGTGCTGGTATAAGTATTGCAGCTAATATTGAAGCGAACACAATACCAACACTGATGCGTTGCTTGCATACTGTATGTTTCATATTACTTATTACCCGGCTTTAGAAAAGAGAAAAATAAAATAATAAGCTTACGCAAGACAAAAGGCTATTTCTCGATGCTTTGGACATTCCTGTTGAAAGTGTATATTTGCATAATATGAATCTTAATTAACTTGTAGTTCGGCGACTCGGCAGTTGATCCGTCGACAGCTGGCCTCCCGAAATAATATTTTTTTGTGCGTTATTTACCTATTTCAAATATAAAACTGTCTTCAAGACGGATATCAAATCAATTTATTTTCAGTGTCGAAATTTTTTTGTAGTTATACGTAGGTAGGTATATACAGTATTTTATGATGATTTTAGGATGAATTCAAACGTCCTTTACTCTCGGACACATTGTCCCCCAGATTCCTACCCACCCCTCATACCTTTTTCTTTCCCAGAATTACCTCTCCTCCCTTTCCTTCAAAAGACCCTCCACACCGCATCCCCTAAGATGACAAAGGCCCCGATGGAAATTATTGTCCTCGGGGCCTCCTTTTTTTACATTAGCTCCACACAGGAGGCCCTGAGAAAATAATTTCTCTCAGAACCTACGTCATCTTAGGGGATGCTTTGTTGAGTGTCTTTTTAAGGAAGGGAAGAATAGAAAGTTCTGGGAAGGAAAAGGGTGGTTAGGAATCTGGTGTTCAATGTTTCCAGGAGTGACGGACGTATGGATCTTTCCATTCACCTGCGGTGGAGGCGGTGCGGTGGGTTGAAAGATTCTGGCTGTAGAGAAAAAAAGACCTCCATCAATCAGTCTCTCTCGATCCTGCCCACCACGCAGCAGATGGGCTGACCCAAAGGCCGCCAAGACCTGGACAAAGCTCACCCCATGAACCCGGGCACCCCTGCTAAATCACCAAACGTAGCGAACCACTTGGGGTGACCTACGGCAGAGGTGTTGGTTATCCAATAAATGGTTTCCGGGGCGGCGATACCCATACCCGCCTACCAAATTGTCCTCCTATGTGGAGCCAATGAAAAAAAAAATTAATTGAAAATATTTTTAACATTTTTGTTATATGGCGGTACTTCCTCTCTACACACCCCTCGGGGACACTTAGTTATATTGTGTTAGGAGGTATGCCGTATTTTCCCTAAACCGACTGCATATTGTATATAAGTATGCCGGGGGCCAGCTGTCTGGAATCGTGTTGATCAATTCTAATGGTGCAACGAATGAACGGAAACAACTGCAAGCGGCGTTTCACGCTTGCAGTTGTTTCCGTTCATTCGTTCCTTTCCCATCATTCGTGGCTCGACTTCTCCGAATGTTAATTATTTTGTTACTTTTTTTCAAGGTATTTGCTGTAATCTTCACCTTCATGTACGGATATTTCATAGATGTGTGGGGAAATGTGTGGGCTAATGTAGCACTGGCCGTCATCCTCGGTATTGGCACTATACTACCCATGTTCATCACATCGAACCTTCTGCGGCAAGCTGCCTATAAAACTGAAGATATCAAAGCCTAGAGATTTTCAGCATATTAAATTTATCAAACGTAACCAGAAGTGTTCTAAAGAGTACCCACCGAAAAAGAAAACAAGGGGAAGTCTCAAGGGATGCAACATTTATTTTGAATTTTTTGAGATGATACAGTGATTTAAAGGCCCATTTATTTTTTGTATAACTTGTAATGTATAATATGACGAGGTTAAATTACACGTGGGTAGTCAAAATGTAACATATGTGAGTGTAATGTGTAACCTGTAAAATAATACATGAATAAATATGTGCCCAATGAAATGAAAGATGGCTAGCTCAGATAGCATCGTATTAATTTATTACAAAAGTTACAAGGACATTATTGTGCAAAATTAGCAATTAGCATGAGACTCTAAATATTAAAAAGTATTCATAAAAATTATCTCGAGGTCCCCTAAGGCTTCAAGATAACCTTAGTTACGAGTTATTTGTTAAATAAGAATGAGAATATGTTACGTGATAAATTCTAGACAAGATCTAATCGGTGTTATAAAGTAATAAGAGAAGTGTGGACGCCATCTCTTTGCAATTTTATATCCCAATGAGAAAGGATGGTGAGATTGAATTTAAGAGTAAACCATGATAGAATAAAATAAACTAAGATATTATATTACGTAGTAGTCGCCCGCCATCTCGCGTACACAAGCCGTCGGCCGATGTTGGAATTCTGGATTGTTGGAAGATCCATGTCGTAGCTCGCTCCTAGACCGACTCCCCGTAGCAATATTACTTCTTCTCGCCTGCCGGTGTCGCTGCAAGCATTTAGTGTGGCCCGCACCCATTGTATTACCGTGGTAATAGTAAATATTGCCATCGTAGCGGTAGGAACTGCTACAAACTTTAAGCTAAAAAGGATACCAAATAAAAAATGTATTTTGTACATAATTCAAAACCTACTCATAATTATGTAAAATAACAATAATCAATTCAGAATTTCAAATGTTTGGATTTTATTCAAATGTTCGGTATTTAAAAAAACTAATTTTTTGAAGTTATATGTATTTTTTGAGGCAAAAAAAAAAAAAAAATTGTCTGGATAGGGACACCCTAATCACCCAGCGGTATGAAAAATACTTTAGGTACGACCTATTCTCATACCTACCAAATATACATAAAAAAAATTAATAAAAATCGGTCGAACCGTTTCGAAGGAGTGCGACCACAAACACCGTGACACGAGATTTATATATAGATTTATTGGATAAAAAACACCTCTGCCATAGGTCTCCCCAAGTGGTTAGCTACGTTGGTGACAGCAGGAGTGCCCGGGTTCATAGGGTGAGGTTTGTCCAGGTCTGCTGTGCTGTGAGAGAGACTGGGTGAAGGAGGTCTTTTCATCTTTCCAGCCAGACGCTCTTGACCCATCGCCTTGCACCTCAGTTGGAGGGATGGGTGCATAGTCCGTCACTCTTATACACACTAACCTCCAGATTCCTACCCACCCCTCATACCCTTTTCCTTCGCAGAATTTCCTATCCTTCCATTCCTTAAAAATACCCACTACACGGAATCCAGAAGATGACATAAATTATTTTCCTCAGCGCCCGCTGTGTGTAAATACAAAAGGTACATAATATGTGCCATTTTTATTTGAACTCCGCGCAAGAGTTGCCAATGGGATTTGTTATATATAGGCTGTTAAAGAATTCAATTTTTCATGATTGTAGAGGAAAAATTGGAATTATTTATGAGTTAATGATAGTTATACCTATAAGTTATTACATAAAAAGGTACAATGACAAATAAAATAAATTAAAACTAATGAAAAAAAAAATTTTTTTGACCGACGTACCTAAATTCAAATTATGAACGACCGATGTATGTTGGAACACAAATTTGTCGCATATAAATAAAAATTTCTTTTCAAAGAAACTCCTTTTTATGGTGTTTAATTTTGAATATTATTTTTTTATTATGGTAATAACAGTAAGCAGGGCAGGATTTTTATTTAATAATTATAATAAACGTATAAAAAACGGAAAAGCTACCTCTAAAATCAAGAAAAATTGAATTCTTTAATCTCCTATATATCATAATTTAAAACATAAATAAACAAAAATAGCAGATATTATCAGTACTAGATATTTGCTATAAATTAAATACCTTTTGATAAAAAAAATATTTATTCACTCTCGTTGGATATTTTGGCCTCAGATCTCAAATCACGTTTTTTTAAAGGCTGCGCAACCGTTCATCTTGATAAAGTATAACACGTAATATTACAGATTGATGTAGAACACGTAAAGGTACTTATAGTAAATGAGAAATGGTTAAAAAAATATACATGAACAAGTCGGTAGTAGTAAATTACCACGTGAAATAACAAAGAGAAGAAGTACGTACATTTAGCATATTGATGATCTAAAAAAATACTGAATAAAATAATATGTAATCAAACATGCACGAAGTGCCATTATGGTGTAATACTGCGGACACACGTGGAAGTGGATGACAAAAGAAGTCGAGGAAGCCCGAGGAAGACATGGTACGATCAAGTGATACTTAAAAATAGTATTTTTTCAGTTCTTTACATTAATATTATTTCCTTAATAAGAATGCACCCAGTTTTCAGGTACACTAGAATTCACAAACCCAAAACTTTACTACAACGCCGGGTACAAATTTGCTATTTACAAATTCGCCACCGGTTTAGAATAATTTTTTTGTAAGTTCCATTGAAAATATCAATAGTCAATGCAGATTGGCGCGTTCGTTTGTACTTGTAATGTTGTGTACATTTGCGATATATACATTTGCGAACACAAGCGAATATACATTTACAATATATACATAATATATGCGAACATAAGCGCGAGCCGAGTTCGTGGTACATTTAAAATCACGTGATAGCGTGTACAATACTTAAAAAAGACAGATAACTACAATATCTAGTAGGTTTTCTTGAGTTCTCTTTATTGATATACCTATTATTTAGGACAATTGAATAGAAATCTCTTCCGTAGATCGACAAGAATGTTAAGTAATATACTAGAGTTTAATAAGAAATGGGAATTAGCTGGTACTTAAGTAGTACTTATGTACTTAAGATATAACACGGCGGATGTAATACTGAAGTGGCCGTAGCATACCCGGTATATCTTATATTGAATAATAATAAGACAGGTTCACAGAAATTGAAATGAGCATTCAGAGCCGTTTTAGTTGGAAGATCCCCTGCTGATTCTAAGTCCGTTTCAACTTTTGAACAAATTGTGATCAGCGGAAGAGGACAACCATCATGTTGTGAAGCTTGCCAGCTTATTACAATTTGGGTTCCATGACAGTTGACCTGCCGACAGTTGGCCCCCCGGCATACTTATATTGAATATGAAATCGGTGTAGGGAAAATATAATATACCCACTTACATAGAATATAACTAAGTGACCGACGGGGTGTGCAGAGAGAATGTACCGCCGAATCCCAAAAGTATATTTTATATATATGAATACCTCAAAAGTGTCCCTGCTCCTCCCGTCTGGAGCCAGTGAGACTATGGCACCCCCAATCAGGATATGTTGTGAGGTTGAAGGTAGTGGGGAGGGAAAAAGATGGGGGAGAGGAAGATGGGGAAGTACCTGGCTATTCAGATCTGGTCAACAAACACGGCTAAAGCCATTTCAAGCAACGTTTCAATTCTGAATAGTGGTCCTACACCAGGGCGATACTGAGAGTATCTTCCACTCTGGAACATGCCGCGAATATGGTATATATTATATTTAAATGTATTAATTATGAAATAACCCAAATTAATCAAATAAAATTTATTTGCCCAAGTCGGGATTCGATCCCGCTACCTTCGGATTGCGAGTCAAGAGCCTTAACCCTCGATAACGCTGGCCGTAAAGTATAAAACATATTTTCATTCAAATGTATCAAGGGTACAACTACTTGTATGCTGTATATACCAGCGTATAAGTACAAAAAATCGACATCATTACATAGTATAAATGTATGTGCGCATAGATCTTTTAAATTACGCAACGGATTTTCATGCGGTTTTCACCAATAGATAGAGTGATTCAAGAGGAAGGTTTATGCGTAGAGAAAAGCCGAGAAATTCAAATATTCAATTCAGGCAGGGGGCAGCGGGCAGCTGGCAAGCGGGTGATGTGGCTTTTATAAAGGTTGGGTAATAGCGTTGTGTTTCGTTAGCCACAGCTACTGCTAGTTGTGTATAAATTCGTTTGATATTCATGCCAATTTAATTATTAAAGTTATTTATTAAGTCGATTTTACGATTGAAATTGGTAAATAATGCGCAAAAAAATATAATTTTATAGTAAAAATCATTCATTGTCGGCGGATCAATTATCGGGTCACCTACAATTTGATAGAAAGCTGAAACGCAACTTGAATCCAAGTTCCGAGGGTTTTAACTCCCGTCACGTTTAACGTAGTCACAAATCGACATTCAGCGCCACTTTAACCACCGATTCTCCATCAAACCTGTTCCTACGTTTACAACTACAAGTTCTCCTGTCACCTCACAGCTTAAATTATTAAGTCACTAAATTATAAAACACTTCTTAAGCACTCATGTGACATGGCAATGTAACATTACTAGACATACGTACGAGAGAGTTATTAAAGCGAATGTCCATCTGATCCTTGGATTCTTATCGAAATGTAGAATCCCAGAGGAGCTGGAACAGGTCAGTGATTACGACTGATTACGATTACGCCGACTTTAGAACAATAGGCCACTTGCATCACATTTTTTTTTTTAAAATTCCGGTTTAGGAAAATATTCTAAAACATTGTGTATTTTTTTTTAATCGTATTTTTGAAACCCTGGCGATTTTTTGAAAATTTCAATCCGAAAAATCAGACCATTTTTTATAAACCGGAAAGACGAGACATAATTTTATAGGTGCGAAAAAACGATAAAGAACGTTTTCCACACGAATGACGCAGGAGAATAACGAGGCATATCAAAAATATTAAATCTCGTAAATATTTTTTTCCTTGATCTATCTTATTGATTACAAATTATTATAATGTTCAACGTCTATATTACTGAATCAAATGTAATATACTTGCACTTGAAATTTATAATAATAATAAGTGTTAATAAAAGTGACATCTATGAGTTAACTGCTGTAGGTAATCACATTGATTTAATCTTGATTAGTTTATTAAGAGAGTATGAATGCTAGAGACATCTGGATGAATTTTATTGAAGCTAGTGTTACCGACTAACTAAAATAGACCACGTGACTCAGTAGGTGTCTAGTACCATTGCTATTGTTATTCTCGTATTTTAATAACCTGAAAGACGGTATTTTTACAGTTTTAAGCAGTATAAAAGGGGTGCTGTTCAAAATATTTCCCTCTCTCGCATTAATCGATACTTAGGGTACAGTTTTCTTACTGCTCAGGCGGGGTCCGGGCCAAAATTAGTTACAAAAAGTGTTAATTTCATTGTTACTCAAAAGTGATTGTAAATAAAACGACTCTACATTGAAAAAGTGTTTTACAATAAAAAAAAAGTCCACCACCCCAGTGAAATGAAGTGATTTGACATGGTCCTTCTAACCGGATACAAAATTGGACTAAAAATAATACCAAATATAAAAAAACCAGCGACCAAAAAACCAAAGACCAATCCAGAGCATCAAGAAAGTCAGCAAGAAATAAAGCTAAGTGTCCATAATCCTCTCATAACCTCCCATTTCCTGGTTCCAATCCTAAAGAACAATCTCAATAATTAATTTCTAGAATCAGTCTTTATTGTTATCACCTATATTCAATACAATTAAAAAATGCAAGTCATAATATAATTAAAATAAATCACAGTTGTACTCCCAACTTGCAAGTAATAAAAGGCCATTGAACAAGTTGAATTATTATTTTGATCTTTAAAATTCTTGACAACATCGACCGGCAAAACTGTTATTGTGTTGTGTATGTTATTTTTTAATCCCGTTGCAAGTGATTAGCAATTGCGGCAAAACAAATCAGAATATATTTTCTTGCTGTTTCTGTGGGGTATTATCGCCAGTACATACGAGCTACGATATATTTTTTCTATCGGCTTTTAAGCAAACAAAGTAACGATTGTATTTTTGCGTTGTTTTTTTGTTATTGAGTATTGTCGCCACTACGTATAAACTATGATATAGTTTGTTTTTTATTCTCCTTTTTTTGAATTATTGTCGCCAGCAGATAAGAATTTGAGATGGAGAAATTAAAAGGTTTAATCAATAAACGGTCAGTTTTAAAAGGGAAATTAACAAGATTTAATCAGGTTCTTAATACTCTATCAGCTAACGAGATTAAATTGAGGTACGACAAGATCAAAGATTTATTAGATGAATTCGAAACAATCTAGTGCCAAATAGAAAGTATTGACAATTCAAATGTAGAGGATAACGAAATTCAGCGTGAAACCTTCGAAAACCAGTTTTTTACGGTGTTAGCCACAGCAAAGGGTGCCATGGACTCAGTGGAACAAACTAAATGTGAAATTAAGTTACCCAATTTAAAAATTCAGGAATTTAACGGAGATCAAAAAAACTGGAATAATTTTATAGAAACTTTCAAAGCATTAGTTCACAATAACAATTCGCTAAATAACATCCAAAAATATTATTATTTGCAATCGTGTTTAAAGGGTGATGCGGCCAAGATAATAGCGAATTTGGAAATATCAGAATTGAGTTAGCAAACTTCATAAGCACATCCAGACATTATTTCAGTTAAAAGATATGAAGATGGAAGATCAGGTCGGGTTACGAAGATTGATAGACGCTACCAACGTAAATTTGAAAGCATTACAAAACCTTGCAGTTCCCGTAGAACAGTGGGACGCTATAATAATTTACGTGATTTAAAATAAATTAGATTCAAATACGAGAAAATTTTGGGAACAATCACCCATTGAGGGAAAACTACCTACCTCTAAAGGAATTTATAAAATGTTTATCATTACGAGCACAAACTCTAGAATTGATGCAAACGACGGATAAAAAGCCCTCGGTTAGTATTAAACCCCAGATAGGATTTAATAACCCGAAAAGGGAATCCGTAGCATTTTAAACAGTAAAAAAGGGGAAATGTATTTTTTGCAATAAGGATCACTTAGTATATTATTGTAAAAAATTCTTAAATTTAAAGGCACAAGATCGAGTTAATGCGATAAAAGAGAGCCAAACATGGTTTAAATGTTTAAAGCCGGGTCATCTAGCAAATGATTGCAAGGTAACCTTTAAATGCAGATTGTGTAACAGTGAAAGGCATAATACGCTGCTACATAAAAAGGAGTTTGGGGTGGAATCCTCGAACATGGAGACGGATGCTAGAGCGGTGTCCGTCAACAATCACTCTGCAATAGGCAGAACCCATAGACATCCAAATTTAATAGACCAGAAGTTACAGATGAGGGGTAAAACCAAACTATGGAGGGTGAAGAGGGGAAGATGACTATGATTTGTTCAAAAATCAATCTGACAGTATATAGGCATCTCGCATTATAATATCATCATTTAGATCTTAAAAGCAAAACTGCTTTTTAATGAATAGACCTTTTTACATGGGAGCACAAATTGCCTGCCACGTTATTATCATATTTGCGTAGTCGTAATCGGCAAAAGAAAGTTCGCCCTTTTTCACACGGGATTATTTTGTTGCCGTGTTTAGTTGAGGCACATTGACAAATGTTTCATAATTTACTTACCCCTGTAACTCATTGCCTCGTAAGCCCGGCTGGCTCCAAGGCGGAGCTATAGCCGGCTCCAAGGGGAGGGGGAAATAATACATTTTTATCACTTAGGGGAGGTCCAGATATATTTATATGTCCATGGTAGAACCGAAAACATAGTATTGTTGTATACAGCAATGATTGGCATTGCTGGGGTGGATAACAGGATACATAAAGCCCGAGTCCTGCTTGATTCGGGATCATCATATAACGATCACAGTCCAATTTTATCCGGAAAGATTACGCCAAAGGATTAAATTTGGAATTTGAAAAAATAAACAAGCCAATATCAGGAATTCAGAATAATGTCACCCACATAAAGAATAGAGTGTGGGTAGAATTGAATTCTTTGAAATCGGATTATAAAAAAAACATTTCTTGTTTAATTTTACAGGACATAACCACAAACATACCACAAGCCAATGTACCTAGGAGCGAGTTCAAGCTACCTGCAGGGTTGGAACTAGCCGATCCCAAGTTTAACATCGCCGCTCCTATTGACATACTACTCGGGGCAGAGGAATTCTGGAGCATTCTAACAAATGATAGGATAAAATTGGATGCCGGCTCCACGCTACAGCGCACTCAGCTAGGATGGATTATATCAGGACCCACCGCTACGCACCATAAGAAAAGGCCAGTATTGGAAACTAGTAATTTGTCCTTAAATAAAATAAGCAATCAAATTGAAAAATTTTGGAAAATAGAAGAACTAGGTACATCCAAATTTCAAAATCATGAGGAAAAGGCCTGCGAAGCTAGCTTCCTGGCAACCCATGCTAGAGATGAAATGGGTAAATTCTTGGTGACTCTACCTACCCGCCCATGTATCAATCAATTAGGAAATTCATTGGCCATGGCGGAGAAAAGATTTAAAAACTTGGAGAGAAAATTATCTTCCGATAAAGAGTTGAAATCACAATATGTTCAATTTATGAAAGAGTATAAGGAACTAGGTCACATAGAGGAATGCAATAAGCTAGAAGGAGACCTTAACTCTTATTTTTTACCGCATCATGCCGTCCGGAAGGAGTCTAGCACGACGACCAAACTAAGGGTTGTCGTCGATGGGTCGGCGAAAACTTCAAGTGGAATCTCGTTGAATGATGTCTTGATGGTAGGACCGGTCATTCAAAGAGACTTATATACTCAACTATTACGTTTCAGGAAACATCGCTACGTTATCACGGCTGATATTGAAAAAATGTATCGACAAATAAACTTGAGTGCAGCCGACCGCAAGCTGCAGAAAATAGTATGGCGAGAGGAGCCGGAGGATGAAATACGTCATTACCAGCTGAAGACTGTCACATATGGTTTGGGACTTTCATCTTTCCTGGCTACGAGGTGTCTGCGTCAGATTGGTATGGATAATCAAAATATATTTCCTAAAGCTAGTCAGGTCATACAGGAGGATTTTTTTATGGACGACCTGTTGACGGGAGGCGATGACATCCAATCTTGTAAAGACTTAAAGCTTCAGCTGATGAGCTTGCTGCAATCTGCTGGTATGACCTTACGAAAGTGGAGGTCGAAAGTGCAGGATTTGTCATCCGAGGCGGGCCAAGCCGGAATTGCCAAAAAAGGCAATTTTGAGAAAGCGGCCTCTGACAAATCCAACAATGAGAAAATCTTAGTCCTAATTTAGAACAACACCTCGGATTGCTTTTCATATAGAATAACAAAACCAACCAACCAAACTGTAAGCAAAGACCAATTATTATAGGAGCGAAATTGATAATGCAAAACTTATGGCAATCAAAAGCATCATGGGATGAAGCATTGCCCAATGAAATACTAGTACCATGGAGGAACTACTTAGAGGATTTATCCCAACTAAACGAATTAAAAATCGATCGAAACATAATGTGCAGAGGCTGTAACAGCCTCAAAATATATGGATACATGAATACGCCTCAGAGAGAGCATATGGAGCTTGTATCTATGCCGTAACAATGGACCCAAATGGTGAGAGACATTCTCAATTGATCACTTCCAAATCTAGGGTAGCGCCATTGAAATGCATATCATTACCAAAACTAGAACTTTGTAGCGCAGTATTACTAGCCAAGTTAATGAGGACTGTCAAGCAAGCATTGGATATAATGGAAGCAGACACCTACTACTGGAGTGATTCAACTATCGCCTTGTGCTGGTTGAAAGGCCAGCCTGCCCGCTGGAACACCTTCGTTGCTAACCGAGTAGCAGAGATACAAGAACTAAGTAACCATTAAGATTGGCGTCACGTGACCTCAAGTGACAACGCCGCCGACATATTATCTAGGCCCTAGATTCTAGGGGGTCCCCGGCAGAGAAGTTATTGAGCACGGCCACTTGGTGGCATGGACCGAGGTGGCTGATTGAAGAACCTAGCACCTGGCCAATACCCAAAATGGAGTGTTTAAACCCGCCTGAAGCAAAGGCAAAAAACGTCATGTTGGTAACAAACGCAAGAGATTGGGACATATTTGAAAAATTCTCGTCTCTAACTAAATTGAAGCGTGTAACTGCTTACCTACTTAGATTTAAGCATAATTGTAGTAAACCACAATTTAAACATACTGGTAATTTAAAGTCTGAAGAATTAGAATTAGCGTTAAAACGATTGATCGAATCGGCTCAAAATAACTGTTTTTTTTCTAGAAAGGGAAACTTTATTAAATAACAAAAATGTAAACAAAAACAGTTCTCTAAAATCACTTAACCCGTTTTGGCACGAGGGCTTATGTTATGCGTAGGAGGTAGGTTATCTCATTCAAGGCATCTAACCTTTCAGCAAAAACACCTAATAATATTACCTGCAAGGCATACATTGACCGAATTAATAATACGCCATTATCATTACCCAGGCCTTACTCGCGGAAATAAGATTAAAATTTTGGCCCATCTATGGAAAAAATACAGTGAAACGAGTATTACATAAATGTATTGTATGTTTTAGATTACCTCCCGTCATTGGCCAGCAGTTGATGGGCGATTTACCAGCTGATCGAATTAATCCAAATCGGCCATTCAGCATAGTCGGGGTCGACTATGGCGGGCCGCTGTCAATTAAATCTGAGGGCCAGAAAAGGGCTCCGGTCATTAAAGCGTATTTATGCATCTTTGTTTGTCTAACCACAAAGGCGGTCCATCTAGAACTGATGACAGATTTGTCTAGTGATGGATTTTTAAATTGTCTAAAACGTTTTATAGCTCGCAGAGGTCAGCCAAGAAGAATATATTCTGATAATGCTACTAATTTCAAGTGAACTTGTAATAGATTGAAGGAATTATATAACAGTTTGAAGGAAAATGGTGACAAGATTCAAAAATATTTAGCAAATATAGGTATTGATTGGAGTTTTATTCCTCCACAAGCCCCTAACCAGGGCGGGTTGTGGGAGGCTACCGTTAAATCTGCCAAATATCATTTATATAGAATCACTGATCGTTCAGTTTTAACCTTTGAATTATTGTACACTATAATATTTCAAATTGAGACTTGTTTGAATTCCAGACCTTTGACCCCCCTATCTAAAGATCCAAAAGACTTAAATCCTTTAACTCCCAATCATTTCCTTATGGACACTAACGCTTCTATTATTCCTGAACTGGATATTCAGGAAATAGTATACAAACGATTGGATCAATATCAAAAAATGACAGAACTTCTTCTTTCGTATGGTGGGGGGTCAGAGGGGGACATCTAGGTCTGCGAGCCAGTCTAGGGCCTCAGGCGTTGCCCTGTGGACCTCATCAATCCCGCCGGGGAATGAATGGAGCGGGCATTCGTTGACCACATGTTCGGTGGTCTGCACCGCACCGCATTCACACGTCGCCGACTCTTTAAGGGCCCATCTATGCATCATGCATATACTCCGTATATACTCCGTAAGACCTTCCTTTTATTTATTATATATTTTTTTTTAATTTTTGGTTATCTTCAATATTTGGCTCCTAAGAGCATTTCTTACTGTTTACTTGTCATAGTTTTTTATATTTATAACTTTTGTAATTTATATTATTTACAACGGTAACTTATAGTTTATATTATTTCCTGCCTTTCAACTTTTTATCTTAACTTTTTACTTTTACATTATACTTTATATTTTATAGTTTATACTTTTACTTTATACTTTCATTTTATACATCATAATTCTATTTACTACTCATTACCTTAACTCCTTTCTTTTACCTGTTTTTATATTTAACTTTACATTTATATGTCACTTTCTTATGTTATTGTATTAAAATATATATAAATATAATTATGTCAATGGCACATGTTGTGCCGTATGTTTTTGAAATAAATAAATAAATGTGAGCACAACGGCTATGACAGAACTAATTTAGTGTTTTTGGTCCAGGTGGAAAAAAGACTACCTCGGTGAGCTTCAGAGAAGATATAAATGGCAAACCAGCAGTCAGAGGTCTTTACAGAAGGACGACTTGGTAATCTTAAAAGAAGATAATCTGCCGCCTGCAATGTGGCGGATGGCCCGCGTTCTATCCTCTCATCCCGGCCCTGATGGCGTGGTAAGGGTGGTCACCCTCAGGACTTCACAAGAAACGTTCGTACGTCCCATAACCAAAATCTGTTTACTACCCCTGGAGGACATTCTAGAACGAGCCCGGACGCCGCCCCAGAAGACGAAGGAAGATCCCAGAAATAGAAGTAAGAACCCATAAGAAGACAAGGAAGATCCCGTAAGAAGTAGAAGGAAGCTCCCATAAATATAAGAAAGAAGTTCCCAGAAGAAGATGAAAAAGGTTACTAAAAAAAAAAGAAGAAACATAATGACTCAACCCGGCAATCTTGACCAGCTAGATGATTTGTCCCTCCAATGATGAAAAAGAAACGGGAGGTCCTCGGTGCAGCTTCTCATAAAGGATCAAGCAGATGACTAATCTCGGACTTCAAGACTTGAGTGTTTGTGTTGTTAAGAGTCGTAATTATGAAATTATTATTTGCATGTTATTTTATTTGAATCATTTATAAAGGTTCAAATTTATTTTTAAATTCATAAAGTTATTTTAGGTGGAGGTTATTTATCCTACATATTTTGGTCTATGAGTTTATTTTTGTTTATTTTTTGATAATATGGAATATTCTTTATTTATATAATGTCAGTATTAGCATCTTGTTTAGGAAAGGTTCTTAAAAAAATGAGAATAAGCTTTATTAAACTTTGCAATTAAAATTAAATAACATAGCTAATAAAGAGTATTTTTTAAGCTTGAGACACAAATTGCTAAATATTAGCGTTAGTTAATCTATATAAATAAAAATGATTCGCCTAAATATATGTACGCGCATGACTTACGAACGAATGCACCAAATTGGATAATTCTTTTTTTGTTGTCTGCGTTATTGTCAGGAGAAGGTTTGTATGAAAGATTTTTTTTAAAAAATCAAACAGATTTTTATTCTCTAAATATATATATATATTTTTTTTATAAATGTTTAGAGGTTTACCGTCGTATTATTTATTGTTATTGATAAGAAAATGCCACCAGTGAGGCGTCAAAATATCGGTATGCGTACGCTTAACGCTAGTCGAATTCACAATCTTCGAGACAATGAGACTGAAGAAGAGAGTTGGCAGCTTTTGGAGGCAAATAGAATGAGAATTTCTCAAGCGAGATCTACCGCGACTTCGGAAGAACCTATACCATCAACTTCAAGCAAGAGGCAACAAAACAGACGATCTAACGTAACAATTACCTATGAACGTTTGGCGTATAGATAAATGATACAACAGTATCGGTCGTGTATCAGCGATACATCGGTTGATTTTGGAACAATGAGCACTATTTGTCAACATTGCAATGATTTGAGGTTTCGACTGGAACCGCCAGGATTATGTTGTGCGAAATAAAAGTCAAATTAACACAACTGACGACGCCACCTAAACCACTGAATTCATTACTTTCAGGGCAAGAACCTCTATCAAAGCTTTTTTTGCAGAATATTCAAAATTACAACAGTGTGTTCCAAATGACATCATTTGGTGCAAATATAATTGAAGAACTTGGTTTCAATCCAACTTTTAAGGTATTTTTATTTTATTATTTTGTGATACACATTATATACATCCATTGTAACATAAACCTTCATATATGAAAATTCTATTTAGGCTCATAAATGAAGATTTTTTAAACCTAGAAAATAATCATATTTCGATGTACGGTAAAGATAATCATTCGTAAAATTGACGCATGATTTTTAACTAGCTATAATATTTTATTGGGCCATTAGCCAGCCAGCGGCAACTCAAAATTTGCTTTAATTTATACCTACATTCAAAAATGCTGAAAGGCGTGATGATAAAACTACTAAAATTATGTACTTTTTGTAATTATTTTTTGATCATAGGACCACGGTATAACCTTATTATGCTAAAAATAAACATATTTACTCATAATTTAAAACATATCATTACCAGATATAAGTAAAATCGTACGAAATCAATTTATACTTTTTTGTGGAAAAGTCAACACGGCTAAAATGTTGTTATAAATTGATTTCGAAAGATTGTTTCTTATATCTGGTAATGTTATGTTATTATATATAAAGACATAGGCCCTTATTTTCCTCAGGATCCCCTGTAAACTTCGACTTACTTACTGTAACGACCGTGGCCGGTTATATACATTACTTCTGGACTCCTTGTGGTGGATCCAGATTACTCTTGATGGTGATCTCAGTGGGATTGCAATAATAATACGTGGGTAGACTATTACTGTTTATTCCGAGGTCGTACAGAGGTGCTTCGTAGGAAGCCTAAATCCAAAGAGAGGACGAATAGACAACATTCACGCCTTTTATAGGTTCCGCATGCTGTCTCACTCATACACGCATGTCTCTTTCATACTGCAAGACATACGTTCACTACACTTACATTCATCATTAGCTCATTCTTCATTAGATACATACTTCGTTCATCCTAGATACGAGAGACTGTAGATCTTCCATAGTGTTAGAAATCAGAACCGCATCATCAGCATACAACAGGCAACATACTTTCAGATTACTCAATTTCGCGCCCAATCCCACCTCTTTCAATTCTTGCATACAATTATCCATGTATAGATTGAATAACTATGGTGACATTACGCAGCCTTGCTTGACACCTTTTGTGATGTCAAACCACCCCGTAAAACCACCGTTCACCCTAACACACGCAACGCTTCCCTCGTACAGAGACGCAATTGCCTGTATGAGATTTGTATTCACTCCATACTTGGACAAAACCTTCCATAGCTTTTTCCTGTCGACTCGGTCGTATGCTTTTTGTAGATCTACAAAGGCGCAGAAAAGTTTCTGGTTTTTCGCCAGAAACTTCTCAGTAAGCATACGCAAGGAGAAAATCTGGTCCATGCATCCTTTTCCACTCATAAAGGCACCTTGCACATCCCATATTTTATCTTTTGTTTCCATTCTTACCCTTTCAATCAATATTCTTCCGTACAGCTTGCCGACTGAACTTAGCAGGCTAATAGCCCTATGATTTCCACATTCCATACGTGACCCTTTACCTTTGTATAACGGCATGATTACAGCTCTTCTCCAATCTAATGGCGTGTAACCCTCCTCTAAACACTGGTTAAAAAGTTTGCACAACCATGTGAGAATAATATGGCTATCTCCTTTAAAGTATTCGGCAGCAATATTGTCGAAACCAACAGCCTTACCATTCTTCATGCATTTTATCGATTTTTTTATTTCATCCACGCTGATTTTGATTGAATTCACTCCGTCATCGTTGATACCCGATTCACTGCTGGCCTCACTATCACCCGGATTGCTTTCGAAAACCTCCTCAAAATATTTCATCCATCTCTCTTTAATTTCTTCCTCATTCGTCAACATTTTTCCATCTTTCGATTTTATGACTTTCCGGCTTCCGTTCTCTGAACCACTCCGGGACTTTTTGACCTCCTTCCAAAACAGTTTAATGTTTTCTTGGAAGTGTTTTGTCATTTTTATTCCCTCTTCCTCTTCCAACACTTACTCTTTTCTTACATCCCTTATAAACTTCTTTCCCTCTATCTCTCTCTTCGCTAGAATCAGTGCCAGCCGCTATCAGACGTAACCATAACATTTACAACGCTTGTACAACAATAACATTGTTTAAAACTACTGTCAAATTTTGCTCTTCCACTTTTTAAAATTAATATTGTGATAAAAACCGATATATAACAATGACTACACGTGCAAATTCCAAGTCCACCAATAATCCTAATCCCGAACTACTGCAAATTCTAGATAAAAAGTTCGATGAATTTAAAATCCAGTTTCTAGAAAAATCATTTGCAGACTTCAAAAATACCATAGTAGAAGTTATCAAAAAGGAGTTCAAGGAGGAAATTGAGGAGCTTAAGAAGAAAGTAAAACATTTGGAAGGACAAATAGAGCGCAATGATCAATATAATCGTGCAAATAACCTTATAATAAGTGGCGTTCCAGAAGATAGAAACGAAAATATTTATGACATTCTCTCCAAAATTGGTGCTACAGCTGGATGTAAAATCACCCGAGAGGAAGTGGACTTCGCAAGCAGAATCTCCCCCAGAATAAACCGAAATGTGACAAATGGAAAACAGAGGAACATTATCGTAAAATTTACACGCCGACACCTGAAAGATAACCTGTTAGCTGCAATAAGGAAGAGGAAGGGAATGTTTGCCTCAGAATTGCAGCTTCCTGGTGCCAGCAGAATTTACATCAATGAACATTTAACCCCCAAAAATCAGCATCTCCTAAAACAATGTAGAGATATAAAAACGGACAGAAAAATTCTCTACTGCTGGATAAAAAATTTCCACGCAAAAAATACCAGTCGATGGATTAATCATCTTGTTTAAAAAAATGATATTCATTCTATCCTCGGCAAAATATTAAGGGTTATTGTAATGCCAACCTTTGTCAATATATTGAAGATCTTCTGTCTTATGCACTCACTCACTTGTCATATTTAAAAAAAATTATAGTTTCAACACTTGGGGTCGGTCATTTTAGAGCTTGGGTTCGGTCGTTTTTAGACGTAGAGTCGGTCATTACTTTGGCCCTATGGCACCGAACCCACTGAAATTTCTGTTTTTTTTCTAAGAACCATGGTCTTTACACGATTCAATCAAAAAATATGGCAAAAGAAGAATTAAAAAAAATCATAGTTTAAACACTTGGGGTCGGTCGTTTAAGAGCTTGGGTTCGGTCGTTTAAAGACATGGAGTCGGTCATTACTTCGGCCCTGTGGCACCACACAGAATGAAATTTTTGATTCTTTCCAAGAATCATGGTCTCTACTCAAATTAATATGGCAAATATGGCAAAAGAAGAATTAAAAAAAAAATCATCGTTTTAACACTTGGGGTTAGTCATTACTTCGAGGTGGCACCAAACCGACCGAAATTTTGGATTCTTACTAAGAATCATGGTCTGTACAGGAATAAATCAAAGAATCTGCTAAAAGAAGAATTATTAATTAAATCATCGTTTTAACACTTGGGGTCAGTCATTTTAGAGATTGGGTTTGGTCATTTTAAGACTTGGGGTCAGTCATAACTTCGGCCCTATGGCACCGAACCGACGAAATTTTATCTGTACACGAATCAATCAAAGCATCTGCCAAAAGAATAATTTTTAATAAAATCATCGTTTTAACACTTGGGGTCAGTCGTTTCAAGACTTGGGGACGGTTATATATTTGCCCCTATGGCACAGAACCGTCTCGATTCTAACTTAGAATATTGTTTGTACAAGAATCAATCATAGGATCTATACCAAAGGAAGATTTTATTTATTTTAGAACTTGGGTTCGGTCGTTTTAAGACATAGGAGTCGGTCATTACTTCGGCTTAAATTAAATTTTTGATTCTTATGCCCTATTTTTTTTAACACTTGGGGTCAGTCATAACTTCGGCCCTATGGCACCGAACCGACGAAATTTTATCTGTACACGAATCAATCAACGCATCTGCCAAAAGAATAATTTTTAATAAAATCATCGTTTTAACACTTGGGGTCGGTCGTTTCAAGACTTGGGGACGGTTATATATTTGGCCCTATGGCACAGAACCGTCTCGATTCTAACTTAGAATATTGGTTGTACAAGAATCAATCATAGGATCTATACCAAAGGAAGATTTTATTTATTTTAGAAATTGGGTTCGGTCGTTTTAAGACATAGGAGTCGGTCATTACTTCGGCCCTATGGCACCGCACCAAATGAAATTTTTGATTCTTTCTAAGAACCATGATCTTTAAACGATTAAAAAAAAATAGGGCATAAGAAGAATTTAAAAAAAAATCATAGTTTTAACACTTGGGGTCGGTCAATTTAGAGCTTGGGTTCGGTCGTTTTAAGACATGGAGTCGATCATTACTTCGGCTCTATGGCACCGAACCAACTGAAAATATTGATATTTCTTTTAGAATCATGGTTTTAACACGATTCAGTCAAAAAATATGGCAAAAGAAGATTTAAAAAAAAATCATCGTCTAACACTCGTGGTCGGTCAAAACTTCGAGGTGGCACTGCAAAATTTTGGATTCTTACTAAGAATCATGGCCTGTACACGAATATATATATTTATATTTTTTTTTCAAAGAATCTGCTAAAAGAAGAATTATTAATAAAATCATCGTTTTAACACTTGGGATCGGAAGTTTTAGAACTTGGGTTCGGTCGTTTTAAGACTTGTGGTCGGACATAACTTCGGTCATATCTGCATCGAATAAGAATTTTTTTTTAAATCATCTTTTTAACTTGGGCTCGATCATAACTTCGGTCCAATGGCACCGAACCGACTGAAATTTTAGATTCTTACTAAGAATCATGGCCTGGACACAAATCAATCAAAGAATCTGCTAAAAAAAGATTTTAAAATAACATCATAGTTTTAATACTTGGGGTCGGTCATTACTTCGAGGTGGCACCAAAACGACTTAAATTTTGGATTCTTTAGTAAGAATTTAGAATCATGGTCTGTACACGAATTAATCAAAGAATCTGCTAAAAGAAGAATTATTAATTAAATCATCGTTTTAACACTTGGGTTCAGTCATTTTAGAGATCAGGTTTGGTCATTTTAAGACTTGGGGTCAGTCATAACTTCGGCCCTATGGCACCGAACCGACGAAATTTTATCTGTACACGAATCAATCAATGCATCTGCCAAAAGAATAATTTTTAATAAAATCATCGTTTTAACACTTGGGGTCGGTCGTTTCAAGACTTGGGGACGGTTATATATTTGGCCTTATGGCACAGAACCGTCTCGATTCTAACTTAGAATATTGGTTGTACAAGAATCAATCATAGGATCTATACCAAAGGAAGATTTTATTTAGTTTAGAACTTGGGTTCGGTCGTTTTAAGACAGAGGAGTCGGTCATTACTTCGGCCCTATGGCACCGCACCAAATGAAATTTTTGATTCTTTCTAAGAACCATGATCTTTAAACGATTAAAAAAAAATAGGGCATAAGAAGAATTTAAAAAAAATCATAGTTTTAACACTTGGGGTCGGTCAATTTAGAGCTTGGGTTCGGTCGTTTTAAGACATGGAGTCGATCATTACTTCGGCTCTATGGCACCGAACCAACTGAAAATATTGATATTTCTTTTAGAATCATGGTTTTAACACGATTCAGTCAAAAAATATGGCAAAAGAAAATCATCGTCTAACACTTGTGGTCGGTCAAAACTTCGAGGTGGCACTGCAAAATTTTGGATTCTTACTAAGAATCATGGTCTATACACGAATATATATATACATATATTTTTTTTTTCAAAGAATCTGAGAACAGAAGAATTATTAATAAAATCATCGTTTTAACACTTGGGATCGGAAGTTTTAGAACTTGGGTTCGGTCGTTTTAAGACTTGGGGTCGAACATAACTTCGGTCATATCTGCATCGAATAAGAATTTTTTTAAAAATCATCTTTTTAACTTGGGCTCGATCATAACTTCGGTCCAATGGCACCGAACCGACTGAAATTTTAGATTCTTACTAAGAATCATGGCCTGGACACAAATCAATCAAAGAATCTGCTAAAAGAAGATTTTAAAATAACATCATAGTTTTAATACTTGGGGTCGGTCATTACTTCGAGGTGGCACCAAAACGACTCAAATTTTGGATTCTTTAGTAAGAATTTAGAATCATGGTCTGTACACGAATTAATCAAAGAAACTGCTAAAAGAAGAATTATTAATTAAATCATCGTTTTAACACTTGGGGTCAGTCATTTTAGAGATTGGGTTCGGTCATTTTAAGACTTGGGGTCGGTCATTACTTCGGCCCTATGGCACCACACAGAATGAAATTTTTGATTCTTTCCAAGAATCATGGTCTCTACTCAAATTAATCGAAAAATATGGCAAAAGAAGAATTAAAAAAAAATCATCGTTTTAACACTTGGGGTCAGTCATTACTTCGAGGTGGCACCAAACCGACCGAAATTTTGGATTCTTACTAAGAATCATGGTCTGTACAGGAATCAATCAAAGAATCTGCTAAAAGAAGAATTATTAATAAAATCATCGTTTTAACACTTGGGATCGGAAGTTTTAGAACTTGGGTTCGGTCGTTTAAAGACCTGGGTCGGACATAACTTCGGTCATATCTGCATTGAATAAGAATTTTTTTTTAAATCATCTTTTTAACTTGGGCTCGATCATAACTTCGGTCCAATGGCACCGAACCGACTGAAATTTTAGATTCTTACTAAGAATCATGGCCTGGACACAAATCAATCAAAGAATCTGCTAAAAGAAGATTTTAAAATAACATCATAGTTTTAATACTTCGAGGTGGCACCAAAACGACTTAAATTTTGGATTCTTTAGTAAGAATTTAGAATCATGGTCTGTACACGAATTAATCAAAGAATCTGCTAAAAGAAGAATTATTAATTAAATCATCGTTTTAACACTTGGGGTCAGTCGTTTTAGAGATTGGGTTCGGTCATTTTAAGACTTGGGGTCGGTCATTACTTCGGCCCTATGGCACCACACAGAATGAAATTTTTGATTCTTTACAAGAATCATGGTCTCTACTCAAATTAATCGAAAAATATGGCAAAAGAAGAATTAGAAAAAAATCATCGTTTTAACACTTGGGGTCAGTCATTACTTCTAGGTGGCACCAAACCGACCGAAATTTTGGATTCTTACTAAGAATCATGGTCTGTACAGGAATCAATCAAAGAATCTGCTAAAAGAAGAATTATTAATAAAATCATCGTTTTAACACTTGGGATCGGAAGTTTTAGAACTTGGGTTCGGTCGTTTTAAGACTTGGGGTCGGACATAACTTCGGTCATATCTGCATCGAATAAGAATTTTTTTAAAAATCATCTTTTTAACTTGGGCTCGATCATAACTTCGGTCCAATGGCACCGAACCGACTGAAATTTTAGATTCTTACTAAGAATCATGGCCTGGACACAAATCAATCAAAGAATCTGCTAAAAGAAGATTTTAAAATAACATCATAGTTTTAATACTTGGGGTCGGTCATTACTTCGAGGTGGCACCAAAACGACTTTAATTTTGGATTCTTTAGTAAGAATTTAGAATCATGGTCTGTACACGAATTAATCAAAGAAACTGCTAAAAGAAGAATTATTAATTAAATCATCGTTTTAACACTTGGGGTCAGTCATTTTAGAGATTGGGTTCGGTCATTTTAAGACTTGGGGTCGGTCATTACTTCGGCCCTATGGCACCACACAGAATGAAATTTTTGATTCTTTCCAAAAATCATGGTCTCTACTCAAATTAATCGAAAAATATGGCAAAAGAAGAATTAAAAAAAAATCATCGTTTTAACACTTGGGGTCAGTCATTACTTCGAGGTGGCACCAAACCGACCGAAATTTTGGATTCTTACTAAGAATCATGGTCTGTACAGGAATCAATCAAAGAATCTGCTAAAAGAAGAATTATTAATTAAATCATCGTTTTAACAGTTGGGGTCAGTCATTTTAGAGATTAGGTTTGGTCATTTTAAGACTTGGGGTCAGTCATAACTTCGGCCCTATGGCACCGAACCGACGAAATTTTATCTGTACACGAATCAATCAACGCATCTGCCAAAAGAATAATTTTTAATAAAATCATCGTTTTAACACTTGGGGTCGGTCGTTTCAAGACTTGGGGACGGTTATATATTTGGCCCTATGGCACAGAACCGTCTCGATTCTAACTTAGAATATTGGTTGTACAAGAATCAATCATAGGATCTATACCAAAGGACGATTTTATTTATTTTAGAAATTTGGTTCGGTCGTTTTAAGACATAGGAGTCGGTCATTACTTCGGCCCTATGGCACCGCACCAAATGAAATTTTTGATTCTTTCTAAGAACCATGATCTTTAAACGATTAAAAAAAAATAGGGCATAAGAAGAATTTAAAAAAAAATCATAGTTTTAACACTTGGGGTCGGTCAATTTAGAGCTTGGGTTCGGTCGTTTTAAGACATGGAGTCGATCATTACTTCGGCTCTATAGCACCGAACCAACTGAAAATATTGATATTTCTTTTAGAATCATGGTTTTAACACGATTCAGTCAAAAAATATGGCAAAAGAAAATCATCGTCTAACACATGTGGTCGGTCAAAACTTCGAGGTGGCACTGCAAAATTTTGGATTCTTACTAAGAATCATGGTCTATACACGAATATATATATACATATATATTTTTTTTTTCAAAGAATCTGCTAACAGAAGAATTATTAATAAAATCATCGTTTTAACACTTGGGATCGGAAGTTTTAGAACTTGGGTTCGGTCGTTTTAAGACTTGGGGTCGGACATAACTTCGGTCATATCTGCATCGAATAAGAATTTTTTTAAAAATCATCTTTTTAACTTGGGCTCGATCATAACTTCGATCCAATGGCACCGAACCGACTGAAATTTTAGATTCTTACTAAGAATCATGGCCTGGACACAAATCAATCAAAGAATCTGCTAAAAGAAGATTTTAAAATAACATCATAGTTTTAATACTTGGGGTCGGTCATTACTTCGAGGTGGCACCAAAACGACTTAAATTTTGGATTCTTTAGTAAGAATTTAGAATCATGGTCTGTACACGAATTAATCAAAGAATCTGCTAAAAGAAGAATTATTAATTAAATCATCGTTTTAACACTTGGGGTCGGTTGTTTCAAGACTTGGGGACGGTTATATATTTGGCACTATGGCACAGAACTGTCTCGATTCTAACTTAGAATATTGGTTGTACAAGAATCAATCATAGGATCTAAACCAAATGAAGATTTTATTTATTTTATGGGTTCGGTCGTTTTAAGACCTGGGTCGGACATAACTTCGGTCATATCTGCATCGAATAAGAATTTTTTTTAAAATCATCTTTTTAACTTGGGCTCGATCATAACTTCGGTCCAATGGCACCGAACCGACTGAAATTTTAGATTCTTACTAAGAATCATGGCCTGGACACAAATCAATCAAAGAATCTGCTAAAAGAAGATTTTAAAATAACATCATAGTTTTAATACTTGGGGTCGGTCATTACTTCGAGGTGGCACCAAAACGACTTAAATTTTGGATTCTTTAGTAAGAATTTAGAATCATAGTCTGTACACGAATTAATCAAAGAAACTGCTAAAGGAAGAATTATTAATTAAATCATCGTTTTAACACTTGGGGTCAGTCATTTTAGAGATTGGGTTCGGTCATTTTAAGACTTGGGGTCGGTCATTACTTCGGCCCTATGGCACCACATAGAATGAAATTTTTGATTCTTTCCAAGAATCATGGTCTCTACTCAAATTAATCGAAAAATATGGCAAAAGAAGTATTAAAAAAAATCATCGTTTTATTACTTGGGGTCAGTCATTACTTCGAGGTGGCACCAAACCGACCGAAATTTTGGATTCTTACTAAGAATCATGGTCTGTACAGAAATCAATCAAAGAATCTGCTAAAAGAAGAATTATTAATTAAATCATCGTTTTAACACTTGGGGTCAGTCATTTTAGAGATTAGGTTTGGTCATTTAAAGACTTGGGGTCAGTCATAACTTCGGCCCTATGGCACCGAACCGACGAAATTTTATCTATACACGAATCAATCAACGCATCTGCCAAAAGAATAATTTTTAATAAAATCATCGTTTTAACACTTGGGGTCGGTCGTTTCAAGACTTGGGGACGGTTATATATTTGGCCCTATGGCACAGAACCGTCTCGATTCTAACTTAGAATATTGGTTGTACAAGAATCAATCATAGGATCTATACCAAAGGAAGATTTTATTTATTTTAGAAATTGGGTTCGGTCGTTTTAAGACATAGGAGTCGGTCATTACTTCGGCCCTATGGCACCGCACCAAATGAAATTTTTGATTCTTTCTAAGAACCATGATCTTTACACGATTAAAAAAAAATAGGGCATAAGAAGAATTTAAAAAAAAATCATAGTTTTAACACTTGGGGTCGGTCAATTTAGAGCTTGGGTTCGGTCGTTTTAAGACATGTAGTCGATCATTACTTCGGCTCTATGGCACCGAACCAACTGAAAATATTGATATTTCTTTTAGAATCATGGTTTTAACACGATTCAGTCAAAAAATATGGCAAAAGAAGATTTAAAAAAAAATCATTGTCTAACACTCGAGGTCGGTCAAAACTTCGAGGTGGCACTGCAAAATTTTGGATTCTTACTAAGAATCATGGCCTGTACACGAATATATATATTTATATATTTTTTTTCAAAGAATCTGCTAAAAGAAAATTTTTTAATAAAATCATCGTTTTAACACTTGGGATCGGAAGTTTTAGAACTTGGGTTCGGTCGTTTTAAGACTTGTGGTCGGACATAACTTCGGTAATATCTGCATCGAATAAGAATTTTTTTTAAAATCATCTTTTTAACTTGGGCTCGAACATAACTTCGGTCCAATGGCACCGAACCGACTGAAATTTTAGATTCTTACTAAGAATCATGGCCGGGACACAAATCAATCAAAGAATCTGCTAAAAGAAGATTTTAAAATAACATCATAGTTTTAATAATTGGGGTCGGTCATTACTTCGAGGTGGCACCAAAACGACTTAAATTTTGGATTCTTTAGTAAGAATTTAGAATCATGGTCTGTACACGAATTAATCAAAGAATCTGCTAAAAGAAGAATTATTAATTAAATCATCGTTTTAACACTTGAGGTCAGTCATTTTAGAGATTGGGTTTGGTCGTTTTAAGACATAGGAGTCGGTCATTACCTCGGCCCTATGGCACCGCACCAAATGAAATTTTTGATTCTTTCTAAGAACCATGATCTTTAAACGATTAAAAAAAATAGGGCATAAGAAGAATTTAAAAAAAAATCATAGTTTTAACACTTGGGGTCGGTCAATTTAGAGCTTGGGTTCGGTCGTTTTAAGACATGGAGTCGATCATTACTTCGGCTCTATGGCACCGAACCAACTGAAAATATTGATATTTCTTTTAGAATCATGGTTTTAACACGATTCAGTCAAAAAATATGGCAAGGAAGATTTAAAAAAAAATCATCGTCTAACACTCGTGGTCGGTCAAAACTTCGAGGTGGCACTGCAAAATTTTGGATTCTTACTAAGAATCATTGCCTGTACACGAATATATATATTTATATATTTTTTTTCAAAGAATCTGCTAAAAGAAAAATTATTAATAAAATCATCGTTTTAACACTTGGGATCGGAAGTTTTAGAACTTGGGTTCGGTCGTTTTAAGACTTGTGGTCGGACATAACTTAACGGTCATATCTGCATCGAATAAGAATTTTTTTTAAAATCATCTTTTTAACTTGGGCTCGATCATAACTTCGGTCCAATGGCACCGAACCGACTGAAATTTTAGATTCTTACTAAGAATCATGGCCTGGACACAAATCAATCAAAGAATCTGCTAAAAGAAGATTTTAAAATAACATCATAGTTTTAATACTTGGGGTCGGTCATTACTTCGAGGTGGCACCAAAACGATTTAAATTTTGGATTCTTTAGTAAGAATTTAGAATCATGGTCTGTACACGAATTAATCAAAGAATCTGCTAAAAGAAGAATTATTAATTAAATCATCGTTTTAACACTTGGGGTCAGTCGTTTTAGAGATTGGGTTCGGTCATTTTAAGACTTGGGGTCGGTCATTACTTCGGCCCTATGGCACCACACAGAATGAAATGTTTGATTCTTTCCAAGAATCATGGTCTCTACTCAAATTAATCGAAAAATATGGCAAAAGAAGAATTAAAAAAAAATCATCGTTTTAACACTTGGGGTCAGTCATTACTTCGAGGTGGCATCAAACCGACCGAAATTTTGGATTCTTACTAAGAATCATGGTCTGTACAGGAATCAATCAAAGAATCTGCTAAAAGAAGAATTATTAATTAAATCATCGTTTTAACACTTGGGGTCAGTCATTTTAGAGATTAGGTTTGGTCATTTTAAGACTTGGGGTCAGTCATAACTTCGGCCCTATGGCACCGAACCGACGAAATTTTATCTGTACACGAATCAATCAAAGTATCTGCCAAAAGAATAATTTTTAATAAAATCATCGTTTTAACACTTGAGGTCGGTCGTTTCAGGACTTGGGGACGGTTATATATTTGGCCCTATGGCACAGAACCGTCTCGATTCTAACTTAGAATATTGGTTGTACAAGAATCAATCATAGGATCTATACCAAAGGAAGATTTTATTTATTTTAGAACTTGGGTTCGGTCGTTTTAAGACATAGGAGTCGGTCATTACTTCGGCCCTATGGCACCGCACCAAATGAAATTTTTGATTCTTTCTAAGAACCATGATCTTTAAACAATTAAAAAAAATAGGGCATAAGAAGATTTAAAAAAAAAATCATAGTTTTAACACTTGGGGTCGGTCAATTTAGAGCTTGGGTTCGGTCGTTTTAAGACATGGAGTCGATCATTACTTCGGCTCTATGGCACCGAACCAACTGAAAATATTGATATTTCTTTTAGAATCATGGTTTTAACACGATTCAGTCAAAAAATATGGCAAAAGAAAATCATCGTCTAACACTTGTGGTTGGTCAAAACTTCGAGGTGGCACTGCAAAATTTTGGATTCTTACTAAGAATCATGGTCTATACACGAATATATATATATATACATATATTTTTTTTTTCAAAGAATCTGCTAACAGAAGAATTATTAATAAAATCATCGTTTTAACACTTGGGATCGGAAGTTTTAGAACTTGGGTTCGGTCGTTTTAAGACATAGGAGTCGGTCATTACTTCGGCACTATGGCACCGCAACAAATGAAATTTTTGATTCTTTCTAAGAACCATGATCTTTAAACGATTAAAAAAAAATAGGGCATAAGAAGAATTTAAAAAAAAATCATAGTTTTAACACTTGGGGTCGGTCAATTTAGAGCTTGGGTTCGGTCGTTTTAAGACATGGAGTCGATCATTACTTCGGCTCTATGGCACCGAACCAACTGAAAATATTGATATTTCTTTTAGAATCATGGTTTTAACACGATTCAGTCAAAAAATATGGCAAAAGAAAATCATCGTCTAACACTTGTGGTCGGTCAAAACATCGAGGTGGCACTGCAAAATTTTGGATTCTTACTAAGAATCATGGTCTATACACGAATATATATATACATATATATTTTTTTTTTCAATGAATCTGCTAACAGAAGAATTATTAATAAAATCATCGTTTTAACACTTGGGATCGGAAGTTTTAGAACTTGGGTTCGGTCGTATTAAGACTTGGGGTCGGACATAACTTCGGTCATATCTGCATCGAATAAGAATTTTTTTAAAAATCATCTTTTTAACTTGGGCTCGATCATAACTTCGGTCCAATGGCACCGAACCGACTGAAATTTTAGATTCTTACTAAGAATCATGGCCTGGACACAAATCAATCAAAGAATCTGCTAAAAGAAGATTTTAAAATAACATCATAGTTTTAATACTTGGGGTCGGTCATTACTTCGAGGTGGCACCAAAACGACTTAAATTTTGGATTCTTTAGTAAGAATTTAGAATCATGGTCTGTACACGAATTAATCAAAGAATCTGCTAAAAGAAGAATTATTAATTAAATCATCGTTTTAACACTTGGGGTCAGTCATTTTAGAGATTGGGTTCGGTCATTTTAAGACTTGGGGTCGGTCATTACTTCGGCCCTATGGCACCACACAGAATGAAATTTTTGATTCTTTCCAAGAATCATGGTCTCTACTCAAATTAATCGAAAAATATGACAAAAGAAGAATTAAAAAAACTCATCGTTTTAACACTTGGGGTCAGTCATTATTTCGAGGTGGCACCAAACCGAACGAAATTTTGGATTCTTACTAAGAATCATGGTCTGTACAGGAATCAATCAAAGAATCTGCTAAAAGAAGAATTATTAATTAAATCATCGTTATAACACTTGGGGTCAGTCATTTTAGAGATAAGGTTTGGTCATTTTAAGACTTGGGGTCAGTCATAACTTCGGCCCTATGGCACCGATCCGACGAAATTTTATCTGTACACGAATCAATCAACGCACCTGCCAAAAGAATAATTTTTAATAAAATCATCGTTTTAACACTTGGGGTCGGTCGTTTCAAGACTTGGGGACGGTTATATATTTGGCACTATGGCACAGAACCGTCTCGATTCTAACTTAGAATATTGGTTGTACAAGAATCAATCATAGGATCTATACCAAAGGAAGATTTTATTTATTTTAGAAATTGGGTTCGGTCGTTTTAAGACATAGGAGTCGGTCATTACTTCGGCCCTATGGCACCGCACCAAATGAAATTTTTGATTCTTTCTAAGAACCATGATCTTTAAACGATTAAAAAAATATAGGGCATAAGAAGAATTTGAAAAAAATCATAGTTTTAACACTTGGGGTCGGTCAATTTAGAGCTTGGGTTCGGTCGTTTTAAGACATGGAGTCGATCATTACTTCGGCTCTATGGCACCGAACCAACTGAAAATATTGATATTTCTTTTAGAATCATGGTTTTAACACGATTCAGTCAAAAAATATGGCAAAAGAAAATCATCGTCTAACACTTGTGGTCGGTCAAAACTTCGAGGTGGTACTGCAAAATTTTGGATTCTTACTAAGAATCATGGTCTATACACGAATATATATATACATATATATTTTTTTTTTCAAAGAATCTGCTAACAGAAGAATTATTAATAAAATCATCGATTTAACACTTGGGATCGGAAGTTTTAGAACTTGGGTTCGGTCGTATTAAGACTTGGGGTCGGACATAACTTCGGTCATATCTGCATCGAAAAAGAATTTTTTAAAAAATCATCTTTTTAACTTGGGCTCGATCATAACTTCGGTCCAATGGCACCGAACCGACTGAAATTTTAGATTCTTACTAAGAATCATGGCCTGGACACAAATCAATCAAAGAATCTGCTAAAAGAAGATTTTAAAATAACATCATAGTTTTAATACTTGGGGTCGGTCATTACTACGAGGTGGCACCAAAACGACTTAAATTTTGGATTCTTTAGTAAGAATATAGAATCATGGTCTGTACACGAATTAATCAAAGAATCTGCAAAAAGAAGAATTATTAATTAAATCATCGTTTTAACACTTGGGGTCAGTCGTTATAGAGATTGGGTTCGGTCATTTTAAGACTTGGGGTCGGTCATTACTTCGGCCCTATGGCACCACACAGAATGAAATTTTTGATTCTTTCCAAGAATCATGGTCTCTACTCAAATTAATCGAAAAATATGGCAAAAGAAGAATTAAAAAAAAATCATCGTTTTAACACTTGGGGTCAGTCATTACTTCGAGGTGGCACCAAACCGACCGAAATTTTGGATTCTTACTAAGAATCATGGTCTGTACAGGAATCAATCAAAGAATCTGCCAAAAGAAGAATTATTAATAAAATCATCGTTTTAACACTTGGGATCGGAAGTTTTAGAACTTGGGTTCGGTCGTTTTAAGACTTGGGGTCGGACATAACTTCGGTCATATATGCATCGAATAAGAATTTTTTTTAAAATCATCTTTTTAACTTGGGCTCGATCATAACTTCGGTCCAATGGCACCGAACCGACTGAAATTTTAGATTCTTACTAAGAATCATGGCCTGGACACAAATCAATCAAAGAATCTGCTAAAAGAAGATTTAAAAAAAACATCATAGTTTTAATACTTGGGGTCGGTTATTACTTCGAGGTGGCACCAAAACGACTTAAATTTTGGATTCTTTAGTAAGAATTTAGAATCATGGTCTATACACGAATTAATCAAAGAAACTGCTAAAAGAAGAATTATTAATTAAATCATCGTTTTAACACTTGGGGTCAGTCATTTTAGAGATTGGGTTCGGTCATTTTAAGACTTGGGGTCGGTCATTACTTCGGCCCTATGGCACCACACAGAATGAAATTTTTGATTCTTTCCAAGAATCATGGTCTCTACTCAAGTTAATCGAAAAATATGGCAAAAGAAGAATTAAAAAAAAATCATCGTTTTAACACTTGGGGTCAGTCATTACTTCGAGGTGGCACCAAACCGACCGAAATTTTGGATTCTTACTAAGAATCATGGTCTGTACAGGAATCAATCAAAGAATCTGCTAAAAGAAGAATTATTAATTAAATCATCGTTTTAACACTTGGGGTCAGTCATTTTAGAGATTAGGTTTGGTCATTTTAAGACTTGGGGTCAGTCATAACTTCGGCCCTATGGCACCGAACCGACGAAATTTTATCTGTACACGAATCAATCAACGCATCTGCCAAAAGAATAATTTTTAATAAAATTATCGTTTTAACACTTGGGGTCGGTCGTTTCAAGACTTGGGGACGGTTATATATTTGGCCCTATGGCACAGAACCGTCTCGATTCTAACTTAGAATATTGGTTGTACAAGAATCAATCATAGGATCTATACCAAAGGAAGATTTTATTTATTTTAGAACTTGGGTTCGGTCGTTTTAAGACATAGGAGTCGGTCATTACTTCGGCCCTATGGCACCGCACCAAATGAAATTTTTGATTCTTTCTAAGAACCATGATAAAGATCATCTTCTTATGCCCTATTTTTTTTTAATCGTGTAAAGACACGATTAAAAAAAAATAGGGCATAAGAAGAATTTAAAAAAAAATCATAGTTTTAACACTTGGGGTCGGTCAATTTAGAGCTTGGGTTCGGTCGTTTTAAGACATGGAGTCGATCATTACTTCGGCTCTTTGGCACCGAACCAACTGAAAATATTGATATTTCTTTTAGAATCATGGTTTTAACACGATTCAGTCAAAAAATATGGCAAAAGAAGATTTAAAAAAAAATCATCGTCTAACACTTGGGATCGGAAGTTTTAGAACTTGGGTTCGGTCGTTTTAAGACTTGGGGTCGGACATAACTTCGGTCATATATGCATCGAATAAGAATTTTTTTTAAAATCATCTTTTTAACTTGGGCTCGATCATAACTTCGGTCCAATGGCACCGAACCGACTGAAATTTTAGATTCTTACTAAGAATCATGGCCTGGACACAAATCAATCAAAGAATCTGCTAAAAGAAGATTTAAAAAAAACATCATAGTTTTAATACTTGGGGTCGGTCATTACTTCGAGGTGGCACCAAAACGACTTAAATTTTGGATTCTTTAGTAAGAATTTAGAATCATGGTCTATACACGAATTAATCAAAGAAACTGCTAAAAGAAGAATTATTAATTAAATCATCGTTTTAACACTTGGGGTCAGTCATTTTAGAGATTGGGTTCGGTCATTTTAAGACTTGGGGTCGGTCATTACTTCGGCCCTATGGCACCACACAGAATGAAATTTTTGATTCTTTCCAAGAATCATGGTCTCTACTCAAATTAATCGAAAAATATGGCAAAAGAAGAATTTAAAAAAAATCATCGTTTTAACACTTGGGGTCAGTCATTACTTCGAGGTGGCACCAAACCGACCGAAATTTTGGATTCTTACTAAGAATCATGGTCTGTACAGGAATCAATCAAAGAATCTGCTAAAAGAAGAATTATTAATTAAATCATCGTTTTAACACTTGGGGTCAGTCATTTTAGAGATTAGGTTTGGTCATTTTAAGACTTGGGGTCAGTCATAACTTCGGCCCTATGGCACCGAACCGACGAAATTTTATCTGTACACGAATCAATCAACGCATCTGCCAAAAGAATAATTTTTAATAAAATTATCGTTTTAACACTTGGGGTCGGTCGTTTCAAGACTTGGGGACGGTTATATATTTGGCCCTATGGCACAGAACCGTCTCGATTCTAACTTAGAATATTGGTTGTACAAGAATCAATCATAGGATCTATACCAAAGGAAGATTTTATTTATTTTAGAACTTGGGTTCGGTCGTTTTAAGACATAGGAGTCGGTCATTACTTCGGCCCTATGGCACCGCACCAAATGAAATTTTTGATTCTTTCTAAGAACCATGATCTTTACACGATTAAAAAAAAATAGGGCATAAGAAGAATTTAAAAAAAAATCATAGTTTTAACACTTGGGGTCGGTCAATTTAGAGCTTGGGTTCGGTCGTTTTAAGACGTGGAGTCGATCATTACTTCGGCTTTTTGGCACCGAACCAACTGAAAATATTGATATTTCTTTTAGAATCATGGTTTTAACACGATTCAGTCAAAAAATATGGCAAAAGAAGATTTTAAAAAAAATCATCGTCTAACACTCGTGGTCGGTCAAAACTTCGAGGTGGCACTGCAAAATTTTGGATTCTTACTAAGAATCATGGCCTGTACACGAATATATATATTTATATATTTTTTTTCAAAGAATCTGCTAAAAGAAAAATTATTAATAAAATCATCGATTTAACACTTGGGATCGGAAGTTTTAGAACTTGGGTTCGGTCGTTTTAAGACTTGTGGTCGGACATAACTTCGGTCATATCTGCATCGAATAAGAATTTTTTTTAAAATCATCTTTTTAACTTGGGCTCGATCATAACTTCGGTCCAATGGCACCGAACCGACTGAAATTTTAGATTCTTACTAAGAATCATGGCCTGGACACAAATCAATCATGAATCTGTTAAAAGAAGATTTTAAAATAACATCATAGTTACTTGGGGTCGGTCATTACTTCGAGGTGGCACCAAAACGACTTAAATTTTGGATTCTTTAGTAAGAATTTAGAATCATGGTCTGTACACGAATTAATCAAAGAATCTGCTAAAAGAAGAATTATTAATTAAATCATCGTTTTAACACTTGAGGTCAGTCATTTTAGAGATTGGGTTCGGTCATTTTAAGACTTGGGGTCAGTCATTACTTCGGCCCTATGGCACCACACAGAATGAAATGTTTGATTCTTTCCAAGAATCATGGTCTCTACTCAAATTAATCGAAAAATATGGCAAAAGAAGAATTAAAAAAAAAATCATCGTTTTAACACTTGGGGTCAGTCATTACTTCGAGGTGGCACCAAACCGACCGAAATTTTGGATTCTTACTAAGAATCATGGTCTGTACAGGAATCAATCAAAGAATCTGCTAAAAGAAGAATTATTAATTAAATCATCGTTTTTACACTTGGGGTCAGTCATTTTAGAGATAAGGTTTGGTCATTTTAAGACTTGGGGTCAGTCATAACTTCGGCCCTATGGCACCGAACCGACGAAATTTTATCTGTACACGAATCAATCAAAGCATCTGCCAAAAGAATAATTTTCAATAAAATCATCGTTTTAACACTTGGGGTCGGTTGTTTTAAGACTTGGGGACGGTTATATATTTGTCCCTATGGCACAGAACCGTCTCGATTCTAACTTAGAATATTGGTTGTACAAGAATCAATCATAGGATCTATACCAAAGGAAGATTTTATTTATTTTAGAACTTGGGTTCGGTCGTTTTAAGACATAGGAGTCGGTCATTACTTCGGCCCTATGGCACCGCACCAAATGAAATTTTTGATTCTTTCTAAGAACCATGATCTTTACACGATTAAAAAAAAATAGGGCATAAGAAGAATTTAAAAAAAAAATCATAGTTTTAACACTTGGAGTCGGTCAATTTAGAGCTTGGGTTCGGTCGTTTTAAGACATGGAGTCGATCATTACTTCGGCTCTATGGCACCGAACCAACTGAAAATATTGATATTTCTTTTAGAATCATGGTTTTAACACGATTCAGTCAAAGAATATTGCAAAAGAAAATCATCGTCTAACACTTGTGGTCGGTCAAAACTTCGAGGTGGCACTGCAAAATTTTGGATTCTTACTAAGAATCATGGTCTGTACACGAATATATATATATATATATATATATATTTTTTTTTTTTCAAAGAATCTGCTAAAAGAAGAATTATTAATAAAATCATCGTTTTAACACTTGGGATCGGAAGTTTTAGAACTTGGGTTCGGTCGTTTTAAGACCTGGGTCGGACATAACTTCGGTCATATCTGCATCGAATAAGAATTTTTTTTTAAATCATCTTTTTAACTTGGGCTCGATCATAACTTCGGTCCAATGGCACCGAACCGACTGAAATTTTAGATTCTTACTAAGAATCATGGCCTAGACACAAATCAATCAAAGAATCTGCTAAAAGGAGATTTTAAAATAACATCATAGTTTTAATACTTGGGGTCGGTCATTACTTCGAGGTGGCACCAAAACGACTTAAATTTTGGATTCTTTAGTAAGAATTTAGAATCATGGTCTGTACACGAATTAATCAAAGAATCTGCTTAAAGAAGAATTATTAATTAAATCATCGTTTTAACACTTGGGGTCAGTCGTTTTAGAGATTGGGTTCGGTCATTTTAAGACTTGGGGTCGGTCATTACTTCGGCCCTATGGCACCACACAGAATGAAATTTTTGATTCTTTCCAAGAATCATGGTCTCTACTCAAATTAATCGAAAAATATGGCAAAAGAAGAATTAAAAAAAATCATCGTTTTATCACTTGGGGTCAGTCATTACTTCGAGGTGGCATCAAACCGACCGAAATTTTTTTATTCTTACTAAGAATCATGGTCTGTACAGGAATCAATCAAACAATCTGCTAAAAGAAGAATTATTAATTAAATCATCGTTTTAACACTTGGGATCGGAAGTTTTAGAACTTGGGTTCGGTCGTTTTAAGACATAGGAGTCGGTCATTACTTCGGCCCTATGGCACCGCACCAAATGAAATTTTTGATTCTTTCTAAGAACCATGATCTTTACACGATTAAAAAAAAATAGGGCATAAGAAGAATTTAAAAAAAAATCATAGTTTTAACACTTGGGGTCGGTCAATTTAGAGCTTGGGTTCGGTCGTTTTAAGACATGGAGTCGATCATTACTTCAGCTCTATGGCACCGAACCAACTGAAAATATTGATATTTCTTTTAGAATCATGGTTTTAACACGATTCAGTCAAAAAATATGGCAAAAGAAGATTTAAAAAAAAATCATCGTCTAACACTCGTGGTCGGTCAAAACTTCGAGGTGGCACTGCAAAATTTTGGATTCTTACTAAGAATCATGGCCTGTACACGAATATATATATATTTTTTCAAAGAATCTGCTAAAAGAAAAATTATTAATAAAATCATCGTTTTAACACTTGGGATCGGAAGTTTTAGAACTTGGGTTCGGTCGTTTTAAGACTTGTGGTCGGACATAACTTCGGTCATATCTGCATCGAATAAGAATTTTTTTTTAAATCATCTTTTTAACTTGGGCTCGAACATAACTTCGGTCCAATGGCACCGAACCGACTGAAATTTTAGATTCTTACTAAGAAATCATGGCCTGGACACAAATCAATCAAAGAATCTGCTAAAAGAAGATTTTAAAATAACATCATAGTTTTAATACTTGGGGTCGGTCATTACTTCGAGTTGGCACCAAAACGACTTAAATTTTGGATTCATTAGTAAGAATTTAGAATCATGGTCTGTACACGAATTAATCAAAGAATCTGCTAAAAGAAGAATTATTAATTAAATCATCGTTTTAACACTTGAGGTCAGTCATTTTAGAGATTGGGTTTGGTCGTTTTAAGACATAGGAGTCGGTCATTACTTCGGCCCTATGTCACCGCACCAAATGAAATTTTTGATTTTTTCTAAGAACCATGATCTTTAAACGATTAAAAAAAATAGGGCATAAGAAGAATTTAAAAAAAAATCATAGTTTTAACACTTGGGGTCGGTCAATTTAGAGCTTGGGTTCGGTCGTTTTAAGACATGGAGTCGATCATTACTTCGGCTCTATGGCACCGAACCAACTGAAAATATTGATATTTCTTTTAGAATCATGGTTTTAACACGATTCAGTCAAAAAATATGGCAAAAGAAGATTTAAAAAAACATCATCGTCTAACACTCGTGGTCGGTCAAAACTTCGAGGTGGCACTGCAAAATTTTGGATTCTTACTAAGAATCATGGTCTATACACGAATATATATATACATATATTTTTTTTTTTTCAAAGAATCTGCTAACAGAAGAATTATTAATAAAATCATCGTTTTAACACTTGGGATCGGAAGTTTTAGAACTTGGGTTCGGTCGTATTAAGACTTGGGGTCGGACATAACTTCGGTCATATCTGCATCGAATAAGAATTTTTTTAAAAATCGTCTTTTTAACTTGGGCTCGATCATAACTTCGGTCCAATGGCACCGAACCGACTGAAATTTTAGATTCTTACTAAGAATCATGGCCTGGACACAAATCAATCAAAGAATCTGCTAAAAGAAGATTTTAAAATAACATCATAGTTTTAATACTTGGGGTCGGTCATTACTTCGAGGTGGCACCAAAACGACTTAAATTTTGGATTCTTTAGTAAGAATTTAGAATCATGGTCTGTACACGAATTAATCAAAGAATCTGCTAAAAGAAGAATTATTAATTAAATCATCGTTTTAACACTTGGGGTCAGTCATTTTAGAGATTGGGTTCGGTCATTTTAAGACTTGGGGTCGGTCATTACTTCGGCCCTATGGCACCACACAGAATGAAATTTTTGATTCTTTCCAAGAATCATGGTCTCTACTCAAATTAATCGAAAAATATGGCAAAAGAAGAATTAAAAAAAAATCATCGTTTTAACACTTGGGGTCAGTCATTATTTCGAGGTGGCACCAAACCGACCGAAATTTTGGATTCTTACTAAGAATCATGGTCTGTACAGGAATCAATCAAAGAATCTGCTAAAAGAAGAATTATTAATTAAATCATCGTTTTAACACTTGGGGTCAGTCATTTTAGAGATTGGGTTCGGTCATTTTAAGACTTGGGGTCGGTCATTACTTCGGCCCTATGGCACCACACAGAATGAAATTTTTGATTCTTTCCAAGAATCATGGTCTCTACTCAAATTAATCGAAAAATATGGCAAAAGAAGAATTAAAAAAAATCATCGTTTTAACACTTGGGGTCAGTCATTACTTCGAGGTGGCACCAAACCGACCGAAATTTTGGATTCTTACTAAGAATCATGGTCTGTACACGAATCAATCAAAGCATCTGCCAAAAGAAGAATTTTTAATAAAACCGTCGTTTTAACACTTGGGGTCGGTCGTTTCAAGACTTGGGGACGGTTATATATTCGGCCCTACGGCACGGAACCGTCTGGATTCGTACTTAGAATAATGGTTGTTATAGAATCAATCAAGAATCATAGGATCTATGCCAAAGGAATATTTTATTTTTAAATCATCCTCTTAACACTTGGGGTCGGACGTTTTAGAACTTGGGTTCGGTCGTTTTAAGACATAGGAGTCGGACATAACTTCGGTCATATCTGTATCGAAATAATCAAAGGATCTGCCAAAAGAAGATTTTTTTTTAAATCATCGTTTTAACTTGGGCTCGATCATAACCTCAGTCCAATGGCACCGACCCGACTGAAATTTATTATATTCTTACAAGAATCATGGTCTGTACACGAATCAATCAAAGAATCTCCTAAAATCTATTTGTTTCTCTCCAGAAGGAAAAACGAATAATATGTTACATTACAAGGCATTACAATAGTTATAGTCGAATTATTTAATTGTAATTTTATTTCATTATATGGTCGTGTTGTAAACGGAAGATTTTGTCTCATTTTTTGTCATGAAGTACCTAACGTGTAACATTCGATATATGGAATTATTGATAATCCAACTGATTTGAATTTACCGGAAGTGTTACATTTACTTAGTCCGCGACTGTACATCACCCGTGTGAAGCCGAGGCGGGCTAAATAGTAAATCCAGTCTTTCAGGAATTTCGAAAATAACATAAATACACGAAAAAAATATGGCGGTACGAAGTTCTTCGGGTCAGCTAGTACTTAAATAAAGTTCAACATTATAGATAACAAATTACCTAGTTTTTTAAAATCAATTACAGTATTTTTATTTTTTCTTTTGGTAGTTAGACTGAAATTTTATTAATAAATGAAAAATGAGTTTATTTTAATAGATTAGCTCTATATTTTTCAGTTCATGTATATTTTTTGTTTGTTAATCTGTCTGAATATTATGTTTGAATTTACCATTAGGGTTAGATTTATAAATGTTTAATTTTTATCGAAATTGATACATTTCCTGGGGGAGTGTTAAGAATAGTGACATCTATGAGATAACTGCTCGTCGCCTTAGTTCTTAATTGTCCAAACGACCATTTGAAAATTCTACAGAAGGTGAAGGTTTTCTTTCATTATTTCAATGAAACATTATGATAAGTGTATGAGATAAAGCTATTTCCGGAAAGGTAAAGATCTCATTAGTTTAAATAATTCTTAGTTAAGTGATGAACTATCCTTTTTTATACATTATTTTTAGTTTTAAAGTGGAGATTGAACAAAAACTTAAATGGTCGTTTGGACAATTAAGAACTGAGGCGACGTGCTGTAGGTAATCACATTGATTTAATATTGATTGAGACGATGTATGAATGTGAGTGAGGCAAAGAGTGTGTGCCAAGACCGAGTTGTTTGGCGGTCCGTCCTCTCTGCCTACCCCTGCGGAGAAACGGCGTGATGGTTAGGTAGTTAGTTAGTTAGTAGTATATTAAGAGAGTATGAATGCTAGAGACATCTGGATGAATTTTATTGAAGCTAGTGTTACCGACTAACTAAAATAGACCACGTGACTCGGTAGGTGTCTAGTACCATTGCTATTGTTATTCTCGTATTTTAATAACCTGAAAGACGGTATTTTTACATATTTAATATTTTGTCGCGATTGTGTTTGGCTATTACAATAAAAAGAGAATCTATTAAAACCTTCTAATCATTTATTTAACTCCCGTAACACATATGATTTGACACGTGTTGATTTGGTAAGATAAACACTTCCCATATTGGTGACCCTCGACGCTGGACTCCATATTGGTGATCCGATTTTTTTAAAATTAAGCACGTACAGAACCAGCCAGACATTTTGGACGGAATCCTTGGAAAAAAGTAAGTCCCTTTTCATTTTTAGTAATGTAAAATCATCCATCCATCCAAGTAAAATATTTTTAAAAAACAAAAGACGGTTGAATTTATCACGAGATACGTATTTACCATTACGTAGCTCGCATTTCGCATCTTTGTAAATCAATGATATACTCGTATTATATCCACTAATGCATTTTAAAATGTTCATGTCATCAAAAAAGAATTAAGTGCGTTTCAAAACATTTTCAGACAGACGTGTGTCGCCATTGATCCAGAAAAACTGCCGACTTCAACTGCCGACCGCGCAGTTCAAATACAAAATACGCACATGAGACTCCTAGAATCCTGCAAAAGAATCACCAGCTCCACATCGCATTCTCCAGGATCTCACCATTGCAGTCAAGACCACATCAAATCAATATCAGATCATCCGAGTCGTAAATTAAAAAAAAATTCTACCTATATTTTCTGAACATTTTTTCACCACCTAAATGAAACAAAATTTTACTGTCAAACTGTTTCAAATTTAAAAACATTCCATTTAACATTTTGAACATGATATGCATTTTTTACATAAACAATTGACAAATTAACTAAGCACTATCGCTGCAAATTTTATTCAATTCTAAACTTTTAAATTTTTAACATTCTTTTACAACTTGCTTGTCATCGTTATTTTTGTTTGCCTTGAAATCTATAACAATATACTGAAATGAATACCGACGGCCAACCTAGCGTCTCTACAAACGAGGTAATAAACCTCTCGATCCTACGTCAATTGCAGGAGAATATAGCTTCATTAAAGGATGAAATACAACAATTTAAAATGGAGCGAAATTTATTTATTTAATTATTTTCATATTACATTTGGTTATAAAATGACGTATTGCCCATCTCACTAGGTGTGAAACGCCTGTGTTGAGATGGCAATTTACAGAGTGGTTATCTAAGATTTTGTAGTAATATTATGAAAATGGCAGGTTAATATAATTTTTTTTCTTTAAATATACAATTCAAGTATGTTACATATATATAAGAAGATTGCAGTAGGTACATGGTTACATATATACACACAGTAGGTATAAAGGTAAGTCTGTTTTTAAATACTTGTGATGGATATGTTTATTTGAGGTGATCAATGATTTTACTTTTAAATGTACTTTTGGTTTGCGTGTTTCTAATTTCAGGAGGTAGAGAATTGAACAGCTTTGTTGCATTATATTTAAAACTTCTTTGCCCATAAGAAGTTTGACAAACTGGGATGTTGAAAGATTTTACATTTGACTCTCTTAAGGCTCTTGTGTTCATTCGTTCTTCAAACATGTGTGTATTTTTAAATTGATGAAGCAGGATATTTTTTGAAGACAATTTTTGCAGGTTCGGAACATTTAGTGTCTTAAAAATAAAATCAGTGCTTGTTCTCAACGGGACTTTAAGAATAACCTTCAAAATTAGTTTTCAACTTCAAAATAATTCATATACACACTCATCTGCCTTCCATGAGCATCGATCATACAATCCTCGGCGTAGCTGGCAACAAAACCCATCATCACAACAGCCGCCCGCTGGCAGACATAAATCCAACTCCCGCCGTAGATTCCCTAGAAGAGCACCGACGGAAACATGCTATTACCACGCTAGATTTGGCGATAACGCTCGCAAATGCATCAAACCATGCATTTTTCTCTCCAATTCATCGGGACAGGAGAATCTCGCAATAGGGACGTGCGAAATTCCCACAAACTACTGCCGTCTCTTTATATTCGACGTCGAGACTCGCCAGAAGTTTCTTGTTGACACAGGCGCAGACATCTCAGTTATTCCAAGGACTTTTAAGATGGCGAAGACCTGGATAATATCCGACACTTATCCCACCGATCTTTATGGAGCCAATGGTACACCCATTAAAACATTCGGAACGCGTACTGTAGAGCTAAATTTAGGCCTGCCACGAACGATGAAATGGCGATTCATCATAGCCGATGTCTCCAGACCCATTCTCGGTGCGGATTTCCTTTATCATTATAATCTTACGGTCAATCTTAAACAAGCTATTCTCTCGGACTCATCAACTGGACTAAGGATTCGAGGAACTGCACAGAGGACCCTCATCCGGAATATCTACTGTATCCTCCTCACAAAAATATAGAGATATTATCAGCAAATACCCAGGCTTGACGCAATCAGACACAAAGAACCTGGACATAATGAAACATTCTGTGACACACTGTATAGAGACGAAAGATCCACCTGTCACAGAACGTGCACGTCCCCTAGCCCCAGCCCTTCTTGAAGCAGCTAAGAAAGAGTTTAAATTTCCCATGGAACAAGGGATTTGCCGGCCGTCCAAAAGCAATTGGGCGAGCCCCCTACATATGGTCAAGAAACCAAACGGTGAATGGCGTCCGTGTGGAGACTACAGATGACTTAATGCAAAGACCATCCCAGATAAATACCCAATTCCCCAACTTCAAGACTTTGCACACAAACTTTCAAAAGCGAAAATCTTTACCACACTAGACATGACCAGAGCCTACCACCAAATACCCGTAGAACCCAAAGACATACCGAAAACTGCCATTATTACTCCCTTCGGTTTATACGAATTCACTTCCATGCAGTTCGGTTTAACCAATGCAGCTCAAACCTTCCAGCGGTTAATGCACGCTGTGACACGAGACTTGGAATTCTGTTTTGTGTATCTGGACGACATCCTAATAGCATCGGAAAACGAAGATGAGCACAGAAGGGATTTGGACGCACTTTTCCAACGCCTCGCCGATAACGGTTTGGTAATCAATCTTAGTAAATGTCAATTTGGTCTACCAACCGTCAACTTTCTTGGTCATACAATAACACCTGAAGTTATATGCCCCATCAAAGAGAAAGTTACAGCTATTACGGAATCTCCTTTGCCGAAAACCGCAAAGGACCTCAGACGCTTTCTGGGAATGCTGAACTATTATCGTAAATTTCTACCAAACTCAATCAGCACCCAAGAAAAACTTTTTGACTTAATAACCGGTTATAAAAAGAACGACAAGCGCACACTGACCTGGACTCCAGAACTAACAGCAGCCTTCGACGAATGCAAACATCATCTCGCAACTGCTACTATACTAGTGCACCCGGACCCAGAGGCCAAGATCGCCATTATGGTTGATGCCTCGGACATCGTCATAGGAGCATCATTTCAACAAAATAAAGGAAAAACATGGCAACCTTTAGGATTTTTCTCCCGGAAGTTCACAACGGCACAGCGGAAGTATAGTACCTTCGACCGTGAACTCACTGGTGTCTATGAGGCGATTAAATTTTTTCGAAACAACATCGAAGGTCGTGTATTCACAATCTATACATACCACAAACCAATCACCTTCGCATTCAGCAAAAAGCGAGCCTCCAGCTCTCCACGCCAAGAGAGACAATTGGATTACATTGCGCAATTTACTACAGACATCAGAAGCAGACACCCTTTCTCGCATAGAAGAAATATCAAGTCCTTCTGCCTATTGACTATGGACAAATGGGACAAGAACAGAGTCACGACGACGAACTTACTAAGTCAATTGAGGACTCTTCCCTTGTTCTACGTCAAATGATACCCTGGCACTTACTCATCCGTATGGTGTGACATATCCACCGGACATGTCAGACCCTTCGTACCGAAGACAATGAGGACTCAAGTGATGGAATGCATCCATTCCGTATGCCATCCAGGTATTTTAGGAACCACCAACACAGTGAAAAGGAGATTTGTCTGGCCCAAGATGGCTAGAGACATTAAAATTTTTGTAAAGCAATGCATCGCTTGCCAAAAATCCAAAGTCTCCCGACATACAGTTGCACCCACAGCAACGTACTTGCTACCAGAGGACCGTTTCCGAAACATCCATATTGATTTGGTCGGACCTCTACCAGTGTGCAGTGAACATCAATACCTACTCACTATAATTGATAGATTTACCCGCTGGCCAGAAGCAGTTCCACTGAAGGAAATGACAGCCGAGACTGTCGCTTCTGCCCTGATCTCCCACTGGATCGCCCATCATGGTGTTCCAGAAACCATCACGACTGATCAAGGACGTCAGTTTGAATCTCATCTTTTCAAGAAACTGACAGAAAAATTCGGCATTAAACATTCAAGAACCACCGCATATCATCCTCAGGCAAACGGCATGATAGAAAGGTGGCACCGCACGCTGAAATCATCCTTAATGGCTCACGAAGATCAGAACTGGTTACAAAATCTACCTCTTATCATGCTAGGTTTGAGAACTACAGTTCGGGAAGACCTCAAAAGCTCACCTGCCGAATTGACTTATGGTAGGACGTTAAGGTTACCCAGCGACTTCTTCGCAACAACGCCTCGCGAGGATCCTGACACATATGTCGGCCGCCTGCAACGAAGATTTGAAGATATTCGACCCACTCCTGCCAACTCACATTGTACTGGAAAATTCTTCGTGCACAAGGACCTCCCAACTTCCACCCACGTCTTCCTCCGAAACGACGCTGGACGGAAACCACTTCAAGAACCTTATGATGGTCCATACAAGGTAGAAGAAAGGGACGCAAAAACGTACGTTATTAACGTAAAAGGAAAGCCCAAAAGAGTTTCCATTGACAGGCTGAAACCCGCTTTCCTTCCCGCTGAAATTGAGGTACCTATCTCCATATCTGTCGCAAAACCTCCACCTGTACCTGTAAGAATGACTACAACTAGGTCTGGTCGGATAGTTCGTTTCACAGTCTGCATAGACATAGAGAATCAATGGCATATATTTTTTAAAAGTATAATTCATTATATTTCATGCAATCATTTACAAACATGTCAAAATCAAAAGCACATCTTTCAACAGGATTTTAAAAATACTTACTTGGCCAACAAATTTCCCAGAGTATACAAATTTTTATTAATTTTTGAGCTCTAAGTTAATTAATTTACAATATTGAGATGTACATACAAATCTATTCTCACCGAGAAAATCCATAACCATGTTTTTATATTAGTTATTAAGAAAATATTTTTATACTCCTTGTTTATAGAGACGTGACGCCATATTATTTTTCCGTGTACTTAAAAATAGCGATGACATCTGTAAGAACACGTCGAAGATAATTTATATGTTTTTAATTTTTCCAAAGCGCTGCGTGAATTGAAACCCGCTAAATTATGTTTTATTAATTTCTTCTAAACATTTTTGTAAAAATCGAAACGACGCTGAACAAACTTTACATTGTATAACAAACTTTCCACGTCTAAATGTTTCACAAGAAATTACACTTGTTTATAAACGATCTAGTTCATCAGTATGACATTTTCAAATATTCTGCGCAGAAAACAGTAACATTTTGTTTAATTCACAAGATTTTCTGTATTATTTTTGATTTTATTGTGTTAACTAATCTAATTATTGTACCAGAGGATACGCTTTTACATATGTATATGTAACTGTATACTATAAATTATATAAATTTCAATACAAAGTGTAATATAAATTTCAATTTTACAAAACTGCATTAGGTCACTACAAAAGTTTTAAATATGTGTACATAATATTAGAATTTTACATAGCTCTCAATAATATTTGTTCAAATATGCAACGACCTTATAGTGTTCACATGCTTTGCCATATCAGATTGCTAGTTTATATATTTTATTTTTTTCAGCAATCGACCTAAATTTTCTTTTGTTTTCCCGCACTCTAATGCTGGGGGGGAGGTATATGGCAAGGTACTGTTTAATGTACAATTTATTTTATGTACTGGCAATTTTGATTGCTGGTTACACCGGAAAGACTAGATGTAGTTCCAAATGCTACCGCAAAATCATTCCGTCCCGAATTGTCCTGGTGTGTACAGCTATCAGATTTAGCCCTGCAACTTTCTGATATTTAATATTTTGTCGCGATTGTGTTTGGCTATTACAATAAAAAGAGAAAACGGGAGTTAAATAAATGATTAGAAAACCTTCTAATCATTTATTTAACTCCCGTGACACATATGATTTGACACGTGTTGATTTGGTAAGATAAACACTTCCCATATTTTTTAGCAGTATAAAAGGGGTGCTATTCAAAATATTTCCCTCTCTCGCATTAATAGATACTTAGGGTACAGTTCCCTTACTGCCCAGGCGGGGTCCAGGCCAAAATTAGTTTTTATTTTATTTTTATTTTTTTTTTTTTTTATTAAGGAGAAAATACAGATACAGACGTCAATTGACAAGAATATACAAAACAATTAATAGAGAATTCGCCTGCATCCAAACTATTTCTCACGAATTAACATTGACAGCAGATAAAAACATATACAAATATTTTTACCGTTAAATACGGAAAAGACGTATGTATATACATAAAGTAAATATTATTTTACAGAGAGATGAAAAAAAAATGCGCAATATCCTTATAAAAGTTTACAAATTGTTTTTGGAAAAATTTTGATGGTAAGACCAAATATATATATAGATAAAAAATAATGTCATACAGAAATTTAAAAAAAGATAGGTAGTTAAAATTATAAACCAAGCAATGTCTAAGGTATTGTACTTTGTAGGAAAACGGCCTTCAATTTTCTACTAAAAGTACTGCGTGTATCAAAAAATAAGTCGGAATCCTTGATGTTTTGATTTTGATTAAACTATTCGCACATTCTTCTGATTGGATCCCTGACACCAGCATTTGTACGCGTCCGGCTAATGTAGAATAAGTCGTTAAGCCTTGTTACTCTGGGTGGTATTTTGAAATTTATTAGTTTCAGTAGGTCAGGACAGTCGATAAAGTTATTGCAGATTTTATAAAGCGTCATGAGGTCAAGGTATGTTCGCCGGTTAGTTAGAGTGGTGACGTTATAATTCGAGAGCATATTTATGTACCCCCGTTTAGGTGCGCTCATTCTGTAATTGAGGTATTGCAGAAATTTCTTTTGAATACTTTCAATGTTGACTTTACAGACACCGCAAAGTGGTGTCCATATGGAGGTGCAGTATTCAAGTTGAGAACGGACCAGCGTGTAGTAAAGTAGAAGATAAGTTTCAGGTTTTCGAAATTCGCGGCTGTTTCTGATGACAAATCCTAGCATGCGGTAAGCTTTATTCACAATGTTCTCAATGTGCGCATCGAAATGGAGTTTAGAATCAAAAAGTACGCCTAGATCTTTTATACAGTAAACGCGCTCGAGTAAATAGTTACCAATACAATAATTGTGTATAATAGCGTTGTGATTTTTAGTGAAGCTTATTTGTTTATATTTGTTGTAACTTAGGTAAATTTTGTTTTCATTGCAAAATGCTTCGAACCTTACTAAGTCGCTTTGGATGAGCAGACAATCGTTTAAATTCCTAACAATGGCAAATATTTTTATATCATCGGCGTACAAAAGAAATAAACAATGCATGAAACATTTAGTAACAGTGTTAATAAAAAGTATAAATAACAGTGGACCCAGGATTGACCCCTGTGCTACGCCAGAGGTAACTGGTTCTCACGTAGAAGTATGTCCTCGTAATGATACAGCTTGCTGTCTTTTTGTCAAATATGAGACAAACCAACGTAATAAGTTTCCCCTAATTCCGTTGAACATTATTTTTTTAATAAGAATAAGGTGGTCAACCTTGTCGAAAGCTTTTTTGAAATCGCAGTATATTGCATCTACCTGGTGGCCTCGATCCATGCTAGTGAATAAGAAATTTGAGTAAATTAGTAAATTACTCATGGTAGATTTGCCTTTTACAAACCCGTGTTGTTGTTCTGTAATTTTGGCGGCAAGCTGGGGATATATATTATCATGGACAAGTCTTTCCAAGAGTTTAGGGATCGCCGAGAGAATGGATATTGGCCTATAGTTTTCGACTTTTTGACGTGAGTCACCCTTATGGACTGGTATAATATAAGCCAACTTCCACCTATCAGGGAAAACCCCGTCACTCAGGCATTTATTAAATATTATGGTAAGTGGAACATACAATGACGACGCAGCAGATCTGAGGAAAAATGCCGGTATTCCATCGTGACCCGCACCTTTGTTTATATCTAACGCCTTTAAACTTGATTGCACTTCTTGTTCCGTTAGTTCAATGGTGTGAATGTGCGTAAGTCCAGAGTCCCGAACGGCCTCAAGTTGGTCAATGTTAATTGAGTCATTGATAGAGGAGGGTTCAAATGTTGACTTGAAGAACTCAGAGAACATATTATAGATTTCTTGGGCATCATTAGATTTGCGCCCTTCGAAGGACATAGTAGCAGGATATCCATCAGATGATTTTAATGAGGATATGTATGACCAAAAGCATTTAATATTATTTTGCAATGAACTTTCGATGTTTTCAAAAAATAACTTTCGAGATTCACTAGCCAATTTTTTGTATGTAGCACGTAAGAAGGAAAATTTACGATAGTCAGAAAGACCTTTATATGTCTTCCATTTGAGCCAAACTTTATCTTTTTTCCGTGATAAGCTAATAAGTTCGGGAGTAAACCATATGGGGAATTTGTCATTTCGTCTGGCCAATACTGGAATAAACTCATTAATTATATTGTTTATTATTACATAGAATCGGTCTACTGCTTCTTCTGCTGATAAATTCGCGATTTCAGACTTCCAATCAATACAATTAATGTCTTTATTAATTTGAGTATAATCAGCTTTCCTGAAATTGTGCCTACGCTCTTTGTTGTTTTTAATTTTTGGTTGAATCGCGGATGATATTTCAAATTCCAGGGCTGGATGGTGTCTGTCCTCTGAAAGGAGAGGGTCGTCGCTATGTGTAACTTTTGTTTCGCGACTGTAAAATATAAGGTCTAAGAATTTATCGTTGTGGTTAGGTATACAATTATATTGAAATAAGCTCATCAATGCCATTGTTTGAAGAAAAGTTTGCGATGCAGCCGTGTTTGAGGAGGCAATACCATGATTGCAGCCTTCGGAAAATGTCCATGTAAGAGTAGGTAGATTCAGATCTCCAAGAACACAAAACGTATTATTTGGTTCTGACGAAAAGACGGATTCCAGGTTTTTGGAGAAAATATCATAAAGCATTACTGGCGAGACAGGAGGTATATATACAGCACATATGGTGAGATTTAGAGACCTTAACGGAATTGATATAAAGATTTGTTCAATTTGATTTTTTTCCCAATCGTCGAGACGGGAAGCTGCGAGTTCCTTGCGCACTGCCACTAACACACCACCTCCGTCCATCTTACCGGTAATTATACGGTTCCTATCTCGTCGGAATACCGTGTAACGCGAATCTATGAATTCGGCCGTGTTTACACTTGCTACAAGCCACGTTTCAACTAAAACTATAACATCATAGTTATTCGATGAAATATTAATAAGAAGCTCCTGAGTTTTGGTCTTAATACCACCACAGTTCTGGTAATAAACAGATATAGATGATGAGGTCATTTTTTTAGAGTAAGAGTGTTATTCGACTTATTCCACATTTGCGGGAGTGATAAATTAATTAGGACGTATGATGCATCAAAATTATATATAAAACATTGATTACTTAGTGTAAAATATGAATGAATATGCAGGAAATATGATAGTGCTATATGATTATGGAGGTATTGCGCTATAAACAAATATATTGAGTAATTTTGCAAGAAAAAAATTAATGACCAAGAGTACAGGATAGTGATAGAAAGCTGGCATCGATAGCAGCAGTAACGAGTTTGTTCTAGCAGTCACATATTTTGTTGACCATGAGTGCTGATTTTTTTAAGGTCTCCCTCGCAACGAATGGTGACGACTCGAGAGAGATCATTCCTCTTCGCCAGGATACTGCCATACCTCACCCATATGTATTTATAGCCGTTTTCTTTTCCGGTGGCACGTGTTTTGGCAAAGAGTATTTTATTTTTTAGTGTCAGGTGCTCATTTACGTAGAAATTAGTGGTGGGAGCTCCAAGTCCTAGTTGGTCCGTTGTGAGGCCGCGGCGAGTCCTTACCACAGCGATGACATCATCACGGAGACGCTTTGTCGTGAGATGGACGACTATGTTGCGTGGACGGTTGGAGGGAGACGAGTGGCCGCGAGCGACGCGGTGCACCGACACCACTGCGCTACTAGGAAGTGGCACGTTGATAGTTGATCCCATTCTTTCCATTAGGGTGAACAGATTTTCACCTTTCACCTCGGGAATGCCGTGGACATCTAAATTACACACTCTGCTACGCTGCTCCATGTCATCTTGAGCATCTCTGAGAGATTGGATTTCTTGTCGGAAGCTGGCATTTTCTTCCTGAAGAACAGTCACACACCCCATGATTTTGGTGTACTGGTCCTTCCACTCATTTGATAAAGTGTCCAATTTTTTATGAATAGCATCAATGGCATTCTTACTCTCAGTACGCATTGTTTCAAGTTTCGACTCAAAGAAGTTGATAAGGGAGTCGGTGTCAATGTTTACCATTGACTGGTGCGTTGCCGACGGTGATTCCATAGTGCCAGATGCGATCAATAGAGGCGATGATAGTGTTTTCTTCACACTGCAAGTCTTGCTGCGAGATTTAGACATTTAGGTTATTTATTATATATATATATATATTTTTTTTTTTTTAAATTTGGGATTTATGATTTTGCTCCCCTGAAAAGTTTGTTAACTCCAAGTAGGTACCTATATAGGCAAACTCGAGACAGTAAGGTTGACAATGTGGGTAGTAGTTTTAATTTAACAGATATTTACACAGATTCACTTTTGATTTTATTTTGTTTTAACTTTTGAAACACTATAAACACATATATTATTAAGATGTAAGTCAAGTTAGATTAGTGGCCAATTTAAGCCCCGTTTTAGTATAGTTTTCACTGCTTAGAGCATAAAATTCACTGTTTTTTGTTAATTTGTGTGGAACGAATATTTAATGTGCTTGCTGTGTCACTGTGACAAAAGTTACAAAAAGTGTTAATTTCATTGTTACTCAAAAGTGATTGTAAATAAAACGACTCTACATTAAAAAAGTGTTTTACAATAAAAAAAAAGTCCACCACCCTAGTGAAATGAAGTGATTTGACATGGTCCTTCTAAGCGGATACAAAATTGGACTAAAAATAATACCAAATATAAAAAAAACCAGCGGCCAAAAAACCAAAGACCAATCCAGAGCATCAAGAAAGTCAGCAATAAACAAAGCTAAGTGTCCATAATCCTCTCATAACCTCCCATTTCCTGGTTCCAATCCTAAAGAACAATCTCAATAATTAATTTCTAGAATCAGTCTTTATTGTTATCACCTATATTCAATACAATTAAAAAATCCAGTAATAAAAGGCCATTGAACAAGTTGAATTATTATTTTGATCTTTAAAATTCTTGACAACATCGACCGGCAAAACTGTTATTGTGTTGTGTATGTTATTTTTTAATCCCGTTGCAAGTGATTAGCAATTGCGGCAAAACAAATCAGAATATATTTTCTTGCTGTTTCTGTGGGGTATTATCGCCAGTACATACGAGCTACGATATATTTTTTCTATCGGCTTTTAAGCAAACGAAGTAACGATTTTATTTTTGCCTTGTTTTTTTGTTATTGAGTATTGTCGCCACTACGTATAAACTACGATATAGTTTGTTTTTTACTCTCCTTTTTTTGAATTATTGTCGCCAGCAGATAAGAATTTGAGATGGAGAAATTAAAAGGTTTAATCAATAAATGTCTATGTATATATGTCAATAGGAGCGGCGATGTTAAACTTGGGATCGGCTAGTTCCAAAATGTTTTTTTTATAATCCGATTTCAAAGAATTCAATTCTACCCACACTCTTTCTTACCCACATTCTTTATATGGGTGACATTATTGTGAATTCCCGATATTGGCTTGTTTTTTTTTTCAAATTCCAAATTTAATCCTTTGGCGAAATCTTCCCGGATAAAATTGGACTGTGATCGTTATATATTATAATATTATAAAATTTGATTTTTTTTAAATCCGCACCATTATCATCATACCTTTAAAACACGTACGGACAACATAACATGTACGGGGTTCTTTTCATTACATCTGTCAAAAAATCAAACCAAATGATACTTTCGCAGAGAACAAACAATAAATCTAGTGAACTTTAAATGTCAAATTAAAAAATTCGCCTGAAATCAAAGTGATGCCATATAAAAAAAAAAAATCAGTGTGGAATTTTATAAAATTAATAGGAACATTTTCGGAGACGGGACATTTTCATGTAGTGACGTCACGAGCCCAAATAATGGATTTATTTATTTGAAAAAAAAAAAAACTGTACATTTCTAAAATTTTTTACTAACATTTTCGTAATCTTAGTAAAAAAATCTATCCACACGATTTTTATGAAGTATGCAAGTGGCCTATTGAATTGGTTTTGATTATTTTTATTTCTAAAATTTAGGCGTCTAGTTCCTCGGCGGAATCTAACACCACGCGAATTTGCACTTACGGAACATGCAACCCTGAATTCAACCCCAAGTTTCATAGTCTCTTGTCCCTCTGGCATTGATCATAGTGCAGGTTAAAATATTTTGTTTGTGAACGATATTTTTTTACAGTAACACACAGGTGACCCCGAGAGAAAATATTATCTTCTTTTCATCTTTAGGGATATTGTGTGAATGATATTTTTAAGTGAAGGAAGGTGATTGAACAGAACAAGGAAAAAAGGTGAGGAATTGGTAGGAATCTGGGGAACAGTGTATCTTGAAGTGACGGGCGTTTGAATCCATCTTTCCCAATGGAGAGGTTAAAGGATCACCCTCAACTGGTGCAGCCTCTCCTGATCCGGCCCTAATACTTGAACAAACCTCACCTCATGAATACGGACACCAAACGTATAGAACCACTTCGGGTGACCTATGGCAGAATTGTTGGTTATCTAATGTGTGGTTCCCTGGGTGGCGATAATAACCGCCTCCCAAATTGATTGGTTTGGATTCGGCGATAAGAATCCATTCATTTCAAACTAGTTTTTTTGTTATGAATGTTCCTAATTAGGTACTTATTTTTTTAATTACGCCTATTATTTTTGCATGCCCCATTAAACATGAAATCATTGATAACTAGCAGTCGCCACCTAAGATAACAAATATAACTAGTAGTTCTCTGAACAGTAGAGACCTCGCGTCCAAAAAAGTGTGTTCTTAATTTTCTCCCGATCACCGTTTGCATCGATCACCATTCGCATCAATTACCGTTCGCATAACACTTTTTCGTAACGCATTCACCAGCTCATCCCCCAAGTCGAGCGTGCGTGAAGATGTTTTACTTCAAAAATGGAAATGAAGAATTATTCAATTTGTCCAAAGAAACGTCACTATCTCAATTACTTCTTCAGGCAGGTAGACACCATAATATTGAAAAAAATCGAATAAGAAAGACCAAGTACGTGTTTAATTAAACATTTTCACAATTGTCGCTTCAATTTTATCATTTAAAATACATATTAGCGCGCTTTGTCCAACATTTGTAATTACATATCTCTCCAACTTCTTCTTTTTGAGCGGGGATGCGGGGCCTTAATGGAAAATTAAACCATCCTGAAACGGAAACAGCACAAATACAAATTTATTACAAACAAATTCACAGGCAAAGAAAATGAAACGAAACGCTAAACGGTCGAATTAATGATTATTTTTTAATTTATAAACTAACGTTTAGACAAGATTTTTATGCATAGCACAAAGGGTAACAATTATTACAAGCAATAATTGTCAGCCTGAAACACTCATTTTACATTGAAAAATCTTCCGAGAAAAGATACTTGCCGCCAACGGGACTTGAACCCGTGTCCTTCCGATTGCCGGTCGAATGCTCTGACCACTGAGCTATGGCGGCTTATCAAATACCCGCCATAGCTCAGTGGTCAGAGCATTCGACCGGCAATCGGAAGGACACGGGTTCAAGTCCCGTTGGCGGCAAGTATCTTTTCTCGGAAGATTTTTCAATGTAAAATGAGTGTTTCAGGCTGACAATTATTGCTTGTAATAATTGGTCGAATTAAAATAGGACCTCGCTACGAACGCTCAGTCAACTAGTAAAAAAAATATTTGGTGAGAGATCTGAATAACAAGTTCCCCCAATCGTTCTCAATACTTTCTCCTTCCCCCACCTCAACTCTCAGGGCTTCCCAACATTCGCAATATGCCATAGTCTCATTGCTTCCGAGATGTGGGACTCGTGTATCGCATTCACAATGAATACAGCTGCCTGATTGTAAAAAAACAAATTCCAGATGAGATAGTTATTAATCTAATCAGTTTTTAATCGAGCCACGCTTTTCAATAATAATGTTATTAAATTGTTAGTAAATTTCAATTGTCGTCACTGTAATTTATGCACACTCACATTCGAGTGGCTATTCAAGTATGCTGTGTTGTGCTTAATCAGGTTAAGAACCTACCACACAGATAAATTGAATCAGAGAGTCATTTTAGTTTGCCGGACATCGTTCTGTGTGTAGACTGTGTAATAAATATGTTAAATTGTGATCTGAATAATAAAAGTTATGCCTAAATACACAATGGATAGAAATGTGTCAACAGAAGTTCTCCATAGTTCAAATGGGCCAGAAAATACTCCCGAAGGACTTGAAGTATCGGAATATAAAGTTTATAAAAAGCGATGGCTAGTTTTGGGACTGTATTCGGTGAGCTCTGCATTGAGTGGAATGCAATGGATCCAGTACTCAGTCATCACTGATGTCATCACGGACTACTATGGTATCAGCACAACCTGGGTGGATATGACTTCGATGATTTTCATGATCGCATATCTTGTGCTTGTCTTCCCCGTTGGATGGTTTCAGGACAAATATGTAATTATGAAGTGCTTACCTACTAATTTATTTACAGAGGTATTTGGTGAGGGATTTTTTGTTGTTGTTTATACGGTGACCCGATAGTTGGTCCAGCGACAATTGATTCCCTACTGTTGGTCCGCCGATAGATTATCCTCCGACAGTTGATCCTTCGACAGTTGATACCCCGATAGTTGATCCCCCTACAGTTGATCCCTCGGACAGTTGACAAAAAAAACTTTTTTTTGCAATAGGTAATAATCTATTTTTAAATGTATTTTAAAACCTAAAAAAAAAATTGATGATGATTAAAACAATGATCGGAATCAACCGCGCTATCAACCGTGCCAAATCGCGAGTTGATAAGGTCGACATTTATTTAGTATATTAAATGCTTTAATTTGTTCGAATTCAGAAAACTTCTTATATGTCTGCGTGTGTGTGCGTGATTGCACCTAAAAGTTGATAGATTGCATTGTCATCGATAAAGGGGAATCCATCTGCCGAGTTTCAGCTTGATGGCATGTCGGGAAGTAGGTTAATTTTCACATTCAAGATTCCGCATCATTCATTCATTAGGGCCGGGTCTGGGGGTTTTGCGGTTACTTGGCTGAGTGACCAGTGTCGGGATGTTTTTTTTTTTTTTTCATTTTCTAGATTCTTATGTATCTTGAGGAGATGAATAATTTAAATTTACTGAATTTAAAGTTAATGTTCTTTATGCAAAAAGAACGGCGTCATATGCGCCTTGCAATTTTTACCTCATGTGGGTATTTAAAAATAGTACCTGGCTATTATAGACTTAGAGGTCATGTGTTTTCTCGGTAGGGAAAAATTGTTATGTAAAAAACCCTACTAAAATTGCATGTTTCGCTTAGCTCCACAAAGCAATTGAATTTGGCCCAGTGGAAAAATATATACATACGTGTGTGTTTGTGTTATGTTGGGAGTGGGAAGGAGTCGGTCATGTCCTTTTGTTTGGAGCTCCTCCGCATTTGCCTTTGGGAATAAGGAAACCATGAAAAACCTTATCCGGGAGGAGTCGGCCGACAGTCAACATGAAACTGTGCGGCCTTCAGTGATTTCAGTAGATGAAATCCTGCATTTTGTGGTGATGGGTGTGGGTGTCTGTTTTTATGTGATATATACTTTATGGGAATTTTTAGGATAAACTTACATACATATAGTTAAAATAAATATTATTATATAAATAGATATATAGACATAAGTTGCGGGGAGGGGTCTGGTGATTGGGAATACCTACCGATCGCTCAGTCATCCGCGTCTGATTCAGGGTTGTGCCAAATGTGATTAAGGTCCATCAGAATATGTTTGGGTAGTCTGTGTTTGTACCTGAAAGGGAGATCGCTAGGTGCATTGTATTGACCGATTTCTTTGATGAGTTTATTTTTACTATGTTGAAGTGACTTGTAAAATCGGTCGGTCAGTCTGTGTGTGTATTCAAATAAGGTCGGTATTTCTTCTCTTGCATGTAGTTTTTTCAAGTTTGTTCTGAGTCTTGTGTTGTACGTGATTTTAATGCAGAGATTTTGTAAAGTCTGTAGTTTTGTGTGGTCAGAGTGGGAGATGCTGCCCCACACGGGGATAGCATGAGTCAGTACCTGTCGAATGAGCGAGTAGTAGATCAGGAGTTTGGTTCTGGGAAGTAGCGGACTTCTTCTGTTGAAGATTGGCTTCATCGCGCCGACTGCCTTTCTGGCTTTCACGTGCATCTTGGCTACGTGAGGTTTCCAGTTGAGACGTGAGTCCATTGTGAGGCCCAGTTAGACGACCTCATCTTTCCATTCTAGGACGTGTCCTCCCATTTCGATGTTGACGTCTGGTGTTCTTATTTTATTTTTCCTCCGGTACATAATGACTTCGGTCTTCGCCTCGTTCAGTTTGAGTCGCCATTTTCTGTAGAACTCTACGAGTGCGTCGAGCGCCCTCTATAGGTATATGGCTGCCATGTCTGCTTGCGTCGAGGAAACGTAAAGTTTGACGTCGTCTGCATAGATGGAAAGGTTGCATCTCTCATCATGGGGGATGTCGTGCGTGAAGATGTTGAAGAGGTGAGGTCCCAGTAGACTTCCCTGAGGCACGCCTTTTGGAATCTCATGTAGTGTCGACAGCGCGTTCCTGATGAAGACTTGGAAGGATCTGTTCTTGAGGTATTCTTGTATCACTCTCGTTAGGTATATGGGCGTGTTCAGTCTGTGAAGTTTGTGCAGAAGCCCTTTTATCCAAACGGTGTCAAATGCCTTTTCAAGTCTAGCAATGCAGCGGCGGTGTAGCGATTTTCGTTGAATCTTCTCGAGATGAATTCCGCTACTCTGGATAGCTGATGGGTGGTGGAATGCCTTTTCCTGAATCCGAATTGTTCGTCTGGCAAAGTGTCTTCGTGGTGTGGTAAAAGTCTGTTGAGAATCACCTGTTCAAATACCTTGCTCAGCGTGGAGAGTAGGCTAATCGGCCGATAGTTTGTCGGCTGCTTCTTGTCCTTATTTGGGTTGGAAAAGGGCAGCACGGTCGCCGTTTTCCAGATCTCAGGGAAATGTCCGATGGTGAGGCAGGCATTGAACAGTTTGGTGATGAAGATGATGGCTTTCTGAGGTAGATGTTTCAGTAGGATGTTATGTATTTGATCGCTTCCCGGCGCCTTATTTGTTTCCAATCGCCTGATAATGACGGCTACTTCGCTCGGTGTGCTGAAGTGGATATCGGCGGCGTTGGTCTGCTCGGCTTATTCGAGGTTTCGTAGAGACTCTTCTACTAGTCGATCCGTTTCCGGGTCGGATAGGCCGTCCGTGGCTGCGTAGGCTCTCTCAAATCCATCGGCGAGCGCGTTTGCTTTTTCTTCGAGTGAAAGTGCCAGCCCTGATCCATCTAGCTTTTCTAGCGGGGGAATCGCGTGATCCTCGTGTCCTTTGGCGTGAGTGACGTAACTTTCTTCGTCCAAAGTTCGCGTCTGAGGTCGGTGATCTCTTGCTTGATTTCCCGCTGTAGTGTGTCGGCAACGTCTTGAAGTTTTGAAGTTTCTGGCCGTTTTGAAGTAGCCGTCGCGCGTGTGATGATAGATGCGTCGCAGGCGATTTTTCTCTTTAATGAGCGATAAGACGTGCTCGTGAAGCTTGATCGTGTATGTCTATTCGTCTTTGAGGGGGATGAAGGTGTCTTGTGCAAGTTGGATGATTTCGGTCAGAGTGCTTGCGGCTTCGTCGATCTCTTCCTTTGAGCGCAGGGTTGCCGACGTGAGATGTATTCGTTCGTTAATCTCTTTTTTGAATCCTTCCCAGTCGGCGTCCTTGTAGTTTCGCCGCTTTCTGGGGCTCCTTGAAGTCGTTCCTCCTATATATAGTGTCGGGATGTGAGTGATTATTAAATAATTAAAATTGAAAAAAAAAAAATTGCTGGAGATCAAAATGCGCACTAATTTTTTTATTTCAAATCAGCCAAAGAATCAAAGATTAAAGTTTGTCGGGTAGTTAAAGTTTAGGTAAATAGTTTAGGTAAAGTTTAATAAAATAGTTCTGACATCGATGATCTTCTAAATATACATATATAAAAATCTAAAAATGTTTGTATGTATGTCCGCTATGCGTTGCTAAACCATTCATCCGATTACGATGAAATTTTGGAGATTTGATGTGTGCATGCCCGCGATGGTTTCAGTATACAATGGTGAGCTCTGGCATCATGAAATTACGCATCGCTAAACCGTTCATCCGATTGCGATGAAAATTTGGAGATTTGATGTGTGCATGCCCGCAATGATTTCTGTATACAATAGTGAGCTCTGGCATCATGAAATTATGCAAACCGTTCATCTGATTGCGATGAAACTTTGGGGATTTGATGTGTGCATGCCCGCGATAGTTTCTGTACACAATAGTGAGCTATGGCATCATGAAATTATGCATTGCTAAACCGTTGTGAAATGGACCAATGAAACTTTTGTGAGTTGTTGTGAGCACGTCAACGAAGGTTTTTATATATATATACTGGTGAGCGCTGACATTATGTAATTTGTATAATAAATTGCAATAGGTGGCACGCGAGCTGTTTGAAAACTGAATGTACAGGGACTGAATGTGTGGAATGGGGGAGACGGGAGGGGAAATCGGGAGGGTGGTTCGTGTGATGGGGGAAGCGGGAGAGGGAAGTGGGGAGAGGGAAAGCGGAGAAGGGGATGCAGAAGAAGAATGGGACGAAGGGAAAGAACACGCAGGGAGAAACAATATCTTTATTAAGTAGCATAGCAACGCATGCCGGGAACTACAAACCCAGAAGCTAGCATATTTTGATTTTTATATATAGATTTCCCCCTAAAACCATGCGAGCGAAGCCGCGGGTAAAAGCTAGCTTCAAAAAAAGCTTCGTACTGAAAACTAACATCGGCATGCGTGTGCTATGTAATATAATGGGAACCTCAAACTGTAAAAAAAAATTGCTCTGGATGGCCAATTGATGACTTTGTCACAGATATTTCTCTCCAACACCATAATTTATTAAGTTCAAAAAAAAAATATATGTTACTTTTGAAGATACTATCTTTTGAAGATAATCTACATTTGTAGGGTCGAAAAGGTAATTGTACGAAATTCCCTCGATAGAAAAAAATTGCAGAATATACCCAGAAAATTATGAAAAACACGTTTGTTCTGTTATTTAACATGTTATATTTAAGAAAAAAATTCACGGTGTAGGTGCCTTTAAATGCAACTTAAGCACTTGCCGAGAGATTTTGCTGTATTTTAAACGAGTCATGTTTTATCAAAAAATTCACAATTTTTGCTAAATTTAAATCGTTTTTTAATATTTGCGCGCTCCCTCTAACATTCGTATTTACATATCTCCCTTTAAAATCATATTCTTCTTCTTTTTGATCCCTTACTATGGAGCTTTAAGAAAATGTCTAACACTACCTAACAAATACTGCATTTCGAAAAAATCAAATGTTTATAGTATAACCAAATGTCCACAGTATAATCAAATGTTCACAGTATAATAATAGCTGCATAGTATAAATTATTGTAATTACCGTAATTTCGTTTGAGTAGCAAAAACAAACCTTTGCCTTAAAAACACTAGTCTCGTGAACAAATCGTTAAAATGTTCACAGTATAATAATTATAGCCTTGTAGATACTAATTATAGTAAATAACGTTGTTTTGTTAGAGGTGCAATTAAAAACCTGCACCAATCTGTACAAAATCTGCAAATGTACACGGTGGTGTTATAATGATGTTGAAATAACTATGCTGAAAGACTTAACTCACTTTAGAGAAGTCTCAATCGACAAAAGAAGTTACATTTCAGATACAGGGTGTTAAGGGACGTACTTGACTTACTTTAACCAGTGATTCCTGACATTATTTGGAGTAAAAAATGTAAATGAAATTTTGGTCTCTGGTGACATTTTTGATGTTTTTTTTATTTTTATTTTTTCTACAAAAACATAAAAAAATGGTAGTTGTTGAACAGTTGGAGGCAGGGTAAGGGTTTCTTCAGACACCCGGCTGAGTGACCAGTGACGACGTGCGGAAGAATTTTTTTTTTGTTTGATTTTGTTTGATTCAAATAATGTCAGGAATCACTGGTTAAAGTAAGTCAAGTACGTCCCTTAACACCCTGTATAATCTCTCTGTTTAAAATCATAAGCGGCATGTATGATTTACTTTTAATTAATCAAATTAATCTTAATACAAAGCCGAAATTTACGAGAAACGTTGAAGCCTTTTGGATCGATACTTACCGTAGTAATACTAGTTACTTCAAACCAACCTCAAAAATGACTCGATTAAACAATAAATATTGGGAACATGAAGAATTGGATGTATTTTCAAATTCAATTATTACCTTCAGAATGAACTTGTACTAACATATCCCTGATTATCTTCTCCTCACTTAAGAGCTATAATCTATGTATAAATGTTTATTTATATGCATGTGTATATGTACATGTATACATTTGTGTGTATATATGTTTGTGTAGAGTGTGCACACGTATGCACATACCTATGTGTACATGTAAACGTAAGTGTGAATGTTAGTATTTTCTAATATTTTATCGTGTTTTATGCACTTACATGTAATATAATTTATTATTATGTAAACATATTAAGAATGTTGAGATGAATGGTGTGCTTACCTGTAATTGGAATTGTCACTGTCACCATGTTCAATTTGTAAACTAAATGAAATAATTATATGTGGTGTATTCTGTTGGCGAGCCAACAAACATAATAGGTTTTTTTTTAAATTATGATTTTGGTGACCGCTATGTCACTGTGGTCAGCGGTAAGTGCTGTGACCTTGGGCTGACTGGGCTAGAGTTGCTGTCGCTGCGATTTGTTGATTAGAGCAGCGGTTTTCAACCTATATGCTACGCGTACCCCTCAAGGGTCAGCGTATTTGGAAAAATCGCGTGGAAATTACCTTAAGAACAAGAATGGAGGAAGCTATTCTGACCTTTTCCTTGGTACAGTTTCTTTATACAAAAAAATTAAAATCGCATCCAAATTATTTGAATCAATATTCTTTTTTGAAATTTAATCAGCCCGCAATTCCGCGTCTCTGGCAAATGACAGGTTAACTTGGGGTATGCGAAGCAAAAATTGGAGTACACCATATCGTGGCACGAATGTAGGTTTTAAAACTTAGCTCAACGTTTTGTCGTAAAACATTTTTGAGGTTAAAAAAATTCATCCTCTCAATCTTTGTGAGTTTGAAGTTGTGAATGGAGAACATGAATTGTTTTCGTCGAAATAAAAAAAGTGAAAATTTTTTTGTTTTACTTCGCATTTAGAATCATTGGTTAAAAATGCCCCAAGTCGTGTTACCCTCTGTATAAAATTGCATTAATTGTATTTGTGAGACTTGATTGTTAAATTCATGTAATAATGGAGTTTTAAGAAATCACAAATTAAATAAATACGTCTTTCATTACACGTGTACACAACATAGATAGAGGGTACGGGGTACAAAAAAGTAGTAAGAGTCAAGGGGTACGCAGGCTCAAAAAGGTTGATAACCGCTGGATCAGAGTGAAGCATTGGATCTATTCAGTGAAGCGTTGGGACCGCCAAACACGTTATCGGTAGTGCGACGATATCACTGCCATTGTTTGGCGACTGTATCACGGTCAGATGTTTCTTTAGTCATGGTCAACTATGGTCTGAGTTACCAATTGGATCTTTAAACTAAAGCTAAAGTCACCAGAAAAAGGGCTAAATTTAGCTCTAAACTCTAAATGAGCTGAGTTGGCAACACTGACTTTGGCGTTATTTAATTTTGAGAAAAAAGGGCTTCTAAAAAACATATAAATATAGATAATATATGACCGGTAATAGCCGTTTTACACCATCTCTTTTTATCATAATTATCTTTTTCTATTTTTCTGTGTCTTGTTCTCTTTCAAATTTTCGTTTAGATTATTATAGTTATCTTCTTTTTCATGAGAATAACCTTAAAAATTTACAAAAAGAGAGTTTTTCTTATAAAAATTTGAATATTCATTTACAGCCTTACTAAAAAACCTAGTGAAAGTTTTATTCAATTGACAAACGGCCGCGTATGTGAAAACATTAGTAATTAAAAATTTGTTCATTGAAAGAAATACACATGGTTTACACGGCCTGAGAGGGTAGTTTATCTCTGTTTTAACGATTGATGTCCGAACGAAATTTGGAATTTTTCCAAAGTATTTTGAATGTTCTATATATTTCTTATTTTTGAAGGTATCGTAAAAACAAATACCATTTATGAAAACTAGATAAACTTACCTTTTAGATTTGTGTATTCGAAATACAGTTTAGTTTTCAAAAACTGACATATTTTAAGATTCAAACTCGGAAATAAATGGAAAAAAATTTCTTACCAAATTTTTTTTGACTAAAATGTAGAGAAATTAAAAAAAAATCAAAATTTCAAAAACACAGTCCTTTATGTAATAAATTTGGAAGGAAACTATCACCTCACCTTTCCTCGTGCATACAATAAAAAAAAAAAATTTCAAAGTTTTTTTTATTGCTAAAAAACTAACCTAAAAATTATACCGGCTTTTACAACAGATTTCTTGCATCACTAAAGACGTTAATTTCTTTGATACATTTAGGAACACATGTATTAGATACTATTATGTAAAAAAACACCACTTTCATGAAATTCTCGTAAAATAAAATCCTTCAAATGTAAATTTGAATTTTCATTTATCATATAAAATAGTTTTTGACATTTCAATTTTCAAAGTACGATTATTGTTTTATAACTTGACTAAAACTTATGAAAAAACACAAAAAACACGGTAAATATATCAATTATATAAATATAGGAGTAAATTAGTCATATTTAGAAATTAACCATCATATTTAAGTAATATTGCACACACATCCGCGAAGCGAAATTTTTTCGCGCGAAAGTTTATTTATGATATGAGCGCGAACAACGAATGCTCAGGCGCCGCCACTTAGCGGTTATGAAGGAAAACAAACCATTTAGTATTTACAATATAAAAAATTACATTGTTGCCAGATTTAAAATACATTTTAAGAACAAACCTTATTAGATTAGTAATATTTCGTGTTTTAGTGTATTTTTGTTTTATTCATGTTGCTGCAGCAAAACGGGTTATCGGGCGTGCTGTGGTTTTTTTTAGTAAGGCTGTTTACTTTTATAAAAAGTCAATTTCCATGTGAATAAATAATTGACAAAATTTTCTCAGAAAAATTGATAAAACATATGCTTTGGATAAATTGAAGCTTTCCTACCGTTTCCATCGAGTAGAATTAAAATATTGCTTTCTAAAAATATAAGCGTAAACTACAAAAAATTTTTTTTTGTTAGAAATGTGTGAACATATAAGAAAGAACTTTAAAAAAATATAATTAGGCTAAGATTATCTGTGACAGTTTCCATTGATTAACTTTTATCTTTCTTATAAAATTACCCACAAAATAAATATACACCACTTTTGCGCTGAAACCGTGACCTCTGGATTTTGTTGGCTAAGCGATTTTTATGCCTTTTACCAATATACTTGGCGATATAAGGCACACTATGAATACATACACTTTTGCTTGTAGCTTCCTCTACAACTCTACATGTTTTAATAGCTATTTTAAGTTAAATAAGTCGAAATAATCGGCGATCAGTCGACAATTTCAACGTTGAGTATATTTGCGCTGCAGCTCGGAGGGCTAAAAAATACCGAATATTTCACCGTGGCGTGGTATCACTATAATCATTTTTTCAACAACAATACGTTTTAAACGGTGACTCGACAGTTGGCCCCCGAAATGATATCTATATAAATAAAAATGAATCGCCGAAATGTATGTACGCGCATAACTTCCGATTGACTGCACCAAATTTGATATTTCTTTTTTTGTTGTGTTCGTTATTGTCAGGACAAGGTTTGTATTAAAGAAACATTTAAAAAAATCATTTTTTTTTTTAAATGTCATAATATGAAAAGTTAGTGCGTGAATGAGACAGAAGACTGTGAGAGATCTTCAGTATGTTGACAAAAGGTTCGTATTAAAAAAAAAGAAAAATAAAAAATCAAACAGAATTTTTTTTATAATCTCATAAGTTTATTTTTTAATATCACAAAATATGAAAAGTGAGTGAGTGAATGAGACGGAAGAGTGTGAGAGATCTTCAATATATTGACAAAAGGTTTGTATGAAAGAACATTTTTAAAAATCAATCAGAATTTTTTTTATAATCTCATAATATGAAAAGTGAGCGAGTGAATGAGACGGAAGACTGTGGGAGATCTTCAATATATTGACACAAAATAACACATTGACGTTTAGTTACTCAGCCAGCGGTTGATAAATTCAAACAGATGTCATAATGTCAATCTATTCATACTGTCAATATGGTGACATTAACTCATATACAACAATTACCGCTTCTTTAGCAATAGCAAAAAAAATGCCACCAGTGAGGCGTCAAAATATCGGTCGGCATACGCATAACGCAAGTCGAATTAACAATCTTCGAGGTAATGAGACTGGAGAGAGTTGGCAGCGGTTGGAGGCAAATAGAATGAGAATTTCTCAAGCGAGATCTTTCGCGACTCCTGAAGAACCCATACCATCGACTTCAAGCGAGAGACAACAAAACATAACAATTACCTACGAACGTTTGGCTTTCAGATATTATACAACAGTAGATTACGCCGGCGATGCCTCGGTCGTTTTTGGAACAATGAGCACTATTTGTCAATATTGCAATGCTTTAAGGTTTCAACTCGAATCGCCAGGATTGTATTGTGCGAATGGAAAGGTCAAATTAATAAAACTGATGACGCCACCTGAACCACTGAATTCATTACTTTGAGGGCAAGAACCTCTATCAAAGAATTTCTTGCAGAATATTCAAAATTACAACAGTGTGTTCCAAATGACATCATTTGGTGCAAATATAATTGAAGAACGTGGTTTCAATCCAACTTTTAATGTATTTTTTTTAAATTCGATGACACACATTATTCACATCCATTGCAACATAACCTATATATTATATGAAAATTCTATTGAGGCTCATAAATGAAGATTTTTTAACCCTAGAAAAATAATCATATTTGATGTACGGTAAAATTGACGCATGAGTTTTAACAATATCTTATTAAGGGCCATTAACCAGCCAGCGGTCGAGAATTCAAAATTCGTCGAAAGATGTTCTTACGATCGTACAGGGCGGTTCCAATGAGAAAGATTGATTATTCTCCCTACCAGTTTTTTTAAAATAACTCAATATCTTTTTTATTTCATTCAAAATTTGCTTTAATTTATACCTACATTCAAAAATGCTGAAAGACGTGATGATAAAACTATTAAAATTATTTTTCGATCATACGACCTAGGTTATGACCTTATTATACCTAAAATTAACATATTTTCTCATAATTTAAAGCATAACTTTGCCAGATAAAAGAACAATCTTTCGAAAACAATTTATACGTTTTTGTGGAAAAGAGTCAACACGGCTAAATTTTATTTAAAAATGACAAATTTCCGGTTTTATCTGGTTATTCCCTCTTAAGTTAATTGATTTGAATAAACCAATCGGTATTATATTATTACAAACAAATGAAATAAGAAATACGACATTTTGTGAATATGTTATATTTATTTGTTTTATGGAAAAAAACAAAAAGTGAAACTTCTTCAATAATCAACCATACTTGAAATTTTTTTTTCTCAAAAAAATCCTTATTTTTACAGATAATCAGTCATTTTGACTAATGTACTAAATAATTAATATGTATTATATTTAATAATAGCATCTATATGTACAACTATTTGTACAAAAATATATCAGATACATCTTTGGAACGTATCAATATTATGCTTTTTGACTCATGCGGTCGTCATATCTCAAAATTGGTGATACCTACCTCAACCACTCGCGCGCCCCACGGAAGGCCCAAGCAGCGAGTGAGATGTCTGAAAAGCACAGCGATGGAATCGCACCAATTTAAACGTGAGTGCAATAATTCTAGCACGCATGCGTAAATTTTGCGTGGACTGTCTTTCCAAGGTTAAACATATTTTTTTATGTTCAATATTACAGATTCAAGAAAAAATTCACCATCGTGAATAAGCATTGTTGCCATCAATTGATGGTGAATACAAATTTCTTCAAATTTATTTTGTGGGAAATTCTGAAGCTGAAGTAAATCAACGCTGTGCTACAAATCGTTCAGCTAGGATAGAGATCATCATAGAGCTGCAACAACTGTTACATAAACATAGTCAGTTGATCCAATTGTTCAAAGCAGCCTTAGATATGATGCCATCGGACGATCATAAAATAGTGATCAGAGCAGACAAAAGACCTGCAGGAGAGCGTGAGAGACGCTTCAACGCACCAATGTTAAACGAAGTTGCCATTGTGGTTGTTGGAGATAATATGGAGTCTCGTGACATTGTAATTGAACGACGTGATGGTGGCAACCTTCAGCGTATTAGCGAAACACATCGGCGCACAAACGAGCATTAGAGGCACTCGATCGAACATTAAGAAATTTGCGTAACAATCAGAACCTCTTCGGAGGCGCGATGATTCTACTGGAGGCTGGAGATTTTCGCCAAACGCTGCCAGTCATTTCCAGATCATCAACTGCTGATGAAATAAATGCTTGCTTGATGGCATCAAATTTATGAGATACGTGAAAAATCTTAAGTTAGTATTGCGGAAGTGTTTGCAAATGCATTATTAGATATTGGCAATGGGAAAATTCCTGTTGACACTTCTACTGTTTTTTGTCGTTTCCACCAAATGTTTGTCAATTCACAACGTCACAGGAAGAATTAATATCGAAAGTTGTGATGTATTGCATTAATCAACAGTGAAAATTAGAAAATATCGTAGCTTCCCACTTTAATTTAAAAAGAAAAATATCAATTACTTATAAAACGGACACACCTACGACATCTATCGGATCAGAGTAAATTGAATTCATATTTACAGTAGGGATCTATAATTAAACAAAGTGAGATGAGTATTGATGAAAAAATCACAGATGGTATTAAGAAATCGTCACGGCGCAGGGAGATCCCATTTTTTAAGGCTCAATTCCAAATATTGATATCTTGACAGCCAATTAGGTTGAAACAAATTCTATAAAGAATTAAACAAACCAATCAATAAACGGGAAGGCGTACACCAACGAGGAACAAAAGATCGACCTTTAGACTCGGCAATTAAGGATATAATTAATTACTTTTTCATTCCCACCGAACCGAGAGGTGAATAAACTTCATGATAAACAAGAAACGTTTCAGGGACATTAGTACATTGAACCCGCGTTTGGAGGTAAACATTAATTACAATTGTGAAGTAGTAAACCATAGTTTTCGAAATAATCTGGAAACTTTAAGGTCTGAAAAAGATACACGTAAACAACGAGGGAAAATATTTAATTGAAAATTGAATAGAAAGTAAGGAAAACTTGATGGAAGCTGTTAAGGGAATTTCCATCTACAATACGATTGTTTGTGACGACCGGAGATGATCAAATCGAGGGAAAACGTGCTAAGGGAGATGGAAATGTTGGAAAACAATGGAAAATTATTGTTATCAATTATAGACGCAGCGGAGATATTAGGAAAACGAGTTGGGAAGAAAAATTTCAAAAAAAATTAGAGTTATAAAGAGTGTAACGATTGGACGAGGGGACGATTCAGAGGTTTAGTGCAGTAACAAGTGTTTGAGAGGAAATTAGAATAGAGTACCCAAGGGAGGGTGAAAATACTGAAAACATTGCGATAGATTTAACTCAGGAAAAATAGTCATTTTACGTAATTAAAATGGATATTGTAGCATAGAATTGCACGAGACTGCAGGGAAAAATGAGACATTACAATGGTTGTCGATCTCACATGTATTTTGTTGATATAAACAAGAAATATTTGAACATGAAAGTTGTTTAGATTAACGCTGTTAGCCATTAAAGAGGGCCATAAAAATTTATATTACTCTTACGTAATATTTAGATTATAGAATTCCCATAAAAATTAATGACACTCAAATAAAGGAAAATTTATTGCTTGGTACGTAGAGTTAATAATGTAAACACATGTCAAAGCTTATGGTTTATGTGGTTCTCGGTAAGACAGAGACGGAGTCTGGGGGACGATCCATATGAAGTAATAAAAATGACAGAAATTTAAGGGCCGAAGTGGGAGTATCTCCTATAAAAATGTGAAAAATGATATATTACTTAATAACAAATAGAAAATGAAATTTCCCAAGAGGCAGCAAACATCAAAAAACGATATGGTTATGTGATGAGGGTACAGTGAAACTATGGGAGAGTAGATACGACAGAGAAAAACAAAGGAAATCTTAGATTAACAATGAATAAAATAAATACGGCTTAAATTTTAAAACTTTATAGGGATATGAAAAATGACAAAAAGGTAAATAAGGAAATTCATGGAAAGAGTGTCGTGAATAAAAGAAAATTCGAGAAAAAAATGGAAAATTCAAATATACGACGTAAATAGAGAAAATATGGTTTTAAATGGAAAGGTTCATATAGAAGACAGAAAAACTCGAGGGAAAATAATAAAATAAAAATGGACAATTTGCGAGAAAGACTTCGACATGAAGATATCTCTGATACGCGAATTTGGGGACAGATTTGGAACATATGGTAGATTCCGTACGCGTGGACATGTTGCGAAATAGATGAAAATAGAACTTTAGAATTATGAAATTCAAGCTAAATTTGTATGAACACCAGAACAAAGGAAGTTAGGGCAATTTAACATAATCTAACTGAATACGGATCTCTTAAGTATTAAAGTACGAGACAGAAAACGAAGATGCAACCGCGGTAGGGCTTAAGGAACATCATTCGATAATAACGAGGAAATTTCAAAAGATTACGAGTTGATAAGTATTAGATTGTTTCGTCACAGGAAATTCAGACACTCTCTTTTGGACCTGAGAGGGGATATAAGACGGAGAACAAACGCCAGTTGAAGACAGTCTGCGGTTGGTTTTGAAAAGGTTGAAGGTTTGTGAGACGCGACGAAACGTTGGGTAATTTAAAGTTTTGAAATTTTCTAAGTGGTTGGAATCTTGATACTTGGAAAATTTGCAATAAAAAGATCAGTCACTCAGAAAATTTGAAAACTAAAATCAGTGAAAATAAAAGTAAAGTTTACGCTTTAATTACTTGTGAAAAGTTAAAAGTGCTCGTGGTAAATACAATTTGTTTTAGTGGAAAATTCGGATTTTATAATCAATAAATATTGTATTTTTAGACTGAGAAAGTTCGCGTCTAGTATCAGTGAAATAAATAAATGAAGTGGTGTGATAATTAAATGTAAAGAAGTTATAATTAAATACGTGTGTCCAGTCTAAGCGGAAAGAGTTCTAACAAATAATAAATATTTAAATTAATTATCCAAAAATAGTGCAGATCGAAAAGTGTTAATAAATAAATAAGTGCATCCAGTTAACCGGAAAAGTTTCACCGAAAAACTTTAATTAAATTGAGTGGTTTAAATTAAGTGCTAGTCTTTTATTAATTTAAAAATAGTGTAGTCGAAGTAAATCTACTCGTAAAATTATAAAAAGATTAAAGAAAATAAAAAAAAGATAATAAAACAAAATAATATTTTATTACTACATAAAAGTTCGGAGGGATAAAAAATGAATTTAACAACAATTTACCATTTCGAAATTAATCGTGAAGTAACTATCATTTAAAGTGTTATTTAACCAACGAGTTTTGAAATAAAATACAGTTACATAAGGCCGAATGTTTACATAATTAAAATTGTTTATAAAATAACTCGGTCATTGGGACACTAGTTCGAATACTTTAAAAGAAAAAAAAAAAGATTTTTTTTTTGCAATTCACCCTGAAAAGAGTGCTTTGTGCCGGTAATAGTTAAAGTGGATAAAAAATTCAGTTAATCTATTGGGAAAATAATAAAACAAATTAAATATTGGACTCATTTAGATCACTAAAACAAATTAAATATTGAATTCATTCAGGTTAATAAACTTACATAAAGCTGTATGAACACGAGAATTGTTAAGAGATAAAATGTATGAAATGTTAAGGGGGGACTGGTGTGTGATTTTAATAAGCCGGCCGTATATGTTCTTGAAAGATGAATGGTTTTTACAGTTAAAGAAAACGTGGTCGAGGGTTTCCTCTTCCACACCACACTGGCAGACCGGATCATCTAAAACTCTAATTCTAGACAGTGAGATGCAATTGAACAGTGACCAATTCTCATTCTCGAAATACATGAAATGAATCGTTTTGAAAGTTTTTTTACCGTGAAACCATGGCTTAGCAGGGATATGGTTTTGAATTCCAGCATAGAAAGATCCAGTTCTTATTTTGGAGACTGCCCAATTTTCTTCCCAGGCACGAGTCATGTTGGATTTAAGAATTGGGAAGACATCGGAGATAGGAATTCTAAAATTTAGTGGGATAGTTCTGGAATCTGAACCAGATATGGCGAGAAAATCGGCCATCTCATTACCCTCGATACCCAAATGGGCAGGGACCCAGGCCAATATCGTCTCAAACCCAGATTCACTTAGAGAATTGAGAAGATTTTTTATTTTACATATAATATTGTCTTCCGGATAACATAGAATATTTGACCTAATTTTAGTTAGAGCACTTAGCGAATCAGTACATAGTAAAGCTTGATGAATGTTGAGAACCAGGATTTGATTTAGCGCTTGTTCAATTGCAAAGCATTCAGCTGTAAATATGGAAGCTTCTTTCGGTAATTTATAAGTGAGATTGATGTTGAATTCTGGACTATATATCGATGCTCCACATCTTTTATTTTCAAATTTGGAACCATCAGTGTAAAGGATGGAAAATCCAGGGAATCTTGAAGCCACAATGCTTTTAAAACAATCATCCACATTTTGAAATCTATTTGGGGAGGATAAAATATTCTTCTGAAAGACTGATGTTACTGTGTTCGGCATAAAAGTTATTGCCTTAAATGGAATATTGTATATAGGGAGATTGGGAACTTCTTGAAGATATTGGAGGGAAGATGATAGAGAATTATAGAGATGAAAACTTTTAATTAGGAGAGGAAAACATTGTTTTCCTCTCAATCTTTTGTTAGAATTCAAATTAACACTTAACCGATTAAGACTTTGTTTAATAGGATGATGTGATAACGATAAAGCCTTGAAAATATGTTTATTGGCAAGGAATTGCCTTCTGAAATATAATGGAGGCTCCCCACATTCCACCTGAAGCGCATTAATTGGAGAAGACTTCATAGCTCCAATAATCTTTCTGAGGGCTTTTGATTGAATTCTTTCCATTTTCTTATCTAAATATTTAGGAAGTGGGTCAAAAAGGAATGAGCCATAATCCAAGTGGCTCCGAACTAGGGAATTATACATTAATTTAAGAGTGGTAGGATGAGATCCCCACCATACTCTGGAAACTGCTCGCATCATATTAAGTCCCTTTTCACACTTTGTAGAAATTATCTGAATGTGTGGAAGCCAGGAAAGTTTATGGTTCAAAAGAAGACCAAGGAATTTGATTTGAGTAGCGGTTTGTAGAGGCACATTATCAAAAGAAATTGAGAATTGGGGAATTTTTCTTTTGCGCGTGAAAGCCACGACCCTTGTTTTAGATGCCGCCAGATTCATCCCATTTATTGACAACCAGCTTTTAATATATTGTAAAGCCAAATTCATTTCCTTAGCTGCAAGAATAATATTTTTTGGTAACAAATATATAAGGATATCATCCGCAAGGTAAAGTCGCTTGATAGAAAAAGGAATTACTGAGTCTAGGTCGCTTATAAAAATATTAAACAACAGAGGACTAATAACAGAACCCTGGGGCAAACCTCTCCATAGTTTGCGCCTTAGGCATTTAGAGGAAGACTCAATAATAATGGACCTATCTGAGAGCAAATTAATAATAAATTGGACCAATTTCGGGGGGATTTGTTTTTTAATTAGCTTTTCTTTCAAAACATTCAGTAAATCATCATCGTAAGCTGATGAAAGGTCAAGGAATGTGGCCAATGTATAAGAATTTAGGGATTGAGAAACTCGGATATCAGTTGTGAACAAACTTAAATTATCCATTGTAGATTTCTTTTTCCGAAAACCATACTGATTTGGTGAGATAATATCTTGACTTTCAACAAACCACTCTAATCTGTTTTTGATCAAACGCTCCGCTACTTTCATCAAACATAATGAAAGAGCAATAGGCCGATAAGACGAAATTTCAGATGGATTTTTTCCAGGTTTTAAAATGGGAATGATTTTTTGAGTTTTACAATCATCCGGAATTAGTCCTGTTTCAATCATATTATTAATAAGAGATAAGAAATATTTAACCGCCATATCAGAAAATTATTTAATGAAACTATAAAATATTCCACCGGGACCCGGAGCAGAGTCAGAAAGGGCTCTTATTACTCGTTTCATCTCATCAATGGAGAAAGGAGCATCTAGCCAGTTAGAATGAGATGGATATGGCTTAATAGAAGGCATTTCTTCACATCCGGCTACTGATGGGGGGGCTATTTTATCCGCAAATCCTATAAGAATTTCTTCTGATATATGTTTGATTCTCGGCGGAGAATACGATGATCCGAATTTTTTTAAGCTAGACCAAACTGAAGACTGGGGAGTTTCCGGAGACAGGTTCTCACAGAACTTCCGCCATCCAGCGCGTTATTTATTTTTCAAAATTCGTTTAGTTTCTGCCTGGGCTTTTTTAACTGATAAAAATTTTTCTAGTGACATACACTTATGAAAAGAGGAAATTGCTTTTTTACGAGAGTTGACGGAGCGAGTGCATTCCTCGTCCCACCACGGAGTAGAGTGCTTTATTTTAATGTTCGCATTGTGTTTCGGGATGGATTTTTCTGCTGCATATATAAATATAGAGGGAAACGTCTGGCATTTCATTCTGATGTCTCCCGGGGACGATTTTGTTAAATTAATAAGGTTATCTAGTTCAGAAGAGAAAGTGCTCCAATTCGCATCTTTTGTTCTAAATTTGAGATTATTTTTAACTGGGGGGGGGGGGGTAAGTGTAGATTGATGGTGGAATCGGATTATAATTGGAAAATGATCACTAGAGAGAGGATCGTTTAGGATGTCCCAAGAGCATTTAGATGCTAACGAATACGAATAAAGAGATAAATCAACAGCACTTTTCCGTTGATGAGGGGGGGTGAATCTGGTTGGAGATCCGTCATTTAAAAAACATAGGTTATGGGTATCAATAAAATCTAAAAGATTGCGGCCAGAACGATTTGTTATTTTGCTACCCCAAGAAGGGGAATGTGCATTAAAATCTCCAAGGATCATATAAGGGGAACAAATCTGGGTTAAGATTGGTGCCCATTCATTTTCAATAAAAGTCGTAGAGGGAGGAATATATATTGATAATATTGTGATATCAGATAAGACAGCTGCTATTATCTGGATATCGTCGGAGGGAGTATGAATATTAATTTGTTTAAACGGGATAGAATTATGGATTATCAGAGCCGTGCCGCCTTTACCATCCAGTCTGTCGTGTCTGAGACAATAATAACCTGGAATTCTTAAGTGAAAGGAGGGTTTTAACCACGTTTCAATGGCGGCTACTGAAACGTCGTGTTCGTCGAGTAATTGAATTAGGTCAGATTTGTTAGCGAAGAGGCTTCTACTGTTCCACTGAAGAATTTTGTGCAGTTTCTTAGTCATTGGGGAGGCAAGATAATAAAGATTTAATGTAATCGGCAGCGTTGGACGGTACAGTATTGTTGTTTGTAAGGATAGAAATTAAAAGGGTAATTAAGGTTTGTATTAAATAATTATTATTCATTATTTCGGGGAGAGCAGGAGGGGAAGTATTACCATTAATGGCACACCCATTGGGGGTCTGGGATTTGGCATTCCCATTCGGGCTGGCTAAAATATTATTCAATTGTTTTTTTTCAAGGTAAGGAGTATATTTTGGGTTGGGTTTGACTGGCTTGAGAATGGTTTCTCTGTGAGAAGATGACGTTGAATTTAAAAAGGTGGTTGTTTGGAAAGGAGCTGAGGACGATGTCATCTCTGCGAATGATTTTTTCGCAGGAGAGAATAACTTTGAGGTCTGGAAGTACGAAATGTTGTCGGTAGCCATTTTATGTTTTATGTTCTTCTGTCTTGATAATTCCGGACAGGCTAGACTGACCGCGGTATGTGCACCCGAACAGTTAATGCAAATGGGGTCATTGGAAGATTTCGGACATTGATCAAATGGGTGACCTTCTCCGCAAAAGTAACAACGTGGAGGGGAGCGGCATACGAGTTTTGAATGTCCAAACCGGCAGCAATTGAAGCATTGAATAGTTGGGAATTTATAAACTTCGACGAGAAGCGAGGTATAATAAATAAACACACGAGACGGTAGGGATTGTCCTTCAAATGTGATTGGGAAGGTTTCCAGATCGTGTTTCCATCAGTAGAATCCTTGTAGTTCAGTCGGCGTGCTTTTAATACTTTCGGGGTTCCGTGGGAATTATTCAAAGCATCAACAATTTCAGCCTCTGGGATCTCCGCTGGAATTCCTCGCACAAGACCCATTCTCGTAAGGTTAAATGTTAGGATGAACGATTTATATTTATGGTTTGAGAGCGAGTCAATTTTTTTTACAAATCCATTTGCGGAAGCGGCAGTATTAAACTCGATAGATAATTTATATCGTCCTTCCGGTTTAATTGAACCGTTAACAATACCAAGGTTATTATTTTTTGAGTCAAATAAGAATTTTCCAAAATCTAAAGGATGAATAAGTTTTCCTTGTTCAGTTCTCTGAACCATAACGATAAAAGGACCGGAAGCGGAAGCAGGATAAAGTAAGTCAGTATTTTTTGTATTATCGCCAGTTAAAGTACTTGTCTGGGTGTTACTATTGGTGTTAAGGTCGTTAGAGGTCAAGGTTTGTTGAATCGGCGGTATAGATTTAACTTTCGATGGAATGTGAAGGCTATGCGATGGTCGTCGCTTACGAGATGGGAGTGCAATAGAAACATGACTAGTATTAGAATCCGAATCAGAAAAATCTAATATCGACCCTGGGTCGGGAGGCCTATCTTCGTCTTCCTCCATTATATAAAAAAAACTTAACCTTTAAAAATTAAACTGAAAAAATAATACGCAGTCTATTTCATTGACTGTACAAACAAAAACGGATTAGCCGTAAGCAGGAATTCAAACAAATAGGTATACGATAAACAAAATTAAATAAAATGTAACAATAATCTCTTATCTAAATGAGGCACAGGAACGGGCGAACGGCACTAAGAAATAGGTAAGGTACACACAACCACTGTTGACCGCGGCTCGAATCGGACTCAAAAATGACCTTGGATCTTGAAAAGACAATTATCATTAGTGGATATCGTACTTAGGTATTAACTTCTAGAAACGGGACAAAATTATGATATTGCGCAATTATGAGAAAAAAAAAATTAAACACAATCTTTAATTTCAAACATGAGGAGATACCTTTAGAACGAAACAAATAAAATAAGCAGATTTATTATAGCTAGACAAATAAGAATTACATGGAAGATTCGAGTAAAAATTAATATTAAAGACAAAGATAAAAGCGAAGATATTACAAAGTGTTCTCAAATATTGGTGTGAATTATAAAAACCACGCATGGTTGAGCGAACGAGCCATTTTAGCAGCGAAAAATAAGGATGTAGAAGATTTAAATATGAAATTCAGAGTCAAATTGATGGACAAATGTATTCATTTAAGTTGATCGATTCAATTATCGATCCAAATGAATTAGTCAATTATCCTTCTGAATTCCTAAATTCATTGGATTTGCCAGGATTACCGCCACACAATTTAAAACTCAAGGTTGGCTCTGTCATAATTATGTTACGCAATCTAAATCAGCCAAAATTGTGCAATGGAACAAGACTCGCAGTTATAAAAAAATATGAAAAATTTGATTGAAGTTAATAAGAATACCACTAAAGCCAACTGACTTTCCCTTTGAATTTAAACGTGTCCAGTTTTCATTGCGCCTTGCATTCGCAATGAAAATTAATAAATCCCAAGGCCAATCGTTAGAAGTGTTGAAATAAACCTTGAATTGCGGTATTTTTCGCATGGGCAGTTAGTTGAACGTTGCGTTTTCGAGAGTCGGCGTTATTTGTTTTCTATCTAGAAGGAAAAAACTAAAAATGTTGTACATTACAAGGCATTGCAATAGTTATGATCGAATTATTTCATTGTAATTTTATTTCATTTTGTGGTCGTATTGTAAACGGAAGATTTTGTCTTATTTTTGTCATTAAGTACGTGTATCTTCCGATTTATGGAATTATCGATAATCCAACTGATTTGAATTTACCGGAAGTGGAAGGCGGGCATGAATAGCGCCATTCTTTCGGGAATTTCTAATAAAATAACGAAAATAAATATATGGCGGTACGAAGTTCGCCGGGTCAGCTAGTTTACTATAAAATTATATTTTTTTGGGCATTATTTACCAATTTCAAATCTAAAATCTACTTTACATAGAATCTCGATTTTGTTGTACTTATGCACTGCTACCCATATAAGGCATACAGACAAGTAAATTTTTTCTTGATGCATTTGAATGAAAATATGTTTTTTTTAACTTTGTTAACTCCACATAGGAGGCCCTGAGAAAAATAATTTCCCTCAGGGCCTAAGTCATCTGGGATGCTGTGTGGAGGGTCTTTTTAAGGAGAGGAAGGAATGATCATTGGTCTTGAAGAGACCCATGTTGTAGGAAGGAGGAAACACAGAGGCCGGCAAATCATTCCACAGCCGTGCTGTTGAACACAAGAACGAATCGATCCGTTCTCATGTGATAAATTAAGGTCAACCGTGTACAAACGTTGGGCACGCCTTTGGCGTGTTCCCCGACTATGCACCGGTGCCGAAGGGATCAATGTCGCTAGTTCCTCGGAGCATTTTCCATTGTAATACCGGTAGAACAAGGATAGCAAACACTCTGCACATCACTTCGGGTCACTTAGATATTTAGAGTAATATGCAGTCTCGGTTAATTTTCCCTAAACGTGTTGCTATTCAGCAACCAGAATTTTTAGCAAAACCAATAATTTTCTATGAAGCCCAGCAGGGGTCCAACTGAAAAATAGTAGCGTATAAACAGTTATTCTGAAAATAATTTTGAACTTCCAGGGTGTACGCTACACAGCCCTTCTAGGCATCATAGGTACCACGTTGGGGTGTTGGGTGAAGCTGCTCTCAGTGGACAGGGGGCTGTTCTGGGTGGGGTTCCTGGGTCACACCATCGAGGGGGCAGCCACCACCTTCATCTTGGGGCAGCCCGCAAGCCTGGCCGCCTTATGGTTTGGAGCCGATCAGGTTTCCACGGCGTGCGGCATCGGTGTCGCTGCTAATCAGGTATTAACCATTTATTTATTTCTATAGTAGTATATACGACTACAGTTAATGTGTAATTAGATAACACAAACAATCTTCCCAATATAAAATATGCTAGTAAAGTACAAACAGTAACTTTATGGTAGTAGTGTTTTGCGAACACCTCACTAGAAGAACCTGAGCTGAGGTTTTTCAGACATTTAAGTAGCTTAGTTTGCTTCAAGGTGTATCCTGGCCCCTTAGCAAGGGGGTAGCATTCACACAGGAGCGTTTTTTCAAAGTTTTTTTTCTGAAGGAGTCGGGGGATGGGGGGGGGGGGGGGTGAACAATATTAAATCACATCGATATAAGAGATGATGCAAATAATATTGTGGTATTTTCCAGGAATGTAATATACATAGATTACTATTCTCTTTTTTCCTACGCAATACTTAGGCCTCTTCACACCTACTTTCTCATGATTTTCGATGGAAATAATAGGTATCTGCATTTAATTATCTTTTAAAATATAAACATGTAAAAATAATTGGAATCTTATTATCGGATTGAAGTGATAAAAAAATTTAACGATTTTCATGGTAGGTAATCAAGATATTTTGGATACAATTTGTTTGTATAAAATTGTATGTATCAACACAATCGTTCATTGTTTTCAAGTAGGTATAGTTTTCGTAACATGTTACGAGAATGATAAATCTAGGCAAAGAAGTATAAAAACCTATAATTAAATACTTTTTTATTTGAGATAATAATTTGTAAATGAACACGCCATCCGAAAACTTGTAGTACAAGCGGAAAACTCGTAAATCTACATCACGCAGGGAACCCAAAAAAACATTTTTTTCGATTAGAGCAATATCTTTTTTTAAAACTTTTTCTATTTTTTGGCAACTAAAAGGTTGATTAAACTTTTAAAAATTGTCCTGGGAATAGGCCACTTGCATCGCATTTTTTTTCCGGTTTAGGCAAATATTATAAGACATTATGTATTTTTATTTTTATTTTAATCGTATTTTTGAAACCCTGGCGATTTTTTGAAAATTTCAATCTGAAAATACAGACCATTTTTTATAAACCGGGAAGACGGGACATATTTTATAGGTGCGAAAAAACGATAATTACATAGCCGAAAATCATTTTTTTAAAAAAGAACGTTTTCCACACGAATGACACAGGAGAATAACGAGGCATACCAAAAATATTAAATCTCATAAATATTTTTTCCCTTTTTTTTTTTACATTAACTCCACACAGGAGGCCCTGAGGAAAATAGCTTCCCTCAGGGCCTATGTCATCTTTGAAGATGCTGTGTGGAGGGTCTTTTTGAGGAAAGGAAGGAGTGAACACGGGTCTTGAAAAGACCCATGTTGTAGGAGGGAGGAAACACAGAGGCCGGCAAATCGTTCCACAGCCGAGCCGTTGAACTCAAGAACGAGTCATGGAAACGACCCGTTCTCATGTGACTAATGTCAACCGTGTACAAATGTTGGGCGCGTGTTTGGCGTGTTTCCCGACTATGCACCGGTGCCGAGGGGATCAATGACGCTAGTTCCTCGGAGCATCTTCCATTGTAATACCGGTAGAACAAGGACAGCATTCCCACCTGACGCCTGTGCTCTAAAGATTGCAGTCCGTCTGTTAAGATCCCTTAATTCCCTTGATCCATCTTATTGATCATAAATCATTACAATGTTCAACGTCTATATTACTAAATCAAATGTAATATACGTATACTTGTAAATTATAATAATAATTATAAAATTTGATTTTGTTAAAATCCGCACCATTATCATTATACTTCTAAAACACGTACGTACAACGTTAAGAGTACGGGGTTCTCTTCAAAACATCTGTCAAAAAATCAAACCAAATGATACGTTCGCAGAGAACAAACAATAAATCTAGTGAACGTTAAATGTCAAATTCAAAAATTCGCCTGAAATCAAAGTAATGTCAAATAAAAAAAATAAATCAGTGTGGAATTTTATAAAATTAATAGGAACATTTTCGGAGACGGGACTTTTTCATATAGCGACGTCACGAGCCCAAATAATGGATTTATTTATTTAAAAATAAAAAACTGTACATTTCTAAAAATTTTTACTAACATTTTCGTAATCTTAGTAAAAAAATCAATCCAAACGATTTTTTCCAAGTCATTATGAAGTCCATGCAAGTGGCCTATTCCAGCTTCGGACTTGATTCGTTCGAAAACAAAAGCTCAAATTGAAAAAAACGTTATACGTTAAAATCGAAGACAAATGTCATGTAATTCACCAGTTTTCAGCTTATACTACGAGTGTACAGCGTGTATAAATATGGAAAGTAATAAAGTGCTCTATAATTTTTCTACTTTGTCTTTCTTTACTGTCAACATTTTTTTATGTAGCTAAGTACCTACTTAATACTCACACCCGTATTTTTTTCAGTTTGGGGTGGCTATTGGATTCTTGATTCCACCCATTATGGTAAAAAACAATGATGACAAGGAGCTGGTTGGTAAAGATCTGATGGTCATGTTTTACACAATGGCTGGGATAACAACGGTCACATCTATTTTAATGATAATCTGTGAGTAGTTTGTATTGTAGTGGGTACTTCGTACCATCTTTATCTGGCAATAAAATATTTCTTCACCCCCTAACTCTAAACTTCAGGAGATGATTGAATTTATAAATGGAGAATAATTGTCTTAAGTAATAACGTATTTAATTAAATGCAGATAATTCTCCGTAAATTGCGCCACTGCCTCGGTGGGTTAATGATTAGGAGCGGTGAAAATACGTTCGGAGATAATGGGGTGAAATTTTCTAAACTAGCCCATCAGGCCTCGAGCCTATTTTGTTGGTATGCCATTTATATTATAATATTTCCGCATTGCAATAAATCCCAATAAATGGAATTTTTCTGAACGCATCCGAAAACTAAAAACTGGTTTTGAAAAGGTGAAGAAATACGATTTCAATTTTTTTTATTCGTAATAAACAAATAATTTTTATTTAATTAAATGAAGACAATATAAGCGAAACTCAATCGAAAATCTGAAAACAGAAAAATCAGAAAAAGATATTGACACATCTGGGACGCATTCGCCCGGTAAGCGAGAGGTCCTGGGTTCGTGTCCCAGATGTGTCAATATCTTTTTCTGATTTTTCTGTTTTCAGATTTTCGATTGAGTTTCGCTTATATTGTCTTCATTTAATTAAATATTACAATTTGAGGTTTTACTCATAAAGTTAAAATAAAAATAAAAATAATTTTTACTTCTTCAAATTTTGCAAGTTCACTGTGACATCATTTTATTAATGAAATAATTAAAAAACACTTTGTTTTTACCACGATAATCTTTATTTAATCAATATGTTTTGAGAACGATGTTCTCTTTTTAAGAGTTCTTAATTATTTCATTAAATAATTTTTAAAACACAATATTTTTTAATGCAAACAACAATAGTTTTAAAAATGACTTACGTTACGTTTTTTTCTTACTGCAATACTTATAACGATAAAAACACACATATTTTATTAGGCAAATTTATTTTAAACATTATCGTCAACATACTTTTATGTCGTTTCAAATGTTCTCTGATGCCCTCTTTGGTTGAGGCTCTCGACGGTAGGGTTCAAATCCCGGCGTAAATAAGCATTTTTTTTATTGTTTTGTGTCATTTCACATTTCAATTATTTAAAAATTTGCGGTACGTTCTAGGGTAGAAGATAATCTCAGAATCGCCCTGGTGTAAGATCATCATTCAGAATTGAAACGTTTCTTGAATCGGCTTTAGCCGTGTTTGGTGACCAGAATCGAATAGCCAAGTACTTCCTCACCTAATTCTTCCCCATATCCTTCTCCTCCCCTCTTACCTTCGGGGGATGCCATAGTCATGCCATAGTCTCACGCTCCAGGCGGTTGGGAGCAGTTAGGACACTTGTGCGGTATTCAAATTTAATTTTTTCAACACAAAAAAAAGTTATTTTTTTATATTTTGAGTAGTGTGATCCAAGCTTTATTTTTCAATTGCCTGGTGGGTTATGCGCTTCAATAGCTTCGTATAGACTTCGAGAGGCGTGAGAAGCATGAGTGAGACAAGTGCGAACAAGTATCAAGATAAGATATTCAAGAATAATTACCCTCTGCAGTGTTGCGGTACAAAGTTAAAAAAATAATTAGTTTTACTAATGTTGTCAGTTTTCAACGATGCTCCTCCAACCCCGCCATCGGCTTCTCAGGATAACATAGAAGCGCCTTCCCCCGAAGAGAGCTACATAAAGTTAATGATGAGACTGGTGAAGAACAAGGACTACATGATACTCATGCTTTCATACGGAATGCATTTGGGCATCTGGGCAGCCATTTCCACTCTCCTGAACCAAATTGTTCTAGTTCACTATCCGGTAATTTTTATTTATTTTTTATTTATTACTAGCTGGTTCCAGGCATGCGTTGAAATGCCATATTCATAGAAATAAATTGTTTCTACCTGCATGTACTTTCCTGTGTCACGTTCCCCCCCCGCATCACCTACCCTCTCGTGTTCCCCTTCCACCTTCCCCTCTCACCATCCTCTCCTCTCTCCCGCTCCCCCGTCCCGCAAACCCCCCTTCCTTATAAACCCCCTTCCACATATTCACTCCCAGTACACTCAGTTTTCAAACAGCTCGCAAACGCACCAATTACAATTATTTATTTTTGTATATTATATGAACAATCAATCAAATTCGGTACCTAACGTAGGTACCTATTTAAAATAAGTATAATTTTAAAAAATCCATATACAATTCTTTTAATCCAAAAAAACAGCTGCCTGCTAAATTTAATTCTACCAAACGCGCGAACTGTCAAACGTGCGAAATTAAAACAGTCGTTAAGTTTTCTGAAATTATTGAATTTTCTGCGCAATTTTCTTAATTTTCTTTCCATAAGAACCTTCTACAAAGTATTAGAAAACTTTAAAAAAGATGAATGAAATAGTTAAAGACGTTCTGAAGTTATGGCGCGACCAAGGGAAACAGGGATTCATTTTTATATATACTATAGAAATGAAAACTATAGATACTTAAAACAGATCCATTTCATGTGGTCTAATGTGTACATAGGTACAATTTAACATTTTAATTTAGATAAATGAAAACAAATCACTTTGTAAAACACCATTTATTTTAATCGCTTACATGTTTTGGGAAAATTCTCGAATCCTTAATCTACGTATAAGAAGTATTTTTATACATTTTAAACATATTTTAAGCTCTCTTCAGCGTGGATTCGTTTCAAAAGATACACTACCACAAATTTAATCGAATATTTAGATTTTTTTGACAAAAGAATAAAAATAGATGCATTCTCTAAGGCTATGTCATAAATATACCAAACTACCCACGGCTACGTCCGCACAGACATGCGGCTTGCTTAGCGCCTAGAGACTAGTGGCTTGCAGTCTGGCTACTTGCTAGGATACACGGTAGCCGCACTGAAGGTGGTTTGCGTGGTGGGTCGCTAGGTGCCTTGGTATTTGCTTGTCGGCACGTTGATGAGATGTCACTTTCAAAAGTAGCTCTAAAACTGGTACTTACGAAATATTTATCTTTAAAATATACCATTTCAGTTGGGTTCATGACATAAATACATAAATAAGTCATGGTCAAGTCATGGGGAGTTTAATGTTCTGTATAAACAAAACAGATTTTCAAACAGTGCATTACAAACCCGAGAAATTTTGTTGAATTATTTCAACGGAATTGGATTGATTACCTGGCAGATAAACTCATTGCCTGAAAACATAATCCAACGCCATAACCATAATATACATTCATAATCATGTACGTTTTTAGATTTTTACGGCCAAAAGAATTTTCGTTAATTGTTTTTGGAGTGTTATGCCGTGCTCCTTCTTTAGCCAACTTTTCGGGCAGCGTTACAGTGTCCAACACTAGTGCAGATGAGCTGCAACACGGCATAACACCCCAAAAAACAAATAACGAAAATTCATAACCATAATTAACTTCTCAATATAAAAAAAATCTCATCATAAATAAATCACTTTTTAGTACAAACCATCTTTTTCTATTTCGATTGCTACCTCTTGTTTTGCATTTTTGTTTGCATATTTACGGAGTTCATTAGCTGGATTCCACAGACTAGGTTCTCTTTTAAAAATGGATGCAATTAAAATGCCACGCGTTTAGTGGCAAAAAACCAATACGTTGGTTTACTTCGATACACGCTAAGCGACTATCCATCAACAATCTAGGCGCCAAGCGCGCAGTGCGGCCAGTCGCGAAAATTCTAGAACGTTCGTTTTACTAAGCTACTCGCTAAGTGACTGGCTAGGCTCTAGGCGCTAAGCAAGCCGCCTGTCTGTGCGGACGTAGCCTAAGGCATTCGATAAAGTCAGTAATCCTCTTCTGATCAAAAAGCTAAAAAGAGCAGGTTTCCACGGCAACCTCCGAGATGGATTATATTCCACACAGCAGTCAATATGTACAAGTTAATAGTTATGAATCCTCTCTCAGACTAGTCACTTCCGATATACCTCAAGGATCCCATTTAGGACCACTACTCTTTATCATATTCATAAATGATCTCACGTCACAACTTTTTTGCGAATGTTTATTATACGCGGACGATATACATTTTTCATCCTGTGAATATTTACAAAAAGACCTGCTACTTTGCCTCAAAGGTGTATTCAAATATAAGCAAATGTATTATCATCTGGTGCACGAAAAATGTCCGTAAAATCGATTACGCCCAATCCGTCATAAATTAATTTGTGAACCTCGGATTGGTTTAAAAAATCACCTTTGTCCTTGTTATTTAATAAATAATTTTGTAATCTGTTATTTGTATAAAAATGTGGCATGTTTTTAATTATTTAATTTGAAGCATTATTAGTTAAACATACTTTAAATCTATTTTTATTAATTTACTCTTCAAATACAAAACTCATTATACAGTAAATTTCATGAGATGTTCTTGTTTTGTTAATTTTTTTTAATCCGATGTTTTTTCTCTCCTGTACGGTGTGCGTCTTTATTGTAGTTAGTCTGTAAATTAAGTTAATATTAAAAAACTTTGTAGCGTATAGATAAATCTTTGTTTAACGCAATTAAATGATTTCAAGTTAATCTCATAATCACTAATCATCACGTAATCTCAACATTATCATCGGATCCTTTAGGAGTTCTGGTCATGGTTCATGGCCTTTATTTTTTCAGGGATCCTTTTAGGTCCGTTCAAATAATTATTTAGATAAAAAAAGGTTAAAAATTTTACACACAAACGCAACGGGTTGACAATTAGATAACTTAGAAATTTTAGAAATTAGAAGAAGTGTTAATAACCCTCTCCTATATTTACTTTTATACTTACATTTATAATCATTTTAGGTCCCGTCAGGTCTTTTCAAGTAATTTTTAGCAGGTTTCAGGTCCTTTTTAAATCCTTTCAGGTCATTTTAGACTCCTTTCAGGTCATCTTTGGCCTAGCTTTTTTTCCTTTGGTTTAGTTTCAGAATTTAAAACAATTACATTTTCAATAAATTTGGCATTTGCACATAATTGTGATCTCCCGAAAGAAACCATTCACTTATTCTGAATGCAATTATTAATGTAATTAAATGTAATGTCTTAGTAAATTCATTGAAAAAAATGAGTTAACTTTCTTATCTAAAATATTAAAATCCAAATTGGACAGTTCCGAACTCCTGCAACTTGCAGAGAGAGGTACAGGAGATACCATCTATACAGCCGTTTGGCGTTGTGCAAAACATACTTGGGTGTTATTAGACATGGTTAATGTTGCAATTTTGCTAACCTTTGATCACCTTAATTTAAAATTTTTGTTGTTTGTATTTTTATATTAAGTATGTATGTATTTTTTTTATCGTAACTTATTGATATTATACATCTCACTGAACTTTAATTTTTTGTTGCTTATATTTTTATTTCATTTATATACTTTTTATTTCCATCGTAACTTTATCTATACCATTTTTTTCTCATGTTAAAGCTGAACTGCCTTTATTATTTATGTGAAAGCCCTCTGGGTGTAAAATAAAATAAATAAATAAACAACTAAATAAATTTATGTTCTCCAAAACGAGCTTGAAAAAAATTCATTTGTCGTAAATTTGGTTTATAATTGTGTAATTCTAGTACTTAAGAAATTCTAAAAATTGTAGTACTTTATTAAAATTAAATAGTCATAAATACATTGGGAATTCATATGTCATATATTGGTTTATAAATGGGTAAATTCTAATTATACAATTGTAAATGTTCTCTAAAATGGACTGGAAAGAATCTCTTACTTGTGATCTCACTAAAGAAACCACTCATTCACTCTGAATGCAATTATTGATGTTGCTCCAAAATGACCATGAAAAAAATCACATCTTTGCGATTCTTTCAAAGACATAAAGAAACCATCCCTTCGTTCAGAATACAATTTTTAATGTTCTCAACAGTTGTCTCGATAGAAACTCATTCCTGAACGAAACCATTCCTTTTTTGAGAATATTATGAACTAAATATGTACCTATACAATTTGGCAGTCCTGAAACGGGTATCCTTCCCAGTTGTACAGACAAAGAATCATTTTGTAATGTATTGTAATATATATAAATTAATAAATTAAAAAAAAGATAAACTTAAAAAATAAGCTTTTCAAATGAGATGCTTTTGCAAAATTCTGTAAAATTGTAGATGGAAAACCCTCGTCGGGTTTGGAAGCAACGAACTAACACACAATTGTTTTTTTATGTTTTTCAGGCGTCAAATGAAGCTATTCGCCAGAATCGGTTTACCATACCTCACAAGTGTGCATGCCGGTCTGGGAACGTAATATGTGTAATATTACGAGTCTAATTTTCAGGGAGCTAATGAAGACGTGGGCCGAATCGGTTTGCTGCTTTATTTAGCTGCGATAGTTGGAGCCGTCGCGATGGGCATCGTATTGGACAAGACTCATCGCTTCAAGGAAACCACCGTAGGGATCTGTGCAGCTTCTGTTGTTGGGATGCTTATCTATACCTTCACCATGGATTCTGGACACATATACATTTTGTATATTAGCAGCTTTATATTGGGGTATGTATTTAAAAAAAAATTTTAATATGGAGAGTGTATTACCAGAGAACCAGAAATCCGATTTTGTCACAAACGTTAGCGCTCGCGAATGGACTTTTTTAGAACTCGATAGATTTCATTCTTATTATCCTACTATCGCTTGCGTCTGGGTGAAACAATGAAATCTTTGTTTTTTTATTCAAAATGCAAATAAGTTTTTTGATATTGGGGCTTGTATTTCACGATGAAAATTTTCTTATTTTGACCTTTTGTGACCAATTTTACTGAAATGATAACATAAAAATTTTGCTGGGAAGAGCGTCACCGAAACATCCTCCCTAGGCCGCGGTTTGGGTTGGACAGCTGGACTGAATTGGCTTGGAACTTATGTTTTCGGCTGCTTTAAAGATGACCAAATTCGAGTTGGTAAATTAATAAAAAACATATATCCTAAATTTATTTTTGCTGAAAATAACTTATTATTTTCAATTATGTGTTAAAAAATGTGAATTATATTATTTAGGGAACGTACCTATACTACGTGACCAACTTTTTGCAATTTTTAACCCCCCCCCCCCCCGGTGACCAAAAACCTAAGCAACCCGCCGCTCATTTGTACCAAGCGTGGTATTTTGAAAACCCCCCCCCCCTAAACGTGTCACGTAGTATGGGTACGTTCCCTTAGTTAGTAAATGCACAAATAAATAAACAAATAGACCAATTTTCGACATGAAACACGTGCCGGGATTTTTTTTTAAATGATTTTATTTGAACTAAAATTAAAGTTTTGGGACATGGCTTTACCAGACAATGTATTGATTTAAAATACTGTATGATTATACCGTATGAATTCTGTCTTGTATAATTATATTTCTGGCTTGAAAATTAATAAATCTGAGCATCGACTAACAGTACAACTTTTTTTTAATTGAAAAAATTAAAACTTAAAAAAATATAAAACACCGCTTTACCAGATAACACAACAATCTTTCGAAAACATATTATGTTTTTTGGAAAAATGTTTCGTAACTTCTAGAATTTGGTTTAAAAATGACAAATTTCCGGTTGTGTTTAACCATGCCCTATTACTAAACCTCCATCGAATGACTGCAAAACAAAATGGAATATGGAGCTGCTTCAATTTTTTGCTAATGAAGACAATATTAGCGAAACTCAATCGAAAATCTGAAAAAGATACAGTCACATCTAGGACTCGAACCCAGGACCTGTGCCTTGCTGGGGCAATGCTCTACCAACTGAGCTTACGTGTCCCTATCCGATTCTGTCAAATTTCGTTGTGTTTTACGAACATGACTTTGAATTGGGTTATTAGAAATAGTGAACAATCCCTTCTCTCCCTTCAGCCTGTTTGCTCACAATATTGTAGGTCCACATTATAACAGATTTATAAAATTGCAATATTTTCAGATTTTTCATGGCAGCCTATTATCCAGTTGGATTTGAGTATGGAGTAGAGGTCACGTACCCTGAACCAGAAGGGACTGTTGCTGGATTACTGAACGCCTCAACACAGGTCATATTTCTGACAAATCAATGTTTTTCTGTGTGGGATGCTGTGTGGAGGGTATTTTTGGGCAACGGAAGGAGAGGAAGTTCTGGGAAGGAAAAATGTACGAGGGGTTGATAGAAGTCTGGGGATCAAAGTACTCAAAGTGTCCAGGAGTTACGGACGTTTGAATCCATCCCTCCCACTGCCTTGCTAGGCGATGGGTCGAGAAAATCAGGCTGGAGGGGTCTAGGTTAGTTCTCCCTCAACCAGTCTCTACCGATCCGGTCATTTAGTAGGCGGTCAAACGCATTCGCCACCAAGACCAAGACAAACCTCACCCCTTGAACCCGGGCACCCCTGCTAAGATACCAAGCGTAGCGAACCACATGGCGTGACCTACGGCAGGGGTGTAGGATATTCAATAAATGGTTGGGGCGGTGGTACCTATACCCGCCTCCTAAACAGTTCCGCTTTTGTAGGGTTCACTATTTTCAATTCTTGTCAGTATTTAGTAAGATTTCAGAAGTTAGTTATTTGAGAACATTGGGAATTAAAATACTGTATCGTTGGTATTTGGTTTCTAAATCGTGTCATTCCCGCCGAAATTCTGATATTTGGCAACCTGTGGATACTACTCGTGCGATGATTTTTGATTACACTTATAACTGATTAGGGTCCTGCCCCCAATATATTCGATGCAATCACTTTCGAGAGGATAGATAACAATACAATGAAGCTATCAGCATTATAAGCAAATTTATCTCAGGGCCCAGAGTGATTCGCGATGTACTAAAAATAGAACAAATTGATTGTTTTAATTATAATTACTTCTCTTTTCAGATATTTGGCGTGCTCTTCACTTTGTTGTATGGATATTTCATAGACATGTGGGGTGATAAGTGGGCCAATGTAGGATTCAGTATAATTCTTGCTATTGGAACCATAATCCCCATGTTCATAACTTCAAATCTTCGGAGGCATGCTGCAAACACTGCTGGTAATATATAGGCTTAGAAAATAATATGTAAATTAAATAGATCAATTTATTTATATTAAATAATAATTTATTAATAAAGGGAGGGAGAGGCAGTAAATATCTGTAGGTATAAAATTTTTTGTACGAAAGTATGCATTCTGTCCCGAAAATCCCTAATGCAGTCTAATATATAAAATAGAAAATAGCACTCGTTTGGAGTGTAAATACGTGAGAATATTGTAACAGAAGTGTAGAAATCTGTGGAGTGGATTAGGAGCAAGTGGATAAAGGCCGAGCGGGACAATAGAGTGGATGTTAGCTAGGCAAGGGAACATATCCATACTACGTGACCAACTTTTTGAAATTTTTAACCCCCCCCCCCCACCCCCCGGTGACCAAAAACCTAAGCCCCCGCCGCTCAATTGTACCAAGCGTGGTATTTTGAAGACCCCCCCCCCCTTGAACGAGTCAGTATGGGTACTTGAACGGGTAGTATTGATACGTTCCCTAAAGGTCAAGTGGGACCGTGCTGAGGACTAAAGTGAATTAGGAGCAAAATAATAGCTAAGCGGGACTATTCTAGGGACTATGGAGAGGTGTAGTGGCAAGATAAAGGCCAAGTGGGACTTATGCTTATATAATGGACTAAGATAAAGGAATTATGCAAATGAGACTATGCTGGGGACCGTAGAGTGGATTAAGAGCTTGATAAAGGCCAAGTGGGACTATACTCAGGACCATACAGTGGATCATAAGCAAGATAAAAGGTCTATGCAAGTAAGCTATTTGACTCTTTTAGGGTTCTCAGTCTTAATAAAATTTTCAAAAAGAACTCATTATTGCAAACTCATAAAGATCATTTCAATCCATCAACAACAACATTCACAAACATAAACAACCGACCACGATCACGGGGCAATTTAGAAATTCCAAAATTTAAAACGAGTGCTTCCCAACACCATTATGCTTATCAAGGTATAAAATTTTTCAATGCTCTCCCATATAAAATCAAGTCTGAAAAAAATTATAAAGTTTTTAAATCCCAAATAAAAACACTAATAGACCAACCCGACACTAATTATAAGTTTTAAATTCATCATCACAATAATAACAACAAAAAAAATAAACTAGAACATAATCTCTAAAAATATTTCATCACCATATCAAATTGAAAGCAAAGTACATACGCATTATTTGCAGGCACCAAATTGTTACAACTTTATTATATGTACCTACTCTGACAATACTGTCAGTTATTATGTCCACTTGTCTTCATGAATATATATTTTATTAATATAAGTACTTGTAATGACATACTCTGTGTAACTATGCATTTTACAATGGCACTCCAAAATTCAAGCACGAGAAATGTTTTATCTTTTGAATTGGGTAGTTTCATTAAAAAGAAATTTATATATTGTTATTAGTTTTAAGAATCAAATGTTTTACTATGAATCTGTATAAGTATGTATTTTTTTAAATAAATAAAATAAAAAAAAAGAGTAGGAGTAGAATGCGCTGGGAGCTATATAAAGGCCGAATGGGACAATTTTGGGTACAATGGAATGGATAAGTAACAAGATAAAGACTAAATGGAACTATTCTGGAGTCAATAGAATGGATTAATAGCAAGATAAAGTCCAAGGTTATAAACAGAGACTATGCTGAAGACTATAAATATAGTAGATTGGAAGCAAGATAAAGAGACTATGAAAGTGAGACTAGGAGTAGAGTGGACCAGGAGCTAGATAAAGGCCAAGTGGGACTATTCTGGGGTCAATAAAATGGATTAAATTGCGAGATAAAGACCAAATGGGACTATGCTCAGGACTATATAGTGGATTAGAAGTAAGATAAAGAGACTATGCAATTGAGACTGGGAGTAGAGTGTAGAGTGGAACAGGAGCATAAAAGAGCATAAAGGCACAGTGGGACTATTCTGGGATCAATAGAATGGATTAAATTGCAAGATAAAGGCCAAATGGGACTATGCTCAGGACTATATAGTGGATTGGAAGCAAGATAAAGAGACTATGAAAGTGAGACCAGGAGTAGAGTGGACCAGGAGCTAGATAAAGGCCAAGTGGGACTATTCTGGGGTCAATAAAATGGATTAAATTGCGAGATAAAGGCCAAATGGGACTATGCTCAGGACTATATAGTTTTTTTTTATTTTTTATTTTTTATTATAGCGACTATATAAAAAAATTTTACATACAAAATGCAATGTGAAATTAAGTACAAAATATTGTATTTCTTAGTCCTCCTCACTAGGGGGTCCTGTGCCGAGGCGGACTAAAGTTATTTAAATATAGTTCATTTGTCTTCTATGTCGTTTTTAGCGTCTTCGCTAGGGTTTTCTCATTGACCTCTTTAAGCCATATTTTTATTCTTGATTTGTATTCAATTGGATTTTTTATTAGTTTTATGTCTTGGGGGAGGATGTTATGGAGTTTTGTTGCAAAGTATGTATAGTTTCTTTGTCCAAATGTGGTTTTATAACTTGGAATATTTTTTCTATCATTTTTATTCGATCTAGTGTTATGCATACACGGTCTAGTAGAGGATTCATTATTTTTGAAGAGCTTCAATAATATATTTTTGGAATATATTTGTTGTACATTTGGTACGTCAAAGTTATTGAAAATTTCAATTGAAGGCGTTCTAATTGGTACTTTCAATATGGTCTTTATGATTCCTTTTTGAATTAGAAGTAAGATAAAGAGACTATGCAATTGAGACTGGGAGTAGAGTGTAGAGTGGAACAGGAGCATAAAGGCACAGTGGGACTATTCTGGGATCAATAGAATGGATTTAATTGCAAGATAAAGGCCAAATGGGACTATGCTCAGGACTATATAGTGGATTGGAAGCAAGATAAAGAGACTATGCAAGTGAGACTAGGAGTGGAGTGGACCAGGAACTAGGTAAAGGCCAAGTGGGACTATGCTGGGGAAATGTGCTAGAGGTCTCAAAGAGTCACAAATAATATGTCAGCGTCAGCTCACGTACCACGTCATGTTGGAGGAAATACAATCACTAGATAGAGTTATTGGGTGGGCAGAATATCTAGGTAGGTGAGATAGATGATTTACGTCAACGTTTTCGGCCAGAATAGAAAAAAATGTTGATGTGGCTCTGGTAATGAAGTAATTACGATCGTTTATTTTAAACAAACCACAATATTTAATATTAATCGGATCTGTATCCAATAAAAGCACATTCATTGCGCTATTAATAGTATGGACTGTTATCATTATTTGTTAAAATTGTGGGAATCAGATTATACATACTGTGATTTACAACAATATTATTATTGCTTTTTTAATGGGAATACCGCACAAGAGACCCAACTGCCTGGAGCCAGTGAGACTATGGCATGTTGGGTATGTTGTGAGGCTAAAGGTAAGTGAGGATAGGGAGGAGCTGGGGAAGAGAAAGGTGGGGAAGTACCTGGCTATTCACATCTAATCACCAGACACTTTTTTCTTTCTACCAGATTACATAATTTACTTACCTGATTTTTGATTTAGTTAAAAATAAATTTTGATTAAAGTTAATGCTAATGGCAACTAAACAAAGAAGTTGTTTTATCACAAGATGTATCTGAAAGTAGGGACTAATTCAGTTGAAACAGATAAATTACCAAGGATGTATGCAATATGCAATATAATCTATATTATACAGATGCACAAGACAATGGTTCGTCCTAGGTATCTTCAAGTTGAGAACCTCTTTTAAGAGATGATGTGTCTCCAATGCTCTCAATCTTAGACTTACAATTACATTGGCAGCACCTGGGTGGACCCAACTTCGTTGATCACAATCATCTTCTCATGATCAGAGATTAGAGTTCATTATTATGTCATATTTTTATTATTGTTATGATAAGATTTCGATATGAACTGTGATAAAACGACAAAAATGGCGCTAGAAATAAACATTTCGAAACTTTTACTCGTGGTGCCATCTCTTAGCGGAGATTAGCCACAATTTGAGAGTATCGTGGACCTGTGCAGAGGAGACATCCATCTTTCTTCAGTTCCTTAAGCCATTACTTTCGATTGCATGTTATATATCGATCTTTAATTGAATTAGCAGAGTTCTATTTTTTCTGAGGATGTGGCCAAGATGTGCAATTTTTTCTGTTCTTTAATTTCATCCTTGACATAATAAGCTTCCCTCGTCAATAAATAAATACTAAAAGTACCCCATTATAACGTAACATAAAATTTATGACAAACCAAGTTTGTCACAAATTTTTTGGTGCAAAGAAAGTAAAAACATTGGTATATTATTTTTCAAAACATTTATTCAAATTTTATTCAACATTCAATTTATTTAATAAACAGTTTCCTATACACATATTATGTAATATGAACTACGTTTTATTGTCATAACATTGAAAGGTTTCATTAATATCTTCCATATAATATGAAGAGAGTCTTCTAGATTTCATCACTACAAAAGTTATTTTTATTCAAAATAAATAAGTAATTACAATTTTTTGAGAAAACTTTTAAGTATTTTTTGTTATTGTCATTATTGCGACCATTGTGTGTATTTCGAATTAGCTTAAAGCAATCCTGCTGTGAAGTACATAGTATACATAACGTAGAATAAATAAAAAATAAGAAATCAAAAATGGGCGTATTTTTGGATCGAAAACGCTGAACCAAGTCGTACTATTAAAGGCGTTCCACAGGGTACGGTCTTAGGTCCCCTGTTGTTAATTTCAAATTAAGAAACTCGGCTTCTCAGTACAAGTTCAAAATCAAATGGATTGGCGAATATGATGTCAGGCAGTATAAGAGCGACAAGAGTACGCAATGTTGATTGGTTGTCCTGACCTAATAGTCAAAAGGTACCAAATCAATGGCTACAATGTTTTCCATTGAATTCATCATGGAAAGCATTTCTATTTCAAGGGGTGTATTATCCATTCAGTGGTATTGTAGGCTCAAAGGTATGTACAATTCAACATTAACAAAGTATTTGACACATCTATGAAAATTTATATTTTATTAATTCACCACAATAGAAAAACCAGTATTTATTAGTTGTGCAAACAGATTCTGAAAATATATCAAATTTTTTTTTGAAGGGGAGTACACATATTTATCAAGATTTATCATTTTATATCAGCGTAAGAATTTTTTAATAACAGTAGGGAACACCCAAATTTTATGCAGTTATTTGTTTTAATTTAAGGGTTTTTGTTTACCATAATATTTGATAATAAGAGAATGTTTTTGAATCAAATTATTGAATGTATGAACAAAAAAAATCATATTGTCATAATCATCTGATAAACCCATATTTTTCTTTTATGTGACAATCTCACAAATTTCCCACCTGTTTGGAGTAAGTTAGACTATGGCACTTTTTTATAAGGACCATCAATCTTAAAAACCAACATCACAACAAACAGACCAGACACCTAATATTAAATTATCAAAATTCATGTCAATATTTTTCGCACTGCCTAATAATTGAACCCTTTACTTCCTGACTTATAGTCAAATTTAATAATAATACTTGGATGACTTGTATAGCGCCGTTTTTGTGAAAAATCACCTCAAGGATATTATTAAGTTATTAAGGCTGTCACAGAGGAATATTTCATGGAATGTTGGGTGGTGAATGAAATTGAATAGGGTAAAAGAGAAAGGGTAAATATAGCTTTTTTAAAACTAGTCATTGAACATCAAAGCAACGTTTCAATTAATTATTATATATTTTTATAAATACATTTGATTTTATTAATGCTTTAATATTTTTTTGGACCGGCTTTTCTTTAGCTAGCTCAATAATATAAATGTTGCTAGTTGTGAATATTACTTGTTATTTTTAAACACTTCAGCCTGCTAAGCTGGTTCAAGTAGCATAGATATAATAATACAAAATGGGTTACACAAAGTAGATACCTATAGAAAAAGAAAAGAATAAGGTGATATATTCACAGTGTAGGGCTTAATGGCTACCGCCATATAAAAAATACAATAATACCTAAGCATAATACGTGTACTTAACATGGAAACTGATTTCTAATCTCTCATCATACGTAAAAATTATTGACAATATTTTTTCTTTTTAAAGTGGAAAAAAGAATAAAATAATGGAAATGCCATACAATTTTATTTGTTCTTGAAGAACTTTTCCTAAAATGCATTAACATAGCAAAATTAATTGTGTAGGATAAAAATAATACTGTGGTTTTATAATACTATCAAGCATAATAATAAATTTCAACAAATAAATAACAAAAAAAAACAAATGATCGATAATAAACTTAAATTAGACTTCGTAAAAAAATAAGCAAAAGTAATGAATGAACCCTGAATGGAATTTTTGATTTTATCTTAATATGTAGTAAAAAAGTTTCAAACCTAATAACACTACTGAATAGTTAATAAAAATAAAATTAAGAACTAAGTTTAAAAAAAATAAAATTTAGAAGTTGTTAATACGAAATAGCATATTTCCTCTTAAAATTTAAAGAAATCAATTATCACAAAACTTAATGAAACAAATAATCACTTCAATGATAATTGCTAAACCACTTTGTGGCATCATTTTAATTAGATAAAAATAATTATATTTGTTCCAACCACTAATTTTAATAAAAAAATATATCCAAGATGAAGGAACCTTAGGTTCTGAAACACAATAGATATTTAAAAAAATTAAAATAGGGTTAAACAAAAATAATTATTTTCATGCAGATAATCATTTATTCGATACAATGACAGGTCATTTTCATTAAATTATTTTCATTTCTACCCTACATTTTCTCGTCTAATCTACATGATATTCCCAAATAATAATTTTTAAATAAAATCATTCTAACAAACAGTACCAGTGGGTATAGTAATAACTTATATCACGAACATTTAGGAATCTGTTTCTCTGCCTACCCGCGCGCTAAGCCGCTAATACTTAAAGATTCATTAAATTTCCTCCAAATCTATCTGCAACCTGCGCAGAAATAAAATATCAATAATAATACATTATAATATATCATGTAAACATAAACCAATAAAAGTAAAAACTATAATATTTCATAAGTTTTTACATTGGCTACGAATTTATTTGTTTTTGACACAATTTTCGCTCACTTGGTTTTTAATTCTAAATACAGCTCCTTTAAATCCACCAGGCTACTACGACGGGGCTCTAACTCAATCCAATAAATAATTCTGAGACATTGATTCTTTAACTTGTTATTTCCGTGTTAGAAAACTTAAATTAGAACCCTTTCATGATAAGTTAGAACTGGAAATATTAAACCTTACAAACAGTAAGTTATAATTAAGCATTACTTATAAAATATGTCATAGGTATAGATATATGCTTTCAGCTTTGAAGTATGTAAGATTACATTATAGGTCCTTTGGAATGAAATCTGACTAAAATATTTTGTATAGTTAAGCTGTTTGGAATGTTTATTGTATTTGGTCGAGCCTGGGACAAATATTTTGATTTTATCAATAATGATAGCTTTCACAAATAAAAATGCATATCCTGATCAAAATGTTTACATGTTACACAACGCAGAAGGCAATGTGACAATTTTTTTAGCAACAATTTCGAAATGCTTAGAAGAAGATATCTCAACACGTTGATTTTTGATAATTTGAGTTGCAATGTAAAAAAAATATGTATGTACTGTAATAGTATTTTTCCATAGATCCCTTTTTGTTGTGAATATAACATTTCTATATTGTTAATATTCTCGAAGTAAAAGCGCTTTTAGTAGGCAATAAATTCATTTAACAATGTTGATAATATTCATTTTATAGATATTTGAAATAGTTGGCTAGCCTACACACCAATCTAAGAAGATTGAAGAATTTAGACAAGATAATATTGTATAATCTTGACAAAAGTACTATGAAAATACATTATACATATCATATTCAGAAATGTCTATTTTTCTTATTGTCGATTCACACTAGAATTCTACGTTTAATATCAGAGATTTTCGTAGGAATAAAGCTTAACTTTTCTAGGCAAAAAGCGTCCCGGCGTTTTATATAGTGCTGGGAAACACTATCTTCTTCTTCTTCTACCGAACCTTAAAGCTCGATATAAACTGCGAATTTCATTTTCAAAGCTATTGCTTAGCCTTCCATATCTCAAGATGCTTCATTTTCAACAAGCAAGTTCTTTCAAACGCTAAATCCCCATTTCTACTAAGTCTAGATATAATATAAAATCCTCAACTTTCATAGTAGGATACAATATTTAAGACATAATGGATCCACACATGCCATTTTTAAACTTTCTGGATGATCGAATCTACAGAATTTTACAGAATTATAAAAAAATAAATATCTATCCTACCACAATTCTTTCAGGGTACTCTTCTAGTAAAATGCTGCATTCAAATCTAAAACCTGCAATACAAGCAGCAGTTTCCTTAAATTTATTTGGCTTGATCTCTTACAAAAAAATACTCGATAATTAATTAGTGCTCTCTGCCATGTTCAATTGTAAATAATTAATCTAAAATAGATTATTGTTAATCTAAGCGTGGAATCTTATATGCGTAATCACAGAAACAATACAACAACATACTATATAATAACACTGTGCCAATATGTGCCGGTGTTAGTTTGATTTGGTCGAAGTAGTCGCCAGGACTTTCGACGAGATTAGTATCGTTTGGCCAGTCTAAACATGTTCATCTCTTAGAGCAAGATAAAATGAGTTTCACCAAATGTTGTAGGCTAAGCGTGTTTAAGGTAAGCCCTGGGATGATGAGGCCGCTTGCCTCCTCAGGTCCGACTTGATGAGGACAGTGAAGATGGTTCCAACCACGAGGATGAGGCAGAGTGCGATGTTGGACCAAACATCACCCCACATGTCAAGGAAGTAGCCATAAATGATGGTGAACACGATGCCAAACACCTGAAATCATTTTAACAATTTGAGTTTTAGATACACGGAGCATTACTAACTTCAATTTAAAAGGAACAAGAAAACATAAGATTTGAAGGTATAATAGATATTTATTATTAAAAGCAATTGCCTTGTTTGAACCTGATTTCGTATTTGTAGTACTAAACTGCCGCGCGGTCATATCTTACCAGAAAGTAAATTGCATTAAAAAAGCACTCAAAGAAGAATTCAATTTTTTTCCATTACAAGGCAAACACTAGTAAAAGTCAAGGAATAATATTTCTTTCTTAAATACGCGCAATTTTTTATCATAAAAAATAAAATTATTTCGATTATTTCCTAAAGATTTTTAGCAGTGTTGGAGAAAGTGAGATAGCAAATGTATAAAAGGGACAACCTAGGACAGCATGTCGTCTCATACAGAATTCCGTAATCGCCTTAGTGTAAGCGAGTAAGCCTATCTTGGCATCTCAATCACACCCTTGATGTAGAGTATACATCGATATATTAACTATAGATTAGCCCTCCCAGCCTCCCGTACCCAATTCCAATCCCAAAGTGACACCACCTATGAGAAATTTCATAATACAACTACCCATCGACTTGCATCTCTGACGTACCTTGTTGTTTTGCTAGGAAGAAATTAAACATTTTTTTATCAATTGTTACTTTTCTCAGTACGCTGCCTCGAATTCATATGTTATGTACATACAGTGGCGGATACAGAAAAAACTCAAGGGGGGGGCGCTAAAGATATAAGAAAACTAAAAAGTAGACAACGGGGAGAATACGACGAACTGCACAAAGAGGAGACCGACTATATGATTTTGGCAGCCACCTCTGGTCTGGAGCTCCAAAATACCTAAAAAAATACCCTCGACTCTGTGCAGAAACGGGCGGTCATTGATCCCTTCGGCACCGGTGCATAGTCGGGAAACACGCCAAACGCGTGCCCAACATTTGTACACGGTTGACATTTGTCACATGAGAACGGGTCGTTTCTTCGACTCGTTCTTTTGTTCAACAGTTCGGCTGTGGAATGATTTGCCGACCTCTGTGTTTCCTCCTTCCTACAACATGGGTCTCTTCAAGACCAATGTCCATTCCTTCCTCTCCTCAAAAAGACTCTCCACACAGCATCCCAGAAATTATTTTCCTCAGGGCCTCCTGTGTGGAGTAAATGTAAAAAAAATACTATCTCATTCTCTCGCAGGCTAAAACATGCAGATGGATGTGTTTGTCAAATCACAACGGTGCTAAAGAAGTTTCCACTTCAATAAATAAATAAAAGATTGACGGATCGCACATTTAAAACTTGGCTGGCCACAGGGTGCAGGAGGGCTGCATTACACGATCAATCCCAAGTGGATCGCTAAGTTTGGTGACTTAGCAGGGATGCCCGAGTTCGTGGGATGTGATTTTTCAAAGTAGCGGCGGAAGCATTTGCCCACGTACTGCGTGGCGAGCTGGAAAGGACTGGTTGAGGGAGACCATTTAACCTCTCCAGCAGGAATCCCTCGACCCATTTCCTCGCATCGCAGTGGGAGGGAAAGTTTCATCCGTCCATCTCTCCTGGACACACTAACCCATAGAGTCCTAACCACCTATCATACCTTTTTCCTTCCACTATTTCCTTTCTCTAAAATGACCCTTCACATAGCATCTCCAAAGATGTCTTTTTTTTAATAATAAAATAATAATATATTAATTAGGTCCTTTCATATGAAATTGGCGTTTTGCCGTACTGGCAACTTTGATCTCAAATATCTTCTCTTTGGTTAGGAATTCCAAATTCAAATTTATACAGCTATTTACTCCTGTATTTGTGTTTCGAAAATTATAATTCATTTATTTTTATTTTTATTTTTTAAACTTTATGAGTAAAATCTCAAATTATAATATTTAATTAAATGAAGACAATATTAGCGAAACTCAATCGAAAATCTGAGACAGAAAAATCAGAAAAGATATTATCAAGAGCCAATATCTTTTCTGAGTTTGAGTTTCGCTAATATTGTCTTCATTTAATTAAATATAATTCATTTGTTTTTTCCTTCATTGTTTTTTTTCTTTGCGTCACTTAGTTTACAAAATGGAAAACTTGAAATATCGAGATATTTACGAGTACGAGTTCCACCGTGGCACCAGTGCTGCAGAAACGGCTCGAAGGATTAATGATGTGCATGGCGACGGTGCCGCAAAAGAAAACACAGTGAGTTTTTGGTTCCAACGTTTTCGTTCTGGAAATTTCGACCTGCAGAACGAGCCCCGTGGACGGCCGGAGACCAAAGTTGATAATGAAGAATTGAAGGCTATTGTGGAAGCGGATCCATCGCAAACCACGTCCGAGTTAGCTGCAGGCTGCGGTGTTAGTGATAAAACTGTTTTAATCCACTTGAAGTAAATTGGGAAGGTGAAAAAGCTTGAAAGGTGGGTACCTCACGAATTGAGTGAAGCAAATCAAGAAACGCGCGTTAACTGCTGCGTTGCATTATTCAACCGGCACAATACCTAATGAAGGGATTTTAAATCGAATCATTACCTTTGATGAAAAGTGGATCTTGTACTATAATCGAAAGCGCTCATCGCAATGGCTGAACCCTGCCAAACCAGCCAAACCATGCCCCAAGCGAAAATTGACTCCAAAAAAATTACTTGTGAGCGTTTGGTGGACTAGTGCTGGTGTCGTTCACTACAGCTTTCTTAAATCTGGCCAGACGATTACGGCAGATGTCTATTGTCAGCAACTGCAAACCATGATGGAAAAGCTAGCTGCTAAACAACCGAGGCTGGTTAATCGCTCTAGGCCACTGCTGCTTCATGACAACGCTAGACCACACACTGCACAACAGATGGCTACCAAATTAGAGGAGCTTCAATTGGACATCCACCGTACTCTCCGGACCTTGCCCCAACAGATTAACATTTTTTTCGAAATTTGGATAACTTCTTGCAAGGGAAAAAATTAGATGAACTACCTATGAGATGGCAAAAGTGCATAGATATAGTCTGTCAAAAAAGAGTAGAAAATATAAAAACTGGAACTACTAAATTTGTAGACTGGCAACACCAATTTATCTGTCATATATTTTTTTGAAGTGCAATGACACTGAATGTATAGAACACAGTAAACAACATTTTAAAAAACATTTTTTCTTCATGACGTAAATTTGATTAAAAGGTGATTTATAAAGCGATTTGCTTTAATTTAATTTAACACAAATTTGAATTTAACAATAGATAGAAAGGAAGAATCACTAATGGTGAGTTTAGCTACACTAATTTTAGATCTGAATGAGTTAAATATATTCAGATCTAAAATTAAAGACATGATCTAAAGCCCAGGCAACGCTAAGTACTTTATCTAGTATTAAATAGTAAGTAAGCAATTTCTAAACTGTGCTTTATATTTTATTACATTATAGTTATTCTTCATTATGTTAACACAAAATTGCAAAAGTATATAAATAATATACCTACACGCAATTCTAATTTTGAGATCGGCGGGTGCCATACTGCCATACTGCCATACTGCCATGAAAAAATATTTTTTCCACAATTATGCCTTTTTAATTTTTTATAAAAATGTAGGTTACACAGCTTTACTTTAACACCATGAGTTATGTGTTTAGTATTGCCATTTGATCAACAGTGGCGCCCTCATATATTTTCTACTCTTATTTGACAAACTGTAGCAATGGTACATACTTTGATTAAATAAATATATTATATTAAAAAAAAAATGACTTTATGTTCCTCCCATACAAAACGCCAATTTCATATGTAAGGACCTAATATTTTGTAATAGTTACCCAAAAATGACAGTGGATAAGTTTATGTATTCGGGAAGTATATTTACGAGAGATGGGGAGTCTGATAGAGATATTGAAAGGGTAAATGCAGGTAACTCCGCATTTGTGGAGGACTGAACGCCGTTGGCGCTAACAAAAAACTGTTGAAAGAAGCGAAGCTAGCAGTCCACAATGGAGTGCTGGTACCAACCCTGATGTATGGCAGTGAAGCATGAAACTGGCAGAGGAAGGACTAAATAAAATAGGACTAAAAATATAGAAAGCCATGTATATAGTGTGAGAAAAATATGAAAAGAATGCAAGGCTGATACAAGCGTAATAAGTAACATTAAGAAAGGGATGCTTAGATGGTTTAGACATGTAGAGCGAACGATTGAAGAAAGATTTTCTTGTATTTAGGGTGGCCAAGGGGGGGGGGCGCGCGCCACTGTGTACATATTTTTTTAGATATTCATATAACTGATTAAATTGTTAATAATAAAGTCCGCGATTGCCCATACCTAAAATATTTCTAACTGCCTGAAATTTGTGTTTTAAAAATGATCTTCTCAAAGCTAGTAATTCCGTTACCGGGAACTTGCTGGAAAACAAATTAGCTCCACGCAGACCAACTAAAGGTACAAACCAATGCTTCTTGCGATCTTTCGACTGCGAGATAAAGGACTTTCTTTTTGATAAATGTTTTCATAAACCAATATTTTCAGTTCCGGTACCTGTTTAAGACCTACACGCCCTGTCTAGATATACTTGGTCGAAGAGAGTATAGTATTCGGTGCAAATAAAACGCCGGCCGGTCCTACATATATGTCATTCATATGCCTTGCCTCATTATATCTTGAGTTTGTGAGACAATAGCGAGTCTATATATAACATCATTGACATTAGCGGCCTGTTCATATATATATATTCTTTGAATGGCTATCCTATCCTTTTCATAAGCAATGCAACATTTTTTTCGATTAGTATGAATTTAACGTATCTTGTATTTTTAATAACGTCATCGGATAATTTTTCAAGTTTACTAACATTCGACAGGTAAATCCTACAATTATAAAATCTGTTCTGTCGGCGCAAGTAATCAATAGGCAACTATTATACTATTACAGTGATTGGTTAATTTGTGTCTAGGATCAGAATGATAACAATTAAGGTGACAAAGTTACCTGTGCTGAAGCATTCAGTAATCCTGCAGTGGTTCCTTCTGGTTCGGGGTATGTGATCTCTGCTGCAAACTCAAAGCCCACGGGCAAGTAGCCAGTCATGAAGAATCTGTAAATTGTTGTACCATGTGAGCCATTTAGTACCAATCATAAGAAGACAATGGTCGTGATTCAGGTGCCCAAATTTTTATACATAAAAATGAACGATTCTTTGTTTATCCCGTAAGCGTTCCCATACCATTCATCCGATTGCAATGAAACATTGGCGAATTGTTGTGCAATTTGTTTAAAAAAATTGTGACATTTTTTGATATTTTTTTTTCAACTTAAAACAAACATCGGTAGGTATGGCAGGTCACCTGGATAGCTCGAAGCAGATGGTGCTGGTGTGGTTGGATATACAAGTGATAGGGTTTAAAAGATATTGTTTTAAAGATTTTAAGACATTCAAAAAAAATGTTTGATAAATATGATGATTGAAGTGTCAAGGAGTTATTAAAAAATTAATTGAGAAATATAAATGCAAACATAATTAGGAAAAAAAATATGGTGGGGGTTTGGGGTTCACTCTGTTGAGTGCCCATTGACGAAATGCGAAAGAATACAAGTTAATTAGTTTTTGAAAAAAAAAAAATGTGTCGTATTTATATAAATAAAAATGGATCGCTGAAATGTTTTTATGCGCATAACGTCCAAACGACTGCACCAAATTGGATAATTCTTTTTTTTGTTCGTTTTTGTCAGGAAAAGGTTTGTATACATCTACTGGTGAGCTCTGGAATTATGAAATGTGTACAAAAAATTGGTATAGGTGGCACGCAAGCTGTTTGAAAACTGAATGTACCGGGAATGAATGTACCGGGAATGAATGTATGGAATGCGCGAGGGGGGAGGGAAACTCGGGTGGGGGGTTGTGAGGAGGGGAACCCGGGAGGGAGGAGGGGAACCTAGGAGTGGGGAGGGGAACTCGGTAGGGGGTTTGTGAACGGGGGCAGGAGGGAAGTGGAGTGGAAAGAGGAAGGTGGAGGAGGTGGAGTGGGAATGCGAGAGGAAGGGGAGGCGGAAGGGGAACGAGACGAATAGGAAAGGACAAGCAGGGAGAAACAATTTCTTCAATCAATGGCATAGCAACGTATGCCGGGTACCAACTAGTAAAGTATAAACATCAAAAAGTCACCTAAGACCAAAATGTCATTAACATTTTTTACTCCAACTGAATGTCAGGAATCCCTAAGGGACCCCGTATTAGAATACGACTATGATGATATGCTTAATTATCCACATAGTCGTAACTGGTGTACCAAAGGGATCGAATCTTGGTCCTCTGCTTTTTCTAATTTTGAAGGTGGTCTCCTTGAAGTGGTGCGTTTTGTCCAGGATGATGAAGCGTATCACCGAGCTCAGAATTTCTACCAGGAATATCACTTATCCGATATATTAGAGAAAACTGTAACTGTATGAATTGACAAACCCAAGCAAGAAGCTGCTCAAGTAGACGATGCCGATGTAGCCGGTGCTGAGGGTGAAGGTGTAGATGACCATGCCGATGACGGAGGCGGCGTACACCCCGAAGGTGGTCTCCTTGAAGCGATGTGTCTTGTCCAGGATGATGCCGCACATTACGGAGCCCAGCATTCCTGCAAGGACTATCACCAGGCCGATTCTGCCGGCGTCTTCATTGGCACCCTGAAATTGAACACATTCAAAATTTATCATCGGTAAAATCGTGTTATTTTTTTTAAATTTACCCCACACGTGAGGCACATTTGGGGATGATGTATGGAGGAAATTAAGAGGCCGGCAAATCGTTCCACAGTCGAGCCCTTGAACTCAAGAACGAGTTGCAGAAACAACCTGTTCTCATGGGACAAAAGTCAACGTTATTCAAATGTTGGGCGCTCGTTTGGCTCATGTCCCCACTACGCACCTGTGCCGAATGGTTCATTAATGCTAGTTCTTCGGAGCATCTTCCATTGAAATATCATTTCCGCCTGTGACCTCAGCTCTAAAGATCGCAATCCGTTTGTTAAGAAAGGGGAATCCATCAAACGGACCACCCATTTCTACACAGAGTCGGAGATTTTTTCAATTATTTTGGGGTCTCAGACCAGAGGCAGCTACTAAATTCAACGATGGGATGAATTATTGATTTGTACACGATCAGCAGTTGTGTACTACCCGTCTGCTTGGTTAAATATATTCACACCTCATAATCCAGAAGCCTCGGTATAGCGCATAAATTCTGAAATCGTCACTTTGGATCGAAATTGTAAAATATCTATGCAAGATAGCTTTTATATTTCAAAGACAATAAGAAGCATTATTTCGTTCTCTTTCTAATTAAAAGAAAAAATACATATGTTTGAATGCGAGGAAGAGAGATATATAGTTTTTAAAATGTAAGGTCGCTCGGGACTTTTTTGGTCTTATGAAAGTGTAACGTAATTACGTGTTTTGGGATGTATTTATTCCTAAACAAGCAGACGGGTTAAAGTATCTGCGGAACCTGTATAGTATGTCCAGCTTCTGAGAGGTTAAGATAATTGGATAGAGAGAAGGTAAAATGAAATTCTGATAAAGAAAGTAAGTGACCATCATCAGGCCGGCATATCAGAATTGTTTCCATGATATTTAACACATCATCATCGAATGCTGTATTAGTATCACTCTCATTATTTATTTATTTTAATTACCGGATAGTAGACAAGCACAACTTGGTTCAGCAGAGTGGAAATGGCATAGAACACCCCCACGTTCATTCCGTACGAGATGAGGAGGAGGATGTAGTTCTGATTGGTGGCCAGCCTCTTGATGGAGTGGAAGAAGTCTCCTACAGGACTCTCTATGTCCTGGGCAGCTGATGGCGGAGTCGGTGGACCGGCTTTGAAAACTGAAAACAATACAATATTTATATTTGTCAATTCTTTATAGGTTCGAAAAATGAAGGACCTCCTCCATACCGCGGAAGCTACATAATTTTTTAATATGCGAATATTGCTAAATACTCTCCGAAGATAGTGGGACTATGGCATCCTCAATTTGGGGTATCTTGTGAGGTTGAAGGGAGCGGGAAAGTAAAGGTGACGAAGGAGAGGAAGGTTGAGAAGTACCTGGCTACTCAGATCTGGTCACCAAACACGGCTAAAATTTCAAGTAATGCTTCGAAAATGAATGGTGCTCTTTCACCAGGGATACTGAGAGTTCTACCACTGAATTAGTTACACTGAAGTTCTGGACTCCAGAATTCCGATTATTTCGTTCCACTTATTATTTCCAAACCGTATTAATTAATCTTTCTTACGACTTTTGAAAAGCCATTATTGAAAGATTCTTCAAACATTTCAATCAATATCACAACTCTCAGAGCCAAGACAGTTTGATAATGCCTTCAGAAGGGGAAACAGATATCACGTATAATAATAATTACATAGCAGAACTTGTTTATAAATAAACTGTTTTTATAAATTAAATAATAATATTATAGAATATATAATCGCCTTGTTTTGTAACTAGATGACGTAAATAGTAGGGTTATTTTCAACCTTCTTCTTTCCTTTCTCCTTTCCCTCCACCACTTCTTTCAGACTACAAGCATTCCCCAAACTGGCGATATTCTTGGCCATAGTCGCGAAGTCTTCAGGCAGTTGGGACACTTGTGTGGTTATCGTAAACACGTATGAAGGTCGTCAGTAAGGATAGAAAGGAAGTTCAAGTTCGGTTAGCATAGTAAACTAAGTTATTTGTTGTTGTTGAAATGTTGACCACGCTGTAAGTTTTGTCCTCTTTGATCTTAGAGAAAAATTTTAAATAAGTATTATAAAATACATTTCTGAAGCATAAATGTCTTCTGTTTATGTTTTCAACGACAGAATCTTAAAAAAATATATTATCAAAGGAAAACGATCGGTACTGGCGAAAGCCGTAAAGTGGAAAAACTAATAAAAAATCAGAAAAAAAAAGATTTTTAAACTAGTGGTTACAGAATCTTCTTAGAATCACTGGACCATGTTATTACATCGACATAGAAAAAAGTTTTCCATGAAATGAAGTACAAAATAAAGCTCGGAAGTAGTGGCGGTTGTAGCGATATCGCTTTTCTAGAATGATAATATGATACCCAAAGCCTATGATGGTACGTTTTCCATTAAACTATCATTTTTCCTTAGATATTTATATAAAATCGTTTTAAAAAGGACACATGTCAAGAAAGAAAATTTCTTTCGCCAAATTTGGTTGATTAGAATTTGAAATATAATTGGATTTACGTGTTACGTAGGGATGTCGAAAGTGAAAAAAAATATCGATATATCGATGTATCGATATTAATTAAAATAAAATATCAAAACATATCGATATATCGGTCAAATTTTCAAGAGATTTTGCGTTTTTAAAATAATAGTGTATTCAGCTCAATATTATCAATAGTAATTTTTGTACACAATTTGCTTTTTTTAATGTACAAAAATCTCAATAAAAATGAAGGTATTTTTATCACTATTCATTTTTATTACGAAATAATTACAAAAATATCAAAAACTAAAAAGCTGTCTTCTAACTTATATGTAAACTGAGATGCATACAAAGTTTGTATGCGTCTCACTAGCATTCTATTGGCGTATTAATCTGTAAAAAAGGACTTCGTGTTTGGAACAAGGTATAGTCAATAATCATAGACAATTGGGAACCAACACATAGGAGTGGCTTAAAAAATATGGCGAAAAATTGCATACATTTCTATGTATGTACATACACACATGATATAGTATTGGTGATCACGAATACTAATGCAAAGACAATAGATTTGTAAGCTATTAATAGTTAAAATTTCAACCGCCAGATGTCATGACCCAATACAGTTACTTTTTTCCGTTCGTTCCTATACAGTTTTGGATTCTAGTGACTTTATACATAAATATCGTTTTTGATACAATTTTAGATATTGGATATTTTGTATCGATATATCGAAACAAAATATATCGGCTAAAATATCGATATTTTGAATTAAAAATATCGATATTTCGATATTTTTTCAACAAGCCTAGTGTTACGTCGTTAGGTATGACAACATTAATTTATTTACCAAAACGGTAATGGAAACTCTCTGAAAGTTTAAAAAAAAGTAAAAATGCTACAAGGTTTTCACGTTTGCTTTGAGAGCTTTTAGCGCAAAGTATGTTTTCTTTAACGGAGTAAATACTGCCAAAATACCGGCGTCCTCTACGTATTTCGCACGCCACAGAATTCGAGCATGTAATCCCATACGTTATTCATCTTTACATGCCTAACGTAGCGAAAATAAATTCAAACATAATCAAATCTCGAAACATTTAAAAAAAATCTTGGATGCTCCCCAAAAATAAAACATGGAATGTTTACGGACTTGCGTGAAAATTTATATTGTTACCCATGAATACACAATATTCACGAATAAAAAACCAAATAAAGAAGGACAACTAGGAACGTAGCCAAAAAGAACTTAGCAACAGAAAAATTGAGTTGTTTTTCCTTGCTTGAATAGTAGAAACATACTTACACACAATAATCATGACAAGTAGAACGGAAGTCAGACCAGCCAGACAGTAGAACATGAATTGGAGGTCTTTACCAACTAGTTCCTGGTCATCGTGGTTCTTCACCAACATTGGGGGGAGGAGGAAACCGACAGCTACACCCAACTGAAACAATAAAAAACTAAGAATTAGAGGACTGAATTGCAAGGGAAACTTTAATCAATACCACCATTAAAAGCCCCGAGAGGAAAGTTGCCATCGACCATCTCATTAATGAGCACTCGAATAATTGGCACAGGGCCTAATCGGTGACAGAATGGGATGGGAGGCAGGCTAGGCAGGTCACGTTTTAAAAGCATAGAAATGGCCATATTATGTTTATTTCGTTCTGATTTTTTTGTTTAATATTACGACATTTCTAATACTTTTTTAAAAATGCTACGCATTTCTTCAGATTGATTCGCAGATGGTTTGAAAACTCAGCTATCATGGAGAGCATTCGTTTCTATGTACCCGATGGGTATCTTCGCCACCGACAGCATAGACTGTTCTTTCTTCCGGTCATGCCGGTCTACTAATTTGCTGAACTAATGGTCATGCCGGTCGAGAGAGCAATCTCGCTTTTAAACAGAATTAATTCGGATATTGAAATATTTAGCGTTAGTGAAGTTACCTTTAAAAGGCAAGCTCTATTAATGCTTGTATAGTTTGGAGGCCTACGTGTTAAAATCAATCAAGGTAAATTCAAAAGATTAACAAATGACAACCTTAGGATCAATGCAGACATAAATTACTTATTAAAGTGGTGGATCTCAATATGTTTTAAAGTAAGTAAGGATGTGTAGAATGATCGTCTGTTATGTCCTACTTTATTAGACTTTCGCTTAGCAAATGACGAAGGGGTAGAACAGAAACCTTATATGTGGTATTTAGTATGTTCTTTTGTTTCCAGCATAGGTTCATTGTGTAGCTCAGTTTTTGAATGAATACAATGTATTCATTCAAAAGCTGAGCTACTCAATGTCATATACATCGTCTGTGGTTTGGAAAAACTTGAAGTTTACACGAAGGGTTGTTCGTTTTTATATTTAAATTCTATTTATAATTTTGAGAAATGCCAGGGTCGAATTATTTCATCTAAGGTCTCCCAGAAATAACCAAAAAATATGCATAAATTTAGTTTTAAGTATAAAAATATCTTAATCTGTAAAAATTATTTTACCAGGTTATAGATACTTTTAAAAATATTCTATATGAAACCAGTGACATTCCCAAAAAACGTGGCTTGAAGGGCTTTACCAAAACACAGTTGATATAAAGGCACCTAAAACTTACGTCTAAAATTGTTTTATTCAACTATGATGTTAAGATTTTGATCATGAATTCTACCAGGAGTCCTTGTGACTTATCTTAGGAACTTTTTTTTCTTAAAAAGAAAGACAAGCATTCCCGGTTTATGATATTCACAATATTTTTAAAAACTCCCAATAACATAATTAATTGTAAGTGTAACATGTTGTCTGCAATGATAGAGGACTTAGCTAATAGAGGAATTGAACTCGTGATGCCAGGATGGGAACCCAACGCGATTATCCACTAATATTGTCTGTGGGTATTAATGTTATTAAGTGCATCCTGTCTACATTCTAGGCTGACTTTATAGTGGCAAGTCGACCAGAGGCATGTAATATATACTGCATAAGTGTGTTTTTCCCGGATTCAACATGACATGAAAAATGTACTGATAATAATTTATTCAGAATATCAAACATGTGTAAGTAAATTATGACCCCGAGATTTTCGATATACTCGACGAGAGGGAATATTTCCCAAAGGACCTTTACAAAAATTTAACAAAACCCATGCAAAATTCAACATCGTTTTACATAGAGATGCAGATGACATAATAATACCATTTTTTAATTCATGCAACGCTAAATGGCGTCATTAAAAAACCTAATGACCATGAACGTGCAAAAGCGCCAACCTTTTTCGAAAACGCGAGGAAAAACGATATAAATTTAGCGACATTTTTAATTCTTTTGAGTGATAAACAATTTTTGAAAGCACTCACAAAATTTATTAACCTTATCTTCATAATTTTCATACCGTGAAATCGTAAAGAGTTTAAGGCTACGGAGGTAACTGAAGTGTAGTATTTTTGACGTTTATTCAAATTAAGTATCGCATTTGGAGAACTTTAGGAGCTTCCACTTTCAAGAATTGTGTAATTTCATAAAACCAGTCCCCGTATAAATAATTTATCTACGCGACTGTTTTGCTGACGAGTTTTCAAAACACTTTCTGATTTGTTTTGTCAAATAAATATATTATTTAGTTCATTCCACGGAATGTTTTGAATTCCGAGGGGATCTTTGTCTCACACTTACAAGACAAGAAAGGTGTCCTGATGATTTACTAATGATAGCTTTATTCTTAAGGTTTTTATTTGGTCACGTAAAGTTGTCCGACAAATGCTTAATTCGCTAAGCTGTTCAAAATTATTTCGATACCAGAGCTCATCGAACTCGAGTTTTTTGAAAGATGCACAAACAAGATTTTCAGCTTTATAGTTAATATTTCAGAATGAATATTGTAGTTTTTAGATCAAAAAGCTTTAGTGGGTTGATTTTCAAAGAGGTTCTCTGAAGAAATTCTGAAAAACGATATCATTCACGACCCATAAACAAACAAACAACGAAACCTGGCTATAAAAACAAAAAAATAGGAAAAGGCGTGTTTCTAGTCGGATAAATCACGTCGGTCGTTCTGAAAATCGTTTGGGAATTTATGAATTAAAAAGCTTTCATTCTTTCTATCCATAATTGAAAAAAAAAACAGATTTACCGATATCGATTTTTAAAGTGCCCAAGCATAGGAATCTCAATGGAAAAACGATTTGAATGTGGGAGAGATGAACTAGCTTGAAAAAAGTATAAAAACAAACAAACAAAAAATCGTGATTTATACTGCAGCCAGACATTTTTACATCGCTAAAAAAATGTTAAGCATCGGTTCAACGCTCATTTCGAGCGAAGTTATTAACGTGAAAAGGTTCCATTTAAAAATGTACAAAGGTGGAACAGAATAAACCACTTCAAGGATACTCAGAGAGCACTCAGCAGTACATTCCAATGATAAAATCCTTGAACCTTTTATTGTCATAAATTCTAATTTAAAATTGAATCATTGTTAATAAATTAAAAACGAAAACTTTAAAGCGAATTTTAGTGATACTGTTTTTAAAAAGGAAATACTGCGCATGAATTGAATCCCTAATTTGGGAAATGTTGTGTGAGGTAAGGTTGGGACGTACCTTGCTATTCAGAATTAGTTACTAATCATTCCAAGCATTTTTTTGTTTCCGAATGGTAATTTTTCACCATCAGAGTAATAGATATTCTAATCTAACGCCTTAAGAGGAAGCCACGAGCGAAAAATGTATGTATTCGTAGTGTGCCTTACATCGCCAAATATATATGTAATGGGCACAAAAATCGCTTGGCAAACGAAGTCTAGTCTAGAGGTCACGATTTTAATCGCAAAATTGGTCCTTTTTATTCATTTTGTGAATAATTTTATAAGAAAGGAAAAAAGACAATTAATGGAAACTGTCACCGATAATTTAAGCCATAATATAATATATTTTTTTTAATTGTTTCTTATATGCTCATCTATATATATATATAAAAACCAAAATTTACTTGCTTAAGTGTATTTACATATATAATATGAGTTATGAGTATATGAGATGTCTATGCGTTGCTAAACCATTCATCCGATTACGATGAAACTTTGGGGGTTTGATGTGTGCATGCCCGCGATGGTTTCTATATATAATGGTGAGCTCTGGCATTATGAAATTTGTATAAAAAAAGTTGCCATAGGTGGCACGCGAGCAGTTTGAAAACTGAATGTATGGAATGCGTGAGGGGAAGGGGACGCGGGATAGGAAGAGGAGGCGGAAGGGGAACGGGATGAATGGAAAAGGACACGCAGGGAGAAATAATTTCTGTATTAAATGGCATAGGAACGCATGCCAGGAATGCATTTCATAAAGTAATTAACAATTTAATTTTAACTCGACTCAATGTAAACAGTAGGAGCTTCAATTTATCCAAAGCATATTTTTTGTATTTATAATGTAAACCGATTGGTAGTAAAGATAAATCTAAAATAGTGATTTTGCATTAACCCGTTTGCTTGGTTCAATATATTCGCACCTCACAATCCGGAAGCCTCGATTTCGCCCGTAAATTTTAAAATTGTCACTTTGGATCGAGATTTTAAAATATCTATGCAAGATAGCTTTCATATTTCAAAGACAATAAAAAGCATTATTTCATTCTCTTTCTGGTTAAAAGAAAAATACATATGTTTGCATGAGAGGAAGAGAGATATACAGCTTTTAAAATGTAAGGTCGCTCGGGACGATTTTGGTCTTATGAAAGTATAACGCGATTACGTGTTTTGGGGTGTATTTATTCCTAAACAAGCAGACGGGTTTTAATCTTCGCCTTAAAATAAACGAAACAAAATGATTGAATTTAACGAAATTTGTTGTTCTGAGATTAATTCGTTAAACACTTCACGACCCCTTTTAGATACAGAGATAAAAATAATTGTTATTTAATTCGGAGTACGTTTAAACGAAATTAAGTGCTGTGAAATGTGCAAAATTCGTGTCAGATAAGGAGGGGAGTTTGGGTGAATTAATAAAGGTTTTCAAGTGGAAGGGTTTAACTCAAGTAAAGAGAAAAGTGAGGGTATTTTTCAGCAGTTATTTATATAGGAACTTAAAATATTTGCAAAAGTACAAACGACTTCTTTGAGGTTACATTTAAGGTTAGGTATCTGTACACTTTTTTATGTGATTTTCCAGAGCCAGGGGAACTATGGCATACTAAAATTGGGAATTTTGTGTGGCCCAAGAAAGTGAGGGTGGGAAGAAGATGACGAAGAGGAAGGTAGGGAATATGTTTGACGTACAAGAGCACGACTACCCGACGCCTAATTTGACTATAACATCCCCAATTTGGGATGCACTGTGAGTCGGAAATATGCGGGGATTTTTTTTTACATGAGCTCCACACAGGAGGGATGTCATTTTTGGGGGTGCTGTTTGGAGGGTTTTTTTAAGGAAAGGAAAGAGAGAAGAGTTTTGGGAAGGAAAAGGATTTAAGGGGTGGGTAGGAATCTGGGGTTCGTGTGTCCTGGCCATCTGCCTCCAAGACCTAGACAAACCTCACCCCATGAACTCGGGCACCCCTGCTAAATCACCAAAGCGAACCACTTGGGGTGACCTATGGCTGAAGTGTTGGTTATCCAATAAAGGTTCCCGGGGCGGTGGTAATGGAGTGAAAAAGGAAAGTTAGGGAGTACCTCAAGTATTCAGATCTCGTCTCTCACCAGGAAGATATTGAGAGTATATATATACCAATCGGTACCTACATTGCTCATGGGGCTGAAGAAAGCAGGTAGATGAAGGTTGGTAGGTATCTATCTATTCAGATTTAGTCAATAAACACGCTTAAAGCCATTTCAAGCAATATTTCGATTTGAAATAGAGGATTTCTCAGCAGGGTTCTCACCTGATTAAACAATTTTGTATAACTGCCTGCAATTTTTTTTCATTTCGGACCCATGTATGATGAATGTACACGGATTACAGATTGTTTTCCTCACTACGAGTATCTTACATTTTATAAAGATTGGCGGTTTTCGTTTTAACTCTTCGCGATTTTTGTTAGATATCAACCAGCAGTTCAGGCGGTAGCCATTTTTATATTTTGAAAAGTGATTTTTGTGTTTAATCTCGACCGACTTTTTCTCCAAGTTTTGAATATATTTTTTCAATGTTTAATTTTTGTGAGAAGGGTTTTGGTGGTATTCCTGCTTTTCAAATGTGCAAGAGCGAGACAGCAGATACAGGGTATAAAAGGCGATGAATGATACTGCTAGCTCTCCTTTATCTCCGACAGCTCTATTAGCTAGCACTTAGCTTTACAACACAGACGTGTCAATATTGTGTGAGATCAGCAAGATCTCAACTTACGCCTACACCAATAAATAACAATTTTAATGCAATTTTTTGTTGTATTTTTTAGTACATAGTGTACTATTTATCTTTTTATACGAAACATGCCCTTTGAGACCTAATGGTCTTTCAAATGAATTAACATAACCAATTGTTATCAAGCATCAAATATGCTCTACCTCTGCCAGTTTTAATTCCGGTCTGAAACGGTTAAATCTTGAATCTGAATCTTGAATGTTGGAATTTAATATAAATAAAAATATTATTATTATCATTGATGATAGAGTCATTAATACTAAAAATTAAAGGAAGCATATAATCAAAGATATAAATCAAATTGATGATTTATGTAGAAAATGTTTGGCTTTTCCGGAAACTTTAGAACATATTATATCGGGATGTTCTGTATTAGCACCGTCCGAGTATCTATACATTTAGGCAAAATCAGGTTTTAAAAATAATTCACAAAAGTTTGGTAATTAAACATAACTTGATTGACTGCCGTAATATAGTACCATATTATGAATATGAACCAAATTCATTTTTAGAAAATGAATTTTATAAAATATGTAAGGATAAAACTATACTAACAGACAGAACAATTAGTCATAATAGACCTGCCCCCCTAGCATAGTCGATCGATATAGGTTTTATCGAAAATGTCGGTAACTTGTAATCGCTCCCGAGAACGACTGCAGGCGGCTAACGAAGAAATAACAGCTCACGTCAAATAAATCAGGAACCCTTAGTCGTTGTGAACTGTTTTTTGTTCGTTAGCGGCCTGCAGTCGTGCTCGGGAGCGATGACAAGTTACCGACATTTTCGATAAAACCTATATCGATCGACCATGCTAGGACCCCTGATATAGTTTTACATGATAAAATAACTTATATCATTGATGTAGCTATTCCAAATTCCTGTAATATTCAAAAATCTATTTCTGAAAAAATAAGAAAATATACAGATTTAGGAAATGAGATTAAAAAAGAATTTGGCATTCTCAGAATATAAAAACATTACCATTTGTTATTTCGGCTACTGGCATTATACCTAGCTCTCCCATTCAAAATTTAGGCATATTAGATTTGTCAAAGAATTTATATATAAAAATGCAAAAATCAGTCATTTTAAATATTTATATTGAGGGATCAGTAGGATTTATAGGTCCACTTAGGAGTTCCAACGAGCCGAACCCTCTGATATGAAAATATCTGGAGTCGGTGAATTATTTTCCCATTTGGTCTCTTTGACATGTTGTTCTTGTATTATTTTGTATTTATTATACTTATATAGTGCAAGTGCATAACGTGGATTGACTAGGTGATCATTTGTGGAAAAGTGCGTGAAAGGGTTAAGTTTTTCCTGCGGGAACGATTTAAACCGGACATAAAATCTGAAGCGTTATTATATTGAGAGTACCTACCACTCTGGAACGATATTCATATTATTTTTTGATCAGAAATAACCAGCTTAAATTACATACTCATAAAAAAGCCAGATTTTCGGTTTCTGAGAGATAAAAACATGAAATAACACAGTTGTGAGATAGGGAGTATAGAGACACGGGGTATCCGAGAAATATTGTTGGCTGTAAAAATATACAGTCAAAGGATTTATTGCCCGTTGGTATAAGGGGAAACTGCCCATGTTCTAAAAATAAATGTTGCGAATCAGAGGGTTTTTGTCCAAATTGGTAGCGCGTTTTCCGTGATAAATTGAAGCAACCAAAAAAAAAAAAAAATACTTGTAATTTTTTGGAGAACTATTCGGATTCTGCTAGGTTTTTAAACATCCCTAAATTGGTTCACATAATAATATTTGGTCTAATATAATATTTTACACGCGTTTAGATATTTTAATTTGGTTTTTGTTTACACATTTTCTGACGTGCTTATTTGTAATTTATTAAAAAAAATTTATTGACTAATTTATCCTTTTTTTATTTCATGACATTGATCCCTGATAGTCAGCCTCCCCGGCATACTTATAGACAATACGTAGTAGGTTTAGGGAAAATACGATGGTTTAGAGAAAATACACAAAATATATAAATATAAAGTCTCCCCGAAGGAATGTGCAAATAGGTACGGCTGAATAACTTTCGCTCAAATGAGGCAAGAAATAAACTTGTCTATATACGTACACGCGTGTAAGTACAAAAATCGTAAATATATATTTTTTATATCCATACCATCTCATTATCAAAGGTATTTGGGAAGCCGATTTTAGGTTTGAAATTGGTAAATAAAGCACAACAAATTATAATTTTATTTTAATTATAATTTCGGGGGGCTAACTGTCGGGTCATAAATTTTTTATATGACGTGTTTGAAAAGAAAAGTGTGGTAAAGACAAACTATACATAAATTAAATATAAATTGAACTCTAACAGAGATTTTAACAAACGAAACATTTAGGACGATTTGTTTAACAGAATTTGAATAATTCATAAAATTTAAAAAATAATATTCAATTTCTGTGAAAGTTCTATTCAAGTTCTGTTTAAAATGATTTCTTTTTGTAGAATGGAATGAACATAAAGATATTGGAATATAGAGATATGCTATGATGGCCACCCAACTATCAGCAGACTATGCTCTAAGACAGAAGCCTAAATGAATGAATATAGTGAAGATGCGTTACTGACACGCGTGGTTTCACTGAACTAGGTCCAGTGAACATATACAAACTTTAGCAGCCCGTCAAACAAATATACTTTGAATGGCTATGCTTTTCATAAGCAGTGTTACATTTAGTTATTACAATAGTTTATTTTGAACACAACGTGTATTTTAATAATTTTTTTTGGATAGATATTGTAAGTATTCTAGTTTAGTAACTATTCGCGCATTATACTCGTATATTGGGATTGGTCAGGTAGGCATTCGCAGACTTGGTGGATACCTAATCTTCCCATCCTAAATGTCACCATGAAAAAGACAATGGTTGCAAGAGAAGTAACCAACTTTGCAGAGGTGGTAGTGCGCTTAGTTGAGTTCAGTGCAAATTAATATCTCAGACATAACAGCTGTATACAAGAAATATTACGATTTCAAAATTAAATTTAAGATTGTGAAGTGCACACCAGAACCAGGAGACCAGTGAGGCCAAATCTACAACGGTGAGTCCTTTTTTCCCTTTTCCAATCTGGGCTTATCTTATTTTCCAGAAGCCCAGATCTGAACCATCTACTGACTGTCCATCAGGTTTTGCGAGTGTACGCATATTTAATCGTCCCTATAACTTAGCGATCAAGTAGTTTCGGGATTGTTCCTTCGGAGGTTGCACAGGGCTTTGCTCTGCAGCACTTAACCGCCAACTTACAGTGGAGTCGCAGTTTCGCGATACCAGTAACATTCGTTAGGTATGATATTATATTTGCCTTTCAAATGACGAATCATTTGAAAGGCAAATATTTTTTTATAAATACTTACAATTATAATATCCTGGGCTTATAATATAATATACAAATCTTACAATTATAATATCCTGGGCTCGTTATAATATATTTCATTTCTGTCCGGTGAAAAGGTCGCGAAATTAGTTCGTACTAACTGACCATAAAAAACTTGCGGATTATTTGAATTGAATTTACGTAAAGGCTTAAACCAGTCTCCCCAAGCAGTACAGCGATGGATTATTTATGAGGGTTTGCGGTAGGCCGCCCTTGGTTTAGGTTTAAGGTTTTGGGGTTGCATCCGACCCATGGATAGTTAATGGTGGCCTCGCAGGCCTAGCAAAGGGTTGTACGTGAGAGATTCACTCACAAATGTGATGGGTAGTTCTGATAAGGGCGCGGTGATAGTCCGACAGAGCTTTTTAATGTCAAAACTAAATGTCAGAGCTTTTACTTTTATTGTGACTTTTACTTCTATTTCGGGTAACACCGTATTTTTTATGTACTCTCAACGGAAATTTGAATATTTCTTAATATTCGTTAAGCTGCCTGTGAAATGCATAATAATGTTTCAGAATATCCTGAAATTATATCGATGCAAATATCCATCAATCCAAAACATTTTTGAAAATTATGAAATTTTGTTGGTGTATTGTTTTTATTTAATTTGAATAATGTTATTACAATTGATGCAAGCCTATTAAAATACACATGACGTAATAATTTACATAAAATAAATGAAAATTTAAAATTTAAATACATGAAATTTGAAAAATTAAACACAAATGAAAATTTTGACAATAATATATTTTAGGGTTCTTGCCTTAAATGACCCTTGAAACCTTCAAGGCCAATCTTGAAAAGGTCAAGAGATCTAGAGGTCATTTAGCAGCACCATACAATATAGGGCAAGTCGTGGTGGAGACCCTGGTGGTAGTTGCTGAGTACGAACAATTTATAGTAATTCAGGAGGTACGGGCTGTCAATAAAACAGTTTATTATTTTTAATGCTGTTACTGTTAGGGCCCCATTCCTCCTAGATTAGAGATTTTCGTAGTGCAAATTTCAGAGAGAAAATCTAACTAATATTGTAATGCTGAAGGGAGTGGGGAAGAGAAGGAGGTGGGCATGGGGAAGAAGAAGATTGAATAGTACCTGTCTATTCAGATCTGGTTACCAAACACGACTAAAGCCAACTCAAGCAACGTTTCGGTTCTTTCGTCAGGGCGATACTGAAAGTATCCAGCATTAATTGTTGAGAACCTGCCAAAAATGCGGGAAATCGCTTTCCTATGAATGACATTAAAATAATTTAAAATTACATACAAAATTTGAAAACGGTTCTCCCAGAATTTGTAAAGGTTTCTAAACACTTATTTTGACACCGGATCAGATTTACTACCATAAAACATGTTTAATTCGTTACAAAAAGAGTTTAACACTTTAACTAGCCAGGGTGAACAAGGCATTATGCAGTAAACTAAATTTTAGAAATTAGATACCAGAAAAACGTTTTTTCACTTGCAAACAGGCGACAAATAAAAATATTGAAACGATAATTTTTATTCGAAAAACTAAATGTGCTCAGAGATGATTTTCTTTGAAATATGTATTTTTGGTGTAGAATAAGAGTTATAATTAGTGTTAAAATATAGATAAAGGAATACGCAATAAAAGTGCTATTTTTTGCTATAAATACTCGATCATCCATTATATACTTGAATGGGCAACGAAGATAACGAATAGGGGGCTAATGAAGCGTGAATCTTCAGGTAATTTAAGATAAAGGTAAAGGGTTGAATTAGCCGCTCATTCGTGGCATTATTAGATGGCGATTAGGTGCTAGTAGGTCTAGGGAGGTGGGCAAGGCGAAGGTCAGTGGTGACCTTTAGTGATTCATTCATAAAATTTCACATGTCTCAATTTAAAAATAAAACAACCCTTGAAAAGCGATAGGGGTTAGGGATGCGATAGCTTTGTATAGTTCTGTTGGATACTCTTAATTAATCCCTCTGGTATTTTTGCGACTTCTACGATACACTACATCGATAGAAGTAGTCTTTTTGTGACACTAACGGCACAAATTAAGACGGACTGATAAAAGTCGCTATATTTCCTTTTGTAATACGATGAGATGTATGAGAGCAGTGTTAGAAAGAGGCAAGACCACGCTTTGTATTTGCATTTAAAAGTTTACAATAAACTTTTCCAAATACATGTAATATATTCCAAAAAGGTCATTGATCGTCATTTCTTGCAGGTTAACAAAAGATTTGTTAATATTTGTAAATTTTTAATTCATTTTTCCTACAAAGAAAAAATATAAGTAACAATAATTTTTTTTTTACATAGCCTCACACAGGAGGTCCCGAGGAAAATAATCCTCCTCAGAGCCTATGTCATCTTTGGGTATGCTGTGTGGAGGGTCTTTTTAGGAAAGGAAGGAGAGGAAGTTCTGGGCAGGAAAAGGGTACGAGGGGTGGGTAGGAGAATCTGGTGGTCAGTGTGTCCAGGAGTGATGGACGTATGAATCCATCTCTCCCACAGCGGTGCAAGGCGATATTCCGAGAGAGTACGGCTGGAGAAGTCAAAGGGAATTCCTCAACCATTCCCTCTCGATCCGGCCTGCCGCCAAGACCCGGAAAAATCTCACCCCATGAACCCGGGCACCCCTGCTAAGTCACCAAACGTAGGGAACCACTTAGGGTGACCTATGCCAGAGGTGTTGGTTATCCAATAAATAATTCCCGGGGCGGTGGTATCCATACACGCCTCCCAAATTATGTTTGTGTAATTGAATTGTTTTTTATACCATTGAAGAAGAAAATACTAATAAATCTAAACGAAAATTTTAAAAAGACCAAGACGCAGAAAAATAAAGGGGTCAACCAACACAACAACACAACAACAACAATGGACGTTGTTGTTGTTGTGGTCACAACAACATCCAAAAGTTATTATAGCAAGAGTTATTTAAATAAAAATTAAACGTTTTTAAGTTTGGTAAAAAGTGGTATTTTACAGTTTACAAGAAAAAATAGATTAGCGACAAAACGGAAGTAAAATTTTCTTTAAATTTATATAATTTATTTGTACAGCTTTCCTTTTAAATCTCAAAGAGTCTTTCATCTTTTTCCAAAAACATTATGTTTTTTTGCGATGTGTTCAAAATTATCAAATACATTAAAAAAGTTATAAGTTAAGTTATCCGCCAATAAATATGTATAAATCATGACCTGACGACAAAATCTCGAATACCCGAGGGGTTAAGGATAGGAACAAATGCCCAGAATACTAATGGAGGGAAGCAATTATACCAAGGCAGTGGACATCTTCAATTTAGTTTTAAACAAATATAAAATATTGTTAATGAGGCAGTTCATTTATGTACAATAAATACTGTATATTTCTTACTATTCATATGTAATGTAAAAGCCTCGAAAAAGGGCGTTAATCTATCTATCTATCTATCTATCTTCTATCTATCTACCTATCTATCTATCTATCTATATATAGATAGAAGTTATGCGCGTACATACATTTCGGTGATTTATTTATATATATATATATATATATATATATTTAAAAATAAATCACCGAAATGTATGTACGCGCATAACTTCCGAACGACTGCACCAAATTGAATAATTTTTTTTTTGTGTTCGTTATTGTCAGAATAAGGTTTGTATATAGCTACTTGTGAGCTCTGGCATTATGAAATTTTCATAAAAAAATTGCAATAGGTGGCACGCGAGCTGTTTGAAAACTGAATGTACCGAGAATGAATGTATGGAATGCGGGATGGGGGAGGGGTTAGGGGGATGCGGCGGAGTGGGAACGCGAGAGAGGAAGGGGACGCGGGAGAGGAAGGGAAGGCGGAAGGGGAACGGGACGAATGGGAAAGAAAAAAATTCTTTATTAAATGGCATAGCAACGCATGCCGGGTACCAACTAGTTAATAAATAAATACAGAAAGGAGTGTAAAGATAATAGGAATATATACGATGTGAATTTGTAATTTATATGTGATTGAATGAAGGAATGTGTGCCGGGACAATGTTGTGTGGCGGTCAATCCTCCCTGCCTACCCCTGCGGAGAAACGGCGTGATGTTTAGATAGCTATAAATATTCTTATTGAACATTTCAAAAATACATTGATCAATAAATACGAGTATAAGGTCGCGGGATCGAATCCCAGCGTGGCAAATAAATTTTATTTGATTAATTTGTGTTTTTCACAATTTATTCATTTAAAATAATATATAGTATATTTGCGGCACGTTCCAGAGTGGAAGATACTCTCAGTATCGCCCTGGTGTAAGACCACCATTCAGAATTGAAACGTTGCTTGAAATGGCTTCTGCCGTGTTTGGTGACCAGATCTGAATAGCCAGGTACTTCCCCACCTTCCTCTTCCCTATCTCCTTCCCCTCCCCACTACCTTCAGCCTCACAACCTCACATACCCCAATTGGGGATGCCCACTGTCCAATAGTCCCACTGGCTCCAGACGGGAGCAGTTGGGACTCTTGTGCGGTATTCATGTAAAAAAAATAAAAAAAATTGTGTAGAAGTAAAATGGAGATTTCAGACGTTTAAAAAAAATGGTGAAAGGACAAATTGTTCCCCTTTTCGCAGAAAATACCAAATCCAGTAAAGCCACAAAACGTGTAAATTATCTAAAACGTAATATGTGTAATAATGGAATTATAATACCACGTGTACCGTGATTGCAAAAAGCTGTCATTTAAATAATTTCCTTTGATAAATCACCGTTCAGCTTTTTATTTACGTATCGGAAAAACCTCAGGCGTTCACAGATTTACGACCATTTCGGATATAAAATACACACGTTGCCGGGAACAAAACATCTCAAAAGGACGGATAAAATAAGTAATTTTATGTCAAACCAGCAACAACTGGCGAGGTCACAAAAAATAATTATGAATAAAATAATATTTCTTTATACACACCACTGTACTTGAGTTTAAATATAATGTTTTGAATTCTTCGACGACAATAATTTATTAAAAAAGGGTACACCCAAAAGCAGGAATTCTGTCAGTCTATGACACAACTCTCTATATAAATGAGCAGTACAAAGTATAATACAGGGTGTAACAGCATGCACCCGAAGGATTTTAATCAGCTTTTCCCTAGCACATTTAGTAAAATATGTAGATGTCATTTTGTTGTTATTTTTACATTACTTGGGTTCTAGTCACCTTGTCAACTTAGTCAACTTGCAGTTTTTTCGTGGATTATGTCTCAATGTTGTGAAGTACAAATATTAGTAAGTAGATAAAAAATTATATTATAGTAGTTTTAGAATAGAATATATTAGATATAATATGCAATATTTTATAACTAAATAAAATATACTAAAAAGGAAACGGGCGGTTCGTTTTTTTTTTTTTTACATTAACTCCACTCAGGCGGCCCTGAGGAAAATAATTTCCCTCAGGGCCTATGTCATCTGGGATGCTGTGTGGAGGGTCTTTTTGAGGAGAGGAAGGAATGAACATTGATCTTGAAGAGACCCATGCTGTAGGAAGGAGGAAACACAGAGGCCGGCAAATCATTCCACAGCCGAGCTGTTGAACACAAGAACGAGTCGAAGAAACGAACCGTTCTCATGTGACAAATGTCAACTGTGTACAAATGTTGGGCACGCGTTTGGCGTGTTTCCCGACTATGCACCGGTGCCGAAGGGATCAATGATTCTAGTTCCTCGGAGCATCTTCCATTGTAATACCGGTAGAACAAGGACAGCATTCCTACCCGACGCCTGTGCTCTAAAGATTGCAATCCGTCTGTTAAGATGGGAGAATCTATCAAACGGACCGCCCGTTTCTGCACAGAGTCGAGGGTATTTTTCAGGTATTTTGGAGCTCCAGACCAGAGGTGGCTGCCAAATTCAACCGTGGGGCGCACTTGCGATTTGTACAGGGTTAGCAGTTGTGCACTATTAAAGTATCTGCGGGCCCTGTACAGTACGCCCAGTTTTTGGGAGGCTAACTTTACTCTGGCTTCTGAAGTCATAACAAACTGATTACAATCTTTAAAGCATAGTCTTTAGGTGGGAATACTGTCCTTGTTCTAGAAGAATATATGCAAAATGAAAGATGTACCAAGAAACTAGCGTCATTGATCCCTTCAGCAACAGTACATGGTCGGTAAGTCTGTTTCTATAAGATAAGATTTGTCGGCCTCCGTGTTTCCTCACGTCATCAGACCCTCCACACAGCATCCCCGAACACAGGCCCAGAGGGAAATCATTTTCCCCACGGCCTCGTGCGAGGAGTTAATGTAAAAAATAAAATAAATAATAATAATACAGATATGATGTTAGATTTTCGATAAAAAGTATTATCGTTATTTATTTTTGGGGGGTTATGCCTTGTTGCGCTACCTCCTTCTTTAGCCAACGTTTCGGGCAGCGTTACAGCATCTTCCCCGTTGGCTAAAGAAGGAGGTAACGCAACACGGCATAACAACCAAAAAATAACGAAAAAAAGAATGATAATACTAATACAATATGATACAAAATATCACAGCATTGACATTTTTAGTAATAACTTGAAGAAATGTCGATATGGTGTAACGCGTACGATCGATTATTAATATGAGAGTATGAAATGTATCGGGAGCATCTCCTATCCTTTTCCTATATTCCTCTTCCTCTTCCCTTCCTCTAACGCAAAATTAATTTTAAGATATTAAAACTTCATTTCCTATGTACTTTAGCATAAGAAACTACTTCTGTGGCTTGACTTCAGTTCACTTGTATATTTATTATCACTGTAGGTATATCATGTAAAATCTGTTTGTTTCTTACAAATAAATAAATAAATAATACAAATTATATCTCAACGTACTTATTCAGAACAAATGAAGCCACCATCGTAGTAAATCATACAGTCTTTTGAAGAGTTGCCATAAAATATTTGACAGATTGCTCTAATGATGTAGAAAAACACTATTACTTATAATAACTTACATATAATACTGTATAATAACTTTTTGATATACTTTTACAGCTCGAGTCTAGTTTTCCACCCAAATATCCGAGCTATTTGACACAGAAAAACAAATCAGTCAAAATCTCGTCCAGTCTACGTCGTTCCACTGTACAGAAATAATTCAGAGACATATTCGCAAAAACATTAATGTATCTCTATCAGAATTGAGATTGATGATTGTTCCGATGCTCGACTATGTACGAATTATTAATAAAAATGATAGTATCTGTCAGTCGCGAAAAGAAGAATTGCGAAATTACTTATCATTAGTTGTCCACAATGTATCTAGTCGCGATATCTTATGACGCATTTTATAAGTTGCGAAAAAGTAGCGCGTGTACGAGTAATTAATCTTTTGCCTTCGGTCACTTTACTTTTCATTAAAAAAATCACTGTAATTGCATAAATTCTCTGTGAATCAATTTATAAATTGTAATCAATAATTTTATAGCGTAGTTTATCGAGGAGAGATTGTGCAGTCAAAATATACAATTTTTTAAATGATGACATTTTATTCATATTTTTTAGGCCTACCAGGTTTTGGTTGAAACCTAGAAATATTTGCTAAGTTGACTCAACTATGTGAGAGTTGGTAAAGATTGTGATATTGTAAAGGACTGACTTACCTTTTGTCTTCTGATATTCTTATTCTTATTATTCGGAAGGCGGAAATGGGTACCGCCGCCCCGGGTACCTTTATTGGACAACCAACACCTCTGCCATAGGTCACCCCAAGTGGTTCGCTACGTTTGGTGATTTAGCAGGGTTGCCCGGGTTCATGGGGTGAGGTTTGTTTAGGTCTTGGAGGCGGATGACCAGAACACACTGAACCCCAGATTCCTACCCACCCCTTAAACCCTTTTCCTTCCCAGAACTCTCCTCTCCTTCCTTTCCTTAAAAAAACCCTCCACGCAGCATCCCCAAAGATGACATAGGCCCTGAGGGAAATTATTTTCCTCAGGGCCTCCTGTGTGGAGCTCATGTAAAAAAAAATCTTGTTAATAAAAACAGTTCTCATGACCTTGAGGGATACGGAGGTTTTCATTGCACGGAAAAATGTGACAAATCACAATTTTAAAATAGTAACTATTTATTTGTCGTATATGCGCGCACATACTTACTAACTCATACGTTGCATTTCTGCGACAAAATTATCGTGGTACAGAAAATCGTTGTGCGCGCTGGGCCTAAGAGATTCGATATTATGCACTCTGAGGGAGTACCAGGGGTCCTACATAGGACAATATTCGATAAATTCTCAATTCGATTGATAGGAAAACTTTTGGTAATTTTTCATCGTTCTCTAAGACAACTGCAGATCGCTAACGTAGAAACAACAGTTGACGTCGAATATATTAAGAATTCTCAGTCATTGTGAACTATTTATTATTCGATAGCGATCTGCAATCATGCCAGGGAACGATGAGAATTTACCAAAAGTTATCCCATCAATCCAAATCTAGTGAGTGACCACTGTCCAGATTTCTTCACTGAGTCGATATTAAATTTGTTATCCATTACACGGGCCTCATTAATAGACTGATTGTACCAAGATGTATTGTTGTAAATGACACAGACGTAGGTAAATTGGCCACACACTGTCAGAAAGGGACAGGTACTTGGAAAACAGATTGGATGGGGAAAGAGGGAAACATATGTTAGAGATAGATGTACATACAGTTGTAAATGTATATACATAAAAAAAAATTGTATATACATTTTAGTTGCGTCAACAATCATCGTCACATAATATTATTTGATTCTTTTTCTTGGTGTGCCCTATCAGGTCCTCCGGACGTTGGCTATCACTCTGGAAAATGTCTCTCTGTCTTGCGCTGCCCGGAATAGCTCCTTCACACTTCTAATGCCGGTCCACTCTCGTACATTTCGCAGCCAAGACATTTGTCTCCTACCAGGCCCTCGGCGACCCTCTATCTTGCCTTTCAATATTAATTGGAGCAAGTGATACTTCTCCCTTCGAAGTATGTGACCCAACTATGAAATCTTCCTGACTTTTATCAATGTAAGCAGTTCTCTATCTGCTCTAGCCCGCATGAGAATTTCTGTTTTGCTGATCATGTCGGTCCATGGGACCTTGAGTATTCTCCGGTGAAGCCACATTTCAAAAGCCTCTAACCTATTCATGGTATTTACTTTTAAGGTCCATGTCTCACATCCATACAGCAAGACCGACCACACATAACATTCTCTGCCTTAGTTTTAAAATTTATTATTATTTAATTTATTATTCTTAATTTTTTTGATTAACTAATAATAATTATTGTAAAGAACATTGATTAATAAATCTACTTTAGTCATTTCTAACAATGAAAATAAATATTGTTCTAAGTTAAAACACAATTCTTGGTAGATAATAATAGATGTTTTTCAAATAAAAAGCATTTCCTAATTAAATCAAGCAGAAATATTATTATAAACGGAACTCTAATTACAACGACTATAATTTCAAACGAATGAATCCCGTTGTTGCAGGAATATTGTTTAAAGATATGCGAAATATCGCTACAGAGATAAACCGATACCGCCTTACTCATAATCGCACAATAAGATAATACCACGGTAATACGAACGGGTTAGGTTAAATTGTCATATAAATTTCACCGAAGCCGTTCGTATTACCGTGGTATTATCTTATTCTGCGATTATGAGTAAGGCGGATGTGTCTCGTGGACGTGTATTTGTGCACGAAATAAGCACATTTTTTCCGTACTTATGGTGAAATTCATCAAACATTTTCGAATTTTTACTTGAATAATACCGATTTTTTTCTTGAACACACGCGTAATCAGTTCTATAAGCCTATGTATTTGGGGTCTGAGAATCGAATGGTCTTTGTAAATTTAAATGTTTCACTTCTAGTTAGATGGGCAATAATAATTTCCAAAAAAATTTAAGGTTGACTAGAGTCACAGAACTGGGCACGTGACCGCCATATTACAAAGGCAGTATCGGCGCTAAGTAAATTTCACTGTTTTATAAAACAACACAAATCAACAGTAACAACGAGCATTAACAGCAATCGACGAATGTTGTTGCTCGATAGAGTTGACTCGATCACGTGATACTTCAAAATCCGTCGCTCTCAGGCCTTTTGTGGGCCTTGAAAAAAAATTATTTACATCAGTTTTCTTTCAAATCCGTAGAGGTCAAATTTCTACGTATTTTCAGTTCGAGGCGAATTCTTGAATATTATAAAGATAGAAAGTCAAAAGAGAGATGTTTAATTACACCGATTAAGAAGCTTTCACAACGATTTTCTTCCAAGACACAATTTTGATTTATGGGACTTCACAGGATATAGTAATAAATATTGTTAATGGTTGGAATCAACTCGTAAATACGAGACGTAGGACTTCTGCGGAATGTCGTTATTCAACAACCTTAGATCACTCGGGTTAACGGTTACCATGAATAATGTGAAACGTTAATGGTGTGCTCTGAGATTAATGGTGTGGGAATTACACACGTCAAATGAAAATGTGATAAAAACGATCTATGAGAGCCTGAGAGCCTGATAGTCTGTAGGTTAAAAGGACATGAAATTTAATTCCTTGACAAGAAATGCAACGGAAAATGAAGCAATGGAACAAAATTGTTTTTAAAAAGTAATGTGGACATAGGTCGCTCAGCGAGAGTCGAAATGGCTAACACACAATAGATGACATATTTAGGATTGTATGTGTGTTGGTGCTAAAGCATACATATATACATATATAGCCCGGCGTACATATATACAATATGCAGTTGGTTTAGATAAAAAAAAACGGTATACCTATTAACAAAATGTAACTAGGGTGTGCAGAGAGGATGTATCGCCTGATAACAAAAATATATTTTCATTGGCATATTTTTAAGAGTATCAAAGATAAAACAAGCACATGGACTAGGAAGTCATCCGACTGAGCCCGCGCCCTTCCGTTTTTACCAGTGCCGTACGTATGGAGTGATAAATGACAAAATAAAATACCTAAGAGATAGTGTTTAAAACAACAATCAATAATAATAAACAGTTCACAGTGACAATTATCACAGTGTATTACGAGCATATAATATAAGCCTCTTGCAATGAAAACCACAAAAAAAAATAACCGCCTTCAAAAGAAGCATAAAAATATGGATTATGGACATGGGAAGGAAGAAAATAGATTCAATTTTGCAACCCAACAAAGAATAATGCTTTGTTTTGTACTTTCTTTTAGATATAACTTAATAATTTCCCTTGGCAATATTCTAACATAGATTAGGTATTTACTTATAATTAAAATAATAAAACTTGTACAACGTGTCCTTAGAACGGGGTACCCCAGTTAGGACACATTTTCTCTAAAAAACTGTAAAAAAAATATATATAAATATAAATAAATAAATAAATAAATAAATATGTAACTAAAATATAAGCACCTGTTGACAAGCCGATTCAATTGGCTTAGCAGGACTTGTTTGTTGATTATATTATGCATTATCTATTATTTCAATAAAAAAAAAAAAAAAAAAAAAAAAAAAAAATATACATTTTCGTTAGCGTTGATTACATGTTATTTTTATGGTTTCTTTACAATTGTTGTTATGAACTGCAGATTTATTATATATAGGTTTTGAGTATGTGTGAGTAAGATTAAGTTAGGTTAAGTTAGATTAAGTAGATTAAGTAGATTAAGTTAGATTAAGTTAGACTAAGGATGTTAAGTAGATTACTAAATACATAAGAGTGCAATGCTTTTGCATTACCTCTAGTAAGACTGCAATACGATTGTGTCCGCAGCAGGCATTATTATTTGTTTATTAAACAAGAGCGGCCGGTAGCTCATTCTTATTTCTAGGTTCAAATGTTGAAGCGAGAGAGTAATTATGTATATTCCAATAATCTTGAAATACGAACATATAAAAAAATATATTTTATTTAATTTATTGGGGGGCAAGAATTCCAATAATCCATGCGCTTGATAGCTGCAAGACGAGTTGTTATCTAGCCTCCTACATAGGTAAGTAAATTAAAATACGTACATATAAAAAGATATTTTATTTAATTTATTAGGGGGCTAGAATTCCAACAATCCATGTGCTTGATAGCTGCAAGACGAATGGTTATCTAGCCCCCTACATAGTTAAGTAAATTGAAATACGTAAATATAAAAAGATATTTTATTTAATTTATCGGGGGGCTAGAATTCCAATAATCCATGCGCTTGATAGCTGCAAGACGAGTTGTTATTTAGCCTCCTAAGTTAAGTAAATTCTAATGTAAAATCCATGCTAATTTGTACAGCGCTCTTGAGGCGATTTTTCGCAAAAACAGCGCTATATAAGTTGTCCAAATTTATTATTATTCTTATACTTATTCATTATACTATATAAGTATACCAGTGTATAATTACAAAAAATCGGAACTAAAGAAATTCGTTGTATATCTATACAAACTTATCAGCAAAGGAATTTTTGTCGATTTTAGGTTTGATATTGGTTAGTGGTGAAACAAAAATTATAATTTTATAACAATTATGATGTGCTCACGACAGCGATGTATCTGAGAAACATCATTTGTCTTGCTTACTATTGTTATAGTTTGTCACATAAATATTATGCGACTAGTGCAGTTCTTGCCTATTTGGATATTTTGTCTATGGTGTTTTTTTTGGAGACTGGCAATTTTTTGGGGAAGACAAATTGTTTTTTTGTTTATGGGCACTTCCTCCCGAACAGCTATGGGCTGGCTGTTCGTGAATTAGTCACTCACCATAGAGGTGTATTAATGACTGTAAATCATGTGAATCCAAGTTGATTTTATCTTAAAAAAAGGCGCGGGGTGTTTTTTCGTAACACGAGTAGTTCGTGTACGGTATTATTTTTAGTGGATGATATGTGAATCCCACTATTTTCCGGTGTTGGCAGTTGGCCAACACCTTTTTTGTGGAAATGTTTTTTGGATATGAAATTGTAAAGTGATTGGTCCTTGTTGTGGCTAGAATAATATGCCTTTATGACCCCGCGCCGCGAAGTCACGGATTGCTGATAGTTCTTCCGAAATCCGTAAGTCTTGGAGACTGGTTGGGCCACGTGCCTTTCGGATGGAGATTGTTGAGACAGCCTGAGGCTGGAGACGCTCCTTGGAGGTGTAGCGGCCTTCTTCCCAAATAGAAGGTAGACCTAGGCTCCCTGGATTCCGCGCCGTCCCCGGTTGATGAGGCAGGAAGTCCCGTCCCGGGACCGTTTCTCTCTACGAACCAAGTTTTCGGTCGTCATCCGGTGTTTTCCTACAATGTTCGGCTTCGTTTAGTTAGCTTAGCGTGTCCAGGAGTCCATCTGGTATGTTTATGTTTTATATTCCTAATATTACATTGGTATAAATTTAATCCTAACCTTTCATTGGTATAAATTTGCACTACTATATTTGTTTATTTTTGATTGCTACAATATAGTTTTATAAAGTTCATCTTCTTTTATTTACTGATTTCCTAACTACTTGACAGAAAACTATTAAGCCCCATAATCCTGAGCTGTGGTCTCTGCTCTGCCGTATAAATTACACTACACTTTTTTATTTTTATTTTTTTTTTAACTTTATTTATTCCCATTTCTTTGTACATAAAATGTATAATAGCAAATAATATAAAATAACATAATGTATAATAACAAATAGTATGAACAAGAAATGAAAACCCACTAAGACACTGCCTGAGTGTGCGTAATATTAAAACAAAATACTATATTTCCAAGTACCCAAAGTATAAAATAGACTTAAAAAACATATAAATATAAAGATAGTATAAAAAGTTTGTATTACATAGGTAGAATAAGTGAAAAAGGTTTTTTTCAGCTATTATAAAAATATGGAGAAAAACATACTGATTTTTTTTTTTAGTTATTATAAAAAAATAATCAGAAAACATATTGTACTACAGTTTAGAAAGTTACAGAAAGTGAGTTGTAGAAGGATGGATAAATTTATAGAAAAAGCGTTTCAATATCTACATTATTCAACCATAATTTTACCTCTTTTACATATTTTATCATTTTATTTATCATTTGAGTTTGTAGTGGTAGAAGGTTAAATGTACGGGGACCAATGAAACTGCTATGTGTCTGCAACAATTTAGTATTGGTTTGTGGGGTGTAAAATATATTATTTATTCTTTTGCTCGTTCTGTTTTCATTTATTTCGGAATTATTTTTGTTTTTAAATACATATTTCAAAGTTTGTAATATAAATAATTTACGTATATTTAATATTTTAGTTTCTTTATATGTATAGTAAGTTGGTCGAGAATGTTTTATTTTTGTTATATATGACTTTAACTATGTGTTTTTGAATTATTTGTAGAGGCTTCATAAATGTATCAAGTGCACCACCCCATCCCATAATGCCATAAGTGATTGATGTTTGCACCAGGGAAAAGTAGATCACTTCTTCTAATAGTGCAAAATTATTTTGTGGTAACATTTTAAATTCAAAGAAAATAATGTGTAAGAGACAAGGGGCAATTTAGAACAATTAAAAATTTAAAAGGGGAATAGATTTAATAATGGGTCATTTAAAAACAATATTTGATTATTAATAATATTTAAATTTGCATTAACACTCTTTCTAATCTCTAAAATGCCATTGACATTACAATGTATTAATTCTATTCCACTGTTAAAATTGAAGGTATGACTAGTTTCTATTAAATGGTTGGCAAACTTCGAGAAACTATTATTATTTAAAGCTCTCATATGCTCTTTAATCCTTATTTCAAAGTTTCTCGAAGTTTTACCTACATAAAAGAAATCACAATCATTACATTTCAATTTATAAATTCCAGATTTTTTCATTTTTGAATCTCTATCTTTATTATTTACTATGTAATTTTTAAATCTATTGTTTGCACATTATTTATTGTCTCCTAAACATTATTTTCTTTCAAATTTTATTATTGTTTATGTCTATTATTTTTCTCTATTACCTATGTATGTCTATTTTTAAAATTAGTTCTGTCAAAACCCTGAAGAAGTCAGCTTTGCTGACGAAACATGTCGGTTTTTGTAAATAATTAAGTGGTTAATACAAAGTTATCTATTAATTTGAAAAGTAGATCATTTTCAATTTTTCAATGTTTAGTACTTCCTTAAGTCTATAAAATATGTAGGTCAGATATCTTAATTTAAAAGTGATTTGATTAATATGTGAATTCCTATTAAGATTTCTATCTATTGATACTCCTAAATATTTTATATTTTCGGCATTAGTGAGTTCGTTGCACATGAAGCACATTTCTTGATTGCAACTAGTATTATGGATTCTAATTTTAAGGTTGTCTTTAGGTTTATTTTTAATGGTTTTATAAAAAGGCTAGTAAAATGTTTTGCTATATTTTAAAACGAGTTTGTTGTATTTTAGCCATGTTGAAACCAGTGAAATACAATCAGTGGCTTTCGAAAAAGTTTCTTCCAATGATTACCATCTATTATTATTGCCGTGTCGTCTGCGTAAGAAACAATTTTACCAGGGATTACAAAATTACATAAATCATTTTTATAAATTAAGAATAAAATCGGGTCAAGCACAGTTCCCTGTGGAACTACATTTATCTTTGACTCTGAACTATAATTATTTCCAATTTTTGTTTTTTGTGTTCTGTCTGTAAGATAGTTAGAGAGTAGTTTTAGTGTGTCTTTTTTGAAGCCTAGTTGATTTACTTTTGTAATGAGTAAATTATGATTTACGGTGTCGAAAGCTTTTCTTAAATCTAGGAATATGGCAAGACATTTCTTTTTTTTATCGATAGATGAGTATATTTTTTTAGTCAATTCATATATCGCATCCTCGGTGCTTAGGTCTTTACGAAAGCCGTATTGGTTTTTCGATCGAATTTTATATTTTTCTAAGTGTTCAATGACTCTAAACTTGATGCATTTTTCGAATATTTTCGAGAGGTTTGAAACAAGAGATATTGGTATTTAATTGTCTAATTTATTCGTATCTCCAGATTTATGAATAGGTATTATAGTGGAGATTTTAAATTGCTCTGGAAAATGACCATTCTTGAGACATATATTAAAAATATGTTGCAATGGAGTTAAGACATGTTGTTTTATTTTTTTTTAACGTATCACAAGATAATCCATCATTCCCATTAGAGTTGGATGGTTTTAGGTTATCAATATATTTTTCAATTTCATTAAAAGTAACAGGAGAAAAATATTCTATAGAGTTAATTGAATCATTATTTGAATCTAATTGAGGAGATGTCTACATATAAGCATTGAACCTGAACATTATTCCATTTCATGTTATTAGCAAAGGGACAAGTGTATGCGATCGTCGAATAAGAATAACCTATTTTTTCACCGTCGTTCAGATATTTTCAAAACTAATAAAAACTTTGTTTACAGCTAAAGAATAAAGAATAACACTAAAATTGCCTTGTGGGCAATAGATTGTTTCGTGATCCTAATATTTATATATTTCCATACAAAACTGTGTTTTCGAAATTCAAATGGGATGGAGATTTACGATTTCAGGCGAGTGTAATTTCTTTTTAAAATTTGTATGGAAGGCACTTCAAGTGTTATATTCTTTATTCTATGTTTACAGCTAATATTGAAAAAAACAGTTCAATCAGATTTTATACTAAGAAGGATTGTGTTCTGGCTTTTCTATATATGAATAAATATCCATATTTCACAATTTTGTTTGGTACATTTCCCCGCGTTTAAGGTGGGATATCACGTGTGAGTGAGCCCAAACCTCGGCCGCTGCCAGATTGTTGGCATTAAACATATCAAAAGAACCCTTCACGTAATAAAGCCGAACGCATGACGCGGACTGTTTATTGTGTTCACGCGTCGCGACGTGGAACGCCGAACGCCGAACGCCGAACGCCGAACGCCGAACGCCGAACGCGAGAAATGCTCACGGATATGGGGCCTAACCTTTTTATCCTTATTCAAGGCAAACGTTCAATTCGGAGGAAATTTATTGTGAATTTACGTGTGAATAAATAAAACTGAAACTGTGATTCTCAAATGTAAGAACCGGTAAGAATAGATAAAATTGAATGCTAGACCAGTTATTATTAGAGTAGATACCGGAAAAAATGCAAATCGCTTTTCTTGCATTTTTATCGTTTTTCCCACAAAATGCATTGTTAACATGATTAGTGCACCTTTTGCATTTTTTTCCGCTAAAAAATCGTATTTTCAGCAAATGAAGAATCATGTTCTTTTTGTCACTGTTCTCTTTTATACGGTTGCCGTACTTATTATGAAGCATTATAGCCGATTGATTTCCAAGAGCCAATGCACTTTCGACACTTATTTATGTTGGTGTTTTGTCTTTTTTAAAATTTCTTTTAGAATATGTTTAACATGTAATATTATTACTAGTCCAAAAGGCAACAGAAAAGAGGAATACGTCGAAGAAAAGAATATCTGAAAAGGGGGCAGTGAGCCCAATAAGTTGAAGAAACTCTGAACTAAACAAATGTAACCTTTTTTCATTCAAAATACACCTTTTTAACAAGGTTTGTGTAAATAAATTGGATACAAACGTGTTTTTTCTAAAAGTAAATTTACTATTTTCAAATATTTTTCGTTACAAATTCGTAAATGTTGAAAAAATAATTTTATTTGGCAAAGAAAATGAAACAGACAAACGGAAGTTGTACGTGGAATGGAATTTCCAAAATAACAGTGAAGAATGATATCATTTTCTAGATGTAAGGTACAGAAGATATTATTTTCAGGAATATTATATCGCAAAGTAAATAAAATGAATTTTTTTTAAACCCTTATTAAGGGGAACGGCTGCGCGGCCCTTTACAAACAAAACTGAAATTTGGATTTCAAACCAAAATACCCAATCACACTGAATTTTTTTCTTTTTTATCAAATGGTATAGAAAATGTGTAGTTAAGATACGTGCTACTTTATTTATTTGTGTTTTAAATTTTAGAAAATAGGCAATTATAGAATTACATTTTTCATGATTTTAAAGACAAATTTGATAATTATTAAGTTAAAAGAAATTATTTTTAAACAATATGTTCTATTTACTATAACAATATAATAAAATATAAAATAAATATGGTTAAAAAAAAATATTTTGACAAGCGTAAACTCAAATTACAAAGGACCAATTTAGGATGGAACACAAATTTGCTGTGTGCGATGTTTTAAAGTTTTATTTTACATTTCACTTCCTTAAGGTAGTAAGATTGGGCAAGATTATTTTTTAATAATCACCACTAACTCACAAAAAATTAATAAAGTTGCCTCAAAAATTATGAAAACTTGAATTTTTTAATGGCCTACATTTTATAGTTAAAAACACATAAATAAAGTAGTACATATCCGTATTAGATATTTGCCATACCTTTTGATTAAATAATAAATATTCAATTTGGTTAAGTATTTTGACCTCAAATCCAAATTTAAGTTTTGTTTGAAAAAGGCCGCGCAGCCGTAGCTCTTAACCAATTATTTTATTCATTCAGTAAAATAAAAATACTTCAAATATATCATGTTGAAACAGGCTAGTTTGTGCTTTCCTCAGGTATGAATTGGTGGTGTTCTACTAGTTAAGAAGGTTATATTCCTACCATTCTTTGCCGTCCTTCCCCTTCCTTTCCCTTGCTTCTCCTACCCATTTTTACCTACAACTGCCTATTTTTCCCGTACAACCGTACTAAATATGTAAACCGTAATTAAGGTATCGTAAAAATTGAAAGTTTTTTGACCATCTTTTTCCTATTATGGGCAGTGGGGACTTGTGACTTTTTTCACGCTAGATCACAATTTTTTTTATTATTATTCTTAAAAATATTGAAAACCACACATTTCATATGAAGACTTTTACCACGCTGCTTTGCATGAGTTTCAACATTTATTTCCGATATATTTCTTCTGAAATAATTGAATAAAAAATAGAATTAAAAAAATGGCGTCTTGTTTCATTTTTACCAAAACTCAGAAACGCCTCATACGTCATAACGGTGAGCGGCCAACTCGGAATGAAATCAACTCAGAACCACCTCAGAAAGGACATTAAGAGTACCTAATGATAATATATTTTTTTAAATGGTTAAATAGTTTAAGTTAGGTTAGGGTTACCGGCTATTTTAAAATAATTTTTTCTTAGCTTATAAATGACCTTTCTGAGGTGGTTCTGAGTTGGTTTCATTGTGAGTTGGCATGGTACCCGTCATAACATATATCTGACCGTATTGTAGGTAGCTTGTAAACAAGCTAATGGGTCCTAATGGTTAAACATTTGTTTCAAAACTCTAATAAAGCTCGTTATGCTAATAAAGATATAAATTAAAAATAGTTGGAAAATCTCGAGAATAGAAGTTCTGTAAATGGCATTACGTCAGAACAAATCAAACCAACTTTCTAGTCAACAAAGTCTAATCGGCTGGTAAAGATTTGCAGTACAAAATTTAGTACTGTGTTACAAAATAATAACGTAATATGGAACTCCAGTGAAAAATATTATGGCTTTAAAAAAATATGTTCACATAGACCATTAAACGCTGATTCTGAATATATAAGTTTTAATCGGGTAATAGAAACACGCCGTCAAGTTGGTATTATTAAAATGTTTAGTGGTGACGTCACTGGTCACCGTAAAGTCATTGTATGGGAATGTAGGTATGACACAAGCAATCGTATTAACAACGTTTCATCATATTCGTTCATTTACTTATAGAGATTTACTTGTTGTGTTTATTGAAACATTATTAAGCCTAAATAAATCTGTTTCAAATATAAAGGTATCTCTTATTAGTTTATCCCTATTATTGAAAACATTAAAAAACTACTGCACAAAAAAATAGTAATGCTACTCTAGGGAGAATACTTCGTACTCTGAATTTCAAAATGACGCCAGTTGAACAGCTGATTTCCTGATCTTATAGTAACCTTTCGGGAGTGATGAAGTCACACGATTCACTTCACGTACGAAGGTTTTCGGGGGATCTTGAAAAATTAAAACTTTGACAATTATTTTAACTATCAAAGCTAACTCTAAAAATAAAAATGCAGTTATTTAAGTTAGAAGGAAAATTTTACTAAATATTCATAAAAAAAAAAAAAAAATTGGACTAGAGTTCTTTATTTTTAATCTTAGATCTTCAACGTTAAAGGTTGCTGCTGCCAGGGGTTCTTTCTGATCTTACGCGCGTACAAAAGAGGATCCCTCTAACTGAAGCACGTCTCATAAATAAAAGATTCGGGATTTTATAACAACCTATTAAGCAATTGATACCTGTTACGAAGGGAGCTAATAAAAATAGAGCCCGGAAAAAGGTTTCTCCAAACACCGCATTTTTCGCAACCGATCCTACTCCAGATGAGGGGGGACATACCAATCTATTAACCTTTAAACCCTACCTTGGCGGCCTTGGACCCCAACACGAAGGGCATTGTAGCTCAGAAAACCTTAACTCAGGGTCGTGCAAAGGATGCAATAGGGTTATGGTTTTAAAATCGATTAAAAAAAATCTGAACTTTTACCAAACGTGAATGTAAAATGTATACTAGAATTTACGTGATATCTAAGAACTTCTGTAACCTGTTTTTAGAAATCCTAATGAGACAAAAATAATGCACAAAATGTGAATACCTACATATGTAAAAGCATCCCCGTATGTCGAGCTTTATTAGAATTTGTCGCATTTTAATGTTTTATAAAAGATAAAACATGGATCAGCTTTCAACTGAGCCGGTTAAAACTGAGTTACTGTAAAGGTTATTATTTTGTTAACGATTAGTTATAAGCGTTAAAGAAGAAGAATAAGATGGTGTGTGCGCTAATATTAAACAAAACCTTTAAATTAGACTTTAGAAAAGCATACCTACATATACGTACAGCGTAAATAGTAGGCATTTCTACAGCACGTATATATTTTTTTTAATCTTCAGAGCATACTTTGCGATTTTTTTTCTAACGAAGGAATTTCGTGTACTTTTTCAATACGGCATGAATAGAGATTATCTTAAAAAAAATAGCATGTATTTTTTAAGAGCTCGAAAGCGCTCAAGAGAAGAATATTATACGTCGGCAGAAATTTAGAATGAGAGGTCTTAACGCAACTTCAAAAAATCAATCGCGTTGAATACCTAAAGATTGTACAATTTATCAATTATTATAAGCAATAATTATCAGCCTGAAACACTCATCTACATTGAAAAATCTTCCGAGAAAAGATACTTGCCGCCAACGGGACTTGAACCCGTGTCCTTCTGATTGCCGGTCAGCTGCTCTTGACCACTGAGCTATGGTTTCAGGCTGATAATTATTGCTTATAATAATTGTTACCCTTTGTGCTATGCACAAAAATCTTGTCTAAACGTTAGTTTATAAATTAAAAAATAATAATTGTACAATTTAGCAAAAGTTCAACTTAGCGGTCTCTTAGATTGATTAATGAAAGCGACTGCATTTCCAAGCAAAAACATTGGTGGTAGAATTCATTTTGTGAGAGTATATTCAAAACATTCATCAAGTTTTTTGACCATAAAAAAGCTTGCAAATGCTAGAATATTTCTGACAGTGACAAGTTTTAACAATCTCAGCCCGTCACTGGCGAGCAAGGTAAGCCGGTGAAAAAGTGACAAAAAACCAAATCCTTTTGTATAACCCCGCTTATTATTCCCGCAAAGGTCGCTACGGCACGCCACTGCTCTATGTCGCTGCCCGTGTGCCGTGTCATCGTTGTGTACACGGACCTAAGGTTACGCCATCGTCCCGAAAGTTTTTCAAAAGCTTGCCCCGGGGCTGGGGGCGCTCTATGGGGGGTGGGCAGGTGCGGCTTTTCATTAGGGAGGAAATGAGACATCAAAAGTGGGCAGGTATTCAATTTGGAGATACGCCGCCGGAAGGCAATGATGGCTTTTAAAATTGAAACTTAATTGCCAAGCTTTTTCACGTTTACTTGCGCACATTTTTTAATCATATTTTATAATTGAAAAATACTTCTGAGTATTAAATTTCTATTTTTAAAACATAATATTATTAAATCAGGAAAGCTGTTAAGTATTTTGAAGGTGTCCCAATATCGAGCGTGTTTTACAAGTGACACGCGATGCAATAAAATATTAAATGCTTTAAATTCGATCCTTTATTGAAGAATAAAATATGTGAGGTCAGTGTTTAAATATTCAACGAAATTTCAATCAATAGATAAAACAGCAATAGTGTTTTGTTATTTTTTTACCCTATCAACCTAGGTTTTTTAAAATTATATTTATTTTATTTTAGGGAAATCAACATTTTACAATGTAGTTGATTTATCAATGTACTAGCTGGTTTCCGGCATGCGTTGCAATTCCATATTAAAAAAATACATTGTTTCTTCCTGAATCACTTTTCCCGTGCGTCTCCGTTCCCCTCCCGCGTCCACTTTCTAGCTGGTTTTAAAAATTATAGCCTATATGTTATTCTGATGTATGAGCTATATTATTGTAAAGTTTCATTAAAATTCATTCAGTAGTTTTGCGTGAAACAGTAACAAAAGCACATACATCCATTCAAACTTTCGCGTTTATAATATTAGTAAGACAATTCACCGAACTGAGAAACCAATAATAGGATTCCTCATTACATTAATGATTTACGTATCTAAAAATTAAGCAATATACTTCTAACAACTAAAAGATATTTATTACATTACTAGCTGATTCGGCCACACGTTGCTGTGGCTAACGTAATATAACGCCATCTATTGGATGGTTACCCAATGTTTATAACCACGATAAATTAACTCACACCGCCATCTATTAAATTGCATACAAATCAAATCTACACCGCCCGCTTGCCAGCCGGTCTTTCGTTAAGCGCTTCCTATCTTTAAATTTAAATAAAACAGTGTGTGTGTGAGATATCATCGATTTTTTTTCGTTTGAAAGGCCTATCAATGCCATTGTGTTTGGAATATAACATCCTTCAAATGTCCGCCGCGGCTTCTCTGGGTGGTGCGCATCCGAAATGTCATATTTTCCATGACTCGGCGCATAAATCTCGCTGAATTTGACCTATAGTATGGGTTATGTTGACTTTGAAGGCTGTGGTTTGTGGCTTATTCGCATTGACCTGCAACTTGAGAGATCCAGGAGCGTCCAATGTATTCCGAAAAATTCAGTGTTCGGTGTGGATTTTGGGCTCACGGCGTCATCGGTCCATATTTCTCTGAGAACGACGTTGGCCAGGCCATCACCGTCAATGGCGAGCGCTATAGGTTGATGATTACCAACTTCTTTTGGCCTGAATTGGATATAGACACCAACGACTTTTGGTGTCAACAGTACGGCTCTAAGTTCCACACAGCTCATTTAGACATCCTACACAAGCGATTTGAGGGCAAGGTCATTTCACGAGAAAGTGATGTAAACCTGCCACCGAGATCGTGCGATTTGACCCCATTAGACTTTTTCTTGTGGGGTTTTCTTAAGTCGCAGGTCTATACAAATAATATGAAAAACACAGCGGCCCTCAAAACCAACATAACCCATGCTATCGGTCAAATTCAGCCTGATTTATGCGCCAGAGTCATGGAAAATTGGACATTTCAGATGTGCGCCCCCTAGAGAAGCCGCAACCGACATTTGACCGATATTATATTCCATACATAATGGCATCGATAAGCCTTTCAACCAATTTACAAAAAACCTTGACAAATTTTATACTGAAAGCTTCCCCATGAATCACTCTATTGGTGAAAACCGCATGAAAATCTGGCGGAGGATTTTTATTTATAATATGTAGAGATTGTAACAGGAGATTATATTAAATAGATGTTTTACGAAGTTTAAGTATTTTTATTTTATTTTATTTGGAAAACCAACAGATACATTATTTACTTAGGTGTATTTACATATGTATATGTTATTGAACCAATAATAGGTTTTCACTGGTGTGGTAGAAACAAGTAGAAAGAAGAGGTTTAAAAATTTAGGTATAATACACATTAAACTTAAAATTCATGCTCGAACAGACTATGTAATCTAGTAGTTACAATAAAATAATATGAAAAGTGAACATTTGAATTGCGATCTGAATAAACATAAAAAAGTATTTTTTAATAATTTTTCTGTTATTCTTTCTCATGAATTTAATTTGTTTTATGTAAATCCCGTGCTCTTATCATCATCATCATTACATCACTACATAGTATAAAATAAAGTCGCTCAAAATGTATGTGCGCGTTAATCTTTTAAACTACGCAACGGATTTTCATACGGTTTTCACCAATAGATAGAGTGATTGAAGAGGAATGTTTATATGTATAAAACATGTAAATTATATTAGAGAAAAGCCGAGAAATTCAAAGAAAACATATTTTTGTGCGATTTAAAACGGCTGGCGGGTCGTACTATAGTCGTTTTTGAAATTCGTTCTACGGAAGAAATTGGAAAATAGATGTCCTAGAGTAAGTAGGTATTTGATTTGAATTACTTTATTTGATGAAGTCGCTCAAAATGTATGTGCGCATAGATCTTTTAAACTACGCAACGGATATTCATGCGGTTTTCACCAATAGATAGAGTGATTTCAGGCAGCGGGCAGCGGGCAGCTGGCAAGCGGGTGGTGTGGATTTTATAAAGGTTAGGTAATGGCGTTGTGTTTCGTTAGCCACAGCAACGTGTGGCCGGGTCTGCTAGTCAATTATAAAGCAGAAAAACTTGTAATTTTAATTTGGGAGGCGGGAATGGGTACCGCCGTCCCGGAAACCTTTATTGGATAACCAACACCTCTGCCATAGGTCACCCCAAGTGGTTCGCTACGTTTGGTGATTTAGCTGGGGTGCCCGGGTTCAGGGAGTGAGGTTTGTCTAGGTCTTGGAGGCGGATGACCAAAACACACTTAACCCCAGATTCCCACCCACCCCTTAAACCCTTTTCCTTCCCAGAACTCTCCTCTCATTCCTTTCCTTAAAAAAACCCTCCACACAGCATCCCCAAAGATGACATAGGCCCTGAGGGAAATTATTTTCCTCAGGGCCTCCTGTGTGGAGCTCATGTAAAAAAAATATATATATATATACTGGTGAGCTCTGGCGTTATGAAATTATATATATTTTGCAACAGGTAGTGCTCAAGTTGTTCGTAAAATTAGTAAATTTCATATAGTTTAGTGGCAGCGAGGGAAAGGAGGGAATGGGGAATCCGGGAGGGGGTAGGGGAACGCGGGATTGGGGAGGGGAACGCTGGAGGGAGGGGGAGGTTGCGGAACGGGATGACGCTGGAGGGGTGAAGCTGGAAGGGAAACGCGGGAGGGGAAGGCCACGGGGAAGGGGAATGCAGCGGGAGCAGGAGAAACATTTTCTATCTTTGAGTGGCGTGCCGAGTACTCGCTAGTTATATTATCAGGGCCGCATTAAACATGTTTGGGCCCCTAGGCAATGGACGTCGCGGGGCCCCTTTACTCTTTTCTAACTTCCAAAAAAATGTTTTTTCACAACAACGTAATTTTATTCATAATTAATACGTTTTTTTTACTACATTAAGTAGGTTTTTTTACAACATTTTATTCATAATTAATCCGTTTTTTTACTACATTAAGAAGGATGCCATCATCCCATTAAAAAAAAAATAAACGAATACATATAAAATAACTCTTTATTGGACATAAAAGGACACATACGACGGCCAGCGTGGCCTAGCGGTAAGGCTTTTGACTCGCAATCCGAAGGTCGCGGGATCGAATTTCAGCGTGGGCAAATACATTTTATTTTTCGTTTAGATTATTATTGTTATTTATCTTCTTCTTCAATGATATATTACATTTTATTTGTTAATTTGCGTTATTTCATGATTAATTCATTTAAATTCTTATATATAAAAATCTCGTGGCTTGACGGATTTTATGATTTTTTTTATGTATATTTGGTAGGTATGAGAATAGGATTTAAAGTATATTTCACACCGCTAGGTGATTAGGGTGTCCCGATCCGGAAAAAAAATTGTCAATTTTTTTTTAGTAATTTTTTTATTTGGCATCAAAAAATACCCACAACACCAAATTTAAACACTCCCACCCCCACCCTCCCATTTTTTAATTGCGATTTTAGTATTTTTGTAGTAACAAATTTAACGTCTTTCGTATTTCAAACAGAGCGAAATAATTTATGTTGTTCAATGACAGATGGCGCTACGTCCGTCACATCGAACTTTCATCCACACATGCGCAAGACATTCACGAGAAGCATCGCGTCATTTTGATATATCATTCGGCATCATGTTCTCGCGGGGGCAAACCATCGAGCTTATTTGTGTTGGCTAAAGACGGACTGACAAAAAACATCGTACACTCAATTGCTCTTCGAAATTCATATTGATTTTCTTTATTTCACTTTCCTACTTTAGTTGGTGTTTTTTGCTTTATCGGCGGTCATCGTCTACAGCGCTCCATTCCTCTTTCTGTCGTAGATCCCATCCCCACAAACTTACAATACATTCGTTATTTTTTATTTAACAACCAAAATATTCACTAGAAATAATTTATATGGCAGAACAACGTTTGTCGGGTCATATATAATTATATATTCCTAGTTGGACAGGCAAAGTTTCCTAATATGTTATTTGTACTTTCTTATAATAAATAAATAAATATTCATTTATTTTTAATACTGTTCCAGAGTGGAAGATATTCTTAGTATTGCCCTAATGTAAGACCACCATTCAGAATTGAAACTTTGCTTGAAATGGCTTTAGTCGTGTTTGGTGACCAGATATGAATAGCCAGGTACTTCCCCACCTTTCTCTTCCCCATATCCTTCCCTTCCACACCTTCAGCCTCACAACATACCCCAATTGTGTATGTAATAGACTCACTGGCTCCAGACGGGAGCAGCTGGGACTCTTGTGAGGTATTCATATAAAAAAGAAACAAAAACAAAAAAAAAACAGAACAATCAATGAGCGATCTTAACACAAAAGTGATTTCTTTCAGATACCTTGGTTTGGAGAGAAACAAAGAATTTTAGCAAGCAGATAGGTGCTCGCTGAAGCTTGTACAACATTTAAATTTTAAACATATAATTAGAAATAAAAGCAAAAAAAGAAAAAAAAAACTAAAACAAAACAAATGCCCGTAAAACCCACAAACGGCACCTACAATCACACCCCCACAGATAACTAAGTAATGCTACTCATTTTTATCGGGGCACGGGGTCCCTAGGCAGTTGCCCCTAGACACTGCCTTATGGATAATCCGGCACATATTATAATACTTGTTATATATAGTTATCGTTTTATTTAATTCTGATAATTTCTTAACACAAGAAAGAAGTCTCTTTGGTATTATGTAAAATAATTCAAAATACAACTGTTGACATCCCAAATAATATATTTTTTAAATTTTCTTTATTCATTTCGGTTATTACAGGATTGTTTTAGATGGTATTTCGACTACCAAGCTAGGCAAATGCCCGTAATATGGTAGTCGAGATTCATAAGATGTTATATTTAAAATAATCATCCATATATATGTAGATGAAAGTACAAACATATAGCATACATATTAAGGAAAATATTCATACTAGTATTAGGTACATGATCACATACAGGAAAGGAGTTAAACTAGGTGAATCTTGTATAAATAAAAATAAAAGTAACAAATAATAATATTTTAAGGATAATAGAAATAAAAATAAGAATAAATATGTAAATCATCTATACAGATGAACAATGATAGTCTTAGACCCCAAAAAACAAAAGCAAGTATTCCTAGGCAGCATATGAAATGGACGAACAATGTCAAAAAATATGAAAAAAGCATCAGCGTAATATAAAGTTGTGGTTGAAAATTAATTTAGGGATAAGATTTTTTTCTCGAGAAATATGAAAAAATAAGAACAGTTTTTAAGATGTAAGGCATTCTTTATAATATTTCCTTCCCCGAGTAAATAACCAGTTCTGTATATTAATGGCATAAAGATCATCAGTTTTCGATGTCTTAATATCAATACTCAGTAAGTTGAACATTTTAGGCGCGATGTAAGAGAACTGTCGTTGGGCAAAAGATGTTTTTGTTGGAGGAATTTTGCATTTTTGGTGTGATGAATAGCGGGTGTAAATATTTTGTTGAGTGTTAAATCATTTTTCCTTGTGTATGAGAATTGTCTTCACGTCTAATGTCTAGGATTGTGAATTTTTTAAAAAGTGGCTCTGATGGGTGATGATAATAAATAAAAATAAAATATTAAAACATTTCGGAACGAATTGGTAGAAAAAACGTTTCGGTTAGTCGCAAATATAGGTGGCTACGTAAATGTTGTATTTTCGGAACTTTTTCTTGACCATAAGGTTACATTCAAAGATCAGTTAACAGAGTAATCTCTAATTAGATTCTAGGACGCGTCACTACCTAATAATTTGGAATAAAACTCTGCTCTAGGACATTTATACTAAAAGTGCCAATTAGTGGAATAGAGTTAAGACGAGGGGAGTTATTGGGCTTTGCAATTAGAGCTTGCGTCACTTTATGGCACTAGAAGATCCATCACTAGGCTAAGGGATCATTAACGGGCACTTCAATACTAATTGCACCCTAATTAAAGCTCCACTTGTAAATTCCCAGACACCCCACTTTAAAAAGAACCATAATTAGATTATCACTTATAAATAAATCTGATGTAAATAGATGTAAATTGGGTGTGACATTAATTAATCAAGAAAGCAATAAAGGCAAATTTATAACAATACTAACGAGTTCCCAGCATGCGTTGTAATGCAACTTAAATGAAGTCCCTGCGTGTCCTTTCGCATTCGTCCCCATTCCCCATCCGCCTCCCCTTCCCCTTCCACGTCCTCTCCTCTTCCTCTCCCGTGTTTCCCCTCCACGTTCCCCCACCCCTCTCCCTGGACGTGTCCACAAAAACTCACCAAAATTTCATCTCAATCAGATATTAGTATCTACAGGAAAAAATTTCATAACGCCAGAGATATTTATATATGTGATGGTGAAAAAAAAAAAAATATATATATATATATATATATATATCACCATTTCTAGGGCTTCACTTTCAAACCTAATGTTAATTGATTAAGGACTAAGGGATAAAAGACTGCAACTTCAAAATAGTTGCACAATGATTAGAGCTTCGATAATTAATATAATGCAATTGGAACTCGTGTCACTTCGTGCTTCTACACGGCTAATTGCTGGAGCGACTTAAAGGTCAAAATATGGACCGTTTTTATTTTTCTGCGATTGACAGCGGTTGTGATATCTCTTTTTCTACTTTCGTATATTTGTCTTTATTTTATTTACTCCTGGGCACTTGGCACCAGTCGTAATATTTCGTCTTTTCTCTTGGCTCTGATCGATATTTAAATTCTTAAGGCTTTGCATATGTGTGGTAGGGATGGAAAATTCCTCCCCTACGTCACACAAGCCTTTATAAATTTGGACCCTTATTTCCTCTGATAACTACAGAAAGCTACTTAAGGCTCCCTTGTACTACATACCTTTAGCGATATATGTACTTAACTAATAAATACGTTATTTACGACTTTGAACGTAAATATTTTCGTATTTAGGTTGTAATTAAACTCCATCAAACGTTGTGTAATTTTTTGATTTATGATATAGGACTTTAATTACTTTAAATTTTGTGGTAACCCTCTTGATTCTAAACAGAGTGTTGAATTTCAAACTGTATTGGTCTCTCTCTTGCAAATTTAACCTTAAGTAATTTCTCTAAATGAACTAACTTCCCTTTGACGTTTATTATGATTCCCTACATCCTAATGAATTCATGAATAAGCAATACTAATCGAAACTACACATGACTAATTGAACAGATAATTAAATATAACTCAAATGGTTAAATGTTAGTAAATTTGATTATGATTGTATCTCGTATCTGCTGGGCGCCCCTCCGTTTAGATTCAGCTGCTATAAGGTACATATAAAGATGGATTTAGTAGGTTAATGTAATTAGTTAATTGCATATTTGACGAACTCAGAATAACCCTTTTTCTGGCAAAATTTGGCTCCTGCCTCCATCAAGTAAGCAGGGTGATCAGGAGTCCTCCCAAAATTCGCACAGTCTTTTGGCACGGTTCAATTGATTGATACCTAAGTTATCGCGTCCCAAATGAACCTTCCTTCGCCATCATGCACTGCCTTCAGGTCTTCCCCCGAGCCCAGATACCTCCAAATTCCTACTCCTCCAAAGTTTACTATTTACTTAGGGCGAACCGGTTTCGTCCTATATGCAATCATATACTCACGGGTTTGTGTGGAGTTACGGGTCGTGAATCCTCCCTCCACGTTCAAGAAATGAGACGAGAGTGACCCGACAGGCCTAAAGCACTAATTATAAGTGAGTTCGTTTCATTCAATGAACAGTACATAAAAAGATATATATGTAAACATACGTTTTGGGAAGGTTTATAACTCGCAATACGAAACTACTTGCAACGCATCCCGAGCTCGGATCTCGCCCATCAAATTCTGCGAAATTTTCAGATTGATACCGAATACATACGTAAGAATAGTGGGTGATATAAATACATATTCGTACATTAAGATCTTATCTGGCGATGTGTTCTGGAGATTCGCCATAACTCCAAGCTTTTGTTTGGTTTTGTTGACGGTTTTGTTTGAGAGATCCGCCATCTCTATGGTTTGATTTTGTTATAGAAGCGACCACTGCCTTCTATTGGTTGAACTGTATTTTTTTTTTTTTTTCTTTCCCTCCCCTCCAATGTTCAACTTTTGATAAATTCTTGCTATCCCGTGATTCTCAATTGAAGCATGTAAATCCTCATTACCCCTTATTAAGCTATCCCGTGATTTTTCAACTGTTTCATGTAAGTCTTCAATACCCCCTTTTGAACTGCTATAATAAATCTGTTAATTTTCAATTGCTTAGGTCTGTAGATACCTCTTTACGTTCAAATTAAAAATAGTGTTTAAATTTTTTTTTTCTTTTTGTTCCTAATAATTGCGCAATATAATAATTTTATCCCGTTCCTAGAAGTTAATACCTAAGTACGATATCCACTAATCAAGGTCATTTTTTTTTTCTTTTTACTGTATTCGAACTAGTGTCCCAGTGACCGAATTATTTTGTAAACAATTTGAGCTTTGTAAACATTCTCTACGGCCTCGTGACCTAGATTCAAGCGTATGAGGTATGTTTACTTTAGATATTCCGGAGACGTGTGAGATGACTCTAAAATTTTCTTTGTTTGATAATGATGTACTTAGCGCAATTGTCTAGTCTGATACCCGATTACGTATACATATTTATTCATTTATATATACTTTGTCTCAATAAATAATTTATAATATGGATATGTACATACATAAATTTTATGATTGAAATAATTTCTAATATCATAACTTATTTCAAATGCTCTGGATTTTCTGAAATTATATTAATACATACATAACATTAAATATAAAATATTGATTTGTAAATTTATCACACATAACTACTTTTAATAGTTATTGATGAATTCAGAGGTAGGAATCGATACCCTTTTACTCTTTTTATATAAGTGTTTTTCTTTTTGATTAAAATTTTTCTTGGGAACAATAAATTACATATATATATGTTTATATACATACATATATAAATATATAAAATATACTTATTATACTTATAATATTTTAATATAGTTACATATCACATATTAAGAGAGTAATATCTTGGTCAAATAATTAATCCAAATACCAATGTTTGCTGCATTCCGCTATCTCCTTGGAATCTGTAAAATTTTATAACGGAAAAGACTTACCCCTACCAAGGTTTTTCCGACCGGGAAATACACGGTGACCTTGCTGCAATTTTCCTAAATTAATTTTTATTTTCCTAAATTTAATTAAATCTTTTTGACTTCAATTTTTTTTTTTTTCATTTAATCTAATTAATTAAAATGATGCATGAACTCTATCGTTCTAAACTGTATTTTATCTCAAAACTCGGTGGTTAGATAACACTTTAAATGATAGTTACTTCACGATTAATTTAGAGATGGTAAATTGTTGTTAAATTAAATTTTTATCCCTCCGAAATTTTATGTATTAATAAAATATTATTTTGTTTTATTATTATTATTTAAGATGATTAATTTAAATATTTATTATTTGTTAGAACACTTTCACTTAGATTGAACACACGTATTTAATTATAACTTCTTCACGCTAAATTATCACATCACTTCAGTTATTTATTGCACTAATATTAAACGCGAAATTTCTAAGTTTAAAAATACGATATTAAGTGATTATAAAATCCGAATTTTCCACTAAAACAAATTGTATTTATCACGAGCACTTTTATTTTTCACAAGTAATTAATGCGTTGGCTTTATTTTTATTTTTCACTGACTCTAACTGCAAAGTATTTTTTTTTGTAGATCACTGACTAGAATGTGAAATTTTTCTAAGTATCAAAATAATTATCACTTAGAATTTTTCAAATTTAAATCACCCACCGTTTCGTCACGTTCCGCGAAGTTACAAACTTTTCGACCACGACCGTAGACTGTCCTCAACTGGCATTTGTCTAGACTTTTATACCCCTCTCAGGTCCAAAAGATCGTATCTGAATCTCCTATAATAAACCAATCTAATTACTATCAACTCGTAATTTCTTGAAACCTCTCCATTATTGTCGAATGCGGTCTCTTAGTACCTTCCGTGTTTGATACTTTAAATTCTGTCTCGTACTTCCATACTTACAAGATCCGGATTTAGTAAGATCCATGTTTAATGGCCCAACTTCCTTTGTCCTGGTGTTCATACAAAATTAGCTTGAATTTAATAATTTTAAAGTTCTATTTTCATCTATTCCGTAACATGTCCGTGCGTACGACATCTACCATATGTTCCAAATCTGTCCCCAAATTCGCCTATCAGAGATATCTTCATGTCGAAGTCTTTCTCGCAAATTGTTCATTTTTATTATTTTTCCTCGAGTTTTTCTGTATTCTATATGAACCTTTCCATTTAAAACCGAATTTTCTCTATTTACGTCGTATATTTGAATTTTCCATTTTTTTCTCGAATTTTCTTTTATTCACGACACTCTTTCCATGAATTTCCTTATTTATTCTTACGCTATTGTTCATATCTCTATAGATTTTTATATTTCAAGCCGTATTTATTTTATTCACTGTTAATCTAAGATTTCTTTTGTTTTTCTCTGTCGTATCTCCTTTCCCCTCACTTCCCTGTACTTCCCTGATATAACCATATCGTTTTTTGATGTTTGCTGCCTCTTGGAAAATTTCATTTTCTATTTGTTATTAATAAATATATCATTTTTAACATTTTTATAGGAGATACCCCCACTTCGGCCCTTAAATTCCTGTCATTTTTATTGCTTCATAGAGATCGTCCCCCAAATTTTGTCCCGTTCTTACGCAAAATCCCATAAACCATATGCCTTGACAGTTGTATACATTAACTCCTGTACCCACCTGGCAATAAATCCTTTTTTATTTCAGTGTCGTTAACTTTTATGAGAATTCTTTAACGTAAATATTTCATAAGACCCATGATAATTTTTATTACCTTTTTAACGGCTAATCGTCCTTATCTAAACAATTTTCATGTTCGAATATTCCTTGTTTATCACAACAAAATACATCTGAAATCGGCAACCATTGTAATGCCTCATCTTTATCTGCAATCGCGTACTATGTTACTCTATAAACTCCATTTTAATTACGTAAAATGACTCCTTTTCCTGAGTTTTTCTATCGCAATGTTTTCAGCATTTTCCACTCCCCTCCGTACTGCACTCTATTTTCTCTTCTAACACTTGTTACTGCTCTAGACATCTGAAATATACCCTCGCCTATTCTTTAAAACTCTCATTTTTTTTTGACGTTTCCTCCCTAAATCTTTCATCGTAATATCCTAGCTCCGTCTAGAATTGATAACAATAATTTTCCATTGTTTTTTCAACATTTCCATTTCCTCTAGCACGTTTCCCTCGAATCGATCATCTCCGGTCGTCACAACAATCGTATTATAGATGGAAATCTCCCTAATACCTTACAACACGTTTTCGTCACTTGCTATGCAATTTTTCACTTAAACTTTTCCATCGTGTTTACGTGTATCCTTTTTTCCGCACCTGATATGCTTTAATGCGTTCGAGAACTAGGGTTTCTGATCCCTGGAATGTACCGGTTAACCAAAACATTTCTTGGGGTCATCGTTCTTTTGTCCCTGAACAGATTATTTCTTCCCATGGAGTTTATTCACCTCTCGGTTTGGTGGGAACGTCAAACTCATTAATTACATTCTTAATTGCTAAGTCCAAAGGTCGTTCCTTTGTTCTAAAAATGGGCTCGGCCCTCTTCCCGTTGATAGGCTGAATTGGTTTTTAATCGCTTTTGCTGCAATTCAATTGGCTGTCAATATATCACGGGCTAAGTATATTGGGGGGGTCCCTGTTTCTGATTATTTGTTGATACCATCTGTGATCCTTTCATCAATACTCGTCTCACTTTGTCTAATTATAGATCCCTACCGTAAATATGAATTCACTTTACTCTAATCCGATAGATGTCGTAGACGTGTCCGTTTTATAAGTAATTGATATTTTCTTTTTAAATTAAAGTGGGAAGCTACGATATTTTCTAATTTTCACTGTTGATCAATGCAATTCATCACAGTTCCCTCCTCTGAACTCAATTTGCTGTGGCTAACGTTGTATTTTATTTTAATGTCCTCTTCTTTTTTTTTTTTTTTTTTTTTTTTTTTTTTTTTTTTTTTTTTTTTTTTTTTTTTTTTCGTTAGACACCGAAATTGTGTTCAAATTTAGACTAGCTATCTTCCCCTCCTCATTTGGTTATCCCCTATCTCTACTCCGTGTCATATTACTTCCTATCTCCCCCTCCTCATTTTGTTATCCCCTATCTTTTTTCCGTATCCTATTACTTCCTATCTCCCCCTCCTCATTCTGTTATCCCCTATCTCTTTTCCGTATCCTATTACTTCCTATCTCCCCCTCCTCATTCTGTTATCCCCTATCTCTTTTCCGTATCCTATTACTTCCTATCTCCCCCTCCTCATTCTGTTCGGATTGTTAACAATCTTGAATTTGAATCTCATTGTATTCTTTATTTTCTTTTCGCGTAGATTTTACTTTATGAAATTTTCTTTAATTTTGATAGATTCAAAATTAATTTCTTTTTGCTGGAACACGCCCCTCGACTCGCGTGTTTTGGTGGTCCCCAACCAAATTGGACTAAGACCTCCCTTACAATGATTTAAGTAAAGATTGTTTACAATCTCGCGGCCTTTCGAACAACTGAAAAGCGGGTGGTCTCTTGGTGTGTAATTAATTGTTTTTTGTTTTGTAAGTATGAATATTTTTTGTGAAATGTGGGTTTTCGCACGACCTCACCCAATCCGACAATCAGTGGTATACATGTTTCATATAAATTTTCCAGCATTTTTTTTTCTTTATTTATTTAAGCTTTATTTTATAATTCTTAATTTCTAATTGTAATTTCTTAATTCATCCAAAGTTGTTCTAGCCTAAGTGTTGTCCACTCTAATATTTAAATTTTTATAAATGTTCTTTATTATCCTCAAATTGGTTCAGCGTTCCTTTTTTCCTTTTTTTTTTTCGAAATCTAAAATATTTATACCTTAATTCAAATGTTACCTTTTTATCTCTATACTTAATGTCTACCCTATATCTATAGATAAACTTTCTTATTTCAATATTTCAAAAAAAAATCCCTAAGCATTGTTTATTTTTTTTTCAAAATGTCCCTTTTGTGTGCCATATAATATCTCTAATTCTCCCCTTTTGAGTGTTCTTACTTATCTAACATTTTTTTTTTTTTTTCTCACTAACACATAAAAAAAGGTCAATTTTTTTTTTTTTTTTTTTTCCCACTAGAAAATCAAAATTAACGAATTTATTTGCCTTACTCTATTTCAATAATTGAATATGATTGTCGCTTATTAAGAACTTGTCCGCTCACCCTCAAAGACTTGACGACGATCCGCCCCTCGCAAGCAATCTGATAATCTAATATTTTAGTAATTTTCTTTCTTCCCCCTCCCCAATTATAATGTATCCTAACATATTTTTATTTGTATTTCTCAATCGTTTATTTATTTATTAACATTTACAAATATTTGTAAACTTCGCACTCTATCCGTTGATTTCCACTAACTGTAAACCTGATTTTTGTTTCTTATTACTTGTGTAATATCTAGCTAAATGTAAAGCGCTATAATCTCCTTTTATCTCCCGAGTTACCGGATCAATTAGGGTATATGTGTTACTGTAAACTACTGAACCGATGACGTACGGTCCTTCGTAAATTAAACCGAATTTCTTGATCTGTTTGCGCAAAAAACTTGATTGTGTAATCTTTTTCAACTTGACCATGGTTCCGATTTCATAGGTAACTAGTCTTTTATTGAGATTATAATATTTTTGTCGATTTGTAGCGCTTTTCTCCAAATTCTTTTGAGCTGTTAACCTAATTTCATCTATTGTTTTCGTAGGTTTTCCACACCCTTGAGTATACTTGTCTAAACTATAAGTTGGCGATTTCCCGAAAGCTATTTCATTTGGTGAAAATCCTGTTGAACAATGTATTGAGTTATTGTAGGTCTGCTCTATTTCTTTAAGAAAAGCTGCCCATTTTGTATGTTTCTCGTGACAGTAAATACGAAAAATTCTTCCTAGTTCTTTATTTACGCGTTCAGTTATATTCGGTCCAGGATTTCGCACTGAAGTATGTACGATTCTTATGCCCATCCTATTCATGTGGCTTTCCCATTTTTTTGATGTAAATTGAGATCCGTTGTCAGTTAACAAAGCATCTATTTGTATGGTTTTATTAAAATCCTCTACACAATTTAACACGGTCTTAGTACTTGCTATCCTTAATTTATATAATTTTACAAATCTGCTGAAGGAATCTTGGATCACAAATATGTATTTCACGCCTCCCACTCCTCTCGGTAATGGTCCGTATAGATCTGCCATAGCCAATTGTCCTACTTCTTTGGTCATAATTGATTTACTCGGCCCTACAGTTGGTCGAATTTCGCGCTTCGCCAGCTGACAAAGGTGACATTCTCTTACTATGCGCTTTATATCTTGATTCATACCCGGCCAGTAATACCTGTCTCCCATAGCTGATCCTGTTTTAAAAATTCCCCCATGCCCAATTTCTAAATGTATCATTTTTATTAGCTCTTCAGTCAACTCCTGGGGTACTGCTAACACCGTTTTGTTTAGTCCTGTGGTGTAATACAAAGTCTTACCTATTTTTTTGTAATTTTTTAAATACTTATTTACTCTTTTTGTTGGTGGTCCGAATTTTCCCTTGCGCAAATACCCGAAAATTTCTCCCAAAAATGTGTCCTGCTTCTGTAGCTCCGTTATATTTTCTAAGTGTTTTCGAATTTGTTGTCTACCTTTAACCGCAAAAGCTGCTATTTCTGGACATGTGTTTTTCTCCTCCTGAACGTTTTCCGCATCACAAGAGTAACGAGATAAAATGTCAGGTCCTATATTTTCTTTTCCTTTAACGTACTCTACAGTGAAGTTAAATTGATTTAAATACAAAATCCACCGAGTCAGGCGACCACTGTACATCTTCCAGCTCTTCAAAAACGTCAGTGCTTGATGATCTGTTCTAATTATCAAATGTACTCCTCTTAAATATGTCTCAAACTTATGTAAAGCATATATTATCGCCCACAACTCTTGTTCTGATGTGGTCCATTTTAACTCCGGTCCCCTTAAAGCTTTGCTAATAAATCCAATAACGTGGTGATTTCCTTCGGCATCTAGCTGGTATAGCTCCCCCCCTATTGCGAATCCCGAACTGTCTGTCTGTAGGTAGTATGTACTATTTGGATCATGATGGTGTAAAATAACTGTCTCTAAAAATAATGTTTTCACCTTCTCGAATGCACGCTGTTCTGAGTCACCCCACCTCCAAGTTCTATTTTTCTGAAGTAAATCACATAAAACTCGTGTTGATTCCCCATATTTATTCGCGAATCTACGGTAATAATTGCAAAGTCCAAGGAAAGCTCTAACTTGTTTGATTTTCTTGGGTACCGGAAAATTTTTAATCGCGTCTATTTTTTCCGGATCCATCTGAACTCCCAAAGGCGTTATAATGTGTCCTAACATACGCACTTCGGTGAATAAAAATTGACATTTTTCGAGTTTACAAGTCATGTTAACTGCCTCTAACCTCTCAAGTACCGCGCCTACATGTTCAAAATGATCTTCTTGGCTCCCACACGTATATATTATTAAATCATCCAAGTAATTAGCGCAGAATTCTCTCAGTCCTGGTCCTAGGATTTTGTCAATTCCCCTTGAAAAACTCCCAACTGATGTCTTTAACCCCTGCGGTAATACCTTGTATACATATGATTTTCCATTGTATACAAACCCTGTATATTTGCGACTTTCTGGACTGATAGGTATCTGAAAATAAGCTGAATTGAGATCTATCGTGGTGATGAATTTTACGCCATGAAAACGCTGTATTATCTCAGAAGTTAAAGGTGGTTTCTCTACTTCGGCAATCATTCTAGTATTTAAAAACCTAGCATCCAAAAGTATCCTGACTGTTCCGTCCTTTTTTAAAGTAAATGTTAGAGGACTAGAAAACTGTGTGGCCTCTCTACTGATGATTCCGAGTAACTCCAATTCTCTAATTTTTTCGTCAACTTTATCTCTATAAGCAAAAGGTACAGGATAAGATCGCTTAACGAAGGGCGTCTCGTCCGTCATCTTTATTTCGTGAGTGTATAAAGTTGTGAGACCCGGTCTGTCTCTAAATACATTTTTATGTTTGGTTAAAATCTTTTCCAACCCTTCTTTTCCTTTTAAATTCAAATCTAGCCCGGACACAAATGTCGTTATTCTACGCTCGAGACACGCCGTATTATTTTTTTCGGGGTTTACTTCAATACTAATTAATTTTCCACTTGCGCAATTTTGACCGCTAATCTCTCCTTTAGATTTCCTATAAGTTATCGATGAATTTACCAACTCTATATCCTTTTTACCATTTTCTGTTTTTATTTTTAACTTTCTATTTTCGCCACACTTAAATTCAGCTATATATTCGTCTAACCAATTGATTCCTAATATAATGGGCCTGATCAACTTGGGTATTATTAAACATGGCGTATTTATCGTAACATTTTCAAATCGCAGTGGTACCAAAACCAATCTAGATATCCTCTGACTTTTGTGTCCTACGGCTACCCTGATCTGAATAGCTGTTACAGGCATAATCGGATAAAGTGTTTGATCATTTAAATAATTTTCGTAGAATTCTTGTGCTATACACGTGATCTGACTTCCGGTGTCTATTAAACAATGAACTTTCGTGTTATCTATATGTGCTTTGGCTTCCGGTAATGACGGTAAAGTGCTACCCTTTTCTACTTCCTCATAATCTCGGTCCTCAAAAATGTTGTTAAACCCCCTAACTTCCCTACCCACTTTTTCTTCAATCATTTCCAATTTATTCCATTCATCAGTTATTTGTTGTAGTAAATTGACGCATCCTTCCACACGCATTTCCTCCTCCGTTCTCGTTTCTTCCGCTCCATCCTTTCGTCTCCTTACATTCCGTTCAGCTTTTACCGGGGCAGTCATCCCTTGTTCACTTTTCCCCAATCCTTTCGTTGGATTCCATCCCCACTTCAGCATAATCTTCAATGCAGTGCTGTGTCTTGGTGCCGGCGTCCCTCTTCCTGTGTGAGTCGTATCCATCAGGACTAATGAATCAACCCCCGTCCGTTTCCCGAGTTGGCTGCGACCACTAGCTCCTTCCCGGTTGTAGTTATTGTAGAATTTTCTTTTGGTGAACTGTTAACTTCGGTGCACTTGCTGCAACTAGCGTTTTCGCCCACACTTTCAATTGCGTGTATCCTCCTTTTTATGGCGCGGTAACGGTCACGGTATTTGTCCTTCTTGCTGGATTCCTCCCCACTCCTCTTCTTCATGTTCCGTTCTTCTGGTGTACATACCATTGTATCTAGTTTTCGTAGAAACTCAGCGGCGACAATCTCATCTCCTGATTGCCCCGAAAACCATAGCGATTGAATTTCCTTCGGATAATGTCTCATAATTTCGTCAACTATGCCCAACGGTGTGTCAGTAATCTTTAAAGCCTTCGCTAACTCCCAATAGTTTGCGAAATGAGTGAGCATGGATATATTTTTCTTGGCATCATATACCCCTTCTGCAAGACGACGGCGAACTTCATTTTTCTTTATGTCTCCCCAATAGGTAGCTAAAAAATCTCGTTCGAAATCTAACATAGTCTCCCATCGTTTATTGTACAATTTTGCCCACGATTTAGCTTCCCCTTTCAAATTTTCCCGTACGACGACTAATGGATCCGTTCGTTTCACTTTTCTAGTGTATTCTTTTAAATCTTCCAGGAAACTAATGGGATTTTGATTTCCACTGGAGAATGATGGTCGTTCCTGCTGTGGTAACATTTCCACTACTTGGAGAACGCTTTTCGGCGCACTATCCTCTCCTATCACCGCCACTGTTGCTGGGCTTTCCAATTGTTTCTCGAGTTCTTGCATCTTATTGACGAGCGGTGCCAAAGCTGCCTGAATTATTGTAGTTATATCTCCTATGTTTATTGTTGAAGTCTCGGTTGTGACATTTTCCCCGATTGCTGTCACTAAAGCCTGGGCTCGCCTACTTGTTCCACGTTTCCCAACCATTTTCTTTATTTTCCGAGTGTCGCCCGGTTAATGTTTATATTTTATCTTATTAAGCGACAACCTTATAATCTCTATTTTAGTTTCCTAAATTACCTTATGTAAATTATGTTGCCTTCCTTATTCTATTTATTTACTTATTTTTTTTTTTTTTTTTCAATTTTCTCGTTTTTCTATATTTTTTATTTTATTTTTTTATTTTTCCTTTTACTTCGTTAACTTTTCTTGTTCCTTTTCCTCGGGTTTTTCCTGTAACATACCATGTGTGAGTCTCTCTTCACACTCTCGCTTATTTTCGCCCTGTTCCTCCGATTTTGTGTCGGTCTCCCCCTCTGGCTGAACGACTTCTATCATATCCTCGACTCGTAACTTAGACCTCTTTGAACGTCTAAATATCTCCCGTAATTCATCTCCCAACGGTATTTCTTTAGCTTCTAATTCCGTCGCATCCACTTTCCTTTTTTCCGCCATTTTTTGTTTAAAATTTTTAATGAATTTAACTCAATACCAACTATTTATTATAAATATACCTATATATATTTATAATTTATTTTATTTTATTTTATTTTTATTTTTATTTATTTATTTTTTTTTTTTGGAACCTGTCCCCCTATAAAACACAATATTTTTAATTATTTATTTGTTTGCATGATGATTGTAACCCAAATTAGATCAACTCTACCATCACTCTTCATTTCAAATGAATGTAGGTAATTGCAAAAAAAACGGAATGAATATTGTTACTCCAATGTTAATGAATATCCCGTGATTTTCGTTCAACCAATAATTACTCATTGTTTAGAATGCCAACCATTCCTTCAAGTTCCGCAATACCTACGATATTTTCGCAAAATCTATTTAGAGTTCGCAATACCTATCTTGATGTTATTTCGTCAAATCCCCTCCTTTTTTGGTCCGAATGATCAAATGTTCCCTTAAATAGGTATATACCTATAAAACATTCGCCTGTGATATTAAAGTTCTCAACTCGACACTATCCCCAATCAAATATTTTATGTTATTTTTATTTTATGTTCCTTATCTTTTATGTTATGACTTTTTATGTGATAATCCTCACATACAAACCCACAACATTAACTATAAACAAAGGGTCACTTTATGTAGGTAAGTTCCCCCGTTTTTATCTGTAAAGTCTGTTTATTTTTTCCGTAACCGAGTGTTGATATCATTTTCGAGTTTGTTTATTCTACAATCTCTTATAACGATACGCGTTACCCCCGATGTCGCCTACTTCAAAATTTTCGATGTTTTGTTATCACTTTCGATGCTTAGGTTATCAATCTTTCGATGCTTACAAACACCGAGGTATCTCGTATCAGATTGTTTACATTACGATCATTAACATTCTGGATTCAGGAATGTCAATACCATTATTCTGTCAATTTATGGCCTGCCTTGAATAAACTGTTTACGCTTGTATCTGACCTACATTCTTTGTTACGATATTTATAATCTCATAAGCAATCAACAAATTCATGGTCACTTGATTTAAACTTTATATCGACACTTTTATAAATTATTTTAAAACATGTAGAGTTTATTCGTTAACACTTTTTTTTTTTTTTTTTTTTTTTTTTTAAATGTATTGTTTATTTATTTATTTATATATTTTTTTCGTGTTTATTTAACGGCGCACTGTTCTGATTTTTATTTTATTTTTATTATCACTTCATTTAACATAACGTCCTACTTATTATTATTATTATTTTTTTTTTTCACTTTTTTTTTTTTGCAATAGATTGACCAATAAAAGTTTTTTTTTTTTTTTTTCTAAAACAACTTGTAAAACTCTGATCTCCTTTCTGATTCTACTTTCGTATATTTGTCTTTATTTTATTTACTCCTGGGCACTTGGCACCAGTCGTAATATTTCGTCTTTTCTCTTGGCTCTGATCGATATTTAAATTCTTAAGGCTTTGCATATGTGTGGTAGGGATGGAAAATTCCTCCCCTACGTCACACAAGCCTTTATAAATTTGGACCCTTATTTCCTCTGATAACTACAGAAAGCTACTTAAGGCTCCCTTGTACTACATACCTTTAGCGATATATGTACTTAACTAATAAATACGTTATTTACGACTTTGAACGTAAATATTTTCGTATTTAGGTTGTAATTAAACTCCATCAAACGTTGTGTAATTTTTTGATTTATGATATAGGACTTTAATTACTTTAAATTTTGTGGTAACCCTCTTGATTCTAAACAGAGTGTTGAATTTCAAACTGTATTGGTCTCTCTCTTGCAAATTTAACCTTAAGTAATTTCTCTAAATGAACTAACTTCCCTTTGACGTTTATTATGATTCCCTACATCCTAATGAATTCATGAATAAGCAATACTAATCGAAACTACACATGACTAATTGAACAGATAATTAAATATAACTCAAATGGTTAAATGTTAGTAAATTTGATTATGATTGTATCTCGTATCTGCTGGGCGCCCCTCCGTTTAGATTCAGCTGCTATAAGGTACATATAAAGATGGATTTAGTAGGTTAATGTAATTAGTTAATTGCATATTTGACGAACTCAGAATAACCCTTTTTCTGGCAAAATTTGGCTCCTGCCTCCATCAAGTAAGCAGGGTGATCAGGAGTCCTCCCAAAATTCGCACAGTCTTTTGGCACGGTTCAATTGATTGATACCTAAGTTATCGCGTCCCAAATGAACCTTCCTTCGCCATCATGCACTGCCTTCAGGTCTTCCCCCGAGCCCAGATACCTCCAAATTCCTACTCCTCCAAAGTTTACTATTTACTTAGGGCGAACCGGTTTCGTCCTATATGCAATCATATACTCACGGGTTTGTGTGGAGTTACGGGTCGTGAATCCTCCCTCCACGTTCAAGAAATGAGACGAGAGTGACCCGACAGGCCTAAAGCACTAATTATAAGTGAGTTCGTTTCATTCAATGAACAGTACATAAAAAGATATATATGTAAACATACGTTTTGGGAAGGTTTATAACTCGCAATACGAAACTACTTGCAACGCATCCCGAGCTCGGATCTCGCCCATCAAATTCTGCGAAATTTTCAGATTGATACCGAATACATACGTAAGAATAGTGGGTGATATAAATACATATTCGTACATTAAGATCTTATCTGGCGATGTGTTCTGGAGATTCGCCATAACTCCAAGCTTTTGTTTGGTTTTGTTGACGGTTTTGTTTGAGAGATCCGCCATCTCTATGGTTTGATTTTGTTATAGAAGCGACCACTGCCTTCTATTGGTTGAACTGTATTTTTTTTTTTTTTCTTTCCCTCCCCTCCAATGTTCAACTTTTGATAAATTCTTGCTATCCCGTGATTCTCAATTGAAGCATGTAAATCCTCATTACCCCTTATTAAGCTATCCCGTGATTTTTCAACTGTTTCATGTAAGTCTTCAATACCCCCTTTTGAACTGCTATAATAAATCTGTTAATTTTCAATTGCTTAGGTCTGTAGATACCTCTTTACGTTCAAATTAAAAATAGTGTTTAAATTTTTTTTTCTTTTTGTTCCTAATAATTGCGCAATATAATAATTTTATCCCGTTCCTAGAAGTTAATACCTAAGTACGATATCCACTAATCAAGGTCATTTTTTTTCTTTTTACTGTATTCGAACTAGTGTCCCAGTGACCGAATTATTTTGTAAACAATTTGAGCTTTGTAAACATTCTCTACGGCCTCGTGACCTAGATTCAAGCGTATGAGGTATGTTTACTTTAGACATTCCGGAGACGTGTGAGATGACTCTAAAATTTTCTTTGTTTGATAATGATGTACTTAGCGCAATTGTCTAGTCTGATACCCGATTACGTATACATATTTATTCATTTATATATACTTTGTCTCAATAAATAATTTATAATATGGATATGTACATACATAAATTTTATGATTGAAATAATTTCTAATATCATAACTTATTTCAAATGCTCTGGATTTTCTGAAATTATATTAATACATACATAACATTAAATATAAAATATTGATTTGTAAATTTATCACACATAACTACTTTTAATAGTTATTGATGAATTCAGAGGTAGGAATCGATACCCTTTTCCTCTTTTTATATAAGTGTTTTTCTTTTTGATTAAAATTTTTCTTGGGAACAATAAATTACATATATATATGTTTATATACAAACATATATAAATATATAAAATATACTTATTATACTTATAATATTTTAATATAGTTACATATCACATATTAAGAGAGTAATATCTTGGTCAAATAATTAATCCAAATACCAATGTTTGCTGCATTCCGCTATCTCCTTGGAATCTGTAAAATTTTATAACGGAAAAGACTTACCCCTACCAAGGTTTTTCCGACCGGGAAATAAACGGTGACCTTGCTGCAATTTTCCTAAATTAATTTTTATTTTCCTAAATTTAATTAAATCTTTTTGACTTCAATTTTTTTTTTTTTCATTTAATCTAATTAATTAAAATGATGCATGAACTCTATCGTTCTAAACTGTATTTTATCTCAAAACTCGGTGGTTAGATAACACTTTAAATGATAGTTACTTCACGATTAATTTAGAGATGGTAAATTGTTGTTAAATTAAATTTTTATCCCTCCGAAATTTTATGTATTAATAAAATATTATTTTGTTTTATTATTATTATTTAAGATGATTAATTTAAATATTTATTATTTGTTAGAACACTTTCACTTAGATTGAACACACGTATTTAATTATAACTTCTTCACGCTAAATTATCACATCACTTCAGTTATTTATTGCACTAATATTAAACGCGAAATTTCTAAGTTTAAAAATACGATATTAAGTGATTATAAAATCCGAATTTTCCACTAAAACAAATTGTATTTATCACGAGCACTTTTATTTTTCACAAGTAATTAATGCGTTGGCTTTATTTTTATTTTTCACTGACTCTAACTGCAAAGTATTTTTTTTTGTAGATCACTGACTAGAATGTGAAATTTTTCTAAGTATCAAAATAATTATCACTTAGAATTTTTCAAATTTAAATCACCCACCGTTTCGTCACGTTCCGCGAAGTTACAAACTTTTCGACCACGACCGTAGACTGTCCTCAACTGGCATTTGTCTAGACTTTTATACCCCTCTCAGGTCCAAAAGATCGTATCTGAATCTCCTATAATAAACCAATCTAATTACTATCAACTCGTAATTTCTTGAAACCTCTCCATTATTGTCGAATGCGGTCTCTTAGTACCTTCCGTGTTTGATACTTTAAATTCTGTCTCGTACTTCCATACTTACAAGATCCGGATTTAGTAAGATCCATGTTTAATGGCCCAACTTCCTTTGTCCTGGTGTTCATACAAAATTAGCTTGAATTTAATAATTTTAAAGTTCTATTTTCATCTATTCCGTAACATGTCCGTGCGTACGGCATCTACCATATGTTCCAAATCTGTCCCCAAATTCGCCTATCAGAGATATCTTCATGTCGAAGTCTTTCTCGCAAATTGTTCATTTTTATTTTATTATTTTTCCTCGAGTTTTTCTGTATTCTATATGAACCTTTCCATTTAAAACCGAATTTTCTCTATTTACGTCGTATATTTGAATTTTCCATTTTTTTCTCGAATTTTCTTTTATTCACGACACTCTTTCCATGAATTTCCTTATTTATTCTTACGCTATTGTTCATATCTCTATAAATTTTTATATTTCAAGCCGTATTTATTTTATTCACTGTTAATCTAAGATTTCTTTTGTTTTTCTCTGTCGTATCTCCTTTCCCCTCACTTCCCTGTACTTCCCTGATATAACCATATCGTTTTTTGATGTTTGCTGCCTCTTGGAAAATTTCATTTTCTATTTGTTATTAATAAATATATCATTTTTAACATTTTTATAGGAGATACCCCCACTTCGGCCCTTAAATTCCTGTCATTTTTATTCTTCTTCTTCTTCTTTCGTATGGTGGGGGGTCAGAGGGGGACATCTAGGTCTGCGAGCCAGTCTAGGGCCTCAGGCGTTGCCCTGTGGACCTCATCAATCCCGCCGGGGAATGAATGGAGCGGGCATTCGTTGACCACATGTTCGGTGGTCTGCACCGCACCGCATTCACACGTCGCCGACTCTTTAAGGCCCCATCTATGCATCATATGAGCACAACGGCTATGGGAGCACCTTATCCTATTGATGGCAGTCCAGAGTTTGCGAGGCAATGAGAACCCAGGCTGTCTCTCAGTGGGGTCTTGCACGAGATAGATAGATTTTTAGTCATTTTTATTGCTTCATAGAGATCGTCCCCCAAATTTTGTCCCGTTCTTACGCAAAATCCCATAAACCATATGCCTTGACAGTTGTATACATTAACTCCTGTACCCACCTGGCAATAAATCCTTTTTTATTTCAGTGTCGTTAACTTTTATGAGAATTCTTTAACGTAAATATTTCATAAGACCCATGATAATTTTTATTACCTTTTTAACGGCTAATCGTCCTTATCTAAACAATTTTCATGTTCGAATATTCCTTGTTTATCACAACAAAATACATCTGAAATCGGCAACCATTGTAATGCCTCATCTTTATCTGCAATCGCGTACTATGTTACTCTATAAACTCCATTTTAATTACGTAAAATGACTCTTTTTCCTGAGTTTTTCTATCGCAATGTTTTCAGCATTTTCCACTCCCCTCCGTACTGCACTCTATTTTCTCTTCTAACACTTGTTACTGCTCTAGACATCTGAAATATACCCTCGCCTATTCTTTAAAACTCTCATTTTTTTTTGACGTTTCCTCCCTAAATCTTTCATCGTAATATCCTAGCTCCGTCTAGAATTGATAACAATAATTTTCCATTGTTTTTTCAACATTTCCATTTCCTCTAGCACGTTTCCCTCGAATCGATCATCTCCGGTCGTCACAACAATCGTATTATAGATGGAAATCTCCCTAACACCTTACAACACGTTTTCGTCACTTGCTATGCAATTTTTCACTTAAACTTTTCCATCGTGTTTACGTGTATCCTTTTTTCCGCACCTGATATGCTTTAATGCGTTCGAGAACTAGGGTTTCTGATCCCTGGAATGTACCGGTTAACCAAAACATTTCTTGGGGTCATCGTTCTTTTGTCCCTGAACAGATTATTTCTTCCCATGGAGTTTATTCACCTCTCGGTTTGGTGGGAACGTCAAACTCATTAATTACATTCTTAATTGCTAAGTCCAAAGGTCGTTCCTTTGTTCTAAAAATGGGCTCGGCCCTCTTCCCGTTGATAGGCTGAATTGGTTTTTAATCGCTTTTGCTGCAATTCAATTGGCTGTCAATATATCACGGGCTAAGTATATTGGGGGGTCCCTGTTTCTGATTATTTGTTGATACCATCTGTGATCCTTTCATCAATACTCGTCTCACTTTGTCTAATTATAGATCCCTACCGTAAATATGAATTCACTTTACTCTAATCCGATAGATGTCGTAGACGTGTCCGTTTTATAAGTAATTGATATTTTCTTTTTAAATTAAAGTGGGAAGCTACGATATTTTCTAATTTTCACTGTTGATCAATGCAATTCATCACACGGTCCAAAATTGAACCACATTTTTTCACCAAAGTTTTTGGACCAAAGTTTACGATTTTATAATTTTCTTTTTACAAATCCTGCAAATATGTGATAATCGATAAAAGATAGGTGAATTCATTGGCTGTATAGAACTATATCAGTTTGTATGTCTCCATATTAAAATTCGGAGGTATAGTTTTTTTAATGTGGGCGGAAAATATTCATCTCATCTCCAAAAATCATGAGCAATCGGAGAAAAAAGTTTTAAATCGGGCGGGGGATTATTTACGTCAACCAAAATATACTTGTAATGTAATAATTACGTCAACCAAAATATACTTGTAATGTAATAATTACTTAGAGTTTCAAGAATAATTCTTTTGCAATAAAGCTTTCCCAGTTCTGATGGTCCTTTTTCTACTTTTTGTCTACAAGATCATTAAAACAGCATCGGTAATAAATGCACTGAAATTAACCGCTTTGAGATAACATTTTTAAGCATTTCATGCAAAGTACAACTTTACGGGTTTTGGACAACTCAGATTATTTATGCATTAAACCGCTTACTCGTTAATACGGAAAACTTTTTATCCAAACAGTTAGATTTAGCTTTAATATTACGAAAAGTGAGTATTTATGTCGGGGGAGACCAAAAAACATGCAAAAAATATGCATTTAACATTTTAATTTTGTTAAAATTAATTCACTCGCACGGTAACGCCATGTTTATTCATCGTTTTTATTTTAACATTTCATCAATGCTGCCAATCATAGAAAAAATATTTTTGCGTAAAACAAAGTGAATGCATCATTGACAAGTTTGTACCAGTATTTATAACAGTAGAACATGGAAAGAAATGTATTAAAATAATTACACAAACCCGCTAGACGCTAGACAAACCCTGCGTAGCCAAACAAACCATTCAAAACCTGGGATGTTTTTTAAAAGCATGATGAAAAGCGAGTTTATTTTAGAGAATTTATTTTATAAGATTGGTACTTCCGACAAATGCCATATTTGATTGTCTATTAGTTAAAAAGGGAACATTCCGTATTATCCGTGCATCAAACTTCGACAACACGAACGTTCCGTGTTATCCGTGAGGTGGACTAACTGCATATTTACCCAACTCAGAATCAACTCAACTCAACACCTCCTTTGAAAAGTCATTAAAAGTGATGAAAAAAAAATTGGTTCGATAGGTTACGTTATGTTAAATTTTGCAATGTTTTTTTTTCATAGCTTTTAATGACCTTTCAAAGAGGCGTTGAGTTTATTCAATTCCGAGTTGTCATGGAACCCCTTTAAAACAACACCGGGAAGCATAACGATCCAGTACATTAGTACGTCATTTTGAAATTTTCGCAGTAACCTAGAAACATAATTTTTTTGTTTACTTAATTTTTTTTTACATGTGCTCCACACAGGAGGCCCTGAGGGAATTTATTTTCCTCAGGGCCTATGTCATCTTTGGGGATGCTGTGTGGAGGGTTTTTTTTAAGGAAAGGAATGAGAGGAGAGTTCTGGGAAGGAAAAGGGTTTAAGGGGTGGGTGGGAATCTGGGGTTAAGTGTGTTTTGGTCATCCGCCTCCAAGACCTAGACAAACCTCACTCCCTGAACCCGGGCACCCCTGCTAAATCACCAAACGTAGCGAACCACTTGGGGTGACCTATGGCAGAGGTGTTGGTTATCAAATAAAGGTTTCCGGGACGACGGTACCCATTCCCGCCTCCCAAATTAAAATTACAAGTTTTTCTGCTTTATAATTGACTAGCAGACCCGGCCACACGTTGTTGTGGCTAACGAAACACAATGCCATTACCCAACCTTTATAAAATCCACACCACCCGCTTGCCAGCTGCCCGCTGCCTGAAATCACTCTTTCTATTGGTGAAAACCGCATGAATATCCGTTGCGTAGTTTAAAAGATCTACGCGCACATACATTTTGAGCGACTTCATCAAATAAAATAATTCAAATCAAATACCTACTTACTCTAGGACATCTATTTTCCAATTTCTTCCGTAGAACGAATTTCAAAAGTGACTATAGTACGGCCCGCCAACCGTTTTAAATCACACAAAAATATGTTTTCTTTAAATTTTTCGGCTTTTCTCTAATATAATTTACATGTATTATACATATAAATATTCCTCTTCAATCACTCTATCTATTGGTGAAAACCGTATGAAAATCCGTTGCATAGTTTAAAAGATTAACGCGCACATCCATTTTGAGCGACTTCATTTTATACTATGTAATGATTAGTTGGTGTTTATGAGTAATTTGAGTATTGCACCGGATAGAGGGTACACTTTTATTTATAAAAGCATACTACTCAACTCAAATTTCAATTTATTGGGGATGTCTGACTAATCAACTGTGCGACCGATATGTCATATTAAATTGGGTTCCTTGTAATCCAGAAAAACTTGTAGTTAAATAAACAGAAAATTGATTTTTTGAAGAAAACTTCTTCGGAAAGGTTTTCACTTTGTGATGACACTGATGACATTATTTATTTTAAGAAAAGACAAACAACTTTGTTTACATCACTTTTATTTGTACACAATCTACATGTTTCGTGAACGATGTTCACATCATCAGGATCAAATGTATACTAAACTTGAAAATTAAACATAGATCACCTATGGGTCGAAGGGGTAGGAGGAAGGGGAAGGGGTAAGATTGAGTGGACAATTGGGATATCAAAGTCCAAAGCAGGGAAATACCGGTTGTAGCACGTAGCTACTGGCTGCGTCTTAAAATGTCAACAACGCCCTTATGTTTCCTGATGTTGGTACGCCGTAAGCATCTGGTTATGCTAGTACAAGTTTTAACCGCAAGTTTCAGTTTGGTGGAGGCCGGCTAGAAGGGAGGAGCTCGTGACGGCGCCGTGTGTTTTTGGTGGAATCTGGGACTTCGTTCACGTGTGAGACAAAATGATATACGATTAATTTAGTTTTATGCGTTCACTTTTAATAAATATTGCCAGGATGCTTTCCCTGGATGGCGCCCTGTTTTTTATTTAGATTCTTCATAGCTTTGACGGCATCTACTAATTTTCTTATTGCAACCATTACCTATTTTACCTCTAACAGGTTACGCTCTTGTCACGCCCTGATATTAAATGTCTTTGCTCTACCATGATTAAATTATTAATTGCATATTAATAAATGTTCTTTGTCAATCCAGACTTATTATTTATCAATATACTTGCCTACTGTTCAACATGCCGGCGTGAGCCGTAGGTAGCTTGCACTTAATTCTTGTCAAGTAGAATTCGTGTTACATGGTTAAGTGGGAAAAGGTTCAAAAGAGGGTTTATAAAAATTTGTTGCTTATTAATTAAGTCTGCTTTATTATTTACATTTTTCCTAATTTCTAAAATCTCTAAATTATTTATCTGTGATGCCTTATAACCCGTATGTAATATTTTAAGTCAATGGTTTTTGTCAAAATTATGATCATTTTTTATTAAATGAACTGCGAACTCAGATTCACTATTGCCATTTAATGCCCTGAGATGTTCTTTAACCCTTACTTCAAAGTTTCTATTTGTTCTACCTATACAGGGTGTTAAGGGACGTACTTGACTTACTTTAACCAGTGATTCCTGACATTATTTGGAGTAAAAAATGTAAATGAAATTTTGGTCTCCGGTGACATTTTTGATGTTTTTTTTTTTTTTTTTCTACTAAAACATTAAAAAATGGTAGTTGTTGAAGATCTGGAGGCGTCGGACACCCGGCTGAGTGACCAGTAACGACATGCGAAAGAAATTTTTTTTTGTTTGATTTTGAGAAAAAAAATTTGAAAAAAAAAAAAAAAGTTATCAAAAAAAGTCACCGGAGACCAAAATTTCATTTACATTTTTTACTCCAAATATTGTCAGGAATCACTGGTTAAAGTAAGTCAAGTACGTCCCTTAACACCCTGTATAAAAGTAATTACAGTCTTTACAATTTAGTTTATAAACGCCCGATTTTTTTATTTTAATGTCGCTATCTTTGTTGTTAAGGATGAACTTTTTTAATTTATTATTTGTATAAAATGCTGGTTGTATAGTGCCGGGAATATTTTTACTAATTATTTTTGACATATTATTATTAACAAATAGAATTCTACGCCATTGATTATTTATTTGTTTAGAAAAAGGGTAAATATATAGTTTTAAGAATTTCTGTTTATTCTTCTTATTTATTAGTTGATCTATTAATTTAGCAGAATAACCATTATTAACTGCTATTTGATTAATAATATTTAATTCCTAAGTGTAATTCGGAACAGACAAAGGAATCGTAATTAATCTATTAATCATAGAGTGAAAGGCCGCGAGTTTTTGAGAATAAGGATGATTTGATGAATTATATATATAATAATGTTTGAAAATGGACGGTCTCGTTTCACAGAATGAAAGCTAATTTTTATTTTACGTAATCGAAATTTAGAATGAAATATTTTCCACTTCCCCCAATGCAAATAGTTGTCTTTTAATGTAATTAAGGTGAATCAAAAGATTTTTTCAAAAAAAGTGCGTATTAACCATTGCCAGCGATCTCAAAAATTTACCTAAGATATTTATTGAGTTCTACTTTAAAAAATATAATTAGCAAAAAATGAATTTATGTATGGACAGCGTTACAGATTTACACAACTACTGGCGTCTCTAGAAAAACCAAAGGAACGTCGTTTAACTGTCAATGGTTATGAATTCAAACATTTTAATGAAAGACTTCGGGTTCAGTATAACAACGCCTTCCGCATAATGTTTGGTCTCCCCAGATATTGCAGCGCTTCCCGGATGTTCACGGAGGGGCGAGTTCCTGGCTTTGCAGCCCTTATTAGATCCAGGGTGGCAGGAATTAGGGAAAGGATAACCAGCTCTGGAAACATCCTCGTCATGGAAGCCCGCCTCAGTCCATCATCCAGAATTAATGCACACTGGAGAAAAATACTGGCTCCTTACGTGCTCACAGAATCCTGAAAGCTTAATATTATTATTTCTTTTGTTTTCCTTTTACTACTATTAGCTTATTATCTTTTTTTGTTTCGTGTACATTCATATCCACCTTCTTTTTCTTTTTTTCCTTTCAAATACTTTGTACATGTATGTGTATATTACCCTTATGGAATGTGTGGGATTGCACTCTCCTCCCCACATACTGGAATAAACACTTATTTATTTATTTATTTAATATGCTTCTGGAAAGATAGCTACTTTTTGAAAACATTCCAAAGCATGACGTAGCAGAGGCTGGCTGCTACATAATATACTAGCAGACCCGGCCACACGTTGCTGTGGCTAACGAAACACAACGCCATTACCCAATCTTTATAAAATCCACACCACCCGCTTGCCAGCTGCCGCCTGCCCGCTGCATGAATTGAATATTTGAATTTCTCGGCTTTTCTCTACTATAATAAGCATGTATTATACATATAAACCTTTCTCTTGAATCACTCTATCTATTGGTGAAAACCGCCTGAAAATTTGTTGCGTAGTTTAAAAGATCTATGCGCACATACATTTTGAGCGACTTCATTTTATACTACGTAATGATATCTAAATATCTAATATCTATGTCTATAATATCTATATCTATATCTATTGGCATGATGGGTTGTGTAAATAATAATTGACATGAATATTCAATGTTGTACAGACATTGTTATAGTTTTATGGCTATTACACCATAAAGTAGGAAATATCGTCGTAAAAGAACGGAAGCAATGGTTATAAAATGAAAGAATAAAAATATACATTTCCTTTTTATTAGATTAGCTTCTTCTATGCTTCCATTGAATTTGTTTACCATTGGACATTTGACTGATCAAGTCTAGCTATTATTATTGGTTATTATATATTGTGAATATCGTTCAGTATCGCCATGGTTGGATCACCATTCAGATTTGTAATGCTGCATTGGCGTTGCTTTAAATAACCTAAGCTCTATTTGGTGACTAGATTAGAATAGGTAGATAAATGACAAACTTCCTTTTACCATTTTATTTCCATTGCCCCCCCTCCTTCAGTCCCACAACATTCCCCAAAATGGGTGAATACCACACAAGAGCCCAACCGAAGCCAGTAGGATGATGGCATCCCTAATTTGGGTTTACTGGGAGAATGAACCTAAAAGGCAATGAATGAAACTATTCAAGAACAATTTGAAACTGCGGGGTTGAGGGAAGATGTATGAAAAATTCCATTCCTTATCTTATAAAATACTCAAAAAATTATAAGCCATTATAATTGCAATAGCATGAATGTAGGCAATGTAGCATTCTACATTGCCTACAAATCATTTCAAACAATACAAGCTGGCTGCCAGGTCCTCAGCCTAGATTTGGCTTCAATGTCATTCAATAAAAATCGCACTAATACTCTGTCCAGGACTCGAATGGCAGTGAAGGAGATAATGACTTTTCATACCTGGTCACCAAAAACGGTTAAAGCCATTTCAAGCAACCGCCAATGTTTCGATTTTGAATGGTGGTCACCATTCCAGGGTGAAATTGAGAGTACCTTCTACTATATCACACTGTAGTTTATAGTTTCTCTGGTTTTGGGCAATCAATTCACAAACCTAACAAAAATTCTTCATGTGCCTTTTATTGCTGTATTAATTTAACTACTCGTATGTTCTGTAAAACATCCAATCGGGGGTAATAACTGTTTATTAACATGTTTTACAACCAACTATTCATGTTTATGTTTATAATAAACAAAGTAACTAAACACTGCTCTATAACTACTTTCATAGCATTTTTATTTTTATTTTAACTTTATGAGTAAAACCTCAAATTGTAATATTTGATTAAATGGAGACACTGTGAGCGAAACTCACTGGAAATAGAAAAAATCAGAAAAAGTTATTGGCACCACTTCTATAGTACCTTAAGTACTTAGTTTTTAATCTTATTATACCTACCTAAACTTATTGACCTCGTTCGTACAACTTCACTTACTTACATACTTCATACCCATTGCGTTGTACTTGTTAATATCTTTAATATTCAGTTTATTATGTTATGTAATGTAATTTTTTATTATACTCCTTAACAACTTACCTATAATAATATGTACAATGTACACGTAAAAGTCTTCAAGACCTTAATAAAAAATAAATATAAAATCTTGATACTGAGATGATATTTGAAAATTTAACCAAGAGAATGCAAAATTTCAGTATTCACAAAAATCTTCACGAATAGGAAGATCGCCGTGTTGTGTTAATACTTGTATAATATTATGATAAACGGTCTGGTGGTGTCAGCCGCAGAAAACTTTTATATTGAGTTTTACCCCAAATCCGCAGCAGAAGGTGCGAAATACTCTCATCTGCTATTGCGCCGTTATTATTTATGACCCGGGGTACGGAACTGTGAAGGTCCATGGAATAAATCACCTTCATCACACCTCGTTATCCAGTCCGCTTATGACCGGTATTCTAAATTAGCTGAAGAGATTTCAAAGGTCCTGCAGTCATCAGCCTAGCTTTATTAAGCTGGGCCTTTGTTTTGTTGATTGATTTGCGATTTTTTCTATGGAATGAACATCTTGCAAGCATTTTTTAATGGACCAAAAAAATCGTGAATACCGAAATGCAACAAAAATTAAACTACTTTTAACAGGTTACGCATTGCAATATGTTTTGTTTGTTCGTAAATTTAAATAAATATATATCACAAATATGGTACTTACTCACTCCTTGGAATTAACAGAGACGCCTAAATGGATTGTTTTTTAAAAATAGAATCTAAAACAAGAAAATAATTGACACTGTTTGTTTCTTGGAAAATTTTAATCATTGTGAAAAACTATGAGTTTGTGTATTGATTGACAAATTTCATCTCTTGCAAATTATCAAGTCACCTAAGGATTGCATTGACTGAATTTAATTATTGATTGGACGACATTACGGAGGTCTCCAAGCATCAATATATACAAAACAAGGTTGGTGGATTTGTTATTTTCCCTGGAGTTTCTCTTTGTGCCATTTGTGATACATTTGTTCGCGTAAGTAGAGTTTTTTCATAGTCATAATTTCTCGGGTATTAAGCCCAGAGGGTCTGGGGTTATTTACACACCTCAGGCTCGCATATTATAATGCATTAACAATAAAAAAAAAAAAAATAAAAAGCATTTTTTTGATCTTTGTTTATATTAAACAAGCGGACCCGGCCAACTTCTTGCCGCCTCAGAATGAATAATTGTTGTGTTAACTTATAAGATGAATTAAATTCAGTTTTTTTATTAAGTTAAAAATTACACAATGAAGCAATTATCGATGCGCAACTGTCCGTGTTTTGTTTTTGTCAGTATCAAAGATGGCGTTCTGTACGGATTTATAATTTTTGCGATTTCTTACTTTTCGTTTTACTTACGGGAATTGCGTTTCATTATCTTTATACGTATGAGGGAGATTTATTATAATGAATTTATTTTTCCTTTGAAGGGGTACGGACGTACGTTCACCGTTTGTCTCATTTTCGACTGTTGACATTTAGTGTGTAAGAAAGAGGAGCAGCATTATTGACATTTGACGTTTTTGAATTTTTAGAATTCACTCACTACTCAATATTATACTTAAGCCAATATTCCTGCAGCTCTTTCAAAAGATGAGAATTCGTTCCATACAAAAAGTATTTTCTTCATAAGTAATTATTTTTTTCGTGAATTTTTCTGATGTTTTAAAAGCTATTCTGCTATTTGGGGCGATCAAAGATCATAAAAATCGGTCCAGCCGTTCTCGAGTTACAAATGGTGTAACTAACACAATTTTGTTTTATATATTAAAATTAGATTTTTAAAAAGCTACAATACTTGATTTCGTATTAAAAAAAAAAACAATGTTGTGGCGGATTTTGTACTATTTTTTTTCACATTTGCTCCACACAGGAGGCCCTGAAGAAAAAAATCCCCCAGGCCCGTGTCATTTATGAGGATGCTGTGTGGAGGGTTTTTTATGGAGAGGAAGTTCAGGAAAGAAAAAAGGTATGAAGGGTGGATAGGAATCTGGGGTCAATGTGTCCAGGAGTGATGGACGTATGAATCCATCCCTCCCACTGCAGTGCAAGGCGATGGGTTGAGAGAGTTCAGCTGGAGAGATATAGGTAAGGTCTCCCTCAACCAATCTCTCCCGATCCAGCCCACCAAGCAGTAGGAGGGTAAAAGCATTGGCCGCCAAGACGTAGACAAACCTCACGCCATGAACCCGGGAACCCCTGCTATGTCACCAACGTAGCGAACCACTTGGCGTAATCTGTGGCAGGGGTATGTGTGTTGAAAATTTGTAAATTTGAGCTTTGAGCCATTGATGCTTTTTTGATATATGTATATATTTTTTTAAAGCTACACACTACGTTTACATTTTAAATCCACATTGGTACTTATTTTGAAATTTAGACGTCAATATAGATCACTTTTATGTTATACTAGCTGGTACCCGGCATGCGTTGCTATGCCATTCAAAGAAAAAAATTGATTCTCCCTGCATGTCCTTTCCCGTGCATCCCCGTTCCCTTCCACTTTCCCCACCTTCCCCCTCCCTTGTGTCTACCCTCTCCGCAAACCCCACCTCCCCCCTGTCTTTCCTCTCTGCCGCTAAAATATATGAAATAAACACATTTTCATTTATACAAATTTCATAATGCCAGAGTTTACCATTATATACAGCCTATGTTACTCGCTGATAATGTATCTTTTTATTGATGAAAGAATTTTTCAAATCGGTTCAGTAGTTTCGGAGCCTATTCAATGCAAACAAACAATCAAATATTTCCTCTTCGTAGTACGTATTAGTAGATAAAGAAAGTAGTTTTTGGAGTTTTTAAAATAAATTATAATGTATAAAAAATTGCTGCAATTTGAAAATACGAAAAAAATAAGTAAGTGGCTCAATGACCAAAAAATTTCACAAGTTGTGTAGGTATTAGCATGACATTATTAATTGTGGCCTTTATTTAGTCGATAGAGGGCGCCCGATTGATCGATTGGCGAATTTTTCTATGGATTTAACGTGTTTGAGGATTTTACTTTAAAGCTCTGAGGGTGAAATGAGGGGTTTAAAACTTTAACAGTTTTTGTGAAATTGACGAACGAGATTTACGATGGCATTTACAAATAAGATTTATTACCGTTTTTATGAAATATATTTGCTGAAATATGAGATATTCATGAATACCTTCCTGAATTTTTTATTTTAGTATTTCTCGGAAATTTTAAAATCGCAAATATCACAAATATTCAGGAACCATTTTTATTTAAATTAACTCCGTCATAAAGTCAATAAAAAATCAACGTTCTCAAATTGCTTTGTACTGTAGTATTTCAATTTATTTTATTGCGTGGAAAAAATAACCTTTCAATTTTGAAATAAAAATTTTAAATTTGAACCAATAATTATAATTCAAATGTAAAAAAAATAAGCAAAATAAAACAATTGATTTGTTTATAACGACGAAATTTATTTAGTTTATTACGTTCGACCAGTTTCGCTTAACACAAGCATCATCTGGGTAGAAATTAAACTGAACAAAAAATACATTGTGTGAAAAAAAACAAAACATAACATAGAGTGTGTCACATTTTGTGTCATTTTCTATCTCCTTCTGTCCGTTACTGCGTTTGTTAAAGGAGTTATATGGTGTAGTAGCCCTCTATCCCCCATCCATGAAGAAGGTTCTCGTTTTTACCTGAATGGCGTGATTTTGAAGATATAAGGGGTGGAAATTTCGCCCTCTAGAAATTTCTAGGACAGTCCAGAACATTCGAGAGTATTCGAGAGCATTCCACAATATTCCGGAACATTCTAGAATTTTTAAGAATTCCAGAACATGCCAAATCATTGTGGAACATTCCAAAACACTCTCGAATGTTGTGGAATGTTCTGGAACATTGTAAACCATTTGAAGCCTTTTTTGTATGGGTGGGGCTACCCTTTAGTAGAGGTATATAAAGCAAGTCCGTCGTGGGTTCGAACGTCAGTTCAATCTCATATCAACTCCCTGAGCGATGCCAGGTTCCCCAGCTAGTAAATTAAATAAATTTCGTGGTTTTAAAAAAAATTGTTTTATTTCATGTCAAACCACAAAGTGACGGCTTTATACCAAAATGTAAACAAAGCTTTATCCGATGCGAACGTAAACGCAGAAAAAATTTACAAGGAATTTTTATGAACTCATGTTCCCGTATTTGCATACGCCAATAAGGACATATTTGACATTTCCATCCCAGAGCAAATAATGACAACATTACGAACTAGAAACGGGCCAACATTTTCCATTCCATTTTTATCACTAGAGGTCTCAAGTTTTCATTACAAAAATGGCATTTTGTGCTATCCTTAAATTATATTATATCGCACAGAAAAAAACGACAAGACCAGTAGTTTAGACTAGACAATATTACCACTAGACAATATTACGAACTAGAAAAGAAGCAAACATTTTTAATTATGTTTTTATCACTCGTTTATGCTTCATTTTTATATGGCATTTAGTGCATTAGTAAAGTAGTAAAGTAGTAAAGAGGTCTATAAAATTGGCAATATTACGTCCCAAAGAACTGCTAACACATTTTAAAAAAATATAAATATATTTGAATGCCGCCCAAAAGTCCCAACTGTTGTCAACCATCTGGAGCCAGATAGACTGGCATCCCCAATTTGGGTATGTAATGAGACTGAAGATGGTGGGGAGGGAAAAGAGACGTGGAATAGGAAGGTGGGGAGGACCTGACTATTCGGGCCATTTCAAGAAAAAATTCATTTCTGAATGGTGGTTTAAAACCGGGGCGATACTGAGAAATTCTTCCACTCTGGAACGTGCTGTAAATACACATTATATTATTTACAATAATTAAATTGAGAAATAACAAAAATTCGTCAAATAAAATTAAGGAATAAGGACTGCATGGATTCGCCAGCCTGATGAGTCACTTGAATGGATGCGGCTAATGTCCTACGATAAGACGGTGGTAACCGCAACCTTTCAGAACCAAGCTCCACTCCTTAGCGGGCCCGAGCTCACTCCAGACCACGCTGTACATATTTGATTATTTTTTTAGAACATTTTTTTTTCTTTAGTCTATGTACTTGTTTCTTTACTTAAAATTTACTGTTTTAAATTAATTATTAATTTAATACAGTAAATTTATTAATTAATTTACTGTAAATATGTATTTAAATATACGGACGTTTGCATTATTCTTCCTACATCCTGTAATAAAACACTTTTATTATTAATAGCTAACGCCATGATTTAAACCCGCGACCTTCAAATTGCCAGTCGGGAACCTTACCGCTCGATCATGGAGGACGTCAACATAAACGTACGAATTAAATTGTTTAAATACCCAAAAGACATTCACCATATGTATTCAGTGGCTGACAATAATTAATGGGGAAACCAACAACATAAGTAACATCACTAACACCCAAAAGTGTGGCCATTACAGTAATTAAAGAACTACATTAATCACCAAACTACGTAAACAAGCCTAAACAATAGTAATTATTACAGAATTACCGTAATGCGACCGAAAATAACACACAGCCATTAAAACAGGAAATGAATATCAGAAATCGTTAAACCTTTGATATTTTTTTTTAATTCCGACTGTCGACTCAGTCCACACCCACCGGTTTATCGAAGTTGTAAAAAACAAGAAAACCACTAATCCCAATATTACCACGAAATAGCGTACTAGTTTCCAAAGAAAACAAAGTCGAGTCTTATTCACCCATAGTGCAGATATATAAATTTGATTTTTTATATATTTATTGACACAGCAATCTTCACATCTCTACATTTTATAAATTAAAGTCCTCCGCGTCGTCTGTCTACGAAAACTACAGAAAAAACTACAGAACGGATTTTTATGCGGTTTTCACCAATAGATAGAGTGATTCGGAAGATTTATGCATATAATTTGTTAAGGTTATGTGTAAATTGGTTGAAAAATAACGATAATTGTTAGAATCGTCGGAAAAAGTCAAGCTGTCTGGTAGCTTTCATCGAAAACACTGCCTAATCCCTTTGAGATATAACAAAACAATGCATGGTGGGATATTCCTCTTTTATAGAGCTACAAAAAAGTCCGTGATGGCATATATCTATCTTTTACGGATAGCTGACTATCTTCCCTTCTCTACATATTATAAATTAAAGTCCTCCGCGTCATCTGTCTGTCTGCCTGTTCGCGATATATATCTTTTACGGAGAGCTTACCATACCCATTCGGTCAAAAAAATGGTAACGTACAATGCGGTAATTGGAAAGTTATTTAGACTGATACAGTATTAATACTTATCAACTCAAATACGTTAGTTACTTCAAGCATTTCATGCACGTTATTATAATCCTTCGCACCATCTCTACGTATTATAAATTAAAGTCCTCCGCGGCGTCTGTCTGTCTGTCTCTTCGCTATGAACTCAAAGATGGCGGTGGTTATAAAGGTTGGATAACCATCCAGTAGATGGCGTTGTGTTTAATTAGCCAGAGCAACGCTTGTCCGGGTCAGCTAGTATTATGTATTTTCAAACATTACATGATAATGTGGGCCTCAGTGCACTTAGCAATTTAATATGAAATAATAAATTAAAATGAAATACAATGGTACAGGCGTCAATGAAAAAATAAATAATATTTATTTTGAGCTACGGTTGTACATAACGAAGTGTGTATTGTAATTGTTTTGGGTTATAAAATTATTGTAATATTGCCTTATTTGTTCTTTAATACATTTATTAATTTTATATCTGAAATGTTTTTTGTATACCTCATTTTTTGTATCGAGTGAAGGATATCCTTGCTTGCGTTCACCGTTCGATTTGTTAGGTTTTTTGTACGCTTGCTAACTGGTCTAAATTATTGTTAGTGTTTGATAAAAGTGGTTTTTTGATCAAAAATGTAGTTTAGTAGGGTTTTATGTATATTTAGCGTATGACAAATAAGTTGAATATTTGGTCTGTGTCAGTCAGTTTATTTTCTTGAGTATTTATTACTTTTAAGATAGTTTCCTGTGCGATTTTCATAATATGATCGACAGCTGAGTTTGTTACAAACAAAGATTTCCTATTCCAATCTGGATTCACAAAGCGCAACATATTGGGTTTTTATCTGTGTTAGTTTTTATATGTGATTTTTTGTGATTTGTTTGATATAATGGGTCATATATATTATTCTGATATATTTATTTATATTCAAAACGTTCCATTCTGAAGGTCCCCGTAAAATGTGAAACCTATTCAGACCAAGTATACCTTCTATAAACAAGTTGATAGAAGGTTCTTTTAATCATTTTAGGTGAATCTCAAACTTGGTTTGGGATTGACCTAAAATGGAAGAGCGTGTGTAAGTGAAACTAAGGCTTTTTCATTTTGGGAAATGGGGGTAGATGTCACAAAATTAAAATAAAAGCTAAGAACTACAAAGAATTTTGTGTGAAAAAACGCGCACGTCCCGGCAGTAAACTTAACGCGGTGTTTTGAAATTTCAAAGAACCGAGCGGGCGAATATTTTTGTATGTGAGTTTTTTTCATCGTAGAATTTGTTAAAGAGAAGGATTTAACAAACGCGAGTTAGGAAAGTCTTATACATGTACGTAGATACCTAACTCTAGGAGTTTACCTCCATAGCACAGCGGTAGTCTCCTTGAATCTCACTTATTAGAATGAGAATTAGACATTAATCCATGCCTTCTTAACTTTTTAAAATTCACGTGCTTGACTCCACAGATTGCACTTTGTGCGGGATAGAGGTGGGATCTTTAAATTAAATTTTTATACAAATATCTTCTCTTCTATCAAGCATTACTTGACGTTGAAAATTTTTCTTCCATTTCACAGATTGGTTATTTTTGTACGAGTTAATTATTTACTACATGATTACTTCTGTACCACAACAATATTTATCATATCGTAATATATATGTATAAATTAAGTGAATGAAAGTTGAATGCCCAAAACATTGAAAAAAAAAACTTTCTAACTAACTAACCATCGCGCCGTTTCCCCTCAGGGGTAGGCAGAGAGGATGGACCGCAACTCGGTCTTGGCATACACTCTTTGCCTCACTCACATTCATAAATCGCCTTATTACTCTTCTATTATTCTGACTTTTGACGTGGCCCGACTCAAGTATCTTATTCACTCAATCGTGCCATGTCTTCCTCGGGCGTCCCCGGCATCTTTTACAATTCACATTTGGTTCAGCGTGTAATTGGAGGATTTAGCCAGCCGAGGAATAGAACACACGATGCCAACTCAGCCAATGAACTCAGTCACTGGCCTCATCATATTTGTACAAAAGCTGAAATGGACTAAGAATCGGCATTCCTTCCCACCTTTCAACTGTCAAATAAACACAATGCTGCTGAGTGGCCATTTGATGAATTTGTCACACGTGAATCTGCGAAACCTAAAAGAATGATCGTGGAGGTTTCAAGTTACAACAGTAGCGTTATCATTTGACGATCATAATGCATAACTTATATAACAAACAAACTGAAAAGAGTCCTGCATCTCATAAAGTCAATAAAAACACATTTCCAAGAACAATCCTCAGAACCATATTCATTGCACTTTGCCAATCCATTATCATGTATGGCATTATGGCTTGGGGGAAGTGCAACGAATATAGCAATAGATTCCATTAGAAAAAATTCAAAAGGCAACAATTAAATTAATCCTCAAAGTTCCTCGCTACACAGAATGTAATTTACAAAACACTAGACGTCATGACAATAAGACTAACATAAACTTCACATTCCGATGCAACCTCAATTAGCAATTAAAACCAGGTCCTCTACAAAAAACACTAAACATACTGATAACTCATTCTTCACAAGGGAAAGAAATTTTAAGTACTACGCAACCAAACTTAAAAGACAACTCTACGCCAAATCTGTACTACTTTACTTCTTCCAACATAAACTTCACATTCCGATGCAACCTCAATTAGCAATTAAAACCAGGGCCTCTACAAAAAACACTAAACATACTGATAACTCATTCTTCACAAGGGGAAGGAAATTTTAAGTACTACGCAACCAAACTTATAACTACATGCCCACCTCACTGAAGCAACTACTAACTACAAATTCATGTACAATTCTTCACAAAAAAACACATCAAAGACTGGATCAAATAAAAAGGTATTCAATTTATTCAAAACATTATAACACCTAATCAAACATAACCAAACACAAATATTTAAAAAATATTATTATACAAACTTTGTTTTGAGACAAAAAATAATACTGCAATATTATTCATACTAGTGGCGAGTGGTCCATAGAAAAATATACCTACCAATTTATTACAACTATTATTTATCTTAAACATAAACTAGATGCTATGAACAACCGTATATGTAGATCCTAACTGCAACTAATCTTTAATTTATGTATTCGATACTGCCACCATGGGTCGACCTAAAGTGTCCTTGACAATATCAAGGAGGATACGGTGTTTCTACTTATGTTGACAGATTAGCATTTATTCCCAAACATGGGAACACCTCAGCACGGAGGCGTCTACTAATATCTACAGGAATTCCAAAAACTGAAAAAATCGGACTAATATCTATGAGAACCAAAGTGCGTACGAATATCTACAGCTCAAACTGCTGACTAATATCTATGAGAACCAAAGTGTTGACGAATATCTACAGCACTGTCAGAGGTTGGATTTTCAATTATGTATAGCATATTGGATGACGAAATATTGCGTATGCAATTTAAAAAACTTAATTTATGTATGTATGTAGGTAAAAATCCCTAATATCGGACTATTGGATACATTTAGCTGAATATTAAGGATTTGGGTTTTTGTTTTAACAGCTTTCTTTATTTCGAGTGCTTCTAAATTATTTAGTCTGTTACCATGACCATTTCTATGTCAGTTAGGTTAGGTTAGGTTGTTGTTGTTTTTTTTTATTTTTTATTTTTTTTTATTGTTTGTGTGTTTAATTCGTAGAACTCCATTTTAATTTTTAGAAATTTAATTAAAATTAAATTTGATAATGTTATTATCGAGTTCTGCAAGTTTTTTGGTTAGTGTTTTAGTTACAGCTGTTTCGACTTGTAAGGTCATTTTCAAACTGTGGTGAAGCCACTTACGGACGACTTATTTATAAGATTTTAAATGTCAATTTTTGAAAGTGTCCAAGTTGATTTATTACCGGTTAAACCAATTTGTAGAGACACTAATTGCGAGAGTGCTAATGTGGGATTAAGAGTATTTCCCCTTGGTTTGCCTTGCACTAAGTGTAAGGGTTTTCTTAATTGATTTAGAATGACGTTATTGCTATGACTCATTTAAGTGCATTATATTTTTTAGGTTTGGTAAACATACTAAGTAGTGGGGAATAAATAATTTTTCTTACTTTATTAATTAGCGTTATGTTGGGGTCATTCATTCGTTTATTGATTTCTAATTGTTCAAGCAAATTTAATCTAAGACCCTTTCGTTCTATATGTAATGGTTTTGGCTGGTTATTTTTAAGTGGAACGTGATTATTCACTAAGAGATGTTCGGCGAATTTTAAAGAGGTGTTTTTATTTTTATAACATCTTATATGTTCTTTGAATCTAGTTGAGAATGCCCTACCTGTTTGTCCGATGTATGTAGCGTTACAGTCACATTTTAATTCATATATGCCACCGTTATTGAGTTTAGGATTTCTACTTTTTGAGTTTTTAAGGCTTGTTCCCATATTATTATTGGTTCTAAAAGCTATATTTAAACCACATTTTTTAATTTCTTTTGCAATTTTTAAAGATATTGGGCCGAGGAAGTCGAGACATGCAAATTTTTCTATTTTTTTGTTATGTACCGGATATATTAAATTAATTTTATTTTTGTATTTCTTGTTTTTTATTATTTTTTCAATGTTTTTGCCTCATAGCCGTTATTAATCGCGATTGTTTTAATAGTTTCCTTTTCTTTTACGTATGCTTTATTATCTAAGAGAATGTTAAGGAGTCGATGTACCATTGAATGGTAAGCTGATAATTTGTGGGACCAAGGATGAGTTGAATTTGCATTTATCGTAGTATCTGTAAACGTTGGTTTTCTAAATATTTCGAAGGTATGTTTATTATTACTTCTACCAATTGTCAGATCTAAAAAAATTATTTTACCTTCGATCTCAAGTTCAACTGTGAAGCAGATTTTATTATTAATGGTGTTGGCCCAGTTAGTAATGATGTCTAACTGTCGGTTGGTGCCGTTCCAACAAATAAAGATGTCGTCAACATATCTGACATAATATATTATGTGTTTTGCTAAGGGAGATTTAAGCATTATATTTTCAATATAATCCATAAATATATCGCTAGGAGTGGACTTAATGGCGACCCCATGGGGAGACCATCATTTTGTTCATAGTATGTATCATTAAAAAGGAAATAATTTGTTTTTACGCAAATTTTTATGATCTGGAATAACTCTTTTCTTATTACCGGGTTGATGTTACATTTTTCCAAGATATTTTCAATTATTTTAAGGCATTCTTCAATGGGAATATTGCTAAATAAGGATTTTACGTCTAAAGAAATGAATTGACAGTTATGCGGAAGATCAAAATTTTTAATTTTATTAACAAGTTCTATCGAGTTTTTGACGCTGTATCGTGGTGAAAAATTAGTATATTTTTTGAAGATGAAGTTAAGTCTTTTCGCTAAGTTTGCTGTAGGAGCATTAATAAAGGATACAACGGGTCTTATTAATCATAACGTAATTGAAGTAATTTATGCTTTTCCGTACAACCTCTTGCTCAGCTGCCCTCTGTATATATTAGTCAACACTGGGACCGTCATAGATATTCGTCCGACCTTAGCTCTTAGATATTAGTCAACACTCTGAACTTCGTAGATATTAGTCCAACATATGAGCTGTAGATATTCGTCCGACATACAGGCTGTAGATATTAGTATCTGGAGTCCTCAGCACAGGTTCGCCTAGTGAGGTGTTCACAAAATACTACTAAGTACTTACCTATATACATACAGTTACGAATCATTAACATTTTGTTTCTTATTACTAAACTTAATATCTATGTAAACCGATGTAATAATCTGTATTGTGTATGTTCAAGAAAAGAAATAAAAATAATGCCATACACCCACGAGAATTATTCAGCTTGTACCTAATACCCGAGTTTAGCAAACCACTGCAGGTCTCAAAGTAATTCTATTAATTTCATGTAACGGTTGGCGCTGAGTGGAGGAAAGCTGGTAAAGCGGGTCCTGTTAATATTACGCTATCCCTTTATTACCTTCCACGAGCATTCCGCTCACAGATCTAATCACTTTGAAACTAACGCCTAACTAATAGGTAATAGGTTTAATTTCGATTCTGCTATGAAAGCTTTCTCACGTTAGCTAGATAAATCAGCGACTTAAGACTGAAAATAAGATTACTGAAAACTACTTACTTATGTATAGGATGTAGAGGTCATTATAAAATATCTACGAAAACACATAATAATCATTCCTAAATTGCCTTCAATGTCATTAATCATTTGTTTATTTAAGAGGAATGGCTGCGCTATTTCTTTCATAAGAATTTAATTTTGGATTTGAGGCCAAAATACTCAACCAAACCGAATTTTGTTTTTCAATCGAAATGTATAGGAAATATCTAGTACCTACAAATATAGTTAATGGTAGAAGAAGTCGAGGACGCCCAAGAAAGACATGGCACGACCAAGTGAATCAGATACTTGAGTCGGGCCATGTCAAGAGTCAGAATAATAGAAGAGAATGTATGAGACGTTGTATGAATGTAAACGAGGCAAGGAATGCGTGCCAAGACCAGGATGTTTGGCGGTCCGTCCTCTCTGCCTACCCCTGCGGGGAAACGGCGTGATGGTTAGTTAGTTAGTTACAAATATGAGCAATTTTATTTATGTGTGTTTTAAATTTTAAAACGTAAGCATTAAAGATCCGATTTTTCATGACATCCGCTTATAGCGATGGTAGTAGGAGTTTTAAAAATATTGTCAGGATTCATAAGCCTGGAAAGCCTGGTGTTTCTTTTAAAAATATAGAATAACTTACCTTCACCGAAGTAAGACTATAGGGTAATAGATAAAGGAAAGTGTATGTATAGATAAAAAAAATATATATATATATATATACACGTATAAATTTTTTTTTTTTTTTTTTTAATTTATTTATTTTTGTACATACAATAATGACATTACATTTTTCAGATACATTTTTTTATATAACGTGATTCACCTTTTTTTAGAGCATGCTCGTGTAAAAAAGGTGGAGCAGCGTGTGTGAAAAACTATTTAACATATTTTTTTAGAATTATAATATATATTTTTATATATTTTTTTAGATATATATATACATATATGTACATATATATAATTTTTTTTTTTTTTTTATTAGTAATAGAAGGTACATAAATTACAAATAAATTTTATACAGTATTTAATTACATGGTAGATATATTTGATGTAACCCCATAATTAAGCAAGGCTTGTGTGTATGGGGGGGTGTTATTGTATTGCTTTTTTTATATCATTCAGTTTATTTATATCACATTTAAATTACCATTTAAACGAAGTTTTCAGTATAATTTTTAAGGTTAGTTTTAAAATTTTTTATATTGGTATTCATGTTTCTAATTTTTTCTGGTAATGAATTAAAAAAATTTGCTCCGAGATATTTATGACTTATGACTCAATTGTCCAATTTTTTTTTTACATTTTGGAGTGGGAAGTATTGATGTTTGTCTAATACTTCTGTTATTTTTAAATGGTGCAACTTGATTTTTAATATTATCTTTATAAATTTGTAATGTTGCATGATAAAAGTATAATGCACTTAATTTTCTGACTTAAAATTGTTTGAATAAAAGTTCTGACGAATATGAGTAGGGTTTTTTTTAAAATTGTTTTTATTATTAGTTTTTGTGATATGTAAATTGTTTGTGTTTGATTTGTATATGTACCGCCCCATCCTATAATGCCGTATTGTATAATTGATTGACAGAAAGCGAAGTATGTGGTTCTAAGTAATTTTTCGTTTAAAATATCTCTTAAACATCTAAATATATATGTTAGTTTCCTTATTCTGTTGTTCAGAATATTTATGTGTGGAGACCATTTTAAACGCTGGTCTATTGTTATGCCCAGGTACTTAATATCAGTTTTGCTTTCTATTTTTGAACATGATATATTACATTTGTGGTTTTCTGTATTTGTCACAGAGTGGATTATTAAGTTTATTTCTTTTGGTGTTTCTTGTTTTTTAATGAAAAATGGCAAATAATAGGTTTTTTTAGAATTTAAAGTGAATAGGTTTTTATCAAACCATAATTTTAGTGCATTGATATCTGTATTTGCCATTTTGTTTAATTCAGACCAGGTGTTTGCTTTTAGTAGTAGGACTGTGTCGTCAGCGTAGGAGACAATGTCTCCATATTTAGAAATATTGAATATATCATTGACATATATAATAAATAACAATGGTCCCTAAACTGTACCTTGGGGTATTGAAAAATCGCTATATTTTGAATCGCTGACTTGATTTAGTAATTTTACTTGTTGTGGTCTTTCATGTAAATAACTAGCTATCCATGCTAAAACTTTCCCATTAATTCCTATAGATTTTAATTTATTTATTAATTTTTTATGTGATATGCTGTCGAAAGCTTTTTTCAAATCTATAAATATTCCGATACATTTTTTATCGGAATCTAGGGCCGTATATAAATAGTTGGTTATTTTTGCTATCGCGTCGTGAGTACTTGTATTTTTTTTGAAGCCGAATTGATTATCATTGATTATTTTATTTTCATCTAAGAATGTCCAAGTTCGTTTTTTTACAATTTTCTCATATATTTTTGATATATTTGATAGAAGGGAAATCGGGCGGTAATTTTGTGGGTCTTTAGGACAGTCTGTTTTATAAATGGGAGTTATAATTGCTCTTTTGTAATTATTGGGAAATTCGCCATTTGCTAGACTTAGGTTTATTATATGTGTTATTGGGAGAATTAAGTATGTTTTCATCGCTTTTATTGTCTTAGCATCTATGTTATCAAAGCCGGGGGCAGAACCTCCTTTTAGTTCCGAAATAGTTCTGTCAATGTCGGCTTCTGTGACTGGCTCAAATTTATTTATTTGACATTGTGTTCTGTGTTGTGGATTTGATATATTGGTCGAATTTATGGATTTTGCTAGGTTTTTTCCAACGTTATTAAAATGGTTATTTAAAATATTACAACATTTTTTTGTGTCATTTTGTACATTATATATTAATTTCCCTTCTGATATTTCGGATATGTGCTTATATCTTTTATTTTTATTAATTATTTCATTTATTGTTGACCATATTTTTTTATTATTGTCTTTAGCTTCTGTTATAATTTTTGAGTAATAGTCGTTTTTCGTTTTTCTAATTAGAGTAGTTAATATATTTTTATATTTTTTATAATATAGTACAATTTTATTGTTAACTAGTGGCCTTTGTGTTATTTTATAAAGTTTTTTTTTTTTCGAATGGCTTTTATTAATAGTAGAGTAATCCATGGTTTTATTTTCTTTGTTTTTGAATTGGGGACGATCTGTGTTGTTTTTGTTGCTTCTAAAACGTGTTTAGTTAAAGTTTTTTCAAACAGTAAGGCACTTTGGTTGGTGCATTTATTTTTTAAAACTTCTTCCCATTTTTCATTTATTAATGATTTTTTTAATAATTCATAGTCTATTTGGGAATATGGAAGATTTAATTTGGGTATTGTGTTTAGTTTTTTATTTGTCTCATGTAATATAAGACACGCGTAATGGTCAGTTATATTGGTTTTCCAAACAGTAGATTTGATATTTTTTATTTCATTTAAATGTATATTACACCAGATATGGTCTATACATGATGGAGTTTGGTTTTTAATTTCTCGAGTGTTACTATTAATACAAGATTTAAAGTTGAGATGCGTCATCATGTTAATGAAATTATTTTTTTCTATTGAGTTATGGTTAGCAGAAATGTTTATATTGAAATCACCACATACAAAAGTAAGAATTTTCGATAATTTGCTTAGATATTCATATAGTTCATTGATGAAGTTAGTTATGTTTGATTTGTGTGTTCTGTACACTGTTATAATTCTGTATAATTTGTTTTTTAATTTTATATGTATTTTTAGACAATTTATATGTTGTATATATATTTCTTCAATGTTAATAATTTCACACTCATCATGAACAAAAATAATTATACCACTATTTTTATTAATTGGTGTTGTTGCGATGCCTTTGTAGTTGGGTAGTGCATTAATGTGTTGATCGTTATTACAGTGCGTTTCTGTTAACACTATGCAGGCGGGCGATAAAAACAGTCGTTTATATTTATCAAAAATTCATCAAGGTTTTTTGCGATGCTTCGAATGTTCATGTGTAGTAATAAAAAGGGGGAACTGTTTGTAACGCACCACTTATTAACTTCTTTAATATTTTGACATATTTCTTGGTTTATTTTGTATTTTTCGTCAATTTGTTTTACTATGTATTCGGTCATTTTGAATTATAATTATTTTTTTCTTGAGCAAAGTTAAGCATTTTCAATCTGTGTTTGCATTTTTCACTATTTGATTTGTGGTCTGTTGGAGTCGTAGTATTAAATTTTAAATTAAGTTCTGTGCAATTAATGCATTTTGGTATTTCGTTCTTATTGTTGCAGTTTTTTAAGTTGTGTTCACCCGCACAATGAAGGCATATTGGTTTGTTCGGTGGTTGGAGGCAACGCATTGCTGTGTGACCATATTTTTGGCAATGGTAACACTGCATTAGGGGGTTACAATCCTCTACTTTAATTTGGTAAAATCCAAGGTTTACGCTTTTTTTCGAAATTAGAAGATTTCTGAGATCTCCACTGGTTTCGAGAATTATATTTTTTTGTTTAAATTTTTTAATTTGTATGGTTCCTTTGTATTTTATCTGGTTTGGGTCCATTTCGTAAATAATTTTTATGTCTTCATTTTGCAGAATCAAATCTGATATAAATTCTTCTTGTGTATATTTTTCGTCTATTCCTTTAAAGATCATGCACGGTCTTTTTTTATTAATGTTTTCAACGTGTATTCCTTCAAGTTTTAATTTTGTAATTTCATTTTTGATGTTGGCCATATCATCCGCTTTTTGTAGATTTATTATTAATTCATTTTTTGATGTCTTCCTGATGCTGCTTACTCCGATTCCCAGTTTAGATATTTTGACGTTCTTTATGATGGTTTCTTTTATGTCTTCGTTTTCATTTTTAGTTTTTATTATAACGGGGAATACTGGAATTTTAGGTGTCGCGTATTTTCCACTGGCGATGCTAGCGTAACTTTTCGTAGTTGCTTTGTTTTCGAGATTTTGGAATTTTTCTAAGTTACTGATATATTTTCTATCACTCACGATTATATTTTCTTGTAATTCGATAATTTTTTCCTGTAATGAGAGACTCTCTTTGTTAATTGCATCTTCTAACCTCGTTATTATGAGTTCAATAGTATTTTTTGTTTTTTGGTCCTTGACTGTCTGAATTTTCGCAACCTCACTCTTTAGTTCATTTATACAGCTTGCTACCGTCATTTTTGGCTTTGGAATTTACATGGCTTATTAAAAACAAAGAAGAAATTCATTAAGAATAAAAAATTTAAAAATAAAAAATTTCGCCGGTGTGGGATTCGAACTGAGTGCGGCAATTCGAACTTAAATCGGGCAAAAAGTAATTCCGACGCATTAGTCCACAGAGCCACCGGCGCTAGTTGGAAATCCGGTAAGAACACTTGTATTTGTTTGTGTGATGGTTCATGCATACAGCGGGTCGAGTTACTTGTTGTCTTTATTGTCGCACTAAATAGAAACCGTTTTGTTTTTGTAGCTTGTTTAAACACATATTTTGGTACTTCCGGGTGGAAAAAATTAGAGGCATAAACACCCGTCGATAGCGCGCTAAAAACTGCGCAGGACTGCACTGGTTGTAATGGCCCACTTCACTTTTTATCGCACTTTTGGGTTTATTATTGTAGACGTTTTCAAAATGCGTTTGACGTTTCATGTACTGAGAATACATATGAATGGATGGATTTCAAAAATCAATTGTCGAGAGACATTCTATTGTATTATTAAATTGAATTATTGTAATATGCTAATGATTTAGTGTTTTTATAGAACTTTTGAATTTTTTATAATTAATTTCCAATCTTAAGTTAAGGGGTAACTGGTTAAACCACTTGACTCCAATATATTTATAAAAATGTTGGGTTGTAGTGGTATTACAACGCGGTATAGTTATAGAGCCAAGAATACTTGGTCTTTTGCTGTTTGAAATAGAAAATGAGTTATCATTGTTGAAACAATCTTTGTGGATTTGTAAAAGTGTAATTTTTTTATAAATATTGTGTAGTGAAAGGACTTTAAATTCTTGAAATAATCTTATGGTGGGGAAGTCATATGGTTTTTTTAGAATAATTTTTATTAATAATTTTTGGATGATTTCTAAAGGCATGAGAGAAGTTTTGAATGCACCACCCCAACCAAGAATTCCATATTGTAATACAGATTGGATCAGTGAGAAATAGATAGTTCTTAATAGTTTAAAATTTAAAATGTTTCGTATTCTAAGAAAAATGTACATTAATTTTCTTAATCTTTCTACTGTTGCATTGATTTGTATTTTCCACTTTAAATTGCTATCTATAATTACACCGAGGTATTTTATATTAGTTTTAACAGTGAGTACAGAGCAGTCAGGTTTACATAAATTTGTGTTTCTATTGCAATTGTATGAATGTATACTTATCTTTAAATTTTCAGGGAATGCATGTTTATTAATGGTGAACGGTATTACAAAGGTTTTTTCCGTATTAAGTGACAGCAAGTTTGAGTCGAACCATTTTTTTAGGATGTTTAAGTCTAATTCTGCTGTTTTCTGGGTTTCATTCCAAGTTAAACCCTCAGTTAGAATTGCTGTGTCGTCTGCATATGAAATGAATTGGCCCCAGTACAGTTCCCTGCGGGATGCCAAAATTCGTGGTCTGAGAATCGCTCATAAGGCCCTTTAATTTAACAAATTGATCTCTATTAAATAGATAATTTTCGATCCAAGTTAAAGCATTGTCAGTTATACCAATTTTCGTGAGTTTAGAGATAAGGTTAGAGTGCGATATACTGTCAAATGCTTTTCTTAAGTCAACAAATGTTCCAATACATTTTTTTTTACTATCTAACTCAACTAAAGATTTATAAATTTTAGATGTTAAATCAACGATAGCATCTTGAGTGCTCAAATGTTCTCTAAAACCATATTGATGTGCATTTAATATATTATTTTCTTTCACAAATTTAAATATTTGTTTTTTTACAACTTTTTCAAATATTTTTGCAATGTTTGAAGTTAGAGAAATTGGCCTATAGTTACTGCTTAGACAGGGGTCCCCAGATTTAAAAATTGGGGTAATAATAGTTTTTTTGTAATTTAAGGGAAAGTTGCCATTAACAAAACTTGTATTTATGATGTGTGCCAAAGGTTTGCAAAGTGAGTCAGAATTACTTTTAAGTATTTCTACAGAAATATTGTCATAACCAGGGGAAGAATTTCCTTTTAATTCATTAATAGTAACTTTGATTTCATCAGAGTTAGTTCGTTGAAATTGTGTTAGTGTGTTACAAGGAATGAAAGGTGTTGGTAGATTATAATTATCATTATCTGTGTTTTTTATTTTAATTGCTAATTTTTCACCAACTGACCCAAAATAATTGTTTAAGATATTTGCACATTTCAATAGATCTGTGTTGACATTGTAAATTGTGTTATCAATATCTGAGATTTTGTTTATATTTGAATTCTTAGGTTTTTTATTGATCATTTCATTAATAGTTTGCCACACCTTTTTATTGTTGTTACCAGCAATATTGATTTTATCTTTATAGAAATCTTCTTTTGTTTTCCGGATTATGTAACATAATTTATTTCTAAAATTTTTAAAATATTCGCGTAGTTTATTGTTTTCAGGAAACTTTTTTAGCTCTTTATAAATTTTTTCTTTATGCCTAATTGATATGATAATTCCTTGTGTAATCCACGGTTTTAATTTTTTAAATTTAGTCTTTGGAAAGTTTGTTACAATGGAAGAGGAGGATTGGATATGCTTATTCAATGTCAATTCAAAATTCCGTGAACATAAATCAGTATTGTTAGACGATAGTACAGTTTCCCAATTTTCATTTTCAAGATGTTGTTGTAATTTTTCATAATTAATTAGAGTTTTTGGTAAGTTATAGCGACAATAATTATTCTTATTTATTTTATCAGTTTTAATAGCTACAATGCATGTATGATGGTCAGTAATATTATTTTTCCAAATAACAGATTTTATTTTATCTTTTTCATTAGTATTGCACCAAATATGGTCAATACAAGATGGCCTTTGTCCAAAACATTCTCTTGTATATTTTTTTATACATGGTTTGAAATTGAGTTCTGATAAAGTGTTAATATATTCAGTTTTTTCCTTATTACTGTTGTTTTCTAAATCATCAGATATGTCGATATTAATATCTCCTACAATAAGTGCATTATGAAACCGGTTTGTATTTATAAAAGTTTTCAGGTTTTCGGTAAAATTATAAATGCTTGAGCTGTGAGTTCTATATAATGCAATTATATCATAAAAAATATTTTTTATATTGATTTTAATATGTAGACAATTAACAAGTTCGATAAATATTTCATTAACAGAAACATCGTTATAAATACATTTTACAAAAACAACTATTCCACTATTTTGATTACTGTTGTAAGATGTAACAAAGTATTTGTATCCCGGTAAATTATAAGTACTTGAGTTGGGACTAATTCTGGCTTCAGACAATACAATACAATCAGGTTTAAGGGCCAGCTCATTCAATCCTAGTGTAAAATGATCAAAATTTTTATAGATGCTTCGAATATTTAAGTGAAGGATTGTTAATGATTTAAGAGGGTCTATTTCAGATAGTGAGTTATTACATTCGAAACTGGATAGACAGATATTTTCTGAAACAATGAAAGATGAGTCTATATCTTCAAATAGTGAGTTAGACATGAAAGTATATTAGGTATATATTTAATAGAATATTGACATTGATATTGTTGTGTTTCAATAATTTGTTCCAAAAATTGCGGGGATTTACATGGATTTTTCGCAACGAAAATTGTTTGATAAACTGACCCATAATAATTGTATTCGATAGTATTAAAAATAACTTACAACAATAACGATGCGCTCGGATTACACTCACTTTTGCGAAATTAGTATAAAATGTATAGATTTGGTGTATATTATACCGGTGTAATAAAACTAACCCTTTGCGGGCGGGTTTATCAAAGTATTTCTTTAAAGTATTGTTTTTGTTTTCGTTTGAATTGTAAATAATACTATAGCCATATATTTTTTTAATGTGAGTGTATTATTTTGCTTTCGTTTTGATTCTTGTTTTTGAGAAACTAGTGTTGTGTATATGTAATAGTCAATCCTTGAAGCTCCGGCGCTCCTAGATTTGACTAGTCAATCCTCGGGTCTGACTTGAAGTCTTAGTCAAAGCCCAAACAAATGAACCTAGGATAAACCAGTCATTCCGCGAAGAGACTGCATATCTACCCTTGACTATGAAATATATATGGGGGTGTGATTTAATTTAAAATTCGATAAATATACATCATAATTCATATTTTATTTGTTTATTATTTGGGGACTTACGTCCAATTTACAAGAAAACAATGCGATTTATTAAAAAGTGTATATTATAATATTAAATGATGATAAATGAAAGCAAAGACAAAATCAGAGATAAACATTAGAAAATGGTCAGTGGCTGAGTGGGCATCGCGTTTGGGTCCCAACCGGGCGTCGCGTGTTGGATTCCTCGGCTGGCTAAGACCCCCATCACGACTCAAGCAACATTTTTCGCTTACTGTGGTGGTAGTAGGAGATTTTCAAACATTGTTGGGTTATTCGTAACGCGGGAATGTTTGTCTTTCATTAATAAAAAAATATAATATAACATCCAGCGAAAGCCGATCAATTATAAAACCCAATTAAAATTCAGAACTCTTCTCGTAACATAATAATCTACAAAGTAGCATTTCGAATTTACGAGTATAATAAAAATAAAAGATGTCTATGGAAATGAGACTATACTAAAACAATTCATACTAAGTGTGAGCCTAAATTAACATCTTCCATTATCCTTGGCAAAAGTCATTAATCATACGAAAATATCAATTAATCTTTAAGTACACTTTGGGAAGGCTATAAAATAAGCGAAATGAATACAAATTTAATAATAATAAGCATTTTTCAGGGATTGAAATTTTAATGAAATCTTCCCTTTTAGTACACTATTTTCCGTGCGGTGGAAGTTTAAATATCTTCAAAGCTTTCAGCTTCACTTTTTTGGGAAATTTTAGGAATTTAAGGATTTTTAGGAATTCTGTAGTAGTTTCAGAATTTACCATTAAAGTTTATGAGTGGGCTGCGAGTATGGGCGGAATGTAAACGAGACATGTAGAAAGACTAAACATCCCGTTCATTAGAAATAATACGATTTTCAGCATCACCCCTTTGCGAGAGAAGAAAATAAATTATGCTTAATATCTCCACCGTTGGACCGGGTTTGTGTGGTTGGAAGAACAATTTAAATAATCTGTGCTATCAAATTAAAGAGTTCACATTACAAAAATACTGGGGGTTACTCAATAGCGTTTAGGATTAAAGGACTGTTTTAAAGCTCACCACGACAATGACTTTGCGAACTTACCATGGACCATGGAGTAAATCCAGATAGAAAAAAGTGTGCAAATTTCCTTTTCATGACTTCATACAAAAAGAATTTCCACTCGCCGATGGATAAATGTATATTTTATTTTTATATTAGCTTCATAAAGGAGGTCCTGAGAAAAATAATTCCCTCGTTAAGTCACCACACTTAGCGAACCACTAGGGATGACCTACAGCAGAGGTGTTGGTTATCTATTAAATGGTTTCTGGGGCGGCGGTACCCACACCCGTCTCACAAATCTGTCTCTATCTTTCCGTGTTAAATATTATTATTTGTAACTGTTCCCTTCACATTAAAAAAATTGGGGTCATGTTCGGCGGTCCACTTCATTTTATTTTGTTTTTGGAACTATAATCCTTTTTATTTTTAACTTTATGATTAAAATATCAAATTGTAATATTTATTAAATGAAGACAATATATGCGAAACTCAATCGAAAATCTGAAAACCCAGAGGTTCTCGGTTCGAGTGCCAATGTTCAGAGGTGGATATCGAGTGCCAATATACAGGGGTGGCAATATCTTTTTCTGATTTTTCTGATTTTTCTGATTTCAGATTTTCGATTGAGTTTCGCTTCTTATATTGTCTCTTTTTCGGAAATGTAATACTTTTATACACTCATTCAAAGCTAAATTTTGTAAAATCATGATTTGAAATAATATACATGACATGATTAAAAAAAAATAGAACATAACATACTGCGTGTTAAACGTATCTTTACCACAAATTCAAACTTCAGAAATCTGAAATAGACGTACGTCGTCATTAAACTGCGTCTCACTGAGTAGGATTATTTGATACGCGTAGTTTTGGTTTATTGTTTTCAGATTTATTACCAATACACCCTGAACAAAGCAAACAGACCGAGAATTTTCAATTAATAGCAGAAATAAATCTCCCCATTGATTTTTTAAGTGCCACGCGTTTATGACCTTTAAAAAAATATCCCACTTTTACTCGTATAGTCATTAAATAATATTTCTCTGCAGACTACGCCAACCTATATTACCCTACTGTATATTATACGTACCACATAAATACTAAAGCCTTTCACAGCCATAAAGCGTGTACATTTTTTAAATAATCCATTCTGGGCAAATCCCCAAGTTTTCGCTATCATCACAGAGCAGAAGCATTCAGTTAATTTGGTTTTAAATTCGGACGGATGTTATTCATAGTTTTGTGGAATGATAGGCCTACGAGTTACTTTCATTAAAAGCTTTTTTTGCCCCATGCGCGGAATAGAGCGGCAATAAATAAAGCCTTTTTGCATAAATAGTAACGTGGGAAGGCTGTTTGGTCGACGAAATGATAACGAACAACGACGAAAGGTCATTTGTCCAACGAGGAATACGCGACACAATGTCGTGCTGGAAGCAAATATTTCGATGAATAAAAATTCTCTCCAATTATTTTGGAATCGGAAAATTTAAATAAAACATTTTGTAATGCAATTCGAAATTGAATTTCCGATTCTGTAGAGAAATCCGATAACTAGGTATTCAAATAACAGAAACACTGAAGTTTTAATAGGATTTACCTCGTGCTGAATCATTCTGATATAAAGTAATGGTAAATCTACCTAGATATCGCCCACCTAGATAAAGAATAGCACAACTCGAAATAATCCAAAATCGAGTTATTCGGAATCTGCGTCGAAAACTACACAAACCACAAAGACACCTGCTTAAAAATCTCCATCATCTGAATTGCTCTACGAAAACCCCTACTAACAATAGTAACGCATCACCAGTTACGACATACCAGCTGTAGGGGAAGGTGCTGTCAATACGCACGATTATTTCGACTTTAGTCTTGTATTCGTGATTAATCGCAGTCATAGTGCGTGAATATTTTGAGTTGATTTGGTATTCGTGATTGAACTTGTCTTGTTTCTCGGGCGTTCTCCACTTACTCCGGTATTGTGAAGATTATAAAACAAAATATACAGAATAAGAGTGCATTAATTCAAAATTTATCACTAATATGGAATCAATTTGAGTTGATAAAATTATTAAACAATGATTTTGTCACAAATACTAAAATAACACGAAAGTAATTAATAAACGCGTGACACGTGAATTTGATGGGTAATTAAGCAAATAAATAAGATACAATATCATATAACAATATTTTTAATCGGTCAAATAGAAATCGAGTAAAACGTTTTTCGCTGTTCCTGAAAAAAGAGGTATTTTGAGTTGTACTACTCTTTATCTAGGTGTGCGGTATGAAGGTTTTATTTTTCTTGTTAGTTTTGATAAAGTATGTATTTTTCATCCATATTTATTTAAATAAATTTACAAATTTCATAAACCTGTAGTCAGTGTAATTTTAGGAAATCTTTCAGCTTTTTACAGATACTTTCAGCTTTTTTATTCGTAGAAAATTTTTATGGATATCCATATTTTGGTTTAATTGTGTTATTTTTGATTTAGCCATTATTTTAAAAAATTGTGGATTTAGTAACTCATTTTCCAGATTCGCTATCAAATATTTTTACTCGATTAACTCCTCCAGAAGTCACATTTAATTCTTTAAGTGCTTACGACTGCTTATGCTTACTCTCCAATACCATACATATTAACCTGGGTCATGAGGAAGCAATATGGGCATGGGATCGATCATTTTGATTAAACACATATGAATACAAGTCTGTAAGAGTTAACTATTTTCAGCAGTTCACGAATGAATAACCAAAAATATTGTAATAAATAATTATAGAACAAAGAAAGAAATTAAACTTTCCAATGTTTTTTGTTAGTCTCCCCTAAAAATCTGTCAAAGAGAAGCAAATAAGTTACAAGAACGCCAGTACTAAACAAACTAATGTTTATCGATCAACAACTTCAACAAAAAAACAAACATTGATCAACAATTATTTTCACAATCTCATCCATTACCCGACGCATGTATGGTGCTTAGTTCCTGACGTACATAAAATTGATTGCGATTTCAAAGAAAAGCTAAGGACGTAATAAAAAGAAAAAGAAAAATCATCCCTCAAGATTACAGGATAATCTTCTCTGCTGTTCACTGACAGCTTCCTCCACGCACTACCCTTAATGGTCCCTGTTCCATCTCATTCGTCTGCCGTGAAACGCTTTGGGATTTAACGATGAATTAATGGGAACATTTGGTCGGCGGTCTGAACTAATTCGAAATTGATTTCGAATCGGTTAGCTAAGTACCTACCCTTTTGAGGGAAGTACCCTCTTGTAAATTTATGACAGCGCCTACCAGTTTCGTCAAAATGTCCAGTGGCGAAGCTACACAATTGAAAGGGGCTCGTGGTCCGGGGGAGAATTAAGAGGCATTAAAAATATAAAAAAATATAACGAAAAAAGTGTATTTTAGGTACAATTTCCGATCGAACTATGAATAGGAAGAGTCCATTTATTTTCATTTTTTATTTTTTTTATTATAATTTAAATTTTTTATGTTACATTGGTAATTGTGCTGTGCCTGTCTCACTAGGAGTTCCTGTGTTGAGAGCAGGCGCATTTTAACATAAATAGTTTATAAAGGATAACAACAACAATGTTATTTACACTTAGAGGAAAAGTACAAAGACAATCAGCATCGTATCAATGGGTTAGCATGCATTAGGAGGTTCTAAAAATATTGTTGATATATGATCTGTCTTTGGTAGTGATCCAAAACTTGGTATCTGTTTTGTATTTTACGTGATTAGTGTGCTGTCTAATGGTCAGTGGAAGTGTATTATAAAGTTTTGTTGCAAAGTTCCTGAAGTTTCTTTGACCAATCTTATTTATTTCCCAATCTCCTCCCCATCACCCCACTACACTTCCTTCACCCTCACATCATATCCCCATAGGGATACTTCAGTCAGTAAGAATACGGTCAGTTGTGAGTTCAAATTGAAAAAAAAAAACGATATCCTAACATATTTTGGATGTATTCACGATAAGGTGGCATTTATTTTCGATTGGTGATCAATTTTAACGTTTCCAGTTTTCGTTTTAGATTTACCACGATATATACCATTATTATACTTTTAAATATGCCTTTAGCAAATAGTTAATTTTCCACACTGAATAAATTTGAAAGAAATGTATTATTCAAAAATTAATCAGCACTTAGTTTTAAGGGCCCGCAACCCGAATTTATACCGGTTGCTTACATATCTCCCTTAAACACGGTAAGTTTTAAAGCTCTTTAAAAAATATATGTTATTCTTGAAGACAATATCTAGACATTATATAAAATTCCCTAGATAGAAAAAAATCGCAAAGTATGCTCCAAAAATTATTATAAACACGTTTGTTGCAGTTATTTTACAAGTTATATGTATGAAAAAATTCACAGTGTTTCTTTAAATGCTGTTTAAGACAATGCCCGCAAGATTTTTGTTGTATTTTAAACGAGTCGTGTTTTATTAAACATTTTCACAATTTTCGCATCGATTTTGTCGCTGTAAATGTTAGCGCTCTCCTCCAACATTCGTAATTTTGTATCTCTCCATCTTCTTCTTTTCGAGCCCGGATGCAGAGCCTTAACCACGTTTATTGTTTCGAAACGTTTTTCGAAATCAATGCTTAATTCTTCTTCTTAATGCTAAATGTGGGTTCAATGATAGTTGATTCTCATATTTACATACTATATGCAGACGATTTAGGGAAAATACCTACTTTCACAAAATATCCCATAATTAAAATAGCCCATAACGCTAACCAAACGTAACCGATTTAACCGATTTAACCATTTTTTTCATCACTTTTAATGACTTTTCAAAGGAGGTTCTGAGTTGGTTTCATTCTGAGTTGTCCGGTCGCCCAAAACAACATACGTTTTCATTTCGTCATTAAGGTATTATAGAGATTGTGATAAATGCTACATTTATTTGAATTGTCTGGGGAGGAGCAACCAACTCAGCTATCGATCACTTAGAAATCGCGCAGAAAACGATCTTAAAGGTAATACTTAAAAAAACATAGACTAACGTATACAGACCAAATATTCAACAGTTGTGACGTACTAGATATAGGTACGCCAATTATACGTTAAAACTAAATACTAAACTACATTTTCGACCAAAAAACAAATTTCAACAATCTCAAAATATCACTAACAGACCAGTAAGACAATGGTATAAAAATAACATAAAAACTCCGACAGTGAATACAAGCTTTGGACAGATGCACTATAAATATCATGCTTTCAATATCAAAGCATTCAACAGTCTTACCCTTGAAAATAAAATAGAAGGAAACAAAAATAAATTCATACTAAAAATTAAAAATGGATTAAAGAACAAAAAAGACAATATCACCAAAATCTCATAACATAATAAGAATAAAACACATACACGTAACAAACAAAGCCAATATAAAACACATCATAAAAATTTTTTTTTACCTTATTTATGAATTTTTATTTTTAGTTTAATTCTTTTTTTATGCAGCATTATTTTTATTTTATAAAATGGAGACCTCAGCACAGGTGAGCTACCGAGTGAGGCCGACATTGGTGAATTGTATTTAAAAATGTTAGATATTATATCAAGTAAAATAAATAATACCTATATTTTTTGCATAAAATAAAAACAATTAAAAATTGCTCTGGGAAAATATACAGAGGAGTACTTTTTTATTTTACTAGGATATTATACAAAATAAAAGCACCGCCACTGAAAGAATCCCAAACCAGTGTCCCAGTGATGGGAAAGATTTATGAACGCCCTGATGAAGTAGTGACATGGAAAAGTAATTCATTATATAGCGCTATCCACGAGGCAACTTTGAAAATTTAAAAGACTATTTGCATAGCTGACGAGCAGCCTTTTCATTGTAACGTGAAAAACTAGCTCCTTTAATGGTCCAGAAAATCGAGAGCTCTTTTTACAGCGAAACTATGACGTTTTGTTTTTTTTTTTATACAGGCTAAAATTAAATATAATGGTTAAGTGCTGGGTTTAGAGTCTTAACTAACTATTATTTAACTAGTTGAAATTCCGTCAGTAGCAAAGATAATATCCGCATGCGCGGCAGTAGTCAATAGAGACGGCAAGATTTTTTAACTTCACCGAGCCAATAAAATTAATAACATCTGACAAGAGTTTATTATTTATTTGTTCTTTTTTATCTATCAACCTCTAAACGGCCGGAGCCGCGGACTTGCGCGCGGCTTTTGCGCATGCGCGAAAAAAATATTTCGAAATAAAAAAGTTTGACCGCGATTTTGACCCTTCTATGTACAGAATTTGTATGAAAACAAGGTCAGAATCGCTTGCGCCAACATCATTGATGATATAGCCACTAGTTTCATCCATCTGACAACACCAGATTATTTTTAAATGATTTTTATCTGTGGAATCGAAATGTCATTTTTGGCGCAAATTGAAGCTGTCAGTTTTGACGCGTGTTCCTCGACTAAAACATCATAAAACCTATTAATTTACGTAATTAACGCAAGTAATGTTGTTTTGGTGCATAGTTTATTGTTCTAGGAACGTATTTCAGTCAATGAAATATACGATAGCTCAAAATTAATCAACAAAACATTTAATTCAAAATTCAAAATCGTGTTTTGTTACGAAATTTCCGTATTTTTCCTGGAATTTGCAATAATAATATGTGTTATATTTGTGTGAACCAGGCCTAATGAATAGAGCAAATATTTTTATTTTATTTTTTAATTTAATCTTTATTCACAAAATACTTTTTTATACAGTTTTTTTTACAGGTTTTTCGACTACCACATTAGGCAGTCTAGACACATGCCCGTATTAGGTTAAAATAAGAATGTAATTATTTTTTTTTGTATTTTTATTTACTTTTATAAATAACAAGCTGGTTCCCGGCATGCGTTGCAATGACAACATGAATCCCGTTCCCCTCACACGTCCCCTTCCCCTCCCGCGTTCCCCTTCCGCCTTCCCTCTTCCCTCTTCCCTTTCCCGCTCCTCGTCCCGCCAACCCTCCTCCCGCGTTCCATATATTCAATCCCAGTAAATACAGTTTTTTAACAGCCCGCGTGCCACCTTTTACAATTTTTATTCAAATTTCCATTTTTCATGTATATTAAATTAAGTGATGCCCATAGTACCTAACATAAGTACCTATTTAAAATATCTAAAATTCTTGATTTGATTCAAACTATTAGGGTAGTACCTACATTAAATAAATTTATCAACTTTTTTTTTTTTTTTTTTAATTTTCTTTATTCATTATGTTTATTACAGGATTTTTTTACATGGTATTTCGACTACCAAGCTAGGCAAATGCCCGTATTATGGTAGTCGAGATTCATAAGATATTAAGTATATAATATTAATAATCATCCATATATATGTAGATGAAAGTACAAACATATAGCATATCTATTATACTAGTATTAGGTACATGATCACATACAGGAAAGGAGTTAAACTAGGTGAATCTTGTATAAATAAAAATAAAATAGAATAACAAATAAAAATAAAAGTAACAAAATAATAATATTTTAAGGATAATAGAAATACAAAATAAGAATAGAAATACAAAATAAGAATAAATATGTAAATCATCTATACAGATGAACAATGATAGTCTTTGACCCCAAAAAACAAAAGCAAGTATTCCTAAGCAGCATGTGAAATGGACGAACAATGTCAAAAAATATGAAAAAAAAGCATCAGCATAAAATAAAGTTTTGGTTGAAAATTAATTTAGAGATAAGATTTTAGAGATAAGATTTTTTACTCTAGAAATATGAAAAAATAAGAACAGTTTTTAAGATGTAAGGCATTCTTTATAATATTTCCTTCCCCGAGTAAATAACCAGTTCTGTATATTAATGGCATAAAGATCAGCAGTTTTCGATGTCTTAATATCAATACTCAGTAAGTTGAACATTTTAGGCGCGATGTAAGAGAACTGTCGTTGGGCGAAAGCTGTTTTTGTTGGAGGAATTTTGCATTTTTGGTGTGATGAATAGCGGGTGTAAATATTTTGTTGAGTTTTGAGTGTTAGATCATTTTTCCTTAAGTGTATGAGAATTGTCTTAACGTATAATTGTCTAATGTCTAGGATTGCGAATTTTTTAAAAAGTGGCTCTGATGGGTGAGATGGGTGACATTTTAATATAATCCTTAGTAGCAGCTTTTGAATTAAGATCATGGGATATATAATTGAAGCTGCACAGCCTCCCCATCCCACGATACCGTATGTTGCTATTGATTGGAATAGTGCAAAATATATGCATCTAATTGTTTGAAGTTTCAGGATTGATCTGAGAGAGAGAAATATATAGCACAATTTGCGGAGTCTTTTTGTTGTAAAATTGACATGGTCCTCCCAACGCAGTTGGTCATCTATAACAATCCCCAGATATTTAATTTGGTCAGATTTTTTTAGGTTGGTACATGAGCAATTATTGTGGGGAGGCGTAGGGGTAATATGGTTCTGTGAGCATGAGTGAATGATAAGATTAGGACAGTTTTGAGGAGGAGTGACTTTACGTATGGAGAAAAGTAAATATTTTGTTTTGTCAACATTAAGAGTCAGAAGGTTGTCATCTAACCAATGTTTTACTTTATTAAGGCCCTTATTTGCTTTTTCCATAGTTGAGTTCCAATTTTCAGCTTCAAAGATGATTACCGTATCATCGGCAAAAGATATTATAGTTCCATCAATTTCCAAGTTACATAAAGTGTTAATATATATTAGAAAAAGAAGTGGGCCTAATACACTGCCTTGAGGCACACCGTACGTGATTGGTAAACTTGTACTTCTGTATTCTTTAGCAGAATTTACAAGAGACGATTGTGACCTATTTTTTAGATAGTTCTCAAACCATTTGAGGGGAGTACCATTTATTCCTACCTGAAGGAGTTTCTTCAAAAGTATGCGGTGAGAGACAGTATCAAAGGCTTTGGCTAGATCCAAGAAAACAGCGAGGGGCTTGCGGCCTTTATCAAGGTTATCAGAGATTGCTTTTGTAAAAGTTGCAATTGCATCTGCGGCACTACGATCTTTGCGGAAGCCATATTGATTTCCTGACAAAATGTCATTGTCTTCAAGAAATTTGTATAGCCTTCGCTTTACCGTTTTTTCAATTATTTTTGATATCGGACTCAGCAAGGATATTGGTCTATAGTTATTCACTGATGATCTGTCCCCTGATTTATAGATAGGAATAATTGTTGAGTGTTTTAAAGAATTTGGGAAGAGGCCAGTTTGAAAGCTTAGATTTATGATATGTTTAAGGGGCTTAGTGATGATTGGTTTGAGGTGTTTAATCAATTTAGTGGATATATTGTCGATTCCAGTTGAATGTGTGTTTTTGAGTGATGAAATAATTTCAGTGATTTCTTGTTCTGTGGTAGGAGTGAGATTAAATGGATCATAGCTAAGATTATCGATCGATATATTATTTGCAAGGTTAAATTCTGACATTCCGTTTTTATTTAAAATATTATTTGCTAAGTCTGATCCGACTGTGGAGAAGAATTTATTGAAATGATTTGCGATTTTTTCTGGATGATTTGTTGTATCTAGTGTTTGGTCTGCAATGTTTATTTTATTTATAGGTGCGGTAGTTTTGTTGGTATAGCAAATCTCTTTGACAATATTCCAGATTTGTTTATTGTCATTGGCAGCTTCCTTGATCTGTTTTCTATAGTATTCGTCTCTAACTCTACAGATTATTTTTTTACAAGCATTTCTGTATCTTTTGTAAAATAGGAGAGATTCGTGATTATTGGGATTGTTTTTACAAAATTTGTGAAGTTTATTACGCTTGTGAATACAGTGTAGAATGCCATTTGTTATCCAAGGCTTAAGTTTAATTTTGCGACTACTTTGGTTGTTGTTAGTGTTGGATGTGGAACTTTTTAAATGGTTATGTATGGTGTCGATAAGAAATTCGCACGCTATGTTTGGATCGGTGAATTTATAGAAATTTGACCAGTTTTCCTTGGAAACCAGTTTGAATAGCGTGTCATAGCAGATTTTCTTCGTGGGTATTTTAGATGTAGGTAATTTTTTAATAAAATGTGAAAGGGAGGTGATAGTAGCATAATGGTCTGTAACCGTGCATTGGTATACGAGAGATTTGGTATTCAATTTACATTTAGCAAAGACATGGTCAATGCAACTGGCGCATAATTCTGTTACCCGAGTGGGGGCCGTAATAGCTGGAATAAAACCTTGTAGAGTTAGTAAGTTCATGTACTCATTTGCTTGGGGATGCATCGTATTTATGATATTAATATTAAGGTCACCAATAACAAGTACATTTTCACAATCCCTCATACACGATAAGGATTGATTAAGTGAGTTTAAGAATGGTGTTATATTAGACTCACTCGGTGATCGGTATATAGATAATATCGTTACGCTATTTTCTATTTCGAGTTTAAGACAATTTGAATTTGTGATTGAGATTTCTTTAACAGAGTGTTGTATGTGATTTTTGATGTATATGATTACGCCATCATTTTGAGATTTATTATTCTGTGTGTTGTATTGGTTATAGTCTTTTATAGTTTTTGGAATAAAGTTATCTTTGATCCAGCATTCGGTCAGAATAAGTAAGTCAAAATCTGAATCAAGGTCTGTGAGTAGTATAATGAGTTCATTGAAATTTTTATTAATTGATCTGATATTCATGGAGAATATTTTAAGGTTAGATTGATTTAAGATTTGTCGGACTTCTGTAGCATTATTTGTTTCGGTACATGGAATCTGTGAGATATTGTCTAATACATTTGTTATGTCTTCCATTTTTTTAAATTACTAAAGTATGAACTAATAATGTGCCAAAAATGTAGTTCGGTATAGGTAACAGCAAATTAATAATATAGTAAGTAAAAAAGTATATATATATATGTAGAGTTGGTTGCAAAAGTCGTTAAAAAGTTGGTTGTTAAGTCTTCCATTTATATATTTTTTTATCTTTGCGTTAATTGGTAATTGTAGAGAGGCAGTAATAGTGGTGACTTTGAAAGTAATGCAGGGATTAAGTTGTTGTAGAGACAAAGTGTGAAGATATAATTTATACCGGGTTATTTTAAAATTAGGAGTATATAAATAAGTATCGGAAGCGATGGTTAAAAGTATACGTGGAACACAGGGAATTTTAAATACAGATTTAGCGATAAAAAGATTTAGCAAAAATAGAATCCTGATTTAACAATCATTGTTTTGCAAAATGTCATTCCCAAACACGCGAACTGTCAAACGTGCGATAGTCGTTAGGTTTTTGGAAATTATCCAATTTTATGCGCAATTTTCTTAATTTTTCTCTCCGTAAGAATCATCCCAGTACTTCAAGGAATATTCTAAAAAAGAATTAGCGAAATCGGTTCAGCTGCTCTCGAGATTTGCGCTTAGCAACACATTCAGCGATTTATTTTTATATTATAGAAGATAAGTAAGTGGTTATTACAAACAAAACCAATTATCCACGATCACTTTGTAAGGAAATATGCGTAGTGGGTGATTTTTGACGACACAACAAGAGACGCAAAAATTTTCTATTTGGGAGGCGGGTATGGGTATCGCCGCCCTGGGAAACATTTCTCGGATAACCAAAACCCTCACCATAGGTCACCCAAAGTGATTCGCTACGTTTGGTGCCTTAGCAGGGATGCTCGGGTCATAGGGTGAGGTTTATTTATTTTTTTTTTATTTTTTTTTTTATTTCATACAATTTTTGAAAATACACTTTTATGTTTTTTTTCTTGATTACCATACTAGGCTAATGCCTGTGTTAAGGTAATCATACATGATATAAGTTATACAGTGTATGAACTAGAACAAAATATAGGTTTGAAATAGAAATTATAAGATATTAGAAACAAGAGAAAGAAAAAAGATAAAAATATTTAAGGTAAAATATAACAAGATATATGTATACGTATGCACATACAAATACATATGCACATACATACACAAATACACATAAATACATACAAACACACATATATACATATATATATATATATATATATATATATATATATATATATATATATATATATATATATATATATATATATATATTTTCTTTTTTATAAAGGATTATAAAAAAGAAAATTTTTTAAAGAAGTTAAAAATAAAATACTATATAAAATATATGTAAAAAATAAAATACTGAAATATAAACTTATAACTATATAAAATACTAAAATATAACTATATAAAATACTAAGAAGTAAGATTTAAATATGTTAATCTATAATTTTTTTTTTTTTGAGAGCTAAAATTTTTACTGGAGGTTTGTCAATGTAGGTAATTAATCGTCTAGAAGAGTATATATTTAGGTTAGATTAGATTTCAGTGAAGTCAGGTTGGAAAAAGATGTGAAGTATGATATTTTATTTAGTTAATTTAATTATTTTCTTTTCTTTTAAAATGGTTAGGAAGTCATATATTCTTTAAAAAAATCTCGTCCCCTTTCGAATATCCAATTTTGAACACGAATAGTAAAAAGAGGTATGGTAATATTTGATTTTATATCGGTGCTCAATGCATTGTATATTTTGGGGGCAATGAACCAAAATTGTCGGTGAGCGAATGTGGTTCTAGTTTTTGGGACCACGCATCCCAGATTTGATGAAAAGCGGGTTTTGGCTTGATGTTGTGGAGCCACCAGTAGGTTATTTTTACGTATGTAGGATAGGCTTGTCTTAGTGAATAGTTGGCGAATATCTAAGACCTTAAATTTAGTAAATAGCACATTAGAGGGGTGGGTAGGTTGGCATTTAAATATGATTCTCAGTATTAGTTTTTGAACTGTAATTATTGGATTAATGACGGATTCTGTGCAACCACCCCATCCCAAAATACCGTATGTTGCAATGGATTGAAAAAGGGAAAAATATACGCTTCTAAGGGTTTTTAGGTCTAAGATGGATCTAAGAGAGCAGAATATATGGCAGAGCTTACGGAGTCTTTTTACTGTGCCACTTATGTGTGCTTCCCAACGTAATTGGTCATCTATGATTATGCCCAGATATTTAACTTCCTTAGATGATTTAAGGGTAGGACACGTGCAATTTGTAATAGGTGGGGTTCCGGGTGGGTGTGGGTGCATGTTTAGTGAACACGAGTGAATTATTGGTTTAGGGCAGTTGTTGGGAAAATTATGTTTGCGTATGGAAAACGTCATATATTGTGTTTTGTCAATATTGAGTGTAAGGAGATTTGTGTCAAGCCAATGCCTCACTTTTATTAGGCCATTATTAGTTTTGTTTATAACTGCTTGCCATGTTTCATCTTCGAATATTAAGACTGTATCATCAGCAAATGATAATATCTTACCTCCAATATCCATGGTACATAGTGTGTTGATGTATAAAAGAAATAGGATTGGTCCTAGTACACTGCCTTGCGGTACACCGTAAGACATGGGTAATTTTTTGCTTTTATTTATTTTGTCAGAGTGGATAAGAGTTTGTTGAGTTCGGTTTGTTAGGTAGTTTTCGAACCATGTGTAGGGTATCCCAGTTATTCCGATCTGTTGAAGTTTTTTAAGCAGTAAGGGATGAGAGACCGTATCAAATGCTTTTGAGAGATCGAGGAAAACAGCAAGCGGTTTTCGACCAAGGTCGAGATTAAAGGAAACTATTTTTGTGAGGGCGGCTATTGCATCTGAGGTACTCCTACCTTTGCGGAAACCATATTGGTTGTCCGATAATATTTTGTTATCTTCAAGGAACTTGTAGAGTCTATTCTTCACCGCTTTTTCTATGATTTTAGATATTGTGCTAAGTAAAGATATCGGTCGATAGTTATTTACAGACAGTTTGTCTCCTGATTTGAATATTGGGATTATTGTGGCCTGTTTTAAGGAGTTAGGAAATACACCAGTTTTAAAGCTTAGATTGATTATATGTTTCAGAGGTGAGGCTATATATTTTTGGATATGTTTGATGATTTTTGTTGAAATGTGATCTATACCTACAGAGTTACTGTTTTTAAGGGATGAGATTAGTTCTAAAATTTCTGCGTCAGTAGTGGGAGTGAAGTGGAAAGGGTTATAGCTAAGATTAGTGAGGGGTATATTGTTTGCAAGATCTTTGTCTGAGACGTTGTGTCTGTCTAAAATATTTTTTGCTAAGTTAGATCCAATATTGGAGAAAAATTGATTGAAATGGTCGGAAATTTTTTCGGGGTCGGAATTGACATGTAATATTTGGTCTTCGATGTTAATCTTAACAATGTTTGTTTAGGTCTTGGCGGTGAATGCGTTTGCCGGCCTACTTCGTGGCGAGCCGGATCGGGAGAGACTGGTAGAGGGAGACCTAACCTAGAACCATCGCCTTGCTCTGCAGTGGGAGGCATGGATTCATACTTCTGTCACTCCTGGACACATTGACCCCAGATTACTATCCACCCCTCATACTTTTTTCTTTCACAGAACTTCCTCTCCTTCCTGTCCCTAAATTGATCCTCCACACGGCATCTGAGGGATATTTATGTTCTCCTGCATGGAGCTAATGTAAAAAAATTATCTTAATTTACAAAAAAAGAAGAAGAAATTCATAAGATGTTAAAATTTAATAAAAGTCTCCGTTATCGGTAATATATTTACCCGAAATGTACCTCTATAGAAATGATGGGCACTCTCCATAAATCAGCTTTTAATATCGTGTCCTCGTTCAGGCTCGAATAAACAGACTTTAAAAGGTACTTGGGACCGATAAAAAAGCTAATTTATTAATTATGAAATTATATTTCCTTTTTCATAATATTCCAAGAAGACGAAGGAGGAAGTATAACAGGTAATAGGTATACCAAATAAATTAGCGCAACAAGCTTTAGACTCTGGCCAGGGTGACTTCTTACAGAATACTTAGCCTTTTCAACGCAACTTCAAAGGTAATATCAAAGAAAATCCATAAACAATTATTTGTTAACGTCTTTCCACCCCAGCGACAAAGTTCACGTTTTTCTTTTACGTTAGATCCACACAGATAGCCCTGAGAAAAAAAATCCTCAGGACCTATGTCATCTTTGGGGGGCTGTAAAGGGTTGTTTTTCGGGAAATGAAGTAGAGGAAGTTCTGGGAGGGAAAAAGGTATGAGGGGTGGGTAGGAATTTGAAAGTATTAATCCATCCCTACCACTAACCATAGTGGTAGGGATGGACTATACCAACGAGACGATGCGTGCAGAGAGTCCGGCAAAAGATCTCCCTCAACCTTTCTCCCGATCCGGCCCACTACGCAGAAGTTGGGAAAACGCATCCGCCACCAAGAATAGTCAGGGCTTTCCCAGCGTGTTCAAATAAAATGTATTGATATAAATTATGACATCTCACAAAATAATTGATTTGAAATAATATTCTTTATTTACAACATGTTCCTTAATGGAAAATAATCATGAAGCCCCTTTTTTTACTTTAGCTCCACAAAGGAGGCTCTAAGGAAAATAATTCCTCTCAGGGCCAATGTCATCTTTGGGGATGCTGTGTGGAGGTTCTTTTTAGGAAAGGAAGGAGAGGAAGTTCTGGGAAGGAAAAGGGTTTTAGGGGTGGGTAGGAATCTGGGGGGTTAGAGAATCTGTGTCCAGGAGGGACGGACGTATGAATCCATCCATCCCACTGCGGTGCAAGGCGATGTTCCGAGAGAGTACGGCTGGAGAAGTCAAAGGGACTCCCTCTCAACCATTCTCTCTCGATCCGGCCTGCCATGCAGCTGGTGGGAAGACGCATCCGCCGCCTAGACCAGGACAAACCCATGAGGCCGGGCACCCTTGATAAGTCACCAAACGTAGCGGAACTACTTGGGGTAACCTATGGCAGGGGTTTTGGTTATTTAAGAAATGTTTCCCGGGGCGGCGGTACCCGTACCCGCCTACCAAATTCCACCAAGTCCAAGTTCACCATTCAAAAGCGTAACGTTGATTGCTTGAAACGGATTTTGCCGTTTTTGGTTATCAGACCTGAATAGTCTAAATACCTTCCTCTAACCCAGCTCCATCCCTCAGTCACACACATGCCCAATTGGGATGCCAAAGAACTGCTGGTTAAAAATATTGTTTAAAAAGCGAAGGTTACTGACCTCTAGCGTAACATTTCCAAGCTAGCTTATTATTGCAGATTTCCTACTTGCACCGGATAGTTGCACTGATTGAAGTGGTAGTTGATAAAGCAGATTTCTGTATATCACAGTATTACATTGATATGTCAGCTATTGTTTATTTTGTTTGTGTGAGTTTTTTTGGTTAAAATAATGTGTTCTTTAGGGAAAAACGCTTCTTATCTCTTAAACAGCTAGAATCAACTAGTTAATGGTCTGAAGACCAGTTTTAGTGTTTTTTGTCGGGTCAAGAAAAATATTATTATTGTAACATGTGAATAAATATTGTCTTTATTGAAGATCTTCTGCCACAAAAAACCAAACTTAACAAATATAGATAAGTTTGATTTTTCCCAAAAGCCAGCTGTACGACTGGATAGAATCTATAAATAATCTATAGGCTCCAGAATCAACCAATAACAACGTTTCTATAAGGAAAGAAATTAATTCATTGCTAATTCTCTCCCCATCCTCGAAAAGACCTTACCCTTATAATGTAACAAGCGCTCAAATGTAATTAAAAACTTATTACAAGCCCCTCGGCCCAGTACTAATTTCCTTATTTTGGATGTTTTCCGCCCCGGGGCACGTCGCAAATTTGTTTAAAGTTAAATTTATGATTTTCATTTTCAAAGCACCAAAAAAGAAAATTTACTTTACATTTAAAGTTCCCCCGGAAATATCGCTTGCGAAAATTCACAAATATAATTGATCAAATGCCTTCTTTTTCTTAGCCAAGACCCGAAATACTGAATTAGAACGAACCTTGCGTAGATATTGTAAAAATATTCGGTCCGTCATTAGTTCTGTTACGGATTTTTTAAAAGTAGATGCTTTTTATCCACTGGAGCGCTTTTTGCCACAATATAGCACTATTTAAAATACCTCAGATTGCTTTGCTACCAATTTTAGAAATTTTTTCCTTATTTGTAAGTAATTAAGTAGAAGTGTATAGTTTGGCAAATAAGTGTAGAAATTAAATAAATTGGAACTAAACGTGTTCATTACTATGGCAGCACTGAATTATATGACGTTTCCTATGGCTGTCATGTTATCGCATGTTACGGTTGATTTATTGTCTTCAATCTGAGTTTTTATTAATTGTTTGCCTGAATTTAATTAAAATGAATAAACCATTACATAGTGATGCAAGAGGGGTTATATTCTGCGTTTTTCAATGCTGCCTAGTCGAGTGTCACGCGAAGAAGATTCTGTCTAATTTAGAAGATGATGAAACAAAACTGCAGAAATGACTGGTACGTAGTATAGTTTGTTTAATAAATTTCATTAGTATTAAAAGATTTATGCCGAGCGATAATAACCATTACAATCTGATTTGAGGTTATGTTAAAAAAATCCGTATCTGACACTTACATTTGACAGTTAATATGCGGCCACAGGAAAAATGGAATAACTCAATAAAAAATTAATAATATGCAACTTCTTTAAACTCGTAGACAGGTTACTTTTTTCTCGTTTTCTCTCTCTTTCTTATCTAGTGTGTGTTTTTAAAACTACCTTCTATAATAATAATTTTAATGATTTTTCACAGGTAAATCTGAATCAACGGTAAGACGAATCGTCAAGGAAGGGGAAAAGGCAGAGGGAAAATTTGAAACACCGGGAAAACGGAAAATGGGCGTAATAATAATAAAATATGTAATAGCATAAATGCTGATGATTGGAAAAATTGTTGCAAACACGTGATGAAAATTGAGGCAGAATATTATGCAAGAGGCAGTAATATATATGATGATATCGATGAACTGCGTTTAGACGAATATAAAGATACGGAAGAAGAAGAATCACACGAGAACGAAGACAATAATTACATGTCGGATGTTGAATTAATAGACTTAAATTTTTAAGTACCTACGTTTTTATATCCAAATAAACGCCCACTTAAAACTTGTTTTGTTTTATTTTACTTCTATTAAATTACAGTTTTATTGTGCAAAATTTTTGAAAATAAAAATACGCTATGAAATATGCATTTTGGCAGAAGTGTTTTTTAAAACATACATTCATTGTCTTATGAGCCATCTTGGTGTTGCCATTTAAAACTAGAAAACGATCGCAGCGCCATCATTTATTTTCTACACTTAATTGCCAAACTGTGCGATTTCAATTTTTTTTTATAAATCCTACGAATATGTGATAAGGGGCCATTCATTTATTACGTAAGACGAATTTTGCTAGTTTTCAGTATAATATTATTACAAAGTGGAAAACGATTTTGTGCATTCATTTTTAGCATTACATTGGACGTTTCGTATTGAATAATGTACTCAATTGGTCATTTGAATGAGTACGATAATACGCAGGAGAGTAAATTTGCATATTATCCATTCCAAATGAATTACCATGATTTGGTACGAAGAATAACTATTGATATTTTTTATTATAAAATGGGGTATGTTAATGTTTGTGTATACATCGCTTGCATTGATCAGGTAGTGAATATTCTAGAATCGTTCATGCCGGTAGTCTATCCTCATATAATAGATACATAAAACAAAATTGTCTGCAAGTCCTATGTAACCATAATATAACCTACCAGTACTTACACTCTAATATCAATTGCATTACAAGTACATCTTAGGTACAATGTAAAATTTATCATATCGCGATTACCTATCATTTTTATATACGATTCTTCCGGTACGGAAAATATAAAAAGGTGCAAAAAGTAAGTAATGATCTTAGAAGTAGCCAAAATATTATAATATAGGTAAACTATTAAGAGAATCGTGTACAATAATAATAGGTAGGTATTATGGATTATGACAACGCGATATAATAAATTTTACATTGTACCTATGATGTATTTGTAATACAATTGATATTAGAGTGTAAGTACTGGTATGTTATAATATTATAGTTACATGAGATTTGCAGACAAATTTTGTTTTATGCATCTTTTATATGAGGATATTATCTACCGGTATGAACGATATTAGAATATTCACTACATAATCTGTGAAAGCGATGTATTATTGAATTTTATTCTGCATTAGTGCCAGTATTGTTGCAATAATAATGTCATTTGAGTCGAGTTGTTTTGCTAGGTATTGGTCTACTAGGTATTACATATGCGGAAGAGTAGATACTTTATGGTTGCATTGGTTGGGGAGCGTCGGGTAGAACAATTTTAGATCCGCTTGTGAAGGCCCAGAAATCCATAATTAGAGTAATTTTGCGTAAACCCTGTAGGTATTCTAGCGATCAGCTCTACAAAAACTTTTATGTACTTGATATTCGTCAAAACTATATAAAAAGGATTATTATCGACGTACATAAAAAATCTAGATAATATTAAAAAAATTGATCATAAATATATCAAAGAAGTCACACCAGAAAGGATCTTGTGGTCCCAGGGAGCAATATACAAAGTATCAAAAAACATGTACATATCTTGGACCAAAAATATATAATAAAATTCCCCTAGAATTCAATATTAAAGCTTTCAAAATGTCCCACGTCAGTTCAATAATAACAAAATGGTTGATTGACTTAGGTAGGGTGGAATCTGAAAAACTATTAAATAATGTCACTTAAAATTTTACATGGCCTATTAACGGCACATTTGGTAAAAATTTAGTACGTATATTATTTAAATTAAAAAAATAAAACCTTTTTCTTTTTTTTTTTCTTTTTTGTTACAGAATAAATTTTCTGGCATTTTTATTAATGTATATTTAATTTAAAAATTAAAATGAACATTTTGTTATTTTTTTTTTTTTGCATTCTCACCAGCATTTGGTTCCTAAGAACGGGCAATCTGCCTAGCTAGGAACTAATATCGACCCACAAGACATAATAACACTTGTACGCATTTTATAGTTATTGTCCAATGTTATTATTACGTTATTTTTGCCATACAAATGTATCAAATGTAATGTTATAAATAAATAAATAAAATTTATGTAATAAATGTTCACCATATATACATATATATAATTTAGAGATCACTTACTAAAATTAATAGCATTTTCCGTAGGTTAACAATTGAAGCATTTTATCCTAAGAGCATAGTTCCATGATTTTATCTAATGATAATCGTGATAACCGCCAGAACATTATCTATCATCAAAGCCATATTCTCTATCTATGGCCGTATCAACTCTGGACTCGATAGCGCAGGCACCATTCACAACAATAATCAATGATTTAGCTCCGTCATACCAAATCGATGCACTCAAGGATGAGAGATGATTGAATTTTGAACAAGTGTGTGTGGTGGTTGCGTTGCAATAGATATCCACTACTACTGTATCAACATATAATTAGCCGTTGGAAATAACTGCTAAATGTCGTCAACGCCGTTGACGAAAATTTCCGTCAAAGTTGGATTAATGATAACGCCAGTAAAATACAATATAATTCATCAAAACGCAAAACAACGACCGCATATTGTTTAGCCATTTTAGTGCCAAATAAATAAAAAAAGGCGTAATGGTTTACACTTCGCTAATGATATTACGCATAATTTCTAATGCATGATCTTTTTGTTCACATATATTTTTTATGTCCATACAGGAAAACCCGAGGAAAATAATTTCTCTCCGGGACTAAGCGATCTTTGGAGAGGAAGGGATGAACATGGGTCTTAAAGAGACCCGGATTGCAAGACAGAGGAAATACAGATGCCTGCAAAATATTTCGCAGGCATCTGTAAAGCCGAGTTGTTGGACTAAAGAACGAAAAGTCCTAGAAATACCCATTCTGACAAATGTCAACTGTGCACAAATGCTGGGTTTACGTTCCTTCGTACTAGGTATGTCTGTGGATTTTCTATCTGATACGGCCGATAAAAAAGCGACTAGCATCAAGCGATTATGCCGGTGGCAAGTAGCTCTTGGCTTGTTGTCGGTAAGAACCCACCTGTCTTTCAGATTCCCTAATTTAATTAGAACCATTATTTTTATTAGCATTCGCGCCAACGTCGACGTTATTTTCCACAGTTATATTCAACTGTTGATAATCGCCAACGATAGCGGCGTTGGCGTTTTTCGAATCGTCGTCAATGTTCCGTACTAGTATTGGAGAGCTAATTTTAGACCGGAGTTTTATTGGTCAAGCGGAGACTGTTCCTAGAAAGTGATCATTTTACAATTACGACCGCATCTGCGCTTTATATTGGATTCGATTCATCTTTCTTCTTCTCCTATCGGAGGTTAGTTATCGTCAGGGCACTCTTCACTTTGTAGACTATAATTCAGAGCAACTCAGCAGAACAGTAGTCCAGTATTCTAAGTTTTGAAGCATTGCGTTGTGGCATCTTACCTTAACCACATATTCCATCAATCCTCAACCGAATTACTTGTTTGATAAACTAATATTCATCGATGTGATCAAGAATAAAGGACCATCTTGTATCAAATACAATATCGCAATTTTCGATCAACCTCTGCGTTAGGCACTACACCATATTCTTATTCTTCTGATGCCTTCCTGCGTCCTATAAAAAATTGGCTATTCTATGGACAATCTTAACTCTGCAAACTGCAGCCCGGAATTTTCACATTATATCGCATACAAAGATAATCTTAAGGTTTCAGCGTTATTTTATAGTGGCTTAATACCCCCAAATGACTAGTTTTAGCACCAGTTGTCGGGTCCATACTTTAAATGAAGTGTCTCCTACATCATCGTTTGTTTTTATTTGGTGTAAGAATTTAATTTTCTCGACCGGTTTCGGTTGATTACTTTCCAGTCTCTTATTTTCGGAACTCTTTCGGTGATGTTTCCATTTTATGCTGCGTTAAGTAAAATTATTGGCCCATTCTTAAGTGTAAGGTGTCCATGCTTCGCAAAAAATACAAATGAGTAATTATTAATACAGCAACATTTTCTTAAAGTACCGCACTTTACATCTTTACAACATTATCGTCTCGTACAAAAGCCTCGTAACTACAGAAAATAACTCGAAAGAGGGTAATTACGTCAAATTTGTTGTTTTTTTAATGGTTCGGATGAACTCCGTTTGGTTTCCACTAGGCGTCCTATGAAAAGCACGAATGAATTGCTTATTTGGTCTTTAGCAGGTCGTTTGGAAGAGTGGAAAATGTTTTAAACGTGCTTTTTATCGCCAAGCAATGTGCAAAATGGGTATTAAATTTCAATTCTTGCTGTCAGCTACACTTAACACTAACCAGTTGCTATTATTAATACTTACATAAATTATGAATAAGTGAATTGATATGAAAGCATGCCGCCCAGAGGACGCGAAATATCTAAGAATATCTGAGCGGGAAATCCCCGGGTAAATTATTTTTCCATGAGCAACATGTTACAGTGAGTATTGTGCATAGACGTAAATATATACATCTATGGTATTGTGTACATTTATGAGGCAAAGCGCAACTGTAGTGTCGACTTACAAGGTCGAGAGAATACAGGGGGAAGTACCCTTCCGTACTTCGTATAATTACGTAGAACTTCTCGAATATATCCACGAATCTGTTACTTTAAATGGGCAAACACTGAAAGTAATTCACCTACGATCTCTAATGCAGAAATACAATTTTTTTATTTATTTATTTATTCTTAGTACATTTACATTACAAAGGTATAATATATTGTCCTCCACACTAGGAGTTCACCTGTGTTGTAGAGGACATATTTCAGTTGTAAATTATAAATTATAAATTGTGACTAGTAAAACAAAAGAGTGTTAATAGCCAATATAAAAAATTGTGTGGGATAATTTATGACAAACTTTGCTCGTGTAAAAAATATAGATTTACCGATAGAGAATTTTAGGCACAGAGTTAGGTTGTCGAGATATTTAAAGATGTTAATTTTTTAGGGGTCTTATCAAAAGAGCGTGCGAGAGTACATAGGTATGCCTACTAAATTGGAATTAAAAGAGTTGTACCAGAGCATCAGAGGGTTTTGGAGCAAATCGAATATCAATACAAAATGTTTTTCGTAGATATATTTGCCCAGTTGAAAAGTAATTATACATACACAAATTTCTGTCGATTAAAAAAAAATTGCAAAATATGCTTTGAAAATTATAAAAAGCGCACCCGGTTCTGTCATATTTTCAACTTGTCAGATATTTTATTCAACAAAAACATATATTTTGAGCAAAAAAATTAAATTATTCAATATTATATTTCGGTAGAAATTCCGAATGCGGGGTCTTAAGTAGGTACCTTGCGTTTTAACATATTTTTCTTGTAGATATGTTTATTTCCATATACATGGGACACCTTAAAGAATGTAATTGTACAAAGGAAAAATAAAAATTTAAGTAATAAGTACAAAGTAAAATTTTTTTTTTTCATTATCTTTTCCTGTTTTTCTGTGTCTTGTTCTCTTTCATATTTTCATTTAGATTATTATTAGTGTTATCTTCTTGTTCCATGATATATAAACAATCATTAACCATATAACCTGGGTTGTCTATCAGATGTGTAAACTTTTAAACGCGTTTATTAGAAGGCTAAGAAGATTAAAATTAGCGGTGATGATAATGTTTATAATGCAAATATGATGAAACACTTGGCATTATTTCCGCACAATGGGAACGTTTAAAAAACAATTGTCTCTGAGTGTGAAAGGGATGGGGTAGGAGGATTAAAGACATTAAAGTAGATGGAAAACGACCATTAAACTGGTGAGAACTGGAAGAGCCTCTTTAATTATCGTTTGAAGGTAGCGTTTTAAAGGGTAGTAATTCAGGGGCAGTTCATTTTAAACGTGTGATGCCTGCACTGGTAATAACACTGTGAAAATGATGAAGTGTGTGGGGGTGATTCAAAGCTCCATTATCTACTATCTACTTCAGTTCAATTTTCATCCATGTCCCGAACTACCAAATATGTCAATTTTCGCACACGTGTTAAAAATGATTACAATACATACAATAACAAAAATTACCCAATACTAAAGTTTACTTTGCTTTATTAGTATGTGATAAGCTTGTTTTTTGTATTTTTTTGACCATATTTTTTCTACCTGCCCACGCCCTTACTGTGCCATCTCAATGCCCCCCTAATATTCTTTTACCGCCCCCTGACAGTATCAACGCCCCCTAATTGTATCTGGGTCTTCTACCGCCCCCTGACAGTCTCAAAAGCCCACAAGGGGGGCGTTATCGCCCATGTTGAGAACCTATGGTCTACATCTACGACCTAGGATATTTTGACAATCCAGATATTTCTGAGGATCTTTTGTACCTGACCTTATATTTTAACAATTATCTCGAGACGTAGATAACCTTTCAAAATTCTTTTACAGTCACTTGAAAAATTCTAAATTTTCAATGTTTCTTGATCTTTCAAATTGCGTTACTGCTTTCGGGGAATTGTGAGGTAGAAAGAGGGATTAAGTTAGGGATTAAATTATATGTAGTATCTGGATCAATTAAATTCTCAAGAGTTCGTGGTTTGTGGCCGAAGGGAAAGCCCATTTTCGGATACATGTACTCGTAATATACGAAATAGGAACCAAAATTCACTCAGATAATTTGGTGTCTACATTGTTATGCGTATTACTAAGAAGGGTAAACCACCAAAAGGTCTATTTTAACTTGTAACCCCGGCACAGGAACAGAAAAATGGTTGTAGCAGAGCTCACAGCGGCAGGATCAAGCAATTCATGTTGGACGATTTTTGCTTCACTTATGCAAGACGTCACATTATGGACCTTAGTCAGAGTGAAAAGTTCTTACCTGGTTTCCAAAGACCCCGATGCTGCACGCGGACGACACCTGATTGGGCCCGAACCAGACAGCTGCCAGGCGCGCGGGCAGGTTGAGCACGAACACCTGCGAGATGCCCACCACGCTCTGGCCGAGGAAGCCCAGCCAGAACATGTCCCGGTGCACGCTGAACACCTTCAGCCACGTGCCCGCGCACGTGCCTATGCCGCCGAGCAGGGCCGAGCAACGCAAACCCTGAGGAACAAAAGAAAATTTGTTGAAATTAGTATCATAATATTGTGGTTCCATGTCAAAACAAAAAAAAAACAAACCTAACTTACACTGACCTAAACTAACTTAACCTGTTCTTCTATCACGGTCGGTTTTGTCACTGTTCTGTTTTATCTGGTTAAATATGGAGTAGGACGATAAATACGAACCATGTTTCGAGAAAATTAATCTGAACGATTTTGTTTTTTGTTTTTAAGTAAATCAATTTAATAATGTTAAAGATTATTGTTTTATTATTTTGACAATTAGGCCATTATCAAACTGCCATAATGGCAATGGACGCCGAAACAGGTGTCACAATATTAAAAACTAAAATACTGAACTTAGAACTAGTGACGAGTGTTTTCACAGAATCAAAAATTCTTAAAGTTTGAAAGTTCCATGAAAACTTTGTGAAAGTTTCTCATAATGTTTTTTCACAGTAACTTGGATACTACCAGAACTTGTATAGGATTTTCACAGAACTTGAATGTTGTAAACGAAATTTGGTGAATTGTTCAAATCCTGGTGAACGACCCCGGTCTTAACTTATCATTAACAAATTTGATTAATTTTGAATTTGATTAACTTTAAATTTGATAAACTTCAAATTTGAAAAACACAATAAAAATAAAACGTTATAAAAATGACTGCATTATTCAGATTATTTTATTCATTATGATTTTGGAGAGTTCTGATCTAATAAATCCACAAAACAGTAAGTAGATACCTACAAATTAATTTACCCGGGTTTGGACTATTCATTATATACAATCGTAAGTGTATATTATTTTCATGATCAAGTCATATTCAAACATAGAACGTTGGTTGTTCTTAACACGTGTCGTGGTTTGTGTCTATTTTATTTAATCAACTTAAAACCAATAAAAATATTCAGCCATCTCGGAAAATTTTCGAAGCAAGACAGTAATAGTAACAATACACTTAAATACATATCTGTTCATACTACTAATATGTGGAAAGAAATTCACATTGTAATATAAGAAACATGATTAATATATAATAAATAATTAACTTATTACGAACTATAATTTCTAGGGATAATCCAAAAACCAGTCACGACTAATACCTCGAATACCTTGAATACAAGGAAAATAACGTATAAACTTTGGAAATTTTAACACAATGGAAGGCGGAAAGGATAATAATAAATTACAGATGTTATTGAAACACGATCAAAATATTTATTATCCAAGCTTAGTCTGGTATCAGAGTAGTAAATAAAAAATAAAAACATACTCTCGCGTCACCCCGGAGCCAAAAACCGAACACAGATGAAACACGTGATCAAACAAACGTTAGCTATTTCATTGTGCGTCCACTCTACTACTCGTAGTCTAGCGTGTCCGCGTCCCCTTAGTTCACGAGAAGCAATCGAAGGAGTGACAAGCCATTATTTTGCAAAAAAGTACCTTGATATAATCCAGTTGTATCTGCGAGTATGAGATATATTGATCCTATATTTGACTAAAGGGTTTGCTTGGTGTGTTTTTTTAATTCCTGATTGCAACAATTTTTTTTTTATTTAACGATAAATTTTTATTACTAATTTTTAGATTGAAAAATATCATTGTATAATGAAGTTTTTTATTATAACATTGCTCGCAGTCAAAGTTTGCGTAGGTTTTAGGCATTTACCGAAAAAGGTTATTCTATTGTGGTCAAAGACGCACTTATGTTTGGAAGTATTTTTTTTAGCTCATAACAGGAATCGAGATGCCGCAATATAGGAAGTATAAAATATGCACCCTTGATACATTGTCGATGTTTAGACTAGAAAGGGTGCCGATACATCACACAAATAATAAAAATGTTAGAAGAGGAGTATTCTGCAAAGTGTATGGAAATAAGTAGGAAAAGGTTAGCGTGGCTATAAATTCGTAAAGATGGAATCACAGAGAAGAAACAGAATTATTTTCTCTATCAAAGGTGGGCTTGTTTTCTCAAAAAAAGGAGTTGCAAGGATATTGTATATAAGTATATAATAAGTTTGAATTAATTTGTTTATTTCAATTTACAACATTACTTCTATATTTCTTCTTTAAAAAAAACAATTTGTCTTTTTTATGGTAATGCGGAGGCATTTTTATGGTAATAAAGCATAATCATTTTTATGGATCGATGACATTGATGTCATCGATCTACAATCGTGTGGCAATCCGATTTGTACCCCAGCAACCAATTGGATTCAATCTCTGTCACAGAACTCTCGCTCGCGCTGGTATAGTAAGCTATCCGTAAAAGATAGATATATGCCTTTGCAGACTTTTTTGTAGATCTATAAAAGAGGAATATCCTACCATGCATTGTTTTGTTATATCCCAAAAGGATTAGGCAGCGTTTTCGATGAAAGCTACCAGGCGGCTTGACTTTTTCCGACACTTATAACAATTATCGTAATGTTTCAACCAATTTACACAAATCCTTGAAAAAATTACATACCTAAACCTTCCTCACGAAACACTCTATCTATTGGTGAAAACCGCATGAAAATCCGTTGAGTAGTTTTCTAGTTTATCGCGAACAGACAGATAGACAGACAGACGACGCGGGGATTTTAATTTATAATATGTAAAGATTGTTAATATTTAACTATGGAATCGAATGCTGTGTCTGTTGTAATTTGTAAATAAACTTGTAAGTATTGTACCGACATCTTGCTTATTTGCTTGACCACACACTTTACACCTTCAAACACACATAAACACCTTATCCATAGTAATAAAATATGAATAAGCAATACGATGGCAATTTTTTTGAGGTAGTTACCGTAAACTTTATTCGGTAATACAAAATTAGCAGAGGAAAACTCTGTAAAATAGTAAATCAAATTTAAATTGTGTCTAAAACAATGAACATCACTAAGTAATCCTTGCAAAACGTGCGAAGTACCAGTCACTGGTCAATGTTTGAATAAGTCGGGGGTAACATAAACCAAACCTAAAAGTATCCTCTGCAGGCTTACAAATATAAAATTCAGATTTTTTATCAACTTCAAAGTTTTTGCTGAAGCGACCCATAAACCCGTAAAATTCATTTAAACTTTTCTAATAGGCTAAATATAAACGCTAGGTCAAAATTAGCATGTCTTACGGCACCATAGGTTTTTTTAGGCAGGGCTTTGCAGAAACGAAGGGTGGCTCAAGGGTTTTTGCGCAAACCTTCCGGCAAATGACATTTTGATTACACGTATCTGCTGACGCATTAGCCGCGTGCGTCGGCACTACTAACTATATTTACCTGAGCCCTCTTGATAAATGTAAATGTATTGGAAAACTGATATAACCAAAACCGTAGAGATTCAATGAATGGTAAAAATTATTCGGAAAAACTGAAATTTATTCAGTTTTAGAATACGTATCGAGTTTAGCCATAGAGCTAAGATATGCATTTTCTCCAGATGGTATTTGTACAGTAATAGCTTTGGTAGTGGTATAAATTTTGAGTTTGATGGGGGGTGCTTCTTTTCATGTCACCTCACAATAGTTACCCTTCCTTAAAGCATATTGGAGCTAGGAGAAATATATCATATCTCACTGTAGAGACGTTCTGAGGTGGGTTAAAGGATGGACCATAGAAATTACTTTGTTAATGTGGGTTTCAAGAGACCCCGATTGAATGAGGGAGGAAGGACCATTATCTGCAGCTCAAATATATGCATACATCATGCCCTTTTACAAAATCAAAACCAAAATATACTGAGAAATCATAGAAGATTAATTAAGTAGGTTCTTAAATACTCACTTAGAGTCTGTCAAATAAGAGTAGAAAAAATAAAAACTATAAAAATTGTAGGCTGGCAACACCAATTTACCTGTCAAATATTCTTTTAAAGCGCAAAGACAATGAAAATACAGAACGCTGTATACACATTTAAAAATACATTTAAAAAAAAAATCTTATTTTACAAACTTGTACTTAATTGTAAATTACAAAGCAACAATATTTTACGTATTTTTTTAAAATTTCAAATAAAGAATTATACAATTAGTTAAAAGAAATGTCATCTCAATGATCATTATTTTTTCCTACTTTTTCTGGCTGGTAGGTACCATTATATTGTTATTCCGATTTGACAGCTAGTGTTAGGAACCACGATCAGGTGAACTATGGCGGAATAAAAATAATATCACGCATGGCCACCACAACACGGCCACTATCTTGAAATGGAACCAAATAGCCGAGTTAAAAAAGGACTTCGCTAGGGTCAGACAAAAATGTACTTAAGTTACCCATTTTAGGGAGTTCAATTAAATAAATCAAACCTAAAAGTGGGAACACATCGGGTCGATATACCAAGCATCAAAAAGTAAATGCCCTGCTTACTAGGAAAATTCGCTATAAAAAAACGAGCACTCTCATTGCCATAGTATTAAAATGGTATTAGAAACAACCCTATCTTATAAAAATTTGTAAGGCTTTCACCAAATTGAGTGCCTAACAACATCGTTTTGGTGTTGGTCATTCCCATTTGTAGGCAACTACTTAGGAACACTACGAAAATGTTTGAAAAGTGGATAAACGAACCGCAAAATCAAACTCCATAAGCCTGCGGTTAATTCGGTTCAGCTCAAACGCTGTAATTTATGTTTGGATTATGAAAATTTCTATATTTTCGCAGTGTTACATATTGCGAGAGATTATGACGCAATAGAGGATAGAGAAATAGGAAGGGAGATGAAACAATGTCTTATTGTCTTTTTCCGGGGAAAGTTTGTGTTTTTCACAATAAACAGAGCAGATATTAAAATCCCCAACATAATATTACTGTAGCAGACTGAATAAATGAATAAACATTTTCAGCAAATTGAAAAAGTTCCTTTGCATCCTTTGACTTTAAAAGAATGACAATGGCATACAGAAAAGAAAACTAGAAAAAAGAAAGCATTTTGCATGTACGAGTATAAGGAAAGGACCCCGTGGTAAGTAAAAAAACATCAAATTAAAAGTCACTCCTTGACAATATTCTTCGGTTATAAATTATAACTTTCTCCTGCAAGGAAAATTTTGAAGTGAAACGTTTTTTAAACGAGTGATTTTTTTTTCCTTTTCATGGTTTTTCACCCCAGAGGAATGTTCTGGCCAGTGTCAAGTGAATGATTTTGTGAATAATGTGTGTAAGTGTAATTTTGGGTATTTACAAATTTGGTATTAGTAATAAGAACATATCTACAATACATAATAATAATAAAAATATTAGAATTTATGTATAAAAATGCAAAAATCAGTCATTTTAAATACATGTAGGATTACAAAAGATTTTTTAAATATTTATATTAAGGGATCCGTAGGATTTATAGTTTCAATTAGGAGTTCCACAGAGCCTGGAGTCGTTGAATTATTTTCCCATTTGGTCTCTGGCAGGCTGACATGTTGTTATTGTATTGTTTTGTATTTATAATACTTATATAGTGCAAGTGCATAACGTGAATTGACTAGATGATCATTTGGGGAAGTGTGTGAAAGGGTTTAGTTTTTCCTGTGTGGAAAATTTAACCCGGATATTTAAATCTGGTGCGTATAAAAAATAATATAGACCTGATATAGTTTGACATGATAAAATAAAAAAAAACTAATATCATTGATATCGCTATTCCAAATTCCTGTAATATTCAAAAATCTATTTCTGAAAAAATAAGAAAATATACAGATTTACGAAATGAGATTAAAAGAATTTTGCATTCTCAGACTATAAAAATATTACCGTTTGTTATTTCGGCTACTGGCATTATACATAGCTCTCTCATTCAAAATTTAGGCGTATTAGATTTATCAAAGAATTTATATATAAAAATGCAAAAATCAGTCATTTTAAATACATGTAGGATTACAAAAGATTTTTTAAATATTTATATTGAGGGATCAGTAGGATTTATAGGTCCAATTAGGAGTTCAACCGAGCCGAACCCTTTGATATGAAAATATCTGGAGTCGGTGAATTATTTTCCCATTTGGTCTCTTTGACATGTTGTTCTTGTATTATTTTGTATTTATTATACTTATATAGTGCAAGTGCATAACGTGGATTGACTAGGTGATCATTTGTGGAAAAGTGTGTGGAAGGGTTAAGTTTTTCCTGTGGGAACGATTTAACCCGGACATAAAATCTGAAGGAATAATTTTTACAACAAGACTAGTAAACATTATAATACACTTTTTAATATGGAATTTTAATGAAGAGAAGATTGCATGCGGCAAGCGACATACGAGTACATTAAAAATAATGTATGGTACACAAAAAGTAATTTAATTTCAAATTATATTGATTATTATGATAAATAGCTTCGAGTGTTCAATAAATACCACAAAATCAATCAATGTAACAGGGACAACTTATTGGATCTTATTCATTGTAATATTTAATCATTGGTTCTGACCACAAGACGTCCGCACAGCGCACAGAGACGCTCCCGACTGGCAAATAAATGAATAAACACATGATCATTTTTTTCTTTTATATATTTCGATTACATATCGACCACCATAACATGGGCATAAACCTAGCATGGTGGTCGAAAAATCCATGAATGATGTAACCATTAAATGCAATGAATAAAGAAAAATTAATAATATTAAAGCATATTCAATGTTTACAAACGTTTAACCATAAAGAAGTTATGCTGAGTAATTATTTTTACAGCTATTTCGCCTTCTGAAGGCATTGTCAAACTGTCATCGAGCACAGTTCACACGCGGTGGAAGTGAAACCTTCGCAACACAATCTCAGCCAATAGCAATGAAAAATGAGCTAATAATCAAAGCGGCCAATGCGTTAAGGTTTCATTCTATCTCATTCTCTCGCAGGCTAAATCCTATAGATGTATGTGTTCGTCTCTTTTTAGTGTCGTTTCCGTTCGAGTTTCAAATCACAACGGTGCAAAAGAAGTTTCACTTCAAAAATTGAGTTCTACAAATAAAACAATAAATTATTATTTTTAATTGTTAAACTAACGTTTAAGACAAGATTTTTATGCATAGCACAAAGGGTAACAATTATTATAAGCAATAATTATCAGCCTGAAACACTCATCAAATAAATAAAACAATAAATACTCATACAACATGAAAGGAAGGCCCAAATACACTATCATAGTTGAGTTCATACACTTTAGAAAAGGGAAGAGGGACTGGATGGAGAGGGAGAGAAAAAGATGGGAAAAATGAAGGTAGAGAAGTATCAGACTATTCAGATTTGGTCAATAAACTTAGGTCAAATCTTTTCAAGCAATGATGGATCTGGATTTCTGAATGATGGTCTGCCACCAGGGCGATAATGCGATTATTTATCATTATGAAATGATGACGAAAGTAAAACACACGCCTATAATGTATTATATATTATTTTACACACCATATACGGCGCGACAATTTAGGAGGTGGTATGGGTATCACCGCCCCGGGAACCATTTATTGGATAACCATCACATCTGCCATAGGTCACCCCAAGTGGTTCGCTATGTTTGGTGACTTAGCAGGGGTGCCCGGGTTCATGGGGTGGGGTTTATCCGCGTCTTGGCGGCCGATGCATCTGCCTATAAGCCGTGTGGTGGTACCCCTCATACCTATTTCCATCCCAGAACTTCCTCTCCTCCATTTCCCTAAAAAAGGCTATAACACAGCTTCCTCTAAGATGACATAGGCTCTGAGGGAAAGTATTTTCCTCAAGGCCTCCTGTGTGGAGCTAATGTAAAAAAAAACGACCATGTCAATCGAGTCGGGTCTTGTAAGAGGTCTGAATATCAAAAAAATATGTATGAATGTGAATGAAGCAATAAATGTAATCAAAGACATAAGTTCGTGGCGGTTCATGCATACCCTTGCAAGGAAAACGGCATGATGTTTATATAGATCCCGCAGTCAGATTTAAACTAACGACCTCAAAGACCGTAGCCAATAAACTTACCGCTACTTACCGTCTATAAAACACCGAGGTCATTGTTCTGGCTTTTCCAAAATGTTATAACTGAATTTAAATACATTTTCCTTCCAACACCTTTGTTCGATATCCCAATTATTTAAATATTTGTTGAGCCCAGGAGCATCTCCTTGAGCTCCGTTCTGACTCCGTTCTGACTCAGTTCCGACTCCATTCAGAAACCGTTACCTAGATTCAGATGTCAGGGCTAATAAAAACAAAGGCCGAAATTGAGTATTTTCAAGAGCAAGATTAAACAGACCGACTCGTGTCTATGATATACTATCAAACTGGAAAAACATAGTACAGTCGACTCTCGTTAATTCAAACCTGCGATAATTCGAACCTCTCTATAATTCAAAGTTATCACGAGTTCCCTACGAAATCTCTTTATATTTCGAACTAAATCCATACATTTTTGTACACTTGGTAATTCAAACGAAAAACTCATTGCTATATAACAGAACGACGCGTTAATTCGAACTCATCGGCGTTCAACATTCCACAATTCAAAGTTGCAGAGAGAAAGAGGCGGAAAGATTGTTACACACACGTTAGTACAAATACAATTTTGCGACAAGTTCAAACGTGTTTTGTTTTTGTTATGATTAGTTTGTGACACACACTCTAACGAATTGGTTTGTGTTATCATTCAGTTACTGTTACTCTTTCGTTGTGTATACAGATTAAAATTTTCTGTTAGTCATGAGCCCTAGAAAGTATAAATGTTTGAGAAGAAAAGTGATGTTGCAAAAGTAGAGGAAGCTGAGAAGAAAGGTGATGTTGCAAAAGTAGAGGAAGCTGAGAAGAAAAGTGATGTTGCAAAAGTAGAGGAAGCTGAGAAGAAAAGTGATGTTGCAAAAGTAGAGGAAGCTGAGAAGAAAAGTGATGTTGCAAAAGTAGAGGAAGCTGAGAAGAAAAGTGATGTTGCAAAAGTAGAGGAAGCTGAGAAGAAAAGTGATGTTGCAAAAGTAGAGGAAGCTGAGAAGAAAAGTGATGTTGCAAAAGTAGAGGAAGCTGAGAAGAAAAGTGATGTTGCAAAAGTAGAGGAAGCTGAGAAGAAAAGTGATGTTGCAAAAGTAGAGGAAGCTGAGAAGAAAAGTGATGTTGCAAAAGTAGAGGAAGCTGAGAAGAAAAGTGATGTTGCAAAAGTAGAGGAAGCTGAGAAGAAAAGTGATGTTGCAAAAGAATTTGAGATTCCTCTGAGTACTCTCTCAACCATAATAAAGCACAAGGAGAAAATTAATGCTGCTCAAACTGCTGGAGTACGGAAAAGAACTACTAAAGGTGAATTTCCTCGTCTGGAAGAAAGCCTGGTCATTTGGCTAAGACAGTGTAGAGGACAAAAAGTGTCTATTAGCGGAAACTTGTTGAAGGAAAAAGCAAAAGAGTTTGCGTCTATTCTAAGCATCAAAAACTTTGCGGCAAGTGAAGGGTGGCTTACAAATTTCAAAAAGAGAAATGGAGTTGTGTTTAAAAAAGTTTGTGGGGAAAGTTGAAGTGTTGATGATGCAGTTTGCTTAGATTGGCACGGTAAATTGAAGACCTTGATTGAAAACTATCATGCCCGAGACATTTTTAATACTGATGAAACTGGCCTATTTTTCAAATGTTTACCGGACAAGACGCTTACTTTTAAAGATGAAAAATGTCATGGGGGAAAACATAGTAAAGAAAGGTTGACAGTTTTACTTGCAGTAAATATGGACGGATCGGAAAAACTTAAACCGTTAGTGATAGGAAAAGCAATGAAACCGCGATGTTTCAAAGGAGTGAAGTCGTTTCCTACTGATTATCGTGCTAACAAAAAAGCTTGGATGACGACAGAACTTTTTAACAATTGGCTTTTAACAGTTAATGGGGACATGAAACGCCAAAAGCGGAAAATTTTACTATTTTTAGACAATTGCACTGTACACAACAGTCCTCCTACATTGTCCAACGTGGAACTCTACTTCTTTCCGCCAAATACAACTTCCAAATTGCAACCATTGGACCAAGGGATCATCCATAATTTTAAGACGTTCTATCGCAGAGAAATTGTTAAGCTCGTTTTAGAATCTCTCGACAAGCAGCTAACTGCAAATATCACGGTTCTGACAGCTATTTTACTGATTGACAAGGCATGGAGAGCTGTAACACCCCTAACGATTCTCAACTGCTTCAAAAAATCTGGTTTTTTAAAAGAAGATCAGGAAAATCTTCCAATACTTATGGATGATGAAGAACCAGCAATAGAACCATTAATTGACATCAGCGATGTGAGTTTTCTTGACTTTGTTCAAGTGGATGAAGATGTTGCTGTCTCAGGTTCACTAACCGATGGCGAAATTTTATCTGCGACAAATACTAATGAAAAAAGTAATGATGAAGATGAGGACGATACATCTCTTAAAAAAAATTATTGAGAAGTCTGAGCAGCAGCAATGTGCTTTGAAGCAAACCAGTATAACAGAGTTCTTTCTGTTATACTGTTATCTTTTAATTAATTCACATTATGATTACATGTATGTACACGAATGTACCTATAAACTTTTGTCATTGTTATAGAAGAGTAGTTAATAAATAATAATTGATCAACACTTAAGAATTCGAAGTTTTATTTATTTACTCTCACAAATTTCGAACCATTTGATATTTCAAACACTCGATAATTCGTAATATTTTAAGAGTCCCTCGAGTTTCGAATTATCGAGAGTCGACTGTACCTTTTTTTACATGAGCTCTACACAGGAGGTCCTGAGGAAAATAATTTCCTGAGGGTCTATGTCATCTTTGGGGATGCTGTGTGGAGGGTTTTTTAGGGAAATGAAGGAGGGGAGGGTTCTGGGAAGGAAAGGGGGTGGGTGGGGTTCAGTGTGTCCTGGTCATCCACCTCCAAGACCTAGACAAACCTCATCCCATAAACCCGGGCACCCCTGCTAAATCACCAAACGTAGCGAACCACTTGGGGTGACCAATGGTAAAGGTGTTGTTATCCAATAAAGGTTCACGAGGCGGCGGTACCCTTTCCGGCTCCCAATTTGAGAACCTACATACCTACTTGCCTCTGTGTAAATTGGCATTCATTGCCCTCTACACTAGCCACTAAATGCACTGAAGGTTAAACGGAACATACGTTGTAATCTACGCATTCACAGATGGTGCCAACTTAAGGCTCTGCAACCGGGCCCGAAAAGAAGAAGATGGAGATATACGAAATTAGGAATGTTAGAGGAGAGCGCTAACAATTACAGCGACAAAATCGATACAAAAATTGCGAAAATGTTTAATAAAACACGACTCGTTTAAAATAGAGCAAAAATCTCGCGGGCATTATCTTAAACAGCATTCAACACTGTGAATTTTTTTCATATAGTAGGTAAGTATGAGGATCAACTATCATTGAACCCACATTTAGCATTAAGAAGAAGAATTAAGCATTGCTTTCGAAAAATGTTTCGAAACAATAAAAGTGGTTAAGGCTCTGCATCCGGGCTCGAAAAGAAGAAGATGGAGAGATACGAAATTACGAATGTTGGAGGAGAGCGCTAACATTTACAGCGACAAAGTCGATGCGAAAATTGCGAAAATGTTTAATAAAACACGACTCGTTTAAAATAGAGCAAAAATGTCGCAGACATTGTCTTAAACAGCATTTAAAAAAACACTGTGAATTTTTTCATACATATAACTTGTAAAATAACTGAAACAAACGTGTTTATAATAATTTTTGGAGCATACTTTGCGATTTTTTTCTATCGAGGGAATTTTATATAATTTGCGTTTCGGCGCGGGCAAAGTCTAGATATTATCTTCAAGAAAAACATATATTTTTTTAAGAGCTTCAAAACTTACCGTGTTTAAGGGAAATATGTAATAAATCGGTACAAATCCGGGTTGCGGGCCCTTAATTACCTATTTCAGGTTAAAATACTTTTTACTGCCATGCTTTAAAATATTAAGGTGAATTAATTGTTTGCGCCCGTACATTTTCAATATGAACATGGATAAATAGTTTTGTCCATAAACAAACCCAAATCTTTCAAGAAAGGCTAAAAAATACAATTTTGGATTGAATCACCTGTACAATATTGTATTTGTTAGCCTTCTTGGAATATATGGGTTTGTTTATGGACAAAACCATTTCTTTGCTAATATTGTCTTCATTTGATAAAAGAAAATTATGAATTCTTGAGGGGAAAGGCTCTCGACTAGAATTCCAAAGGTCACAGGTTCGAATCCCGCCGTGCGCAGGCTAATTTTATTTGACTTTGTGTTATTCCAGAGTGGAAGATACTCTCAGTATATCCCCGGTGTAAGACCACCACTCAGAATTGAAACGTTGCTTGAAATGGGTTTAGCCGTGTATAGTAACCAGATCTGAATAGCCAGGTACTTCCCCACTTCCCTCTTCACCATCTCCTTCTTCCACTACCTTCAACCACACAACATACCCCAATATGTTGTAAAACACACACACATAAAAAAAACTTTAATCTAATGTACGAATTTATATTCTCTACTCTAATAATAACTTGAATATTATTAAGTCGGCTAAAACAAGAAAATTAAGAACAAAGTAAGGGACAAAAAATATTATTGTAGTTGTAAATTAACCCTGAATTCGAACACGTATGAAATTCATAATAATATTATATCAATTTGTGTATTCCATGATTTTCAACAATTATTCAAAAATTATAATGTAATAACTGTTATTATAATGTTTTAAATCACATTAAGCTATAAGTAGGTAAATGTTACCTTTATCAGTAATGCTGTGGTAATAAATACGTGAGGTTTTATTACTTAATATGCAGAGCCAATAATTGTTTACCTTTGAATGGAAATAATGTAGTCCTCTGGAAATAATAATAAGTACTGGAAATAAAATATTAGTGTACAAAACACTTATCAGACCAGTACTTACTTATGTACGCGGCTGAGACTTGGGTACTAACTAAGAGGAATGAGCGAGCTCTGGACGTTTTTGAAAGGAAAATTTTGAGGCGTATCTAGATCGGTTCTAGAAAATGGATTTTGGCGCAGACGTTCCAACAATGAGCTCTATACTTTGTTTAAGGAGCTAAACGTCGCAAAATTTATAAAACTGGGAAGGCTTAGGTGGCTGGGTCATGTGGAGAGAATGAGAGAGCATCAAGCACCAAAGTCCCTGCTGAACTCAAGACCAATAGGGCGAAGGAGCCTGGGAAGACCAAGATTAACATGGAGCGACAAGGTCCTCAAAGATATATATATCTTGGAGCTTCTAAACTGGAAAGAGCTGGCACAAAACCGAGATGAGTGGAGGAAGACTCTTGAGGAGGCCAAGACCCTCCAGGGGTTGTAGAGCCAATGGTGATGATACTGATGATGATGAGTGACAGGAAATAAACCCCGCAATAAGACTTACTAGCAGTGTAGTGTAATTGTATCACCATTATACGATTTTTCGGAGCTTTTATACATGTTAATTTTTATAATTCACAAAACCGCCTTGACCACTTCTTAAATTATTTGTGTATTTAGTTCCTACACAATGTGCGCGACCGTTTTCTGACAAATGATATTTAAAAATTCAAAAACACACATACCAAGCACACGCGATGTTTACAAATACCTAACTCTATTATTTATTTCTGTAATCCTTCTTTTTTTGTAATTGCGTCGAATTAAATTAAACGAAAAGTCCCAAACTTGAAAAAACCGATAATTTTTTTTTTCATGTAAATCGAAAACTCATTGCCAATTCTGAAATATAATTTACTGATTATTATAAATAGGATTTATAATTGTAGGATTTGTGAAGCTAAACATATTTGCCTCGTCATAAAAAATAATAACAAAGATCAAAAATTTACTATTGGAATGAACATTGAACACCGTTAGGAAACTTAAAAAAACGTAATTTAAATTCAGATGTGTCAAAAAATATAAACAAAGGAAAAACACATTTTAAATATAGAATTTTTATTGTTAAAAAATTATTAAATCAATTAATAATAAAAATAGTAAATAAAAATAGTAATAGAAAATGATATTAAAAGAATTTGGCATTCTCGGGCTATAAAAATATTACCATTTGTTATTTCAGCTACTGGCATTATACCTAGGTCTCTGATTCAAAATTTAGGCATATTAGATTTGTCAAAGAATTTATATATAAAAATGCAAAAATCGGTAAATTTAAATACATGTAGGATTACAAAAGATTTTTTAAATATTTATATTGAGGGATCAGTAGGATTTATAGGTTCAATTAGGTATTCCACAGAGCCGAACCCTCTGATATGAAAATATCTGGAGTCGGTGAATTATTGTCCCATATGGTCTCTGGTAGGTTGACATGTTGTTCTTGTATTGTTTTGTAATTATAATACTTATATAGTGCAATTGCGTAACGTGGATTGACCAGATGATCATTTGGGAAGTGTGAAAAAATTTATTAATAAAACGGCCTCCGTGGTCTGTCGAGGCTCAAGGCTCTCGACCAGCAATTCGAAGTACGCGGCGTGCGCAAATAAATTTTATTTTTTTTTTTGTTATTTCAAGATTTTATTAATTTAAAACATAGGTTGTCAACGTGGGCGATAGCGCCCCTTGTGGGCGTTTTAGCCTTTCAGGGGGGCAGTAGAAGACCCAGAGAAAATCAGGGGCCTTGAGATGGCACAGGGAGTTGAGATGGGCGCTGAGGGCGTGGGCAGGAAAAAAATGGTCTAAAAAAGCCAAAAAAAACATGCTAATCATGCACCAATGAAGCAAAGTAAACTTTAATATCGGTTAATTTTTGTTATTGTATGTATTGTAATCATTTTTATCACGTGTGCGAAAATCACATATTTCTGTAGTTCGGGAAGTGGATGAAAATTGAACTGATAGATTCCATTGAATTCACCATCTACATTAAATTGGAAGACATGAAAAATATAATCATCTTACGTGTATTATTATTATTGAGAATTGACACTCAATTTGGGAGGCGGGAATGGGTACCGCCGCCCCGGGAACCTTTTTTGGATAACCAACACCTCTGCCATAGGTCACCCCAAGTGGTTCGCTACGTTTGGTGATTTAACAGGGGTGCCCGGGTTCATGGGGTGAGGTTTGTCTAGGTCTTGGAGGCGGATTACCAGGACATACTGAACCCCAGATTTCTACCCACCCCTTAAACCCTTTTCCTTCCCAGAACTCACCTCTCCTCCCTTTCCTTAAAAAAAACCCTCCACACAGCATTCTCAAAGATGACATAGGCCCTGAGGGAAATTATTTTCCTCAGGGCCTCCTGTGTGGAGCTCATGTAAAAAAAAAAAACACTATCATGAATACAAGAAGGAAGGAGGCAGCAACCCGATACAAAAGAATTGCTAATTGGTAGCCGCCGCCGCTGCCTCCCCCCCCCATAAGTAAGAAAAATTGGAAGCTTACAAAAAAAATGTTCTCAAAGGGGGCGGTGGGCAAAATAAGGTTGGGAACCTACGATTTAAAATAATATATAACACATTTGCGGCACGTGCCAGAGTGAAAGATACTATCAGTATCGCCCTGGTATATGGTCATCAAACAGAAATAAAACGTTGCTTGAAATGGATTTAGTGGTGTTTGGTAAACAGATCTGAGAAGCCAGGTACTTCCCCACCTTCTTCTTCCTCATCCCCTTCCCCGGAAAATGCCTTCAGCGTCACAACATACCCCAATTGGGGATGCCATGTTTCACTTACTCCAGACGGGAGCAATTGGGATTCTTGTTCGGAATTTACATAATTAAAAAATAAATAATTTGGATTTAATACTTATTTATAACTTACTAGCTGATTTCCGGCATGCGTTGCTATGCCATTTCATAAGGAAATTGTTTCTCCCTGCGTGTCCTTTCCCATTCGTCCCGTTCCCCTTCCTCTCCCGCGTCCCCTTCCCCTCTCACGTTCACACTCAGCCACCTCCATCTTCCCTCTCCCCACTCCACTCCCCTCTTTCCCCCGTCCCGCGAACCCCCCTTCCCCTCCAGCATTCAGTCTAGGTACATTCAGTTTTCAAACAGCTCGCGTGCCACCTATTGTAATTTTTTTATACAATTTTCATAATGCTAGAGCTCACCAGTATTTTTATACAAACTTTGTCCTGACAATAACGAATAAAAAAAAAGAATTATCCAATTTGGTGCAGGCTTTCGGAAGTTATGCGCGTAGATACATTTCGGTGATTCATTTTTATTTATATAGATAAGTTAAAATTAAGGATCTAAAAATCTAAAAACGTATCCAAAATTTTGGAAATTAAAGTTCATAGAAACATAAAAATTGAACGCAGGAATATTTCACATCACGCGTGCAGTATGCATGCACCGACAACCGAAATTATTATGTTTAAATTATTAATTTTCTTTTTAGAAACAAGTTGGAATTATAATATACTAGCTGACCCGACCACGCATTGCTGTGGCTAACGAAACACAACGCCATCTACTGGATGGTTACCCAACCTTTTAACTCACACCGCCATCTGAAATTTGCATACAAATCAAATCCACACCGCCCGCTTGCCAGCCCGCTCGTCCACCACATACAGACATTCTCCTTTAATTATATATTTCAACCAACTTACACAGAACCTTAATAAATTACATACATAAACCTTCCTCATGCATAACTCTATCTATTGGTGAAAACCGTATGAAAATACGTTCAGTAGTTTTTGAGTTTTTCGCGAATAGACAGACTGTCAGACGCAGCGGACGACTTTAATTTATAATATGATGAAGAGAAAAAACGCGAGTTTTACCACCCGGCTTCTTCCTACAAACGAGTTTCAATATTCCTAATCGAGAAAATGAATAATAAAGAACAATTTGCGGCACGTGCCAGAGTGAAAGATACTATCAGTATCGCCCTGGTATATGGTCATCAATCAGAAATAAAACGTTGCTTGAAATGGATTTAGTGGTGTTTGGTAAACAGATCTGAGAAGCCAGGTACTTCCCCACCTTCTTCTTCCTCATCCCCTTCCCCGGAAAATGCCTTCAGCGTCACAACATACCCCAATTGGGGATGCCATGTTTCACTTACTCCAGACGGGAGCAATTGGGATTCTTGTTCGGAATTTACATAATAAAAAAATAAATAATTTGGATTTAATACTTATTTATAACTTACTAGCTGATTCCCGGCATGCGTTGCTATGTCATTTCATAAAGAAATTGTTTCTCCGTGCGTGTCCTTTCCCATTCGTCCCGTTCCCCTTCCTCTAACGCGTCCCCTTCCCCTCTCACGTTCACACTCAGCCACCTCCATCTTCCCTCTCCCCACTCCACTCCCCTCTTTCCCCCGTCCCGCGAACCCCCCTTCCCCTCCAGTATTCAGTCCAGGTACATTCAGTTTTCAAACAGCTCGCGTGCCACCTATTGTAATTTTTTTATACAAATTTCATAATGCTAGAGCTCACCAGTATTTTTATACAAACTTTGTTCTGACAATAACGAATCAAAAAAAAAGAATTATCCAATTTGGTGCAGGCTTTCGGAAGTTATGCGCGTAGATACATTTCGGTGATTCATTTTTATTTATATAGTAATAATATAATATAAGATATATAATATAATAAATATAAGTTAAAATTATGGATCTAAAAATCTAAAAACGTATCTAAAATTTTGGAAATTAAAGTTCATAGAAACATAAAAATTGAACGCAGGAATATTTCACATCACGCGTGCAGTATGCATGCACCGACAACCGAAATTATTATGTTTAAAATATTAATTTTCTTTTTAGAAACAAGTTGGAATTATAATATACTAGCTGACCCGACCACGCATTGCTGTGGCTAACGAAACACAACGCCATCCACTGGATGGTTACCCAACCTTTTAACTCACACCGCCATCTGAAATTCACCGCCCGCTTGCCAGCCCGTTCGTCCACCACATACAGACATTCAGAAAATGAATAATAAAGAACAAGCATTTGGGGTGACTTCTGACTTGCCGAATTTTTAAGGAGTTTCATGGTTATTTCATGGCACCATTGGTCATGTTTGGTTTAATTTCACCACGTCAGATAATCAAGCAGATCTTCTGATATACAAGAGCAAATACAGTTAAATTGAAATCAAAACGGAGATCATTGTCATAAAAAATCTAAATGATATCAATCAAGGTAATACAAATCATTAGTATGGATTTATGCTTCACGCAATGAAGGTTTACGAGGCGATTAAAATTCAAATCATTTTGGCAGCTCGAAGGAACGGACTATGGCGTGACTTGACTCTAAATTTTGTGGCTTTTGTGGCAATGATACCTTAAACAAATACATTTATTCACTCCGTTAAACTGGGGATCAACTGGCATTTTTTATTTTTTTGTGTGCATTCTATGGAAATCATTGAAAAACTTAAGTAATTTTGAGTTTTCACACAAAACGTTATTTGGTTGAAATATTTTCGTTTTCCAGCACTTATGAGCTTTTTGTCACATAAAAAGGTAATATCTCTGTACTCTGTGTACACAAATGCTTCAGTGAAAGACTTGTAATCAATGCTGTGTTTTTCTAGACATTTATTTTAAATAAGTGTACCTAATAAATCTATCAATTTAATTTAGATAAATTAACTAAACTAAAAGGTAAAAACTTAACTAAAAGTTAAGACAATCAAAAAAGGTAACACACATAACTAAAAGATAATACCCTCTCTAAAAGGTAACACACTCACTAAAAGATAACACACATAACTAAAAGGAAACAAGCATAACTAAAAGATAACACAGATAACTAAAAGGTAACAACTTAAGATGAAGCCATACTAAATAATGCAAAATCATAAGTTTTTGTTTTGAAAATTTGATGGCTTAGAAGTATTACACATGCTTTAATTAAATACTGCGTGTAGAACACACCTTGGCCCTTAAAAATATCGGTAATTTTTTTTTAAAGTCTTTTAATAAGCATGTAAAGAAATAAAGTATACGGTCTATAAAAACACTTTCAAGTCCAAACTCTCATATTTATAAACCCCCTTTCGGATTTGGTTTTATTGTATAATGTGGCAAATTTAGTTTCTTTTATAATAATCGCAAAAAATTGATATTAACGCCCGAACTTCACAAAATAAAATAAAATATGTATTTTCTCGTTGGTATTTTTAACATCCATCAATACGGCCCGCACTCTACGAATTTGGATTCTTGAACTGGGCACACCTATTTCGTATCAGTCACGCCCCGGCAGGAGCGGGAGACAGTCGCGTGACTCCGCGTCCCTCAGTTTCGTGAAATCAATTTTAAATTTCGGTGTTCTTACAATAAACAATGCGTAAAAAAGGAATTAATATTTTTTACAGGCCTTTACGAAATCAACCTGTAAAAAAAATTCTCAAATACCTTTTCCAACCTTTCCAAAAGCTTTTTCTCAAGTATTTTTAAACTCCTCCTATAAAGGGCGTGAATTCCGATTTCGATTTTTTCCTGAACTATTGGATCGCCTTAACTAAAAGGTAAGACAATCACCATTTGTCGGAAAAACATATGAAAATATTTTAATAATAAAAAAGACAATGCAAAACGATACTATGGCCTATGGAAATTACGTCCCTTATTGTGAAAATGACAGGCTACTGAACCGTATTGAAACCAATGCTACGCCATTAACCCATCATTAAATAATTAAAATAAATAATTGATTCTAAAAGAGGTCTAAAATTATGATAATAATTGAGGTAAGTGCTCCGACCTTTCTCAGGGAAAATGCATGAATTCATAATGCAGATATCCAAGGAAAATCGAACGAGGGTTGCATGCAATATAGAGGTAACGCTAGACATGCGGTAAAATTTTCTATATGAAATAAAGACATGTTTTATATATTACAGCAGAAAAGAACATGATTTAATTAATTCTAAATTTCTACATTTGAAAACACTATGTCACTCAGAATTACTGATAGGTTAATTCCGGGAATTTATTTTTGGGGAATATTCCCGAAGCTTTATTCTAAACGATTAAATCCCCGTGAGATTATTTTCTACAAAGAAATTTCGCGTTATTTACAACTAGCAGATCCGGACACACGTTGCTGTGGCTAACGAAACACAACGCCATTACCCAACCTTTATAAAATCCACACCACCCGCTTGCCAGCTGCCCGCTGCCTGAATTGAATATTTGACTTTCTCGACTGTTCTCTACTATAATAAGCATGTTTTTATACATACAAACCTTCCTCTTGAATCACTCTATCTATTGGTGAAAACCGCATGAATATCCGTTGCGTAGTTTAAAAGATCTAAGCGCACATACATTTTGAGCGACTTCATCAAATAATTCAAATCAAATACCTACTTATTCTAGGACATCTATTTTCCAATTTCTTCCGTAGAACGAATTTCAAAAGTGACTATAGTACGGCCCGCCAGCCGTTTTAAATCACACAAAAATATGTTTTATTTAAATTTCTCGGCTTTTCTCTAAAATAATTTACATGTATTATACATATAAACATTCCTCTTCAATCACTCTATCTATTGGTGAAAACCGTATGAAAATCCGTTGCGTAGTTTAAAAGATTAACGTGCACATACATTTTGAGCGACTTCGTTTTATACTATGTAATGATGTTGATGATGATGAATAATGTTAATTAGAGCATACTGTAGACAGAACTTTTAGAATTTTTGAAAAATATCGAACCATCAAAATATCGATATTTGCTGCCGGCCGATAATTGAGTATGGCACAGCAGTAAACTAATCCCAGCGTGAGCTCGTAAGGACGTCATTGACTATCATCCTATTCTTTCTCATGCGTCTTGTTTGAAAACGAGAAGACAGAAGATACTAGAACAATGATGTCACGTACGATTTCTCCCTGGGACCAGTTTACTACAACTGCCATTCGAATTATAAATTGTACTTAATTGTATCTCGCTTTATAAGTATTTATACAGGTTCACTTCGAAAGTTCATAACTTCGTCATTTTTAAGTAATTTTAATGTCGATATTAACTTGATTTAAAAAAACAAACTCATTCGAATAATTTATCAATAAAAAAAATGAAATTCATATTTGATCTGAAATATTTCACTCAAAATCATCACTACTCAAAATATTGTGGATTGTTGAGAGAGATAAAGTTTGAGAATCGATTATGTTTTAGTTTGTAGTTTAGTAAATATTTCTTTATCGAGTTCACGCTCAAATCACACTTTAAAAAATTAAAACAAATTGTACAAGGTAGATAATGGTTAGTAATAAGTAATTCAGTGACCGGAATTGAAAAATATTGCGTTTTAATGTTTTTTTTTTTAATTTAAAATACGCGAAATGTCATTTTTCAATGACTGCCATGTTAATTACGACGATGAAATACGCATTTTTAAAAGAAAAAGTCCCTTTCTGTCAGTTAGACAGTAATAAATTCGAATTGCAATCTTCGGAAATGATAAATAATGCGTATTAATCATTATTTTGTTCGGTTTCATAAACACGAAAAATCACGCGAGACGTTTGCGGTCGTAATTAACAACATGGCGTTCCTTGAGAAACAACATTTTGCGTTTTTAAAGATAACAAAATAACCATTAAAATGCAACATTTTTCAATTCCGGTTACTGAATTACTTATTACTTACTGTAATCTACCTAGTACAATTTGTTTTAATTTTTTAAATTGTGTTTCGAGCGTGGACTCGGTAGGGAAATATTTACCTGTAGTTTTAATGGGAAAAACCATATGGGAAAAAAATCCTAGCAACCCAAAACATCCTCTAATTTCGTGCATCAGTGAACTGTTTATTTTTTACTTTTACTTTTATTTTTACCTTTTAATGCATTCTATGAAAATGCAAAACATTTAAGTGAAATCTTAATATATAAAACAAAGTCGGGTTAGTTACACTATTTATAACTCGAGATCGGCTGGACCGATTTTGATGATCTTTGATTTGTTGAATTTATCTCCGCCCCGGATAACAGAATAACTATTAAAACATCGCAATAATTCACGAAAAAGAAAGTTATGAAGAAAAATAATTTTTTCGTACATTTTTTATGTAACGAATTCTCATATTTTGAAAGAACTGCAGCAATATTGTAATAGGTATAGGTAATATTTAACTGTGCGTGAATTCCAAAAATTCAAAAACGTCAAATGTCAATGCGCTAATTATTTTGCTTTTGTTTTTAATCATATAATGCTGCCCCTCTTTCTTACACACTAAATATCAATAGTCGAAAATGAGACAAACGGTGAACGTATGTCTCTGCACCCCTCCAAAGGAAAAATACAATAATAATAAATCTCTAAAATGAAACGCATTTTTTTTACGTAAGCTCCACTCAGGACCTATGTCATCTTAGGGGATCCTGTGTGGAGGGTATTTTTAAGGAAGGGTATGATAGGAAGTTCTGGGAAGGAAAAAGGCATGAGGGGTGGGTAGGAATCTGGAGGTCAATGTATCCGGGAGTGAATCCATCCCTCCAACTGCGGTGCAAGGCCATTGATTCGACCGATATTGACCTTTTACCTTGGCCTTTCCAGCCGGACTCTTTCGACCCATTGGTCGAAAGGTCAAAAGGTCTCCCTCAACCAGTCTATTTCGATCTGGCCCGCCACGCAGCATGTGGGCAGACGCATCCTCCACCAATACCCGCACAAAAGTCACCCCATAAACCTGGGCACCCCTGCTAAATCACCAAATGTGGCGAACCACTTGGGGTGCCCTATGGCAGAGATGTTGGTTATCCAATAAATGGTTCTCGGGGCGGCGGCACCCGCACCCGCTTCCTTTCAAAAATTCCCGTAAGTAAGTGGAAAAGTAAGAAAATCACAAAAAATATAAATCCGTACACAATGCCATCTCTAAAACTGACAAAAACAAAACACGAACAATTGGGAAACGATAATTGTAATTTTTACTTCACTGTGTAATTTTTTAAACTTTTTTTTTTTTTTAATTGCACAACAGATTTTTATCCAATTACTGTACAATTTTCTCATTTTGAACTAGGAAGATGATTATTAAACAAAAAAATCTTAAGGCTATCTAAAGAAGAGATATATTTATTTATTTTATTATTAGTTTCAATAGCAAGGTTTGTACATGTATGTATAATGTATAGTATAAGTATAGATTCTTTTTTTTTTCACAGACCTCCTCACTAGGATTTCCTGTTCTGAGGTGGCCTGTAGTTTTTTTTAAATATTTGTATTTGGTTATGGATTGTCTTTATATCGTCTTCATGATGTTTGTAATTTTATTATCACTTTGATCTCTCAGCCATGTTTTTACTTTTGTTTTAAATATATTAATTTCCTTTATATTTTTGATTTGATCTGGTAGAGCGTTGTATAATTTCATAGCATGGAATTTATTATTTCTCTGTCCAAAAGATGTGTTCAAACTGTGAGTAACCAGGATGTTATTGCTTACTGCCCTGGTTGAGTATTTATGTTGGGCAGTGGAGTATACATATATGTTTTTTTTTCAGTTTAAATAAAATATTTTTTGAATAAAGTTTCTGTACATTGAAGACTTGAAACTTATTAAATATTTCTTCCGTCGGAGTTCTAAGCGGAACTTTCAGTATTGTCTTTAGTACTCCTTTATCTAGTGTTTCCGATATTTCGTTCAACAGCACCATTCCTCTTGTCATGCTATGCTGTGCTAGAACATCTGTTCTGCCGTATGGTATTTTGAACAAGTCGTGTCGACGACTACGGCTGAAATTTTCAGGCACGTATAAGCCATAACATTCCAAGAGGAATGGGCTGTCAATACAGTTTGGATTATGTTAAAACTAAGAATTGCAAGATTTGCATAACGTCTAGTTTCCAAGCTAAATCTATTTGTTGCCTCAAGTAATTCCATATGGTGCATGAATCTCGGGAACGTTCCATTCATCCTGCAATAACCTAATTTAATTTAACCTAATTTAATTCAACAGTTACTGATTCTGAGGCGGTACGAAGTTCGTCGGGTCAGCTAGTACAAGAATATAAAATTTTCGCAAAGATTCTACTTTTAACATAACCGCAAAATATTAATAGTATCTATTTGAAAACGTTATTAACATTTTGAGAAAATAGCAAAAATTTTCCTCTTTCCTTATATTTATTTACCTTTGCTGTTGTCTTTCTCTCTAGTTTTTTTTTTTTTTTTAAGTTTCTTTATTCTTTGAATTGTTAATTACATGAATTGGGGATTTTTCGACCACCATACTAGGCACATGCCCAGTATGGTGGATATGTATATATCTTGTATCTATCTATTATACACATTTTAGATCATTTCAAATTTGTATTATATTTATTCCGAAAAGCGTATGGATAAATACGGCCGCGTTAGAGATATCATTATAAAACATTATTCAGTTACATTTAAAAAAAATAATAAAACCTCTTTCATTTCGTGAAGTATTTCTAAGGAAATGATTTGACACACTCATATAACTTTCTTACTTATTCTGTTTTTTAGATGTACGTTCGAGCTTATTCGGTAGTTAAGTGTGTAGTTACGATTTTGAATTATCTTGAAGTTCAGCACTAAGCAGGCGGTTTAATAATTAATCGTATGTTAAACTTGGGCTGAAAAGCCGTAAAGTAAAGCTTAACCTATGTACAAAGTTAGTTCTCGAACAGTACACGGCTTCCGAAACTTACGCAGAAGTAAGGAAAAACTTATTCGATGAATCAAGGTGAAATTGCGCCGGTTTATGTAACGGGAATACTGATGTAGACGATTTTTCCGTCCGTGTTGTTTAGATACAAGGAGTAAGAGTGTTCGATGTCATGCCTAAGGAATAATTCATGTCACGTTTAGAGAAGAAAATGAATAAATGAAAACGTAATCGCGTGAGTAATAGTTAGAATCATGAAGATGGATGAGAAAAGTAACAAAAATAAAACAAAAAGTCTGGTTACGCCCATACACATACCTACACATACACACACTTACATAGCACGCATACATACTGTCACTGTTTGGAATTGGTATTAATATTGTTGCAAGTTCCTTTTCCTACCCATCCCTTTTGCCAACCCGCCAATATTATTCAGTCTGCAATATACTCCCGCCGCATATAGCCATTTTGTGCTTCCGCTCTCGGTTAATCGACATTAAACCAACTCCGCCGTGTATTATAAACTAAACGAACCTCACGACTATTACTGTTTTGTTCCTGTTGGATGGGAAAGGAGCATACAAGTGCATTGCCAGCCTACAAGTTTTATACTTTTCCGGTGAGTCCTCTCCTTTCTATGCAACATATGTTTTATCATTTTTAAGCAGTGATAGTAACACCAAATCAAGGTCCTTCGCCAGTCATTCTTTGACACAAACACATAAATCCACTCTCACAACATAAAATACCATTCAAAGTCTAAAAATCTAAAATTTTTAACGTACGTACCTACAACACAAAAACGGCAGGGAGGCTGTTGAATCAAGTATTTTTCCCCCAGGCAATATTTCACATTTTTAATGGACTATTTTTTAACGGTCCGCCTCCGGATTTTAACCAAAGAGTTCTGTGACGTGAACTGCTCTGAATGTCTACTCGTATACTGCAATTAATTAACTTATCAACTAACCATCAAGCCATTCCGTGGCAGAGGTAGGCACAGAGGATAGACCGCCACACAACTCTGTCTCGGCACACATTCCTTGCTTTATTCACATTCATGCATCGTCTCATACATACTCTTCTGCTATTCGGACTCTTGACATGACCCGACTTGAGTATTTGATTCACTTGGGTTAATCGTCTCCCTCCGTCATCCCGACTTCTTTCGCATCATTAATTATTGTACAAAATTATTATGTGTAACACATATTTGTAAAGCCCGGATGGGCGTAGTATAAATAAATAAAAATATTTAAGACGCCACTACACGAATTTCTATCGATTTCTTACATATCTCCCCTAAACACGTTAAGTTTTAAAGCTCTTAAAAAATAAATGTTATTCTTGAAGATAATATCTAGACATTCCCCGCGCCGAAATACAAATTATATAAAATTCCCTCGATAGAAAAAAATCGCCGAGTATGCTCCAAAAATTATTATACACATGTTTGTTTCAGTTATTTTACAAGTTATACGTATGAAAAAATTCACAGTGTTTCTTTAAATGCTGTTTAAGACAACCCCGTGAGATTTTTGCTCTATATTTAACGAGTCGTGTTTTATTAAACATTTTCCCAATTTTCGATCGATTTTGTCGCTTTAACAGGAAATACTAGCGGCGTTTTTTCCATGCAAACGTATTCTCCGTTTATCTCTCTGGATTTTGACCATAGAGCAAATTTTTTTTTACATAATATAGATATTGACCATTAGCGTGTCGGTACGTTTTGATTTTTTTGAAAATTTACTTCTTATAGAAGTTAGGACCTTCCAAAAATGAATAACATTGCCTAGTTTAAACGCCGTCAAAAGACGTTCAGTATACAAACTAAACAATGTATTTTGAAAAAAAGAAAAACGTACCAACATAGAATATTTTCGTTTAATACAGTTAGTGAAAAAAAAATTAAAATCGGTCCAGTTTTGGAGAAGAAAAATGGGGAATACAAAACATCGATTTTGACGATTTTATTTAGGTATTTTCGGCCCGATGTGCAGTTGAACAGAAGACATTGGTTACAATACCTATCGACGATATTTTTAAATGACCGGCATAGCTCTTAAATACTAGCACGCTCCTCTAAAATTCGTAATTTCATAACCCTCCTTCTTTTTCTTTTTGAGCCCGGTTGCGGCGCCTAATAATTACCGCAGATTTTTCGATTTGTGCGAGAAGAATTTGTAGCAAATTATAACATCTGACCCCGATTCCTGTTTTGTGATCACATAAAAATACATATATCGATGACTGCCGCACATCTCTACATCAGTATGACGGCAAGAAGAAATTTCGAGACGAGCCGCCCAAAGCTCCTCTTTGGATCAGACTTCTTTGCTTAGTTGAGATTTAACAGAGTTCGAGGGTGAAAGTACTTACAGCATTAATTTAATAATATGTAATCCAAGTATGTTAATACTTATTTAGTTCCTTCAATTATGGTTTACCAAATAACTTCTTTTTTTAATAGTCGGTCGTAATGTTTAAATGAACTGGCGCCCAACATTTTTAATTTTCTACTAACATTAAAATCTTTTATAGTACCTTGACGTAGAATAATAATTCAATAACTCAAACTATGAAGAGTCTTCGAGCTTCATTCGCACCCTGAGATGTTCTTAAATAATAGAGTCATTTGTCAAATCCTTATAAATAACCATCGCTTGTTTACTTCATTGTTATAATAAATTCACATATTATTCAAACTTGAATTTCTTCAGTTTATAGGATTGACATACAATATTAATTAAGTTCTAACTACACATTGGGAGGCGGGTATGGGTACCGCTGCCCCGGGAATCATTAATTGGATAACCAACAACTCTGTCATAGGTCACCCCAAATGTTTCGCTACGTTTGGTGACTTAGCAGGGATGCCCGGGCTCATGGGTTGAGGTTTGACCGGATCTTGGTGGCGGATGCGTCTGCCCATCAACTGTGTGGCAAGCCGGATCGGGAGAGACTGGTTGGGGGAAATATTTTGACCTCTCCAGCAGGGCTCTCTCGAAACATTGCCTTGTAACGCAGTGGTAAGGATAAATTCATAAGTTCGTCACTCTTGGATACACCGACCCCAGATTCCTACCCACCTCTCATACCTTTTTTTTTAATTCCCAGAACTTCATCTCTCTCATTTTCTTAAAAAGACCCTTAACACAGCATCCCCAAAGATGCCATAGACCCTGAGGGGAATTATTTTCCTCAGGGCCTCCTGTGTGGAACTATTAAAAAAAAAAACATTATTTAGTTGAGAATCCTCTTTTTAAATGTTACATTGGCGTCCAACACAAAAATAAGCGTAATACAAAAAGTAAATATCACGAGTTTAATGACTTACAAAGTGAAGTTTTATTTTAGAGTATTATTTCCAGTTATTAAAAACAATTTTTCCAGTCATTAAAACATTACTTTTTCTTCTTACTTTCCGATCAATATAATTAACTTTCATAAAAACCGTTTTAGGTAATACAAAACTTGTAATGTCTGTACATGAGAGATTTTTAACAAGAGCGGAAAATCAACGGGTCTCCTTGTCAACGCTTCACAGTGAGATTCAAGGCTTTGATATTTAAAATTCAAAGAAACGGAATTTTTAATGAATCACTAACGGAAAGCGCTCCCCCTTCCGAATAATTAACTGTATCGTTAACGCTACTAAATTACTTGCCTTATTTTATGGAACAACTTGCAAACAATGCTACTAATGAGGCCAAAATGGAGTCTAAAGAATATTTTTGGCAGAATCTTAACCAAAATGACGAGACGCTTTTAATTGATGTTATGATATTAACCTTAAAATAGCACGTTATTATAATATTTTCTGGTTTTTTACTTTGTTACCTACCTAGTTATATCACTTACACACAAAAGAGGTAAATATAATGATTTAAAAAAATCTGAATTATTCATTAGGGGCCATTCATAAATTACGTCACACGAATTGCATGGGTTTTTTAATCCCCCCCTCCGTCCCTCACACATTGTCAAATTTGTAAGACCCCCTCCCCCTAGTGTGACGTCACACATTTTGCAATTTTACATCTAAAAATAATCAAAACAGTAGTTCAATTTTTTTTACATGCGACGTCACATAGCTCATGACTAATGACCCTCCCCATACTCCTTGTCACATAATGTCACACTTCTCTACTCCCCTCCTCCCCCTTAAGGTATGATGTAATTTATGGATGGCCCCTTACGTAGACACCTATATGGATAATAATAATTTAAAACGAAAAATCAGAGTGCGCAATTCACACGCGGTTGAAGTGAAATCTTCAGAAAACTAAAGTGGACAAGAGTGGGGAGACTACGAAGCACTGCAAAAAGAGGAGACCGATTATACTATCTCATTCTCTCGCAGACTAAATCCTGTAGATGTATGTGTTTGTCTCTTTTTAGTGTCGCTAATCTAATCATCGAGTTTCAAATGACAACGGTGCTAAAGAAGTTTTCACTGCAATAAATACCGTGTGTGTTTTTATTGCAGTGAAAACTATTTCTCTTTGTGAAAACACACCTCAATAATCAATTAACAAACACGCCACTTCATTCAAGTATTTTAAGATCTGCCGCAGTATCTGTATTAAGATTTAGGGTTACGAATCCAGCGTACCACCTGTGTCACACGTCACACACCCATGCCACCATACGAGAAGAATAAATATCATACGTAGGGGGACCTAGAAGGACCTAGGAGACAAAGTAATGAGAATCGGGCGATAGAGGGAAGAAGTGGAGGGTTAACGGGTTTTGTGTATTCGGCTGTAGTACGGAAACACTTTCTCGGTCCGTGTGCGAAGCCGCGTCGCTGTGGATCCACGCGTTCTTCCAAAGTTTAATTTTCAGTAAATTAAGATTTCTTCTTTCGGAAAAAATGCGAAAATCTCCTCTCTGAGAAATCAAAGAGAACCTTCGCCTTCAAGCCTGCCACGAATTGAAAAATCAGCTGGAAGAGGACCCAATTTTTTTCCCAAGATTATTATTGGTGATGAGTGATGAGTCATGGTGTTATGGGTACGATCCCGAAACCAAGCAACAGTCAAGCCAATGCCAATGGAAGAATGCTCTCTCTCCTCTTCAGGTGAAATCGAACATCAAGACAATGCTCATTGGTTTTTTTCAGAGATGTTGTGCACACAGAGTTTATTCCTTCAGGCCAAACAGTTAACCGACAGTTCTGTATGGAGGTACTTAAGAGGTTGCGAGAGAGCACGAGGAAAAATCGTAGAAAAAGCTCGAATCCTTGGCGCACAGGGGACTGGTTTTTCAACCAAGACAACGCACCTTCTCACACCTGTCTGTGATGCAGTATTTAAGCAAGCATGGAGTGACCCAAATTGTTCACCCGCCTTATTCACCCGACCTGTCGCCCTGTGACTTATTTCTGCTCCTGCTGAAAAGGGACTTTCATACTATTGAAGGAGTGAAACAAAAATTGCTGGGGGCCATAAAGGACATTCCAAACGGTGGGTCTCAAAATTGTTTTGAACCGTGGAAAAAAAGGTTGGACAAGTGCATATACTCTAATCGTGAACCCTTTAAAGGCGACCAAATTTTGGTGTAAAAATATTGAAAAATAATAAAAAAGTTATAAAGAAATTCTCTTTTCTTTTAGGTCCCCCACATATACAACCTTCTATGGAATACCAGTATCAAAACGTTCTCAGAAGTGAAGGTTCGTATAAATGGTGTAAGTTTTAAGGACTTCCCGGGAAGTTGCTTTTCTTATAATTGCACTTTCCAGTTTCTTTGACAATGTTTTATTGTTCTCAACAATCCTCTGATGTGACTTACTAAAAATAAAGCACTGTGAAATACAGATAGGTTTGAAATAAGCATACAACTAAAAAAAATAAGACGAAACAAGAGAGAACAACAGTAGGATAAAGGAAAATGTTCACATTGATAAATGATGATAAATTAATATCACATAGATTATAAAATAATTATGCTTGTTACAATTCTGCTTTTGCTTAAATTGTGTGTAAATTGTTCAATTGATTCTCACAAAATGCAAATCATTCCGAATCACTGAGTTAGAAAACACATTCCGATAGATTAAATATTTATAAAGAAAACCCAAATTCTCGAGCAAAAGGTTTTCCATAAACACCTCTTGAAATAATTTATTCCGATTCTTTTTGAAAACCAAATCTCTGCAGCACCCTTGAGACAACGGATGCTGCGAGACCTTTAAAATAAATCCAATAATAGATATTTAAAAAGAAATTCTAGAAATATTTTATCGCTTTCACCGGGCGTTCAACAGAGAATTGATAAAAGTTTTAACGTATTTTATTCTTTATTAGTTCACGAACATTATTGAAGAGGCGTGAATTTTTTTCGTAATAATTTTAGAATTTAGGTTTCGTAAATATTATAATACGAAGAATTTAAATAAATTAAAGAGTAATATTATATTTTAAACACATTTAAAGAGATCTTCTAATATTTATTTTCAATTTATATTCCTACGTTAAATAGCAAGCTTTTAAATTACATATTATTTGGGGTTAAGTACATGACGAAATTAGGCGTGAATTTCAATTAGCAGTATTACTCTACCAGATTTTTTTTTACATAAATTTCACACAGGAGGCCCTGAGGAAAATAATTTCCTTAAGGGCCTATGTCATCTTTGGGGATGCTGTGTGGAGGGTTCTTTTTAAGGAAAGGAAGGAGAGGAGAATTATGAGAACGAAAAAGGTTTAAGGGGTGGCTAGGAATCAGGGATTCAGTGTATCCTGGTCATCCTCCTAGACAAGGTTCACCCCATGAACCCGGGAACCCCTGCTAAATCATCAAACGTAGCGAACCACTCGCGGTGACCTATGGCAGAGGTGTTGGTTATCCAACAAAGGTTCCCGGCGGCGTATTTCCAAAACCTATAACGGTTCAGTCGCTTTACATTTTCAATATCAAAATTTAAATATTTAGAAATAAAACTATTAATTTCTAATATACACATTGGAAAGATTATTTTTTCTAGATTTTAGAACATTTTTTGTTTTTGCAAAGTGATAAAAAATTATCAATATAGAGGTGTATTTACAATATATGGGAATAATATTAAAATTTTAATATTTAGAAATAAAATTATTAATTTCTAATATACACATCAGAAAGATTATTTTGTCTAGATTTTAGAACAATTTTTGTTTTTGCAATGTGATAAAAAATAACCAATACAGAGGTATATTTAAAATGTAAATTGTCGCTACCGCGACTAAATCCGTATAGGTTTTGAAAATACGCTTCCCGGCGGCGGTACCCACTCCCGCCTCCCAAATTATATACGTTGAACATTAAAATTACAATTACATTACAAGTATACACGTCGAACAATCCGATCCTAACTTAACCTAACATTGTTTTTTCTTCAAATATTAAATTTATTCAGCACAACTTCACACTCCAATTTTTATTTTAAAAAAACTGATTTTTTTTGAAATGTGCAAATTAAATAGACATAATTCTTTCTTCAAACTTCGCAAATATACTTTGTGGCGTCATTATTGATTTAATGAAAACAAAAAACTTTGGATGCACCACTATATTATTAACATAATCAAAAATATATTGATAATGTTAGTAATATGGTGGTGCATACAAAGTTATTTGTTTCATTAAATAAAAACAAAAAAATATAATTCTCCCTGCGTGTAATTTTGTCTTTTTAAAAATTTTCACAAAATATACATAAAACTTTCGCACTGCCGTTTTGCCGACCGTTTAGCAAACGTAGAATTACGTTTAATAATAATATCTAATAATTGGATAATTAACAAGGGCGCCTTACAATTTATTATGAATTCTTAGGATCTATCTAATTTTATTATTTACAAATAGATACAGAAACATACTAATCTGGAAGGCCACTTCCGATAAACACACTTTCTTAGAAAGTTTATGCTTGGGGAAGAACCGACTTGGAGTCGCACGTGGAGGACATTATATTGAAAACACTGGACATGCATGACTTTACCTTTGTTACCCTCATCACTGTTGGTTTTAAATTTATAAGAAGATTAATGCTTAAGTTGAGGTAATATATATTTTGAAACTATTTTCTATCTTCACGGTTATATAAGGCAAATTAAGAATATATACCTTTTTGGTTTGTGTATTCCCCTTAAAGTTTGTAAATGCTACAATACAAAATCTGCTCTAATTCAGTAGTTTGAGTGCTCATTTAATGCTCGAGTCAGTAACTGAGGTTCTATATTTATGGAGTACTGTCTTGCGTACGAGAGAGCTTAGAAAGAGACTTCTTCACCCAATTAACTACCTGCTGTTCAGAAGTCGAAAGGGAGGAAAAATTCAATACATACTTATACCGCTATGGAGAGCATAATATGTCTCTATTTTCTTGACGATTGGATTAAAGACAGAATTATTGAAAAAATATATTTATTATTTCACTGCCTGTAGCACTAGCCTGGCAATTGTTCTGCATTTGTCACAAGTCGGCAAGGAGGGGAAATATGTTGCTAAATAGATTTTTTTTCTGATTTATTTCACAATATATTTCGCATAAAATACTCACGGTTGGTAAAGTAGATTCTCTGGAATTCAATTTATTATTGAACATATTGTTTTTATTAATTCACAGGAAACTTCGAGGGAAATAATTTCCCTCATGGCCTATGACATCATTAGGGATTAGATTTGATTGAAATCAAATCGTATACTCAAATTATTCAGTTGTGGTTATGTATACACACCCATAAATGAATTAACTCCAATACCCACTAGAGCGACAGCGCATTTTAAAACTTTTTTCTCCGTTTGCTCGACATTTTCAAAAGGTCATTTTCAAAATTTTTCGACAACATTAAAAAATCATATCTTTGAATTTTAACATAGAGACATAAAAACTTTTTATAGTTAATGAATTAACCGTTGTATTTTACCGTTTATCTTATATTTGTAGGATTTATAAAAAAATCGTAAAGTTTATAACAGCGCGAATCCTGCATGGTTGTTACTTTGAAACTGCCGTGAGAAGTACTTATTCGAGTCAACATAGAATATTTTAGTTTTCTGTATATTGTCTGTGGTGTACTTGATAATGAAAGGGGCATATCTCTGGAAAAAGGACTTAATTTTAATCGTAAACAGCTGATCAGAAATTCTGCGTGAAAAAAAAAATTTAAAAAAATATTTTTAGCGTTGGTACAAAATAGTCTAGAAGTTCGGATTTGCGACATTTATGGTCATAATAGATAAACCATTTCAATATCTTCGTTTTAAATGTAAAATAACAAACGTGGGAACTACAAATATTTGAAAAAAAACTGAATCAAGGAGATAATTGCCTTTTTTATCCGAAAAGCAATCGGAGACATTTAAAATGGCGCCAATATATCGCAAAAATTGCTCCAGTGGATACAAAAAAAAAATCAACCTTTCGTTTGCTTCAAAAACTTGACAACACGGCACAATTCAAACCAAAAACAATCTTGACATGTATTCTCAATATTTCACTATTCAATGCCACCCGTCCAAGTTGGAGAGGCGTGACAAATCATTCTCCCCTTTTCAGCTTCCACCCTATCCAGCCCCCTCCAGCCATTAAAACTTCCTGAAAACTGAAAGCCCTTCCTGAAGCCTCCGTCGCTAGATCACCCGAATAGTTCCATTAACTAAAAAAAAGGACGCCGGAGCGCCGGGGCGCCTCGGCCGGGTTAATACACGGAATATTCCGACGCTCACGAAATGAATTAAATTACTTTCGTGTTGGAATTAAGTAAAACATTTCTACATCTTCCCCGAGGGCTACTTAGAAATGAATATTTTCAATTATTTTCATCAATGAAAAATGTAAATCGTACCTGCGTTTTTTGGTACACGATTTTATCGACTAGCTTATAAATTGACCTCTAAAAAACAAATTGATGATGTGACGTTATTGCTACCATGCTCTGGACTAATAGACATAGCATTTTAGACTTGTTTTATAAATAGCTTTGTACACAAAATTATTGGATGGCTTAAACTTAAAAAATTGATATCTCAGAAACAAATTGACGATAATATAATGACGTTTCGGACACTATGTTTCAAAACACTTTGTATGATTATGGACACATTATATTAATAACTTTGTACAGCTCGTTTCCGTAATACTAGAAATGATTTAAAATGACAAGGTAGGGTCTAATGTTAAAGGGTTATTGAAATTACTAAGTTATTGATACAAGTAACGAACATGGATTTTAATATAGTTCTTCCTGAAAGACACACTCGGTTTCCCTGAAAAGTTCAGCAAACCTGATGAATTTAGCAACAATTATTGACAAAGAATCAAACGCTTTTTTTAATATACACATGAAAACTTTTCATCTTCGGAAAACGACAAACATGATCTGTCTCAAGAGGTAGCTGGGAGCGTTATAGAAGATAAATAAACTCTGTAAAGTAAACTTGAAAATTTAAGACATTTGTCAAAAATTTAATCAAAAGAAATACATATTTCAAATACATAATTATTACTTTCTCAAACTCTGCAAATATACTTTGTGGTATCATTTTTAATTAAATGCAAACAATTAATTTTGTAAAAACCACTATGTAATCAATATTATCAACTTGTTTCGAAAGCTTTGTTTTCTTAGTCAAGATAAGATTAATATAATAGAATCTCTCAAAAACAAAAATTTTAACAAAACAAAAAATGCACTAAAAAGTAAAAAAAAATCGCATTCTTCTACAACTTCGTAATTAACTTACTTTTTCTACTCATCAATATGTAGGTACGATTGTTATTTTTGGAGTCGGTGTCAGTCAAGGTAGGTTTGTAACTACATACATAGTTAGTTATAGGTGAGATGTGCTTGTGTTGCACAAGCAATCGTACCTACATATTGATGAGTAGAAAAAGTAAGTTGATTATGAAGTTGTAGAAGAAAACGAAATTATTTTTTTTACTTTTTAGTGCATTTTTTGAAGTCGTTTTTTGTTTTGTTAATTTTTTTGTTTATTTTTTGATTTTTAGTGAATTTGAAGTACACTAACTAATCTAAATATGGGTAGACCTACTAAACGTGCTGCTCGTATGAGACAGACATAATTTGACTATAACGACGTTAGGATCAAATTAAGAGATTCGGCCGAGTTTCGTTAAATTGAAGAGTTCCGTTACTTTGTCGTGGATCCGATGACCAGAACCTAACCAAACTCTCATCAAACTATTCTTGAAGTACATCCTTTCCAATAAAAAAAGAATCATTCAAATCGGTTGCTGTGGTATTGAGTTATTCGTCCATTTGTCGCGCCAATACTTAATGCAAATTTAAGACTTATATGGTTTTCTCATAGATGCCATTGTCGGAACTAGACCAAATTAAAATGGGATCACTCGGGAAGCACCAGCTTACAAATAAAAAAGAATCATCAATATCGGTTCACCCACTCGAAAATTCCGAGGTAACAAACATAAAAATAAAAAAAAAATAAAAAATTCAGTCGAATTGAGAACCTCCTCCTTTTTGGTGTTTAAAAAAGATTAACAAATACAATATTGGATTGGATCACCGATACTATATTGGATTTTTTAGCCTTTCTTGGAAGATTTGAGTTTTTTATGGACTAACTATTTACTCATTCATATTGCGTATGTACGGGTGTAAAAAATTGATTCGTCTTAATATACGAGGGTCAGTCTAAAAGTAATGCCCCCTATTTTTTCCCACTCAAATAACGATGGTTAAGTGAAAATTTTGAATTTGGCGATGTTTCTCAAACCTTCTTCTACAATTTACTACAGTAGTAACTTTTTGCGTCGACAACGATGTTCGTATTGGTCAGCGTTCTGTGTTTGATTATTGAATGTAGAAGGTTAAACGCCCATTCGCATTCGTGAAAGACTGAAAAAAAAATTCATGGTGATGTAACAGTGGATGTCAGCTCTGTTAGAGATGGGTTTTTCGCTGTAGCCAAGCTGAAGGACGAACACCGCTGTCTGACAAAAAGCCAAGCGGCAGGCTGTTGGTTGCGAGTCGATGACATCAATCGTGGTGACCGCCGGATACCGACAGCTGAATTGTATCGCATTCTCTCCCTCAGTAAAGGCGGTGTAAAACTGAGGTACTCAAAAGTTTATGCAAAAGTTTGTGTGTACCAAGAACCGACCAGAATAAATAAACAATAGCCTCACAACACTTGCAGAGCTGTCGTTTTGAAGGAGAGGAGTTTCTGGAAAAAATGTGACCGGAGACGAAATATGGGTTCATTTTTTGAACCTGAATAAAGAGGCAGTCCATGGAATGGCATCACACAAACTCACGGAGGACAAAAAAAATCAAAACTGTGTGATCGGCGGGGTAAGTTATGGTGTTCTGGATGTGACCGTGCTTTTTACAATGAACGGGGATTATATTGAAGAGTAACCAATTAATCGTCAATAGTTTGGTTTTCAACCCATTTCATTGCATTTTTTATTTCTTGACAACTAAAGGAGAAAAAAATAGAAGACATTACTTTTTGACTGACCCTAGTATTAAGAATAACTTGTAGAAAGCGTTTTCCCTAAAATAATACTACTCGCGCCATCTATGAAATAGTAGACTATGAATTATTTTGAGTATCACCTTAACAGCAATAGTAATATAGTTTAGAGATACAGAGTAATACGGTAACATAGATTTGTAATAACAATTTAAAAGAACGTAACAGAAAGAGAATTAAGGCGTTAACATCTTATAAGTAGTATTGACACTAGGTAGTACTCGCAGCAATTTATTATATTTATTTGCGTAGTACCACAATGTTGCAGCTGCAGATATGACGTTAATATTATCTGGTATAGGCGAGTGGAAATGTTGGGTGACAGTTAATTTGTATTTATGTTAATTCAAATGGAAAATATCACAGTTACCAGAATAATATTCAATATTAGATATCTAACCTACGGAGTCTAGGTATACTTTCGTAATGCTTGTTCGGGAATATTAATTTACTACGATATAAATTTCTTTTTTTTTTCAATTATTTCTGGCTTTCACCCTTCAAGGGTGTTCTAGGCCATCATTTATAATTACAGAGAAAGGAAAGGTGAATTTATATATTAATTTTATTTAAATGAGCAAATTTCAGAATTTTATGGAAGATTGGAGTAGAGTTCAGACTTAGAAGAGATGAAATGTTGAATGGAGGAGAGGCAATTTTTGATAACGCTTGATAGAAGAGAGGATATTTATTTAGAGAGGGACAATCAAAAAATATGTGATCTAAAGTTCCCACATCTAGACCACAGAACGTACAGTCTGGGGAGTCAAGCACATGAATTTTATAAAGGTGAGAAGGAACGGAACAATGTCCGATTCTCATACGAATAAGTAAGGAAATTTCTTTTTTGGAAAAATGGGGGAATTTTTGAAACCACGGTTTTGATGGGATAGTCCTTTGAATTGAGGCATAACGGGCACCCTTGGATTGACTAGCAATGTTCCAATACTCTGTCCAAACATTGCGGGATCTATCTTTGATGATGGAAAAAATATCAGACAGGGGAATATGGTTTACGAGGGTAACGGTAGGGTTAGACGCTCCTTGTTTAGCCAAGGAATCAGCAATATCGTTACCCACTATGCCAACATGTCCAGGAATCCAAATCAGAGTGACAGTTTTTCCAGAGCTTTGAATGGAGGTTATCAATACTCGAATAAGACATACAAAGTGATAATCAGGATGAAGAAGAGGACTGGTTTTAAGTTTTTGGAGGGAACTGAGAGAGTCAGAGAGAACAAGAGAATGTTCAAAATTATTTTTTATTATATATTTGAGAGATTCAATAATCGCAATGCACTCGGCAGAAAATATTGAAAATTGGTTTGAAATTGAATAAAATATTCTTTCATTAGAATTATTGTGGTAAACGTTAATACCAATACCACAGTTAGGAGAGTCCGGAGATTTGGAGCCATCAGTAAATAAAAGAGAAGAGTTGGGCCATTTAGAAGAGATAATGTCATTGAACATATTATTGACAGTGCAGGCTGGGAGATTGGAATGACTTTTAAGGATGCCGATCCCTTCTAAAATCGTTGGGGATAGGGTGACGTGACTATATTTTAATTTGTACAAAGGAAGAAGATCATTTTTGATAATTTGAAGCTCTGAGAGAGAGCGAAAATTTTTACAGATGGCAGGGAGAGGTTTAGTTCGAGCTCTGATTGTAGATGAATGTGTTGAGTCGTTGAACAACGAGACTCTGGGAATAACCTGATGACTTTTAGAATTTAAACATTTAAGAACAAATTTGTCAGCAAATAGTTGACGCCTTAAATAAAGAGGAGGATCAGAACATTCTACTTGAAGGGAATTGATAGGCGACGATTGCATCGCGCCAGTTATTATTCGCAATGACTTAGATTGAATTTTGTCTAATTTACTGAGTGCATTTTTGGATGCAGTACTAAAAAGGGGGCAGGCATAGTCGAGATGGCTTCGAATAAGTGCATTGTAGAGCAACTTAATGCAGATAGGATGTGCACCCCACCAAACGCCAGTCAATGATCTGATAATATTTAAATTTTTTTCACATTTAGTAACTATATTATTAATGTGGGAAGACCATTTAAGTTTCCTATCAAATGTTACTCCCAAAAATTTAACTTCGGAAGCATTGGGGATTGGAGAGTTTTTAAATAAAATTTGAACAGGGGGGTTATTATGACGATTTGAGAAGGTGACACACTGACTCTTTTGTACTGAAAGTTCAAGACCATTTAAAGTGAGCCATGTGCAAAGGGCATCCATGGCTTCATTAAGATATTTGACGGCGGATGGAATGATTTTGGATGATAAGAAGAAAGCTATGTCATCTGCGAACTCAACAACTTTTACTTGAGGGGGAATGGTGACATGCATATCGTGTGTGTATATATTATACAGTAAGGGGGATAATACATCGCCTTGGGGTAAACCCTTCCAAATTGACCTACTCTGAGGAGTAACATCTGGTAGCTCAATGAAAATTTTCCTATCGAGAAAAAGATTAATAATAGATTGGACAAACATGAGGGGTAAGCCAAGGCCTAAAAGTTTTTTTTTAAGAATTGGGATGGAAACATTGTCAAAGGCGCCTTCTATGTCTATAAAGACTGCAAGACATACTTCTTTGTTAAAAATGGATAAATTAATATCAGTGCTGATGATGGCAAGGTTATCTTGTGTAGATTTCTTTTTCCTAAATCCAAATTGGGATGGAGAGAGAAGATGATTACTCTCGACAAAAAATTCTAACCGGTTTTTAATTAATTTTTCATAAATTTTACTAAGGGTGGATGAAAGAGCAATTGGCCTATAGTTGGATCCAGAATTGGGTGATTTGTTTAATTTTAGAATTGGGATGATTATTTGAGAACTCCAGTCATCAGGTATTATGCCAGTCTGGAAGATTTTATTTAAGATGCATAAAAAGTGATTTAGAACATTATCATTACTATTTTTGATAATGCTATAAGGTATACCATCTCTGCCTGGAGATGAGTCCTTGACTGTTGATAAACAATTTTTTAATTCAATTAAAGTGAATGGAGAGTCTAGCCAATGATCAGACATAGGAGTGTTGTGGATTGGAGTTATTTCATCTAAGTTAGGTACAGAAGGCGGGGCAATTTTGTCCAAGAACTCGTCTATCCATTTAGAATGAGAAGCTCGAGGAGATGTTGGACTGAAGGAGGATCGAAATCTTCGAATCATAGACCAAACTTCCGAAATTGGAGTGTTCGGAGATACTGAACTGCAGAAGTTGTACCACCCGGATCTTTTTTTTGACCTCAATACCCTTTTGGCATTGGCTTCGGCATTTTTGTATATGAGATAGTTCTCCATAGTCATATTGTGACGATAGGAAAGAGATTTAGCTTTCCGAATTCTCACTACTTTGGAACATACCTCATCCCACCAGGGAGTCGGAGGGAGTTTTTTGAGAGATTTGGTTTTAGGGGGAGGATTTGATTTATTGATTGCAGTTACGAGCATTGATTTGAAGTTATCGTAGTCATCTTTGACAGATAATGTATCGGAATAGGATAAATTTTGTATAAACTTATCCATATGTGAGTTAAATTCGTCCCATTTGGTGTGTTTTGTTTTAATCTTTGTCGAAATATGGGACTTGTCTGAATGGAAAGAAGTTTGATAAGTGATGGTGATCGGGAAATGATCACTGGAGCAAGGGTCGGGGGACACCACCCACGAGGAGAGAGGTGCCAGATTAGTAGAGCATATGGAGAGATCCACTGCACTGGGGTTTGTGTTGGGGCGAGAGATTCTAGTAGGAGATCCGTCATTCAAAAGAAAAAGGTTGGATTCATCTAGGAAATCCATCATACTTCGACCGTCTCGATCACAGAAAGCAGAACCCCAGACGGGGGAATGGGCATTAAAATCACCCAATAAAAAGAAAGGAGGGCTTAGTTGACGGACAATTTGCAACCACGCTTGTTTATTGAAGTGCGATGTTGGGGGAAGATAGATAGAAACAAAAGAAGTGTCCTTTATTTTAGCTGCAACCATTTGAAAGTCAGCATTGGGGGGTTTGATATTAATTGGGAAAAACGAAAGGGATTTTTTAATAAAAAGGGCAGCACCACCGCCCGTACCTTCCGGGCGATCATCGCGGAGACAGGAGTACCCTCCCACATTAAAGTGGGTGGATGGAGTAAACCATGTCTCCGAGATAGCAGCCACAGAAACAAGGTTTGAATTTAATAGGTTAAGAAGGTTCGATTTGTTAGAAATAGCACTGCGGCTATTCCACTGAAGAATTCTGACATCTTGAAGAGCCATTTTGAATAAATGATTTTAATGTGGAAATAATAGAAGCAGCGACGGTAGATTAGTTTGAGAAGAAATTAGGTCAATTAGAAGCATAATAAGAGTTTGAATAAATGAAGAATTATCTTGGGAGAATTGTTCAGAAAGCTTTTGATGGTTTGTTGAGGATGAATTATAATTGTTTGCGCACCCATTTGTGGCATTTGAAAGAGGTGAACCATTGGGATTTAAGAGAAGTGAGTTGTGTTGTTGCTGATCGTATCCAGGAGCCGGTTTAGAGATAGGGTTTTTGTATGTGAATTTAGTTGAACGAGAAGATGTTGAGGAGGAGGCGGGTGGGTTAGATGAAGAGTTACTGGATAAAACCTCAGCAAATGATTTTTTGACAGGCGGGAATAGTTTAGAAGCCTGCAGAAAAGACAAGTTCTCAGAGGCCATAGAAATTTTTATATTTTTTTGGCGAGATTGTTCCGGACAAGAAGAGTTAATGGCGGAATGAGCACCTGAGCAGTTAAAACATTTAGGTGAAGAGAGAGAAGAACATTGGTCAGCCGTGTGGTTTTCTCCACATTTGAAACATCTGGGAGGGGATCTGCATGCAGCTTTGGTATGACCAAAACGACAGCAATTGTAACATTGAGTGGTGGGATAAGTATACATTTCAACTGGTAAGGAGTTGAAAAATAAATAAATATGGGAGGGAAGAGATTGTCCTTCAAATGTGATGACGACAGATTGGGAGGGCTTCCAGGAAACGATGCCCTCAGAAGAGTCCTTATAATTTAACCTCCTGGCTTTTATGGGATTGCCGATATGTTGGGGGGTTGAAAGTGAAGACAGGATTTCTGGAATGGACAGATCGGTCGAGATACCTCTGACGAGGCCCATTCGAGTGACATTGAAAGTTGGGATGTTTTTGATAAAGTTGTTGGCGGCTGAACCTGAGAGGAATTCAACAGAGATTCGGAAGCGACCCTCAGCTTTTACACCTCCAGGCTTAATCGAAAGGTTCTTGCTATTTGATAGAAATTTACCAAATTCAAGAGGGTGGATAGTTTTACCTTGCTCAGTTTTTTGAGCGTACACAATGAACGGGCCACAGGAATGAGGAGAATAAAAGTTTGTAGGAGGAGGTTGAGGAAGAGCAGGTGAAGACTGAGAAGAAGAAGGAGAGTCATGTTTTATTGAGGAAGAGGGACTAAACTTCCTTTTTTTTGTGGTAGTCAGAATGACAGATTCACTGTCTGAAATTACTACATTTTCACCATCTGGGGGGTCAGGGGGAGGATCTGGGGGCTTTTTAGGGTGTCCAGGGGGGTCCTCCTCCATTGTTCACAAAATTACAAAAGAAAAAATGTATGGAAAGTGACAGAAATAAAAAAGGTTATAAATATCTGGAAATCAGCGACGAAAAGTGACTCCTGGAAGATCAGAGGGGAGAAGAATCCTCAAGGAACAACACACTACACTTTTATTGACCAGAAAACATAAAAATATTAGTTAAAATAATAAAAAAAGATTATTTTTTCCTAGGCGAAAACAAAATAACTGTGACAGCCAGATGTTCAAAATTAGAATCTATAAATTTCTTAGAATATTAATTTACTACGAATATATTACTACCAAAGATATTAAAATACAGAAGAGATATGCTATGGTGTCCGCGCAACTGTCGCCGGACTACGCGCTAATTAGCGTAGTTTTCATACAAAAAGAATTTGTTCATTTCGTTGATTTTTTGAAAATGTGCATTAATATTGGTTAACAATACATTTTGAATAAGGAAAGAATTCGTTCATTTAGTTTAACGTTCGTTTGGTTTATTCGTTAATTATTTGTTCTTTTAGTTTATTTGTTAATTGGTAAACAATATCGGCGACACCCGGAAGCGCAGACCCACATAGTAAAAACAGCAGATAGCACATCTACTTATATTTCAATATCTTTGATTACTACAATATATTATGAATCTACGTGGGAATTGGCGGATGTTGCCATGCAATATATAAATATCTTTGTTCCTGAATAGCAGAACAGTGACTTTTTTTTATTCGTTTATTTTTTATATGAATACTTCACAAAAGTTCCAGCTACTCCCGTCTGGAGCCAGTGAGTCTATTGCATCCCCAACTAGGGTATGTTTTTAGGCTGAAGGTAGTGGAGAAGGGAAGGAGATGAGGAAGACAAAGGTTTCTACCTTGGAAGTGGGGAAGTACCTGGCTATTCAGATCTGGTGACCAAACACGGCTAAAGCCATTTCAAGCAACGTTTCAATTCTGAATGGTGGTCTTACATCAGGGCGATACTAAGAGTATCTTCCACTCCGGGACGTGCCGCAAAATATACTACATATTATTTTTAATGAGTTGATCGTGAAATAACGCAAATTAATCAAATAAAATTTATTTTCCCACGCCGGGATTCGATCCCGCGACCTTCGAATTGCGAGTCAAAAGCCTTGCCGCTAGATCACGCCGGCCGTCATACGCAGGATTTTCGGGATGATCGGGAAATTCCCACGTCCATTGGGTAAGGATTGTCTAAGTGTTAGCGACGGATGCGTCTACTTACATACCCAAACTGTATGGCGGGTCGGAACGAGAGAGTGGAGAGAGCACGGTTGAGGGAGACCATTTGACATTTCAAGCTGGACTTTTTGGACCCATTGCCTTGCACCGCAGTGGGAGGGAAGGATTTATACGAACGTCACTCCAGGACACACTGACCTGCACTTTCCTACCCACCCATCCTTCCCAGAAACTCCCAAAAATTTTACGAACGATTAGTGTAATTTTTTTTTGAGAAGGTAATTTTTTGATGTTATTTAATGCAAATGGATATTACATTTTATTTATTTATTTATTTATCTATAATAAAATATGTTTACAATGGTTTTATTTGTATGCCTGTCTCACTAGGGTATACCTGTATTGAGACATTGTATTTGTAGCAACCACGCATTGTTGCTACGTCACGTATTGGATTACGCCCGAAACGATCGATATGTGGCGAGTCAACTTAACTACCTGCGCTGTGAGAAGTACTTACTTAAGAATTCAAATTCAAGCAATTCAAATTCCAATTCATTTGAACAGCAAGCTGAAACAAATGGTACCTATTCTTATTTTATTTTTTAGACTGTCACTATCCATATGTTGATAACATTGTGAAAATTTTAATGGCACATATAAAAACTATCAACCGATGATTCTAGAGTTTTCTTTTAACTGTGTTTACGTAGCGCGTACCATTGCTACATTGGTGACACCGACGTTCACATTAGTGACCACGAAGTTTACATTTGTGAATCCGACAGTGAGCACGACGCGTGCAAGTACGTCTACCGCGAGCACGTCGCACACGAAATAAACTCTTCGGTGATAAATTTCGCGCACCAATCATCATCATGTCTCTTGTGAGCGGAACATCTGAGGACAGCCAGCAACCAAGTAACCAGCAACCCAACATCAGGAATCCACCGCCTGAGGTCAACCGAGTGGCAGTACGCATTCTGCCTTTTTGCCCTACTGACCCAGAATTATGGTTCGCTATGGTGGAGCGCAGCTTCGAGGCAGCAGGAGTGACCGTGGATGCCACAAAATTTGGTTTCATTCTCGGAGCCTTGGAGCCCGCCCACGCCCAAGAAGTCCGGGACATCATTGTGAAGCCCCCTGAGGTCGGTGCATATGCACTATTAAAATATGAACTAACCAGACGCCTCAGCTCCACGCAGGAGCAGAAGATAAGGAGACTTCTGGAACATGAAGAAATCGGAGACCGTAAACCCTCCCAATTCTTGAGACACCTGCGCACCCTCGCCGGCAGCGCTGTGCCCGATGAGGTTTTGAGAACCCTATGGATGGGTCGTCTTCCTAGAAGTATGCAGGTGGTTCTGGCTACGCAGCAAGACACTCCGCTTGACAAGGTGGCCAGCTTGGCCGACGCCATAGCAGACTATGCTGGTAGACCGGCAGTTAACTCAGTGGCTGTTCCATCGTCCGAAGATTCATTGGTTACACAGATGGCGCGGTTGATGCAGCCTCTCCAACAAGAGCTCGCTACCTTGAGGCGCGAAGTTTCGACACTACGCTCTGGCCAGCATACGAGGAGCGCCACCCCGCATCGTTGGAGCAATCGTTCCCGCAGTCGGTCCAGAGGTCGTCAGCCCGAGGGAACATGCTGGTACCACTGGAAGTATGGGACGAAGGCAAGCAAGTGCACCAAACCCTGCAACTTCCAGCAGGAAAACGCGCGGGGCCCAAACTGATGGCGACCAGCACCAGCCCCAACCAAGTCAGTCGCCTTTTTGTTACCGACAGGGTAACCCGTACCCAATTTCTTATAGACACCGGCGCAGATCTCTGCGTTTTCCCACGACGCCTTGTCCAGGGACGCCCCACTAAAGCGACATACGAACTGGCAGCAGCAAATGGCATGGTGGAACGATTTCATCGTCAACTGAAAGCAGCGATCAAGTGCCATCAGAATAACCGTTGGACGGAAATACTTCCCACCGTACTCATGGGAATCAGAGCAGCTTGGAGAGATGACCTCGCTACAACCTCAGCCGAGCTAGTATACGGCGAGCCGCTCCGCTTACCCGGCGAATTTCTATGTACAGCACGACCTAATGTTAACGACGACACCGGAAGTTTCCTAAAGAAACTACGGAAACATTTCAACGAGCTGAGACCAGTTGAAGGTACCCGCCATGGTTATGGACATCGTTTCGTCTTCCAAAATCTTCCCACATCTTCTCACGTCTTTCTGAGGGACGACACAGTCAAGAGCCCGCTTCAACAACCCTACAGCGGCCCTCATAAAGTCGTTCGTCGGCACGAACGAACATATACCATACTGGTAAAAGGGAAGGAAATCACCGTGAGCATCGACCGCCTCAAACCAGCATACGTTGCTCAAGATCTTGAGAGTTTCACATCACACTCGCAAACCGCATCAGAGTCACCAGCCGCCACATCACAACCAACCCTTCCGTTGTTCGATGGCAGTAAGGATCGGACACACACAACCACTCGTTCTGGAAGGCGGGTTCGATTTCCCGATCACCTCGATATCTGACTATTCCTCTTTCCACCGCAGCCATGTCTGCGTTGTCTGGGGAGGGAGTCCTGTAGCAACCACGCATTGTTGCTACGTCACGTATTGGATTACGCCCGAAACGATCGATATGTGGCGAGTCAACTTAACTACCTGCGCTGTGAGAAGTACTTACTTAAGAATTCAAATTCAAGCAATTCAAATTCCAATTCATTTGAACAGCAAGCTGAAACAAATGGTACCTATTCTTATTTTATTTTTTAGACTGTCACTCTCCATATGTTGATAACATTGTGAAAATTTTAATGGCACATATAAAAACTATCAACCGATGATTCTAGAGTTTTCTTTTAACTGTGTTTACGTAGCGCGTACCATTGCTACATATTGTTACATTATATATTGTTCATCCATGTTGAATCTCATGATATTTGATAGCCTCTTTTGAGGAATGCCTTCCTAAGTTTTGTGAGAATTGTTGCAGCTGATTTCATGAATTTGAATTAATTAAGTTTTTAATATACTTGTAATATGAAATGAACGATCGTTAAGTAAATATAATACAAGTGTGCGGTTCACACGCGGCAGACGCGAAACCTTCAGAAAACTAAAGTAGACAAGAGTGGGGAGGCTACGAAGCACCACACAAAGAGGAGACCGATTATTCTATTTCATTCACTCGCAGGCTAAATCCTGTAGATGTTTGTGTTTGTCTCTTTTTAGTGTTACTTTTTCGTTTCATCGAGTTGTAAATCTCAACGATTCTATAGACGTTTCACTTCAATAATATATTTTGAAAATAAACTGATCAAAATTGGATGATGTATGAGTATTTGCATCTTCACCCCCACTAACCTGTATAGACTAGAAATATCAGGGCAGAGAAAAACATTGAAAATTATCACGTAGATATTAAATACGGTAGACCTAAAATAACATTAGGACAACCACGTTAATGCCGTGTCAAATAACGTCGTCATATTCGAATTTCGAACGTACATCGTGGCAAAAACCTTTTACACAACGTAATATGATTTGTTCAGGCGACTCCTACCACGTTTCGTGATAAGAACACGGAGTAGTATATAGAACGTGTGTTTTTTTGAAATTAGAACAAATTGAAAATTATCGCATAGGTAGTAATTACGGTAGACCTAAAATAATATTACCGTGTCAAATAACGTCGTCATATTTGAATTTCGAACATATTGTAGCAAAAACCCATTATACAATGTAATATATGATTTATTCAGGCAACCCATACCACGTTTCGGGATAAAGGATAAGTAGACATATGTAACGTATGTTTTTTTTTAAATGAAAGAAATTAACGTGTTGCTACCACGGAATCAGGCAAACGATTACTTTAAGCCGCCGCTACCCGAATTTCTACCGATTTATTACTTATGTCCCTTAAACATTTGAAGTTTTCAAGCTCTTAAAAAATATATGTTATTTTTGAAGATAATATCTAGACGTGTTCTACGCCGAATTGCAAATTATATGAAATTCCTTCGATAGAAAAAAATCGCAAAGTATGCTCCGAAAATTATTATAAACACGTTAATTTCACTTATTTTACAAGTTATATAGTTGTGAAAAAATTCCCAATGTTTCTTTAAATGATACTTGAGATGCCTTTCATGAGATTTTTGCTCTATTTTAAACGAGTCGTGTTTTAATAAACATTTTCACAACTTTCGCTTCAATTTTATCATTTAAAATATTAGCGCGCTCTGTTCAACATTCGTAATTACATATATCTCCACCTTCTTCGTTTTTAGAAATTCTTTCTATTAATAGTGAACAAAATAAAAACAGAACGGTATGTAATAGATGATGTACGAATGTGAATGAAGCAAGGAGTGTGTGCCAAAATCGAGTATTTTGGCGGTTCGTCCTACCTCTGCGGGGAAACGGCTTGATGGTTAGTCAGTTAGGACGGTGTGGGATTAAAGATAGACTCAAGATCAATAAATAAAATTAAAAAAATACAACAATCAATATCACAAAACAAAGCGTATAAAATGAAAATTTCATTTAAATGTATTTTTTGCATTGCACGAGAGTCGAACCTGTAACTTCCCGACGTGAAGTCAAAAGCATAGATCATTGCACTATGGGACAAGTCTGGGTTGTTCATTGAAATGCGTTCGTCGTCCATGATTGCTCACAATTGAAATTGTAAAGCGGAAAATCTGCAAGCCCAAGCATTAAGTAAATTAATATTCACGAACAAGCATTACGAAACAGCTTTTCAATTGCACCCCGCACTACGGAGTTTCGAAATATATATGGTTTTAATTAGACTTGACCCCTTTTCGTCCTTCTATATTTTGTTATTATTCAATAAGTAAGAATTAAAACCCGAGCAGTCATCGTAAAACAAGTTTACAAATTAAGAATCTGTTCTTACGAGTATGATTATGACCTAAACGCTATAGTTATACATATTATTGTTTGAGTTTAAAATTTACAAGTCTGAAGATACCAGTAACTGGTACGATCGAAAATTGGTAGATAGAAAAAATAGACAATGTATTTATTATTAGTCAAATTAAGGCAATTCGAAAAAGGGTTTTTGTTCAAGAAGATAAAAATTATTTCTTAAAAATGTGTTGATACTAGAGTGAATCTTGTTAATTGAGCTTGTATTTGATGTAAATGAATTCACAAATAGATTCACCAATATAATACGGAGATGTAAGAATCAGTAATTTGGTAAAACCTATTTGCAAACAAAACACGATATTTTCAGCGTAGTGAAAACTTCGCATGTGCGCTGTGCGATCTGTGATAAGAAGTGAAAACAATTGACGTACGTTTAAAAATAGATTAGTCAAAGTAAAAATTATTGTGCGTTGATATTTATAAAATATTATTATTACATCGTTTTATTATTTTTTTATCCACAGAGCGCTTTTTGCCACAATGACATTATTTAAAATACCTCGGATTGCTTTGCTGCCAATTTTGGCAAATTTTCCCTTTTTTGTAAGTAATTAAGTAGAAGTTTACAATTTTATATATTTTTTTATAAATCCTACGAATATGTGTTAATCAACAAAAGATAGGTGAATTCATTGGCTATATTGAACTATAATCAGTTTGTATGTCTCCATATTAAAATTCGGATATATGATTTTTTTAATGTGGGCGGAAAATATTCAAAATGATTACCAAAAAATCTCAAGCAATCTGAGAAAAAAGTTTTAAATTGTGCTGTCGCTGCATTGGTTATTTCACACAAGCAAGGGTGGAATTTAATTATTTCAGAATACGTTGTATTTCATATAACGCATTCCGGGTTATTTCATAACCCGGCATGCGTTGCAATGCCATTGAAAGAAATAAATTGTTTCTCCCTGCATGTTCTTTCCTATGCGTCCCCGTTCCCCTCCCGCGTCTCCTTCCTCTCCCGCGATCTCCTTCCACCTTCCCCTTCCTCTTCACCCCTCCCGCGAACCCCACCTCCTTCGATACCCTCCCTCTCCCGCATTCCCTCTCTGCCGCTAAATATATGAAATACACACATTTTCAAACCACTCGCGCACCACCTTTCGTAATTTTTTTATACAAATTTCATAACGCCAGAACTTACGTAAATATATATCCTTAAAATCTTTAAAAAAATCAAGTTTTTTTCCCATACAAACATATTTTTAAATTCAAATTTTTTACCTAAAAATAACTTAAAGCGTTGGAATTTCGAAGAAAGTTATTTATCTTGAATACTTGTACTATCAAGTAGAATCACCTCCCGAAGTTTGTGCACTTTACCCCCGGACACACTCTATAAAGTCCTCAAACCCACCAAAAAAACTTTATGAACGCTTTGCAATCGTTAGAACACAAATGACAGACGGATGTTATATTATTTTCAACGGTATTTCAATAGAAATATTCTGATAAACAAGCGTGCCTGATTACTAAATATTCAATATGCTTAATCATGCTTTAAGAACACGTTTAAAGAGAACATAAAACAGTAATTTATTAACAATAAAAGTTTTCATAATAATAAAAAAAATCCGTTTAAATAATAAACACTAACGTTTTAAAGATTTTAATTAAGTAGGTTACTAAATGTTTTAACCACGTAACATAACGATTAGTTTTTCCATTGTAAGCGTCTTCATAAAAAAAAACTATTGTTTTTTTTTTGTAGGAACTAATTACTAATACGTGGCCATTAAAAAGTGACACACATCACCGGTTTTATGACCTTATATTAAAACTGTTCGTTAATTTACTCGATAAACAATACCGAGGAAAATCGATAAATGGAGTAAAATACAATCCGAGCAAGAAAAATTATGGAAAAATAAAGCAAACACGTGTGGTATAGAAAAGAACTCTACTTCAAATATCTTAAAAAATTCACCAAATGCAAATTATGCGCTGAAAAGGGATCTGGAAAACAGATAGACATGAAATTGGCCAGACAGAAGTTACAATCGAATACAGACTGATAAAAAACAACCAATCGGTTTCAAAGTTAAATGTTTAATTATGTCATTCACTAGGGCGTGTCATACAACGTGTTTCCACCAGGAAGGATCTTGGACTCATCTTTGATAGTAGGCTGGTATCAAATGCTCGTATTGAGATGGCTTGCGGCATTTCATTGAGAATGCTGAGCTTTGTTCTACGCACTGCAGGGAATTTTAGATATATCCTGGTTCTCATAATTCTATTCAATCCCTTACACGCCATTAAGTTTGCGCTTGAATGGGTGGGGGTCTGTCCAAAGAGGTACGTGATTGGAGTCTTCTTAGACATCACTGGTGCCTTCGATCATGCGTGGTGGCCGATGATACTGTCGAAAGTAAAAAACCGTAACTGCCCTCGTAAGTTGTTTAAGATAGTCTCTGACTATCTCCCCAACAAAAGTATCTTCTTAACATATGGTGATATCACCATTAACCGGGAAGTGAACATGGGTTGCCCACAAGGCTCGGTCCTTGGCCCCGAATTTTGGAATATACTCTTTGACGATTCTTCAAGGCTGCCCTTGCCTGACGGATGTATCTCGGTCGACTACGCTGATGAAAAATTATTACTGGTCTCGGGGAACAGCAGGATAGAAGTTGAAAGTAAAGCTGAAGAAGGTTTGAGGGTAATCCTTGAGCGGGATAAGAGAAACAGGCTGAATTTCGCTCCCCAAAAGACCATGGGTCTCCTTATGAAGGGCTTCCTCGACAGAGGAAGAAATCCTACTATAAAAATGGGAGACTCCAACATCCGATTTGTGGAAAATGCAAGATACCTAGGCGTTATCTTGGATCGCTCTTTATCTTTCCTGGCGCATGTCAAGAGTGTATCAAGCAGGGCCCAGGCTCTGTTCATGAAACTGAGAAGAATCTCAACTGCGGAGTGGGGATTACGCTCTCCGGCACTTCGCCTACTGTATAGGGGAGCGTATGTGGCACAAGTCACGTACGCAGCCTCTGTATGGGAGCATCGCCTAGACAACGCACTGATTCACTCGGCACTTAAGCGGGGCCAGCGAACTCCCCTGCTGGCACTCTCAGGCGCATACAGGACTGTAGCTTCGGACGCATTTCCGGTTCTGGCCGGTATTTTGCCCATTGATCTAGAAGTAAGGGAAGTGTTAACTAAGAAAAAACTAATTAGAGGAAGGTCAGCCGTCCATCTTGGAGTTGAACTAATACCAGGTGGGGCAGTACCTCTCCCTCGACTGCTGAAAGAGATGCGTGAACTCACTCTTAATGAATGGCAAAAACGTTGGGATAGATCGAATACCGGTAGATGGACTTTCTCCTTCTTCCCGTCAATTAAAGCCAGAATGGAAGGGGCGTTCATCAAATTGGATCATCACTTAACACAAATACTTTCAGGTCATGGTGAATTCAGGGGAAGACTGCACAGCCTGACCCTATCTCCCCATCCAAACTGTGCGTGTGGTGACACAAACCAAACAGCCGAGCACATTCTGTGGCACTGTGAGATTTTGACGGACGCAAGGGACGAAATTTTGGAAGGTCTGAAAGTAACTACGAGACCAGCATGGAATGCGGATCTCGTGTCGAACAAGGAGAATCTCGAATGCCTGAGGAAATTTACAAGGATTTGGGTTGAGAAATGGCCTGAACTTAGAGTCGATGATTAAATTTAACTTCATTATGTGTTTAGGATCCAGGTGTAATTGCTCCTGGCATCCACGGTCACCCTTTTACAATATTTATACTACTACTACTGCCCGGATATTACGCACTACATTTTGTTATTCACACTGAAACTGTTTACTCATGTATCATGTTTTGTATTAATATATATCATGTTTTCTTAGGTATCATCTTCAACAACCTCTTTAACATCTAAAATTTGTCTATTACTTGTTTTTTTTTCCTTTTTGTTTAACTAGATATTATAAAGTTCAGAAATTTTTGAGATTTCTCTATATGAGGGAGTTTGGCTATTACTCGCGGCTCTACCCTACCTACTTCTTTTGGGTATGCTCGGAATGAACCATCTACGGGTCAGAAGGGATGTACACATGCTACGCATTTCTTTAGACTCATTCGCGGATGGTTTGAAAACTCAGTTATTATGGAGAGCATTTATTTCTATGTTGCCAATGGTTATCTTCGCCACCGACCGAATAAACTGTTCTATCTCCCAGCCAGCAGGACTAACTTGCCAATGGTCAAGCCGGGAGAGCAATCTTGCTGTTGAACAGAATTATTTCGGATATTGACATTTTAGCGTTAGTGAAGCTGCTTCTAAAAGGCACGCTCTGTTAATACTACTCGTCGTATGTTTTGTACGCCTACCACGCATGTTTAATGTAATACTCTTACAAATAATATTAATAATATTATTATAAAGTTTTAAAATGTAATATGTTGTAATGTTTTTGAAAGAATAAATAAACCAAATTGAATTGAATTGAAAGCAATCCATTTTGTCATACTGAAACAACACAAAACAATTTGTAACCTTATTATAGAATGCAATTTTTGTAAAATGCATTTTCAACGCGGGGAATCGTCCAGACCACACAAAGCAAGTGAGTCGTTCCCAAATAGCAAGTAAGTCAATAAATAGTTGAACATTGATGGGAATTATCGAATACGTTATTATTCACAATTGAGTTCATACTCTTTAATTTGCCCTTTTGACTCAATGATTATTCATTTGCTAGTTGTGAACGGCTCAAGTGCATTGTGCGGACGCCTGGACGAAGCTAAGGAGGAAGACTTTGCAATAAAATGAACTTATGTTTTTCTAAGAATCATACACAGGTACCTACCTATGTAAATAAATATTATGATCGATCATCATAATATTATATTCTGATGCACAGTTTGGTGTTCGGGTCGCGAGACACAAATGATTCTGGAAGATGTTAAAATAGATGAGAAAAAATTAAACTAAATGAAAACGAAAACAGGATGGAATTGATATAATTAAGACCGGAGAAATTATGTGAATAAAGAAAAAAAATTCTAAACTAAAATTTTCTCTGAAATTAAAAGAATTGTAAGTAGGTAGATAGGTACTTAAAGACCGATTGTATGTAACTTTTTTTTTTAATTTCAAATAAAGAATTATACAATTTGGCCTAAGAAATGCCATCGTATCAATAACAATTATTTTTTAAACTATATTCCGGCCAGTAGGTACCATTGATAATTCCAATTTGATAGCTCGAAGGAACCACGATCACGAGAACTCGCGATCGCGAGATAAAAAATAATAGGTATCCAACGTGACCGTCTTTAACCGGAACCGGAAAGTAACAAACAAATTTACAGACAGATGAAATGCCATTAATAAATAAGCACATTTACGGTGAGTAGGGACCTAGTTTTATAAGCCGAAGAAATATCATCCAAAAATATGTAGGTAGTATTAAAAGAACATCTATAGATAAATGCCATCATAAGAAATGCCATCGTATCAATAACAATTATTTTTTAAACTATATTCCGGCCAGTAGGTACCATTGATAATTCCAATTTGATAGCTCGAAGGAACCACGATCACGAGAACTCTGGCGAGATAAAAAATAATAGGTATCCAACGTGACCGTCTTTAACCGGAACCGGAAAGTAACAAACAAATTTACAGACAGATGAAATGCCACTAATAAATAAGCACATTTACGGTGAGTAGGGACCTAGTTTTATAAGCCGAAGAAATATCATCCAAAAATATGTAGGTAGTATTAAAAGAACATCTATAGATTGTAACTTATAACCCCTTATAAATGAAATTAAACGAAATGTTTAAATTTCAGAGGTACCTTCATAGATACTCGTATACAAATTCAGTCGCAAAATATATATATATATACAAAACAACATCTCTTCTTAGAAACAAAGCATTTATTTAACTTTGATTTTCTCTCCTGAATAGTAAACTTCTTGAACATCCAGAAATCAGGAAAGCGAGACCGTTTTTTCCGTTATTTAGATTTATAGATACCTAGTTAAAAACAACAAGGACGATTGTCGAATACCTACTCATTTTGTAAAGTCATTTTCCATTTTACAGCGCTACAGCATCTTCCACACATGTTTTTTATAGTCAGGGCTGGGCAGAATTTGAATTACTTGTAATTGAAATACGTATTTGAAATACAAATACAAATACAAAATTTGAAATACAAATTTGAAATACAAATACGTATTTTGTATTTGTATTTCAATTACTTCCTAAAAATGTATTTTGTAATAGGTATTTCAATTACCTGATGCTGAGGTATTTTGTAATTTGTATTTCAAATACTTATGGCTTCAAAATATATTTTCAAATACATTTAGCGATCTTAATAATGATAATGAAAAATAAACCAGCATAGATAATACATAAACTAAAAACGCTGGAATCCTGTCCTGTTTTTCTGTGCTATAGCACGCTTACTAATGATTATTTGTAGTTCTTTTATAACGTACTGTAGATTTTTTTGTCATGCTAGTTATTATTATTGTCCTGTGCTATAATAGCACTGTTATTGTAAATTTTGTATCAAATTATGGGTGAAATGCAGAATACGCCAATGTCAGGGAATTTAATAAAAATGCACTTTCTAGATGAGAAAAGTGTGTAGAAACTCATTAAAAAAAGAATTAATGTGCGGAAAGCAAAATTGAGGGAAATACAGCCGATCAAAGTTTTATAAAATTTCACTCGCAAACTGATACTATGACAGCCCGCCCGCCATCGTTATGTTGGTATCCCGGACCTGATACAAACAAGAGCCTAGATACAATTGTAGAATTGTAGCCGACTACATGGGATACTTGAGGCGCGTAATTATGAAAAACAGAATTAATAATATAATGTAAATAGGCACTGAAATGGAGAATCCCGCCAGACAAACCATTTAAAAACGTAGGCTGTTTCTTAATGTAAAGATAACATACACAAGCCCGCTAGAAAGGTTAGGTTAGGTTCGGTTAGGTTAGGTTAGGTTAGGTTAGGTTATGGGGGGGGGGGGGGGGGGGGCAGATCCGGCGCTGGGTTAACATACACAAGCCCGCTAGAAAGGTTAGGTTAGGTTCGGTTAGGTTAGGTTAGGTTAGGTTAGGTTATGGGGGGGGGGGGGGGCGGGCAGATCCGGCGCTGGGTTAACATACACAAGCCCGCTAGAAAGGTTAGGTTAAGTATCCCATGTAGTCGGCTACAATTCTACAATTGTATCTAGTCCGTGATACCAACATAACGATGGCGGGCGGGCTGTCATAGTATCAGTTTGCGAGTGAAATTTTATAAAACTTTGATCGGCTGTATCTCCCTCAATTTTGCTTTCCGCACATTAATTCTTTTTTTAATGAGTTTCTACACACTTTTCTCATCTAGAAAGTGCATTTTTATTAAATTCCCTGACATTGGCGTATTCTGCATTCCTCCCCAAATTATATTATACTTGTCATTGCTTTGTATTGTACATTTTTGTATCATTGTATTAGAACAAGCACTATAAGAATAATATGACTGAATACTAGATTACTTTTAAGTTAATTACTTTAGAGCGCACTTGAAGTGATATAACACAAAACTGCACTATAAAAATGTCATCTATGTATATAAAAATGAATCCTTGGTCACGCCATAACTTCAGAACGACTTTACCTATTTCATTCATTTTTTTAAAGTTTTCTAATACTTTGTAGAAGGTTCTTACGGAAAGGAAAATTAAGAAAATTACGCAGAAAATTGGATGATTTCAGAAAACTTAACGACTATTTTAATTTCGCACGTTAGACAGTTCGCCCGTTTGATGAAATTGAATTTAACAGGCATTTGTTTTTTTTTTGTAACAAAAGAATTGTCCACGGATTTTTTGAATTATAGATTTTTTAAATAGGTACCCATGTTAGGTACTAGATTGGATTGATTGTTCTTATAATATACAAAAATGAATATTTTTAATATGTGAAAAATGAAAATTTGAATAAAAAAATTGTAATAGCTGGCACGCGAGTTGTTTGAAAACTGAATGTACTGGGACTGAATATATAGAATGCGGGAGGGGGGTTGGCGGAACGAAGGAGCGGGAGAGGGGAGAGGGTAGGCGGGGAAGGTGGAAGGGGAACGCGGGAGGGGAAGGGGATGCGGGAGGGGAACGGGTTCACACGGAAAAGGACATGCAGGGAAAAACAATGTATTTATTTGAATATGGCATTGCAACGCTTGCCAGGAACTAGCAACTGTGGCTATAATTATTATTATTATTATCTAAAACCCAAGTCCTATACCACAAAACTTTACAAGTGGAGTGGAGACGATATGTGTCTTCTGAACAACATGATTGGTCAATTTTTGCACGTCTCTGTTTCACTCTGATCAGCTTTGCTTCTATGGAAATGCACCCTTAGATAAGGGCACTTACGACAATTTATTGCATCCAAAGGTTCTACCAAAACCAAATGTATTTTTTATTTGAAATTAAAAAATGGTTAAACCACTGTATTTTGTATTTCAAATACACGACTTGAAAGTATTTTGTATTTCGTATTTTAAATACATGCGAAAAAGTATTTTGTAATTTGTATTTTAATTACAGCAAAGCATGTATTTTGCCCAGCCCTGTTTATAGTGTACTAGCTGGTTCCCGGCATGCGTTACATTGCCATATTTAAAGAAATAAATTGTTTCTCCCTGCATGTCCCCGTTCCTCTCACGCATCACCTAGCCTCCAGGGTTCCCCTTACGCAAACCCCCCTCCCGCGTTCCATACGTTCAGTCCCAGTACATTCAGTTTTTAAACAGCTCACGATTAAATTTTTTTTTTAAATTTTCATTTTTCGTATTTAAAAATATTCAATTTTGTATATTATAAGAACCATCAATCAAATTTGGTACATAACAAAGGTATCTATTTAAAATATCTATAAAAATTCATAGACAATTCTTTTAATATAAAAAAACAGCTGCTTGCTAAATTCAATTTCATCAAACGTGCTAAACGTTAAGCGTGCGAAATTAAAATAGTCTTTAAATTTTCTGAAATTATCCAATTTTCTGTAGAAATTTCTTAATTTTTCTTTCCGTTAGAACCTTCTACAAAGTATTAGAAAACTTTAAAAAAAGATGAATGAAATAGGTAAAGTCGTTCGGAAGTTATGGCGTGACAAAGGGAAACAGGGATTCATTTATATATAAATACAGATATTGAATTCTTTGCTATTTTGCCTTTTTTTTAAACAAGTAGTTATTTTCCATAGACATTCCAAAGGTAGAATCATTAAAGTGGGAAAACATTGCTTCTCTACTTAAAACAATTCTACAAAAATAATTGCATCGTTAAACAGGGATTTTATATACCCAAGCATTATTTTTGTGAATTTTCAACAGCAATAATAATATTATTTTTGACAGCAGATTTACGATGACAAGGAGCATCATATAACCTACATTGTTTGTAACGGTAATTATTATATTATGTAAACGAGGCAGAAACACATTATTAAATAATATTTGTGTGCTCTCGAATTATACCGTATAATAATTGTTTAATAATTTATTAATAGTAAAGCGTTTATAAGCCTCAAAAGGTATTCGTCAAAATCATACAGAGATTTAAAGTGTCTCAAAACCTTGCCAAAACCAAATATTCTGTTTCATAAACATCTCAACCATAAAATTTAATACACAAAATTAACTCGGCACTATATATGAGGTTTCTCTCGGGACTCGTTTTTTTTAAAGAAGGGTGAATGTCTTCAAGACGATAAGAGTGAAGGAATGCAAAATTCGGCAAATCATTGTCACAATCGTCACTGTCGCAAATCATCACTGTCTCAACACAGGTATACCCTAGTGAGACAGGCATCGAATAATGTAATGCAAACATACCTTATATAGATAAATAAATAAAAAAAAAATTTCAATGCTGGACTACAGATCCAATTTCGTAAGAAGAAACGCGGGCGCAGAGAAAATTTGAATAATAGGTGTTGTGTGTTATAAAACTATCACTGTTCTTCTGGTAAATTGTACCTAAATAAAATCGTCAAAATCGAGGTTCTTATTCCTTATTTTCTTATCCAAAACTAGACTGATTTTTAAGATATTTTTCATCAACTGTATTAGAAGAAAATATTCTATGTCTCTACGTTTTGATTTTTTGAAAACACATTGTCAAATTTGTATTCTGGAAGTCTGTTGATGGTGTTCAAACTAGGCAAATTTATGAAATTTTGAAGGGTCCTAACTCCTAAAAGAATTAACTTTTCAAAAAAAGTAAAATGTGTAGATATGCCAGTGGTTAATATCTATCCAACATAAAAAAAAAACATTTGCATTAGTGTCAAAATACAGAGGGAATATGGGAAGATATTTGTATGGGCGGTAGCGTTCCTCTTCGAGGCAAATGCCAATAATTATGTAGCAATGTTGGGCATTCATTTGACGTGTCTCTCGGTTTTGGTGCTAAATGGATCGGAAGTGCTCCGAATAACTTATCATTAATTAGTTTAGGAAAATACCTTTAGAATAAGAGTTTAAAGAAATTAACGGGTACTTACATATTTATCCAGCATCCAGCTGGCAGGAAAGATGAGAGGAATGTAGGTGATCATGTAGATCATGGAGGTCCAGTTGACCCAGATGGCGCTAACATTGTAGTACTCCATGATGACATCGGCGATGATGGAGTACTGGATCCACTGCATGGCGTTGGAGGCCGAGTACAGCACGAAGATGGCCAGCACCAGCCATCGCCTCGTGTACAGCTTATACTCCGTCGGCTTGCCCAGGCTCTTGATGGCGTCGGGCGTGCTGGGCTTGTCAGGGGTCTCCGCGTCGAAGTCGTTCTTCATGGCGTACGTTGAGTTAGTCGTCATCTTGACCTCTTTTATCTTTGACTCTCGGTCACCCACCCGTTCAAGGTCGCGATGTTCTTGACTCCGTTCAAAGTCACCCGAATTGGGTTTACTGCGGTACGCTCGCGGCTAGACGCGGCGCAGACAGATATTTGGTTGCTTGAACCAAACCTTGGTAGCTTCTCCGACGTGGGTATATTCAAATTAAACGGAACCAATAATGAGCTGATTTAAATCACACTTTCAATCTTGGCGGCGCGTGCTCAATTAAAAAAAATAGGTTTAAACATTTTTTTTTAAATTATATATAATATCACATAAATTTATTCACAGGAAGATAATACTAACTTGTACGTATTCAACATAAACAAAAAAGAGACTTTTTACGAATTAAAAGCGACTTCAAGATGAACTAAACGCTCTCACACGATCACTGATTCATAAACAAACACAAAAACTATTTTTAAAATTCACGCTGAGTTTGTCCCAAGGTTTTGCTGCATTCAAATTCGGTTATTTGCAAAGGCGAGGAAACTTCTTTGATGGGCAGGAACTGTTTGATTCTGAAGCGTCTGAAAATCACAAAAACAAACAGTTTAGAAAAAAAAAAACAGAATAGTGATTTTTATAAATTTTGGCGGCAAATTTTGTGTTGAACTGATTGTTGAGTAGCGCGCCGTGCGATGTGGACATGCGGGCTCTAGCGCGCCCGGAGTGGGTACTAATACAAAATGACAGCTAAAGTAATGTGATCGATATTCATAATAATTGGTTCGTGCCACTTGGAGGGGTAATTGAGAGGTGGCTCTTCTACCAAAGCTGTAATTTGGTCAATTGTTGCGCGGACATCCACGCGGCTTGCCCGGCGAACCAACACTAATACTAAACTTCAAACTAGTACCATGAATACGAAGCGATACCAGCGTCAGCGGGAAGTCAGCAGGCAACCATCAGCCATACGTACAGCGCGGTATTTGGTAATTAACTCACCGTCATAAGGTGTATTTACCCACATCAGTATATGGTAGCTACTGACTGCAGCTTAGTGTTAACCTGACAAATAAAAAATGCAGAAAAATAGAGTGCAATCCTTTAAATTGCTTTCAATGACAACCCCGAGATCGTTCAAAGAAAAAAATCTAGTACTGCAGTATCCAAGCAGGGTGTTAAGGACCAGTGATTCCTGACATTATTTGAAGTAAAAATTGTAAATGAAATTTTAGTCTTGTGTGACATTTTTGATATTTTTTTTCAACTAAAACTAACAACTAAAACTCACTAGGTATTGAACAGAGAGAGCACTTAACTTAACCAAACTTTGATTAACAGCTGGACAAAACTTAAATTTACATTTTTTACTCCATATATTATCAGGTTAAAGTAAGTCAATTATGTCCCCTAACACCTTGTACAAAGACAGGGTTAAAATATAACAAATAAATGTAGATAAAAATGGTTTCAGAACAAATAAATGTACATTAAAATAATAGAAATAAACGGAGATAATTTACAAAAAACCCTTCGTGAACTTGTATATTTTGCATACGTGGAAATTTTATATATTTTATTTCTTTTTTAAACGCTTGTGCATAGTTAAGTTAAGCATAAGCGCACACCTGGATTTGCTATAATTTTTCCAAAATTGACTTCACTTAAAGCCATTGCTATGTAAAAACATGTTTCAATTTATTAAATGTTAACATTTTAATGCTAAATAATACTGCAGTCTTTTTGTAAATATTTGAATGCATTGACTAATTCACAAAAACTTGGACGAAAAATCAGGAAAATCTAAGATAAGTATGATAACCTCGACACAGAGAACAACGATATGTAGGTTAAATATTTTTAGCACATGGATTTAGTGAGACACATCAACGCGTTCTTTTCTGAGGAATTGTTACGCAAGTATGACCAGCTTTTAAATTTATGAGCAAAAAAAAGATTTTTTTTTGTGCACAAACGGTACGTATATTCACTGAACAAATATACCGACAGAATTGTGCTGTGGGTGTGTTTGTGTGGTGAGCTTTATCTCACTTTGGGTAAAATTTATCTAAGATTTTGAAAATCTTCCAGATTATTAAATTCATCGGCCTTTCTGAGGCCTGGGTGTCGAAAGGGCTTATGTAATTTACGACCTAATCAATTTCAAACGATACTAAGGATCACAATTCTAGGAATTTTCCTAGTGATTGTAATATAACCATATATTATTATGTACCTAAATAGGAGTATCTGTGGCGGCCAGCGTGAATTTGTTAAACAACTGTAGAGTTTTATAGAATGAAACTAGTACTTTGTTTAAAAACCACTTTATTTTTATTTTTATTTGTCGACCGGTTTCGGTTGACCTCAACCTTCTTCAGGACAATAAAAATATAAACGAGAGGTTTATATGTTTATTTTCCTGAAGAAGGTTGAGGTTGAGGACAATAAACATATAAAAAAGGTTGAGGACAATAAACATATAAACCTCTGATTTATATATGTTTATTGTCCTGAAGAAGGTTGAGGTCAACCGAAACCGGTCGACAAATAAAAATAAAAATAAAGTGGTTTTTAAATGAAGTACTTGTTTCATTGTATATAATGTCAAGCCACAAAGTGTTTGCTTTCTACGATAATGTAGAGTTTTATATCAAGATTGTTGAAATGCTGAACGCTTAACATTCAAAACAAGAATAAAGTCACTGTCTGCATGATATTTCTAAAAACCATCCCCTCTCCTTATCCAACACTAAAGAAGAATTTTGATTCTTGATGAAATTTTGCACCCTTGACGTTCAAAATAGAGTAAAATTACTGTCTACATCTGATTTCTAAATATTCTGCATAAAGTCCGGGAAACGCCGGGGCTTCAGCTAGTTTATATAAATAAATAGAATATTTTCAGTTTTACTAGAAAAGTATAAAAATATGGCACAAGCAATTCGGTGACTTATCTATTTACTTTTTAAAAATGAAACGATTTTTTTAAAGTTCTACGTCTTGATGGAAATGACGTAGCCACCTAGAATCCAAAGCAGATTTGATGACGTCAGATCTCACCGTGCTGTAGTTTTTGTTACTACTTCAAATATCACACGAACATATGCTTCATAGATGTTAAGACTGCAAATTGAAAGGGGGTACAACGCAAGAAAAGTAGGGCGAATTCAAAGGGTTTCAGATGAATAGAATTCAGGTTTTTCCGAATTGCAAACTGCTCAAAAACCAGTAATATGCAGGCTTAGGGGCTAGGATTACAGCGGAAATTCCAGCTGAACCATTAATTTAGCACTCGCGTCTGTCCCGGTGTTATATAAGATATAAATCATCCCATCTGCCTACTCGCGCGGAGACTTGTACATGGGTGATTTAATTCAGTTGCTGGCGTGCTATTATTTATTAGACAGGAAAGAGACGGCCGTCAAACAGGGAAATAATACGGTGATCTAACAATATAACTACAACTTGGAGATGGCCGGATGAGAACTGTGATTTATCTTAATTCACGCACGCTGTGGCACGGGCAGGACCGAAATAAGGCCAATAACACATAATAATCAAAACAATTTTTTCGGGTTATTATGCCTATTGCCTTCCTCATTCTTTAGCCAACAGCGTTACAGTGTCCATCATCAGAGTAGATGTTATGTAGTTTATTTATTTATTTACATGTAACATTGGTAAGTTGTACAGGAGCATTATAATAAGTATATAGTACATAAATAATAAACTGGGCATGAAAGGCATAAGCAGGCACAGCACAGGTATAAGTATTCAATAAGTAAGGCTGGCCGCACACATCAGGTTTTTCCATCCGATTGTCTGATCAGACAAAAATCGATGAAAACCGAATTGGTTATAATACCGGGGCCACGCCCGTTGTCGAACCGGATTGGACGGCCGACGCGGAAAGGCGTGGCCTATTTTCATTACTGATCCGGTTTTCGAATCGGTGTTTATTTGATTTTCATAAGAAATGTATGGCGTGAAGACTTTCCAGTTGTCTGATCAGACAATCGGATGGAAAAATCTGATGTATGCGCCAAGCCTAAGTTGTAAAAAGGAGTTCAACAAGCAGATTCGTATTTGGGCTCAGGCTTACGGTATACGATTCAGCAATTATTGTCACAATACTCTCAAAACATGATACCAGTGCAGCTCAAGTATTTACTAGAAACATACCGGTGGTAGTGGTGTAAAACATTTTTTAGCAATTAATATAAAAAATAGTTAATTTTCTGGAATTTTAAATGTAATTTGAAATTTTCTTTCTGCTATTATAAGTGTACGTAAGTTTTTATTATTATTATAAAAAATTAAAGGTACACATCAATTTTATACAAAAGAAGTAAGTAGGTGAAGCGTTTGTGGTGAAGTGTGTGTTTATACTGTTTATGTACGTAGAAGAGATACCCTGATGTGCGTGTTTTCCTCCTAGGTTCAGTATTTTAGTACAGTGCATTATAAATCAATGTGGGTTTCGGCGTTTAGTTTTGGTGTAGCCGTCAAGTACCGGATAGCAAAAACTATTAAGCTTGATCCCAACGTCTACTCTGTAACCCAAAAACTAATCACGATTTTGAAGATGTTGTAAAATTGTCAGGAACCTCTAAAATATTACACAGAAAAATATTATTCAATTATAGATATTGATGTTATCTACCTTTAGAAATACATTTTTCATAATCAAAACATTGATTGGGTACTAGTTACCATCGGCTTTATGTATCGATTTTATTATGATAGTTTATAAATAGTAAAAAAAGAACAGAAAGAATAATAAAATTATTAACTAGAAATTTCTTATAATTCAGCACTAACAAAGAAACTATCAATCAAACTTATATACGAGTAAAATACAATATTTTACAACAGCTGATCGGAGTTTTGACCTCAATAAGCAGGCAGCCAACTTAATAATACTTTCAGTTGACACAAAATTATTCTAATCTTATCTTGTGGAAAATGATTGAAAAAACGAGATAATTCTATGCATAAAAGTTAACACATACCAAACCTAACCTATATGAAAATTTGAAGTAAAAATTTGCAAATGTTCGTCACGGTCAAATTTTTGCCAAGTTACCTGATAATAGTGTAAGTGGTAACTATGAAATCAATAATAATCCATCGACAATAATACGGATAAATATTAGTTTAATTAATGTTATTTTCTTCTTGTAGGTTCACAATCGACAGATTATAAAATGTACAATAACTACTATTACTATAGGTACCTTACACTTAGAAGTTCGTTAGCACAGTGAACATTAATGAATCGTGGATCATGGTTGGAATTTTACGGTGACTAACGAATTCACTGATTACATAGAAGGTTAATGTCAACATACTCGTATTATTTACTAGTATATGTGTCATACTTCCGAGTATAATAATAATATTATCTATGTGTGTTCGACGCAAAGTTTTACTACCAGTTAAATTCTTAAATGATGATACGTTACGATACGACACGATTGTAACCCCAGCCAGGAGCACTCCTGTCCCAGTGAGACCGGTACACCAGAGGGCACTGATTTGTTAGGACTTGGAACAAGTGCTCTGAGGAAGGGAAGGAGGTTGGAGTTTAATCGACTGGTATACATGGCAACCTAATAAGCCAATATTTAGGATGAGCAGGAACAAATGAATGGATTGGGCGTTATTTATTTTTCTTCTTGTTTCTTCTCGGCTTTTCTTGTCTCATCTTGCTTCTTCTGTCTCTTCTTGAATCTTCCCGTCTCTTCTCGGATCTTGCTGCTTGTTCTTTTCTCTTCCTGCCTCTTTTTAGAGCTTCTCGTCTCTTCTCGACTCTTGTTGGCTCTTCGTGGCTTTTCTTGTCTCTTTTTGCTTCTTCCTCTCTTCTTGGCTCTTCTTACTTCTTCTTGGCTCTTCTTACTTCTTCTTGGCTCTTCTTACTTCTTCTTGGCGCTTCTTACTTCTTCTTGGCTCTTCTTACTTCTTCTTGGCTCTTCTTACTTCTTCTTGGCTCTTTTTACTTCTTCTTGGCTCTTCTTACTTCTTCTTGGCTCTTCTTACTTCTTCTTGGCTCTTCTTACTTCTTCTTGGCTCTTCTTACTTCTTCTTGGCTCTTCTTACTTCTTCTTGGCTCTTCTTACTTCTTCTTGGCTCTTCTTACTTCTTCTTGGCTCTTCTTACTTCTTCTTGGCTCTTCTTACTTCTTCTTGGCTCTTCTTACTTCTTCTTGGCTCTTCTTACTTCTTCTTGGCTCTTCTTACTTCTTCTTGGCTCTTCTTACTTCTTCTTGGCTCTTCTTACTTCTTCTTGGCTCTTCTTACTTCTTCTTGGCTCTTCTTACTTCTTCTTGGCTCTTCTTACTTCTTCTTGGCTCTTCTTACTTCTTCTTGGCTCTTCTTACTTCTTCTTGGCTCTTTTTACTTCTTCTTGGCTCTTCTTACTTCTTCTTGGATCTTCTCGCTTCTTCTTGGCTTGCCTCATCTCTTCTTGCCTCTCACGGTTTTTTGGTTCTTCGTGGCTTTTTTGTCTCTACTCGCTTCTAGTAAAATTCTCAAGAAAGAGAAAGAAGAAAACCACGTTTACCAAAAAAAGACAACGTAATAGAAGGAATTGACAAACTTTTAAAGAATTTTCTAGAAGTTAGCGAGATGTTTCAGTTGTTGTAGTGAGATGAGATTAAACACGATTATAATCCATGTACATTTCGGCAGAATAATAATATTATAAAAATAAATAATTAATAATAATAAAACGCGTTTCTATACGAGTATTCATTGAGCTTGGTTAAGGTCTACATCGTAGTAAAGTTATGCAACGCTTTCGCGAACTAACAGGTGATGCGAGATTAGGGTTGCCAGTGGATATTGTTTGTTTGTAAGATTATTTTATAATTTCCGTGAGGGCCTAAATGTGACGATGCTATGAATAGTGTCTTTTTGAGGAGGGAAAGGAGTGAGGAGTGGGTCTTGAAGAGACCAGCGTTGTAGGAGGTAGGAAACACTGATGCCTGCAAATCGTTCCGCAATCATTACACAGCTGTTGAACTCAAGACCGAGTCGCAGAAGCGACTAATATATACTAGGAAACATTTCATTTTATGAACTTATATTTTTGAGGTGAAAACTTCGTTAGCACCGCTGTGACTCGAAACTCGATGAATCGAAAAAAAGCGGCACTAAAAAGAAAAAACATATATGTACAACTAAAGGATCTGGCCTGCGAGAGAAGAGATAGTTCCTTTGTGCGGTGCTTCGTAGCCTTCCCACTCTTGTCTACTTTAGTTTTCTGAAGGTTTTACTTTTACCGCGTGTGAATTGCACACTCTGATTTTTTTTTGTAAATATAGCGTCGAAGAAATATAATTTGGTCGGCAGCAAACATTTTATGCACATTTACATGGATTTTTACTTTCGTATTTAGATCAGAGACCTTTGCGTATTTTAACCAATATTCGATTCTTATTTTTCCGTTCAGTACAATTAAAAGATTTTACAACGGGGGCCTTGCACGGGTAAGCGGCCCAGTGAGGCCAAAATTATTAAATGATACTATAAAATGTAAAATATTTGTATATAATAAATAAAAAAATCAGATTTTTAATTCATGCTTTTGTAAATGTTTCTTTATTTATTGCTTTGAATGGTTACATCATTTGTGGATTTTCGACCACCATGCTAGGCTCATGCCCGTGTTATGGTGGTCGCTCTATATTCTAACATTAGTTTATTCTAATAAATAATAGTAGGTAATAAACGCAACATTGTAAAAATGAAAGTTGTGAAATGTATTTTTATTTCATAATTTCAAGTTCTGGCAACCCTGCGATTTGGGAATGTTAGTTTTGGTGCACATGTCTGTACACGTAGCAATACCGTTAAATGGTCATATACTGCGCCACAGCTGTACCGGTAGGTATGTAATATGAATGACACACGGTACAGTACCTACACATCTACAGTCTACACACACCTCACGTTCGCGAAATTTCTAGGAATACCCATCGGGTGATGCGAGTGGAGGGGGTACCAAAATTCACTCTGTCGCGATCGGCTGACTGTCCAAAGATCGGCTGGGCAGAGAAATTATATGACCGGAACGAAGCGTATCTGTGTGGAGTAGAGGATGAAGTACGAAGTCATTTTTTAGTTTTAAGGTTGTTGGTTCAATTTCCTCTGCAAATGCAGTACAATAGTGTGACGATGTGGACTTTCAAATAGAAAATGAGTGTTTGTTTTTGTGAAATTTTATGAAGTTAAAAATAAAGTAGAACCTTACCAAAACCATGAAGTTTTACCATAGAAGTCGCTGAAAATTTATCCAAAACATAGTCCCCCTCAGCATAGGATCTCCTATTGAGGAAGACTACGAATATAATCTATACCAATTTTATGTACATATTGAACATGCATCTTCTATAAATGTAAACATTAAAATATAGCAAGTAAATTTTTAAAAAATAATTAAAAGATAAGGTTTGTTAAATGAAAATGGTGGGTAATACGTTTATCAAAGTATAAGATGTAATGTTATCGTGTGGGATTTCGATACTAATATTAATATTTAGCTGGTTTTTGCCGATATTATATGATGCAACACAGCGATAAATTCGCCTCCCAAAATTACACAATTCTTCTATCTTCAGTACCTACATATAACGAAATTATGTCGGCTTTCTTGAAATAGTTAGAGGCGTAGTTACCTTTCAGGAAGTTGATCTTGGTATGATTCTCGGCGGTGGCAAATATTTTAATTTTTGATTGAAAATGTTTATTTAATTTAATTTTTTAAATTTTGAATGTCGTGATTTTTCATAACAATATAACATAGAACAATATAAAACCGTAAGCAGACACTATATTTAAGTGCTGTAGAAAAATAATCATACATTTTTCATGCCAGGATTTTTCTTTCTTTTAATTGAAATTACAATGAATTTTAAATGTAACGGAAAGAAGTGTTAAAAAAAGGTTTAAATTCGTATTTTTACTAAACGTTTTGTAATATTACCTAATCTTATAGTAAATAGAAATACTTACCTAAATACCACAAAAAATTGTAATAATTCTCCAAAATAAAATCATTTCAATCAGCCATCGTTACAAACAAATCTTACATAATTGTTTATTTTATTCATATATATAAAAATTAATGTTTATTTGTTTATGCGTTCCTAAACCATTCATCTGATTGCCATGAAACTTTGGCGATTTATTGGGCGCATGCCTGCGATGGTTTCTGAATATAATGGTGAACTCTGGCTTTATGAAATTATGTCGTACACCATTCATCCGATTATATTACATTGTTTTTCACGTGTTTGCTTCGGTGAATTTACAAATGTGATTACTGCAGACGCTAGAGTCCAGTGATATTTATATTTGTATTTTAATTTGTTTTATATTACCCACAAAAATATTTTATAAATATCGTGTTTGTGTCTCAAATAAATAAATAAATAAAATAATATAAATATTATTATAACATAAAAATAGATAATAAATCTGTGATGAAACTATGGGGAGTTATTGTGCGCATACCCGCAGAATTTTTCTATATATAATTCTGAGCTCTGGCGTTATGAAATTTGTATACAAATTGCGATAAATGGCGCGCAAATGTACGGAAAATGTATCTATTTCATATAGTTTAGCGGCAGGGAGTGAAGGCGGGAGGGGAGGGGGTTCGCGGGACGGGTGGAACCGAGAGGGGGAAGGTGAAAGGGGAACGTGGGATGGAAAGGGGACGCCGAAACGGGGGCGGAAACGGGGACGCATGGGAAAGGACAAGCAGTGGAATCGGTTTTTTTTTTAAATATTTATTTAGGAGAAAATACAGATACAGATGTCATTATATGACAAGAATATTAAAAAAAACAACTAGCTACCTCACCTGCATCCAAACTATTTCTCACGAATTTACTGTTTTTACTTTTTATTTAATTTCTTTCTTCCAGTGGCATTACAACGCATGCCGGGTACTCGCTAGTTATAATATAATTGTGTACGTATAAAATGTCACGATTGTGATTCTACGGTTGATCAATAACAACAAATACACCGTTTGTTGCTCTGTGTACCATATTTACCAAAAAATGCTGAGGAGACCTAAGGAGGCCTGTCATATATTTTGAAAGGTGCTAGACGGTGAATCATAAAACACACATTACACGGAATTGATCGTTTTATTTCCTAGACTGCCAACCACTGAAGAGATAACGAATAGAAGTAGTATCCATGTGTTCGATTCAATTATTCCTTACTTCGAAAGTTTTCCAAAATCGTAACTTTTCATGAACATTTCATTTAGAGGGCTTTTGCACACAATGCAGAACATATATTTTTCAAAGAAGTTTCACTTCAACAAAATATGGGTAACATACTTCGACCAAACAATATACTTGGTCGAAGGTAACATAAAATATAAATAAGTAACATAAAAAAAGATAAAATATCAAGATTCTCTATGCATAATACATCAAAAATATACTAATGACGGCCTCCGTAGTCGAGGGTTCGACTAGCTCTCGACTAGCGATCTCCGGATAAATAATAATAATAATCCTCCGTTCGCGGGTTCGGACAAATTATACTTTATTGAATTATGTTTTCTCAGTTAAATAATTAAAAATAATATAAGGTGTATTAGTGGCGGTTCCATGACAGTTCATCCTGCGACAATTCATCCGGCGACGGTTCATCCTGCGACAGTTCATCCGGCCGACAGTTCATTCTGCCGACAGTTCATCCTGCCGACAGTTCATCCCGCCGACAATTCATCCGGCGACAATTCATTCTGACGATTCAACCTAACCTAACCTAACCTATAAGTATAAGTATTTTGTTATTCAGGCATGCTTCTTCGGAGAGTCGAAATTATTGTTAGTAAAAATATTTTTACAGCGGATTTCCACTCAAGATGCCTTCAGATATAAGTATATCGATTTTGATTGTACGACCGTATATCCTCTATGCATACTTACTTAATAAAAATCTTCTAAATGATCAGGCAGGATGAATTGTCGCCGGATGAATTGTCGGCGGGATGAACTGTCGGCAGGATGAACTGTCGGCAGAATGAACTGTCGGCCGGATGAACTGTCGCAGGATGAACTGTCGCCGGATGAATTGTCGCAGGACGAATTGTCGGGTCACCATTAGTGGCACGTCCTAGAGAGGAAGATATTCTCATTATCGCCCTGATGTAAAACCACCGTTCAGAATTGAAATGGCTTTAGATTTAGCATTAGCACGTGTTTGGTGACTAGATCTGAATAGCAAAGTACTTCCCTACCTTCCCTTCCCCATCTACCCCCCTCCCCCCCACACTTAGCTTCGGCCTCACAATATACCCCAAGTGTGGATGCCATGACTGGGGCTCAATGACTGGAAAGGCCACGGTGGAACATTTTCCTGCTGGGGGATGTGGGCCTATAAAATACCGTGATACGCCATCTTGCAATAACATCAGCAACATTTCCAGTAAGCCCTACTCCTTAGCGTCCTAGAGTGGTCTTTATGATCCCGCGAGTCCCGGGCAATATGACCACTGACCCTAACATCGTGGTCGTAGCTGATAAGGAGAGGGCGAATGGCGAGTTTCCGGCGCCATAAAACCGGAGCAGCTCAGCTAAGGGAAGGTAACCCCTACAGAAAAATCCCTGGAGAAGGCAATGGGAAACCACTCCAGTATATTTTCCCAGCATATCACTATGGAGAGAAACCAAACAATGGCCCCGAGTCCCGGGCGGCCCTTAAATGGGCCAGGGGTGCGAAGAATCTCCCGGCTCAAAATAGTGAATTCAAAAATAAGATTAGGAACATGGAATGTTAGAAGTTTATACAGCGGTAAATTGGATAATACGATACAGGAAATGGAAAGATTAAAAGTAGATATCCTTGGAATTAGTGAACTGAGATGGACTGGCAGCGGCATACACCAACATGAGAAGGGAAATCTATACTACTCAGGAAGTGACCCACAGGATAGAAACCGTCGAAACGGAGTTGCTATATTTGTCATGGAGAAGTATTTAAAATTTGTTAAGAATTTTGTACCCATCTCGGACAGAATAATATTATTACAATTACACTGTCAACCCATCAACATTAATGTTATTCAAGTGTACGCACCAACAGCGGAAGTGAGATATGATGGTGATGTGGAATCTTTTTATGACTCACTAGCCAGTACATTGCAAAGTTTGAAAGGAGGAGAAGTCAATTTTGTCATTGGAGATTTAAATGCCAAAATTGGCGAAGGTCGCCGCTCTCATATAGTTGGTGAATATGGCTTAGGCATAAGCAATCAAAGAGGTGATAGACTATACGAATTCTGCCAGGATAAAAATATGGTTGTATTAAATACCTGGTTTAAACTCCCGAAAAGAAGGCTTTATACATGGAGATCACCTCAGGATGGAACAATCTATGATATTGTCAGGAACCAAATAGACTATGTGTTAGTAGACCATAGATTCAGGAACTCTGTAAAGAGAGTCACCACGTACCCTGGTGCGGACATTGGTTCTGACCATGTTTTGTTAACTGCCGATATTGTTTTACGCTTAAAACAAATAAAAAAGCCCAAAAACAAAATTAAAATGGATATCTCGAAACTCCACGAAGAAGTGGTCAGAAATAAGGTATCTCAGACTTTGAACGATAATATTAAGCTACTCCCTTGTGATCCGTCGATAGAAATACAAACACAATGGGATAACCTTAAGTCAGTTATATGTGAAACCTGTGATACAAATTTGAAAGCTGATAAGCAAATTAGAAAAAAGAATTGGATGACTGACCACATTTTGAACTTAATGGATGAGAGACGTAAACACAAACATAATGAGACACAATATAAAAACTTACAAAGAACGATTAGACGTGAAATTAAAAAAGCCAAAGAAGAATGGATGAAGTCACAGTGTGAAGAACTAGAGTCATACAGTCGTAGTCACAATGCATTCAAACTTCACAAAAAATTGAAGGAAATTACGGGCACTTCTAGAAGAATTACTTCATCATGTTTAGTTGACGATTCCAATAAATTAATATTGGATGAAAAAGATATTATACAAACATGGGAAAAGTATATTCATGATACATTCAAAGATATTAGACCGGATATTAATATTCCTAATGATCAATTGCATGGACCATCGATTTTAAAATCAGAAATTCTTCATGCGATAAAGACTTCAGACAATAGAAAAGCGTGCGGACCAGACGATATTCCAGTTGAGGTGTTGAAGCTCTTTAATGATGAAAATGTTGACTACCTGTTGAGGTTATTTAACTCTATATATGACACAGGGAATATACCCCAAGATTGGCTAAAATCCACCTTCGTGACATTGCCTAAAAAACAATACCCTAAGAAGTGCAGTGACTATCAATTAATAAGCCTGATGAGTCATGTCCTTAAATTATTCCTTAAAATAATACATGCCAGGATACGCAATAAGTGCGAGCAGGACTTGGATGACACTCAGTTTGGCTTCAGAAATGCGTTCGGGACGCGTGAAGCATTATTGTCTATCGACGTACTATTGCAAAAGTGTCGTGACCAAAGAAAGGAAGTCTTTGCCTGTTTTATTGACTACGAAAAGGCATTTGACAGGGTAAAACATGCTGACCTAATGAAAATGCTTGCGGATTGTAACGTTGACACCAAAGACCAGAATTTCATTAAAAACCTGTATTGGTTCCAAACAGCAGAAATAAGACATGGGAATGAGAGATCTAATGCAATTGCCATTCAGCGTGGAGTACGACAAGGCTGTATCCTGTCGCCACTATTGTTTAATCTCTATTCCAACTATGTCTTTAAAAGAGCCCTAAGTAATACTGATAAGGGTCTGAAGATCAACGGAGTTGTCATTAATAACATAAGATACGCAGATGATACTGTATTACTAGCTGACTGTATCGATGACCTCCAAGACCTATTAAATCTTGTTAATAATGCTGGTGAGCAACTGGGCCTAACAATCAACGTCAATAAAACTAAATGGATGACATTTGGACGACTAGATCACTCTGAATCAGTGATACTGTTAAATGGTTGCAATGTCGAAAAGGTGGAAAGATTTAGATACCTCGGCAGTATTCTCACGGAGACTCTTGACCCAGATGTGGAGGTTAGATGCAGAATTGAAGCAGCAAGAACTGCGTTCATTAAAATGAAATCCCTCTTCTGCAATGACAATATCAGCTTAAAACTAAGGCAGAGAATGCTAAAATGTTATGTGTGGTCGGTCTTGCTCTATGGATGTGAAACATGGACCTTGAAAGTAAATACCATGAACAGGTTAGAGGCTTTTGAAATGTGGCTTCACCGGAGAATGCTCAAGGTCCCATGGACCGACATGATCACCAACACAGAAATTCTCAGGCGGGCTAGAGCAGATAGAGAACTGCTTACATTAATAAAAATCAGGAAAATTTCATATCTAGGTCATATACTTCGAGGGGAAAAGTATCACTTGCTCCATTTGATATTGAAAGGCAAGATAGAGGGTCGCCGAGGGCCTGGTAGGAGACAAATGTCTTGGCTGCGTAACATACGAGAGTGGACCGGCATTAGAAGTGTGGAGGAGCTATTCCGGGCAGCGCAAGACAGAGAGACATTCTCAAGAGTGATCGCCAACGTCGGGGGGACCTGATACGGCACGCAAAGAAGAAGAAGAAGTGGATGCCATGGTCTCACTGCCTCCAGACGGGAGCAGTTGGGACTCTTGAACATAAAAAAATACACGCTCTGGAGGAATAAAAAGTAAGGGTCGACCGAGACAGTTTTTTCGTTCTTGGCCGAGACCGAGACCGAGAATAAATTACAATCTCGGCCGAGACCGAGAGTAGACAAATTGAGAAAAAAATAGGGACTACCTAATGATACCGTTTTCTTACACAACTTACACGTTGCCTTTGAAGGTTGTAATAATTTATTTGTTTTCAAAATATTCCCAAATACGATTTACTTTAGGCATTTGTAGTTTTCATCTGCAACAATAAAACATTATACCTACTTAGTAAACACATTAAATCGAAATAACACACCCTGACAAACCCTATCCGTGAATCAATTGCCACATTCATCAAAACACATCCATTAGTTGATTTGTATGTTCATAACTAGTTTATATAGTTATTCTGGCTAGTAATAATAATTAATCACAACAACACATAAAATAACTTTTTTTTTCTACTACGAATAAAATTCAAACAAACTTGCTTTAACTACAATTGTTTGTTTACAAAAGTAGTGAAATGAATGAACGGCGCGGCGCGGTGGCGGCAGCAGCGGTAAGTAAAACCCGCCTCGCTGCCAGTCGACCAATCACAATCGACAGCTCTCTCACGCACTGACACCAAGTGACGAATGTGGAGAATTTTTGCAGAGAACCGAGACATAGTTCTTGGTAGAATTTGTAGCCGAGAATGCCGAGACCGAGATCTCGGACGACCCTTAATATAAAGTTACTATCAAACACGGCGACCATCTTGACAGGATTGACCGGCTCCGAAACACACAACAAATTTTCAGACATTGAGGTTATTTTTTTTGCAAAAACGTTGTTTTTACAAAAAAATATCCAATTACCATTATTAGAAGAAATGAAAAAGTGGTCAAGTTGAAAATAATTCGCAATTTTATTGGCTTGTCTAGGACATAAGAATCAACAGTATCTTAATATGTGAACTGAAGGCGTCAGTCAGTGTTTTTTTCAGTATTGATCGCCCTTCTTGGAATTAATAGTTCAGTGCAGCATACTTATATTGTACTGTGAAAAAGTGTCCAGTTATTAATTATTACTAGAGCCGGCTCTTACGAGTTATGTTACGTCGAAATAGGGGGCGCTGGTTATATAATGACCATGTCATGTAGTATGGGTCATCACGAATAATAATATATCAGACCTTGGTATACTAAGTAGCTGACCACTTCATGGAAATGTCCTCATTACCAAGAGCTTCCTGAACCATTTGAGTGGGAAATAGAACCAATTTTTTTATGAAGTGGAATGATTTATTGAAAGAGGAATCATGGCGACCTTTGATCATGCATCCGACCCCGAAGATTTAAACTGTAGGTCAAATTTAACTGACTACTCGTGAGAGTGCTTAAGTTTAAAATATTATGAAAAATGCAAATAGGAATTGCGTAGTAAACATAGGTATTAGCGTTACTTACTATTATTACAATTTGGGAGACAAGTATGGAATCCATTTATTTAAAAACCAACACCTCTGCCATATTCATGGGGTGAGGTTTGTTCGTGTCTTGGCGACAGTTGCACCTTCCTGCCTACTGCATGGCGGGCCAGATCGGGAGAAACAGGTTGTGGGAGATCTTTTGATCTTTTCAGTAGGACTATCTCAACATCGCAGTGGGAGGGATGAATTCATACGTCCGTCACTCCTGGACACACTGACCCCCAGATTCCTACCCACTCCTCATACCTTTTACCTTCCCAGACCTTCCTCTCCCGAATAATCCCTCCACACAACCTCTACAAAAATGAGAAAGGTCCTGAGGGGAATTGCTTTCATCAGGGCCTCCTGTGTGAATCAAATGTAAAAAAAATACATATAATTTTTCCCATATTTTTTTTCACAAATGAATGATTTACGAAAGAAAAGTGAATTAAACGTTTTTCGTTTCAATAAAAATATTGGTCGTGGATATTCTTTTATTTGGTTAATATTTCACCAGGCGATGCTTCAGGTTCAATCGGGCTATCTCAAAAATCGGGCGTATTTTGCCAAAAGGTCAAAATATTTCTGCTTTGCAATAAAATACAATTATATTGAATATTTCTGAACACATCCGAAAACTAGAACCTGTTATTGAAAGGAGATGAAATATTTTTACAAATTAGAAATAAAAATATAATTTTTGAAATATTAAAATTTTTGTTACAAATATAAAAAAAGTTTTAAAAATGGATCACCTAACGTTTTTTCTATCTAAATTTAGTGATAACGAAAAAAAAAAACAAAACATACACACATATTTCATTAGGCAAATGTATTATAAGCCGTTATTATCACCTCACGTTTTTATCGTTTCACAAAAAAAAATTATGATTAAAAAATTCTCAAAATTTTTTACATTTTTATAAAATCGTAAATTTGAATAAAAAGCGAGGTGTTTTCTCTTTCTAACACCAAATTGCAAACTCAATGTATGGAATGCGTTCCATACATTGAGTTCGCGTACCACCTATAACCATTTTTTATACAAATTTCATAATGCCAGAGCTCATCAGTAATATACAAACCTTGTCCTGACAATAAGGAACACAAAAAAAAACAATTTGGTGCAGTCGTTCAAAAGTTATGCGCGTACATACATTTCGGCGATTCATTTTTATTTAGATAAATCTAACTCATAGTCTATATATTACAAATTTAAAAAAAATTATCTCGATTTTACAATTCTTTTACTAGAATTTTTTGAACAAAGCATTTGAATTAGAATAATGATTTTACATACCTACATAATTATTGACTTAGAACCTAGATGTTGTTAGAACCTACAGTATAAGTTGATTTGGGTTAATACAAGTCTAACCTGATTTCTGAAAGCCAATAAAATGTACACATTATTGTCTTAAATTAATAATAATTGATACCCTGTTTCTTTCACTTAGACGAGGGTCTTATTAACATTTCAAATAAAGCTGAAACAACTTTCAATTGAGAAATTTAAATCAGAATTGTTACGTGTTGTGCTTAAGTTCTTCACATTAAAAGTTCAACTCTGAATAAAATAATCAAGTTATTGACGTAATACGGAAAGAAAATTTTCTTTAAAAAAATCGCGAACGTTTTATTAAATGAGGCTTTTTGCTTGAAAGTTCCAGCCGCGAATTATGGGCAGACAGGAAATTAAAATCACCCTTCATCTTCAGAGTAAATGCTCCCTTTGTTGGACGATAATGATAATCGCCATCTCCGATTAATAATAAAGATAAGTTCATATTATTTTATAAATTTATTAAAAGATAACTTTTGATGAAACTCGAAAGACTTGGTCAGAAAGTTTTGGAGGGAACGATCAATCATACTTCTCATTATAATGTAGTAGAATACGCAAATACCGAATTAAGCCGAAAAGCTACAAAAAATAATGTGGAAGGCTTAGATTAAAATTTAGTTTGCATTCCAAGTTGACAGTAAAGATTTACCGTAAATCTAAACTCCAAGTAATAAAAAAGTATCTAGTAACACACATATTACAAGATATCGTGGTAGATACTTTCAGAATCGCCCTGGAAAAAAAACTACTTAACTAGGTACTTCAAAATCTTCTCGTTGTGATTATCTTTCCCTCCCATTTAATTCAGCTTAACAACATAACCCAATTGCAACTCTTGTGCAGTGTTAAAAAAAACGGCACCTATGTACCTACCTATTGTACGAGGCACCTACGTACCTATCTATTGTAAATGGCACCTATAGTCAAACAGAAACTAAGTGAACGTTCAAAGTCCAGAGTCAGTAATAAAATTTACATGTAAAGCAACACGAGAAGGTTCACGGCTTAAAATTAATTTTATTAACAAAATGTTTTTATTATGTTCGGGACTGAATTTAAGTCTGAATAAGGATTGAATGAAAATGCGTAGGTGTTTAAAAATACCTACAAGGTGTCCGGTAACTCATATTACATACATATTTCAGAATCAAGAAATTTCTTAGAGAGTTTTTATCAGATGCTAATTAATAAAGCGGTGTATTATTGTGTGCTTTTATAGTAAGCAGCATGATATAAATAACAATGGAATTTCCAAAGTATTTAGTTGCCTAATTCACGGGAATAACCGCCAATGGAATTTCTAAATTTTGTTTCGCAGAGTGTAATTATTAGATATCGTCTGAAATATTTTTTTTAGAATCCAGTTTAATGTATTTTCGAAAATTGGAATATAAGAGGGACGTATAAATAATAAGAAATGAATAATATAAAAATATTAATAATATAATGGTGGAGTGCCTTTCGAGTTTGGGTTTTTCTGAGTTTTGACTGTACGTTAATCTCCGTGTGAAATTTTGGGAGTGCATTTGGTATCTGTTCGACTATAGTGCGTTGTTCAAATAAAAATGGCACCCATGTACGAGGCACCTACGTACCTACCTATGGTACCTACCTGTTGTAAATGGCACCTATGTACTCGTATATAAAAAAGTTTATTAACTTGGTTCGGTTTGCGGTGTTCAAATAAAAATGACATCTTTGTACCTACATATTGTACGAGGCACCTACGTACCTACCCATGGTACCTACCTATTGTAGATGGCACCAATGTACTCGTTTATAAAAAGTTTATTAACTTGGTTCGGTTTGCGGTGTTTAAATAAAAATGGCACCTATGTACCTACCTATTGTACGAGGCACCTACGTACCTAACTATGGTACCTACCTATTGTAAATGGCACCTACGTACTCGTATACAAAAAGTTTATTATATTGGTTCGGTTTGCGGTGTTCAAATAAAAATGGCACCTATGTACCTACCTATTGTACGAGGCACTACGTACCACCTACCTATGGTACTTACCTTTGTCAAATGTCACTTACGTACTTGTATATAAAAAGTTTATTAACCCATGAATGCAGATACACTATATTATCACATACCTAGTTATCTCATCTACACTATAATTTTTATAAGATAGATGTTTAAAAAAATTACATTAGCTCCACACAGGAGATGTTGTGAGAGGGTATTTTTAGAAAAGGAAGGAAAGGAAATTCCGGGGAAGAAAAATGTGGAATGGAAAGGAATCTGGGGGTCAGTGCGTCCAGTAGTGACGGACGTATGAATTCATCCTTCCCACTGCGGTGCAAAGCGATATTCCGAGAAAATTCGGCTAGAAGAAAGGGACTCCCTCAATCATACACTCTCGATTTCCGATGTGGCCTGCCATACAATAATATCATCATTTATTACTGACTGCTATTGAGTACATATTGTTCACTTCTGTTAAAAAATATATATATCCGTCTGACGATACAGAAACAGAATGACACAAAACAGAAAACATGATAAGAAATTTCATCCCAGACAGAATTTCATTTCGCTTCAACAAAAAAACTTGAGCATCTGGAAGGAAAATAAAAAAGTTCAGGTTATAACTTCATCTTGGGATTGGATAAGTTGTAACATATTCGTATACTTCAAATAGATGTGTTGCAAAAGTTTGCTCGCTATTAACTATTTTAATACGCAACGTCATTCCCATCATGAGTTATGGAGCTTCAATTGACAAAAGTAGGTATACGTTAAATGCAAAGGCAAATTTATTGTTTATTTCGTATCGATCATGGAAATTTGAAATGTTGTAAAGGACAAAATGTTAATAATTCAGTAGAGTGAAAAGAAAGTTTTATTGTTTTTTTTTATCGTATTATTTACCTATAATAACGATTTTTTATTACAAAATTACATTGAATAGATCTTTCAGAATATATAAAAAAATTTAATATTTCTTTAATAACGGAATATAATTGTTTTAAATTTTTCAAGAAAAAATCGATTAAAAAAGAAAAATGACATATTTAACTCATTTTTGGATTATTTAAATTAGGGGCGTTTAACCAGACAGCGGCCAAAAATCCACATATCGTCGAAAGATGTTCTTACTATCGTACAGGGCGGTTCCAATGAGAAAGATTAATTATTCTCCGTACCAGCTTTTTAAAATTGTAACTCAATATCGGTTTCATTTCATTCCAAATTTGCTTTAATTTATACCGACATCCAGAAATGCAGAAAGGCGTGACGAATAACTATTAAAATTATGTACTTTTGGTAATTATTTTTTGATCATAAGTATTTATCATTTTTCAATAATGTCTAAGCAAAATAAGAACGTAAAAAAATCTTAAATATATTAGTTTGTAAGTGCGCAAATAAATACACAAACGGAACAATTTTCGTCAAGAAACACATGTACGTACATATTTTTTAATGATTTTATTTAAACTAAAATTCTGAAACATGCGTTTACCAGATAATGTATTGATTTATTTTACTGCATGATTATATGATTTGTAATAGGTGTTGTATAATACAAAATCTTTTTTGAAAATTTGATCTGCCAAAATCTGCCAAAATCTGCCAACGACCTGTGGTATAACCTTATTACACAAAAAAAAAAAAAAATTTCTCAAAATTTAAAACATGCGTTTACTGGATAAAAGAACAATCTTTCGAAATCAATCTATAATTTTTTTGTGGAAAAGAGTCAAAACGTCAAAAATCCGATTTAAAAATGACATATTTCTGGTTTTTTCTGGTTATACGTTCCCCCTCCGCAACGTAAGCAGATATAAGCGTTAAAAATAGGACAGCAGTCAAGTACAATAAGCGTGTTTATACGTCAGCGCGTGTGTTTCCATAGAAATCGTTATAACTCCGTTATTGTTTTAGTTACATCCCTAAAACAAAAAGTCAAAGGTCGATAGTAGATCAAGCTGCACATTTCTATCACGTTGTCTATGGAAATACATAACAGGAATCAGCTGTCAATCGTGTAGTTGACAAAAATATTTACCCGCGCAAATTTGCTACCGGCAGCTCCACCGCGCTCCACATTTTAAATTTTTATTAAATATTTTTATATGAAATGATAAAAAAGTGAGGTGACAAAATTGTTTATTACACATTTATACAATAGAATAAGTATTGTTGTTTGCATAATCTGTGATTTTAGTACCGTTTTCACATAAAAACATCACGTGAGTCATTTTTACCTATTTTTAATGTATGCGTTCTAAATTTTAATATTTACAAATGCTAATACTTATTTTAATATAATAATATCAAAGCCTATTTTATAACCTTTCTAAAACAGTTTTTACTATTCGGCTACGTTCAGAAATGTTTCATTTATAGAGCTTTAATTGTGAAGCGGTTATAACTAAAAGTTTTCGTAAAATGTCATTTCGTTTAAGACACCAAAAGCTAATATTCTCGAAAATTCGGAGGGGTTAACAGCATTTAAAATTTCAGTCATAGATATTTTTCAATACTTCAAGAGCAACACTCCCTTTGAGTTAATTATTACAAAAACGGCACTAAACAAATTATTCAAGTCTTATTCTCATTATTATTATTTGCGCACGATCGTTAGAGAATGAAATAAACGATCTAATTGTTTTACAAAAAAAAAGTTGAAACTCGGTTCGTAACTACTGGTAAATTTTATAGAAAAGCAAAGCAAAAGATAATCCAAAAATAGGCTTTTGCGAGTCAACGCGGTATTACCTAGCACATATCGATATGTCTAGCTCAGCTCGAGCAACGCCGGGTAAAAATGATAGTAATCAAAAGATATAAATGATAATATTTATTTTCAGATCTTCCCAGAAATTAATAATAACATTTAGAGGTGATAGCGTTTCTTTCTCGTATAACAATAATAATAAGATCGCACGATTGATTACAAAGAAATAGTAAACTATACTTTTGTTTATTTGAGAAAATAACACGACCCTATTTTATTTATTTTCTCGGTAAGCAGAAACGAGAAACTGCTCGGCAAAAATAATATTTACGCAACCATTTGTTTCTAAATAAATAAGGGAAAAATAATACTTTTTGTAAATCAACTTCTTTCAACAGCAAAATAAACAAATCTTTTATTACAATATAAACACATAAATTTGTTCGAAACCATTTTATTTTAATAAGTAATTGCTGTTGGTTGTGGTTCACCTGGTTTCTTCATGTATTTAAACTAAGCCATCGATGGGGCAGTAATCACAAAAAAAAAAAAGAAAATGGACTTCTACGTTTCACGATCTATCATTGAAATCTGTCTCAAAGAAGCACACAAACACAATTTTCCTTTTAATGAAAACAAATTACTTTGTAGTTTACACAGTTATTTGATTTCGTTAAATCGATAATGACGCCACAAAGTGTATTTGCGAAGTTTGAAGAAATAATTTTTCTGCTTTACTAATGAACAATTTTTTTTGCAATATTATCCAATGTTGTGCTATAATATGTGCTTGTGCTTAAATTAATAAAAAAAACAGCAAACATAAAAAACGTTCAGGGGGCATAAAATAATTACGTGACACAAAATAATGAAAGAGGGGTCCAGAAAAATCTCATGTCAACTTTATGCCAAATTTTACTGGCTGAATTTAAAAGTCTTGGGCGGGGCCTTAGAAAAAACTCATCCCACCCTATCCCATCCCGCCCCATCCTATCCGATTATGCCCCCTACCTTTTGAGGTAAATATGATCTTGAACAGTTTTTTCAACGTATGTGTTCGCGATTATAGTTACCCTTCGACCAATATACTTGATCGAAGTATTATACACTAATCTCTCACGTGAGGGGAGGTGGGGGGGGGGGTCCCACCAAATGTCACTTTATCTCACCAAGGGGGGGGGGGGGGGATCTAATTTATAATCAACCAAAGATTCAACTATTAATGTAGGCCCTCTTACCAACCAAAGATTCAACTAAGTAAAATAAGGACGGGTTGTTTTACAGAATTTGAACTATTCGTTAAATTTCAAAGTTAAAATTTGATGAATTGTTTAAATTCTGTGAAACAACTCATCCTGAGAAAATATAAAAAATGCTTTTATTAAAGAATTTGGCTGGAGGTTTTAAAATTAATTTTAAAATTTTTACCGGAATATTTCGTAATTTATCTATGTTCTTACATATACCCGTAAATGCAGCTAAAATTTTCAACACGTGACTATTTATTTTATTTATTTCTATTTTTTACTACGTTTACCTAATTATTAACATTTGTACATTATTGTTTGTTGGATGTAAGGTAGGTTTGAGAAGGTAAAACTGTGGGTGGGTAATATTGTATGTTTCGTGAACAGACAAAGACAAACGGAAATATTCATTAAGAGAAAATAACAGGCTTATCCAAGGGACAATTTATTTGAATGAAAATGATGTACCTTTGGGTATTTGAGGGTTGCCATAAAATATGGACGACCAGTCACCCCTCGTGCATGTTCGAGATATCCAATCGATAGAAAACATCACGTTATATGGCGTGAGGTTTGTCCGCTGTTTCTATATTGAAAAGAGGGATTTTACAACTATTCATTAATAATATAATAATAACGAATGACCGTAGAAGACGTTAATCTTTTACATGATTTTAGTGTGAGCGTTTCACACAGCTTAAGCAAAGTATTAATACATATTAAATATTAGTGTTTCGTTAAAGCGTGGAGGCGCCTTGTCGAAGCGACGCGCGACGTGTTCCCGAATTGAACTTACTAAGAAACAGGGAAGAAAATAATTATAATGAACTGAAACGGTAAGCAATTGTACCAAAATCAAATAAGCATTTAAAAATGTATCTGTATGTGAACTATGTACATGATAACTCATTCGATACATTACATCTATACAGGTTATCATACTAGCTTTATGAAATTTGCACCGCCTTTCTTGTCTGGAATATTATTACTTGAGATAATAGGAGCTATAATATTTTTACTGAAATTATTTTTGTTTGCCTATTGCTAAGTTCATACTGTGCATAATTATGGATATAAATTAAGTAAAATTATTTCGTGCTAATACAAAGAATAAAATTTTAATACGACGCGCGCCTTTTAAATAAAGTAAATATGTAAAGACGATGAAAAATATACCTACTTAAGTAAGGAAATTTAGGCCAATTGTTTCACAGAATTTGAACAATTCATCAAATTTCAAAGTTAAATTTTAAGTTCTGTGAAAATTATATTCAAGTTCTGTTATTATTTCATTATCAGCCAGTTGTTTGTTACATATAACTGAAATAATAACAGAACTTGAATAGAACTTTGAAATTAGTTAATTATTCCATTGGCTTCTCCTTAGCTAATAATATACGTAACAATGTCGTACACAAACCGGCCAATGAAATAACATTAGTATACGATAGTATAGAATCTTTATATCTTCAACCAACAACAGAATTAGAAATAAGCAAAATATTAAAATCATTGAAATCAAATGCGAGTGCCGGTTACGATAAACTCAAATGCAAAACAGTGCTAAGTCTCTCTACGGAATTGGTTCCTATATTATCAAAATTGATTAACCAATGTTTTAAAGAGGGAATTTTTCCAGCCAGCTGTAAAATTGCCAAGGTGATACCAATTCACAAAGGTGGGTCCAAAACAAATACCTCAAACTACAGACCCATCTCAATCTTACCAATCTTATCAAAAATTTTTGAACGTGTAATCTACGAAAGATTAAACAATTTCCTGTTAAAAAATCATTCTTTTATAAAAAACAGTATGGCTTTAGGAAAAAATCTAACACACTTGCGGCAATAAACGACTTAATCAGTAAACTTAGGAGTGGTATTGATGGTGGAAATTATATCTTATCTATACTAGTTGACCTTCAAAAAGCCTTTGATACGGTAAGCCATGATATGCTTCTCAAGAAACTCGAGAAAATTGGTGTAGTTGGTCCTGCTCTTAATCCATTCAAATCATATCTTAGCAATAAAAAGCAATTCGTAAGCATTAACAATCAAAATAGTAAGCACCTTCCAATAAACTATGGAGTTCCGCAAGGATCCATACTAGGGCCACTACTGTTCCAAATTTATATCAATGATATTTCTCAATTAAAATTAGACGGTGAAATTTTCTTATATGCAGATGATACTGCAATATTCTACTGGGGTAAAGATCTAAACATACTACTAGAAAATGCACAAAGTGACCTAGAAAGAATTTGCGGTTGGCTCCAATCAAATATCCCAACAATGAATATTAAAAAAAACAGGATACATGATTTTAAGTTCAAACCGTTAAATAATTCCTCCACATGTACCATTAAAAATTGAAAATAACGATTTGCAAATCCTGAAACAGGAAAAATATCTTGGGCTGTGCATCGATAAGCATTTAACTTTTAAACAACACATACAAAATGTAAAAGATAAAATCACACCCTTAATTAGCGTTTTTAGCCGGTTATCATATCTATTACCAATTAGATTAAAAAAAAGTTTATACTATAGTCTCGTACACTCACACCTAAATTACCTGATTGAAATCTGGGGAAATGCGTATGAAACATACATCAATGAATTACAGGTAATTCAAAATAAGATAATCAAAAAACTATTTCACTACGAATCCAAAACATCCACAAAAAAATTATATTTGGAAACAAAACTGCCAACATTAAGAAAACTATACGAGTACAATATATGTGTCCTTATATACAAAATAAATAATAAACTCATACATACAAACACAGAATTCATTAAAACGTCCCAAGTACACAAACATTTTACACGACAACACGATAACATACGTTTAAACACCATTCATACTAACTACGGTAAACAATCAATTAGTTACGAGGGGGGCAATTTATATAATTGCCTTCCAGATGATATCAAAAATGAAAAAAGTGTGTGCAAATTCAAAAAAGAATTGTTCATGTTTATTCACAAAAAACAAAGTAGTGATAGTGAATAATATCGTATGGTAATATAATATCATGTAAATGTTAGTATTGCAATCTAATGTAATCTAAGGTTATGAAATGTAAAAACTATGTAATATAATGTAAAAAGTACATAATTCAATATTCTAGTTAAGTAAGTGAAAATGTTATTTTCTTTTTTACTGGAATAAAAACTTATGAAAAAAAAAAATCAAATTCTGTGAAACAACCAGCGCTTTATAGAAGATAATGATTTTATAGAACATAATGAAAAGAAATTTCTTAAAACCTCAAATTAACAACAGACATAAGGAAAATTGGTTGAATGAAGTAAATTAAATTTAAGAATAGCGTGAATAGGAAAAGTTTTCTTTTTAAATCAACAAACTTGTAATTATTTTCGTTATTTGTTTTTGGGGTGTTATGCCGTGTTGCGCTACCTCCTTCTTTAGCCAACGTTTTGGACAGCGTTGCAGTCACATCTACCGGATCTGCCCTGATGATGGACACTGCAACGCTGTCCGAAACGAATATCTAAAAACGTATCAAACTAGTGATTAGTTTGGGTAATGTAAAGAAATAAGACAAGACGATTTTTGGTTGTTGCCAAAAACTAGTAGTAAAACATGTTTGGTACAACTTTAAAAGTAAGATGTGGGAAAGTAATTTGTTTTAAAAGGCATGATAAATAATATACTATTATACGAGTACGAATAAGTTTATTAAGAGTTTTCGATGCGAGCAATAGAGATGAAGAAGAGAGGAACAAAAAACACAAAGCAGTATAATTTATGAGAAAAATGGAGGGTTATTAATAATGCTGAATAATTTTCAGTATTTGCTCAAAAAACCTTTTCATTAGAAATGATTTATGGGGTATTTAAGAAAATAATAGGCCGGCCTGTTATAGAGATTCCTTACAAAAATCTTGACTTTGCCTTCGGAGACCACTTAAAACAGATGAAGTTGCCAAATTTGGCAGGATGATTTATGCAAAAATTGTTCCACCAAAAAAAGAGTATTTACATAAAGCAAAAAAACCCAACTAAAACACAAATTATTAGGCACATGATGTTATCAAAATATCTTTCCATTGTGTCTATTATTTATTGAACTGGTCACTGCATGCATTGCAGACATCCTGAAAACAAACTAAAACAACTTCTATGGTATGTATATCTTGTATGGTAAATAATCATTTGGAATAGGAAATGCAGATAGTTAAAGTTATAACTGGTCAATTCAGATGAAAACTTAGTTTATAAATGGAACTATAAAGACTAGAGAAAAAAATTGCTTGGTGTCAACGAATTTCTTGGATTCATTCATTTCCATTTTTAAACTTTTGAACGTAATAAATTAAATTATTACGATGTCAAAGAGAATTGGAGATTGCTGTTCCAAGTTCCAACACTACTTCAGCTTGAAGACAGTACCTACGGATGACGATTTTTTTATCTTGATAATTATCTTGATAAACACTCATCAAAAGTTGTATATCAATTGGTAATACAAGGATTCTGCATGGCCATTGGTATTTTCAATGCCATAAACCTACGAGTATATACAACGCACATACTCTTAGCGAAAAAAATCGAGTGCAGTTAACACGCGGGAGAAGCGAAACTTTACCAAAACAATCTCAACCAAGGAGCCCTGAAAAGTGAGGTCATAATCAAAGCGGCCAATGAGCGCAGACCTAGCAACATTTCCGTTTTATATCTCAACCAATAAGAGCCTTGATAGCACTTTGATGCCTCGCAAGTGCTGTACGCGTCATTTCCGTTTCGTCCAACCAAATCACAACGGGGCTATAGAAGTTCCACTTAATCTATGACGCAACCCTTGTTCTTTGTAAAATATTTTTCAATATCTTTTGTTTGTTTACGTTAAATTACATGGAACATTTTTGACGAAATAAAATATTATAATAATATATAAGTTATATTCACAAGCCCAAATAAAATACTGCATGCTTTTATTTTTTTATTTTTTAAAATTGTACAACAGATTATTATCCAATTACTGTACAATTTTCTCATTTTAACAGTCTTAACACCTAGGAAGATGATTATTATAGAAAAAAATCTTAAGGCTATCTAAAGAAGAGTTATATATATCTAGTGTTTCCGATATTTCGTTCAACAGCACCATTCCTCTTGTCATGCTATGCTGTGATAGAACATCTGTTCTGCCGTATGGTATTTTGAACAAGTCGTGTCGACGACTACGGCTGAAATTTTCAGGCACGTATAAGCCATAACATTCCAAGAGGAATGGGCTGTCAATACAGTTTGGATTATGTTAAAACTAAGAATTGCAAGATTTGCATAACGTCTAGTTTCCAAGCTAAATCTATTTGTTGCCTCAAGTAATTCCATATGGTACATGAATCTCGGGTACGTTCCACGCATCCGCATATAGACATACCTAAGGAACTTTTTCTGAATTTGTTCCAGCATATTAATATATTTAGCTTGGTGCGGAGTCCACACACCACTAGCATACTCCAGCTTACTTCTTATGACGCCATCGAACATGGCTATCATTGCATCTGGGTTATCAAATTGCTTACATATTCTGATGATGAAACCCAGGAGTTTGTTGCATGCTGGAGTGAGCCGTTATATATGATTCGAGAATGTCAGTTTATGAATTGATTTAGACAGGATCCAAACCAATCAAAATAAACTTACACATCTACTTATACAATACACACACTTATGTTGAAAAAAGATAACTTCATAGCACGCTCGGATCAAACTACTGACGTCAAGGTGGAATGGAAGACAAAACCAAATGTAGGAATTATACCGGGAGGAGATTAGAAACTATGTAAATCCCTCTTCACCAACTCATATCTATTACGCACAGAGAGACGTGTGCCATTTGTATAAAATACACATTTCTTTAACGAATCCCCAGCCTACACCGCAATGAAAGCTCTCTTCAGTTGGGAATATTCGTAGAAAGGCTTAAATGATGATAATTCATTAACCTTTATCAAACAGAGCTTTTGATCAAAATAACAAATAATATTATCACTCACGACCAACTCACGTTCTGCACGATGGATAGTTTAGTTTGATAAGGAATTAATTATGTTCAGAGAGCCAGATAGGTTCGATTGGATGAAGCAGACATGCGTTGATCATTCAAATATTATCATCCGCACAGCGCACATGCACGAAAATACGAAGATCAGAGTATGTATGTATACAGAGTATATCGTAATAACAGTTAATAATGTCTGAACCCTAACTATTTAAATCATGGGCTTATTTAGGTACATGATTCGATAGTTATTAAACTAGAGCTTAGGTTTAGAAGTATCAAAAGTGCGAAAAATTGGTTTGCTCTCTAGATTTTCGATAGCATTTCCAAAGATGGGTAAACAAAATTTTAACAGCTGTTGTAATTTTTTTTTTATTATAATCCTAATTTTTTTATGTTACATAGGTAATTGTGCTGTGCCTGTCTCACTAGGAGTTCCTGTGTTGAGAGCAGGCGCATTTTAACATAAATAGTTTAAAAATAGTGTATAAAGGATAAGAACAACAATGTTATTTACATTTAGAGTAAAAGTACAAGGACAATCAGCATCGTATCAATGGGTTAGCATGCATTAGGAGGTTCTAAAAATATTGTTGATATATGATCTGTCTTTGGTAGTGATCCAAAACTTGGTATCTGTTTTGTATTTTATGTGATTAATGTGCTGTCTAATGATCAGTGGAAGTGTATTATAAAGTTTTGTTGCAAAGTACCTGAAGTTTCTTTGACCAAAGTTGTTTTGGCGAAAGGGATAAGTAAGAGATTTTAAGATTAATCAAAAGATAAAGCTTATTACTATACCCGATTAAGAAGAAAAAATAGTCAACAAAGAAAAAAAGTTTTACGGTGGTATTTTTGTTTTTCAGTCTAATCATTTTGCAATATTGATAATGAATATAATTTTACACATTTTATAGTAGCATCCAACAATTTACCCTACTTACAACGATTATTTCAATTTCTTTTTCTATCGGAGGTTGACAATCGTAACGATAATCTTTGTCCGATGCTAATTGGAAGATACTGTATTATTTTGTTTTACCTCGTGATTTCGCCAGTATATTCTAGTTTACAGATTTCCAGGTCTAAAATACAATTTAATTTTTTGACAATTCGATGAAAAACCAAAAAACTTTTTGCTTTTCTGTCCAAGGATTTGCCTTTCTTTAAAATAAATTAAAATCAACCCTTCTTTCGGGCAGGCTTTAAAATAACTACGTGTGGAAATAGGTAACTATTATAACTAGTATTATAACTACTATAAATATTATAACTAGTTATAATATTCTCCTGACGAAGGAAGGGTGCTTCTGAAACCGGTAGAGTGTTTTAAAATAAAAGTGGTCTTAAACAAATTTATGTGTTTTTTTATTGTAAATTATGGCGAGCCACAAAGTTAGTGCTTTTTACAAATATGGCATTCTTATTAAAATCTATGTTTAAAAAAGTTATACACATTTTTTTAAATTAATGAATAGTCAAATACGTAGTACAGTAGTTTAATCACAGTCCTCCTCACTAAGGATTCCTGATCCGGGACGCGTATTTTCTTTTCCGTGTTCAATACGAGGCAACCATGCCTCGAAATCAACACGGGTTTGTAACGCCATTTCTCCTACAAACCCGTGTCCAGTAGAAGGCAAGCCTACTGTGCACGGGTTTGTAACTCCAATTCCCTTCCCAAATCCGTGTTCAGTACGAGGCATGTTAAGTGAATGCATTATAGACAAGTTTGTACTTCTATTATTTATAACAGCAGAACATGGAAAGAAATGTATTAGATTAATTACTCATACCCGCTAGACAAACCCTGCTTTGCCAAACAAACCATGGGACAAACCCTGCTTTGCCAAACAAACCACCTGGGATGTTTTTTTAAAATTATGATGACATGCGAGTTTATTTTAGAGAATTTATTTTATAAGATTGGTATTTATAAGTGTTTTTTTATTTATTTTATTAGTAAGGCTGTTTGCGTTTTATTGCGCATCCATTATATTGTGCGTGTATGCACACACTTCCTTTTTTATGTTATAATCACGTTTGGAGGATGCGTGCCTCGTACTGAACACGGGTTTAGGAAGGGAATTGGCGTTACAAACTCGTGCACAGTAGAATGCCGCTTGCCTTCTACTGGACACGGGTTTGGAAAAAAATGGCATTACAAACCCGTGTTGATTTCGAGGCATGGGCATGGTTGCCTCGTATTGAACACGGAAAAGGAAATACGCGTCCGGGGCGGACTGTAGGTAGTTGTGTTGGTGTTACATCATGTTTTTCTCGTATTTACGTTTGTTGACTGTAGGTTGTGTTGTAAAGCAATTTGTTCATTTTAGTGGGGACGACTACCACCCAACTGTGAACCGTTATTATTTGAAAAGGATCACAAATACATATCTAACTCGAGATATTTAGGTAGTATTTTTAATATATTTTTGTTATAATTATGTGAATCATGCACGGGGCACGGGGATGAGAGTAACCTTGCGGCCACTCTTTGCTAAGACGCTTATGGACTTCGATAGAGTCATGCCCAACCACCAAACAAGATAGGTAAATCACAATTAAGTGGTACTCACGGCTGTTGTGTCTTCTGGCTTGGTTTCCGTTTGGTGTCAGTCATAGATATTTCCATAAGGCGTACGATATGGTTGTTCTGGTTATTAGAACCACGATAAAGTTTGAGTCACGAGTCGCTTTACGTAAGAAATTCACACAAAGCATACGATAGAATACAATATGATTTTTCACTTTATGTAACGATAGGATAAATAACACTTCGGTGTGGAGCGAAATGTCACGATACGAACGGTGGTTAGCAACGGACTAACGGACTGACGATAAAGCATTACTTGGCACCTGTCTATGGTGTAGTTAGGCACCCTTATTGTGCGGAATTCCAAAAATCTGGATTCCTCCGATCCCGTATGACAATCGGAGCACAAAACGAATGAAATTCATCAGCGTTATGAAACATTATGATTAGGTCAAATAAAAACAAAAACTTTGTATACACCACGTATTTAATCAAAATTATGATATTATTAGATACTTTTAACTAATTAATCACCACTCTTTATAATATCTTTTGTCCACAGGTACTTATTTGTCTATACTTGTTTGTCTTTGGTCATTTTTGTTCATTTTAATTTTACCCTGACGAAGGAACCATTCGTTTTGAAACATGTTAATAATTTTGATTAAATAAGTGGTGAATACAAAATGAATTGATTAAAATGACACCACAAACAGAATTTAGCAATATTATTATTTCATTTGAAAATACGGTTTATTAAAATCGAGATAATAATGTTGGTTGGTTGTTGACTGCATTAGTACGATATACCAAATAAAAATTAAGTTAATATGTTTATGAACTTTCTTTCAGTGCAAATGACTAGAAAAAAAATAAGAAAATTTCTCGTACTCTGAAGCAATTGACTTTCTTTAGTTACTTATATTTTAAGTGCCGGAGCGTAGCTTTCGAAATGGGAACGAAGTAAGGAAGGAAGGCGGAAGGAAGTAAAAGGTCGTCCCTTTAGGACTTCGCGCCACAATTGGCCAGGATATAAATATTTTTTTATAAAGAGATCCGGAAACAAATGGAAAAATTCATGAAACAAGTCACCAAATATCTTTTACATTTAAAGTGCTGAATTTTTATTTGATCTCATTAGTAGTGGTATGATACTTGGCGCTGGACCCAGTGGTGTCGGGTTCAAAACAATTGGATACATATTTGACTACCTCTGTGGTTGAGGGCTAAGACTCTCGACTAGGAATTCGGAGATCGTGGGTTCAAATTCCGGCGTTTGCAAGTTAATTTTGGTTTCACAATTAATACAATAAAAATAATTTGTGGTATATTTACCTCACGTTCCAATGTAAGACCATAACAGTATCGACCACCAGTCAGAATTTCAAAAATTAAGGTGACATAAAAATAACATACTATAAAACTTTTTCAACATTCAATTTTTATCCACATGTAACAAGTCTTGTTATTCCTCTTTCACTTATAACAATACCAATGTAGGCGTAAACTTGAAAGGGGGATTTATTAACAAAAATCAACAAGGTTTAATATAATCTACCTATATAATGTACTCGTAGACAGAGTGAAACAGCACGTGCCTGAAGGATTTTAACAAGCGATTTCTGAGCATATTTGTATTAAAATTTGTAGTAATATTTGTGGTATTTGTAATAAAAAAAGTGGTCTTGCAGTATGAAAGTGAAACATGGACCTTGAAAGTTAATACCATGAGCAGGTCAGAGAGGCTTTTGAAATGTGGCTTCACCGGAGAATGCTCAAGGTCCCTTGGACCGACACGATCACCAACACAGATATTCTCAGGCGGGCTAGAGCAGATAGAGAACTACTTACATTAATAAAAATCAGGAAAATTTCATATCTGGGTCATATACTTCGAGGGGAGAAGTATCACTTGCCCCATTTAATATTGAAAGGCAAGATAGAGGGTCACCGAGGGCCTGGTAGGAGACAAATGTCTTGGCTGCGAAATATACGAGAGTGGACCAGCATTAGAAGTGTGGAGGAGCTATTCCTGGCAGCGCAAGACAGAGAGACATTTTCAAGAGTGATCGCCAACGTCGGGGGGACCTTAAACGGCACACAAAGAAGAAGAATTACTAAAAAAACTAGCGATTCCTGAGCGTATTTGTAGTATTCAAAATGTAGATGTCATTTTGCTTTCCGATGATATTTTTTTCAATTAAAATCAATAAAAATATTTTCCATCACACATCGCAACAGAGTAGTTGTAGATAGCGGGTCACGTGATAAGCACTCCGTCTCATTCCAGCAGCATGGTAACACACGAAACAGCGCACGTTTCACGTGTCGCAACGTGTGATCATTGGCGACGTGTGATTGAAAAATATATGTTTTCCTTTTTAACAGACAAAAATATCATCGAACAGCAAAATGACATCTACTTTTTTACTATATTTTGCTTAAAATGGTTAAAATCCCTTGGTTACGTGATGTGGCACTCTGTATAATGGGGCATTAATTTCATTACAGCAGACGAATCTGATCAAATGGAATTCGTGTGATTTAATTGAAAATCCGTTGAAACGGAGTTATTTAAATTGGTGAGAGATTAACCGTCTTTAATTAAGGACTTTAAGAATATTCTAATTAATTAATCTTAACATACATAATCCAAGTAACATTAATTAAAGCGTAAAATTAATTTGAATGTAATTATTTCATGTTCACCGTTAGAAGCTAAATTTATTATCTTTCTTTGATGGGACTTTTGGGTTAAAATTTGGAAAACTATATTAATTATATTGTAATGTTGGAATAAGGAACTCCAGCGAAAAATATTCTGGCTTTAAAAAAATATGTTCATATAGACCAATAAACGCTGATTCTGAATATATAAGCTTTATTTAATAATATTAAACGCAGAGTTTAAAAAAATATATTAAAAAGTCCATTTTTAATCGGGTCGTAAAAACACGCCGTCAAGGTGATGTCACTGTTCGACGTGTCGTGCCGTCACCGTAAAGTCATTGTATGGGAATGTATGATATGACACAAGCAATTGTATTAATTTATTCGTTTATTTACATACTATTTACAGAGATTTAGTTGTTGTGTTTATTGAAACATTATTAAGGCCTAAATAATGTTTAAAAAATAAAGGTATCTCTTATTAGTTTATCTCTATTATTGAAAATATTAATGCATTTTCTATATTAATAATTTTTCAGGAGTATTTTATATAATTTTTCAGGAGTGATGACGTCACACGATTCACCATACATACGGTGGTTTTCGGGGGGTCTTGAAAAATTAAAACTTTGACAATTATTTCAACTATTAAAATTCACTCTAAAAATATAAATAAAAATGCAGTTATTTAAGTCAGAAGGTCATTATTCATAAAAAAAAATTGGACTGGAGTTATCTATTATCTCGTTTTAATAATGTTAATTTAATTTCCCGCCTACGGGCAAATGCTGGATCGACAACGAAAAACATAAAATACAAATACTGTCAATGTCGACCACGTGAAAGATATTCATTCAAAATCGAAACAAATTAGCCATGTTTGGTGACGCGATCTGAATAAAAAGTTACTTTTTTTCCCATCTCTTTCCTCTACCTTCTTCCATAACCCCAGGATATACCCAAATCGTGATTGCTATATCGATGCTCACATTATAACACCGCGTATCTCAAAATATACGAAATTTTTGTGTTTCGAATTTCTTTTAAATCTATGCATACGCCATGGTTTCAATCGACGAATAACAGCCTTACTAAAAAAAACCACAGCGCGACCGATTAACTGTGTTATTGCAATAACATAAATAGAGCTCGTATACACTAAAAGACGTTTTATTACCAATAACGTTTCTTTCGTGGTCACGCTGTTAAAACGCATTGAAGATGTGACAACGTTGTATATGGTTTTAATTTACTAGGAAACAATGTTGTTTTAATTTTTCTCCGCAAGGGGCATTATTGGCGCGCCTATGCATTAGTTCGTCGGCCCGTGACAGCCCGCGATGGTTTATTTATGGCCCGCGATGTCAAAACAGCTCGGTGTGTTTTATGGCGGGATATCGAAAAATTTGTGATTTTACTTAATAATTTCTATTGTAGTGACGAATTTACTCTTCTGTTCACATAATTGATATATTTACCATGTTATTTGTGTGATTTACATCAGTTTAATCAAGTTATTGTACAAACGCCGTACTTTCAAAGTTGAACTGTCAGAATATTGTTTTTTATAGGTTACAAAAGATAAAATTTTCATTTAAGATCTTTATTTTAAGAGAATTTCTTAAAAGTGATAATTTTTTATAATATTAAAACCTAATACATGTGTTCGTAAACGTATCAAAAAAATTAACGTCTTTAGAGATGCAAGAAATCTGTTTTAAATTTCGGTATTATTTCTAAGTTTTTTTTTTGGCAATAAAAAAAACTTTGAAATTTTTTATTATTTTTTTATTGTATACACGATGAAAAAGTGAGGTGATAGTTTCCTTCCTAATTTATTATACAAAAGGACTGTGTTTTTTAAATTTTGATTTTATTTAAATTTCTCTACATTTTGGTCAAAAATGTTGTGGGAGGAAATTTTTTTCCATTTATTTCCGAGTTTGAATCTTAAAATACGGCAGTTTTTGAAAGCTAAAGTGTATTTCAAATACTCAAATCTAAAAGGTAATTTTATCTAGTTTTCATTAATGGTATTTGTTTTTACGACACCTTCAAAAATAAGAAATATATTGAACATTCAAAATACTATGGGAAAATTACAAATATCGTTCGGACATCAATGGTTAAAACAGAGATAAACTACCCTCTCAGGCCGTGGAAACCATGTGTATTTCTTTCAAAGAACAAATTTTTAATTAGTAATGTTTTCACATCCGCGGCCGTTTGTCAATTGAATAAATTTTTCACTGGGTTTTTTAGTAAGGCTGTTAATGTTTTGACCAATCACCGCTACATTTACAAAGACATTATCAATGATAAGCAGTAAATATTTATACAAAAGTTTTATTCAGTAATAAGTTTGAAATTATTATAAGCTAGCTTGCGCTGTAATGCCAAATTTAAAGAAATAAATTGTTTCTCCCTGCATGTTCTTTCCCGTGCGTCCCCGTTCCCCTCCCGCATCCCCTAACCTCCCGCGTTCCCCCCAAACTTCCCCGCCCACCCTCACCCCTCTCCCGCTCCCACGTCTCGCGACCCCCCTCCCGCGTTCCATATATTCAGTCCCAGTACTTTCAGTTTTCAAACAGCTCGCGTGCCACCTATTACAATTTTATTATTAAAATTTTCATTTTTCGTATATTTCGTAAATAAATTTGGTACCTGACGTAGGTACCAATTTAAAATATCTATAAATTAAAAAAATCCGTAGACAATTATTTTAATAGATACAAAAAAGCTGCGTGCTAAATCCAATTTCAACAACGCGCGAACTGTCAAATGTGCGAAGTTAAAATAGTCGTTAAGTTTTCTGAAATTATTCAATTTTCTTCTATCCGTAAGAACCTTGTACAAAGTACTAGAAAACTTTAAAAAAAGACTAATGAAATAGGTAAAGTCTTTCTGAAGTTATGGCGTAACCAATGGAAACAGGGATTCTTTTATATATATATAGATTTTAATGCTCTTATAATTATTTTTTTGGTTTATAATCTGAAGAAAGTTGAAAAGAAGTTAAGTATATATTTTTGCATAAGAACAACGCATTTCTCAGCCTTTTTTGTGTGTTGAAGACAAAAATTACTTCTCCAAATTTATTTATTTATTTGTTTGTTAACGCCTTGATGGCTTTTACATATAAAATAAATTGTACAGGAGCATTATAACAAGTATGCAGTATCATAAGTATATAGTACATAAAATGATAAACAGAGCTAGAAAGATATAAGGAGGCCTAACATAAGTAGGTATCAGTATTCGAGTAATTGTTTACAAAGGAGTTCAACCAGCGGATTCGTATTTGGGCTCACGCTACATTAGATTCAATAATTATTGTCACAATATCACACAAAATGTCATTCCAAATATACTCGAAGCATACCAGTATTGCAGTGGTGTAAAACATTTTTAACGATTATTATAAAAGTAGGTAATTTTCTTGTAATAATTTTTTTTTGTTTATTTTTTTTTAAATTATTATTTTTTTTGCTATCATAAATGTAGGCACGTATGTTTGTTATTATTATGAAAAAGAAAAAAAAATAAAAGGTACACAGTAATTACATATATAAATAAGTAAGTAGGTACAACGAATGTAGTTATCATGAATGTAGTTACAGAGTAGTGGGTATTAAGTTTGTTACTGTTAACAATGTGATACATTTAAGGATTTTTACGTTAGTTTGTTATTATCAGGAAAAAAATAAAATAAAAGGTACACAGCAATTACATATATGATTACAAATAACTTATTCCTAAATATTCGTTTTTCATTTTTTCAAAATGTGCCATTTTTATTTAATAAACCAAACGCTTTTTTGTTCCTCGTCCAATACCTGTGCAAAATGAGATGCGCGGTGGTATAATGTGAGAGACGATACGTAGTTTCAATGACTCTGAACAAGTCCCCTGTGAGATGTTCAATAGCGAACTAGCAGTTAAAACCCGCTCCGCAGGTTTTTGCTGCTAGGCCCTGCGGGCGGCTTTTGGTTTGGCGTCGCCCGGTTTGAGTGTTGGTGACTATTTTATAAATCCGATAGGAGCTGGTTCCAAAAATAGCCGATTCCTCAGATCCACTGTGATCAAAAACTGGGGACAAAGTAACGTCATATGTAATATGTAGCCGCGTGGTATTATTATTCACAACCGCCAGTTACAATAATAATCATATTATCGTCAATGTCTCCATATCTGGAGAGATACACGAAATTACAAATCCGTAGTACTTTATTAGTAGTACTAATCACGCAAGCTGTTAACGTAAGTGGCGCCATCTTTTGGCATTGCTTTGATTCGGTTCTGTTACAAAAGCATATTTGTATACAAACGAAAACGGTTTTGTATACGTACGAAAACGGTTTAGCGTAAGGCGCGGGTCTGTGTTGTACTGGTAGTAGGATTCATAAATTTTGACCGTACAGACGTTAGCATAATAATACCGTCAGATTACAATAATTTTAAAATAATTTTTGTTATCCGCGCCGAAATGCAGGAGAGCCCAAACGTGGCATATATAAAAAGGTATTCCTTTACTAGATATTGTAATATACTTTTATGGTCCGATGGGAGAGATAGATCAAGTGATAAAACGCTATCTCAAAAAACATCATATTAATGGCTGTACTCCAATATTGTTAGATTGTTAGACATAACTTTGTCGGCCCGGTCAGGGCTTTAGTTAATGTAATACTCGTAGGTTACCAACTTCCAGAATAAATTAACTTCAAGAGTACATTGTGGTTTCCGTAGCCCTACACCAGGGGTCGGTAGACCACAGGTCGCAGCCGCATGCGGCACTTTGCATAGGCGTTTGCGGCTTTTAGACGTCAACAGCAATAATTTCACCTTTACTATTGATTCTATTGACAAATAGGTTACTGCTCTATATATACATTCAGGAATTCTCAAGGAATGCAGCTGGTTTACACCAGTGCCTCTAGTGTAAAAAATACAAGTGTGCAGTTCACACGCGGTAGAAGTGAAACCTTTAGATAACTTAAGTAGACAAGAGTGGGGAGGCTATGAAGCGCCGCACAAAGAGGAGACCAATTATTCTATCTCATTCTCTCGCAGGCAAAATCCTATAGATGTATGTGTTTGTCTCTTTTTAGTGAAGTTTTTTCGTTTCATCGAGTTTCAAATCACAAACGGTGCTAAAGAAGTTTTCACTTTCATACAAGTAACATAATTATAATAAATAATTAAAATCAAATAATATAAATCAAAATTAAAATAAAAGCCAAAAATAAAAATATATACATACATATTTCATTCCAAAGTTTTGATGAAGAATACTCGACTTTTTTATGAGATGGGGCCGCCAAACGAACGTCGACTCGAACAGCATCAATTTTGGTAAATCAGCTATATTAAGTTTGAATGTTTTTAGATATTCTAGCTCTTTATAGTGGTAAAAGATAAAAGTGTGGAATAACGGTAAAAGTATTCAAGTTCAATAAACTAAAAATTTTCAAAATTTATAAATCATGTATCAGAAAAGCGATAAAGTAGGTATCAAATTAATTAATTAATTAACAAATCATTATAGAAAAATGAAACAATACAACTTTGTATAAACCACTTATATAATGTGCAAATCCGACCGGTTTCGGAACAAACGTTCCTTCGTCAGGGAAAGCTTATACTAATTTGACAGTTTAGAACAATGTTTTATTATGGTTGGGGTGGACTACATTATTAACTAGCAACGGCTCCAATGTGCAAATCCGACCGGTTTCGAAACAAACGTTCCTTCGTCAGGGAAAGCTTATACTAATTTGACAGTTTAGAACAATGTTTTATTATGGTTGGGGTGGACTACATTATTAACTAGCAACGGCTCCAATGTGCAAATCCGACCGGTTTCGAAACAAACGTTCCTTCGTCAGGGAAAGCTTATACTAATTTGACAGTTTAGAACAATGTTTTATTATGGTTGGGGTGGACTACATTATTAACTAGCAACGGCTCCAATGTGCAAATCCGACCGGTTTCGAAACAAACGTTCCTTCGTCAGGGAAAGCTTATACTAATTTGACAGTTTAGAACAATGTTTTATTATGGTTGGGGTGGACTACATTATTAACTAGCAACGGCTCCAATGTGCAAATCCGACCGGTTTCGGAACAAACGTTCCTTCGTCAGGGAAAGCTTATACTAATTTGACAGTTTAGAACAATGTTTTATTATGGTTGGGGTGGACTACATTATTAACTAGCAACGGCTCCAATGTGCAAATCCGACCGGTTTCGAAACAAACGTTCCTTCGTCAGGGAAAGCTTATACTAATTTGACAGTTTAGAACAATGTTTTATTATGGTTGGGGTGGACTACATTATTAACTAGCAACGGCTCCAATGTGCAAATCCGACCGGTTTCGGAACAAACGTTCCTTCGTCAGGGAAAGCTTATACTAATTTGACAGTTTAGAACAATGTTTTATTATGGTTGGGGTGGACTACATTATTAACTAGCAACGGCTCCACCCCTACAATAATAAAACATTGTTCTAAACTGTCAAATTAGTATAAGCTTTCCCTGACGAAGGAACGTTTGTTCCGAAACCGGTCGGATTTGCACATTATATAAGTGGTTTATACAAAGTTGTATTGTTTCATTTTTCTATAATGGATAACCACAAAGTAATAGCTATATTCAAAAATATAATAAATCATTACCTGAAATACGTATTTCTTTGTTTAAATGTTTGAAAGATGTAAATCTGAATCACTGATGATTTTTAAAGTTTGCTAATTGTGTTCACTCAAAGGGAATGTTCCTTTTGAGAGTAAATTTGAAAAGGAGAAACTTATTTTCGTAATGTAAGAACAAACCGAGTAGAAGAAAATGCTAGTACAAACATATCAAACAAAAGCTTTGAATCTGTACAACACATCATACTAACAACTTACAACCTAAATCGATCCAATTCTACGTGGTACTTCCTTCACACGACTAGGAGTCTTTGTGCCGTAATAGAAATACAAGGCGTAGTCAATCCTATAACACCCCCTCGTGTAAATCACACTCGACGGGAAGAACGAGGTTTTAAATCATTCTTAGGATTTGTCGCCATATAAATTTGTTCCAATTCAAACAAAATATACGTCAATAAAATGGATCAAAAGATTATATAATTACGTTAAAAGATTAAATATTAAATAGAGAGAAAACAAATAATTATTGTAGCTTTTCCCCGCTTTTTCTAGTGTTTTAAAACTTAAAAAAAATCTTTTTTTGACAGAACGATCGAAAGACATGGAATGAAATTGGATACTACTAAGCTCACGTTAGAAATGCCACCGTGAGATTGAAATTGGATACTACTAGGCTCACGACAGAAATGCCACCGTGAACTAGAAATTGGATATTACTAAGCTCACGGTTGGAATTCCACTGTGACCTAGAAATTGGATACTTAAGATAGAAATGCCACTGTGAGCTAGAAAATGGTTACAACTTAGCTCTCGATAGAAATGCCACCATGAGCTAGAAATTGGATACTGCTAAGCTCAAGGTAGAAATGTTACTGTGAACTAGAAAATGGATACTGCTAAGCTCTCGATAGAAATGCCGTTGTTAGCTAGAAATTAGAAACCACTAAGCTCACGACAGAAATACCACTGTGAGCTATTTCCTAGATTCTCCGAAAAAATAAATTTGGTAAATAAATTACACGTTACTGGGACGAAATAGATTATTAAACCGCATCATCAAACGATTTCACACATACCACTAAGATCACGATATAAATATCAATGTGAGATAGAAATAGTTGTGATAGAGAAAGAGCAGTGCTAATGACTAATGATAATGGCTCCAATCACATATCCTAACAATGAACGTGAAAAAAACAGGATACATAATTTTAGGCTCAACCCGTAAAATAATTGATCATCATGTACTCTCAAAAATTTAAAATAACGACTTACAAATCCTGATACAGAAAAAATATCTTGGGCTGTGCATATATAAGCATTTAACATTTAAACAGCGCACACAAGATGTTTAAGATAAAATCACCCCCTTAGTTAGCCGGTTGTCATATCTGTTAATAAATAAAATTAAAAAAGGTTTATATTATAGTCTCTAACATTCACATTTAAATTACTTGATGGAAATCTAGGGAAACGCGCATGAAAAATTCATAAATTAATTACAGGTAATTCAAGATAAGGTAATCAAAAAATCAATTTCACTACAGTTCTAGAACATCCACAAAAAAATTAAACATGGAAACAGAACTGTTAACTATATGAATTCAAAAAGTTTCTCCTTATATACAAAATTAATATTAAGCTCATACAATCAAATACAGAAGTCATTAAAACGTGCCAAGTACACCCACACTTTACACGACGACACAATAAACATACATTTAAACATAATTCATATTAACTACGGTAAGCAATTGGCTACGAGGGGTTGCGAAATTGGTGAATTCATATTGTTGCCTTCCCGCCGACATTGAAAATGAAAAAAATGTGAATAGATTGAAAAAAAATATTAATTTTTATTCATAATTATTACAATAATTCGTATTATAATTTAAAATGTACGAATATGTAGTGTAAAATGTAAGTAGTTTAGTTAAATTAGTTTAGTTCGTAGTTTAGTTATTTTTTATGTTAAATTAGTGAAAATTTAATTTTAATTTTTCTAGAATAAAAACTTATTAAAAAATTAATAGCGCCAGAGCTCACGCTAACGCTCACAGTTAGCGATTGCTTAATGAGGAGTACAGATTTAAAATTCCATTGATAAGATTTTAATAAATTTAGATCTTTTAAATGGGTATGGTTTTCAAAGAAGAAAGATTCTACGTATATTTTAAATCTCTTTTCAAGATACTTCAAGGGTTTTCGAGAGAAATCGAGAAATAACCAGCTCTGGAACCGATTTACATTTTAAATTGCTAGCGGAGCAAAGTGCAGGAAAATATCCTGGACGTACGTCTATCGGGAGAATTTATGGAATATATTGAAGTAGAATAAATGTATGTTATAAAAATGAATATTAAATGTATGTTATAAAAATGAAATAATTGTAACCCCTACGCCAAGCTCAACAGCTAGTAGTACTCTTCATTAGCGTAGAAATTCATTAAGTCATTAAATCTTGTTTTCTTCATTTAAATAAATAAAAAATAATAAAATGTACGTGTTAGAAGCGAATTTCCTAGATTCTCCATTAAAATGAATTTTGTAAATAAATAACACGTTTCTGAGACGAAATAGATTATTAAACCGCATTATCAAAATAATTTCACACATAAATGAATTTGAATTTTAATTACACCCCAAAGATTCCAAATAATTAACGCCTACGGCCAAATACGTGATAAAACAAGGAACTTAGAACTGAAAAATGAATTACTTTTAAATAAATTCCAATAACAAAATGTTTCACTGGAGAGAACTAATTTTAACCAACGTAATGGGTAAATTATTGTTATACGAGTACCTCCGCGAACCCAGCATTCCTAGCTCTAATAATTGTAATTGGTAAAATACACTAAACATTAAATTGTTAATTATAATCTAGCTGTGTTTATTTTAAATCTTCTCATATTTTATAAAAACGCGAGTTGGAATTTTACAAAAGGCACTTTGAAAAGTAGATATTATTAGCGTATTTTGGCAACTAAATATCATAAAATCTTTTCGTGTTAAAAAAAAGTTAAAATAGTGAACAAAAATATACACATTTTTCGTACTTTTCATCGGAATCTAAAGCAGATAATATTTTTTAAGGAAACCTTTGTTACCTTGATATGTTGGATATTTGGGCTTTTTCTATATATAAACATATGTGAAGCATAACATAAGAACGTTTTTTCAACATTTACCCCTAACATAAGAACAGAATAAACATTGCTGGGTACAAAAATAACGCTGGTTTTATTCGACTAACAACGATAACATTTTTGATGATGTTAAATTTAAATTAAAAGTGCTAATTTGGCAATCGATTTTTAAATCTGAATTTACAATATGTTAAATGTAGAGGTTTAGATGGGCTGGGAATGTACAGAGAATGCCAGACACACGCGTCCCAAAAAGAATTATGACTGGACACCCAGGCGGAAAGATAAACGTGGGGAAGAACTAGACTGAGGTGGGAAGACGAGGTAAGAGAGGATGCAGCACAGCTTCTTCAGGTAACAAAATGGAAGTCAGCTGCTGAGGACAGGGAATGTTGCAGGAGGCCAAGGCTCGATATGGGCTGTAGCGCCATCGGAGAGAGAGAGAAAGAGAAATGATAAGATGCCAACAAACCTTGAGTGAGTCTGGTCGCACAGGATGACTCAGATTATTGGATGGAAGCTAGTATATTTTTTAATAATTTAATTATTTTTCAACTATTTTATATTACGTGCAAATATGTTTTACGTATCACATTTTATGATTTGTACTTCTCTTTCATTAAAAGCATTTGCTGTGGATGGAAGAGGAGTGTACGTTAAACGGTGATAATAGTTATATAATAAAAATTAATAATTCAATTGTAATATTATATACAAAATTCTATTATGATTTATTTATTTTTATTTTTTATTATTGAGTTAGTTTATACTACATGAATATAAACTAATAAGAACAATGTAACATTTCATTTGATAAATTTAAATATTTTTACAGTAAGCATAACATTTCTTTTTAAATACATTCATTCTTTCTTCATTCTTCATACTTTCAGGCATTTCATCATACATCTTTAGTCCTCTGTACATTAGGCAGTTCTGTGATTTTGATTTCTTCATTTATGGCAATCGAACTCTGTTTATATTTCTTGTTTCGTAATTATGAATGTCTCTATTAAAAACAATTTCATCCTTAAAGTATTTTGGAATTTGGTTTTTCATTATTTTATGCACAAAAATTAACACGTTAAATAGTAGTCTCTTTTTTATTGGAATCCAATTTAGCTCCTCTCTCATTTGATTAATCCTTGCGTATTTTCCTTTCCCCAGTATACATCTCATAGCTTTGTTTTGTATAACTTCTAGTTTGTTCAAACTTCCTTCATTGGCCAAATATAACATTGTAGAGCAGTAGTCCAAATGTGGAGCAACGATAGTTTTATAAATGAGCTCCGTAGTGTTTCTATTTAATTTACGTCTTAGTCTTCTAAGAAAATTTACCTTATTTGATACCTATTTTAGCACATATTCAAAGTTTGCTGTGAAAGTCAGTTTTGAGTCGAGTATTACACCCAGGTATTTGATTTCATTTACTTTAACAATTTTTTCACCATTGATTGTCAAATTTAACCCTGTGTTACATGTTTTATTGCCTATTTTCATATATTTTGTTTTGTTTACGTTCAGTTTCAACTTTAATTTCAGCCATTTTGCTATATTTTGTAGGTCTTCGTTTATTTTGTTAATTGCTTCTATGTAATCTTCACACGAAATATAGATTAAGGTATCGTCTGCAAATAGTCTAATTTTGCAATGTTTAATAGTTTTGATAATATCATTTATGTAAATTATAAATAGAATTGGACCTAATATCGGCCCTTGCGGAACACCAAGGTTGATTCTGAGCTTTCAACTTTCGTTACCTGTTTTCTTTCCTGGAGATATTCTTTGAATAGATTCAGAGCTACGTCAGAAAGACCTGTCTTCTAGTTTTTCCAATAGTATTTACCTTTCTATCGTTTCAAATGCTCTTTTGAAATCTAAGAATGCTGCAATAGTTATTTTTTTTGTCTGTTTCTTTCTTCCATGTATCAATCACTATGTTTATCGCTGCTTCGCAAGAGTTGTTGTTCCGGAATCCTGATTGCTCCCCACATAATATGTCATGTTTTCCCAAATACTCAACGAGTTGTTTTTTATTACAATTTCTAGTACCTGTTCGTATTTTGGTAACATATTTATTGGTCTAAATTCTTCACATTTTCTGGTATTAACAACTTTCGGAATCGGGATCACAGTAGATGTTTTCCATGTGTTTGGAAATTTTCCACTTCTTAATGATTCATTTATTATATCCAGTAGATGAGGTCCTATCACTGGCATTGCATCTTTCAAAACTGTAAAAATTATTCCATCTGGACTCGCTTTTGATTTGGTGCTGTTAAGAATCTGTAAAAGATATGTTTCATCAATCTCTTTAAATACAAGTTTTTCTCGGTTTAGCCGATCATTTCTCACGTAGATGTCTTTCTTCGGTATTGGTATACTCTGATGCAATTCTATTATGCTGTTTACGAAATATTTGTTGAAGCAGTTCTGTATGGTATAGAGAGATAATGAATGTGGTATAGAGAGAATTTCATATTTATCCAACCTTTCTGCCATAGGTACTGATTTAGCAGGGATGCCCAGGTTCATCGGGTGAGGTTTGTCCGGATCTTGGCAGCGAATACGTCTGCCCATCGACTGCGCGGCAGGTCGTATCGGGAGAGATCGGTTGAGGGAGACCAGTCATCCTCTCCAGCAGGATTCAATGGAACATCGATTTGCACCGCAGTAGAAGGGATAGATTCGTACGTCTATCACTCCTGGAAACGCTGGCCCCCAGAATCCTACCCACCCCTTCTACCTTTTTTCCCAGAACTTTCTCTCCTTCCTTTCCTTAAAAATACCCACTACACACAATCCCCAAAGATTCTTTGTGGAGCTAATGAAAAAAAAATGAAGGAAACCATATTGCGTATATTCAGAAAAAGGAAGAAATGTATATTATATTTATTATTATATTTATATTAAATTTTTAAACTATTATTTACTTTTGTTGTTCAACATCTACTTGTTGAAAATGATGCGTTCTAGTTGAATAGCGTAAAGGTTACACAATTTGTATGAGTTTGTGATTCTTAGAGAATTTTCTAAAATACAATACTTTATTTATGTACACGGAATTTAATATTTATATGGGAACATACATCTGGGCAGGGTTCGGAATAATAAATTCACGTCAGAAAATATTTCAAGCCTTTTTCTATGAAAGTTGAGTCCCTCTCTAACCCTCGTTTCATGTCACAATCTGCCACAGAACATGACGCGATGATTTTGATATGTCGAGATCATAACATTATAAAATTACACAATGGTCGAAACAACAATCAACACTCATACACGATGTCGTAGCTGTTTAAAGTAGTTTCGAGAAACATGATCATAAAACAGATTATTTGATTATATAATACAAATAAACATATCTATTTAGTTACGATTAACCTCTCAGGCTAATTTGTTCACTTTTCAGAACAACTCATATAGGTCTCGCAGAAACCGTCGTATCTTCCTTATTAGCGTAGTGAGACGGTGAAATATGACCTAAAATATGAAACAGAAAACACTACGCTATGTATTATAATTTATTTTTATTTTTATAAAGTTAAAAGAAATATAATATTTCGCTTTCTTAAAACTTAAGTACAAAGTATAGTAGTATAGTAGTAATATTTTAAAAAAAATCTAACAATTTAAGTTTAAATAGTTTTTTTTAAAGGTATTTTATATTCTTCTCCATTAACTTGGAGGAGATGTGTACAATTTATTATGTTATCTATAAATGTTGTGTTTGTGTGTATAAGTCCATTTTGTAGATTAAAAGGCATAAATATGTTATATTCGTACAATGTTCTTATTTTCAGAAGGTTCATTTCCTGGTATAGTTTTTTTTGTGGGAGTGTTTGGCTTATAATTGAAGAGTTTTTTTTAATAACTTTGTTCTGTATTATTTGTAAGTCGTTTTATTACGTTATGCATGTGTTGCCCCATATTTCTATTAAATAATTTAGGTGGGACTGGATTAAGCTAAGCCTTTACCTCTGTTGGTAGAAGATGAGCAATTCTACCGAATACACCAATTATTAATGGGATGATTTTTGCTTATAGTTTTTGTACGTGCTGTTTAAATGTCAAATGTTTATCAACTTTACATTTATTTGTCACTTTCTTATGTTATTGTATTATAATATATATAAATATAATTATGTCAATGGTACATGTTGTGCCGTATGTTTTTGAAATAAATAAATAAATAAATATATAAGCCCAGATATTTTTCGCTATCTAGAATATGTAGGTCTCTTTATTCTATTCGTAATGGTTCATGCGACGGTATTATTCTTTTAGGTGAGCTTAGTATCTATCATGTATCCGGTTTTATTAACATTTATTGTTAATATATATTTTTATTAGCCAACCGTTTAGTATATTAAGATCCGTTTGAGATTGCTCTAATAGAATTTCTAAGTAAGAAGTAAAATATTGCCGTGTCATCTGCGTATAAATATAATACAATAGTTAAAATGCACATCAAATAACACGTACCAAATCTAATAAAATAGTTATAATGTACATCTTCAAGAAAACCAATTTTCCAACCGCAATTTGAAAAAAAAATGAAACTTCGTGAATTTAAAAAAAATATTTTTATGTAAAACGACAAGAGGTGACGATAACGTTTAAGATACATTTGTCTAATACGTATGTCTTTTTTTCATTATCAGTAACATTAGTTAGAAAAAACGGAAGATGTGCCATTTTTAAAACTTTTTAAAGTTTTCATTAAAAAAATCTAAATTTAAAAAATTACATGGATGTTTCTATAAATAAAATTTAAAAGTGTATTTATTACCTTCCAAAAAATGTTTATAATTTTCAGGTACGTTCTCAAATATTCCATTTATTTTTATTTTAATGCAAAGCGGAAATATTCTGACCTACTGATGATATGATGGGTTAAAATTATTACAAGAATCAGCAAATGTGTCTTTAAAATCAGTTAGGAACATGATTTGTTTAATGCTATTAAACACTGTAAGATGTTTGCAAAATCAAATATAAATGAAGGAAATAAATAAATTATATCGGTAGATATATATGGAAATTTGAAATGCTGTAAACCAAAGGACAATAATCCAAAAGTGAGTTAAATATGTCTTTTCTCTTTCTATTTCTCTTTCGACTTGAGTCGTCGGTTTATTTCTAGGAAAATAAATACGTCTCTTACGACGTGCATTTTAATAGATTTTTCTTTCTGAAAAATAAACTAAATAGGTACTGATACGTTTTAAGATTTTCACGGCCAAAAGTATTTTCGTTATTTATTGTTGGGGTGTTATGCCGTGTTGCGCTACCTCCTTCTTTAGCCACACATCTACCGGATCGGCCCTGATGATGATGGACACTGCAACGCTGTCCGAAACGTTGGCTAAAGAAGGAGGTAGCGCAACACGGCATAACACCCCAAAAATAAATAACGAAAATAAATAGGTACCTACTGTTATAAAATAAATTTACAAAAATATAAAATATTCTAAAAGATCTATTCAATAATATTACTTTATAATACAAAATTATAATTACAGGTCTAGAAAAAAAGGAAAACCTTCTCGTCGCTCTCCTGAACAATTAAGATTTTGTGCTTTATCTTTATAGCATTTCAAATTTCCGTGATCGATATAAATTAGTTGAACAAGTTTCAAATATGATCAACAAATCTAATTTAAGAATTACAAAGTATAATATATTATAATGAGAATAATATACTATAACATAATGGATACTTAGAGCGTCACTGATGACAGTAGATTCTGACACCTTTCGCGTTTTTAAAATAAAATTTTTTTTGCACACCCTATTATGTCATTTGGTGTTCATTTTTTTCAATATTTCATTCTTGACAGTTTATTCTATAAGTCTGAATCTTTACACAGTATTATGACAGTCCACGGCATCCGTACATACAAGCGATGTTTAGACTTTTTGAATACGTGTGCGTATTTTAAATGGAGATTTAAATTGTATTGTCTTTATCAGTTCATTCGCAGCGGCGAGTATTCACTAAAGGAAAATAATGCTTATGTATGATATTAGTCACACCACCAACGGTGGAAATTCCCACAGTAGTGAAAACTGCATTAACATCCAATTTGACTCCCTAACGTAATATGAACGCTGCAGTCTAGCTGTTGAACGTGATCGAGTAAACAAACATGTTGCTTACATCTGTTTAAAACATACCCATACCCGCCTCACAATACCGCCGCCCCGGGAACCATTTATTGGATAACCAACACCTGTGCTATAGGTCACCCCAATTGGTTCGCTACGTTTGGTGACTTAGGAGGGGTGCCCGGGTTCATGGGGTGAGGTTTGTCCAGGTCTTGGCGGCGGATGTGTCTGCCCACCTGCTGCGTGGCGGGCCGGATGAGAGAGACTGATTGAGGGGGGCCTTTTGACCTTTCCAGCCGGAATCTCTCAACCCATTGCCTTGCACCGCAGTTAGAGTTAGATTCCTACCCACCCCTCATACCCTTTTCCTCCCCAGAACTTCATTTCCTTCTCCCCTTTGACCCTTCGCACAGCATCCCCTAAGATGACATAGGCCCAGAAGAAATTATTTTCCTCAGGGCCTCCTGTGTGGGGTTAATGTAAAAAAAACATTATTTTTTTTATTTACGCAAAATTATACCACAATAACTATTCGCAGTTAGACCAGCTAAAATAGAAAGAAAAAAAAAACAGTTTTTTGCAAACAGCGAATTGTTTCATATGATATACCTATCTGACGTTATTATTACGTCAACGTCTGTACAGTTGTAACGTCTATAAAATTTAAGAATCCGACTACGAATACAACTTATGCAAAACCGTTTTCGTACAGGGAGTTTGTATACAAATCTACTTTTGTAATATAGAACCGAATTACGCCAAAAAATGCCACCTACGTTAACAGTTAGCGTGAGGAGCGTCAGCTGGCAAGCGTAAGTGCTATTGGATTCGTATTTTCGTGAATCTCTCCGGGCATGGAGAGATGAATGGTATGATTATTATTGTAACTGGCAGTGGTGAATAATTATACCACCTTGTGATTTCTACCACGCTTCTATATATTATATTGTCATTGCCCGTTGCGGTTACTTTGTCTCGGTGACTAGCTGTCACTTGATCCGAGGAACAGGCTATTTTCGGAACCAGTTCCAATCGGATTTATAAAATGGTCAAAATTTTTAATGCGTTTGATCCCACAAAGCGTGCAAAGTAAACAAAAATTGAACAGTAGATAAAGTTGAATTTAATGTTTCAAAGACCCAATCTTGTGTGATTACATCTAAAAGGGATCGAAATGAAAATCTAGTATCTTTCAACGGTAGCAATCTTCCGAACAGGCCCTCCATTGATATTCTTGGTGTATACCTAAGAGACCGGCTCAGATATGGGGGCTCCATCGAAGCCAGAGTAAAGTTAGCCTCTCAGAAACTGGGCGTACTGTACAGGGCCCGCAGATACTTTAATAGTACACAACTGCTAACCCTGTACAAATCTGAATTTGGCAGCCACCTCTGGTCTGGAGCTCCAAAATACCTGAAAAATACCCTCGACTCTGTGCAAAAACGGGCGATCCGCTTAATAGATTCTCCCATATTAACAGACGGATTGCAATCTTTAGAGCACAGGCGTCGGGTGGGAATGCTATCCTTGTTCTACCGGTATTAAAATGGAAGATGCTCGGCACCGGTGCATAGTCGGGAAATACGCCAAACGCGTGCCTAAAATTTGTTCACCGTTGACATTTTTCACATGAGAACGGGTCGTTTCTTCGATTCGTTCTTGTGTTCAACAGCTCGGCTGTGGAATGATTTGCCGGCCTGTGCGTTTCCTCCTTCCTACAACATGGGTCTCTTCAAGACCAATGTTCATTCCTTCCTCTCCTCAAAAAGACCCTCCACACAGCATCCCAGATGACATAGGCCCTGAGGGAAATTATTTTCCTCAGGGCCTCTTGTGTGGAGTTAATGTAAAAAAAAGAAGTTAAAACAGTTTGTTTCATGAATCCTGAATAATAAGAATCGTAAAATAAAATGCAAGAAAGTGACAAAAAAATATTTTATAGTGTTCATCCGACGGCCGGAGTAGTGCAGCGGTAAGGCGCTTGACTCGCATTCCGAAGGTCGCGGGATCGAATCCCGGCGTGGCAAATAAATTTTATTTGATTAATTTGTGTTATTTCACAATTTATTCATTTAAAATAATATAAAGTATATTTGCGGCACGTTCCAGAGTGGAAGATACTCTCAGTATCACCCTGGTGTAAGACCACCATTCAGAATTGAAACGTTGCCTGAAGTGGCTTTCGCCGTGTTTGGTGACCAGATGTGAATAGCCAGGTATTTCCCCACCTTCCTCTACCCTATCCCCTTTCCTCCCCTCTCCCTTCAGCCTCACAACATACCCCAATTGGGGATGCCATAGTCTCCTCACTGGCTCCAGATGGGAGCAGTTGGGACTCTTGTGCGGTATTCATGTAAAAAAAAATTTTTTTAACTTGAATAATATACTGGCATTGGTATGGTTACTTATGGTAGTCTTGGTCCCATCAGTCATGGTCCTTTGTTGATTGATTGTTATGTTTGACGGACCTTAAATAAATGGCCTTCCAGCTGTCGTTAGGATCAATGATAAGTAAAGATAAATAACATTGAATCATTGACAATGGAAGACCAATCGTAAAAAAAATATATTTTCTGGCAGGAAGGGACACAATTTTTTAGTCGTTTATCACAAAATAAAAAGGCAATATTTTACACGATAAACTCTCTTTTTTGTTAGGAGAAAATAGTATGAAAAATAGCTTAAAGAATTCGCCCAGAATGATGGTAGATCTGGAAAACTAAGAAACCAAGCAACTGGAAAACTAAGCAACCAGCACTTTCATCACCTCCTTTGAAAAGTTATTAAAAGTGATGAAAAAAAAAGGTTTAAATTTTTTAATAACTTTTCAAAGGACTGTAGAAATTGAATTATTCTAGGTTGTCATGAAACGATTTTTTTAGTATTAGCTCTGCACAGGAGAACCTGAGAAAAATAATTTCCCTCAGGGCCTCTATCATCTTTAAGGATACTGTGTGGAGGGCATTTTTAAGAAAAGAGAGGAAGTTTCGGGAAGGAAAAAAGGTAGGAGGAGTGGGTAGGAATCCAAGAGTGACGGACGTATGAATCTATCCTTACCACTGATGTGCGAGGCGATGTTGCGAGAGAGTCCTGTTGGAGAGGTCAAAAGATTTCCCTCAACCAGTCTCTGCCGATCCGGCTTACCACGCAGTTAGTGGGCAGACGCATCTGCCGCCAAGATTCGGCCAAATGAACCTCACCCCATGAACCCGGGCACCCCTGCTAAATCACCAAACGTAGGTAACCACTTGAGGTGACCTATGGCAGAGGTGCTGATTATCCAATGAATAGTTCTCGGGGCGGCGGTAACTGCCTCCCAAATTGATACAACCAAAGGTAATAATTATTAAAGCAATGGCAAAGCCGTTGCAGGTGTATTTGAAATAAATAATATTGCATAATTGTGCAACATACGGTTCAAAATTATCAATATTTATAAAAATATTACATATTTGCGAGCTGTAAAAGAGACAAAAAATAACGTTTCAATCAGTAATACTGATCAGAAAGAAGTTTTCAAGTGATGTTTTCACATTAGAAAAAATGCCATTTTTAACTTTTTTGGAAAAAATCCCCTTTTATACCTATTTAAACCAGGTAGGAATAATAAGCAAGTGGTAATAATCGTAGCCTGGACGTCGCCTGGCGTAGAGGCAACACGCAAAAGCACCATGAGAGAGTGGAGATTGTAGGGCGTAGAGCCGTAGAGGGGAGTTTACTGAGTCACGGGTTCTGTTCCATGTATCAAAGAGTACCTACCACGAAGCATTATAGGGTAGGTATCTACCGAATACTTTAAAGCAGTACCTACCGAGTAGTATGAACTGTATCTACAGAGCAGGAACCAACTGGTGCTCGATCACGAACGTTTCTCGCGTCAGTGTTGCCAACATTAGGTGGGAAAATCTGTGAACTGTGTGGAAGCTGTCTTCTGGGATTAATTGACTTTAAACTCTGAGACCTAGATGCTGTGTAGGTGACCAAGCGTTAAATGGGGTCGATTTGGTGACGTGAAGAAAGCGCAAGTTTGATCGAAGTCTTATAAAGGATTTTGCGAGTGTAAATTTGGATTAGAGAATCCCACAAGAAAGGAAAGTTTCACAACTGAAATAAATTTGTTATCAGCAACAACAAATTTTCACAATAAAACTATCAAAGGGTAAGATACTAAATGGAAAAATATTGGGTACATTTATTACTAGCTAATTACAGTTTAACTATAAAGCAGAAATCGTCGATGAGGGTTACTTTCTTTAGTCCTTATCGGCGTAATCTGTTTTGTAAAGCACTAAAAACTCTCGAACTGTGATGATATCTGACGTCAAAATTATCTATTTTTTTATACTAAATTCGTAGGTCAACGCATTGCTTCCCAACTGGGAACCTAATTTCATGAGCTAAAGGTATTTTTTTTTGTATAGCGTCTAAAAATTTAATAATGTGTTTTTCCGTAGTTGATAGTTAGTCGAAGTATGAACAAGGGCAGTTGAGTAGTTAATTTAATTATTCAATCATTTATTTATTCGTTAAATTTGTGTGCCTGTTGTAATTTTCAAAAGATAATAGAATCATTAAATGAAGTGTTGCCCTTATAAATGAATGAAGCTATTTATTACGTGAATGTCCCGGATTTATTTAATTATTTCCATTAATTTTAAAAGGATCATTTGCAAATGACAACCAAAAGTGTTATCGATGTGTTCTTTCAATAAAGTAACTTGGCCAGCTGTACCTTATATTTACTAAGATTTACGATCGTTTTATCACGCCTACATGGTAGTCAGGGCTGGGCAGTATTTGAAATACTTATAATTGAAATACGCATTTGAAATACAAATACTCATTTTGTATTTGTATTTCAATTACTTCCTAAAAATGTATTTTTAATTGGTATTTCAATTACCTGTTGCTGAGGTATTTTGTAATTTGTATTTCAAATACTTATGGCTTCAAAATACATTTTCAAATACATTTAGCGATTTAATAAGATTAATGAAAAATAAACACACATAGATAATACATAAATCCTTGTTTCCCTTGGTCACGCCATAACTTCAGAAAGACTACCAGATAATACATAAATCCTTGTTTCCCTTGGTCACGCCATAACTTCAGAAAGACTACCTATTTCATTAATTTTTATTAAGTTTTCTAATACTTTATAGAAGGTTCTTACGGAAAGAAAAAATGAGAAAATTACGCAGAAAATTGGATAATTTCAGAAAACTTAATGACTATTTTGACTTCGTACGTTTGACAGATCACGCGTTTGATGGAATTGAATTTAGCAGGCAGCTGTTTTTTTGTAACAAAATAATTGTCTATGGATTTTTTAAATTAAAGATATTTTAAATAGGTGCCAGATTTGATTGATTGTTCTTATAATATAGAAAAATGAATATTTGTAATATGTGAAAAATGAAAATTTGAATAAAAAAATTGTAATAGCTGGCACGCGAGTTGTTTGAAAACTGAATGTACTGGGACTAATGGAACGTGGGAGGGGGGTTGGCGGGATGGGGGAGCGGGAGAGGGGAGAGGGTAGACAGGGAAGGTGGAAGGGGAATGCAAGAGGGGAAGGGGATGCAGTAGGGGAACGGGGACGCACGGGAAAGGACATGCAGGGAGAAACAATTTGTTTCTTTGAATATGGGATTGCAACGCATACCGGGAACCCGCTAGTGCTATTATAATAATAATTATTAAAACCTAACACCCAAGTCCTATACCACAAAACTTTACAGGTGGAGCGGAGACGAGATGTGTCTCCTGAGCAATATGATTAGTCAATTTTAGCACGTCTCTGTTTCACTCTGCTCAGCCTTTCTTCTATGGAAATGCACCCTTAGATATGGGCACTTACGACAATTTATTGCAACCAAAGGTTCTACCAAAACCAAATGTATTTTGTATTTTGTATTTCAAATACACGACATGAAAGTATTTTATATTTCGTATTTTAAATACATGCGAAAAAGTATTTTGTAATTTGTATTTTAATTACAGCAAGGCATGTATTTTGCCCAGCCCTGATGGTAGTATAGTATATTCATATATATCATGTAAGGTGGGGATGTGTAAAACACGGTGTACATAGACTAATAAGACATGTGTTACCCAGCGGCCATGTGAGAACCCCATCCTATGGAAGGTCCTAACTTACAGATTAAATAGGGATAGGTGTCAGGAAAAGGGTGGGTGGAAACCCAACGGCGTTAGTTTACAACCCCTAAATCCTACATGCAAGCTTTACATCCTTTTGAGTAAGAGGGGCGCTGTACCAAAATCACCCCAAGCCGGGCCAGAACACAGAATCAAATTTTTATTTCACCGAATTTCTTGTTTTAAGAGGAATATAAACGCTAGAAATATTTAGAATCTCATGCCTGCAAAATTTTAAAATCGAGCGTCTTATTTGCATGAGGCAAGTAAGCGAAAAAGTGGTGTTGATTTATTTTGTGCATAATTTTATAAGAACGAAAAAAAGTTAGAACATTGAAAACCTCAAAAATAGTCTTAGCCATAAAGCGGTATTTTTTAAAAATTCTTTCTTGTATTACTTCATAGTTAAGTCATGAAAAAAACTTTTTTTTTGGTGGTTTACGCTTATATTTAAGCCGATTCGTCGTAAAGATTAATCAAAATAGTATCTAAATAGGATTTCACGTATAACTTCATCTTAATACCATATGCTAACACAATCTCACATACCTAATATGTACTAAAAAGTTTATGTTAATGCATAAAAATAAAACTTTTGCTCTGTTTTTTAATCCGCGTAAAATAACGACTGGTCTTTGATTCTTCTAAAATAACGACTAGACATTTCAATAAATAAGTTTTGAAAATTTCTATAACACTGGAAATTCATATTCAAATAGTCGGGTTTATAAATGGGTAATTTCTTTTACTTAGGAAAATCTAAAAATAATAGTAAATTTATTAAAATTAAATGGTCATAAATGCATTGGAAATTCATATGTCAAATATTGGTATATAAATGTGTAAATTCTAATTATGCAGAAAAAATCTCTTTATTTATTTATTTATTTATTAACGCCCTTTTTCGGGGCTTTTACATATGAATAGTAAGAAATATACAGTATTTATTGTACATAACTGAACTGCCTTCGTAACAATATTTTATATTTGTTTAAAGATAAATTGAAGATGTCCACTGACTTGGTATAATTGTTTCCCTCCATTAGTATTCTGGGTAAGGAGGAATACATATGGTAGTTAGTTCCAGAATTACTGCACTGAAATAAATCCTGACTTCTAGTATTACGTAGTGGAATCCGGAAGCTTATCAATTCGAGCAATACCGGACTGTCAACTAACTCATTTAGAATTTTATACAGAAATACCAAGTCAGTGAAAGTTCTTCTGTCTGACAATTTGAGCATATTCATATCATTCAAAATAGTATTGTAGTTCAACATAATTGCTGGAATACCCATTTTAAAATTAAGAAAACGTAAGAATTTGTTTTGTATTCTTTCAACAGCTTGTACATGTATATTGTAATATGGGTTCCAGACGGGAGAATTGTATTCAAGTTGACTTCTAACATATGCAAACTATAACAGTTTTATACACTTAATATTGTTAAAATTTCTAGTTAACCTAGTTATAAATCCCAACATTTTTAAGGCCTTATTAGAGATTTCTGTTATGTGGTTAACAAATGAAAGATTAGATTGAAAAGTGATGCCCAAGTCTTTAATTTGTGTTAATGTCTCCAGAGTATTGTTATCAATGTTGTAATTGAAGATCACCGGATTTTTTATTCGATTATTATTATTATTTATTTTTTTTTATTTTATTCTTAATTGTGATCTCCCGAAAGAAACCATCACTTATTCGGAATGCAATTATTAATGTAATTAAATGTAATGCCTTTGAAATTTCATTGAAAAAAAATGGGTTAACTTTTTTACCTAAAATATTGAATTCGAAATTGGATAGGTCCGATGGTTTCGAACTCCTGCAACTCCATAGAGAGGTACAGGAGGTCGGTACCATCGATACATCGCATCGGCTTGACACAGCGAAACATACTTATAGGTGTAAAAGACACGGTTAATGTTGCAATTTTGCAAACCTTGGATCACTTACTTTTAAATTTGTTGGTTGGATTTTTATATTATGTACGTATTTTTTTAATCGTAACATATTGATATTATATAACTCACTGTAGGTACAAAATTTTTGTTGCTTATATTTTTATTTAATTTATATACTTTTTATTCCCATCGTAACTTTATCTAAACTATTTGTTTTCTCATGTTAAAGATGGAGGTACTGCCTTATTATTTATGTAAAAGCCCTCTGGGCGTTAAATAAAAGAAATAAATAAACAACTAAATAAATTAATGTTCTCCAAAACGAGCTTGAAAAATCATTTGTCATATAGTTGGATTATAATTGTGTAATTTCTACTATTTAAGAAATTCTAAAAATTATAGTACTTTATTAAAATTAAATAGTTATAAATACATTGGGAATTCATATGTCAAATATTGGTTTAAAAATGTGTAAATTCTAACTATGCAATTGTAAATTTTCTCTAAAATTGCCTGGAAAGAATCTCCTACTTGTGATCTCACTAAAGAAACCACTCATTCACTCTGAATGCATTTATTTATGTTCTCCAAATTGACCTTGAAAAAAATCACACCTTTGCGATTCCTTTAAAGACATAAAGAAACCATCCCTTAATTATATACAATTCTTAATGTTCTCAAAAGTTGTCTTGACAGAAGCAAATTCCCGTGATATCTTGAACGAAACCATTCCTTTGTTAAGAATATTATGAACTAAATATACAATTTGGCTGTCCTGAAACGGGTATTCTGCCCAGTTGGACAGACAAAATATCACATTGTAATGTATTGTAATATGTAATTAAATAAAATAAAAAAATGAATTATTATTACGTAATGAAGGATGGCTTAATTCTAATTCCCCCCCCCCCCTCCGGTGACCAAAAACCTAAGCCCACCGCCGCTCATTTGTACCAAGCGTGACATTTTGAAGACCCCCCCCCCCCCTCCCTAAACGTGTCACGTGGTATGGGTACGTTCCCTAAGGTAAAATGGCTTAAAAATAATTATTTTGGATTATTTTATATAAATAAGAGGCCGGTTTGATGCAGTGTCCTGGCCTGGCTTGGGGTGATTATGGCTCTACTCGTAGTGTTGAAATATAAACTTACGTCGAGAGGAAACTTACAACTTTAAACGAAAAGTTTAGCGCCTAAATGGGTGATTTTTTTGTTGTTGTGACTATCAGGAGTATCTACTACGAGAAGCCAGTAGCACTAAGTCACTACCAATATTTGATAATGTTGTTTTTGAAACTGAGGTGAAGAGGGGGAAGCGAAATTACAGTGAAAAAAATAACTCGAGAAATAACTCGAAGATTAGTGAATCCATTTCAAATTATCTGACAGTGTTAATATCCTTGTGACTGTATGGTTAAAATTTAAGAACCCGACTTCGAGTACATCTCTGAAGCCTTTTGTTTGTTAGAAATCGAATTTTGTAATTAATTTAAGCGAATTAAAGCAATGCCAAAAGATGGCGCCACTTACGTTAACCGCTTGTATCGCTATCGGAGTATCGCTTGGCAGGTGTAAATACTATAGGATTTGTAATTTCGTGAATATCTCCGGATATGGAGAGATTGACGATAATATTATTATTATTGTATTTTTAATATATTGTATATGACGTCATTGCCACATTGCCTGGCGCGGTTACTTACGGCACCCGGTGACTAGCTGTCACTGGATCCGAGGAACCGGCTATTTTTGGAACCCGTTTCATTATGAGAGTTCATTCAACTCGAGGGCATATATATATTTTTTTACATGAATACCGCACAAGAGTCCCAACTGCTCCCGTCTGGAGCAAGTGGGACTATGGCATCCCCAATTGGGGTATATTGTGAGGCTGAAGGCAGTGGGGAGGGGAAGGAGATAGGGAAGAGGAAGGTGGGAAAATACCTGGCTATTCAGATCTGGTCACCAAACACGGTAGAAGCCATTTCGAGCAACGTTTCAATTCTGAATGGTGGTCTTACACCAGGGCGATACTGAAAGTATCTTCCACTCTGGAACGTGCCGCAAATATACTATATATTATTTTAAATGAATAAATTGTGAAGTACACAAATTAATCAAATAAAATTTATTTGCCACGCCGGGATTCGATCCCGCGACCTTCGGAATGCGAGTCAAGCGCCTTACCGCTGCACTTCGCCGGTCGTCAAATCGTCAAGTCGGTCTACGCACATACGCAGAACTCAATTCTTTCACTCTTTTCAAGGGTTACTGTTACCAGACAATATTATAAAAAAATCTACTAGCATCATAGTATTTATTTAAATAAATTTAAATACCCATAGAACACACACAGAATTCTCAGCTGGTTTTGGTGTAGTCTATAGTCAATGAGTCAATAACCTTTTACAAGTATCTAGGAAGTTCGAATTAGAGGTGGCTGCTAAAGTCAACCATGGGACGTGTTACATATGCGGTACATACTTTGATTAGTCGAGATAAGCTTTTATCTATAAACGTGCCTTCATAAACTTAATATAATATATGTATCTAATATAAATCCTTTAACAAATGCGTAGGTACTTGTGACAATAAAAATATTACTTGCATACAAGTATATACAATTGGATATATTTAAATGTTTTAAATTGAATTAAATACATGATTAATAATAAGCGCTTCAAATACCAAATTTGATTAAGCAAATTAATTAGTTTTATCTTAATAACATCCAGCAAGTTGATACGTAAGCCATCAATCACTTACTATAAAACTAACGCAGACACGTGAAAAATCACGGGATTTTACAATCGTGGGATATGTGAAGCTGAAGATTTGCGTGAACATTTGCCTCGGGTTCCATGATCCATGCCTTTCCAAAACAATTGTCAATTTTCTTTACAATGTAATAAATCATAAGTAGAGAGACGACCAAAAATCTTCCTTTCGAAAAGCTAGGCAGTAAATAACGTTTATTGGAAAATGGAAAAGCGCAGATCCTTGATAAACTACGAAATCTGAGTTTTTTGTTTCTTGTCAGGATTAACCCTAAGAAATATAAACAAAAGAAATACACACTCCAAATATCGAATTAAAATAATTTTGTGGTAAAAAACATTATATACAGGGTGTTAAGGGACGTACTTGACTTATTCTAACCAGTGATTCCTGACATTATTTGGAGTAAAAAATGTAAATGAAATTTTGGTCTCCGGTGACTTTTTTTGACGATTTTTTTTTTTTTTTCAAAATTTTTTTTCTTCAAAATCAAACAAAAAAAAATTTCTTCCACATGTCATCATTGGTCACTCAGCCGGGTGTCCGACGAACCCCTAACCCCGCCTCCAACTGTTCAACAACTACCATTTTTTAATGTTTTTGTAGAAAAAAAAAAAAAAAAAACGTCAAAAAAGTCACCGGAGACCAAAATTTCATTTACATTTTTTACTCCAAATAATGTCAGGAATCACTGGTTAAAGTAAGTCAAGTACGTCCCTTAACACCCTGTATTATACATAGGTAGATACTTTAACGCTGGTCTGAATTCTTGAAACGAACAGTTCCAATTTTGAATATGACACTTAAATTCAAAACAATTCCGGAATCACAATTTTTTCCTAAACAATCTGGTAAAAAAACCAACTAAATATTTAAACAAAAATAATATCGATGGTTTAGAGTTAAAATGTCGTCTACAAAATGGCAAGTGTTGGGTAAATATAAAAAAAAAACATAATTCTTTAAAAGTAACTGAAAATGTTCCAGATAAATTGATACGTACGGCATCACATTAATTAATACTATGTATTTATATATTACTTACTAACGCCCTAGTGGGCTTTTTACAATAAATAACTAAATCTTACAATAAATAAATTAAATTTTATCCAACACACTGATGAAGTTATTAAGAAAGCCAATAAAATGCTGGAATTTATAATTCGTATAGCAAAACCCTTCCACAGCATAAACACTCTATATTCCATTTACACCTCATACGAAGATACGAATACATTCGCCCGCACTTTGAACACTGTACACCGATCTGGACTCCTTTATACCAAGCCCATGTTGAAAGAATAGAAAGAATTAAATAAAAATTTAAACACATAAATTATAAACTAAACTTAGCCTTCTCAAATTATACTGAATCCATCAATTTTCACAATTTCAATTCCCTCCAAACACGACGTCTAATTTTTGATCAAATCCTATTATTTAAAACTCCATATAATGGCCTGGGCTCACCAGAACATAGCAATTTAATAAATTTTCATATTCCATCAAGATCAACCCGACAATCCGATTTATTTTATTTACCATCATGTAGAACAAATATTAAAAAAAAAAATCCCCAATTCCTCGTGTATGTGCACAATATAATAAAAAATTTCACAGCATTGACATTTTTAGTAATAACCTAAAGAAATATCGATATGAAGTAGTGCGACCGATTATTAATATGAGAGTATAGAATGTATCGGGAGCATCTCCTATCCTTTTCCTATATTCCTCTTCCTCTCCCCTTCCAAAAACCCAAAATTAATTTTAAGATATTAAAACTTCATTTCCGATGTACTATAGCAAAAGAAACTTCTGTGGCTTGACTTCAGTTCAGCTGTATATTTATCGCTGTATATTATGTAAAAACTGTTTGTTTCTTACAAATAAATAAATTTTTGATAATAACATAGTGGTACAAACATTCTCCCAGAAAACATCAAACTGAGTCAAACACAAAGAGAGTTTAAAAAATATGTTAAAATATGGATACATTCTAATGATCGAGCCTATACTGGTGCCCTCACCCAAACGCCCAGTCATTGACAGTGGTTATTGTAGTAATAACCTTGCAGTTTATGAATTGTGTAGGTATATGCAAACAATAATGTTAACTAAAATAAAGTTTTTGCTGTATGGAAACCTACTTTACACATTTATAAAAAAACCATAGATAAAATTGCGCGAAACAATTAACAAAAATTCTGCCTCAATACAGGTTCACCTAGTGAGGCAGGCTATGCACAACTAAAGATACTGTATAACTATACTACTCCTGTGTAACCTTTCTTACGTTACTTTCTGTTTGTTAATTTTTCTGTACTGATTGATGTAATCTATTTCTAAACTACATTGAGCATGTAATTTTTTTAGTTATATTGTTGTTATTTCATAGAATAAAGATTATTATTATTATTATTATTAATAAAAAAAACTAGTACAATTTAGATGATAAAACTTGTGTGATGTATAAAAGCTAAAATATAGTTACATGAATACAATTATTTGTGTGTTTTACAAAAAAATAAAATACGATAATAAATAAGATACGATATACTCGTAAGGTATCGACTGTTAAAAGAGAAGATTTTAATAAAAAGAAAAAAAAATAATACCCGACAATTATCAGAAGATAGATCGAAGTTAGTTGCCTTTGAAACTTGTTCGCAATGTTTATTCACAAGGCGTTGAATTCTATGAATTGGTGAAGAAATGGAGTAGTTAATTGAGGTTATTGTTATAAAAGTATTGCAAATTAGTTTCAACAATTCAGGGCTGGCAATTAAAGATTTAATTAAAAATTTTAAATAAAAATAAAACATCAGTTAATATCTGATAGTTTCGGTTTATAGTTAATATTGTTATCTACAAGAAATTAGTTTTTATTCCATCATAACTTAAAAGTACGGTTTGTAGTTACATTAACATTTTTACTCCAAGCCATCGATATTGTGTTTAACTTTCAGGTTCACAGCGAGGCTAAGCTAAATGATGTTTACCCACATAAGGCCACAAATAAATTTGATAAGAATTTTCCTCATGACGGAATATGGAAAAACCCATTGCGTTTAACCACACCAATATTTCGAAACATAATCATATAAAATGAGCCAGGTTATTCCAGCCAATTTGGGATTATGAATAGATTTTTATTCCTAATTGTTGGAGAACTGAAAGTATTGTCGATTATTTTTCTGACAAGCTGGTGATATTTACGAGTATAATCCATACGAAGTAAAAGTATGTTTCAAAATGAAATAATATTTGAGTTGTTTATTCAGAGGAAACTAAATTCCCTCAGGGCTTACGTCATCTTTGGGAATGCTTTATGGGGGACTATTAAAAGAAAGGAAGGATAGGAAGTTTTGGAAGAGATTACTGCTGGAGAGGCCAAATGATCTCCCTCAACTGGTCTCTCCAGATCCGGCCCGCCACGTAGTAAGTGAGCAGACGCATCCGCCGCAAATACTTAGACAAACCTCAACCCATGAACCCGAGCACCAAAGAGTTAAGTCACCAAACGTAGCGAAACGTAGAAGGTGTTGGTGTTAATAAAACTGAATAAAAAAACCAAGGTTTAAATATGTCAAAAATTCTAAATAGTTGAATACCTACTATAATATTACACTGGAGATGATTCCCTATGGTAGTTGGCGACGTCATCGTTCTAGTATATTCTGACTTTTTCATTTTCATGCAAGCCGATGAGAAGGAAGAGGACGATCGTCGCTGACTTACCATCGACCTCTCACTGTGACTACTTTAATTGTGGTTCCTTTTATCATCTCTTCCATAAACATTAGGAGACAGGAACCCTCTGAATACAAAATAAACACAGGGAATTTTCCAAAGAGTACATAGGCTTAAAGGAATAATTAAACGCAAAACCACAACAATACCCTGTAACAAATAAAAATAAAAAAAACAATATTTTGTAATACAAAGCAGAGAATCTGTTTGTATGAAGCAGTAAAAACAAACAGTAAATTATGGTGTTAAGAAATTTGAAAGTTCTGTGTAATATTTAGTTAAAAAATAAATAAAAATCAGTTCTACAATATTAAATAATTTATCTTATTTATATACAGTAGAGAGTCTGTTGTGGGTGGCGTGAATTTGATTTTCATACAAGTCTACAGTATTATTTTGAGATTGATGAAATTTTGCACACTTGGTCTTCAAAACAAGAGGACGGTCACATTATAAGTGAGATTTCGAAAAACCACGCCCATATTCCTTTTCCACCTTAAGGGCCCGCAACCCGAATTTCTACCGATTTCTTACATATCTCCCTTATACACGTTAAGTTTTAAAGCTCTTAAAAAAATATATGTTATTCTTGAAGATTCTATATTCTAGACATTGCCCGCGCCGAAACGCAAATTATATAAAATTCCCTCAAAAGAAAAAAATCGCAAAGTATGCTACAAAAATTATTATAAACACGTTCGTTTCAGTTATTTTACAAGTTATATGTATGAAAAAATTCACAGTGTTTCTTTAAGTGCTGTTTAAGATAATGCCACCGAGATTTTTGCTCTATTTTAAACGAGTCGTGTTTTATTAAACATTTTCGCAATTTTCGCACCTATTTTGTCGCTGTAAATGTTAGCGCTCTCCTCTAACATTCGTAATTTCGTATCTCTCCATCTTCTTCTTTTCGGGCCCGGTTGCAGAGCCTTAGAAAGTGAATTTTGAGCAAATAAAAATTATTTGGGTTGTGCACCGCATTAAAGCCGAATTTTGTTACTTCTTGGTGAAATTTTGAACACTTGAGGGGGAAAGAGGGGTACGAGGGGAACGAGACAGTCATTCAAGAAGAAAAATAATTTTAAAACTAAAGCGAATTCTTTTTCGTTATTTGTTTTTGGGGTGTTATGCCGTGCCATAACACCCCAAAAACAAATAACGAAAATGCTTTTGGCCGTGAAAATCTTAAAACTTATCTAAAGCGAATTCTGTTTAGTAAGATTAGTTATATATAGCTAATAATTAAAAAAAACATATTTTCATAAAAAATCTGATTAATGCGTAATAACTAATAAGCAATAACTCATTCTTATCGCAATCGTTAAAAATTTAAGGTCTCTACTAATTGATTAACCTCATTCACGCTAAAATGTTAAACGTATTAATTTTACCTCAGCGATTTTCTGCTTCTGAACTACGAGTACCTATATAGCAACACCTTGTGGTAATAATGCAAAGATATTCAAATACACAATAGATATGCTATGGTGTCCGCGCAACTGTCGCCGGACTACGCGCTAATTAGCGTAGTTTTCATACAAAAAGAATTTGTTCATTTCGTTGAATTTTTGAAAATGTGCATTAATTTTGGTTAACAATATATTTTGAATAAGGAAAGAATTCGTTCATTTAGTTTAACGTTCGTTTTGTTTATTCGTTAATTATTTGTTCTTTTAGTTTATTTGTTAATTGGTAAACAATATCGGCGACACCCGGAAGCGCAGACCCACATAGTAAAAACAGCAGATAGCACATCTAATTATATTTCAATATCTTTGTAATAATGGCAGGAAAATTTGCCGAGGAACATTTTGGAACTGAATTACTGATTTTACTAGATAATATGATTTTAGTACGGATATATTAAAAGTTCAATTGAAGATATGAGTGGATTAATACTAAAAAAACAAGTGAGTAATATTATTTTTTTGTTGTGGCACAAAGTTTCGTAATAGTTCAAACACGATTTCGAGGAGCAGAAACTTTGTAAATAAAAATAAATATTATAACACAATTATTCAGTTAGTTCTTGAGGAGTATATAGCATTTGTCAACGTGTATTTTGCTTTTTTACTCCATAAATGTCAAAGTCGTGATGAGATAAGACCCAAAAATGAGAGGAATTTCCTATAGATATGCTAGCATCATTTAGTGGTCACACCATATTAGAGAATTTCCACGGCATTAGATAAAATATGGACTTATACCTAAACGTTTACCGGCCATTTACCGGACATTTACTTGCGTTAACTTACCTAAAACCGTTTTTTTATTAATTAAACAAACTATCTTTATTCATTTGTCTCTTCAATTGTCATATTATTTGAGAATTTTTGGGAATCTTATATATTGTTTTTTGTGTTCGTGAAATCCTATTTAGATACTATTTTGATTAATCTTTACGACGAATCGGCTTACAGTATGAACATAAAAAAATATGCTACGGATAAATCGAAGCTTTTGCTAGCTTTTTTATGTATTGGAATTACAATAAAATTATTATTTACTTAACAAAAAATATAAGCGTAAACCACCAAAAAAAATGTTTTTTCATGACTTAACTATGAAGTAATACAAGAAACTTTTTTTTTACCGCTTTATGGCTAAGACTATTTTTGAGGTTTTCCATGTTCTAACTTTTTTTCGTTCTTATAAAATTATGCACAAAATAAATAAAAACCACCTTTCCCTTACTAGCCTCGTGCAAAAAGAGGCTCGATTTTAAAATTTTGCAGGCATAAGATTCGAAATATTTCTAGCGTTTATATTCCTCAATGCGCTGCCTTACCGTTCATCCGATCGCGATAATTTTTTGGTAATAATATGTTTTGCGCGCGCCCGCGACGGTTGTAGACTTATAATGCTGTACTTTACAGCATATACCACTCATAGCTATAGACTTTGCTTTTTTTTTTTTTTTTTACAGTGAATACCGCACAATAATCTCAACTGCTCCCGTCTGGATCCAGTGAGACTATGGCATCCCCAATTGGGGTATGTTGTGAGGCTGAAGATAGTGGGGAGGAGAAGGAGGTGGGGAAGAGGAAAGTTGGGAAGTACCTGGCTATTCAGATCTGGTCACCAAACACGGCTAAAGCCATTTTCAAGCAATGTTTCAATTCTGAATGGTGGTCTTACACCAGGGCGATACTGATAGTATCTTCCACTCTGGAACATGCCGCAAATATACTATATATTAGTTTTAAATGAATTAATTGTGAAATAACACAAATTAATCAAATAAAATTTATTTGCGCATGCCGGGTTCGAACCCGCGACCTCCGGATTGTGAGTCAAGAGTCTTACCTACTGGACTACGGAAGTCGTCGTTTGCTATGGACTATCCTTCAGGGCTAGGGTACAGAATGATAAGCTCTGGCGTTATATTTGTATAAATGAAATAGTGTGTATTTCATATATTTTAGCGGCAGGGAGGAGAAGCAAGATGGGGAGGGGAACGGAGGAGGTGGGGTTCGCGGGAGGGGTGACGAGAAAGGGGGAAGGCGGGGTAGATGGGAGGGGAACTCGGGAGGTGAACTGGGACGCACGGGGAAGGACATGCAGGGAGAATCAATTTATTTCTTTGAATGGTTTTGCAACGCATGCCGGGCACCAGCTAGTATTTGATAAAAACGGTAATTTTCTCGTTGATTACCACCTAAATTTTCGTGCCGGACGGTCATTTCCGTAATGCTTTTTATTCTTTATGACATAAATTTGGTTGCTGGATGAAAAATACTAATTTTCATAAAGCCGTAACGTACCTCTTGTTGTCATTAGTACCTACGTACCTAGCTAATCTTTTTACAGTAAGTATGCGGTACGGCATTATAATTACAATATTAGTGTTGATAGTAAAATATTATTTAATCCTAAGAGGGGTTTAGTTGGGATTTTACACAAGGGCTCAATTTACCATTGTGTTTTTCTTTAACCTAACCTAAGTTTTTGAGAAAAATTGCTGCAAGATTTACAGGTATCTCTACTAATGTAGTATATTATGGGCTTTTAATTTTTTTTTTAATGTGAATACCGCACAAGAGTTTCAATTGCTCCCAACCGTCTGGAGCCAGTGAGACTATGGCATCCCCAATTGGGGTAAGTTGTGAGGCCGAAGGTAATTGGGAGGGAAGGAGATGGGAAAGATGAAGGTAGAGGAAAACCTGGCTAATCAGATCTGGTCAACAAACACCGCAAAAGCCAAGCAAAGTTTCAAATCTGAAATCTTACACCAGGAGAGTATCCTCCACTCTGGAATTTGCCACAAATGTACTAAATATTATTTTTAAATGAATAAAAATTGTGAAATAACACAAATTAATCAAATAAAATTTACTTGCGCACGCTGGGGTTTCCACCCGTGACCTCCGATTGTGAGTCAAGTGTCTTACCCCTAGACGACGGAGGCCGTCATTGCTGACGGCCTATCATTATAAAATAATCTTATAAACCATAGACATATAATATTCATATGTCTATGTTATAAACTAAGGCGGTTTTTTAATGAAAGCCTAAAATTTTTTTTTACAGAATAACAGGTTATCCATTAGACATACAAAGATATACTCATTAACTATTGCATAATGTATTTTGGAAGTGTTTTGGCTTTTGCACGGCTTTTTCCTAATGTGACTAGCAGACGTATAACATATTACGGACGTGATTGTATTACAGAATTTCTGAAACAGTAGGTACCATTCATGGATCAGAGACGGTAAAAGGGAATAAATACGTGTAAAATAAGTTCTTTACTCACCTGTATAAAAACCCTATTAACACGATTACTTTTATTATTTCTGTCTTCCTTTAGGTAACCGTCATCTGCACTACCAACAAATTATTAAACAGAGTATTACGAATTCTAAGATGCAATCAGAGATCCAAGTTTTAAAAAGCAAAAAATAGATGCAATTCTTCTATCCTAAAATAAACACAATTTTCTATCAATTTTCATGTTTTATACTCTAATTAAAATAATTATCCATCAAGATTTTCACCCTCAGGGATGGGAAGAGAGGAAAGGCAACTGCAACACTGTCTCGGCACTTATTCATTGATTCATTAGCGTTCATGTACCGTCTTGATTGATGAAGATTTGCACATTTGACCTACTCAACAAGAGAAAGTTCACTGTCCGCATCTATCTGACTTCGAAAAATTCCGCGTAAAATCCGAGAAGAGTCGAGGACTTCAGATAGTATCTTATAATAATCAAAATTTATTATTTACTAGCAGACCCGGCCACACGTTGCTGTGGCTAACGAAACACAACGCCATTACCCAGCCTTATAAAATCCACACCACCGGCTTGCCAGCTGCCCGTTGCCCGCTGCGAATTTCTCGGCTTTTCTCTACTATAATAAGCATGTATTATACATATAAACCTTCCTTTTGAATCACTCTATCTATTGGTGAAAACCGAATGAAAATCCGTTGCGTAGTTTAAAAGATCTATGCGCACATACATTTTGAGCGACTTCATTTTATACTATGTAATGCAATTCGAGCGATCGCCACTAATTATACAATGCTTGCAATGCAACACTGGATATTTGAAAAGGAAAAATCAAATACCTACTTACTCTAGGACATCTATTTTCCAATTTTTTCCGTAGAACGTATGTCAAAAGTGACTATAGTACGGCCCGCCAGCCGTTTTAAATCGCACAAAAATATGTTTTCTTTGAATTCTCGGCTTTTCTCTAATATAATTTACATGTATTATACATATAAACATTCCTCTTCAATCACTCTATCTATTTGTGAAAACCGTATGAAAAACCGTTGCGTAGTTTTAAAGATTAGCGCGCACATACATTTTGAGCGACGTCATTTTATACTATGTAATGATTTATTTGTTGTGTATTTTTCTATTAAAGTTCTAAATTTCAATTTCGTTATTTTATTGACCAATGATATAAAATTCTTATCAACTATGAATTTATAAAGACTGTTTATTACGCAAATTAATAAAATTAAAATAAACACGAGCTAATGAAGTAGAGCAAGATAGGGACACTATAACGTCTAGGGCATGAGTATCCAATCTGACTGGTAAAGGTTAATGAATAAGGTTATAAGTTATAACTAATTTTATATGGAACAAATGGAGGAAATTTAGTAGTGAGTAGCTACAAAATAAATCTTTTTATTGGGTTATTACAAAAAGTTGGCCGTGTTCATTAGGTTATTACAAAAATGGTCGTTTTTATGGGGTTATTACAAAAATTTGGTCGTTTTAAAAAGCTTACCGTTTTTAATTTGGGTTGCCGAGTAGGAGAACCACGGAAAACAGTTATATTTGAATGAAGAGTAGTAAAAATAAAAATAATGAAAGGGTTTTTTTTTAATTTCCATATAAATATATAAAAGTCATCACATAAATATACATTTCGAAGGACGGAATTGCAAGATAAACCATTAGTACATTATTACACAGTGCGCGGAAAGATGTAGAAATCTGAGAATACGAAGCAAAAAAAAAATCGAAAGGTGAGCACAAACATAATGAAATTGGCACAATTTTTTTTCTGTCTGGACTTTAAAGGTAAACGTAATCAGCTTGCAAAAAATCAGTAGCGTTACAAAAAATCAATATAACCGTCCAAAATATTTATTTTTATTATCCCCGTTGCTTGTTTGCAATTTTTGAAAAATTTTACAGAGACCGTTATGAATACATTTGCAATTTTCGTTATTTAATTTTTATTATTTGATTTTTTTCAGCGGAAAACAAGGGAATATGAAATAACTAACATCATCAAAAAAAATCTAATCAAAGGCGAAACCGGTTAGTAAAACTAGAAGGTATATTATTATTACACAAACTATTTCTTTTTTCAGATTAATACTAAAACATCAAAAAATACGAATCGCAATTGTCTGAAAATCGGAAAAAATTCGAGTAAAACAAATTATAGAATTCGCTGCTATCCAATAGGAAAAAACGACCATGTTCTTTAATCCTTTTTCGATACAAATAAACATTAGAAAGCGAACAGAATAAAGTTTCTTAGTATGCCCTTAAACTTATCCTCGATGTAGGAAAAAGAAGAAAGATTACTTAGGATTTACGTTTTATCGACCATCATGTACGAGACTTAAAATAAATTTGATGCTCGAAAAGTGTTTGCAAGGAAAAATTAAACTTTATTTGTTTTCTGCAAGTCTAGGTAGATGTAAGTTATTTTGTAATTGGTTTAAAGTGTTTTATAAGTCTGGATCTCATTTCAGGACTGTCTTTGAAGAATACTAAGTTAATTCAAAGTGTTTATTTTCATTTTTATAATGAGTACCCACAAAATTTGTTCAAGAAACTACGAAATGTAATAATATGTTGATTACATATATTCTATCTATTTCTTAATTGGTTAGGTGTTATTAATAATAATACCTAATAGTTAATTTATATGGCGAAGTTTTGTGAAAGTTTACCAAGATGAATATATACGTGAAATCCTATTTAAATACTATTTTGATTAATCTTTACGACGAATCGGCTTACAGTATGAACATCAAAAAATATGTTTCGGATAAATCGAAGCTTTTACTAGCTTTTTTATGTATTGGAATTACAATAAAATTATTATTTACGTAACAAAAAATATAAGCGTAAACCACCAAAAAATATGTTTTTTCATGACTTAACTATTAAATAATACAAGAAACAATTTTTAAAAAATACCCCTTTATGGCTAAGACTATTTTTGAGCTTTTCCATGTTATAACTTTTTTTGTTCTTATAATATTATGCACAAAATAAATGAAAACCACTTTTTCGTTTACTAGCCTCGTGAAAAAAGACGCTCGATTTTAAAATTTTGCAGGCATGAGATTCGAAATATTTCTAGCGTTTATATTCCTCTTAGGGTAATAATATTCAGTTGTAAGTGATAAGAACAAAGTTTGATACAAAAATTGTATTAAAACACTATAAAAAAAAATTTACGAAATATTTTTTTGTAATTATAATTTGGTTCCATAAAACGACAATTTACCCGGCATGGTGTAGAAAGATCATGAAAATGAAAAATATTGATTCCATTTTTTTTCAAATGTATTTTTTTTTTACACAGGAGGCCTTGAAGAAAATAATTTTTCTCATGCCATCTTTGGGCATGCTGTGTGGAGGGTATTTCTGTGAAAATGAAGGAGTGAACCTGGATCTTGAAAATACCCTGATGTAAGAAGGAGGAAACACGAGAGACCGGCAAATCGTTTCACAGCCAAGCTCTTGAACTCAAGAACGAGTTGTAGAAACGACCATTTATAATAAAACTATGACTTCCAACATCATTGCACCCTGATCAATTATTTCACAATACGTACGTAGGTATTCTCATTGAGACCGATAACATTACGAAGTGAACAAAATCAATAAAGGGAACTACCTACAGCACTTGCCTATTCAATCATAATATTATGCTGATGCATTTTTGCCAAACCTTACGAGGTAGATTTTCATTATTTTATAAACACTTAACAAAAACACGCGTAAACAAACAAGTGCATTGTAAAACGTAGCGGTACTCATTGATTTGACAGTTTTAACCGCGATTTACTTGATCCCAAACCACAAAATAAATAGGTATAAGAAAAAATTGTGATAATTTTAATACCTACTAAAATCACAGTCGCTAACGTATGGCCAAAATTGCACTCAAAACACGTTTGCACGGGATATCTGCACTTTGAACAAACTTAAAACAAGTAACCTGTAAAGTTGTCTAGAATAACACGCATATAAAATGAATCTGCTCACCTGTTATATTGATCATCGAATTGCAATAATTGTTCTGGAAACTTTGAAATTCTGACGTTCGTTCACTCGAAAAACACCCGGCAATTATGTGCCTCAAAATGCGAAGAACATCGTAGAACGTTGAAATTTTCGTAGCGAATCTTAGGCAGGGTAATTTTCTTGCTGCATGCTATGTTTTTAGTGTGAGTTTAATTCATAAAAGTAGTTAAAAACTGATTTTATTTACCGTATGTTGGATAAAGCGCCGCCATGCGCTGTCAAGTTGACGTTACGGAATGGAGTGCGATGTTTTCCGTTGCTCGCTGGTGGCGCTAGTGTCTATGGTTAATTTCGCGCATGCTCAGTTGCGATGACAAATCTGTCCTTGAAATTCGCGCCATTATTTCTTGTAGGGGAACTTCGCCAAGTACAAATATACCCACACCGTTATACGTATGGGTCGCGCTGAACAAATGTACATACATATAAGCTCACGAACGTTTATATAAATAATAAATTTATTACATGAGTTCAACGGTTCATAATTAATTATGAACCGTTGAAGTAAATAAAAATATGCGTGCTTAAAATAAAACTATTCATGGGGTGAGGTTTGTCTAGGTCTTGGCGGCGGATGACCTGGACACACCGAACCCCAGATTCCTACCCACCCCTCAAACCTTATTCCTTCCTAGAACTCTCCTCTCCTTGTTTTCATTTAAAAAACCCTCCACACAGCATCCCCAAAGATGAAATAGGCCGTGAGGGAAATTATTTTCCTCAGGGCCTCCTGTGTGGAGAACATACTGAAACCCAGAACAGTTTCAACAACAGTTTCTCAAACCTTTTTCCTTCCCAGAAATCCTCTCCTTCCTTTCAAAAACCCCCCACACAGAATCCCCAAAGATGACATAGGCCCTAAGGGAGATCATTTTCCTCAAGGCCTCCTGCGTGGAGATCATGTAAAAAAATATATAAAAATTATTTTTTATTAATAAACTTTCATCTACTCGAGATGCGAATACAAAACAAATTGAAAGATTTTAGGTAACGTTTTTATTGTTTTAAAAATAATTTATGTGGCGCAAACCGGCAATTTCTGTTGTTCAATCGAACTTTATTAATAAAATTGATTATTTTCTCAATATGCTACAGAACAGTTAAATTCAGACATTGATCCAGAAAATATTTTTTTCGGGATTGTCTATAAAAATGAGAAAAGTTAATTAAAATGCAACCATCGGATTATCATAATTCAGGAGATGTGTTTTTTCGAAACTCTTTGGACTAACACATGAATTCGGGAGATGTTTTTCGAACCGTCACATGATTTCGGGAGATATTTTTAAAATACGACATGAAATCGGAAGAATTTAAAAAAAATATGCAATAGACCAAAATATGTAATCACATTTTTAAAAAAAATCCGGTTTAGGCAAATATTCTCAGACATTCCGTATTTTCTTTTTTCATCGTATTTTTAAAACCCTGGTGATTTTTCATAAACCGGAAAGAAGGGACATAATTTTATGGGTGCAAAAAACGATAATTACCCAGACAAAAATCATTTAAAAAAAAAATAACATTTTCCACACGAATGGCACAGGAGAACAACGAGGCACACCAAAAATATTACACCTTGTAAATATTTTTTTCCTTGATCTATCTTATTGATCATTAATCATTATAATGTTCAACGTATAGATGTATATTACTAAATCCAATGTAATATTCTTGTACCTGTAAATTAAATTGATAATTTAAATATTAATATTATAAATTTTGATTTTGTTTAAACCAGCACCATTACCATTACACTTCTAAAACGGGTACAGGAGGCATAAAATGTACGGGGTTCTCTTCGTAACATCTGACAAAACGTCAAACCAAATGATAAGTTCGCAGAGAACAAACAATAAATCAAGTGAATGTCAAATTCAAAAATTTGCCTGAAATCAAAGTGTTGCCATATAAAAAAAAAATCAGTGTGGAATTTTACAAAATTAATAGAACATTATTGGAGACGGGACATTTTCATGTAGTGACGTCACGATCCGGAATAATGGATTTGTTCATTACAAAAAAACTGTACATTTCTAAAAATTTTTATTAACATTTTCGTAATCTAAGTAAAAAATTCTGTCCGCTCGATTTTTTCCAAGTCGTCATGAAATCCATGCAAGTGGCCTATTCACACGCGGTAGAAGTGAAAACTCTAGAAAATGATAGTAGACAAGAGTTGGGAGACTACAAAGCACTTTTTTATCAATGTGAAGGATGATTTTTTTCCTATTTTTGCTGTCGAATTCCAGTACACCTTTTCCTACACATTTGATCATCTTATTAGTAATAGTGTTTTCTTCTCCGGAGTCACTAGATGTCGCTTTCTGTTATGTTTTCTTTAGCCTGTTAATTTTGGGGTGATTTAAAATTGGACATTTTACAAAAATTTAAATATATTTTTATGGATTTCGTAGGATTCGATCCTTGGTCTGCTAAATGTCTTCATAGGTTCGTCAGGCGCTTTATACCACTACACCAAAGGAGACTTGAGTAGGACTGTGAATTTATCGTATTATATAAAAACCCGGGAATTAAATAAATATTTTATTGGTATTTCATTCTCTCGCAGGCTAAATCCTATAGATGTGTGTTGTATTTGTCTGTTTTTAGTGTAACTCGTTTCCGTTTAATCGAGTTTCAAATCACAATGGTTCTATAGAAGTTTCCACTTCAAAAATAATAATATATATTTATAAAAATAAATCCAAAAATAATTATAATACTAAAAAAAAAGGTGTTTTCTTTAACGTGACTGTCAGAGCAAAATATGATTTCGGAAGAAAATTTTATTACGTGGTCGTGAGGAAAATCGAATCATAACATAAATTTGTAAGAATATCAGATTAAGATAGGAATACGGTTAAGTATTAGATTATGAATTATGACATATCGATTAAATAAAATCCAAAAATATCATGAATTTGGAAGAATATCCAATTACATAATGGATTCGGGAGACAATTGAATTTTGACATACATTCGAGGAAAATAAGATTATTACGCGAATTGTGGAGAAAATTGGATTAAGGTAGGTACCTAATGGTTCCTTTGAGCTACAGAATAACATGATAGGGTATTTTGTCCAAAGGAACCACGTCACAGAATGACCATAGGGGATCATATCGGAGCTCAAAGGAAAAGGACACGTTGGACGGACGGTCTGATCTAATCACTGAATATGTCACAGATACGTATGTTAATGGTGATACTGGGTGTCTGATAAGTACCTGCTGCTTTAGAGTTGGTACTAAAATGTTTTAAGGTAGGTAAGTATTTTAATTTGGGAGGCGGGTATGGGGGTGCCGTCATCCCAGTAACCATTTATTGGATAACTAACACCCTTGCCGTAGGTCACCCCAAGACCCCAAGTGATTCGCTGCTTTTAGTGACTTAGCAGGTTTGTCTAGGTCTTGGCGGCGTATGCGTTTACCCACCTACTGCGTCGTGGGCCGGATTGGGGGAGAGACAAGTTAAAGGGAACCTTTTGACCTCTCCAGCGGGATTCTCTCGACCCATCGCCTTGCACTGCAGTGGGAGGGGAGGATTCTTATGTCCGTTTCTCCTGGACACATCAACTCCAGATTCCTATCTACCCCTTATACCTTTTGCCTACCCAGAACTTATCTCCTTCCTTTCCATAAAATACCCTCCACATAGCATCCACAAAGATGACGTAGGCTCTGAGGATTTTTTTTCAGGACCTTCTATGTAGAGCTAATGTAAAAAAAGTATACAAGAAAAATACCCGAACCTTGAAAATAAACTATCCAAGTTTAATTAAATGAGTGAAACTCAATCGAAAATCTGAAAACAGAAAAATTAGAAAAAGATGCCTCTGGGACTCGAAACCAGGACCTCTCGCTTTCCGGTCAAACGCGCTACCACTGCGCCAAGGTGTCGATATCCAATTCGGTCATTTTTAACTATATTATACTTCGACTAAGAACCACCCACATTATCTTCATTTTCTTAACGCATATTTTATTGGCTGCTATCTTTATGAATGATTGCAATATTCAAACCTTGGCGTAGTGGTAGCGCGTTTGCCAAGAAAGTGAGAGGTCCTGGGTTCGAGTCCCAGAGGTGCCAATATCTTTTTCTGATTTTTCTGTTTTTAGATTTTCGATTGAGTTTCGCTTATATTGTCTTCATTTAATTAAATATTACAATTTAAGGTTTTACTCATAAGGTTAAAATAAAAATAAAATAAAAAAATAATCTCCAAGTTTAACCTTATATGTTGTCACTGACTGTGGGTATAAGACAGATATATTTTGAACTCAACAAAATAAGACTTAATAATTAAATAAGATTAAATATTTCTGACCGATGGGAAAAATAAAGTAGGTACAAAGTTGAATGTGCAGTGTAAAAATGTTAAAAAGAAATAATTATTTTATGTCTTTTAATTGTATATTATAACAATGGTTTTAAATCGATTTGTGATGATTATAATTTTGATGTAAGGTTATTTTATTTTTCAGTATATTGTCTATTGAAATTATTTACCGATTGCAATATTCAAACCTGGACTTGAACCATCCATACAATACTGATGCATTAAAAATGTAACTTAAAAAAAATTCAAATTAATAGATAACTTTGTATTAACCACTTAATTAAATAATAAAGATAGAGATTCAAAAATTAAAAAATCTGGAATTTATAAATTAAAATGTAATGATTATGATTTCTTTTATATAGGTAAAACTTCGAGAAACTTTGAAATAAGGATTTAAGAGCATATGAAAGCTTTAAATAATAATAGTTTCTCTGAGATTTCTCAATCATTTAATAGAAACTAGTCATACCTTTAATTTTAACAGTGGAATAGAATTAATACATTGTAATGTCAATGGCTTTCAGTTGGATAAATTAGAAATTTTAGAGATTAGAAAGAGTGTTAATGCAAATTTAAATATTATTAATAATCAAAAATTGTTTTTAAATGACCCATTATTAAATCTATTCCCCTTTTAAATTTTTAATTGTTCTATATTGCCCATAAAATAATGTGTAAGGGACGAGACACATTATTTTCTTTAAAATTTTATTATTGTTTATGTCTATTATTTTTCTCTATTACCTATGTATGTCTATTTTTTAAATTAGTTCTGTCAAAACCCTGAAGAAGTCAGCTTTGCTGACGAAACATGTCGGTTTTTGTAAATAATTAAGTGGTTAATACAAAGTTATCTATTAATTTGAATTTAAAATGTTACCACAAAATAATTTTGCACTATTAGAAGAAGTGATTTAAAAAAATTGTTAAGATTTTACGAATGCTTCACTATTAAATATACATACATAATATCTCTTGTAAACTGAAAAGTATTAAAAGCTTAATTAAGCATTCAATTTGACATTCCAAAAATGTTACAGTTTTCCGCAAAGCCGGATGCATTGCAAATGGCGTGAAAATGTTGTTTTGTGGCCGTAAATTCATTTTCTACCTAACCACGCTGCCACTAGAGCTCTCTCGTACCCTCACCCTTCGCCACCCCCACTGCCCCCCCCCCCCCCTTATATCTGCTAAATGCCTACGCCTAGCCAGGGTCTACGCCGTAGAAGGTCCACTCGCCACTAATTGGTTAAGGCTCTACGAGCTTCGCCTACATTATAACGAGAAAAGTCGCAATCTACCCTCTATAGTCTATAGGTAGAAACGTTAATATATTTTGTCCTAAAAGTTTAAATAAATATTGTTCTTTAACACGTCGACTTCGCTGGGTCAAAACAACACATAATCAGCTGGTACAGATAACACTGGATAGCACCATCCAAAAAATCGAATGGTAGTTCTTTAAATTCAACAGGTACTTCATTTTAAATATCACACCCGGGGAATAACACTGGCACAACTAAAAAAAAACTCTTTTTTCAGGAGAGCAGTTTGAATATATCGTTTCAGTTTATTAAATCAGTTTGTTAACCAAAAAAAACATAATTTTACAAAAGTTGAAAAGCAGTATTCTAAGATTTATTAGGTTTAATATTATAATAGTGGTACAAGATCATTGTGCCACTATTTTCGCTTGAATTTGAGTAAACTAAATTCAACAATCAAATTTTCGCTTTTAGAGCCACTGTAATATTTTTAAGAATTATGCTTTTTTTCGACAATAAAAAAGACATCCCGGAACATTTCTGCGTACTGAACTCAAAAATGACATTTTTGGACTTGTGCCATTGTTATTCCTCGATTGCGATATTATCTTGTGCAATTCCTCATATACTTATGGCAATAAATATTCAGATTTTGCTGATTCCACCAGTGGCGGTCCGAGACTTTATAGGGAACTAGGTTTACAACATCATGTCTTAATTTTTAATTCCTATTACATATTTTTGTATTCGCATTTTTATTTTTACCACTCACTGAAAAGTCACGGACCGTTACTGATTTCAACGGGTGTCCAAATTTTAGCGCGTTTTCATGCACCATTATACTAATAATTCACTTGAACTTTTTCCATATATATATTTTTGGTGACCCGACAATTCGTCCTGCGACAATTCATCCGGCGACAGTTCATCCTGCGACACTTCATCCGGCCGACAGTTCATCCTGCCGACAGTTCATCCTGCCGACAGTTCATCCCACCGATAATTCATCCGGCGACAATTCATCCTGCCTGATCATTTAGAAGATTTTTATTAAGTAAGTATGCAAAGAGGATATACGGCCGTACAACCAAAATCGATATACTTATATCTGAAGGCATCTTAAGTGGAAATCCGCTGTAAAAATATTTTTACTAACAATAATTTCGACTCTCCGAAGGAGCATGCGGTAATAACAAAATACGACCTACTTATATGTGCAGTGGGCTTAGCAAAAAACCGCTATATAACATTTTTATCTGAATACAACACCAGAGGCTCACCTTCTCCTAACCTAAAATATTTTTACTAACAATAATTTCCACTCTCCGAAGAAGCATGCGTGAATAACAAAATACGACATACTAATACTTATAGGTTAGGTTAGGTTAGGTTAGGTTGAATTGTCAAGATGAATTGTCGCCGGATGAATTGTCGGCGGGATGAACTGTCGGCAGGATGAACTGTCGGCCGGATGATCTGTCGCAGGACGAACTGTCGCCGGATGAATTGTCGTAGTATGAACTGTCATGGAACCATATTTTTAACTCAAATTGTGGGTAGATATTTGATAAAAGATTAGATAAAGGGAAATTAACTGAAAAAATATATCTATGGCGTAATAATTATTACTGGATGATTCCTGACCGTATTAAACATGTTTCAGTTTGAAATAACGGAGGTTTGTACAAATTGCTACAGGATGTACTTGACTTACTTTATCCAGTGATACCGGACATTATTTAGTATAGAAAATGTGAATAAAATGTTGGTCTCCGTTGACTTTTTTGATATTTTTTTCTCCAAAACTAAACAAACAAAAACTTTCTTTCACGTATCATCACTGGTAACTCAGCCGAGTATCCATTAAACCACCCACCCCCAACCGTAACTGTCCAATATCTTAAAAAAGATGTTTTAAGTGGAAAAAAATGTCAACAGAGGCCAAAATGAATTAATGACCATTGGAGGTTATCCACCACTTACCCGTCCCGGTATAAGTAGCAGATGGTTACTCCTTATTGGTTGACTTTAATTTTTTTGAATAAATGAATCTACATTTAATTTTGAACGATATAGACCTCCACTGTCCCTGCATACGTTGTTAGTAAGCAATATGCAAGTGTTTAGCGGGAAATCAAGATATTATTAGTGTTATTATGACTATAGACAAGATTGGTGATAGTCCACGAGGAGGTAAGCGCTGGATGATTGTATCCAGCGTATCCTGCAGGCACCTGTAGGGAGGAAGACACAGTACATAAATAATAAAAGTATAGCGCTGGAAAACGGGTGGGATTCCCCTCCAATCGGTTGGCAGTCCCAGCAAGAATGCGCATGGCGTTCGATCTAGCCGTTAACTACACTCCGCTTCCGTGCCCCTTAGCCGGTTCCTCGGTGGTGCCTTAAAGAAAAGTAAATGGGAGATTGGGGGGAAACGCCCGACGACTCCAAGGAATTCGGCGTCGAGAAGTCGGAGGCAGGGCGAAGGAGAGCCGAGGTCGCCCGACCAAACCTCAAGCCTGTACATGTTGCTGGGAGTGGCCCAAATGATTTTAGAGGGTACCTTGCCGTCGTCGTCCGACTCTTGTCGATGCAAGGACAAGGTCTAGCGCACCCCCAAATGGGGAAAAATACATTACTTAACAAAAAGATTCTGTTCAGTTCAGCCTTCTGAACAAAGCAAAGTGGAGACTGTTGGACTGAAAAGAAAGAGAACAAAAAAGGACGAAACAAACATTATAATAAAATAGAAAATAAAGGTTAGATCAAAACAGAGATCCTTGGAATAGGAACCGGAAAACCAAGAATATAATACAACAAAAGGATATACTGGTATCGTAATAACACATCCCCGGGTATAAGTCAGTGTAATCTAAAATAAACGATGTAAAAAGAAATAAAAACAGCGAAAAGATAAGTTACACAGAGTTAGAGATAGAGATAAAGATAAAATCCGTGCAGTAAATAAAAAAGGGTAATCAGGATGCCCGTGGGTTCAATTTGAAAAGCCAAACAAAAATTGGTTGAATTAATGACTAGAATGAATGAAGTAGGGAATTATTGGTTAATGTAAGTACGTCCTGAAACATCCAGTGTATTACAAATCTTCAGTGATAATAAAAAGCCAAAAGACTATTAAAAAAAAACACTGTAAGTAATTTTATTTTTCCTACCTTTAAAAATGAAAACCATTTTATACTCCATAAAAATAAGTTTTTTTTTCTACAACTTTGAATATCTAGAATTTTTTTTGGGATATTATGCCGTGTTGCGCTACCTCCTTCTTTAGCCAACGTTTCGGACAGCGTTACAGTGTCCATCATCAGGGCAGATGTGTAATAGTTAGGGGTGATGTTTGTACTCATCTACTTAGGAGCGATACCGTGTCGCCAGCTCCACTCCTCTACGAGCTCCACTCCTCTACGAGCTGGCGCTACAATATACTTCAAGATGTTATTTGCGTTTAGCCTTGATGTAACCGTCAATTACCGTTAGCTCCGTCGTCTCTATTAATATTTATAGGATTTTTGTGAATTTCAATTGCCTCCGTAATCAGGCATGCTCTCTGAGTTTTGGGTCTTCCCAGGACCTCGGAGACAAATCCAAAGTACTGGCCGGTTTCGATTAAGTGCTCGGCGATTGCCGATTTGTCAGGGTGGCCAAGGTTTACAGGCACGAAAGTGTTCTTATATCCTTTTGGAGATCGTCCGCTCTGTCTGGCCTACATAAACCTTGTCACATCCAGAACAGCTAAGTTTGTACACTCCATCTATTTCCAGAGGAAACTTGGTCTTTGCAGACCTCAAAAAATCTCGTATTTTTGTCGTGGTTCCGAAGACAGTCTTGATGCTTTCTTTTTTCAATAGCCTGGCAATTCTGTCTGTCACATTGTGAACGTAAGGCAGGAAAGCGCAGCCCTTTGACTCTTGTTCAATTCTGTCTTCGTTTGGTGCAGATTTGGCTCTTATTCTAGCTCCACACTACTCGCGAAGTTGAACGAGGTTAGCCGAATACGATAGTGCGGAGAGGCACTTCGTCTTACTTCGTCCAACCTTGGCTCGCCTCGGGCGACCTCCATTTTTTGTCGGTTTTTGCGCCCGAGTCAAAGGAATCGAAGTTGCACGAAGTGCCTACACGAAGTTCCTCTCTACAATACTCGGACTTCAGTTCGCTTCAATACGTCGTCGCGAGCGCACGTCCGTGCTAGTAATTATTTTTTAGCAGTAAAAAATACAATAAATTAAAAAAACACAATCCTTTTGTACCAATTTATTTATTTATTCCCGGTAGTTCTCTTTTCATAGTTTAATTTACTAAACTAACCTAATTATTTTCCGGTGCATTGCAACTGCAATCATCCACCATCTTCTTTTCCTCCTTTTTTTATAAATATGCACACAGTTATTTATTTATTTATTAATTTGTTATAAGAATATTGTACATTGTTTAGTTTTTTGTGTTATTTCATCCGCCATGCTAGGGATGTCCCTGTGTTATGCGGGTGAAGTTTACAGATTGGAAATTATACATTTGTAATGGTTGATAAATTAAATTATATGATGTACAAATTAAATTGAATTGCAAAATTTTATAATAAATATAATTAATTATAATAATAGCATATTTATATTTTTAGCATATATTTTAGGAGCTAGGTATATGAAACGTCTTCGAGCTGACGTGGTATGCAGTGTAGGTAAATTATAATACGCGAGCGTGCACATTGCAACGGCAGCAGACTTGAACGTCCATGACGTGCGAGTCGTGACGGCACCACCGCGCGAATGAGTTTCTCGCGAAGTTGAACGAGTGTGTAGTGACGTACTTCGAACTTCGGTCAACCTTCCCGAATATTTCGTCGAGGAACTTCGCGAGCAGTGTGGAGCTAGGGTTATGATTTGCCTTGTCTGCCTTACTGGGTAACCGTTACGCTCCAGTGCATCGGTCAGTTTTGTAAGTTCTGCTCCGATTTTCGTTTCTTCACATATTCTGGTCGCTCGGGTCACCAATGTATGGATAAGTCCTCTCTTCTGCGCTGGGTGGTGATGGGAATCAGCATGTAGATACCGATTTGTATGAGTTAGTAGAAATTTGTTTTATTCAAAGAGTTGTGATTCATTTTTATTCGCCATTTATTATTATTATATATTTATTTAATTATGCAACGAAGGTAATGCTTTTTGAAAAAGTGGAAAAGGTAAGGTGTGCACCCAGTCCGTAGAATACAATTATCTGTTGTGTTGTGTTTTGTTGTGTACACCAAAATTGTGTGTGCGTTATAAACTTGTGTAAAACACGTCAATTATGATGCTAGAATAAACCCCCTTGCAGTGTTGCCAGATGCATGGTTTTTACCATGTTTGCTTGGTTTTTAGGGTCCATAGTTTTATTGAAAAAAACTTGTCGAACATTACATGGCTTTTTACTTGTCGTCAAAAATGTGTAGATAATTTTGGATGAAAAACGATTTTTCAACATGGGTCGCGATGGGGGAAATCCCTAATTCAGGATTGTAGTTTTTGAACATCAGTACGGATTCATAATGTCTCTCTTTATCTAATTATTATCTTTATCGATAAATAATGAGAACACATAAATAAAAAGAAATGAATATTATGTCATGTAACTTAAGTAGGTACCTTCATTAACTACTGTAAAATGTTGAAACATAAATTATAGAAGTTGATGTGCGATGTGTGGATGCGGATGTCAAAGGACCTTGTATGTGTTTTTAGATGTATGATAGACCACTGCACAAGTAAAAATGAATGCACATAAAGTAATAGGAACGAAGGGACTTTCTGCGGAACATTTTTTTTTTTTTTTAAGTTTCTTTATTCTTTGAATTGTTCGTTACATGAATTGGGGATTTTTCGACCACCATACTAGGCACATGCCTGTGTTGTGGTGGTCGATTGTGGCACTTCTCTTCTCACTTGGGTGGGTTTTGTTCATACACTTGTATAATTATTAATCGCGGTATTTACTGTGATATGCGGGATTAAGTTAGATAATGCGGGGAGCGGAAAATTATATGTTTACACGGCGAGTTTCGATTGACGACACTGATTGTTTACACGGCGAGTTTCGATTGACGACACTGATTGTTTACACGGCGAGTTTCGATTGACGACACTGATTGTTTACACGGCGAGTTTCGATTGACGACACTGATTGTTATGGTAACGTTAACAGTTACATAGGGATGGGATAGGATGAGAACAAGGAACACGATAGGGATGGATAGGAAGGAATATATGACAATCAAACTACAAGCACAGAGTCTATGATATATGTAAACGTATCTAGGTAAGTGTAGCTATGAATTGTGTAAACGCCCAAACAGAAGTTGTTCCAATATTGCTGATAGAGAATTTCTCCTCCCTCGTCTTAGGAATCGGAATAAACTTCGTTTTTGTATTTTATGGTTATGTATGTAGATTATACATTGTTATTTTATTTTAAGTCGAGTTCTACAGTTTTTTTTTGTACATTGTTTTTTTTTCAATAACATAATTTTTCTTGTATTTTTTTTTTCAAAGGAAAGTTATTGTCTTTAATAAAGCTTCATAGATAATTTACTTGGATACCATTGTTTTCATACATACATTCTCAATAAAAATCTTACGAAAAACACGTTTTTTTTTAAACTTCTGCATGATAAAGCGTGTTTTTTTTTCCACTGAAAAATGTTTTTTTAAATTATTTTAGTATATGGCACCAACGTTCTAAATTTACCACACATTAGGAGTTTTCTTCACCCTGCAAAAACATTACTAGCATTTGATAAGTTTTAAGATTTTCACGGCCAAAAGCATTTTCGTTATTTGTTTTTGGGGTGTTATGCGGATCTGCCCTGATGATGGACACTGCAGCGATGTCCGAAACGTTAGCTAAAGAAGGAGGTAGCGCAACACGGCATAACACCCCAAAAACAAATAACGAAAATTACTAGCATTTGATTCTGCAGGGATTGTAGGTACTGTTTTTACATTAGCTCCACGCAAGAGGCTCTGAGGAAAATAATTTCCCTTTGGGGATGCTGTAAGGAGGGTCTTTTTGGGAAAGGAAGGAGAGGAAGTTCTGGGAAGAAAAAGGGTATTAGGGGTGAGTAGGAATCTGGGAAACAGTGTGTCCAGGAGTGACGGACTTATAAATCCATCCCTCCCACTGCGGTGCAAGGCGATGTTCCAGGAGAGTACGGCTGGAGAAAACGAAGGGACTCCTTCAACCAGTATCTCCCGATCTGGCCTGCCACGCAGCTGGTGGGCAGACGTATCCGCCGCCCAGACCCGGACAAACCTCACCCCATGAACCCGGGCACCCTTGCGAAATCACCAAACGTAGCAGGGGTAGGAGGGGCAGAGATGTCGGTTATCCAATACAGTTGGTTCCCGGGGCGGCGGTTCCCATGCCCGCCTCCCAAATTGTTCCAACTGTAGGTACCTACCTACCGAATGTTACTTTGATGTTTTGACGAAATCTAATTCATTCTAACCTTCTGACTGAACTCTGCTTGTCAAATAAAAATAATAATGTTGAATTTTATAAAATTTGGTGCCCATCTATTTATTTTTCGATAATGTATGTAAAGGTATTTAATCTTGATATGTAGCAAACACTTTGTGGGAATACATAATTATAATAAACACAATTAAATAACTTTGTTTCAATTCCACTTTATTATTTTTTTTTCCACTTTATTATTTTTCTGTTCGGCTTTTTACATCGGTAAAACGGCTAGAAACATTCAAACAAGAGTGGTCGAACACTTGAGATGTCTGAACAGTGTAGGTTTTTCAGAATTCGCCTCCCACCTAATAGATAAAAATCACTCATTTAATAAAGCTTCCGGGATAGATGTATTGCATAGAAATGGGATAGGTCTACGCCTTAATAATCTTGAAGCCCTTGAAATAAAAAAGTCATTAAAAATAAATAAAACCAATTTACTTAATAAACAATTAGATTTGTCTAACACCCCGATTTTTTAAATATTTCCATTACCCCCACCCACGTTCACCCCTCCCTCTTAGACACCTCCCTCATCGCCCCCACCTAAGTTGATATTCTGTCTCCCTCTTCTAATTTTACTTATAAATACCATGTTTTTCCGTATTATGTTCAATATATTTTTATTCACCCCTGAGGAAGGTTCAGTACGAACCGAAACCGGTTGGATTAAAAAAAATAATAAAGTGGAATTGAAACAAAGTTATTTAATTGTGTTTATTATAAAGGTATTTAACTATTTAAAGTTTTTTTAGGTCAGCCCTAGTACCCCTATATCACACACCACTTCCCCGGTGTACCGGGAAAGGGCGGAAACGGTGCAATCGTAAACTAAAATAAGGCCAGTCATATATAACATAGATTTTTATTATTTTTCGTATTCCGGTCCACTGACAGGCAAATTATCCAGAAACTCTGCCCAAACATATTTGGCATATGAGGTTGAAAATTATTCATAATCACATTAAAAAAATATACAATTTAAATAAGTATTTTGGAATTATATCATTCGATGCTTAGGTTTTTAAATATATGATTTAAAAACACAAGAGCTCTTCTTTCGCTATATATACATAAATGTACTTAGATGCAACTCTCTTCATTATGTAAACCCAGTTTAAGCATTGCAATTTACTAATACTGTATTATAATCCTCTTACAAAGCATTTTGTTGTGTTTTGTTAACGATATGCTACTACTAATTACCGGTCAGTGGCTGAGTGGGCATCGCGTTTGGGTCCCATCCGGGCTTCGCGTGTTCGATTCCTCGGCTGGCTAGGTCCTGCATCACGACACAAGCTATGCTTTCCGCTTACTGTGGTGGTGTATGAGATTTTCAAACATTATTGGGTTATTCGTAACCAGAGAAAGTTTGTATTTCTTTAAAAAAATATAAATATATGTTTTTGAAGTGAAAACTTCTTTCGGACCGTTGTGATTTGAAACTCGATGAAACTAAGAATAGCGACACTAAAAAGAGACACACACATATACATCTATAGGATTTAGTCTACAAGAGAATGACATAGTATAATCGTTCTCCTCTTTGTGCGGCGCTTCGTAGTCTCCCCAATCTTGTCTTCTTCAGTTTTCTGAAGGTTTCACTTCTATCGCGTGTGAATTGCACACTCCGTTTTTGAAGTAAAACTTCTTTACGCACGCTTGACTTGGGGAGTAAGCTGGTGAAGCGTGACGAGAGCGTTACGAAAAGTGTAATCGGGCGAGGCGAACGGTTGGGCCTTTATGCACGCTTGACTTGGGGAGTAAGCTGGTGAATGCGTGACGAGAGCGTTATGAAAAGCGTGATCGGGCGAGGCAAACGGTCGGGCGAGGCGAACGGAAGTTGAGAGGGAGATATAAGTTAGAGAAGTTTTACTTCAGTCGTGAGGTCAAAAGCACACTCGTTTTTGAACTAAAACTTCTTAACGCACGCTTTTTTTTATTTTTATTATTATTAAGTTAAAAGAAACATAATATTTCGCTTTCTTAACTTAAATACAGAGCATATATAGTACAGTAGTAAGAAGTAATATTTTTAATTTTGTTTCAACATTTTGAGTTTAAATAGTTTTTTTTTAATGGTTTTTATGTTATTTTCCGTTTTTAGGCTATCTGGAAGGAGATTATATATATGAACTCCCTCGTGACCAATACTTCTCTTGACAGTATTTGTGTACAATTTATTGTGTTGTCTAGTATAATGTTCTTGTACTTGTGATGTTTTTATAAATGTTGTGTTTGTGTGTATAAGTCCATTTTGTATTTTGTAGATTAAAAGACATATGTTATATTCGTACAATGTTCTTATTTTCAAAAGGTTCATTTCCTGGTATAGTTTTTTTGTGGGAGTGTCTGGGTTATAGTTGAAGAGTTTTTTTAATAACTTTGTTCTGTATTATTTGTAAGTCGTTTAAGTACGTAATGTATGTGTTTCCCCATATTTCTGTAAAATAATTTAGGTGGGACTGGATTAAGCCAAAGTATAAGCCCCTCTTTACCTCTGTTGGTAGAAGATGAGCAATTCTACCAAATACACCAATTAATGGGATGATTTTTGTTTTTAGTTTTTCTACGTGTTGTTTAAATGTTAAATGTTTATCAATATATAAGCCCAGGTATTTTTCGCTATCTAGGATATGTAGGTTTCTTTCTTCTATTTGTAATGGTTTATGCGATGGTATTATTCTTTTAGGTGAGCTTAAGATCATGTAACCGGTTTTATTAATATTTATTTTTAATATATTTTTTATTAGCCAATCGTTTAGTACATTAAGATCCGTTTGAGATTGTTTTAATAGACTTTCTAAGTTTTTGCCGAAGTAAAAAATTGCCGTGTCATCTGCGTATAAGAAAATTTGTAGTGTAGTTTTAGCTGACAGATGTCATTTATGTATATTTGGAATAAAAGTGGCCCCAGTATTGATCCTTGTGGAACTCCGTAGTTTATACTCTCGAGTTGACTGTTTTTATCTCCTATGTTAACACATTGTTTTCTGTTGGACAGATAGGATTTTATTAGTTTGATAGCTGGACCGGTTACACCTGTTTTTTCTATTTTTTTAATCAGTATTTCATGACTTACGGTGTCAAAGGCTTTTTGAAGGTCTACGAGAATTGCTATGACATAGTTTTTATTATCTATGCTAGTTCTAAGTTTATTTATAAGATCATTAGTTCCAGAGAAAGTATTAGATTTTTTTCTGAAACCGTATTGTTTGACATATAGAAATGATTTTTTTTTTCAGAAAGTTGTCTAGCCTATCGTATATTACTCTTTCATATATTTTTGATAGAATCGGTAGGACAGAAATGGGCCTATAGTTAGACGTTTGAGTTTTCAAGCTCCCTTTATATACTGGAATAACCCTTGCAATTTTACAACTGTCCGGAAATTGACCTTCTTTCAGGCTCAGGTTAATCAGTTGAGTTAATGTAGGAGTTAGTAGTGGGGCAATTTTTTTGCTGTTGTACATTTTAGTTGATCATGTCCAGCACTCGCGTTTGATTTTAGGGATTTTATAATAGCTAATAGTTCGGGTTCAGTTGTGGGATGCAAGTATATTGATTCCGCACTTTCATTCTTTAATGTAATTTTATCATCCAGTTTATGGGTGTATTTGTTGATTATATTATCAGCCAAAGAAGCGCCAATATTACAAAAGTGGTTATTAAAGTATTCGCATATCTTGATGTCTTCTGTGATGATTTCATTACCGTTCTTTAATTTTGTACATGGTTTACTTTGCGTGTTTGTTTGGTTCTTGATGATGCTGTTTATTACGTTCCAAGTCTTTTTGGTATTATTTCCACATTTTTTAAATAGGCTGCTGTAATATTGTTTTTTTAAGTTTCGTTTTTTTATAGTTATGTCGTTACGTATTTTAGTAAATTCTGCTTTTAGTAATAGGTTACAGGGTTGTTTTTAATTTTTAGGTGCAGTTTATTTCTTTTTTTAATCATTTTTAATAAGTCCTTTGTTATCCAATCAGGAAGACAGGTTTTATTTGTTTTTATTGTTATTGAACTGTTGCAATTAATTTTGTTTATCAGATAGTTTACAAAGTTATTGTAGTTCAGTTCCGAGTCCTCATTATTGTTTATAGAAAATGGGTTTTGTCGGATATCCTCCTCTAGTTTATCATAATCAATTTTTGAATATTTGTAAGAGGATTTTCGCGAGTTTTTTTTAGTGTACGTATGAAGTATGTCAAGAATCAGTAGGTTGTGATCAGATATTGAGGTGTCACAGTTTGTTAAAGTATACGAAATGTTTACGTCTGAGATGATGTGATCAATAATGGTGTTGGTGTTTTCTGTAATACGTGTTGCATGTAATTTGTTTATTTTGTTCATTATAGTGAAATCGTTTGATTTGATGATTTCTGTGTATTTAGAAGTATGTGTGTTTTTGGAATCAACTAAGTTGATATTGAAATCCCCCAGTATTATGGACCTTTTGTGAGTTTTCAGTTGTATGTTTAACTTATCTAAAAAATCTTGAAAATTTGTGTTGGGTTTTTTTATATATCACTCCGATGTTTAAGCTAAGTTTGTTTAAGTGTATCCAAAGGAAGTTGTTATCTGGATCTACTATATTATCGATTAAGTTATATTCTAAGTTTTCTTGAATAAATATGAATACTCCACCACCGATGCCCTCAGGTCGGCATGATGCTTCGTGTTTATAGCCTTCAATATTGATGAATGGTATATCCGTTTCTTTAAGCCAAGTTTCTGACATAAGTATGATGTTGATCTTGTAGTCAATTGATTTTAATAAGCACAGGATCTCGTCGACTTTTCCTTTCAGGCTTCTAATATTTAGGTACAGGAATGAAATTGAAGATTGATTTTTTTTTGTCCCCAACTGTTTGTAGAGAGTTACGTCATCTACCCGTTTATGTTGTTTTTTTTTTTTTTATTTTAATATGACTGGTGTGTTGTTCTTCTTTATTGTTATAAGATAAAATTTCGTCCGTTAAATTGGTCATTTTTCCGGCAACATCGGGATCCAGTTTTTTGGAGTTTGCGTATAAGTAGTATTGTAAGTAGATTTCGGTTCATAAGTATTTATTTCCTGCTCGATATTGTAGCACCTTTTCCGGTGGTTAAGCTTAATTATATCAATTATGTTTGTTCTTACCACACTCATCGACTTCGATATATCGTATTCATTCATTTGGTCGTAGAAAATTGGCCCGATGAATCGAGAATGTTTTTTGAATACAGAAGTGTGAGATCTTATTTCACGGTTGAGTTTTGATACATTCAGGTAATTATTTTTAAGTACCGAGTGCACAATAACATTGGTATTTTGAAGATTATTAATAATGGAGTATAAGTGACTGATTATATTTTGTGGCGATTTTTCATTTGTCCCAGTAAAAATAATTACAAAATCTTCTTTTGTAAGGATTTCACACGACTGTAAGATAGTTTTACTTAATTTATCTACAGTGGCACCGGAATAAATATGACTTTGGCATTCTATTTTCTTTAAGTTTTTCTCAATACTTCGTCTCATTTGCCTTCCACCCTCATCTCCAAAAATGAGTACTTTGGATTTTTTTCCTTGCGTCGGTATTGCGAAATCCACTGATTGATGCAATATTTTTATGTTTTTTTCCACCATGGGAAGCTGATTTGTTTCGCATCTAAGGGTCAGGAGCGGTTGATTACTGTTTGATAGTGTAATGTTTGTTAAAGAATTCTCCACTTTTTTGTTACATGCTTTATTTCAATTATGTTTTTATCTATGTTTGTAATTTGAATTTTAATTTCTTGTTGAAAATTTTCGAATAATGAATATATCTTTTGAGACATCTCCTGGAAACTTTTGAAGTTATTATTTAATTGATTAATTATTGAATTCAGTTTATCATTATCGCCTGGTGGTTCATTCTGTTGTAGGGCTTCGTTCACAGATGTCTCTGTTAGTTCCTTTTCATTATGTTGTGGAGTTTTGTTCAAAGATGTCTCTATAATTGTTTGTTGAGAAGTTTTGTTAGTTTCTTTGCAAGATGGGCACTTGAAACTTTGTTTATAGTTTTTATTCATCTTGCGAAAATTGATTTCGGTTATATGACAACATATGAAATGAAAATTATGCTTACATGTCATGCAGGATAAATTTTCGTTGTCATATATTTGGGTCTTGTACGATTTGCATTCCATCACTGTAGATGATTTTCACAGTATTTATGAATAGTTATTTATGTAAATATGTTAATAAGTGATGGCAAAGGATGAGATGGTTTGATTCCTTTTCATAGTACAAGGCACAAGGTTTCTAGTGTTTATTTGTTTAGAGCAAAAACAATAGTACCGTTTGACGTTTGACATACGTTTTTCAAGTTCACCTTCTTTCACTTTCTCTAGCGATGATTTAGACACCGTTGACGCACGTATTTAAGTTCACAAAACTAAAAACGATATATTGTATTACTCTACCAAATTTGTTTAATCTCGGAAGCTTGACTTGGGGAGTAAGCTGGTGAATGCGTGACGAGAGCGTTACCCGAACGGAAGTTGAGAGGGAGATATAAGTTAGTGAAGTTTTACTTCAGTCGTGTGGTCTAAAGCACACTCGTTTATTTTTAAATATATATTTGAGAGTTATTTTTATTCATTTGTAAAATTGTTAACCTCGATAAAGGCTTATCGATACGGTAAAAGTAAATTTTAATATGTGAAGGAACAAACGAATGCCGGTCTGTTATTTAAGGTGATTTGTTTAGTTTATGAAAATAGTATGTTAAGGAAACGGTTAAAAGGAAAATGTTATTTAACAAACTCCCACTTAGTGTCAAACAAATTAAAACAAAAAATAGCTACATTAAGGACATTAAATGTTGGCTGAAGGAACTATCGGAAAATGAACTTACTACTATACTCTTAAAACATCGTCATAGAAGTTTCTTAAAAAAACCTTATCCAAAAAAATGAAATTAAATATAAAAAAAAAAATAAAAAAAAATTCAATTTGGGAGGCGAGAATGGGTACCGCCACTCCGGGAACCTTTATTGGATAACCAACACCTCTGCCATAAGTCACCCCAAGTGGTTCGCTACGTTTGATGATTTAGCAGGGGTGCCCGTGTTCATGGGGTGAGGTTTGTCTAGGTCTTGGAGGCGGATGACCAGGACATACTGAACCCCAGATTTCTACCCACCCCTTAAACCCTTTTACTTCCCAGAACTATCCTCTCCTTCCTTTCCTTAAAAAAAACCCTCCACACAGCATCCTCAAAGATGACATAGGCCCTAAGGGAAATTATTTTCCTCAGGGCCTCCTGTGTGGAGCTCATGTAAAAAAAAATACATAGAAGTCGCTGAAAACTTATCCAAAGCATAGTCCCCCTCAACACAGGATCAACTAGTGAGGAGAACTACGAATATATTTTCTATTTTATATATATACCTAACATGTTTCATATAAAAATGTAATTAGTAGTTAATATATAGTTACTAAATAAAATTTAAAAAAGGTTAATTCTAACGCTACCGATATAATGTTATGCTAACTGTGAACGAACAGATGATCGAGTTTCTCGCTAAGGCCTCGGCGTGAAGGAGATCAATACTGCCACACCCACCGAGCAGCTACCATTGAAATACCTGTACAACATGGTGATAAAAATACAGTAATGTGAATGGTAATTGGGCTATATTAACTTATCTGCCTACAATCAGCTGAACAATATCGATTATTTAATTATCTAAATAGAAGATTCCTAAACCTTTACCAGAATTGTTCATTACATCGGCATTTAGAGAGAAAACAAACACGAAGAGACTGTTCGGGAAGAAATTGGAAATATAAAGGTTCCTAAGGGCCGAGGTTACCAAATAGGGTCGCCTGGAGGCTGTGTGTCGCAGCGAAAATGCCCTTCTTGTTGGGAAAAGGGGATGAAATGATGATAATGATGGTTGTATGTTATTTCCGCCCTAATTATTTCCCTTTTTATTGTTTGGCACGCTTGTTCCGAAATAGAATTAATGTCTCTTTTCAAGGCTGTAACAATTTAATACTGCCTGAGAGAGAATTACAAGGACTGGTGGGGTCATAGTATTTTAACGAGAAAGGAATGATTGTATTCGAGTAAAAACCTTGCAAGCTAAAACACACGCGGTAGAAATGAAACCTTCAGAAAACCATACCAACGGAGCAGCGCACAAAGATGAGACCGATTATTCTATTTCTTTCTTTCGCAGGCTTACTCCTGTAGATGTATGTGTTTGTATCTTTTTAGTGTCGCTTTTTCGTTTCATCGAGTGAATCAAAAACGGTGCTAAAGAAGTTTTCAATTAAAAAACAGTGTTTTAATTGCAACCCTGCTAAGTCACTAAACTTACCACTTGGGATGACCTATGGCAGACGTTTTGGTTAGCCAATAAATGGTTGCCGGAGCGGCGGTACCCATAGCCCCTCTGAAATATCGGAAATAGGAGAGAATATTAGTAAAAAAGTCTATATTTTTTAATAAAATTTACAAATAAACCAAAAAATTTACCATCGCAAGTCATCGTCAATTATACAACTTATCTTTACTTCCCGACATTTTAAAAGTTTATTTTTTTTAATCTTCTTGTATAACAGTTGTAAAATACTGACAAAATAATATGACGTTATGTCTTATTTATTTAACTATTTAATAATGGATATTTTTCCTCTCCAATCACAATTAAAATTCACGATTCGTTGAGAGCTAACTTAGAAATATAAACATTTAATTAGAGTTAAGATTTTGTTTCATATTATTCGAAAAATAATAGTATCTAATATATTCTATTCTTCATAATATTCAAACTGAATACCTACGTGAAGCTTATTTCCTATCGATAATCCCCAGGGATTTACGTGGAACTGACACGTGGAAGGACTCAACCATTACAAACGGACACCAAAAGGCTACCCGTTCTAAAGGTCAAGAGGCACTGGAAAGTTTAAATAACACATAATGGCCAAAACATGTTCGATGAAGGGTATTTATCGGATGAAGGAATCGAATAACCACTTCAAATCTTATATTCGTAAGATATCTTTCTTGAAAGATGTTTACGTGATGCAAAACACTTACAAAATTGTTTAATTTGGTTCATTTCACAAACAAAATGCTTTTCAAAAATTCATTAGATATTAGTTGATATGGAAAATATACTAAACTCCCCAAGAACGCATAAATTGTGACATTAATTTATGTAATAATGTTCCATTATTTATCAATAGGCCACTTGCACCACATTTTTTTATTTTTTTCCGGTTTGGGCAAATATTCTAAGACATCCTGTATTTTTTTAAATCGTTTTTTTGAAACCCTGGCGATTTTTTGAAAATTTCAATCCGAAAAATCAGACCATTTTTTATAAACCGGAAAGACGGGACATAATTTTATGGGTGCGAAAAAACGATAATTGCATAGCCGAAAATCATTAAAAAAAAAGAACTCCACAAGAAAGGGCACAGGATAATAACGAGGCATACCAAAAATATTACATATCATAAATATTTTTCCTTGATCCGTCTTATTGATCATAAATAATTATAATGTTCAACGTCTATATTACTAAATCAAATGTAATATACGAGTACTTGTACTTGTAAATTACAATAATAATAAGAATATCATAAAATTTGATTTTGTTAAAATCAGCACTATTACCATTATACCTCTAAAACACGTAGACAGCAATAAAATGTACGGGATTCTCTTCATAACATCTGTCAAAAAGTCAAACCAAATGATAAGTTCGCAGAGAACAAACAATAAATTTAGTGAACGTTAAATGTCAAATTCAAAAATTCGCCTGAAATCAAAGTGTTGCCATATAAAAAAAAAAATAGTGTGGAATTTTACAAAATTAATAGGAACATTTTCGGAGACGGGACATTTTCATGTAGTGACGTCACGGGCCCAAATAATGGATTTATTTATTTAAAAATAAAAGAAACTGTACATTTCTAAAAAAAATTACTAACATTTTCGTAATCTTAGTAAAAAAATCTATCCACTCGATTTTTTCCAAGTCGTCATGAAACCCATGCAAGTGGGCTATTGTTTTTTTTTTGCTTTCAGGCAAATGTGTTCTGATGTCTTTTTAAAATCATTAATTCCCTAATTGATAGCCCTGCGTTATGACAATTGATTTAATTTCGTGTTACTAATAGAGTCAAACAAACTAAAAATATCTTTCACTATTGCAATATTGTCAATACCAATTCGTTTATGAACTTCCTTATACCATGCCAACATAGCTTAGAAAACCAATATGCAGAAATAGCAGAATTTTTTAATAGCACCGAAAGAACTTACACAAAAGCTTTTCATATATTTTTTGGAAACAGTTAACAATAGCTTACATTTTGTTGTCTGATTGTAAATTTTAATTTATTTAAATCATGTTAGTCCGTTTACACTGTCCAATTGTTTTGTAATCCATTAAAAAAAATTGTGTATAAAGGAATTTGCACCATAAATAAATATTATAGGTACAAAATTATTTTATATAGTATTTTACTGCTTGGCTTTCTTTTCTTTACTTATGGATTTCTTGAAAGGAAGGGGAAAAGCCATGTTAAAAAAAATCCTTCATGGGGAACATTTACGTTTCCCTTGCACGATAGGCAACTTGCTTCACATTTAAAAAACAAAAATTCCGTCCTAGGCAAATATTCTAAGACATTCTGTATTTTTTTTAATCGTATTTTTGAAACCCTGGCGATTTTTTGAAAATTTTAATCCGAAAAATCAGACCATTTTTTATAAACCGGAAAGACGGGACATAATTTTATGGGTGCGAAAAAACGAAAATTACTTAGGCGAAAATCATTTAAAAAAAAGAACGTTTCCACACGAATGGCACAGAAGCATTTAATATTTTATATAAATATTTCATCTCATAAATATTTTTTTCCTTGCTCCATCTTATTGATCATGAATCATTATCACGTTCAACTTCTAAATTACTAAACCCAATGTAATATAATATTATAAAATTTGATTTTGTTAAAATCAGCACCATTATCATTATACCTCTAAAACACGTACAGACAGCATACGTACGGGGTTCTCTTCGTAACATCTCTCAAAAAGTCAAACTAAATGATAAGTTCGCAAAGAACAAACAATAAATCTAGTGAAGGTTTAAATGTCAAATTCAAAAATTCGCATGAAATAAAAGTGTTGCCATATAAAAAAAAAATCAGTGTGGAATTTTACTAAATTAATAGGAACATTTTCATGTAGTGACGTCACAGGCCACATTTCTAAAAAAATTTACTAACCTTTTCGTAATTTTAGTAAAAAAATATAACCACACGATTTTTTCCAAGTCGTTATGAATCCAAGTGGCATATTAATCGATTGAATAAATTAAATTTTATCTTGCTTAAAATATTTACAACTTTCTATAAAGTCTATTTTATTTTAACTGGGTTTGTACATTATTGATATTACCATATAATAGTGTAACAGACATATCAGCGTCTTCACAAGACTGTAAAAAAGTACCGGGTTTTTGAGATACTCAAGATGATAAAATGGAGTAAATAATAAAAACTGACCTCCCAGCACCTCCCAGCACCCAGTGCCTGATGCGTGAAGGACACTGGGTGTGCCTTTTGTGCCTGGCGCCTAGCGGTTTGCCTAGAGTAGGGCCGGCTTGTCTGGAGGAGGTAGGAACCAGGACTGAAGACAGGCAGAAGTCGGCGGGAGGCAGCTGGTCGATGAAAAAACTTTGAAGAAATAAATAAGACGAGTTTATTGAGTAGAGATGAACTGATTTATTTCTGAAAATTTCGCTCCTTATATACCCAAATTTGGTACAAAATTTGGTCACGTGGTACAAATTTGGGGTGGGAGGGAGAACTGGTCGCTTAAAATTGAAAATTAAAAATAATTCTACACAGTACATTTGTTATATACAGGTAAATGTCTTAAGTCTAACATGTTTGTACAGCTATGTTTTATCCGCAGATTTTTGTTCTGGTGAATTTGTATTGATTTTAAGGTAAGTTTATAATTTTGTGATAGGTATTTGCCGTTTGGCTAGTTGTGGAAAGTTAAAATGAGAATCTAGTATTTTTCCCAGGTCCCCCGTAAGACTAGCTACTGAAACCTGTTTGTTTCATTGTCTTACGAGGTCCCTGGATTTTTAAAATGGGAAAAAACGGATTCTTGCAAGGAATTTTTCTAAGTGTTTTTACTGGGCAAAAAATGCCCTAGCATTGTGAGTTTAAGGGTCAGAGACTGAAACTCTCTTTCTCTGGGTGCCCTGCAGGACTCTGGAATGAAATATGTTTGTTTCATTGTCCTGCGGGGTGTGTACGTTAAATTAATCAAAAATATACATTTTAAGGTTGCCCTCCTGGGGGCGAAGCAGACTCCTTTTGCCTGGAGCAGGCTCTTGTTGTCCCTGTTTCGGGTGGCAAAGGAGTGACTGCTGGGGGAGCAAAATGAGTCTTCTTGCCTGGCGGCGAAGGAGGAAAAGGAGTAGACTCCGGTTTGCTTTTCCCTGGAAATGCAGTATGCTTTTCCCTGGCGGCGAAGCAGACTCCCTTTCCCTGGAGCAAAGTGTTTAAAATAAATAACAATTTTTGTAAGTGATAATAGTTTAAAATGTCTCCCGGTGGCAACCCGACCACGCAAGCATTTATTTGTTGCACCGGGGCATTGTACATAATAAAAGGGTAATAAAAATGATTAATTTTACATAAAATATTTCGGCGAAAGATCGTCGCTGGCGGCACTGACTTTTGCTGAAAAATAAAACGAGGGTACGTAACACGTCGTTTACAAATAGTCTGCATGTAAAAGAAATCTGATTAGAATAAGTAAAGCAATTACCTACTCCTTACTCGAATTCAAAGAAAAATGCTTTATGACAAAATTCTCACTGATGTTAAAATCATGGCTATTAGGGAGTAACCTTATGTATTAAGATTATATTTTGCTCTTTCTTACCATGCATTAAATTGAAATTTTGTGATTAATTACTAATATATTGCTGTTATTATGTTACTGATGTGTTGCATTCTCAACTGTTTCGTGATATTTAAAAAAAATATATTTTCCTATTCCACTGTTTTTCGCCATAAAAATGCTGATTCAGAATTATTTTCAACTTTTACATATCACAATAATGGTACGTATGTTATACAATGATATTACAAATGTGTATGTTGTTGCTACGCTAATGCGTTCATGATTATTTCATTTGTTGTTGTAACTAATCTGTGGAACTAATCTCCTGCTGACAAGCTACTTGTAGCGCTACTGCTTAACGGGTAATAAACTCCAATTGTATAATTGTATGCAATTTTTATACAATAATAAAAAAAATATATAAAAATAATATGCCAAAGTAACAAAAATAATTGAGACTCCTGCTTTGTTTATATTTTAGGTGCCCATATTGTTCTAACCGCAAGAAAACGATAAGCAAGTTTCACCGACCTGAAAAACATAGCAGATACCAACACCCACTGAATAATGGCGAGAGGGACAGAAAGTACTCCATTGGAGTCAGGACCCTCGTAACCTGTCACATCTGTCACTATTAGCCATGTTTTGCTGAAGAGGATATAACAGATTAGGGGAGACCTTGTTCCAGCGAGCTGTTGATCTGGGCCGTATGAAAATTGGACTGAGTCACACATAGGAATGAAGGATTATATAATTATAATTGATCTATAATGTTATGTCTGAGCAGCGTAAATCAAAGATAAGTTCGTTTTTATGAGTTATGTATGAAGCCTTCTTAGGTTTTTAAGTACGTATGTATGCAGATATAGAAAGAAAGCTGGTCTTCGACAACATTAGGCCAGCCAAGTATTGTGACTGTTTAAATTGCAAATTTGAATAGGAGCTGTTAAAGTAGCTGCGTTATTTAGTTGTCTTTAAAATATATATATATTCAGTGAGTATGAGTCATTGCAGAATGATTTATTACTACTTTCCTCTCTCTTAAAAAATATAAATTATTTTAAAATTAAAAGTAAATTTAATAAATACTATTTTTATTTTTGTACGACCGTGACTTCTTCAGGGCAGTATAAGATATTTAGATCTAAAATCTACAAGTAACATGTGTTATAAATAATATACTATGCTTTCAAAGTAGTTTGCAAAATACGGTCTAAGCTCCGGTGGTGGAGTTTGGGGTAGGTGGAGGATCGGGAAGATAATGCTGTCATCGCCTTAGTTTTTAATTGTCCAAACGACCATTTTAGTTTTTGTTCAATCTCCACTTTAAAATTTAAAATTAAGCATAAAAATTAATAGTTAATCGCTTAACTAAGAATTATTTAAACTAATGAGACCTTTACCTTTACGGAAATAGCTGTAGGTATCTTAAACACCTATCATAATGTTTCATTGAAATAATGAAAGAAAATCCTCTCCTGTAAAATTTTCTAATGGTCGTTTGGAAAATTAAGAAATAAGGCGACGCTTTTGCAATAGGGAAAAATCTAAAAGTATCAGACTTTAATTTAGCTTTATTTGTTGTTGAAGACTTTGCGATTAATGTTTTATCTTCAGGAAATGCCGTGCCGTTTGCAATTTTTTTTTATTTTTTTATTATAGCGACTATATAAATTTTTTTACATACAAAATGTAATGTGAAATTAAGTATAAAATATTGTATTTCTTAGTCCTCCTCACTAGGGGGTCCTGTGCCGAGGCGGACTAAAGTTATTTAAATATAGTTCATTTGTCTTCTATGTCGTTTTTAGCGTCTTAGCTAGGATTTTCTCATTGACCTCTTTAAGCCATATTTTATTCTTGATTTGTATTCAATTGGATTTTTTATTAGTTTTATGTCTTGGGGAAGGATGTTATGGAGTTTTGTTGCAAAGTATGTATAGCTTTATTTATGTTTATGTATATGTATGCTTTGTTTCTTTCCGTAATTATGTTTATGTATTTATTTATTTATTTATTTATTGCTTCTTCACAATTTACATACATATATTTTTAGCATGTAATTATTAACCCCACTAGGGTTCGCCTGTATCGGGGTTAATAATTTCACAATTTAATAAAAATAACACACGCAAATATCGGTCATGCAAAACAGTTAAGTAAAAGCAAAATAATAAAATTTAAAAATAAAATGATAAACAGAGAAAATAATAAGTGATAAAAATATGAATTAATAACAATTAATAACTTTTAATAATTGTATGCTTTGTTTCTTTCCCTAATTCGTGGCTCGGCTCGCAGTAACACCTGTTTATAAGCAGCATAAGAACACCATTACAGTCTCAATGAGTTTCTGTTCAATTATGTCACATTTCTGTGATATTGCGTAGGTACCCGAACCTTGCGAACATTAAAATATTTTTCATGTTCGATGCATTAATCCTAGATCAGACATATTGATGAATGTGATTTGTTTTGAAAGGCACGGCAAAAAGAGTTATTCAGACGACATTTTATGACATGACACACCCTTTAGGGGTGAGAATAATTTACGACGTTCGTAATTTCCCAATTGGAAAGAGAGTCCAAGTATTTGATATATTTTTGTTAATCCCGCGCCGTTTACAAGTTCTGTAACAAAAGTAACGAAAAATAATGCAATAGATAATAATTTTGTTTGCACCATGACAAACTGGAGACCATGATTACTGAAAGCTTTCTTCCAAAATGAAAGGAATCTGAAAACATTCTCGGCTTTCATGAAACTGTAAAATATTGAAATTTATTGCAGATGGTTCGGGTCTCGGCTCTCGACTCTCGGCATAGAATTGCCGTAAATCCTGGGAGGTCGCATTGGTCAGATTCATTCGACAGATAGCCTTCGGCACTTCACGGTCCGGGTCCTAGGAAGTATGAAGCCCCGATGCCCTCGATTCATATTTACACTGTGGACCCTTATCATATCTAATACATTAACGAACCCTATTCGCTACGTAAGAGTATTTTTAGTCTGTGTATTTGCTTTCCATTAATATAACCACCAAAAACCTTATTCATTTATTTCTCACCGCGATCACATATATTTTAAAACCTATCAGAACCAATAGGAAAAAACATGATTTTCGGTTTGGTGACCGGACAACTCAGAATGAAACCAACTCAGAAGCACCTCATAAAGGTCATTAACAGTGATGATAAAAAAATATAAAAACATTGGTTAAATAGGTTAAGTTAGGTTAGGGTTACCGGCTATTTTTAAATTACTTTTTCATAGCTTTTAATGACCTTTTTAGGTGTTTCTGAGTTGGTTTCATTCTGAGTTGGCATGGAACCGTTACACGAAAATGAAATTCTAAGATTTTATTGTGGCCGAGTTGGTTGGCGATTTGTTTTCTCTGCCTTCCCATATGTGGACACAGCGTTAGTTAGTGGTTATTTAAACAAAATGTAGAAAAAACCAACTCTTAAGTAGATAGGTACTCGTATATCGATCAAGTTTTATCGAAGAATGTTGATTGTACAGTTACAATATGTGGCCAAACAGACATGTTTTTTGTCATTGGAAATTTTCTTGGTAGATGCACCAATTAAGAAGGTAATAATTTAATAATATAATAATTTTCCAAGTTTGTCGAGAAATTCTCAGTAAAAGTCGAAAGTCATCTGATATTTGTCACTTCTCAAGCTTCGTATATTAAATTTGTGAAATGAATGTATTTAATATTATACTAAACTTAGGCTAAAAAAACCATTTATTTTGTTAAATTCTTAGGTTTTTCAGAATATGACGACCTCCGTGGTCGAGACTCTCATCAAATTGTGTTTTTTCACAATTTACTCGAATAAAATTACGTAGGTTACATTTGCGGCTTAAAAATAACTAGTTCCAGGGTGGAAGGTTAACTCAGTATCGCTCTAGTGTAAGACCACCATTCAGAATTGAAATGTTGCTTAAACTGGCTTTAGCCAAGTGCTCGATGACCAGATCTGAAGAGCCACTTCGTCACCTCCCTCATCCTCGTCTCCTTCCGCTCCTCACTACCTTCAGCCTCACAACATACCCTTATTGGGGATACCATAATCTCACTGGTTTGGAGAAAATGAGACTGTTATGCAGCATTCACATAAAAAAATTATGACTTACTCTTCTATTATATTTTTTTTATTTTTAGTATTTATTACGTATAACAGACAGAATAAAAAATCCCGTGACTGATTATTTGTATGACATTATACGAACGTGCAGAATAAGATGGTGAAAAGGTTTGCGTTAAGGGAAAACAAATTTTAATAACTAAGCGTCCGCTAATTGGTGAAAGCGACCGTAGAGTGGTTATTCGTCAAAATATTTAAATAAAATTCACAACAGTTATTTCATTTAACTTTGCGGTTTCCGCACTTTCCGTTCAAGGTCCTTTTTATCGATAGCATTTACCTCCCCCCCTCTGGGGAAATGAGGTAAATTGGATATTGTATCTGAAGTGTGATACAGCCTTACAAAGGCAAAATTAGATATTTACCCCAGAGACTGCTTTGTTTCCAAACTAACCATAATCCAATCAAACTTTGATCCAAAACATTTTTATTAGATACGAGAACATTTTAATTCCATTTTTGAAGCTTTCTGCTATTTATTTTTGTGCTTAATATAAAGCATAATTTTTTTATCATTAGAAATTATCAGCCTATTATGAGCATCATTAAAGACAGGTTGTTTAAAAAAAATTAACAATCATTCATCAATTCTTCTAATACAGCAAACTTATTTGGTGGCACCATTTTGATTCAAATTAATAAAATACTTAGTTTTTATCACTTTTATAAAAGATAAAACAATAAAAGTGGTAAAAAACTAAGTGCTTTATTAATTTGAATTCATCATTTTTTTTGGTTAATTTTCACGTTCTGTGTAAGTTCTATTCATATTCTGTTATTATATCATTATTGGCCAGTTGGTTCTTAAAACCGAAATAATTACTTCATTTTCAGGGTACGCTGCCCCGGGGACCATTTATTGAATAACCAACACCGCATTGGTTGAGGGAGACGTAACCAAGACCTCTCCAGCCGAATTATCTCGACCCATCGCCTTGCACCGCAGTGGGAGGGATGGATTCATACATCTGTCATTCCTAAACACATTGACCCCCAGATTCCTACCACTCCTCATACCCTTTTCCTTCCCAGAACTTCCTTTCCCCAAAAAGACCCTCAAAACAGTATCCCCAAAGATGACGGAGGCCCTGGGGGGATTGTTTCATCGGGGACCCCTGTGTGGAGCTAATGTAAAAAAAATCACAGAACTTAAATAGAACTTTCACAGAACGCAAAAATTTTTAAACAACCCTTCCTTAACTATTTTTGACTGAGGGTGGCAAAGTCCTTTTTTAAATCAACCGTTTGACTTATAACCAGTCTGTAAATTTTTTTGTACGTTCCGTTTCGGTTTCGAAAACCGTGTCATTATTCAAGCAAGATTCACTTTGAGTAGATGCTAACTATGATTGAGTTTTTCAATATTAAGATACCTACCTGCCTGAAGAAAGTTTGAAAATGGAATTGTCATTGAGATACCTACTATTGTTTCTTTACCCATCTTCTTATATATAAAAATCTCGTGTCACGGTGTTTGTGGTCGCACTCCTCCGAAACGGTTTGACCGATTTTCATGAAATTTTTTATGCATGATTTGTAGGTATGGTGATCAGGTTTTAAAGTATATTTCATACGGCTATTAGGTGATTAGGGTGTCCCTTTCCCGAATTTTTTTTTTCTTATTTGGCATCAAAAATATATATATATAACCCCAATTTTTAACCCTCCTACCCTTACCCTCCCATTTTTAATAGCGATTTTAGTATTTTTGTATGAACAAATTTAACAGTCTTTCGTATTTCAAAAAAAACGAAATTATTTATGTTGTTGAATGACAGATGGCGCTACATCCGCTTCATCGAACTTTCATCCACACATGCGCAAGACATTCACGGGAAGCGTCGCGTCATTTTGGTATTTCATACGGCATTATATTTTCGCGTGGGCAAACCATCGAGCTTATTTGTGTTGGCTAAAGACGGACTGACAAAAAATATTGTACACTCAATTGCTCTTCGAAATTAAAATTGATTTTCTTTATTTCATTGTCCTACTTTGGTTGGTATTTTTTTTGCTTTTATCGGTGGTCATCGTCTTCAGCGCTCCATTCCTCTTTCTATCATAGACCCCATCCCCACACACTTACAATACATTCGTTATTTTTTATTTAACAATCAAAATATTCACTAGAAATAATTTATATGGCAAAACAACGTTTGTCGGGTCAGCTAGTATTGTATAATTCCTTAGTTTAAATTTTTAAAAAAATATATTAAGCAGGCAGGTATCAAGAAATCTTATGATTTCGGGGTATATTTTTGTTTAGATTTATTAAATAAGAGAAAAGTAGAAGTGTACTTTTTGAATACAAATTCTTCTAACCGTTTACAGAAATACTTTGTTTAAAAATAACACTATCAATATTTAAAATAACAAAATATTTTTATTTTCTAATCACGTTAGAATAAAGAACCCCCTTCTTTCCCCCACGGGCTTAACTCTTTATCTTTTCCTAGGTGTAACAATATATACCTTTTATTATTGAAAAGCCATAAAATTCACACATTTTTTAATCTAAATATTATTGCCTATTAAATTTTTTATTTCCAAAATAACCGGGGACAAAACCGCACTATCGTTCTAAAGAAGCGTTCTGTGAGCAGATTTTCACATTACGTCACGACCAGACTATGCAGAAGCTTTTAGCTATGAATATAATATGGCCGTAACTTGATGACATCGTTAAAAGTTTCCCACTTTATAATGTACACAGTGCTCTAAAGATTATCAGGGAGATAAGTGTTCCTCACACGTGACCTGTTGTTAAGGGTAAGGGCGAGGACTGTTTGAACAAGTTAATAAGATGATATAAGGGGCACACAAATCTGAGGATTCTTAAATAAATCTTTAATAAATCTAAACAAAAATTTACTCCGAAATCATGAGATTTCTAAATTCCCACCACGGTGCATGCGTGCAACCGCAACGGCGCAAACAAATAATTCATATTAATATTTTAAGGCACAAGTGTTCCAAAAAGTGTTTTTTCCCAAAAATAATTAACTAAATTATTTTACATGCTTTAAAATATTAAGATGAATTAATTTGTTTACGCCCGCACATACGCTATATGAAAATGAATAAATAGTTTTGACCATAAACAAAGTCAAATCTATCAAGAAAGGCTAAAAATTGCAATATTGGATTGAACCACAAATAATTAAATTAGTACCTACCATCTATGAAAGAGCAGATTATGAATTATTTTAAGTATCTGATTTATTATCTGATTCTAACGTAATTATTTTAAGAATGACGAAATCTGTACAAAGACTACGCCAGATTAATTTAAATGTATTACTGTCACACAAATCTTACTTTAATATTATTATATATTTAGATGCCCATTGAAGATATAAAAAGTATGAAGAATATATTTCAAATAATCTTATATTCATAAAACAATAACATAATTGCTACATGGCTACCAATGTATTCAAAAAAATATGTTTTGTAATTTTTAGTCTTATATAAAATTAAAATAAATTGGTTTTATAAATTTTGTTTTTTTTTGTTTAGTATAATTTTTTATTAATATTACTTTTTAATAAATTTAATTTACTTATTCCTTACTATGCTGTCTCATTAGAGGTAAAGTCACAAGGAATAAATCCGTAATTGGTTTTATTTTGGCTATATAAATATAATACTTATGTACAAACTGAAATAAATGTAAACTGTCGGAACTTATAGACAAATTTAACACGGATCCAATGTATAGTGACATCGTTTTAGAGGAGATGTGTGACACAACCATAGAACTAAGGACACAACATAGATAATATTATAAGCCTTTAGACACAATGGACTGGAAAGTCACGTTTTGCATTGCAGCATTATGTAAGCTGTCTATTTGTGTCACAACGCGAACACTTCTATACTTGTGTCACATTCAAACACGTTTTTTTATTACTAATATATATATATATATATATATATCATTTGCATGTGTCATATCAGGAACCTCCGCGTTCCGGCATTTTCCAGCAAGTGTCCGTGATGTGAAGGATTATCGTGGAAGCAATGTTATCCAAACTAAGTAATATATTATTATGTCCAGAAAGCAAGTTTCATTCCCCACACGATGCATTATCTGAGAACAAGAATTGTACTTAAAATTAGTGCGAGAAGCAACCACATTAAATGGAGTATGAAGTGTTGTGATACGTCATAATTAATCATACTCACCAGTTTAGGCTGTCTAAATGTCGACCCCATTAATTTTGTTCCATTTAATCCACAGAAATACCTTTTTTTGTTATTTGTCCATTTATTGGGCAGGGAAAATTACCTATATTTGACAAAATATTTTTTCCAGCGATACCTAAAATACTAAAAACATATTTCATGTATTTAAGTAGATATAAAAGGGATAGTAATTTTGGGGTCTACCTTCGGCCCCAGCTGGCTGCGGGAGGGTTAATGGTGTTAAATAATACTCAAATCGATCATTTTTCTTCGCTGTGACAAATATGATAGTTTCAGTAATTGCATTAAATTATGATAATTTATAAAACAGCATAATGTTACTACATTCTTGAGTTGTGCAAGACTTGATATTACTGCCAGTTCAATAAACCGTTCAATAAGCGATGGTGTGGTGATGTTTCTGACATTAACGTTAATAAAACTTGCTTATTCCACGGTATTACCCATTTATGGGACACTCATATTTCGCCTGAAATATCAAATTATCCTCCAGGGAGGAATAAATAAAAGCAGGTAAATGAATTGAGAAAATAATGAGTTTTTGCGATCAATATTCAAGGACGTCTATTCAAATTCAAGTTGGGAAACTCGTTTCTGATAAGGACCATCAAACCTTTACAAAATATTCATAAATACCTGATATAATATCGTTCGAACATACAAAATAACAAACAAACTTCTCCAGATACACCTTCATAACATGATAAATACGCAACTACGAAGAAATTACAGTTTTCCTTTACATTTTTTATTTTTTTATTACAGTTTTTCTATCTTGCATGGTGGAGTATTTTTGTATTTATTTCAATTCGTAAACGCATCAGAATTTATGTCCGGCTTAAATCTTCCCCACAGGAAAGACTAAACCCTTTCACACACCTTTCCACAAATGATTATTTAGTCAAATCACGCTATGCAATTGCACTATATAAGCATAATAAACACAAAACAATACAAGAACAACATGTCAACCTACCAGAGACCAAATGGGAAAATAATTCACCGACTACAGATATTTTCATATCAGTGTTCGGCTCGGTGGAACTCCTAATTGGACCTATAAATCCTACTGATCCCTCAATATAAATATTATTGTAATCTTTTGTAATCTTACATGACCTACGTCCTACATGTATTTAAAATGACTGATTTTTGCATTTTTATATATAAATTCTTTGACAAATCTAATATGCCAAAATTTTGAATGAGAAAGCTAGGTGTAATGCCAGTTGCCGAAATAACAAATGGTAATATTTTTTTAGTCTGAGAATGCCAAATTCTTTTAATCTCATTTCCTACATCTGTCTATTTTCTTATTTTTTTTCAGGGACAGCTTTCTGAATATTACAGAAATTTGGAAAAGCTACATCAATGATATTAGTTTTTTTTTTAAATTTTGTTATGTAAAACTATATCAGGGCTAGTAATACCGGTAGAACAAGGATAGCATTCCCACCCGACGCCTGTACTCTAAAAATTGCAATCCGTCTGTTAAGATGGGAGAATCTATTAAACGGACCGCCCGTTTCTGCACAGAGTCGAGGGTAATTTTCAGGTATTTTGGAGCTCCACACCAGAGGTGGCTGCCAAATTCAACCGTGGAGCGCACTTGTGATTTGTACAGGGTTAGCAGTTGTGTACTATTAAAGTATCTGCGGGCCCTGTACAGTACGCCCAGTTTTTGGGAGGCTAACTTTACTCTGGCTTCGATGGAGCCCCCATACCTGAGCTGGTCACTTAGGGTTACACCAAGCATATCAATGGAGGGCCTGTTCGGAAGATTGCTTCCGTTGAAGGATACTTGATATTCATTTCGATCCCTTTTAGACGTAATCAGACAAGGTTGCGTCTTTGAAACATTAAATTCAACGAGATTATTTTTACCCCAAGAGAAAACGCTCTCCAGGTAACCGTCCATTCTTTGCTTCAAAGCCCTCCGAGCCGTTGGGGTTTGTGAGCCCTTTGGGGGCTTGTCACACAAATACTATCATGGACTGTACTGTCATCCGCGTAACAGTGAATTGCACATGACAAAAGGTCGTTGATGTGCAACAAAAACAAAGTCGGAGACAGAACCGATCCCTGTGGGACGCCAGCATTTATCGAGTGTGAGGAAGTGGTGAAACCATCAACTACCGTCTGAATCGACCTATCCCTCAAAATGTCGGCAATCCACATACACAAGGATGCGGGAAGTCCGTAAGAAGGCAGTTTGTAGACAAGTCCTCGGTGCCAAACCCGGTCAAAGGCCTTGGAAATGTCCAGTGCAACCGTTTGGGTCTCACCAAAATGTTCCAGGCACCGCCCCCAAACATGCGTCACATACGCGAGAAGATCACCGCACGAGCGGTTCCGCCGGAATCCGTATTGACGGTCGTTAATAATTTTGTTCTTCTCGAGGTATGTGAGCAGTTTGTCGTTGATCACACGTTCCATCACCTTAGACAGAACTGATGTGATCGCTACGGGGCGGTAGTTGGCCGGGTTGGAGCGGTCACCCTTCTTTGGAATAGGATGGATAACCGCTTTTTTCCAACCAGAGGGCACGATATAATATGTTCTAAAGTTTCCGAAAAGCCAAACATTTTCTACATAAATCATCAATTTGATTTATATTTTTGATTACATGCTTACTATAATTTTTGGTATTAATAATGACTCTATCTTGAATGGCAAGCATAAATCCTTCTATTTCTCCAATACTCAACCATTTGTTTGACGAAAGTTTGTCAACATACGTTTGGTTGAGATAATTGAAGTGTTTAGCGTGAATAATTTTATTTGACCAGGAATCTAATAATTACTGGTTAGTATTTATAAGAATATTGGCATTCTCGTCATATAAATTAAAAGGTCTTGCAAATTATTTTGTGTATTTCTGAGCTATTAGATTTCCTATTGAAAAACATTCTTAGCATTTCTACCTGATTGTGTTTTAAAGATGCTATTTTGACTACACCTCTACCTCCTAAAGTTCTAGGTAAATTAATTCGTTCTGTAGCTGAATTTGGATGATGGCTTTGATAAACTTTGATAACGTAGTTCTAATTCATCATTCTAAGCTATCTAAATCTGTATTGGACCATTTAATTCTGCCAAATGAGTATGTGAATAGAGGTATTGCCCAAGTATTTATTGCTTTTAATAAATTTTTAGCAGATATAATGCATTTTAAAAATTTTCTGATCCTAGTTTGAAATTTAATCCTTATATCATTTTTAATACTAGTATGATCTAATCCAGGGTTTCTTAACCAGTGGTCCGCGGACCCCTGGGGGTCCGCAGTCTCATCTCTGGACCATTTCAATAATAAATAAATGCCACCAAAAGTCTCGTAATCGCTACGCTTAGCACGGCGAACGTGCGAAAGCGGGACTTAATTTCAAAGAATTTTCGTTATCAAGTTTTTGGATGAATGTAAAGAAAGGTTATAAGGAAATATCAGAAGAAGCACCGAAACATTTACTGCTTTTCTCAACCACATACCCCTGTAAAAAGGCATTCTCTGTTCTTGTATTGTTTCTATATTTACTAAAAATAAATGTAGAAACAGAATACAAGTGGAATCAGATACAACTTAGTAGCAACATCAACACGAATATCACTAATTTAGTTGCAAAAAAGCAACACCAACCTTCACATTAATTAAAGTTTTTTTGTCTGTATTAGTAGTACTGAAATAAATGGTTCGAAATTTATTGCTGTTTTTTTTAAAGGGAGTCCTGGAAAATTGTGCTTGATTTTCTAGGGGTCCATGGCTGAAAAATAAACGCTGATCTAATCTATTCGATCGCGGGTAATCTATGGATTAGTATTTTATAAATATTTGCATTTTAACTATCAAAGGTATTTCCATAGTAACCTAAACCGATAACAAAATGACAGCGCACGTCAAATAATTACTTATTATAATAATTAGTTACCAAGCAACGATTTCTTTTGCTTATCGTCTGGACAATAAACGTATAATAAATAATTTCATAATGCCAGAGCCTATTCATAACCTCAGAACTTACCATAATATATAGCCTATTTTAATCGCATATAATATAGCTTTCTATTAGTGAAATAATACTCTTGGCAGCCCACTGGGGCCGAAGGTAGACCCCAAAATTACTATCCTTCTTAAATACATGAAATATATTTTTAGTATATTAGGTATTCCTGCGCAAAAAAAATTAATACATAATGTGCCGTTAAAAAAAAATTAAAAACTCGTTGGTCACATGAAAAAATATTTTGTTAAATATAGGTAATACTAAAATATATTAAAAAAAGTTTAAATGCCCATAACTTTTTTTTTCATGGGGCATCGGCCGACCCACTTGGATACGGACGTTATGTTTGGAATCTTGGCCTGTCGAGAGTTAAAATCCATTCAGCATTTTTTGCGTGAAATAGTAACAAACACACATACATTCATACATCCATTCAAACTTTCGCGTTTATAATGTTAGTAAAATTACTGTTACATGTTTTACTAATATTGTTTCATAATATGTATTTAGTTTATCAGTTTTGCATTAATGCTTTAAAAACTTTTTGCATAATTTTCGATAGCTCATTAGGATTCTGTTCTTATAATCCATATAAAAGCACACTTAGGCGTAAAAAACAAATAAAATAAAACATGTTTATTTCATGCACAGCGCAAAGAAAAATATTTTGGTAAAATATAATTTTTTATTAATTTCGTGTGTTCCGAATTTAATACAGATTGAAATAATAAATTCATGCAAATAAACACGATGAATATTTAAACCGAAAACATAAAGATTTACTTATAGGAGGATTAAGAAAAAAATCTTCAAAGTTTTCATAATTTATTATCATTTATGAATAAAATCATATTTTGTTTCGCGCTATAATTTTCAGAAAATTAAGTTTGTGGTTTGTGAGTTTGGGAGATATCCATAATTTTTAGCAGTCGGTACTTCTCATCTAACTAAAAATGCTAATCCCACAGGTTTCTAGAAACCCTTAAAGTAGACGTATTCCTGAAACCTTTTTGGTAAATAATGCCTTCATTATTAACCTTTCGCAAAGTTCCTGATTCATATTTTTTTTTGTATTTTACAGAATAGGAAATTGAAGTTTAACTTCATTTTCTAAATTAAATGTATCTAATAAAATGTCTCATTTATTTCAAAGTGTCCGGTATTTTGTATAATATCTATCTTCATACAAGCAGTATTTTTTTACATTAGCTCCACACGGGAGTCCCTGAGGAAAATAATTTCCCTCTAGGCCTATGTCATCTTTGGGGATGCTTGTGGAGGACCTTTTTATGGAAAGGAATAAGAGGAAGTTCCGGAAAGGAAAAATGAACGAGGGGTGGGTAGGATTCTGGGGACCAATATGTCCAGGAGTGACAGACGTATGAATCCATTTTTCCCACCGTGGTGCAGGGCGATGGGTCGAGAGAATCCGGATGGAGAGGTCAAAAGGTATCTCTCAACCAGTCTCTCCCGATCCGGCCCGCCACGCAGTACCTAAGTGGGCAAACTCATCTGCGGCCGAGACCTAGACAAACCTCACCTCATGAACCCAGACACCTCTGCTAAGTCACCAAATGTAGCGATCCACTGGGGGTGACCTATAGCATGGGTGTTAGTTATCGAATAAATAGTTCCCCTGGCGGCTGTACCAACACCCGGCTCCCAAATTGAGTTATCTCTTAGTTTTCTCTATATTTTAGTTTTGAACTGTATATTGTTAGTGGATGGAAATGCTTTATATTTGTCTTTTAGTTTGGAGGAAGAAATTTATTTAGAAAGCCAGATTTATGTTCAAAATTATTAAGTGGGTGCACGTGTTATCTAGAACGTGATGTTGCATTTTGGACTAAGCATTGAGCGCCCCAATTATGAATTTTCGCTACCAGCATAACACCAGTGTACATAAAAAGCCGCCTCAGGAATACTGACCGTTAATAATATTTTCTGTTGAACAAGTGAACAAAACGAAAGGGCTCAAACTGATTTATATTTGGAGTGTTGGCTAATTTACAGAGTTTTTATTTAAATGTGAAGATGTATTGATATTCAAAATGATGAGCTCAGAGCATGCAAAAACACAAAAGGAAAAAATTGAAAATAAAAACATAAATTAAGAAAGAAAAATGTTTTTGGCTTCTGATCTGTACGAAGTTATTTTTGTGTTTTTTTTTTTCAAACTAAATGCTACCTAACAGAACGTAAGTTCTAACCAGAAATCCGTTTTTATACACAACTTAAAATTTGAATAAAAAAATTGTGATAGGTGGCACACGAGCTATATGAAAACTGAATGTACTAGGACTGAATACATGGAACGCGGGAGGGGGGGTTGACTGAACGAGGGAGCGTGAGAGGGGTGAGGAAAGGCGGTGAATGTGGAATGGAACTCGGGACGAACGGGAAAGGACATGCAGGAAGAAACAATTTATTTATTTGAATATGGTATTGCAGCGCATGCCGGAAACCAGCTAGTAATTTATAAAAATCTTTAAAAAATATTTCAAATTTCAACACCCACGAATTGGCGTGTTCAAAAATATGAATATTTTTGAAAGACGTTTAGCTTTCACAATTAGTGTTCAATACCGGAATTTAAATGAACGACCGCATTTAAAATTTTCATTACTTCGAATTCCGCCTACGGCAAAATTACTAAAATAATTATAGCGACCTTCGGGACATCTAGATAAACTTAACCATGAATCTGCCAATCACCCTTCTTTGGTAAGGGTCATCATTCTTTGATATCAGTCAAAGGTATTTCTTAAGGAAAGCAGGCAAACTATTTTGATAAGATACAATTGAAAACTATTGAACCATTAGGGTTCTAAAAACACATTCTAAAAACACATTCTAAAAACACATTCTAAAAACACATTCTAAAAACATGACCAGTAGTTTGCTTTTATAAGTTTCTTTCTCCGTGATATTATTTTAGTATGGTTCGAGTATTTAACCTTCAGGTAACCGTAAGGGGTTACTAAATAAACTCACAAATACTGTACTCATAATAGATATCTAGTCAGTTTTGCAAACATTTTCTACAAACATCGTGAATCTTTCATGCTGACGGATCCATAGCGGATTCGTTTTTAAGGAAAGAACCAGTTAAATCGCGGAGACTGATCATGATCATTTCCTAACATCAAAGCCTAACATGTATTATATTCAATCATATTTAAAACATGACATTTCAATATATAGTGACAAGTGAAACACCACCCAAACATATTATGTACCCATGGCCGCCGAGAGGGCATGTTTTGAGGGCCCCGGATTTTATACTTATAAAAGCCAATGGCACCCGGAGCGGACGCACGCTCCGTAGGCCCAGCTGTCAAGCACGCCATCGTGGCGGCCGGCCCGCTGGCTGTGTGGCAACTTTTTAAACATTACCATTAAATAATTATGCTAAATTCGAATGATTGGTATAATGGTTTAAGAGGGCGTTCAAGTATTACGTAACGCAACTTTGGAAGATTTTTGACCCTCCCCCCTCCCCCCGTGTAACGCGCCGTAACGTTTTTATCCTAACCCCCCCCCCCCCCCTAAAACGTTACGTAACACCCAAGTGACAATTTTTACCTGAAAGTCACAATTATGTTTCGCAATGTACTGAAATGTTGCTTACATACCTTTTTCCTTGATTTAATCGCGTTTGCGGTAATAAATAAAACAAAAGATTTCTAACTCGCGATACATGCGTATATTGTTTAATTTATTTATTGATATTGATATTTATAAAAAAAATGGAAATTTATATTCTTTTTAGCCTTGCATTCCTTCCGGATCTCCGTAATTTAACACTGTCTTACCTGTAAGATACCTACATGGTTTTACAACACATACTTTTTTTACATTAGCTCCACTGAGGAGACCCTGAGGAAAGTAATTTTCCCAAGGTTTCCCTGTGGAACAACATTTTTACTCCACCATGATTCACAAGCCGACTCACAATGGAGTAAAACCTTTTTCATGTTCCGTTTCCGAATACAGTTATACAAGTTCTCAAAGGGAAGATTTAAAAATCCATAGTATGATTCACAGAAGAGAAAAAAAAATTTCATGTCCTGATTGCAACTATTTGAGTCCTCAAAAGGGATATCTAAGAAGTCACTTGCTGACTCATAGTGGAGAAAAACCTTTTTCATGTTCCGACTCCAACTATTCACGTACTACAAAGAGAAATCTAAAAATCACATGTTTACCCCCAATGGAGAAAAACCTTTTTCATGTCCTGACTGCAACTATTCCTCTTCTTGAAAAAAATTACTAAAACGGCACTTGCTACTTGGCACTTTTCATCACTCACAGTGATGAAAAACCTTTTCTTGTCCCGACTGAGACTATTCATGCGCTACACAACGGTATCCAAAAATTCGCATGCTTACCCACACTGGTCAAAAACCTTTTTCATGTTCCGACTGCAATTATTCATGTTGTACAAAGGAACTTCTTAGAAATCATTTGCTAACTCGAAGTGACAAAACCTTTTACATGTTTCTACTGCGACTATTCACGTTCTACAGAGAGGCGCCAAAAAATTACATGTTTTTTTTTTTTTTTTTACATGAATACCGCACAAGAGTCCCAACTGCTCCCGTCTGGAGCCAGTGGGACTATGGCATCCCTAATTGGGGTATGTTGTGAGGCTGATGGTAGTGAGGAGGGGAAGGAGATAGGGAAGAGGAAGGTGAGGAAGTACCTGGCTAATCAGATCTGGTCACCAAACATGGCTAAAGCCATTTCAAGCAACGTTTCAATTCTGAATGGTGGTCTCACACCAGAGCGATACTGAGAGTATCTTCCACTCTGGAACGTGCAGCAACTATACTATATTATTTTTTAAATTAATAATTGTGAAATAATACAAATTAATCAAATAAAATTTATTTGCCACGCCGGGATTCGATCCCGCGACCTTCGGAGTGCCAGTCAAGAACCTTACCACTGGACTACGCCGGCCGTCATGTTTACGTACAGTGGATAAAAACCATTTTCCTGTCCGGAGTGCAGTTATACAAGTTCTCAAAAGGACAATTTAAAAATCCACCGTATGATTCACAGAAAAGAAAAACTTTTTTCATGTCCTGACTGCAAATATTCGTGTTCTCAAAAGGTAAATCTAAGAAGTCACTTGCTGACTCGACTCATAGTGAAGAAAAACCTTTTTCATGTTCCGACTGCAACTATTCATGTACTACGACGAGAAATCTAAAAATCACATGTTTTCCCACATTGGAGAAAAACCCATTTCATGTCCTGACCGCAATTATTGTTCTTTTTCTTGTCCTGACTGCAACTATTCCAGGCGCTACAAAACGGTATCTAAAAATTCACATGTTTACCCACACTGGACAAAAACCTTTTTCATGTCCCGACTGCAGATATTCATGTTTTACAAAGGAACTTCTTAGAAATTATTTGCTGACTCACAGTGATATAAAACCTCTTACATGTTTCTACTGCAACTATTCATGTTCTACAAAGAGGCACCAAAAATCACATGTTTACCAACAGCTGGCAAAACCATTTTCTTGTCCCGAATGCAGTTATTCAAGTTCTGGAAAGGGAGATTTAAAAATCTACAGCGCGATTCACAGTGGAGAAAAACCTTTTTCATGTTCTGAGTGTTACTATACATGTACTACGAACATTATTTTAATGTATTATACTAACCTGTGCGTAATAACTAAAAAGCGTTGTTTTAACTAAAAATTTTCATTTAACATTCATATATTATGTTCCATAAATTTTGCATTATTTTTTTATTTTTTCTTATGCTGTTTTTAAAATTTCGTTGGCATTTTATTGGTTGCGCTGCACTGGCAAAGTCAGCATGAGAGCTTTTATAGGCCAGTAACAGCTAATGATGTAAATCTCCCGCTTATGAGGATATTATAGTACCTAAAAAACTCAATTTAACAACACTGACTACAGCAATTTGTGTTTATGCGTACTTCGTGTTTAAAACACTAATGAATACTCACAACGAAAATAAAATAAAAATTATGCACAATACAGTCGAGGAATTCCCCGTACAACATAAACGAAAAGGGTTGAAGATTTTAATTCCGCAGTTTTTTATTTAAATAAAGAAAAACATGTTACGTAACGCGTTGTTCAACCCCCCCCCCCCCCCCCCCCCTAGTAACGCACCGTAACGTTTCACAAGACCCCCCTCCCCTCAAGTACGTTACGTTATACTTGAACGGCCCCTAAGATACTAGAAAATAAGAAAAGGTAATAAAATACTATTCCTAGCAGTAACAGGTTCGCATGACCCCCCGGCAAGTTGGTGGGAGGGGGCCCGGTATAGTCTACTGGATTGGCTGTCAGCGGCCCTGTATGTACCTATATGTAGGTAATATTATGACGCTCCACCTGTTAAATGTTTCTGTCTTTTCAGCCATATCATCAGCAAACACCTTTTGCAGCATTTTTTACAGCCTTCAACCTTGTATTAACTCCACCACCCTCTCAGTTCTCTAACCACTAGGGTTAATTTTTTTACGATCTGATCTATTAATACCTCTAAGGTAGTGTCCGCGGGAAGTGCCTCGTGAAAGAGATATCTGAACTAATAAATACTTCTTTTCCCTGACTTTTCCAATTATTTCCCCTTGACAGTCGGCGGACAGTTTTCAATTAAGTGGTTTTAAAGTCGAACATGAAAAATCGCTTAGCAAAATGTTTGCGCAGATTCGATTCGTTGAGTCAATATTAGGTATATCTTGGAGTAACATGATACGAGATAGGCCTCTGAAATATATTTTTAGTTCAGTGGTTGAATATTATGATTATGTATTTAATGTGCGCCTCTCTGCTGACATTGACATGATTGAATTGGTGTAACATATCAAGAAATGTTATTTTTCATATTTTATAAGTGTGCTACGTTATTTTTTCTTTAAATGTGAGTTCTGAAAAATATTATAACGATTTATTTGGATTTCAATAATTATTAGTTTGTGTTAGATGTGATGGAATTGCGAAGAGTTTTTTGAGCTAGTCCATCCAATAAAATCATTTTAAATAATGCATTATTTGAAAATGGAGGAACCTTCTTAGTACATATGCTTTTGAACTATTCAAAATGTTGTATTCTTTGTTGTTATACATTTACTTTAAACTTTTCTAATTTTTAAAAGTTTACTGAATTATTCAATAAACAGCCGCGGTCGCGAGGGTTTATTGTTTTAAAATAGTAATTTAGTTTTAGAACCTATGGCCTAGTTCTGTGAAAGTTCTCTTCGGATGTTATAATTATTTCATTTATGTGAAACAACTAGCCAGTAATGAAATAAATAAAAGTAAAATAAATAAAATCAGCTTTTATTGCTGTTAAACTTATAAACATTTTTCTAATCTAATTAATACTTTTTTTATATTATTCTAAATTATCAGCGTTCGGATCATTATTTTTAGAAACAGTTTGTCTTTCGACATAGGCCTCCTCTAAAGATTTCCATTTTTCTCTATCGTTTGCAACTCTGATCCATTCTGGACCAGCCACCTTTTTTAGATCATCTTCCTATCTTTTCGTTCGTCCAACTTTGTTTCTTTTACCGTCTCTTGGATACCACTCTGATACTATTCTGATCCATTTCTCTTGCCTTTCTCTCAACATATGTCCAGTCCATCGCCATTTTAGTGTTCGATGTACAAAATATAATATTTGAATTGAGTTCTGTTTTTTTTTTTTTTATTTCTGTCAATTTTACTTTATCTCTTCTATTAACTCGAATGACACTTCTTTCTATGTTATTTTGACAGACGCTTAGTTTATTTGTTAAGGTTTTCGTTAGTGTCCATGTTTTACTACCATATGTTAAACGGGGCATATGGTAGTAAAACATGGAGCCCTAGAAAGTTTTGAAAGGAAGGTGCTGCGAAGGATTTACGGCCCAGTCTGTGATAATGGAGAATGGCGTATCAGATACAACCAGGAGCTATACGATCTTTACGAGGACCCTAATATCTCCAAGGAAATCAAAACTGGAAGACTCAGGTGGGCTGGACATATCCAGAGAATGAGCGAAGGAGATATTCCAAAGCGAATTATGGATGGTGCACCTGGGGGTCGGAGAAGTGTTGGAAGACCAAAGCTTCGATGGCTGGATGGAGTGGTGAAGGATGCAAGCACCATCGGCATCCGAAACTGGCGCAACGCAGCACAACACCGACAGTCATGGAGGCAGGCTCTGCTGGAGGCCAAGACCCGACCTGGGTTGTAGAGCCACAGATGATGATGATGATGATGATGTTAAACGGGGCAGAATACATGCGTTATAGACTTTTCTTTTAGCTTTTATTCATATATCTCTGTCTTTCATAACTTCACTGAGCGACCAGTATCTCTTCCAAGTATTGGCTATCATCCTATCGATATCTTTGTGCATGGTTTTGTTGGGTGATATAAGTTGTCCTAAGTAGATGTACTCGTCTACGTATTCCATTTGTTGTGTTTTTACTACGATATCATGTGTCTTTGAGGAATTAGTCATGACTTTTGCCTTAGTGATGTTCATTGATAGCCGTGCCTTCGCACTCTGATCTGATAACTGTTGTAATATAATAAGATAACTTGAATGGAACCTTTACTGAACTTAAAGATGATCTATAAAACAACTGGCCCTTACAGATGGGAGATAGTCTCAGTATCGCCTTGGCGTGAGACAACCATTCAGAATCGAAACGTTGCTTGAAATGGCTTTAGCCGTGCTGAGTGACTTAGGTACTTTAACTTCATAAATTAGCCCGATTGGGGATTCTACTGGGTCCAGGCGGTTGAAAGCGATTGGGACTCTTGTACGGTATTCACATAAACAAAATTAATTCAAAATTATTATACACTGACATTCATATACGTTATACATTTACACTTACTTGTCTATTTCTTTTGTTTAACTTTCCATGATAATGTAATTACAACTACATACACGTATTGTAATTTATATTTTTCATACTTTTTCATCTCTACCTTTTACCGCTGTATTAATTTAGCTACGTTCCGTAAAACATCCAATCAGGCGTAATAAATGTTTGCTAATTACAAATCTGTTTTTTTTGTATTGTGATATAAGTAATATGGGTTACCTACATTTATACATATATATTTTACAAAATATTATATTAGGTCATCATTGGTCGTATATACCGTATCAGAAAAGAGGAGCTCTTGTGCCTGATAATGGAGCCACCAAAGATATTGAAATAAATAAAAAAACACGATTCTTACATAGGTTGTATGTTATAATATTTTTTGTATAAAATATTAACTTTTTACTACGAGATTTTTTTGAAAAATTGTTTATTTTTTTATGATACAGCGCAATTTAGAAGAGAGGTTATTATATTTTCGTTATTTATTTTTGGAGTGTTATGCCGTGTTGCGCTACCTCCTTATTTAGTCTACGTTTTGGACAGCGTTGCAGTGTCCATCATCAGGGCAGATCCGGTAGATCACATCTGCCGGTACTGCAGATATGATCTACCGGATCTGCCCTGATGATCCTGATGGATGCCCTGTCCGAAACGTTGGCTAAAGAAGGAGGTACCGCAACACGGCACAACACCCTAAAACCAAATAACAAAAATACTTTTAGTCGTGAAAATCTAAAAACGTATCTGAGGTTATTATAGTTTTTTATGGCTTGGCAAATATAATGATTTTGCATTTGACTTGTTTTAAAATTAGGTGTAATAAATTAGTTTCCATTTCTCATTAGTTTGTAAAAATTCTTGATATTCTTTATTTTTTTTCTTTACACATTTTTATAATGGAAGCTTCCTTGAATATGTCATCAACATTTGGTACTGGCAACAATTTATAAAGTGATTCTGTTGAGAAGGTATTATATTTAAATTACTTTAACGATGATTCTTTGCGAAACTTTTACTGAGTTTAGAATATTTTACAACAAACTATTCCTGTTTATGTTTAAAACGTTATCAACAAACTTTCTACACTCTGTAACTACTTTCATAGTAACTACTCTGTAACTACTTAATTACTTCTTTTTTACTCATTTCACTATCCTCCTCATAGATTATCCGTACGATAATGTACACTTTCGATTAATTATTCACGGTTTATTTATTTCAAAAGACTGAGTATACTATTCGGTACTTCAACATTTGCATAGTGGATAAGTTATTTTATAGGATAAGTTAGCCGATTTTTTTTACCTGTTGCGAGTATGTTTTTGTATGTTTATTAATATTATTTATTGTTATGTTTATTAATATTCTTTTGGTATGGAGAAGCTATCGGGAGGATGGTGAAATACCCCCTTACAATTATTGAACTCCTATGTACAACTTGTACCGTACTTACTTACATATTTCAAATTCTGTTTATTTGTTTATTTAAACGCCATTAAATGACTTGTACATTAAAATGATGCATGATATTATAAGTATACAGTGGTACAAATGAGGGTATCAGTAATATTAAGAACAAAATAAGAATGGACGAGTAAACATAAATAATATCGCTTAACTAATACAGTTGTTATTAGAGGTTCCATGTCAACTCAGAATGAAACCAACTCCGAAACACCTCAGAAAGGTCATTAAAAGCTATGAAAAAATAATTTTAAAATAGCCGGTAACCCTAACCTAACTTAATCTATTTAACCATTTTGTTATCATCACTCTTAATGACCTTTCTCATGTGCTTCTGAGTTGGTTTCATTCTGAGTTGTCTGGTCACCGTTATTAGAAGTATAATGAGATTATATTGAAAAGAAATACAAAAGAAATGTGTACTCGTATAATAGTTAAATTATATACTAGGTTTATATAAGACCTGACTACTGCTACTATTTAGGTATAGGATACAATTATTTAGTGTGAGTTACAACCAAAAAAAAAAAAAGAATGCGAAATATTCTTGATATTGAATGTTATAAAATGTCATAATAACAGAGAACATTTTATTTAAACAGATTAAAAATATGTAAAAAAAGGGTAACTTGATAGTAAGTAGAATTGTGCAAAATTATCAAGATCAAATTTAATATAACCAATCATTCATCTGCATTTTTATTTGCAAATCGTTGAATTCTAGGAATTGGCAAGTAAGTAGATCAGGTTAGTATTGAAATTATAGTTTCCTTCAAAATTATTATCTAGCTGGTTCTCGGCATGCGTTGCAACGCCATATTCAAAGAAATACATTGTTTCTGGCTGAATCTCCTTCTTGTGAGTACCCGTTCCCCTCCCGCGTCCCCCTCCTAGCTAGCTTTATAAATTATAGCCTATATGTTATTCTGATGCATTTTTTTTACGTGAGCTCCACACAGGAGGCCATGAGGAAAATAATTTCCCTCAGGGCCTATGTCATCTTTGGGGATGCTGTGTGGAGGGTTTTTTTTTAGGAAAGGAAGGAGAGGAGAGTTCTGGGAAGGAAAAGGGTTTAAGGGGTGGGTAGGAATCTGAGGTTCAGTGTGTCCTAGTCATCCGCCTCCAAGACCTAGACAAACCACATCCCATGAACCCGGGTACTCCTGCTAAATCACCAAACGTAGCGAACCACTTGAGGTGACCTATGGTAGAAGTGTTGGTTATCCAATAAAGGTTCCCGGGGCGGCGGTACCCATTCCCGCTTCCCAAATTGTATGAGCTATATTATTGTTAAGTTTCATTGAAATCCATTCGGTAGTTTTAGCGTGAAAGATTAACAAACACACATACATCAGTACAAACTTTCGCGTTTATAATATTAGTAAGATAAGATGTATTCACTTAACAACTTACTTTTAATAAAATGTATAAGTAAAAGCCTTCAAGGCGTTAATTAATAAATAAATAAAAGAAAACACTTCAAGATTGATTGTTTATTCCATTTCTCTAACGTATTTCAGATTTTTTGCACGTGCACATTGTGACATAATATTATTATTCTATGCCACATGCTACATTCATAAAACGCTTCTATGCCACGTGCTTTTCTTATGTCACTATTCACAAAGTCATATTTCGTGACATACGCCATATATCTGGTTCACATCAGTCATCAGTTCCGCCACTCAGTTACGACAGGGCTTCTCTTTTCTTGTTCCGTTTCATTAAACATTCCACGACATTGTTTTTTATGGGATCCACGCTGCCAACATATTTCTTCCATAAGATAAGATACTAGAAGGTACCTCAATTATATCAAATGAGATATCATTTTTTATAAATAAATTCAGAAGATTTCGCAGGAAAAATCAACGCGCGAAATAAGAGTGAAGACAAAATGCCAAACATAAAGAATCGGCACTTTATATTTTAACGAGTTTTTTAAAGCTCTAAATGAGAATACTTAAGATTACGTCATTTATCAGAAAAGACATACTATGTGTTTATTTGTTGAATTATACATAATATGGACAAAATGGGACTCTCGGGGCTTGGGGGGAACCTTAAAAGAGCACGTGTTTTCTAAAGCTCTATGAAACAGAATGGACAGAAATTTTCGGACAGAATTATCGACCGTGTTTTGATAAAACCATAGACATCCAAATGACTAGACAAGCAGTTACAGGTGAGGGGTCAAACCAAACCATGGAGGGCGAAGAGGGGAAAGATGACTGTGATTCGTTATACAATCAATCTGACAGTAAATAGGCATCTCGCATTACAATATCACCATTTAGTTCTTAAGAGCAAAATCTGCTTTGAATGAATAGACCTTTTTACATGGGAGCAAGAATTGCTTGCCACGATAATAACATATTTGCTAAGGCCAAATGCTCGCCCCAAAAAGACTCGCCCCAATACACATAGCAATATTTTGTTGCCGTGTTTAGTTAAAACACTATTACAAATGTTTCATAATTTACTTACCCCTGTAACCAGCGACGAGCACACTGGAGAACCGCCCACATTCGCTATGTGCACATTGATATGTAGATATATTGTATAGAATACGCTACCGTTTTGGCGTTGTATTTCGTTAAATGTATGGATGTTACCTTCTAGCTGTTCACGGCAAGAATGATGACGTCACACATTTTAGATTCAAGCGAGGCTCTATCCCCTCCCCATGGAGCGAGCCGGTTCCAAGGAGGAGCTTCAGCCGGCGCCACGTGGAGGGGGAAATAATACGTTTTTATCACTTAGGGCAGGTCCATGTATATTCATATGTCCGTGGATAAAACCCTTCAAGCCTCTTTTTTGTGAATGTTACTGTTCAGTGGTTTCATAAAGTCTTCAGTTTCAGTGTTTCAGTGCCGGCAACCCGGGCGTTTATTTATTTTTCATTCTTCGAAGTATAACATGGTTATTTTTTGCTGATAAAGCCAATTTTTAATTATAATTTTAATTTTAAAACTACATTTACGCGTATTTTTTTAAGTAATTTCGAAAAAATAAATAAATTACTCAGCACTCGAATATTTCTTAATTGCAAAAAGAAATGAAAAATTTTACTTCAAATACCTATTTTCATATAAGATTTTTAATTAGTTTTACGAACATGCTTACATTTAATAATTATTGCTTATAATAATTGTTACCCTTTGTGCTATGCATAAAAATCTTGTCTTAAACGTTAGTTCAACAATTAAAAATAATAATTAATATTAGACAAGTTTAAGTATTTCCCCAATAAATGAAGACATAATTTGTCTCGACGCCATCTAGCGAGGGATTTAACACTAACAGTGTCTCTCTGGCAAAAATAAAGTTGGTTGTTTTCAGGTGGAAAAAATATAATAAGCAGTAATTGTTGAATGAAACACTAGTATATATTGAATTATTTGGCCGGTATAAGATAAGCCGCCATAGCTCAATTGGGAGAGCAGCTGACCGGCAATCAGAAGGGCACGGGTTCATGTCCCGTTGGCGTAATGTATCTTTTCTCGGAAGATTTTTCAATGTGGAGGAGTGTTTCAGGCTGATTAAGTATTGCTTATAATAATTGTTACCCTTTGTGCTATGCATAAAAATCTTGTCTTAAACGTTAGTTTAACAATTAATAATAATGCTTACATTTGTTTTTATCGGCTCCTGCAAAATTTTCATTTTGTGGTTTGAACGGTTTTGCAAGCCACAGTCGATTTGTATGAATGAATAATGGTCTGATGCCGAAGCGATGAAAAAATCCACACCAAAATTACGAAATTAAGGCTCCGTAGTAGGGTGGATCACGACTGTATGAGAATTAAGGCTCCGTAGTAGGGTGGATCACGATTGTATGAGTTTTTTTTTCTTGTTTTGATTTGTCTAATAGTGATAAAAGAGTGTTAAATGAAGATATAAAATCACGTAAATTTTTTAATAATGTTTGGATATCATCTTCTTTCTCCGGATTGACTTTAAAATTTCACATAATAGAGAAAAACCCCTCCCAGTTAAATCTTTAAAAAAAGTTGGGTTAACCATTAAAAATGAACTATTTTTCAATAAAACACGAAATAGATGGAATATTTTGATTCGTTTATTTAAAAAGACATGAATATAATTCAAATTATCTCAAGGCAGTGTATACAAATACTAGCAAAATCCTTCTTACTCTCAAATTTCAGCATCATTTTGAGAAACTCAATCATGGGATTTTTTGTAAATGATTTCATAAATACTACATTTGCTATGGAAGATTACAAAAAAATGGTTTTAAGGATTCATAGTAACTTTAATATACACTAGAAATAACCCCTCAATATGAAAAATTTCAAAACTTTGAAGTGCATCCGGAGGAAGAAGATCGTATCATAAATTTGAAAAATTTTGAACACTTCGTTTTGAACCCATTTGGCACGCTTTTATCGCTCTTAGAATTTAAAAATAAAAAAAAATTTAAATGACCCACCTTACTCTGTAGTAAGCGATCAAAAAGCGGAAGAAGATGGTTTGAAAGAAGATGGCGCGCAAATATTAAAAAAAAAAATTAAAGCGAAAATTGTGAAAATATTTAATAAAACATGACTCGTTTAAATTAGAATAAAAATCTCTAACAAAATCTTGATAAATGCCGAAGTTGCATTTTCAGATGCTATGAATTTTTAATTATAAGAACAAAATGTGTTCTAAATTATTTTTAGAGCATAATTCGCGATTTTTTTCTATCTACAAAATTTCATATAATTACCGTTTCATCTCTTCAAATCTATAGATATTACTTATTTATTTATTTATTTATTTATTTACGGACTTACGTCCAATTTAAAACAAAGTATAACGAAGTATAGAAATGAACAATGTAAGGATTCGGATGGTACATGAAAGCATAGACAAACAGTGAAAATAGAAGAAAAAATAAGTGTCAAGTCACGTCAAGACCTTGCAAAAATTAGGGTGAATATTACATATCTTCATTTGTTTAAAGAGCGACAGAAATCATTTAAGCTAATACCAAACAAATCAAGGTCTTGACGTGAGTTGACCAGTCTACACATTCTGGACAGTTGTGAGTTATAACCATAGTTAGTCGAGTGCTGATTGAGGAAAAGCAGGTCTTTATTTCTGAGTCTACGAGAAGGTATATTAAATGTGATGAGTTGTAGTAATGTAGGCGAGTCGATTAAACAGTTAATAATTTTGAAGAAACAAATGAGATCAGATTTTATCCGACGGTCTTCTAAAGGAGAAAGGTTTATAGTTTGTTCAATTTCAGCATACGAGTAATTGCCTCGCTCTAATCCTAGCCTCCAAGCAATTCCCTTTAGGAACCGATGTTGAACGGATTCAATATGACGAATATGGACAGCATAAAAAGGAGACCATATAATACAAGCATATTCAAGATGGGGGTGAACCAAGGAGCAGTAAATAGTTCTTAGGGTATTTATGTTTTTGAAGTCAGAAGTGGTTCTAGTGATAAAACCAAGTAGCTTGAGAGATTTATTAACAATCATATTTATATGTTCCCGGAAAGAAAGCTTGCTATCAAGAGAGACACCAAGATCTTTAATAGATTGAACAGTTGTTAGGCAATTATTATTTAATTTGTATTCGAAAACAATCGGATTTTTAGATCTGTAGAAGGACATAATTTTGCACTTATCGACATTTAGTTCCAAGCAATTAATTTTACACCAGTCATTGAAAGAGTCAATATCTGATTGGAAAAGAAGGCAGTCATGGTAGTTTTTGATTATTTTTAGGATCTTATTGTCATCAGCAAAAAGCGTGCGTGAGAGAAAATACGAATAATGTCATTTATAAACAAGTTGAAGAGAAGCGGGGCTAAATGTGCTCCTTGCGGTACGCCGGATGTTACTTCAATAATAATAGACTCAATGTTATTTATTTTAACTCTTTGTTTTCTATTGCTTAAATAAGAATTAAAGAAAGATAGCAATGGGTTTCGTATACCTATAGCATATAGCTTGGGCATGAGGATAGCGTGTTTTACTTTGTCAAAAGCTTTAGAAAAGTCGGTATATAGAACATCTACTTGTGATTTATCTTCTAGGCCATTGACTACGGTGTTGGTGAAGGAGAGTAAGTTTGTAGTGGTAGATTTAGCAGATCTAAAGCCATGCTGTTCCTCAATCAGCACATTTTTAAAAATAGGTGTTATTTTTTTTTGTGATTATAGATTCAAAGATTTTAGGAATATGAGATAACATCGATATAGGTCTATAGTTTTCTACGTTCGACTTATTACCCGATTTAAAAATAGGTCTAATATAGGAAACCTTCCAGGAATCCGGAAAAGTGGCAGATGATAGTGATAAGTTATATAATAAACAAATTGGCTTAGATACAACAGATTTACATTCTTTCAATAATATTTCAGGTATACCATCAGGACCAGTGCTTGTTTTGCTGGGAAGATTTTTTAAGTAATTGAAAACATCTACAAGTGTGATTTCGCAATTATTAAGGTCAATAGTATTAGCATATTTAAGTGGAGGGATGGTGCATATGTTATCAGTATAGATAGAGGAGAAATGTTCAGCAAAAAGGTTGGCAATATCGAAATCGTTGGTGGCGTGAGTATCATTAAAAAATAAACTTGAAGGGAGATCGTTATCAATACGTTTTTGTTTAATAAATTTCCAAAATTGTTTAGGGTTAAGATTTAATTTTGTCTTAGTGAGTTCAATATAAGATTTGTAACACAAGTTAGATTCAATTTTGGATAATTCTCTTAACTGAGAAAATTTTTGATAAAGCGCTAAGTTGTTCGTTAATTTGAATAACTTGTGTGTTTTCTTTTTTTCCATAATCAAATGCTTTAGTTTCATACTGAACCAAATAAGAAATTTAGGCTGGGAATAAGTTCCCCTTGGAACGAAAAAATCTATAGCATGAATTATACATTCGTTGAATTTAAATACAGCATCGTTAATATTGTTGTTTGATAACATACCTGCCCAGTCATATTGGGCAAGGTACCTATTCATGCCAGTATAATCACCTTTGTTAAATTTGTAGTGGAATGTAACTGCTGATTTCAGAGTGTCACTTTTGAAAGGATTAGTGAAGTTAATATCGAGTGGTGGATGATATTTATCTATTGGTAATATTGAGTCAGTAGCTTCACATACACAAACGCTAGGCATATTGGTAAATATTAGATCAAGACAGTAACCTCCACAGTTATTTATCGAGTTTAATTGGTACATATTCAGGAAGGCAAAGAAATTTACTATTATGGAAGCATGAAGGGAAACATTATTAGGCGTTTTCACACCATGACTATCATTAAGCTACACTATTTTAGGAAAATTATAATCACCACAAATAAGTAAGGAATCGGCCTTTATGGAAACACGCTCAACTGCTTCAGTATGTGACTTATAGATTTCTATTGAAGAGGAGGGGGGAATGTATACACAACCAATGACAAGTTTCTTGGAACCAAGTAGAACACAAATAAATAATTGTTCAGATACATTATTAGACGATTCAAGAATGTGGCAAGAGTATTTTTTTAATGCATATCATTACCCCACCTCCTCTACACTTGTTAGAAGAGGAAGAGCGGTCACAGCGAAAAATAATGTAGTCATGTAGTCCAAGTTCTGTTGAAGCAATATTGTCTGATAGCCATGTTTCAGTAAAACATGAAAAATCATAAGGGCATAAATTTATGTAGCATCTAAAGGAGTTTAGCTTAGTATTGAGACCACGAATATTTTAATAATAGGTGGAAAAGTTAGTACTAATAAGGTGTCGATTCTGATTCAGCCTAAAAAATTGACTCGAGATAATTCGCGTCTCTCAGCGGCTTGGCGGGCAGGACAGTCAGGGGAGCCAGTGTTGTGTGTGGACGGTTTTCTGAAGAACTTGCAGGTAGCACATGCTGGTGGCTTTTCAGGAGTCGGGCAAGCATCTCGATTGTGTCCAGGTTTTCCACAGTGAGAATATGTAGGCATGTCTGCGTTACATTTCGACGCCGTATGACCGTAAAGTTGACAGTGTCTACATTTTAGACTGTCGATCCAATCCCTTACGGTGTGTATTTGCCAGTCCATAGCCAGTTTAGAGAAGCGAATGAGGGAGTGACGAACAGAAGGAGGAACTCTGAAGACATGAGTGCACGATCCGGTACGAGGTCCTACTTTGTGAGAGAACTGCAATTTATCTTTCAATTCATTAATTTGTAGACCGGTTTCTTCGTGTGTTTGCTGGTGGATTGCCAAGATGATGTTCTCGAGGGGCACAACTTGAGGCAGACCATGGATAGCTATCCGAGGAATTTTATGTGAAGAAACTGCTGCTTTCAGACCAGCATCGGATAGGGTCGGTGCATTGGCAAGTTTTATGGCCTCCGCATCGGTACTTGGATACACGACTACACCTCCGTTCCTTATTTCTCGTACCCCCGTGATTGTAATTCCCAAAGATGATGGGTTAGTTGAGGTTTTGAGAGTTTCAAGAGTACTGCTGGAAGGAAGTGACTTGTCATCTTTGGGGAAGATAAGTACGGCTGGTCTTGCAGGAAGTATAGTGGCATTGTTTCTTGTGTTCGGTAGATATTTCGGGAGGACTTGGTTGGACGTAATCGAACTATACGTTCTGTTACCATTTTCGGGTGTTAGATTTGAAGACATATCTTAAAAAATAACATATTTATATCTATTTTAGAACAGCCATCCGCACTTGAATCAAATCTATTTTTTCCCAACTCCCAACTGTCCGGAGTCAGAGGAACTAATGCATCCCTAATTGAGGTATTTTGTGAGGCTGAAGGGAGTAGAGGAGGGAAGGAGATAGGAAGGTATGATAGGATGCCTCTGTAGAACGGCCTCCGAGGGAAAAGGCTCATGACTATCAATCCGAAGGTTGCGGGTTCAATCCGGTGTGCGTAAGTAAATTCTATTTGATCGAATTGTGTTATTTCACAATTTAATAATCTAAAATAATTTAAGGCATATTTGCGGCGCATTCTAGAATGGAAAATACTCTCAGTATCGCCCTGGTGTAAGACCACCATTCAGAATTGAAACGTTGCTATAAATGGCTGTTAGCTGTGTTTGGTGACCAAATCTGAAAAGCCCACCTTCCTATTTCCAATCTCTTTCTCCTCCCTTCTATCTTTAGCCTCGCAATACACCCCAATTGATGATGCCATAGTCTCATTTCCCGATGTCGTGGCACAAATTTTGCCGTGGCTCCAGGCGACGGGAGTAGTTGGGACTCTTGTGCGGTATTAGCATAAAAATGATCTATTCAGATCTTGTCACCAAACTCGGCTAAATCCTTATCAAGTGATCTTTCGATTCTGAATGATGGTCTTTTATATATTGTAAATATATTCTATGGAAGTACTTCTATCGCACGTCATAATATGATTATTGAAGACCATAGCTTCATTAGCAGTAATTAAAATAAATTGTTTCATCCGATTACGAGTTTTTATGAGTGTTAAATTCGAAAAAACCGTTACGGAGGCAGCACAACACGTTATAACTACTGTATTTAAATTTGGTTCCTACAACAACAAAAAAACAACGTAAAGAATTCGGGCCTTACGTAATTTCCACGTTAACTTTCACTGGTTTTAATTTTTTTAAGCTTAGTGAATTATGTTTAAGATTTACGGCGTAGTCCGCCATGTCCGGTGATGCTTGGTGAAATTAGAGAAGGTGAAATTAACGGACGATTTCAAATTATTAAATTAATATTTAAATTTGTAATATTATGCTAGTATTTTGAAAACGAGCAGATGGGCACGCGTGCTCGTCTATTACGACGTAGATAAGAATGTGTGCTATCATTTGTCGGAACAAACAATAATAATTTAGACTGTTAGTAGTTAGTGTTTATGACATTCCCAATTTTCCCAACGGTGTCTTCAGCAACGTTTATATTGTGAACGGTGCTCTCTCATCTGGGCGATACTGGAAGTATCGTTTGGGTAAGCTAAGCAGCCTGATAATATATCGAATTTTGAACCCGACGCGCCACTGGAATCGCCCTCCGTGATGGAAGGGTAAGGCTCTTGACTCGCAATCCGAAGGTTGCGGAATCGAATCCCGGTGTGTGCGAATAAATTTTATTTGATTATTTTTTGTGTTATTTCACAATTAATTAATTAAAAATAATGTATAGTAAATTTACAGCACGTTCCAGGGTGGAAGATATTCTCCGTATCGCCCTGGTGTAAGGCCAAAATTCAAAATTGAAAAGTTCCTTGAAATGGCTTTAGCCGTGTTTGGTGAATAGATCGGAATATCCAGGAACTTCCCTTTTCCACATCTCCCCCCCCCCCACCCCCTCCTCCATTACCTTCAGCCTCTCGACTTACCCCAATTGGGGATGCCATAGACTTGCTGGCTCCAGACGCGAGCAGCTGGGGCTCTCGTGAGGTATTCACATAAAAAAGAGCCCGTCTATTTTTTTTTAAATGTGATAACCGCACAAAAGTCCCAACTGCTCCCAACCGCCTGGAGCCAGTAAGACTACGGTATCTTCAATAGGGGGAAGTTGTGAGACTCTATGTAAAGAGGAGGGGGATGAGATGGGAGAAAGAAGGTGGTGAAGAACTTGACAATTCTGACATGTTCACGAAACATGACTAAAATTAACTTACTAACCATCACGCCGTTTCCACCCAGGGGTAGGCAGAGAGGACGGACCGCCAAACAACTCGGTCTTGGCACTCACTCGTTGCCTCGTTACATCGTCTTACACGTGCTCTTCTATTATTCTGACTCTTGACGTGATCCGATTCAAGTATCTGATTCACTTGGTCGTGCCATTTTTTGAACCGAAAACTTTTTTAGAACCGTTGTGATTTGAAACTCAATGAAACTAAAAAAAACAAGCTGAAAAGAGACAATCACATAGATACAGGATTTAGCCATCGAGAGAATAAGATAGAATAATCGGTCTTCTCTTTGTGCGGTGCTACGTAACATCCCCACTCATGTCTACTATAGTTTTCTGAATTTTTCACTTCTACCGCGTGTAAACTGCACACTTGTAATTTTTTTAAATTTAAATTATATTTAAGTAGAATCGAAATTTTCAAAAATTTCCCTATGGTCGAGTTTTTTAAGGCATTGTGTCACGGTAAGACCAGAGATCCTGGGTTCGAATCCCAGTTGCGACCATTACCTTTTTATGTGCCTGTGGCTTATTCTGTTTCATGTTTCGTTGAGATTTATTATTATTATATACTTCTTCAATTAAAATATATATTTACGAAAAAGAACTTATACATATATTTTTATTTGGTAGGAAGGTTTAACCTTTTTAACGACTGCTCACACTGTTTCATTTGATACGCAAAGAACTGTGGAGATATTATCTTTATCTCTTGGTGTATGTTCACAATCATAACACATATTTATTGCGTAAAGGTGGCTGCTGCTCGCTACTTAGTTATCTCCGTTATAAGTGTTACTTGTAGGTATACGTAATACATAATGGTCGTGACGCGATCCGACGGTCAAAGTGAGATCGAGAACCTGCCTTAGAAGTTCAATGGCGTTCAGGCACTTTCTACGCTTTTTTATATGATGACAGGATAGGATGCTTTCTTGATATACTCGTGGCTAGAATTAACTGCTGTGACTTCTCTGCTATCCAATAAACTGTGTAACTGCTTTCCACAATAAATAAACGTCACGACATTTTGCATCAACCTAAGCAGAGAAACTGGAAAGGAACAAAATTCTGTCTTGTCACACACATCGCCTGAATCGTTCCAGGCTTTCAACCATTACTGTTCGGTTATTCTGACTTTTGGCATGGCCCGACTTAAATGTTCGATTCTCTTGATTGTGCCATGTCTTCGCAGGATATCTCTAACTTCTTCAATCCAGTCCTTTCGCTAACTTATTAACTAACCATCACGCCGTTTACCCGCAGGGATAGGCAGAGAGGATGGACCGCCAAACAACTCGGTCTTGGCACACACCCCTTGCTCGTTTACATTCATATATCACCTCAAAGATGCTCTTTATTATTCTGACTCTTGACATGGCCCTACTCAAGTATCTGATTCACTTGGTCGTGCCTTGACTTATAGTATAAGTGGTATGTACTGCTTAAATTATATTCTCCTTTATATATCGATATAAGCTCCTTTTCTCATTGTCTTAATGGGGTATTTCCACGTGTTTTTTTTATTGCTTAAAAAAATTAAGCAAAAAATTACGATGATTAAAGCATTTTTATTTTATTTTTATGTTGACGAATAAATTTTCTACAGCGAGTTAAAGTTTCTCATTTTGGAATTACCGCTAAAACGATATTTTGGGGCGTGGCTATCGTGTGACGTCATGGGTGAGGACGCTCACTGACAGTGTTTATTTATGCTAGTTCAGCTTAGCGACACTTGTGACGTCACAAACCCATTCCCCAACCACGGGCCGTTTTGATTTGGCCAGTTTTAGATCGTTTTTAAAATCAATAATATTGAATGAAAACATAAAAATCAAACATTTTTAGTAGGATTATTAAAATCAGAAAAATAATCTTTAAATATTCCGTACATTTTCCACAGAATTCCTCGTTTGTGGAAATACCCCATTGCGCAAACCTAGAATGTGCATTCTTTTCGGATTGAGTCATTCATTCAACTTGGGAGGCGGGTATGGGTCCCGACGCTCTGAGAACCATTTATTGGGCAACTAACATCCCTGCCATAGATCACCCTAAGTGGTTCGTTACGTTGTGCGACTTAGCAGGAGACCTAGAGGCGGTTGTAAATGCGTTCGTCCACCTACTGCGTGTCGGGGCGGATAAGGAGAGACTGGTTGATGGAGACATTATACCTCTCCAGCCGCACTCCAAACCCAATGCCTTGTACCACAGTGGGATACGTCACTCCTGGATACATTGACCCCCATCAGTTTCCTACCCACCCCTCATACCTTTTTCCTTCCCAGAACTTGTTATCCTACCTTTCCCCAAAAAGACCTTCTACACAACACTCCTAAAGATGACAAAGATCTGAGGGGAATTATTTTCCTAATGTAAAAAAAATCGTAATACACACACACCACAGACTTCAGTCTAACAGACTTCAGTCTACAATTTTTTCCCTGCAAATTCCATGCTTTACTTACCATAGATCTGCCATGTAGTTATAAGTACAAGAGTGCACTCAGTTCTCAAATAACTCCGGCAATGTCGTATTGGCTTTATGATCTGTGGCAAAAATAGCTTTTTGGATTCTCTGCTTGCAACAATATAACGCGGAATTCACATCCTCTCTTTCAAATATCATGACTTTGGACTATACATCCATCAATTCATTCGTCTTAGATATCGATTTAGGACCTGTCCCTTTTCCAGGCCAAGATCATATACTTGAAACGTCTGCCTACCAAAAAGCTGCAATAAAAGAACAGAGGGGAGGAATGCAGATCCCGCCAATGTGGGGGATTTTAATAAAAATGCACTTTGTAGATGAGAAAAGTGTGGAAAAGTTGAATAAAAAAGAAATTAAGGTGCGCTCGGCAAAATTGAGGGAGATACAGCCGTTTAAAGTATGAATAAAATGACACTTCCTGAACCGATACTACGCCATTGCCAATGTTTGGTTTATGCCGAAAACGATGTTTTACCGCGTTTTAAGTGGAGAACTTTAATCTGGAAGGTGAAAGAAAGCGCGGAAAGCAATAAAAAAAATTGAATAAGTGATTAATTTGCAATTGCGTTAAGTAAAATTTCACTTTGCCAATCAACACTATTGACAGCCCACCCGCTAATGTTGGTATCCCTGACCTGATGCAAACAACAGCTAGACTGTAGCCGACTTCGTGAGATACATGAGGCGCGTAATTATGAAATTTGTCTAGCGGACTTTTTTTCAACGATTTTTTAAACTGTTTATCACCTTCCAAATTAAAGTAACCTAACCTAAGACTACGCTAAACATGGTTTGTGTAACATGGTTTGTGCCCCTTTATAACGCCTACTCGCGTCAATGCAAGAAAAACATCCCAGTTTTCAAATAGTTTAGCGGCTACGCTAGGTTTGTGTAACATGGTTTATGTAACATGGTTTGTGCCCCTTTATAACGCCTACTCGCGTCAACGCAAGAAAAACATCCCAGTTTTCAAGTAGTTTAGCGGCTACGCCAGGTTTGTGTAACATGGTTTGTGACCATTATTAATTCTGTTTTTCATAATTACGCGCCTTATTATATATCACACGAAGTTGGCTACAATCGTATCAACCTTCGTTTATAGCAAGTTGGAGATAACAACATTATAGTAACAAAATGGCGTAGTATAAGTTCACGAAGTGTCATTTTATTCATTCTTTAAACGGCTGTATCTCCCTCAATTTTGCCAAGCGCACCTTAATTTCTTTTTTATTCAACTTTTCCACACTTTTCTCATCTAGAAGGTGCATTTTTATTAAAATCCCCCACATTGGCGGGATCTGCATTTCACCCGAACAGAGAATCCAATAAACTCGATATTTCATTTTACAGGTACGATAGGCATCTTACAAGACAAAAATGCCAAATTTAACTGTTTTCCTCTCCAATATCATCGAAATATCACCCACCCTCAGAACAAGTGTGACTTTATAAAAGGGGTATAATAAATGCTTTTCATGAAAAATTTAATATTCTTCTTGTGTTTGCTACTTTTGTCTTAGATGTGATGTTTGTAATGTGGCAGAAGAAAGGAGTATTCAAGTTCATTCACTCGCTGCCCGGGGCGCAGAAGGAGCAAACAGGTTTCGGCACTTTCGCAAACATCCAATAAACTCCATCAATAGTATCAGCAGTTCACGATCTGGCCGAGCTTTTGGAACGCACAATTAAAGTCACTTTATTATTTACTTCCAGTTTCGATAAGTAGTTAGATGAGATAATAACAAAAATAGAATCTTAGAAATGTCATAATAGGATTATTTAGAAGAAATCGAATATTTTATAGGTAGGCACTAAATGAATAACTAAAAAGGTAAAATAATAATATTAGTTCATAATACATTACAAGAAGAATATAAAATATGTGCAATCGAATGATATTTGATGCTCCCAAATAATATTGTAATCTTATATATAAAAATCTCGAGTCACGATGTTTGTGTTCGCACTCCTCTGAAACGGCTTGACCGATTTTTATGATTTTTTTTAATGTATATTAGGTAGGTATGAGAATAGGTTTTAAAGTATATTTCATACCGCTAGGTGATTAGGGTGTCCCTATCCAGAAAAAATATTATTTGTCATCAAAAAATACCTATAACCCCACATTTTAACCCTCACATTTTTTAATCGCGATTTTAGTATTTTTCTATGAATAAATTTAACCGTCTTTCGTATTTCAAACAGAACGAAATTATTTATGTTGTTGAATGACAGATGGCGCTACGTCCGCCTCATCGATCTTTCATCCACACATGCGCAAGACATTCACGAGTTCTCGCGAGGGCTTATTTGTGTTGGCTAAAGACGGACTGACAAAAAATATCGTGCACTCAATTGCTCTTCGAAATTCGTATTGATTTTCTTTTTTTCATTTTCCTACTTTAGTTGGTGTTTTTTAGTTTTTATCGGCGGTCATGTTCTACAGCGCTCCATTCCTCTTTCTGTCATAGATCCTATCCCCACACACTTACAATACAATCGTTATTTTTTATTCAACATCTAAAATATTCACTAGAAATAATTTACATGGTAAAACAACGTTTGTCGGGTCAGCCAGTGCCATATAAAAATCATTCAGGTAAATCAGTATTTTTATTCCAATTTCTTTGTTCTAAAATCCAATTTTAATAACTATACGTTAAACGTGACCCCCTTACTACGAAACGTGTTTTAAATTTTACCCAACTGATAAACAACTCCATTTATTAGTGAGGCTCTAAATCAACAACAAAATTAGCCTGTTATATATTTTTAACTAATCTTTTACAAAAGCATCGATATATCGATATTTTTTATTCAATATATCGATATTTTTATCCGATATATTTTGATCCAATATATCGATACAAAATATCCAATATCGAAAATTGTATCATAAACGATATTTTTTAAAATTTATGTATTTAAAGTCACTAGAATCCAAAACCGTATAGGAACGAACGGAAAAAGTAACTGACATCTGACGGTTGAAATTTTAACTATTAATAGCTTACAAATCTATTGTATTTGCATTAGTATGTGATCACCAATACTATCTCAAGTGTGTAGGTACATGCATAGAAATGAATGCTATTTTTCGCCATTTTTTTCTAAGCCACTCTTATGTGTTGGTTCCCAATTGTCTATGATTATTGACTATACCTTGTTCCAAACACGAAGTCCTTTTTGACAGATTAATATGCCAATAAAATGTTACTGAGACGCATACAAACTTTGTATGCGTCTCAGAATATATATAAGTTAGAAGACAGCTTTGTAGTTTTTGATATTTTTGTAATTATTACGTAATAAAAATGAATAGTGATAAAAATACCTTCATTTTTATTGAGATTTTTGTACATTAAAAAAAGCAAATTGTGTACAAAAATTACTATAGATAATATTGAGCTGAATATACTATTATTTTAAAAACGCAAAATCTTTTCAAAATTTGACCGATACATAGATATATCGATATTTTTTTTTCACTTTCGACACCCCTACTTTTACAAAAGTGTTAGCAGCCAAAAATTTAGTTTGTCGTAACAAGTCGATACTAAAAATCCTGTGTGCAAATGTGTTATGTACGAGTATTTTACATTATTTAGTTATGAAGTCAATATTGAGTACCTACAAATAGCCCACTAAATCGGGATTATTCGAATGGTAGGCAACTGTGAAAGTACATTAATATTGCCAAGGTACTCAAAGAGATTACAACGTCTTAATGAGTATATGCGTAGGTTCGTATTATTTTATCTCGATAGAATCTGCCGATAAAGCTTGTCCGGAAAGTAAAAGTAGTTTCAGTAATGGCTTTTTGCAAAAACAGCTTTTCATGGCTAATGGCGATGTGAGGCTTCTCGGCTAATGGAAAGGTGTACTGTTAATCGATACGTAATGACCTTTCACCTGACTTTTCTAAAAGGAAATCGCTATTTATGTAAATATCAGGAAATGCAGCTGCTAATCGTTAGATTGTGATTAAATTGCTGAGGCATGTTAATTGCTTAATAAATTAACTAATTTCGGGCAAAAAAACTGATGTTTATGTCATCTTTTTTAAATATTAATAACGCACAAGAGTCTATGGTATTCCCAATTGAGGTATGTTGTGAATCTGAAAGTAAGTTTTGTGGGTGAGGTTTGCTTAGGTCGTGGCGGCGGATGACCTGGACATACTGAACACCAGATTCCTCCCCACCCCTCATACCTTTTTCCTTACCAGAACTTTCTGTCCTTTCCTTATTAAGACTATCCACACACCATCCCCAAAGATGACATAGGCCCTGAGGGAAATTATTGTCTTCAGCGCCTCTCGCGTGGAGTTAGTTTAAAACTAAATGGGGAGGGGAAGAAGATGAGGTTCAGGAAGGTACCTGGCTATCCAGATTTAGTCACCAAATACGGCTAAAGCCATTTCAGGCCACGTTTCAATTCTGAATAGTGGTCTTACACCATATTGAGAGTAACTTCCAGTTTGGAAGGTGCCCCAAATATATATTTACAATAATTAAATTACACAATATATTATTTGATTTACCCCCATAAATAAGCAGGGCTTGTGTGTATAGGAGGGGGGGGGGGTGTTATTATATTGGTTTAATTTTTTTTTATTCAGTTCAAAGATTCGGTTTAATTTTTAAGCTGAGTTTTAAATTTTTTTATATTACTATTCATGTTTCTGATTTTTCAGGTAGTTGATTAAAAAATTTAACTCCTAGATATTTATGATTTAACTGTCATTTTTTTTACATTTTGGAGGTATAGGTACTTTATATTATTTTTTAAATGATAACATTGTGAAAACACGAATCAATCAAATAAACTTTACTTGCGTACGCCGGGATTTGAATAGGTCTTCGAGCGCCTTACCCCTCGACCACGGAAGTCGTCATCTGGTAGCAAATGTTTTTTACGTGATTTAACATAATAATAAATTACGTCACTTTCAAAGACATTACCTATCTTAACATTTTCGCGTGGAAGTCATCATGGAAGCGTAACATTTAAAATGAATTTTCTTTTTTACATATATTTAAATTATATGACATTAGAAGCGTCAAAACTTGTTTTTTTAGGCTTTGCCTGACTATGTTTATGTGAAACGACGATTTACGTTGCATCAGTTTTTCATTTATATTTTCGACATAAGTACCTAAAAGCATAAAAAAATCTCAATTTAATATAGTGTATATAATATAGATAATGTTTTCGATTCGAAGGGAATCCAACCCACAACTAAACAAATCAAATCAAATGTATCCATACGGTTCCACGACAATTGATCCCCCGACAGTTGGTCCCCGGCGTACTTATATACAGTCGGTTTAGGGAAAATCTACTTACATAAATAAATTACTTGTCTCTTTCATTTGGAACATTTGCTGACTCATGGAAAATTTCATATATTCGATTCATTAAGTCCGGGAACAAGTCAAATATTGGAAATTACAGACCAATATCAATTATTTCTAATATTCCAAAAATTACCAAGAAAATCACTCGTATTTTCAAAAATGTTCTAATTGAGGAACAGCGTGGATTTAGATCGGCTAAATCTACAACAACTAATTTACTGTCCTTTACAAATACCATTGTTAAAGCCTTAGAAGACAACACTCAGGTTGATGTCCTCTACACTGACTTCTCCAAAGCCTTCGACAAAGTTAATCACCGTATCCTAATGACCAAACTTTATGCTATAGGCATTAGAAACCCTTTGTCATCATTCTTTCACTCTTACTTGAGTGATAGAAAACAAAGGGTTATAATAAATAACTTTGAATCCTTTAATATTGATGTAACGTTAGGCGTTCCCCAAGGAGCCCATTTTGCCCCGCTTCTTTTTAACCTTTTTATAAATGACATCACTAAAGTTCAAATCACACACATTTCTGGCTATTTGCTGATGATAATACTTGATTAGATGATGATAATATTTGATTCTTAAGATTATTAAATCCCACCTTGACTGTTTATTATTTCAACTTGATATTGATTCATTTAACGATTGGTGCAAAATTAACTTCTTGGAACTTAATATTGATTAATGCAAAATTTTGTCCTTTTATAGAACCAAAAAACCTATTCTATTTGATTATAAACTAAATAGTGTTTGTCTATCTACTGTCACATCTATCAAGGACCTTGGGGTCACCCTGGACTGCAAACTTTCTTTCCGTGATCACATTAATAATATTGTAAATAAATCACTTAAACTACTCGGCTTTATTCATAGAATTACCTCTGACTTCAAACATATAAGTTCCCTTAAAACTCTTTACTGTTCGCTAGTTCGCCCTAACCTTGAATATGCTAGTGTCATTTGGTCTCCTTTCTATGCTGTCACATCGAATCCGTAAAACATCACTTCCTAAGAACAATTACTTGGAGGTTAGGTCTTGAAAGAGGCGAGTACTCATATGATGAAATTGGACAAATTTTAAACATTTCTTCTTTAGAAAAACGTAGAAAGGACTCTGATCTAATTTGCATTATTTAAAATTATCAACAGTATTACTGATACACCTGCTTTGTTACAACTCGTCCAGTTTAATATCCCTTCCCGTAGACTTCGAAATAATGAATTGCTGTTCCTCAATCAACATTCTACTAATTATGGATACCATTCTCCTTTATCCAGAATGTCGAGACTTGTAAAACTAAATGACTTTTGGCAGTCGTTAAGCAATATTTAAATGCTTCTTCATGCTTTGACTTGTAGTGTCTTCTATTATGTACTTTTTACATTTTATATTGTCATTGCTATTCATTTATACGTGATCTCCCTTCACTGTCACCTCTGCTTTTTTATTGGTGTTATTATTATGTTTTTAATGGACTATCGTCGGTAAATTAATAAATCAATAAAATATCACAACTAATAATATGAGTGTAATTATTATAATTTTTGTTATTCGAGAGTCGAATAACCAAAATTTAAAACATATTTTCGTTCAAATGCATCAAGGAATGAGATGAGGTGTGTTTAGGTCTGATGACCAGGACACACTGAACCCCAGATTCCTACCCACCCCTTAAACCCTTTTCCTTCCCAGAACCCTCCTCTCCTTCCTTTCCCTAAAAGACCCTCCACACAGCATCCCTAAAGATGACATAGGCCCTCAGGGAAAAAAAAAAGGAATAAACTTCATGTTTATATAATGTATACAGTTTTTAATTTGGGAGGCGGGTATGGGTACCGCCGCTCCGGGAAACATTTATTAGATAACCAACACCCCTGCCATAGGTAAGTGTTTCGCTATGTTTGGTGACTTAGTAGGGGTGCCCGGGTTCATGGGATGAGGTTCGTTTAGGTCTTGGCGGCCAATATGTTCGCCCACTTGCTGCGTGGCGGGCCGGATCGGGAGAGATTGGTTGAGGGTGTCTTAACCTAGACCTCTCTAGCCGGTCTCTTGTCATCCCGTCGCCTTGTACCGCAGTTGGAGAGATGGATTCATACGTCCGTCACTCTTAGACACATTGACCCCCGGATTCCTTCCCACCCTCATACCTTTTTCCTTCCCAGAAATTTCTCTCCTTCCTTTCCCTAAAAAGACCCTCATCACACAGCACCTCCAAAAAATGACATAGGCCCTGAGGGAGTGTTTATTGCTCAGGGCCTCCTGAGTGGAGCTAATGTGAAAAAGGTACCGGTATAAATTCTTTTGATATCCATTCCAACCTAAGGTATTTTTGAAGCCGGTTTTAGACTTGAAATTGGTAAATAATGCACAAAAAATTAAAACATCTATATTTTTGAGAGACAAACTGTCGGTAAATTAATTGTCACCCGTACATCTGTGATGTTTTTATATTAGAACATCAAAATTTACAATAAATTATTACGTTTCAAGTGCTCACACTATTGTGTTCCTTCTATCCGTAATCTACTAGGAAAGTAGGTGGACTTTCATTGTCGTAATCTAAAACCAGTTTAGTGTAATAACAGTCATTGTTCGTACTGTTCGCAAAGTCGAGACCAGTTCTTGAATTATTTTTATTTGATTTGCCGAGCATGAAAACAGTATTTTATGGTTAGGGGGTTGAGGGGACAGATTCAATTTAGATTGCGATGTTTCTCGCGTTCCTCTGCTCACTTACTAAAACAAACATTCCCGAAAAGGGAAAAAAATGTGCTTATTACCAAGAGGGACTTTACTTTTTGTTTTGGAGAGTTTAGTTTTCAATGTATATTTGTTACTTTAATTTTAAATTTTTGCAGCCAATAAAGTAACAAATAAACATTGAAAATCACATTGAAAAATACTTTGAAGCCGACTAAAGTAACAAATATACATTGAAAATTAAAACTCTCCAAAACAAAAATGTCTAGAAATTGTTACATAGTCAATGCCCAAGAAATACAAAAAATTGTGGACTTTATTTTTATAAACTAACCCTTTAAATCTAAAGTATAAGTTTAGATTAATTCAATACTTCGTGTTAGTGACCGACCGAAGGTTCGGTTTCGGCAAGTTTCGGCAAAAAAATCTAGGCATCAATCAAAATTTCGGCATCAGTTCCGGTTTCGGCAGATTTTCTGCTTAACCTTCGGTCACACCGAAACTCTGCAAAAGATCTCAATAAATGGTAAATTTAGTCGTAATTGTAAACGAAATTTAAATTTAAATACTCAATTAATGAGGTCCTTCTTTTATAATGTACTAAGTGCTGATGATTGATAAATTTTTGTTCCAAGACATGTTATTTTTTTGTAATTTCGAAAAAAAAAATTCACATAGGTACTTCAATTATTGTTTTTTTTTTATTTTTTTTTATTTAGCATGTGTTAACTGTTTGTGTAAGTGTTAAAAAGCCATATTTCAGTAAACAATAAATTTTTAACATGTCTAAAAATGTTTCGGTTTCGGTTTCGGTTTCAGTAGAAAGTCCTGTTTCGGTCGGACACTACTTCGTGTGTGTGAAAGCACTATGAAACAATACATCATTTTACTTTAATGGCAAGCCAGAGAAATGATTTTTACAAATTATATGTATACAGTTATAGTGGTTTATTTTTACCTCCTTTTTTATCCAACGTTTCGGACAGCGAAACAATGTTCATCATCTGGACAGATGTGTAATTACACATCTGCCAAGTGGTTCAAGTAGGGGTGCCCGAGATCATGGGTGAGGTTTGAAGCAGATGCGTTTGACCACCAACTGCATAGCGCGCTGGATCGGGGGAGACTGGTTGGGGGAGAACTTTGGAACTCTTTCGACCAATCGCCTTGTATTGCCGTCGTAGGAATGGATGCATACACCCACCACTCCTAGATACACTGAGCCCCAGATTCCTACCCACCCCTCAAACCCCTTTCCTTCCCAGAACTTCTTCTCATTCCTTTCCAAAATATTTTTATTGTTTTAATTTTTTTTTAAATATGGACTGCAAAATGACATCCACATTCTTACTCCAAATATGCTCAATAAATTCTTGCGTGCTGTTACGCAAAGTGCACTTTTGTTGTTTATAACTGCACTTCTGAATTAGTCATTAATTAATGTAATCAACGGTAATTGACCGCGCAGAGCTACTGATACCTGTTCTTAAATAATAATTATGTATTTAATGTCAGCCATCGTATTAGCTTGTCTTTCATCAGTCAGATCATGATTATGCCTTATGTCACATAATACCATATGGTTTAAAACTGCTACTAGTGATGTAGTTAGTGCGTGTTTCTAGTAGGCCGCCACTGTTACCCAAAGGTTGTTATTTTTAATAATAATATGTATTTGGTAGTTGCCTTAAATAAAAAGGCCCTTGCTCAATTTGACTCCACAGATAGGCACACGAGCAGCCAAATCTATGAAATTACAGATCATTCAAATTTTTTTTTGCATAATTCTTGCGCATTTTGTATGCATAATAATATAGCTGATGTCCCTGGCTTTACACAGAATTTTTCGAATCAGATTTAGAAAGTAATTTTTATCTTCTTTTGAACGTCAATAGTGCAAAATTTCATCAAGAAGTATCAAAATTCTGCTCACGGGTTGGGAAAAGTAGATACGAGCGGATTTGGGTATCTCATGCAAATACTGACCTGTCTCTTCTATTGATGGTCATGTGTGCAAAATTTCATCAATCTCGAAATAAAAATGTAGATTTGTATAAAAATCTCTCTTACTCTTAAGATTTTTCATTTCCAAAAAAATATAAGCACTAACTTCAAATATAATATTAAAACAACAAAAAACTTTAATCAAACCACACCATGGTGCACTTCTACGTTTGTGGCGACCATGTTACATTGCGTTGGTAATAATAACATATTTGTAGACCAATAAGCCAATAAACCCTTTCATGGTCATCTTGTTATCAACGAATACTGTTCTCCAAAGACAGGGAGACTTACCACAACTAAAAAAATAGAATAAATCACTTTAATTATACTAGGTATGCGGTAAATGTATCATGTCCAAAAAAGTATTATTTTTATCCATTAGCTTCGCCCAGTTGGTACAGGGTGTGTCGCTCATGCTGGACAAGTGCGAATAAGAAATTGTTAAAGATTTTAGGAAAAGCAAAAATGTATTTATTTTATTTTTATTTATTTATTAATTTTCAACGCCCTGATGGGCTTTTACATGACAAGTTTATAATACAGAGACAGTTTTTAAATAAAAAGATAAACTATAAAAATATAACTAGTAAACATCATATGAAAGGTGGGTATACAGATAAATTTAAGGAAAGATAGTGCATTACAATAAAAGAGAAAGATTCTAAGTTGTAAATGGCATAGAAATAAACTAGTAGGTATGTTAGTAATTACAAAATTTACTGGTGACTAATTAAATGTGATGAATAATACATGACAAAATGCAAGATACATAAAAAGAAAACGGTAATAGGTTTTTACATTATAGATTAATACAGAAATACACAAATATATGCAATAGACCCTATGTGATGCTCCTTATATATCAAAATATTCTACATAAAAATATTGATCAGATATTTCTTGAATAAAGGTAAACTTGTATTAAAAACATGGATATTTGAGGTGAATTTGTTCCCTAGTGTTTGTAGTCGTGAAATTTGTGCATTTGTGTGGTAGTTGGTTACAGAATTATTGTTGCAGAATAATATGTTTTGCCTTGTTTCTCGAGTAGCTACTTTAATCAATGAGATGCAGGAGTTCGCAACAATCTAATTCGGAGTGAATAATTTTGAACAAACAAGTTAGATCGTTTATTTTTCTTCTGTTTTCTAGGTAATGCAATTTAAGTGTATTTAGTAAAGATGTGTAGTTAATGTGTTGAATAGATATGTATAACTTGAAGTTAATAAATCTTAAAAATTTGTGCTGCACTCTTTCGATGTTTCTTATATGAATTTGATAATATGGGGACCAAACTATGGAATTGTATTCCAACAAGCTGCGTACGATTTTTATGATTTTTTTTTGTATATTTGGTAGGTATGAGAATAGGTTTTAAAGTATATTTTATACCGCTAGGTGATTAGGGTGTCCTATAACCCAAAAATAAAAAAAATACCTATAACCCCAAATTTTTGTATGAACAAATTTAACCGTTTTTCGTATTTCAAGCAGAACGAAGTTATTTATGTTGTTAAATGACAAATGGCGCTACGTCTGCCTCATCAAACTTTCATCCACACATACGCAAGACATTCACGAGAAGGGTCGTATCATTTTGATATTTCATTCGGCATCATGTTCTCGCGTGGGCAAACCATCGAGCTTATTTGTGTTGGCTAAAGACGGACTGACAAAAAATATCGTTCACTCAATTGCTTTTCGAAATTCATATTAATATTTTCTTTATTTCATTTTCCTACTTTAGTTAGTAATTTTTTGCTTTTAACGGAGGTCATCGTCTACAGCGCTCCATTCATCTTTCTGGCATAGATCCCATCCCCACACACTTACAATACATTCGTTATTTTTTTATTGAACAACCAAAATTAGAAATAATTTATTGGCAGAACAACGTTTGTTGTGTCAGCTAGTATATTATATTATTTGCGTACTACCTATGTAACTTTTAGCAATTTACGAAGATTTTGGAACTTTTTGAACATCGCGAGACCGATAATATAGTCAGGAATACGTTAAATTTTGAAAACACCAATAATGAAACTAGCGAATATTTGAAAATAATTGACACAAGTCTATCATTGTTGGGAGAACATAATACCTTTTCTACATTCTCGTCTATGCTAATGGACATATCAAATCTAGATCGTGACCTTCATGAGATGGCTTTCTTCATCATGTAAATCCAGATGCGGTCATAAAACATTGCTCCACATTGTTGCTCAAGATATTGTTAAGCACCTTCTGTGCTGTAGATGCATGTGATTCATTTCGTTAAATGTAATTTCAACCACAGAAATATTTTCTCCGACTATTCTTGCGCATTGCGAAGTCTTTGATTGTTATTGGGTATTTGATATCCATTGTTATTATCAAGTTGAGGTGAACTAATATTTCAAATAAAGTCAAAGCTGGGTTAAACTGCATCATATTCATACCCCTTCTTCATTTCTCATATCCATATCCTATATTCATATCTCATCTTTAATTCTCATTTTCATAATTAACATTCACGCCACACAGGCATCATTTATAACCATACTCCATATTCATACCTCATCTCCATTTGTCATATTCATACTTCAAATGTATACACTCGAGATTAATGATTGCATAACATGACAAATTACAAGTTTATCTATTTATTTATTAACTAGCTGACCCGACGAACTTCGTACCGCCTCAGAATCAATAGTTGTTGAATTAAATTCATTTTTTTATTAAGTTAAAAATTACGCAATGAAGCAATTATCAATGCGCAACTGTCGGTGTTTTGTTTTTGTCAGTATCAGAGATGGCGTTGTGTACGGATTTATATTTTTGTGATTTTCTTACTTTTACAATTACTGACGGAAATTCGGAAGGCGGATACGGGTGCCGACGCCCCGGAAACCATTTATTGAATAACCAACACCTCTGCCATAGATCACCCCAAGTGGTTCGCTACGTTTGGTGATTTAGCAGGGGTGTCCTGTTTCATGAGGTGACTTATGTCCGGGTCTTGGCAGTCGATGCGCCTGCCCACCCGCTGCGTGGCGGGTCGGATCGAAAGAGACTGGTTGAGGGAGGCCTTTTGACCTTTCCAGCCGGACTCTCTCGACCCATTGCCTTGCACCACAGTTGGAGGGATGGATTCATACGTCCGTTACTCCCGGACACACTGACCCCCAGATTCCTACCCACCCCTCATACCTTTTTCCTTCCCAGAACTTTCTATCCTCCCCATTCCTTAAAAAGATCCTCCACACAGCATCCCCTAAGATGATATAGGTCCTGAGAGAAATTATTTTCCTCAGGGCCTCCTGTGTGGAGCTTATGTAAAAAAATGCGTTTCATTTCAGAGATTTATTATAATTATTGTATTTTTCCTTTGGAGGTGTGTAGACATACGTTCACCATTTGTCTCATTTTCGACTATTGACATTGAGTGTGTAAGAAAGAAGGGCAGCATTATGTGATTAAAAACAAATGCACAACAACCAACGCATTAACAAAATGTATGGGGAAAATAATTTTCTTTATAACTATTTATTTCGTTAACTTCTGTGATGTTTTAATAGTTATTATCCTATCCGGGGCGGAGACAAATCCAACAAATCAAAGATCATCAAAATCAGCCCAGCCGTTCTCGAGTTATAAATAGTGTAACTAACCCGACTTTGTTTTATACATATATTAAGATTTACGGACAACAGTCCATTAAAAACATAATAATAACACGATAAAAAAAAACAGAGGTGACAGTGAAGGGAGAGCACATATAAATTAATAGCAATGACAATATAAAATGTAAAAAGTACATATAGAGACACTACAAGTCAAAGCATTTAAATATTGCGTATCGACTGCTGAAAGTCATTTAGTTTTACACCAAAAAATCAATGCTTTGACTTGCGTTGACAAGTCTCGACATTCTGGATAAAGGAGAATGGTATCCATAATTAGAAGAATGTTGATTGAGGAACAGCAATTCATTATTTCGAAGTCTACGGGAAGGAATGTTAAACTGGATGAGTTGTAACAATGAGGTGTATCAGTAATACTGTTGTGGCGCCCACTTTCGTCAAATTCTTTGCGCCGCCACTGGTTCTGTAGGTACATCTAGCTACAGCGGTTAATTATTCCGCCACTTACGCGAAAGGCCTCGAACTAACGGCCGCTCAATATAACGGCCGCGGAACGTTCGAGCACTTTCTTCGCTTTGCGTGAATTCGCAACATTACTTGGCGCTCTCGAAACTACTTGCCCGGCCGACAACAGTATAAATAAGGCGACTCAACACTGCGCTAGCTCAGTCAGTCCCTGGTCTAGCCTCCATTCACCGGTCGACACATACATACCGGGCAGTGATTAAAACAGTGCCGTGCCGCAAAAAAACGCAAGCCCTCGCAATCAGCATCGTGTGATTAACGCATATCCAGTGTGACTCCAGGAACATCTTCATAACACCTTCGAGGACTCCATCTCCAACCACCATCCGCTGTCCGGCCCATTCGCGCCTCGACATGAGATGTCACCCGACCTATCAACTACCAAGCATGCGCTTGCTGTTCATATAGGTACAACCCGTTCTCTGGCATTCGAAACCCATCGCGTTCCGCTGCCAGAGGTCATCCTCATCGCCTCACAAGGTTCCTTCCTGAGTCACGTGTGTGCTCCGACTCAAAGGACACATAGCCGCCACATCCCGTCAACACGACGTCGATCGACCACCTGGACCAAGGTCACTTCTACACCGCCACGGTGTAGAGCAACACGCCGGCTCCCTGAAGACCTGTGATCTTCACCGCCGAAGCTTCCTGACCATCATCACGCATCAGCAACGCAGCAGCAACACTCACTGTACCACTGTCACTCCGCTCCGCTTTGACCTCCGCTACGTAGCCCAATAACTGACTCACTCACTCTAGACTGACTCACTACATCGACTGCACGCCTTTCATTTATCTCCCGTCTCTGCCGATCCGCTGTACGCTCCCTCACTGTTGATAATTTTATATATGCAAATTATATCAGAGTCCTTTCAACGTTTTCCTAAAGAAGAAATGTTTAAAATGTGTTCAATTTCATCATATGAGTACTTGCCTCTTTCAAGACCCAACCTCCAAGTAATTCCTCTTAGGAAACGATGTTGTACGGATTCGATGTGACAAATGTGGACAGCATAGAAATGAGACCAAATGACACTAGCATATTCAAGGTGAGGGCGAACCAGCGAACAGTAAAGAGTTTAAGTGTACTTATGTGTTTGGTGTCAGGGGTAATTCTATGAATGAAGCCGAGTAGTTTAAGTGATTTATTTACGATATTATTAATGTGATCACGTAAAGAAAGTTTGCAGTCTAGAGTGACCCCAAGGTCCTTGATAGATGTGACAGTAGATAGACAAACACTATTTAGTTTATAATCAAACTGAATAGGTTTTTTGGTTCAAAAAACTTATTCAGTTTTTTATAACTTGAGATTTAATTTTTAATGGTGTTCTATCAACAAATTAGCGTTGGACATAATAATTAGTAGTCAGTTCCTTCAATTTTTGCAGAAAAAATAATACAAATTTTGTTCAATAAATTAAATTGTGTTAGTAAAATAATTGACCTGAGTTCAATAAGCGTATATATTTTAAAAACAAGAGTACAAAATAAGTAAGTAGTTACTATGTAAGTATTTACAGAACAATGTGTAGTAACTTTGTTGTTGTTATAATAAAAATAAACATTAACTGTTTGTTGCATTCATGTTTGTAATTAGCAATCCTTTATAGCATCCGATGGGCGTTTTACGGAACGGATTAAAGTGATTTGTCTCAGAGTATTGCTTTAGATTCAATTTTATTTTATGTTACTTTTGCATAATTTACTAATGTTGTGTTTTTAGGCGTAAAGCCAAATAAATTAAAATTAAATGTAGGCTTGAAAAAATTATGAATGATATAAAAAGGTAGTAATAATAATACATATAATACCCCATTTTTACTCCCCATATTCATACCCAATATTTAATTCTGTGTTCGTACCTCATATTCATAACTCGTATTCATACCTCATATTCACACCTCAAATTCATACCTCATATTCATATCTCATATTCATACCTCATATTTATACTACAATTGCATACCTTACAACTTACAACCAACAATAAAAATTGCAATGGAAAGGGCAAACGAAATCAACTATTGATACTTGCTCGCACCCGTCTAGGTCATGCAGACGAAGCTATTTGCTTACTAACGTTTAGACCTCATATTCGTACCTTACATTTCTCATATTCATACCAAATTACCGTACCTCAGATTCACGCCATACATTCATACCTTATATTTGATTTTTTTTTTGTTTTTATATGAATACCGCACAAGAGTCCCAACTGCTCCCGTCTGCAGCCAGTGAGACTATGGCATCCCCAATTGGGGTATGTTGTGAGGCTAAAGGCATGGGGAGGGAAGGAGATAGGGAAGAGGAAGGTGGGGAAGTACCTGGCTATTCAGATCTGGTCACCAAACACGGCTAAAGCCATTTCAAGCAACGTTTCAATTCTGAATGGTGGTTTTACACCAGGGCGATACTGAGAGTATCTTCCACTCTGGAACGTGCCGCAAATATATATTATTTTAAATGAATAAATTGTGAAATTCACAAATTAATCAAATAAAATTTATTTGCCACGCCGGGATTCGATCCTGCGACCTTCGGAATGCTAGTCAAGCGCCTTACCGCTGCACTACATTATTTTATGCCTTGCATTTTTACATGATATTCATACATTAATTCATAGCTTATATATAAATGAACAAAAATATATCATGTGATAGGTTTTCTTACACAAAATGCTTAAAGAGAACCTAATTGTTATGTTGGTTTTTTCTTTGCATACGAACAAAAAACTAGCATATTCATTTCAAAAATAGTTTTCTACGGATTATAAACGCGTTTAAGTAAATATTAAATAACCTTGCTGTCAAAGAATATTATAACTACATCCATAAAAAAACAACTAAGACAAAATTTAAATAACATCATCCAATACTCTTAGAATATTTTAATATGATTGTTTTATTAGGCGTACAATACCGTATCTTGAATAATTTTAATCTTAGACATATTTCTACAAAAGTTTTATTGCTGTTTCTTTGTAATGACAGCGTTATATTTCAACTCGAATCTTATCACAGAACAACAAATCTAGTTTAATTGCGACGCAGAAATTTTAAAACAAAGCAAATAAAAGCTAGTAAAAATATACGATTCGGCCAAATCCACCTCAACCCAGGTCAGGACAATGAATCAAATAGGCCGCTCATTTATAGAAAATATTATTAAAAAATTGAAGAAATTACGTTAGTAAAAATTATAATAACATTCGCACCCAGGGGATAACAATGGCACAACTCAAAAAACCTCTTTTTTCAGAAGAGCAGTTTGAATATTTCGTTTGAATGTATTAAATCAGTTTATAAACCAATAAAAAGACATTATTTTGTTGAAAATACAAAATACATTAAAGTTTAAAAGCAGTATATTAATATCTATTAGGTAATAATATTATGCCACTATTTTGCTTGAATTCGAATAAAATGTTATATTATAACAACGACATATTCGCTTTTAAGGCCACTAACATTTTTAGGAGATGTGCCGTTTTTATCAAAGATAGAATAGAATTCCAGGAACATTTCTGCATACTTAACTCAAAAATGCATTTTTTGTGACTTTTGCCGTTATCCCTCAGGTACGACATGATTAGTTACAGAGGATGATCTTAAAAATAAAAGGCCAGTTTAATTCAGTGTCCTGGCCTGACTGATGAGGTATTGATCGCACCCAGTACAGTCATTCGGAAGTGTTAAGCGGCAAACATTTCACGCTGATAACGTCCTTTATAATTATCACAATGTTCATTTGAATGAAGTGCGTAGTTATAAAATAATAAAAGCTAAAAACCACTATATAAAAGCACTAGATCATTAGTGCCTTTCTAAAAATTTGAATTGATAAAAAGATTTGCGACTTTTGTTTAAGAGCCGTGCATTTGTGTGATTATGTTTGTAGTAATGAACCCATACAATAAGCTGCTACACACCTTGGAGTTATCTTGACACCCTCCCCCCTCCTCACCGGTAGTTTTACATATTAGTTCCTCTTTGGTCCAGTACGGCGGTGCCACTTCCACTCTCCCCTCGCCCGCATTCTCAACGCACCGAAAATTAATACCATATATGAAAGTGGATACAGCGGGTGAGCCAAGAAATATCACCTGTTGAAGTGAAGCGATAATTTAATGTAACTTTTTTTGGGAAGTGGGGAGGTTAACCCCGTTAATTTCACATAAACAAATAAGCGTACAAAATAAATTCTTAAAAATAATAAAAGAATACATTTACCCAACACAAATAAGAAATACAGGTACCTAACAAAAATAAGAAAATATTACAGGTACCTAACAAAAATACGAAAAGATTACAGGTACCTAACAAAAATACGAAAAGATTACAGGTACCTAACAAAAATAAGAAAATATTACAGATACCTAACAAAAATACGAAAATATTACAGGTACCTAACAAAAATAAGAAAAGATTACAAGTACCTAACAAAAATAAGAAAATATTACAGGTACCTAACAAAAATAAGAAAAGATTACAAGTACCTAACAAAAATAAGAAAATATTACAGGTACCTAACAAAAATAAGAAAAGATTACAAGTACCTAACAAAAATAAGAAAATATTACAGGTACCTAACAAAAATAAGAAAAGATTACAGGTACTTAACAAAAATAAGAAACGATTACAGGTACCCAACAAAAAAAAAGAAAGGATTACAGGTACCAAACAAAAATAAGAAAATATTATCTACAGGAACCTAACAAAAATAAAAAAAAAATATTACAGGACCTATCAATTTTTGTATTGGGAAGACCTTCTTTCTGATCCCCAAAGATGTCATAGGTCCCTCGGGACCTATGACATCTTTGGGGTTGCTGTGTGGAGGGTTTTTTGGAGAAAAGAAGGAGAATACATTCTGGGAGGGAAAAGGTATGAGGGGTGGGTAGGAATCTGGGGATCAATGTGTCCAGGAGTGACGGACGTACGAATCCATCTCTCCCAATGTTGTACAAAGCGATAGATCTAGAGAGTCCGGCTGGAGAGGTCTAGGTTAGGTCTCCTTCAACAAGTCTCTCCCGATCTTGCCCGCCATGCAGTGGGTAGGCAAACGCATTCGCCGCCAAGATCTAGAAAAATCTCACCCCATGAAACTGGGCTCCCATGTATAGCGAACCACTTGGGATGACTTAGGGCAGGGGTGTAGGTTACCAAATAAATAGTTCCCGGGGCGGAGATTCCCATACCTGCCTCCCAAATTGATTTCGATGGATGCAACCTAAGAGTATGGTAGAATCATAGTTCCATGGATGCAACATTACAAAATAATTGCAACGTTACAAATTATTTACAATAATTAATTTTCATTCTATATTTTTCATACGCCATTGTGTTATTTTTTTTAAGCCACCCGTCTTTAAAGCACCTTGCGCCCGTACGTTTCAATATCATCGCATTACATCCGAGAGTCAGTGGTAAATACAGCGACTTGAGCGGGAGTTGATCCCGGCGCCGGTCATACGACAAACATTACCGCTCCACCGTCTCCTCAGTCTTACCGAGTCGAGTCCACAAGCTCGAGACCTGCTCACCTTGCCTTAATTAGCACCAATTATTATCACTGGTATTTAGTATTTAGTCCCTACTTGCTCTTAGTTCAACGTGTGTTGCCGGTATCAAATGAACGTGTAACGAAATCGAATTCCGTCGTGTTTAATAACGTTTAAAGTGTGATTGATTGGTCTGATATTATGTGAAATGTGTGTGCTTTAAGTGACTTGCATTGTTGGTTTGATAGTGTTATCGGATAGCGAAAAGGTATGTTGATTTACATGTTTTTTTTTTTAATTGTAGTTTGTTGCACAGTGTTTGGAAGACTGGTAAGTCATGGGTTCATTTTACACAAAATTTGTTTTAGCACATGTGTTTTTAAACAGGCTGTTTTTGTTGTTGTTGATTTTTGGGGTGTTATGCCGAGTTACGCTACCTCCTTCTTTAGCCAACGTTTCGGACAGCGTTACAGTGTCCATCATCAGGGCAGATGAAAGAAGAAGGTAGCGCAACACGACATAACACCCCAAAAACAAACAACAAAAATACTTTTGGCCCTGAAAATCTAAAATCATATCAGGCTGTTTTTGGTTTCTCATACTAAATGAAACTAATACCTACCTATATAGGTTTTTCAAGTAAATGGTTTACTTTTTTAATATTAAATTTTAAGGCACACAACAGTTCGTTAAGTTTACACGTTTTAAAAGAAATATATCAAAGTAGGTACCTACTTAAACTTCTATGGCACAAATTTATTAAGTTTTTATTTCCAAATAGATTTAGTTGTTTAAAATATTTATATACTTATCTAGAAAAAAACAGTCACACTTATTAAAATGAAAATTCTTTCAGTTATTACTATTACAGTTTATAACAAATATAGGTATACCTTACAATTCTACACGTCAATTTCATGCTGGGGTTTGGCAAATTTTTAAACATTTAGAAGTAAAAATTTAAAAACGGGTTTATTTATCGGGACTTTGGGATTGATGGTAGGTTAGTTCGACATTGAATAGGTACTGAATACAGCACATGCCTAAATCATTCTTATGATCTTCCTTAAATTCTTTCGAAAATACTATTCTGCTCTTTCTACCTAACATACTCTCACAATCCTTTGAAATTTTTTTCTACAACTGATCAAGGGCATTATTTACTACACACTTTTCATAAACATCTCCGAATGATAAATTCATCTTCCGAACACTGAAGGGAAATAAATTCGAATTCCAGTAAAACGATTATTTATTTTAGTACGTTCAAAAGATATTTCCATATCTTATTTGTACGGAAAACGTTGCATAAGAATCACGTGCGTAATGTTATGTTCATCTTGATGATCTATGCATATTATTTATAAGCCGTTAGCGATGTTGGCTGTCACCATTGCCCATTAGCGTCAACTTGTCAATTATATGACGGACAACCCGCTGAAGGTTTGTAATGTCATCACGTTTTGCATTTTCCGATATTCATATTACTGTATCAGCTAGCATGTACCGTGAAATGTTACGGGAAACCCTACAATGTTCACTGGAAGTTATGAATTCATTTAAATTTGAAATTTATATGCAGGTAGAACCTTTATAATTCAGCTTAGTTTGACGACCTCCGTGGCACAGTTATAGACTTTTTGTCTCCGGGTTTGCTTAAATATTTAAATATCATAATTTTGTTTAGTGACCAGATCTCAGCAATCAATTGTAAGGCAAGACAATCTTCAAATTGAGGTATTTGAGATTTGATTTTCGGGGACGTACGTCATGAATAAAAAATTTTTGAAGTGAAAACTTCTTTATCACCGTTGTGATTTGAAAGTCGGTAAAACGAAAAATACTGATACCAAAAAGAGACAAACACTTAGGTACATCTATAGGATTTAGCCTGCGAGAGAATGAGATAGTATAATCTGTCTCCTCTTTGTGCGGTGCTTCGTAGCCTCCCCGCTCTTGTCTACTTTAGTTTTCTGGAGGTTTCACTTCTACCGCGTGTGAATTGCACACTCTGATTTTTTAAGTGAAAACTTCTTCAGCACCGTTGTGATTTCAAACTCGATGAAACGGAAACGATCGATAACGATCGGAAACGATGTAAGTGATGGTCTCTATCGTGTCGATGCATCTATAGGGTTTAGCCTGCGAGAGAATAAGATAGTTGAGTCTCCTTTTTGTGCGGTGCTTCATAGCCTCCCCACTCTTGTCTAATTAATTTTCTGAAGGTTTCACTTCCACCGCGTGTGAACTACACACTCTGATTTTTTTTATTTAGCTGAGTTAAGGCTAAGTTAGATGACCTCCGTGGCAGACTGGGAGGCTTTTATCTCTGGGCGTGTTGTTTTCGGGTTCAATACCTGACCAGGGAAAATAAAAGTACGAGTGTATTGCTTATACTTAGTCTATATATTATTTTTTCTAAAACAGTAAATTTGCCCCTTGTTCTAGAGTGAGAAGATCTCCTGTTACTGCACTACAGACCATCAATTATTCTTATTCTAAATCCAAAATTCAAAATTCGATATATTTTAAACAACATTATTATATAACCAAATCTGAACAACCTGCAGGCAACAGACAGTTGCTTAATATATCCTATATTATTTGGCAAGACCATCCTTTTTTTAAACTTTATTTATTCCCATTTCTTTGTACATAAAATGTATACATAATAGCAAACAGTATATAATAACATAATATATAATAACAAATAGTATGAACAAGAAATGAAAACCCACTAAGGCACTGCCTGAGTGTGGGTAATATTAAAACAAAATACTATATTTCCAAGTACCCAAAGTATAAAATAGACTTAAAAAAACATATAAATTATAAAGATAGTATAAAAAGTTAGTATTACGTAGGTAGAATAAGTGAAAAAGGTTTTTTTTCAGCTATTATAAAAATATGGAGAAAAACATACTGATTTTTTTTTTTAGTTATTATAAAAAAATAAACAGAAAACATATTGTACTACAGTTTAGAAAGTTACAGCAAGTGAGTTGTAGAAGGATGGATAAATTTATAGAAAAAGCGTTTCAATATCTACATTATTCAACCATAATTTTACCTCTTTTACAAATTTTATCATTTTATTTATCATTTGAGTTTGTAGTGGTAGAAGGTTAATGTACGAGGACCAATGAAACTGCTATGCGTCTGCAACAATTTAGTATTGGTTTGTGGGGTGTAAAATATATTATTTATTCTTTTGCTCGTTCTGTTTTCATTTATTTCGAAATTATTTTTGTTTGTAAATACATATTTCAAAGTTTGTAATATAAATAATTTACGTATATTAAATATTTTAGTTTCTTTATATAGTAAGTTGGTCGAGAATGTTTTATTTTTTTATATATGACTTTAATTATGTGTTTTTGAATTATTTGTAGAGGCTTCATAAATGTATCAAGTGCACCACCCCATCCTATAATGCCATAAGTAATTGATGTTTGCACCAGGGAAAAGTAGATCACTTCTTCTAATAGTGCAAAATTATTTTGTGGTAACATTTTAAATTCAAATTAATAGATAACTTTGTATTAACCACTTAATTATCTACAAAAACCGACATGTTTCGTCAGCGAAGCTGACTTCTTCAGGGTTTTGACAGCACTAATTTTAAAAACAGACATACATAGGTAATAGAGAAATATAATAGACATAAACAATAATAAAATTTGAAAGAAAATAATGTGTAGGAGACAAGGGGCAATATAGAATAATTAAAAATTTAAAAGGGGAATAGATTTAATAATGGGTCATTTAAAAACAATTTTTGATTATTAATAATATTTAAATTTGCATTAACACTCTTTCTAATCTCTAAAATTTCTAATTTATCTAACTGAAAGCCATTGACATTACAATGTATTAATTCTATTCCACTGTTAAAATTGAAGGTATGACTAGTTTCTATTAAATAGTTCTCAAACTTCGAGAAACTATTATTATTTAAAGCTTTCATATGCTTTTTAATCCTTATTTCAAAGTTTCTCGAAGTTTTACCTATATAAAAGAAATCACAATCATTACATTTCAATTTATAAATTCCAGATTTTTTCATTTTTGAATCTCTATCTTTATTATTTACTATGTAATTTTTAAGTCTATTTTTTGCACATTATTTATTGTCTCCTACACATTATTTTCTTTCAAATTTTATTATTGTTTATGTCTATTATTTTTCTCTATTACCTACCTATGTATGTCTATTTTTAAAATTAGTTCTGTCAAAACCCTGACGGTTTTTATAAATAACTAGCTGGTCCCGGCATGCGTTACTATGCCATTTAATAAAGAAATTGTTTCTCCCTGAGTGTCCTTTCCCATTCGTCCCGTTCCCCTTCCGCCTCCCCTTCTTCTCCTGCGATCTCTTCCCCTCTCGCGTTCCCACTCCGTCATCTCCACCTTTCTCCACTCCACTCCCCTTCCCTTCCCCCGGAAACCGAACCCCCTCCCGAGTTCCCCTCCCCCCTCACACCTCTCCTTCCCTTCCCGCGTTCTCCATCCACCTTCCCCGCCTTCCCTCTTCCCTTTCCAGCTCCCTCATCCCGCCAACCCTCCTCCTGCGTCCCATATGGTCCCGGCATGCATTGTTATGCCATTTAATAAAGAAATTGTTTCTCCCTGAGTGTCTTTTCCCATTCGTCCCGTTCCCCTTCCGCCTCCCCTTCTTCTCCTGCGTCCTCTTCCCCTCTCGCGTTCCCACTCCGTCACCTCCACCTTCCCTCTCTCCACTCCACTCCTCCCTCATTCCCCATCCCGCGAACCCCCCTCCCGAGTTCCCCTCCCCCCTCCTGCGTTTCCCTATCACCTTCTCCGCCTTCCCTCTTCCCTTTCCCGCTCCCTCGTCCCGCCAACCCTCCACCCGCGTTCCATATATTCAATCCCAGTACATTCAGTTTTTATACAGCCCGCTTGCCACCTTTTACAATTTTTATTCAAATTTCCATTTTTCATGTATATTAAATTTGGTACCTAACATAGGTACCTATTTAAAATATCTGAATTGATTCGATTCAAAATATTAGGGGAGTAGGTACTTACTTTAAATAAATTTTTCAACTTTTAAAAAAATAGAATCCTGATTGAACAATCATTCATTGTTTTGCAAAATGTCATTCTCTAACAAGCGAACTGTCAAACGTGCGATGTTTTCTGTTATTATCTAATTTTCTGCGCAATTTTCTTAATTTTTCTCTCCGTAAGAACCATCCTCGAACTTCAAGGAATATTCTAAAAAAAGGATTAGCGAAATCGGTTCTGCCGCTCTCGAGATTTGCGCTTACCAACAAATTTAGCGATTAATTTTTATATTATAGATTAACAGCCTTACTAAAAAAAAACCACAGCGCGACCGATTAACTGTGTTATTGCAATAACATAAATAGAGCTCGTATACACTAAAAGACGTTTTATTACCAATAACGTTTCTTTCGTGGTCACGCTGTTAAAACGCATTGAAGATGTGACAACGTTGTATATGGTTTTAATTTACTAGGAAACAATGTTGTTTTAATTCTTCTCCGCTAGGGGCATTATTGGTGCACCTGTGCATATCGGCCCGCGATGACAAAACAGTTCGGTGTGTTTATGGCGGGATATGGAAAATTTTGTTAGTGCCTAAATGTTGTGATTTTACTAAATAATTTCTTTTGTAGTGACGAATTTACTCTTCTGTTCACATAATTGATATATTTACCATATTATTTGTGTGGTTTACATCAGTTTAATCAAGTTATTGTACAAACGCCGTACTTTCAAAGTTGAACTGTCAGAATATTGTTTTTTATAGGTTACTTAAGATAAAATTTTCATTTTAAGATCTTTATTTTAAGAGAATTTGTTAAAAGTGATAATTTTTTATAATATTAAAATCTAATACATGTGTTCGTAAACGTATCAAAAAAATTAACGTCTTTAGAGATGCAAGAAATCTGTTTTAAATTTCGGTATTATTTCTAAGTTATTTTTTTGGCAATAAAAAAAACTTTGAAATTTTTTATTATTTTTTTATTGTATACACGATAAAAAAGTGAGGTGATAGTTTCCTTCCAAATTTATTACATAAAAGGACTGTGTTTTTTAAATTTTGATTTTATTTAAATTTCTCTACATTTTGGTCAAAAATGTTGTGGGAGGAAATTTTTTTCCATGTTTTTCCGAGTTTGAATCATAAAATATGGCAGTTTTTGAAAGCTAAAGTGTATTTCAAATACTCAAATCTATAAGGTAATTTTATCTAGTTTTCATAAATGGTATTTGTTTTTACGACACCTTAAAAAATAAGAAATATATAGAACATTCAAAATACTATGGAAAAATTACAAATATCCTTCGGACATCAATGGTTAAAACAGAGATAAACTACCCTCTCAGGCCGTGGAAACCATGTGTATTTCTTTCAAAGAACAAATTTTTAATTAGTAATGTTTTCACATCCGCGGCCGTTTGTCAATTGAATAAAATTTTCACAGGGTTTTTTAGTAAGGCTGTAAGTGGTTAATACAAAGTTCTATTAATTTGAAAAGTAGATCGTTTTCAATTTTTCAATGTTTAGTACTTCCTTAAGTCTATAAAATATGTAGGTCAGATATCTTGATTAATATGTGACTTCCAATTAAGATTTATATCTATTGATACTCTTAAATATTTTATATTTTCGACATTAGGGAGTTCGTTGCACATGAAGCACATTTCTTGATTGCAACTAGTATTATGGATTCTAATTTTAAGGTTGTCTGTAGGTTTATTTTTAATGGTTTTATAAAAAGGCAAGTAAAATGTTTTGCTGTAGTTTAAAACGAGTTTGTTGTATTTTAGCCATGTTGAAGCATTTGAGATTTGTTTTTTATGGACATATTTTACAAACCGGAAAATGTTATAATAATTTTTTTTTATTATTTTTATTCTGAACGATAATGAAATAATTATGTTCTTATGATTTTAAATTAAATTTATCTGTGATTAAACATATACAGCCTTACTAAAAAAAACTTTTCACGGCAGATAACCTGTGTTATTGCAATAACATAAAAAAAAACCCGTGTACACTAAAACACGTTTAATTACCAATAACCTTTCTTACGTGATCACGCTATTAAAATGCATTGAAGATGTGATAACGTTGTTTATGGTTTTAATTTACTACGAAAAAATGATGTTTTAATTTTTCTCCGCAAGGGGCATTATTGGCGCGCCTATGCATTAGTTCTTAACGGCCCGCGACAGCCCGCGATGACAAAACAGCTCGGTGTGTTTTATGGCGGGATATCGAAAATTTAGGGATATAATAATTTCTATTGTAGTGACGAATTTACTCTTCTGTTCACATACTTGATATATTTACCATGTTATTTGTGTGGTTTACATCAGTTTAATCAAGTTATTGTACAAACGTTGTACTTTCAAGTTGAACTGTCAGAATATTTTATAGGTTACTTAAAAGATAAAATTTTAATTTTAAGATCTTTATTTTAAGAGAATTTCTTAAAAGTGATAATTTTTTAAAATATTAATATCTAATACATGTGTTTGTAAACGTATCAAAAAAATTAACGTCTTTATTAGAGATGCAAGAAATCTGTTTTAAATTTCGGTATTATTTTTAAGTTATTTTTTTGGCAATAAAAAAACTTTGAAATTTTTAATTATTTTTTTATTGTATGCATGACGAAAAAGTGAGGTGATAGTTTCCTTCCAAATTTATTACATAAAAGAACTGTGTTTTTTAAATTTTGATTTTTTTTTAATTTATCTACATTTTGGTCAAAAATGATGTAGGAGGAAATTTTTTCCATTTTTTTCCGAGTTTGAATCTTAAAATATGGCAGTTTTTGAAAACTAAAGTGTATTTCAAATACACAAATCTAAAAGGTAATTTTATCTAGTTTTCATAAATGGTATTTGTTTTTACGACACTTTCAAAAATAAGAAATATATAGAACATTAAAAATACTTTGGAAAAATTCCAAATTTCGTTCCGACATCATTAATAAAACAGAGATAAACTACCCCCTCAGGCCGTGTAAACCACGTGTATTTTTTCCATGAACAATTTTTTAATTAGTAATATTTTCACATCCGCGGCCGTTTGTCAATTGAATAAAATTTTCACTGGGTTTTTTAGTAAGGCTGATAATGTTCGTGTTTAATCAGATTACTAAGAGCTGAACATGTTATTCATTAGCGACAACTATTGCAGTGATGAGTTTTGTGAATAAGTAATCATTCCATTAATTTAATCCCCACAGCGTCAGAATCAGCAGTGCTTAATGGAAATTAATTAAAACGATTATATTAAATGTTCTAGCGATGTTTTACTTGAACGGATCTAGGTATCATTTCCATTATACGTAAACATTACGTTTTTCTGAATGGGTGGAATTATTTTGAACATTAGAAAGTAACGTACGTATCTGGAATGAACTACCTTTTGATGTTCAGGGTGCAATTTCAAATGTGAAATTTACGACAAAAATGCAAGAATATTTCTATTTCCACCGGCATAATGTATTATTTCCATCCACCTTCTTTTATTTCTTTTCCCTTTTCAATTTTAAGACATTTGTTTACAATAGTTAGACTCGTGTTAAATGTTACAGATCACTGACTTTAAAATTCTTGCCTTTATATCCAGGGTTGATGGGTTTGGAAAACAGCATGTGATTTTTTTGTTGACTGTTTTAACACGTAATATAATGTATATATAAAATAATATATTAATTGCTTTTGTGTTAAATTCGTATAACTTCATTAAAATTAAGTTCTTTCACATTTAAAATCGTATAAATAAGTCGTCTCAAAGTGAATAACCACAGTTTGAAAATGACCTTGTAAGTAGAAACATCTGTAACAAAAAAATACTAAAACATTTGCTAAACTTGATAATAACATGAATAAATAAATTTTTAATTAAATTTTAAAAAAATAATAATGTAATATATTTGCAGATCTTTTCCGAGTGTTTGATGCTCTCAGTATCATCTTGGTAAAACAGTACCCTCTAGATCTAAACCGTTGCTTTAAATGACTTTAGAAGTTTAAGTTTTAAGATTTTCACGGCGAAATACATTTTCGTTATTTGTTTTTGGGGTGTTATGCCGTGTTGCGCTACCTCCTTCTTTAGCCAACGTTTCGGACATCGTTGCAGTGTCCATAGTAGATAAGTACTAACATCACCCCTAACTATTACACATCTGCCCTGATGATGGACACTGCAACGATGTCCGAAACGTTGGCTAAAGAAGGAGGTAGCGCAACACGGCATAACACCCCAAAAACAAATAACGAAAAAGACTTTAGAAGTGTTTAATGAATAGATTGCCAGGTAGGCAATTTAATACTTAACTTTTCTCTTTCCTATCTCTTTTCCCTGCCCACTCCCTTCAGCTTCATAACTTATAACATGTCCAAGTGGTTTCCTACGTTTGGTGACTTAGCAGGGGTGCCCGGTTTCATGAGTTGAGGTTTGTGTAGATCTTGGCAGCACAGGCATTTGCCCACCTACTACGTTATGGGCCGAATCGGAAAATACAGGTTGAGGAAAACCTTTTTACCTATCCAGCCGAACTCTCTCTTGTACCGCAGTGGGAGGGATGGATTCATACGTCCGTCACTCCTGGATACTTTGACCCTCATATTCCTACCAACGCCCCATATTTACTTTCCCAGAACTACCTCTCCTTATTTTCCCTAGAAAGACCTACCCCACAGCATCCCCAAAGATGACATAGGCCTCGAGGGAAATTGTTTTCCTCAGGGCTTCCTATGTGGAGCTAATGATAAAAAAACGCTCGATTTTGGAAGCCGTTATCATAGATACTAACCACTGGCCGTTGAGTCTCTTGTGTGGTAATCACAAAATAAAAACACGTGGTAAAATGATGTGGTTTTTACCTACAACAATCTGGGATGGTTATAAGAATTTACCACCTTACAATAACCTTTATAGCGCAATAAAATGTATTTACACAATGTGTGAATAAATAACTCAAATACATACCGTAAGTAAATATCGCGAGGTTTTTCCATTATTGTTTAAGGAAAATTTGATTTCTCGCTCCATGTGAACGTAAATAGCATTATAATCACCGATCACATAAATCGATAGACGTGTAATGTGGGCGTGTCCGTTTCCCGATGCCTGATATTTCTTTGCTTCGGGTAAAAACGAAGCGTTTTCGTTTATAGAATTTCTTCTCGAGCAGTTGATGAATTTATTATCTAAATGAAAACAAATCACTTTGTGAAACACCACTTATTTAATCAAAATTATCAACATGTTTCAAAACCAATGGTTTCTTAGTCAGGACAAAAAAATATCTAAAGACAAACAATATAGATAAATACATATTTATACTACAGATAAAAAACAATATAGATAGAAAAAACAGTACAATATTCACTATAGACAAAAAACTTAACGAAGAGTGATGATTAATTACTTAAAGATATCATAAAATTCAATTTGGGAGGCGGATATGGGTACCGCCGTCCAGGGAACCATTTATTGGATAACTAACACCTCTGCCATAGGTCACCCAAAGTGATTCGCTACAAAACGTAGCGAATCACTTTGGGTGACCGCTACAAAATTTCACCCCATGAACCCGGGCACCCCTGGGTAGCAGGGGTGCCCGGGTTCATGGGGTGAGATTTGCCCGGGTCTTGGCGGCGGATGCTTCTACCCACCAGCTACATGGAAGGCCGGAGGGATGGATCCATACGTCCGTTAATTCTAGACACATTGATCCCCTGATTCCTACCCACACCTGCCCTTTTTCTTCCCAGAACTTCCTCACCTTCCTTTCCTAAAAAGATCCTCCACGCAGATTCCCCAAAGATGACTTAAGCCCTGAAAGAAATTATTTTCCTCGTGGCCTCCTGTGTGGAGCTAATGTAAAAAAAGCGATTATATAAATTAAAGTATAAAAATTGTTTTAGAATATGTGATAATTGCATTTATTTATTAAAAACTCTTATAAATTAACAAAAATATTCATGATGGCCAAAAAAAAACGTGTATAAAAAATTCAAGTTTCAAAGTGATTTTTTTTTTAATATTTGATTTTCAATGATTTAAATAGCTATATTAACAATTTTTTCTAATTTATAAGTTATCTAATTGTAAACCCGTTGTGTTTTTGGATGATTTTTTTAAACCTTTATTGACATTTATCAAAAGAATGATTTGTTTCGAAAATGTGGTGGAAAGAAGAGACTAAAGTTATTTTATGAGAAATAATTTGTTACTGTTTGGGTCTAGCAATTATTAGCATTTTTCTTTCAAATCTGTTTACATCAATTTGTATCACCCACATCTATACCGGTTGGTCTGTACCTAAGAGTATGGATACAATTATAGTTTCATGATCTGTACTGATCAATATCACACTTCTAGACATTATCTAATCAGTGGATATAACTTATGACGAATAGAGCGCGCATCAGATGAAATTCAAAAGAAAATTCATTACCATACTTGAATATATAATTTATTGCTAGTTTCTATTATTTCATGGTTGGTGTTTTTGCGCAGCCATTTGCTAACCAAAGTGGTTATACCTATCTCTAATCTTTGTTGGTTATCGGGTTGTTAATAACTATTTTATGCGGATAAAATAAACAACCTTTCTAAATGCACGTTTCATTAGGTAGTTAACACAGTTCAACTCTAAAACTAATGAATCACTGATTGCAGTTTGATGTGTGGATTCGTTTTTCTTAAGCTCGTGTGAATTTGTGTTTTGATATCATAGGCAGGTTTCTAAATTCGTATCATTTCATCCTCGTGAACCTTGACATGGTCAGTATATGCAGGGTAATTAAAGTATTATAGCTTTATTTCCAAATAGACTTGGCGAATTTTTGGGCTAAGCCACATTAAAATGCACAAAATCGCTTCTTTTTTTACATTAACTCGATCAGACATGATTGAGTCTTTGAAACACTGCATTCAAAGCGCCGCGCCATGGAAAAAATACGCTAATTGATAGGTACGTGCACCTAAGTTTGACGTTTCGTTTGGCCTGATTAACGTCAGCTTACTAATAGATGGAGTAGTTACCTAGTTTAATGAACTCTATTGTTGTAAATGTTGTTTTGGTTTTTCAATTAAAATTTACACGATTGGGTACGAGAAACAAATGTTTACTTCAATTAATAAATTAATTTTGGTACGAAGTTTTATCTTTGCCAGTTGTGTCTGTTGAAATAGAAGCATTTTAATTACATTAACTCCCTCCATAAAGTGATTTCTCTCCGGGCCTATGCCATATTGGGAATGCTGTGTGGTGGGTCTTCATGAAGAGGTGAAGGATTGAACATGGGTCTTGAAGAGGTCGGCAAATCGTTCCACAGCCGAGCTATTGAACTCAAGAATGCGTCGTTTTTATGACCCATTCTCATGTGACATCATGAACCGTTATCAAATATTGTGCGTGCGTTTGACGTATTTCCCGACTACGCACTGATGCTTATTTTTACATTATCTTAATACAGCAGGCCCTGAGAGAAAAAAATACGTCAGGGCCTACGATATCTTTGGGGATATTGTGTAGAGGGTAATTTTAGGGAAAGAAAGGAGAGAAAGTTCTGGGAAGGAAAAAGGCATGAGGAATGGGAAGACATCTGGGGACCAAAGTGTTCAGGATTGACGAACGTATGAATCCATCCCTCCCACTGCGATGCGCAGCGATGGGTCGAGAGAGTCCGGCTGGAAAGGTAAAAAGGTCTCCCTCAACCAGTCTCTCCCGATCCGGCCCGCCATGCAGTAGGTGGCCAAAGGATCCGCCACCCAGACCTAGACAAACCTCACCCCATGAAACCGTAACCCTTGCTATATTTGGGTGACCTATGGCAGGGGTGTTGGTTATCCAATAAATGGTTCCGGGGCGGAGGTACCCATAACCGCCTCCCAAATTAATAAAGTAAGTTAATCCAAAATTAATAAATGTTAGCTACATATTCCTGCACTGAATTTTACATTTTTCACTTAGCTGCGCTGTTAGGGATACTTTTGGAAATAACGGCCGTTAAGGACGTTTAACCAACCAGCGGCACAAAATCCACATTTCGTCGAAAGATGTTCTTTCGATAGTACAGGGCGGTTCCAATGAGAAAGATGAATTATTCTCCGTACCAGCCTTTTAAAATTATAACTCAATATCGATTTTATTTCATTCCTAATTTGCTTTCATTTATATTCAGCGGTGTCAGGCAAGGGGGAAATATGTCTCCAACTCTATTTAATGTGTACATTAACGACCTCTTACAAGAGTTGAACGATACACGAATCGGTTGTCATATCTGCGGACAAGGAAGTAACAACATTAATTACGCCGATGACATGGTGCTGCTTGCACCTTCGATTAAAGCGATGAGACGACTTGTGCAAATATGCGAAGAGTACGCAAACTCTCATAACCTGTTGTACAATTCTAAAAAGTCAGTCATCGTCGCTTTCAAACACAATAAGGAGCCATCACATATTCCTCCAATATATTTAGAAGGAATTGAACTGCTTGTGGCCTCACAGGTTAAGTATCTGGGACATATCCTAACCGAAGACATGAAGGATATAGAAGATATGGAACGACAAAGAAGAGCAATTAATATACGGGCCGGAATGCTCTCAAGGCGGTTCTACCACTGTAGCGAAGATGTCAGAAAATTACTATTCAAGACATACTGTGCTGCCCTGTACACGTCAGAACTGTGGACACAATACCCAGCAGCGCAATGGGACAAACTGAGGGTGTGCTACAATAATGCATACAGGCAACTTATGCAACTACCGAGGTTCTGCAGTGCCTCCACGATGTTCACCGAGGGGAGGGTGCACTCATTCCCAGCCCTACTTCGCCACCGACTAGCCAGCTTCTGGAGCAGGATACGGACTTCAACCAATATCATTGTCGTGGCTGCATCCGAGTGGCTCAGTTCCCCATTAAATGAGCGATGGATGCAGATGATGAGGCGACCTCCATGATGGACGATCCCAAAATATCTTTTTATTTTTAATTCTGTCTACTTATTATTTATTTTAATTTTTTGTTATTTGTCTGATGAATTTTGTTTTCATTTTATGCTTTAATTAGGTACCTACCTAATATTTAAACTATTTTTTTTTCTTTTCTTTTATAGTTGTTTATGTAATATGGCAGACTGGGATTGCACTACCCTCCCAGTCTTGCTGGAATAAAAACTTAAATAAAAATAAATAAAATAAAATATACCTACATCCAAAAATGCTGATAGAATTATTAAAATTATGTACTTATTTTTGTAATTATTTTTTGATCAAAAGTATTTATCATTTTTCAATAATGTCTAAGCAAAATAAGAATGTAAAAAAATCTGAAATATAATAGTTTATAAGTGCGCAAATAATACACAAGCGGACCAATTTTCGTCACGAAACACATGTATGCATATATTTTTTAATGGTTTTATTTAAGCTAAAATTAAATTCTGAAACATGCGTTTACCAGATAATGTACTTATTGATTTATTTTACTGCATGATTATATGATTTGAAATGGCTGTTGTATAATACAAAATCTTTTTTGAAAATTTAACAAATCTGCAAATGACCTAAGGTATTACATTATTAAGTATACTAAAAATAAACATTTTTTTCTCAATATTTAAAACATGCGTTTACTAGATATAAGAACAATCTGTCGAAATCTTATATGTAAAAATCTCGTGTCACGGTGTTTGTGGTCGCACTCCTCCGAAACGGCTGGACCGATTTTTATAATTTTTTTTATGTGTATTTAGTAGGTATGAGAATAGGTTTTAAAGTATATTTCATACTGCTAGGTTATTAGGGTGTCCCTATCCAGAATAAAAAATAAAAAAAATATTTTTTATTTGGCATTAAAATATACTTATAACCCCAAATTGTAACCCCCACCCTCCCATTATTTAATCGCGATTTTAGTATTTTTGTATGAACAAATTTAACCGTCTTTCGAATTTCAAACAGAACGTAATAATTTATGTTGTTGAATGGCAGATGGCGCTAAGTCCGTCTCATTGAACTTTCATTCACACATGCGCTAGACATTCACGAGAAGCGTCGCGTCAGTTTGTCGCGGTGTTTTTTTTTGTTTTTATCGGCGGTCATCGTCTACAGCGCTCCATTCCTCTTTCTGTCATAGATCCCATCCCCATACACTTACAATACATTCGTTATTTTTTATTTAACTACCAAAATACTCACTAGAAATAATTTATATGGCAGAACAACGCTTGTCGGGTCAGCTAGTCTATTTATAATTTTGTGTGGAAAAGAGTCAATACGTCTAAAATCTAATTTAAAAATGACATATTTCTGGTTTTCTTTGGTTATCCTCTTAATAAACCGGTGCCTACAACACTTTGTGAGCATTTAAAAAATGTTCAGTTGAAAGTACAGTGACAAATAACCAATTACAATAATCTTCTAATGGAATACCTAGCTTTGAAATATCCAAGGTTACCACACTTCACTACCACATAATTAATGCACTGACTTCGAATAATAATAGATACCATACCTACTTAGATTCGATTGCGCCAAGAAATGAGTTCCGAAAAGCGCCTTGTCACCACTGTAAGTAAACAAGGTTTTTTTTAATCTAATAAAAAAGTTAATTTGTTTATTTTGGTGAAATCTAGCATTATGAATTTTTACCGCCTTTTCAACATCAACATAAATTTAAAGGTCAACGCATTTATTTTCGGCTAGTCGAAATCTTCAAAAAAAAATTTTTTTAAAAGACAAGGCGCAATAAATATTTATTTTTACTTCATTGAATGCTTTCATTAGGTACATTGGAGCAGTTATAAAATACAGGATGAAAATACAAGCAAATATTAAAATTAAATATAATAATAAAAAAACAAATAAAATGAAATTACTTATAAGCGTAAAAACATAAAAATTGACATTGAGCAGAATTAACTATGCGAAATCGGATAGTACGTACCTAGATTATTTATTATTCTTACATTTTTTTTTATTTAATATAGATATATAGTACAGTGGTTTTATATAAATTACATATCGGTACAAAAATTATTTAAAATTGCAATCTCACCAAAGAAGAAACTAGTTCTTGTGCTTGATGAGCGAGTTACACTAATTATAACAGAAATAGAATAACATTATGCAATAGGTAAGTATGTAATGGGAACAATTGAAACTTCTGGATTATCTATAAGTGTAGGTGTTCATACATGGGATACGGTTACATACTAAAATATTATGCACTTAAGTGAAATTCGAAAAATCTAAATAAAATAGAGATGAATATAGATTGATAATACATAGAAAGAAAGAGAAAAACAGGTAATTATTAAGTTAATTATTCCCGATGAAGTGTAGCTTCAGTTTGAGTTTCAGTTTATTGATGTCTTTGGTTTTTTTTATTTCAATCGGAAGGTTGTTGAAAAACTTTATTCCTAAATAGATATAATTGTTTTGCATTAGTTTGGTATTAAATTTTGGTATTTTGAAGTTGTCTTCATATCTTTTTGATTGATGGGTTTCAAATTTTTTGATGATATTATCTTTGTAAATTTGGATAATTGCATTTTTCTTGAAGATATTCTCTACTCGAGGCACCGTGAAATCGGCGAAAAGCGTTTCTGTTGGATAAGTGGAGGGTTTCTTTAGGATTACTTTAATGATTAGCTTCTGGATCACTTTGATCGGAGTTAGAATATTGTTGTATGACCCCCCATCCAATAATTCCATATTGAATTGATGACTGGATTAGTGCATAGTATACTCTTTTTAGATTGTTGAGTTTTAAAATATTTCTTAGTCTTATGAATATATATATATATATATATAAATTTTCTGATACGCTTAACCAATTCGCAGATATGGCTCTTCCACTTCATATGTTGTTCTATTATCACTCCGAGATATTTGATTTCTGATACTGATTTCAATGTTGAACAGCCTTGGATACATGTTATTTTATTACATTTGTTATTATGGATAATTATTTTAGTGTTGGGGATTGTTTTTAGTTTGTTGATTGAGAAGTGTATGTAGTATGTTTTGTTAGTATTCAATGAGAGAAGATTTGCGTCAAACCAATGTTTTAAGGTGTTCATGCTATTATTTGCTTGTTCGTTTGCTCTATTCCAGTCGATCCCATTCACTATGATAGCTGTGTCGTCGGCATATGATATTATGTCTGCGTTAAGTGGTAGTTTAAAAATATCGTTTACATAAATTATAAATAGTAGGGGGCCAAGGACTGTGCCTTGAGGTATCCCGAAATTACTTGTTAGTGGTAGACTTAGGGAGTTGTTTATCTTGACTACCTGTTGTCGTTCAAATCAATAGCTTTTTATCCATTTTAGAGCTTTATCGTTTATCCCAACATAGTTTAATTTTTTAATAAGTTTATCACGAGAAATACTATCGAAAGCTTTTTTAAGATCTATGAAGATTCCGAGGCATTTCAAAGATTTGTCTAGTGTGTTCTGAATAATGTTCGATAATTTGGCAATCGCATCTTGAGTACTTCTATTTTTCATAAATCCATATTGGTTGTCGTGAATTATGTTATTTTTGTTAATAAATGCAGTCAATCTTTTTTTGATGATTTTTTCAAAGATTTTGGCAATGTTTGAAATCAGCGATATTGGACGATAATTAGTAACTTCTTCTGGGTTGCCAGATTTATGGATTGGAGTGATGATGGTTTGTTTATATATCGTTGGAAATATTCCGCTTTGAAGACTAATGTTGATTAAATGTGTTAATGGTTTTGAAATATATTTTTTGATAGTTTTCAGTGTTTCGACAGTAACTCCGTCGAAACCTGGTGCTGATCTTCCATTCATGCTTGTAATGATTTGTTCAATTTCCTGGGCTGAAGTAAGGGGAAAAATGTCAATAAAGTCATCTATTCAGTTCTTTTAAAATTAGTACCATTTTTTATTTCAAATGATGGTCAATTGGTCAACCTACATATTTACACTATAATTCCTCCTTCACATCCTTCAGCTTATTAGGCACCCATTACCTGAAACATTTTATAACAATATTGATATTTTAATACCTATACTATTTTGCTTTATGCTATAAAATTATTAACTCCCTACACAGGCTTCTCCTAGTAAGTTGTTAACAATCATACCTACATCAGAGGTGCAGTTATCAGAAGTAGGGGGAGGCAGGGAGGGCGGCTTTTTTGTGATAAATTTTGACTAAAGTACTTTTAAAGCGGTTGGTATCTAACCGTTGAACTAAATTCAAAATAATGGAATAATGGTCACTGCCGCAGGGGTCCAATGTAATTCGCCAGGAAATTAGTGGATAGATACTTGGGGAACAGAGGGTTATATCCACTGCATTAGGATTCTGTCCAGGGCGTCTAATCCTTGTTGAGGAAACGTCATTTAGGAGACATATGTTCAACGAGACCATGAGGTCAATTAATTTGTTTCCTAAGGGATCCGAGGAAGTAGAACCCCAGAGTGGGCATTAAAGTCACCTAGAATGACCAAGGGAGAGGATATTTTGTTAAGCATGTGACCCACAATGAAAGTTCAAATGAGGTAGAAGGGGGAATGTAAGATGATACAAATGTAATATTAGAGACAGTAGCTGCCACTAATTGGAAGTACGAATTTAGGGAAATTGTTAACTTAAAGTCAAGATAATTATGCTAATTACAATTTAACAAATTCGGATTCTAACAAAATTATATATTCACTATTACCACATAAACTCATAAAATTCAGCCCTGAACATTTACTCGGAGCGGAGTAATTAAGAAATTGATTTCTTTGAGTTCATTGAAATATGCAGATTATTTTAACTGATATAAGATCTGTAATATCTGCATGCCATTATTGTCCATTATTCTGAATGAATACATATTTTCGCAACTGCTTGATTCTCTTCGAGTGGCTCAGGTGTTTCTTCATAGAGCATGGAATGATTGTTCTCGTTAATTAGCTTTTTAACTCCTTCTCGACATCTCCGTACAATGTGGCGTATGGGTCATGGGAGAAAATTAGAGCTGACAATGCAATACTTGCCTAAGAAGTTTGACAAAAAAACGGGAGATCTTAAGACTACGAGAGACCGAGGTGAAGTGAGAAGTGTAGAACAAACTAATTGACTTTTGCGAAATCACTAGAGCATTCCGTTATATTACCAATTTCAGCGTTGAGCGCTCGGAAAATTTCAAGCATTCGGTTTGGAATTTCCCCGCCCTCTTTAAAAAATTCGTGCATCCGCATATTATATATTGTTGTAGATCCATTGAATACATGTTAAGCATGCATCCTTTATGTTAACGTTTATTCCATGTTTTTAGGATTCATAAATATTTCAAATATTTTCGGATTATTCGTAACCCAAATTCGTAACCGTCTGTCGTTTTAAAAAAAAATTGTGTGTTAAAAATTTAAGGGCTTATTAGTCAGAATTTTGGATCACAAAACACGCCCACATTGTATTTCTAGTGTACTTCTGATTTTAAATTTATTCGATATTAAAATTTATTCACATCATTGGCGCATCCACAAGAACACCTGGAAAAATGAAAAGTTTTTGAAGACCCTATGAACTCTTTAAAAAAAAATCTCAGTTATCAATTGTTTTCTAATATTTCTATAAATTAAATGCAAGTGCTACATTTACAGTTTAAGTATTTGGTTGCTAGTTTGTTGTATAGGCACTAGGTTATATGTAAAAGTTTTGTTGATATACAAGAAAAGAGAAAACAGTGAAAAATAAGTGATCATTACACGTCTTAAGGCATCGTCCAATTAAGCCATAATGAAAGAAGCAGTTCACATTCAAAGCAGCTTATAAAAAGTTACCACTTACGACCTCTCGTTGGTCGTTCCTTACAAGTTGGTCGAGCACCTTCTCTCCATTTCATTTCGAGGCCAAAAAAACTACGGGATTTTCGCCTTTCCTTTCTAATCAATTTTTGTTATAAATGTATTTTTTAAATAAAAAATCACGATCTTGTTTAGTTTGATGTTCATCAAATTAAAACTGAATACGTGCTGCTTAATTTGAAAAAACATTCAGTTCAAATCATGAAAATTGTACGCACGACCCACGTAAGTGCTGTAGATTTAATAGATGACCATCTTCGTTTTCGTTTGTGTGTATATATGTAGGTACATACATCATACAAAATTTTAATCTGTTTTAAAAAAAAAACATATTTTTGACGAATATTGACTACCTCTCACCATCCAGAAAATACTGTTCTACCAACACAACCACGTTGCATTAGAATTGTCCATCCGTTGAATCATTCGATGAAATCAATTATTTACTGCTCTTCTTCCCCGATGCCTTCTCCTGTGGGAGGTTGGCCATCATCTGGATAATCTTCACCCTGCAGAATCTAGCCTGGAATAACTCAATTATTGACCTGATGAGTTTTCATAATTGGCATCTTTTTTTCATGAGAGAATTTTTTTTAAATTCATAAGAATTTTTTTTTTAACAGATTATTTCATAAATCCTGATTTTCGGTCCGCGATATCTGTATATAAGTACGAGTATATATCATTTTTAATTTATTTTATGAAGCCTCGATTAATGTAAGTACCTACGTATCATAAAAAAACTTATCTACGTCTTTTATCGTTAATGCTTTTTACTTACTTACCTCTTAAAAAACCGCTACCTTTTCACAGCAAGCCGACTTACCAACATTCCTGCCATAGGTCGCCCCAAGTGGTGTGGTGGCATAGGTGAGGTTTCTCTAAGTCTTGGCGGCGGATCTGGAGAGACTGGTTGAGGGAGACCTTTAGACCTCTCCAGCTGGACTCTCTTGACTCATCACCTTGCACCTTAATAGTGGTAGGGTGGATTTATACGTCCGTCACTCTTGGACACATTGGCCCCCAGATTCCAACTCATCCCTAATACAGTTTTCCCTCCCAGAGCTTCCTCTCCTTTCTTTCCATAAAGAGGCCCTCCACACTACATCCCCAAAGGTCCTGAGGGATTTTTCCTGCTTTATGGAGCTAATATAAATAAAATAGCAGCTTACAAATACCTACCCATTAGTTTAGGTACCATTAGTTTGTTAAGTTTTAGGTACCCGAAATTCTCTCTTGTGCAAGTACTCGTAGGTATAGCTGACTACGCTTTTACATACTTTAAAAAGAGCTAGTTACATTTTAAAGCCATATGTACATGCCTAAACGATGTTACGTTACTGTGTTTCAGATAATAAGTTTAAGATAATAAAATTCTTTCTGGTGCAACTATAGCTAACAATCCTTTTTGACATTACTTACATACCTACTTTAAAGGGAGTTAGTTATATTTTAGAGCCAAATGTACCTGCCTAAACGATGTTTCATTACTGTGTTCAGTTTTAGTTAATTAAAATTCTTTCTTGTGCAAGTATAGCTAACACATCGATAGATTTAATCAGTCGAAATGCCTAATTATTTGTACACGCCAGGAATAATGGCAGCAATCAGTTAATGTAACGACTCTATCGTGAGAACCGACTGTTTTTTGCAAGAGATCATTCTTGCTGTGGCAGGTGTACTTCTATTTCGGAATCTAAATAAATTTTGTGTTTTTTACACTGAATACATTGCTATCACGAAGCTATGAGAAAACATTTACCCCACGAGTGAAATTTCACAGCTTCTCTACAAATGTTTACACATAATAAATGCACGACCGAACAATATTCACTCCTCTTGTGAGGTTCGTGAAATAATCACATTTTTTTACATTAGTTCCACACAGAGGAATTCAATTCCCCTCACGGCCTAATTAATCTTTGGGATGCTGCGTGGAGAGTCTTTTGAGGAAAGTAAGGATATGAAGTTCTGAGAAGGAAAAAAGTGAGAGGGGTGATACTGCCTTCCACTGCGGTGCAAAACGATGTTCCGAGAGAGTCCTGCTGGAGAGGTTAAAAGGTCTCCCTCAATCAGTCTCTCCCGATCCGACCTGCCATGCAACTTCTGGAAAGATGCATTCACCACCAAGACCCGAACAAACCTTACCTCATGAACGCGGGCACCCCTGCTAAATCACCAAATCGAATCTGGGGTGATGTATAGCAGAGGTGTTGGTTATCCAATAAATGGTTTCCGGGGCGGTGGTACCCATATCAGCATCCCAAGTTGATACGTAATAACGAATCTTTTATATGCTCGATTAAAATGGTCGACAATTACATCTAATTATGAACTACAGATCATAATCATCACAACTATTTATTGGCATCAGTTTTTTTATTGGCATTTTAGGTCAACCTAACTATTTTCTTATTTATTTATTATCTTATTTATTTCCTTTTGAAACATTCGTTAACTGTCTAAAAATAAGACGAAAAGTTATGGTGTTTCTTCAATTTTGGTTCAATGAGAAAACCTATATCGAAAATTCTAGCGAAGTTACAAATTTTCCTAAAGTATACCTACTTACTAAGGTCAATAGTTTTTTGACTCCATAATAAAATTTTGCTTTTTTATCTTCGTATCCGAATAGAATTTGAAAAGTTTCATGATAAATATTCAATTTTATGCCAATTTATTGCGGAAAAACGATTTACTTGTTTATTTTCTTGGAATGACTAGTTCGTTTGGAGTTTACGAATAGCGGCAAGAATCCGAAATTCTCTCCCTGATACAAAATCGATACTTCGATACTACTTACTGACAAACTTGGCGAAATGGTCTTGTGGCTGGTGAGGCTTATGGCTGGAAGCAAGACTTGATATTGTCGTTTTTATGGAAAATAAAAACCGATTTCATTTATGAATCTCACTCGTTGGTTAGATGAATACATTGAGATGTTATTCAGTGGGAAGATTCAGTTATAACACAAGGTAACTTCAGATGGTGAGTATTGAAGCAAATACTGCAATCTCCATCAACCCCGATTAGGTTGTGAGTTATTCGATTTTTTTAATCTTGTAATTTTTTTAATAATGCCCAAAATAACAGTTTTCATTTTGTATACCTACGCCTCAATATTGAGTATGTTAAAAATTGACAGTGGTTTCGTGGTTTTGACAGTTTTGTAGTCGAGTGGTACAAAGCATCAACCCTGGCGTCACGGGTTATTTTTTTTGTATTAGCTCCACACAGGAGGGCCTGAAGAAAAAAAATCCCTCGGGGTCTACGTCATCTTTTAGGATGCTGAATGGAGGGTATTTTTTAGGTAATGGAAGGAGAGGAAGTTCTTGGTAGGAAAAAGGTATGAGGGGTGGGTAGGAATTTGGGGGTCAATATGTCTAGGAGAGACGGACGTATGAATCAATACCTCCCACTGCGGTGCACGGCGATTCAAGAGAGAGTCCGGCTGGAGAGGTTTAGGTTCAATCCTCCACAAAGCTATTAAACCTAGACCAATAAAAAAGCAAAATTATCCTATTTAGATAGGAGTAGGGAGAAATAAATAGATACCGTCAAATTATTCATAACCCGGTAATGTTTTTTTTTAATTTTTTTTATTATTTCATAAATGTTTACATGATACATTTTTGCCATTTTTTAACTACCATACTAGGCTATTGCCCGTGTTATGGTTGTCATACATGATATATTATTTAAACAGATAATAAAATATTAGAAGAGGAAAGGAAAAAAATAACATAGTAAGGGATAAATAAAACTAAAAACAGATAAAAATAAAAATATAAGAATTAAATTAAGCTAAGAAATAAAGAATAAAAAGATAATTTAAAGAAGATTGAAATAAACATTGGTAGGTTCTTGTAGGTTCTTCTTGAGATAAAAATAGAAATAAAATTTGTTAAGTATAATCCTTCTGGAGATAAAAATAGAAATAAAATTTGGTAAGTAGGTATTCTTCTGTACGAGAGTACATGTTTGTAGTTACTTTTGATATTCTTTCTATGAAAGAAATTGGAAAGAGTGTTAGAGAAAGTAAATTTTTTGTATAATAATTATGTCTTTTCAAAAAAACTAAAAAAATGTTTTCGCATGAATTTGTTAAAGCACCCAATTAAGGTATTCAAATCTTTTAAATTCTCTTACTGGGGGTCATCCAATAATTTTTGTATCAATGGGTGAAGTTATTATCAAGAAAACAAAATCGGTCCGTTAAGGAAAATCATAGTTCCCCCGACTCCGATTTAAAAAACACACAATCAACGTTTTACAGAGCACAAGCCACCATTCCTCTTACGTAATAACAAGATAATGCCCAAAAAAGTAGAAAATATATCCTTTTTTACTAAAAAAACTTTATCATAATTCTTGTAATAATATTTTCTTGTTGAAATTTGACCTCCCCGTGTTAATTGATTAGCTTTACGAGGGCCATAGAACAATAGCCTTAACTTAAGTCCTTCGTAAGGAAGAACAGAATAAGGATGTATACCTAGTCCCTACAATATAAGTAGTGTTCCAATTACAACCTACTCCAAATTAGGAAAACCGACCTAGCAATTACGAGGGATTAGGAATTCTACCCGAAATAACTAGGTCCACGTTCGTGTTTTGTATCCTAAAACAGTTTAGTGTAACTTAAGATGAAGCCATGCGAAATAATGCAAAATCTACAAAATCATTTATTTTTGTTTTGAAAATTTGATCGCTTAGAAGTGTTATAGATGCTTTAATTAAATACTGGGTGTAGAACATTCCCTGGCCCTTAAAAATATCGGTCATTTTTTATGTCTTTTAATAAGCCTAGAAAAAAATAAAGTATTATGTCTATAAAAAAACACTTTCAAGTCCAAACTCTCCTATTTATAAACCCCTTTTTGGTTATGTTTTTTTTGTTTAATGTGGCAAATTCATTTTTGTATAATAATAGCAAAAAAAATTATATTAACGCCCGAACTTCACAAATTATTATTTTTGACATCAATCAATACGGCGGCAGTCGACAAATTTGGATTTTCAAAGTGAACCTTATGCCGTCCACCCATCGACTATAGACTTGCCACACTCATTTTTTATTAGTTCGGCCCCGGCCGGGGCGTATTAGACGTATTAGGCTCCGCGTCGCTGGGTTCCGTGAAATCAATTTTAAATTTCGTTGTCATTATAATAAACAATGCGTAAGAAGGAGTTAATATTTTTTTAATCAACCTGTAAAAAAAATTCTGTAAAATCTTTTCGAACCTTTCCGAAAGCTTTTTCTCAAGTATTTTTAAACTCCTCCCACAAAAGGGGCGTGAATTCCGATTTAGATTTCTTCCTGGAAAAGTTATGTATTATAATCATTATTTTATCGCTCAAATTAAATATTTAAAGTTTTATTTCATATCTATACAGGAACGACGATTCAATGAGCTGAACATTGAATCCCACCTACTCTTCACATAAAATTCTCATTGGAGTATTTTCACAAAATATGAATAAAAATGTTTCGAAGATTTTAAGTTTATTTGTCTGATTCAGATTATTATACTAAAATGCATAATTTTAATATTTTCCGCCATAATTATTGATTTGAAAAACAGCATTTTCGGAAACGGTTCACGTATTGAGAGTAAATAAAAATACCTTCTTTTTTTTCAAGAATAGAAAGGCAGTGAAAGAACCCTACTGAGGTGGCTTAGAGATGTATTAAGAATGCCAGAAGATCGAATTCCGCTGAAAATTGAGTGCTATTCCAGAGGGGAGATGTCCAGTTTGTCTCTTTGTTCATCTTCGGTGATACATTGGATCATTCAGATCCCCTTTCCAGGGACCATTTTCCAATCAAAATTCTCTTCCACCATCTAACCACCTCATATTCCTTAAACCTGCTTAAAACAATAATTTTAAATTTAAAACGAAAGAAGCGAATTGCAGAATTAGAATCCTTTGTTAACTCGACAAAGAAGGGGCAACGCTGGGAGAAGTAACTCCAGAAGCTGTGCGACTAAAGGCAAGGTCTTCTCGATGGACAGAGTTCTCTCAAAAAACGTAGAATAGGGACGCCTGGAGACACCTTTTTTATGTGATGCCGCCTGAAGCCAGTGAAACCATGGCATCCAATGACGTTATATATTGCATCTCGTATCTCTCTCAAAGCGCCTAGCTATTCAAATATGTTTTCAATTCTGAATGGCAATCCTTCTCCAGGGTAATACTGAGAGTATATTCCACTTCGAAACGTGTCACAAATATAGAAACTATGTAGATTATTTTTTAAAGAATAAATTGTGAAATGATATCAAATAAATTGATTAAAATTTACCCGCGACCTTCGGATTCGTAACCAAGGATAGTACCTAACCAATCAACCACTTCTCCGTCCAATTAGTCGAAATTTCCCCAAACACATGTTTTTTTTAAATTCGAAATAACAATCGTTGGAAAAGTCAAAATGTCAAACGTCACGTTGAAATGTCAAAAACAGCCTCATTTAATGAAAAATTTCGAATCTCGCAAAATGTACGATTTCAGATTTCAGCATACGTGCGTCGTAGATAAGTACACACAGAAGTACATCGATGCACTGTACGTGTTCATAGTACATGGCGTTAAAGCAAATAAACGTACGTAAGTTTCACGCGAGATCTGAGCGTTAAATTTGAGCGTGCTCACATACTCACAAAGTTATAATGATCAAACAAGTATATTTGAAAGTGATAAGAATCTGGCAAATATCCCTGAAAAGACAAATACGTCGGTTAATGTCGTCAGTATTCCCATGTGTCTACTCGTTTTCTTCTTCTCGTTTGACGGAAAGGTTGAGTCATAGGTATCTACAGGCAGGATTCTAGATCCGAAACCTTGCAATCTTCGGCCTTTTAAAGTTTTCGGTGCGACTGGGAATTGATCTCTATCCGGGAGTAAACTCTACCAACTGAGCTATCGCATCAACCTTCAGACTAGCCGCATGGTCTACACTACATAATAAAAAATACAAGATTTAAAAAATTGTGCATTATTTCAACAAAAATATTTTTTCAAGCATCTCGATTTTCTCCAAAATATAGAGAGATTATTTCCATTTTCTAAACACGAACTAATTCAACTCACGAAGGGAAAACCAGTCGAAACCTTCGACAGCTTAATATTAAAACTTTGTTAGGTTTATCCGCTTTGGTGGTCATTTGAAGTAATGGAGAGTTTTCAACAATTCAACAGCAAATTTAATAAGCGGAGAAAACTTTTGGGAAATCTAATATTTTCATTTGAATAATAATATTGACTACATAATATATATTTGAGGCACCCCAGAGCGGTCACATTCTTTTCGACGTTTGTATAAAATTATGGGAAAAAGAAAATAAATAAATAAATATTTTAATCCAAATAACTACACAGTTGTAAGTATAAGTAAATTGAATTGCGCTGTATTATTAACCACTCAAAATAAGTTATATTAAAAAGTAAATATTTTGTACAAAACAACCTAACTAAGAATCATGGCTCCCTTATCAGTAAAATATTTTGTATAATATATATGCATAATGTAACTCATATTCTTACTCACATTCTGTAAGTGTATGTATTAACTCATATTCTTAGCGAATAAACGAAGAAAGTAGTGTAAAAAGAATATATGACGCAAATGTGAATGGTAGAAGAAGTCGGGGACGCCCAAGGAAGATATGGCACGATCAAGTGAATCCGATACTTGGGACGGGCCATGTCAAAAGTCAGAATAATAGAAGAGCATGTATGAGACGATGTATGAATGTGAGTGAGGCAAAGAGTGTGTGCCAAGATCGAATTGTTTGGCGGTCCGTCCTCTCTGTCTACCCCTGAGGGAAACGACGTGATGGTTAGTTAGTTAATTAGTTAACTCATATTCTTTATATTACAATGAAAAAATAACAGTTAAAAAAATTACTTACTGTTAGTAATGCGTGAAAAGAAAAATTCAATTCCACCCGGTTTCGCCCGAGTTTCCAAAAGGACAAAAACTGTTTTTTTTTCTTCTTTTTTTTCAAATATAAAAAAATGGCGTCGTGTCTAGATTTTGACCCCAAAATAGACATTTCAAAGGTACAAACCTCTTTATTTAAAAGACGTTGCAATATGCAAAAGGTTGCAAACTGCCTAAAGCAAATTTCATAACTCCAAAGCTCACCGTTAGTGATATTTTACGTCTGCAGTAAGTAACCGAACGTAGAATACAGAAAAAATACTAAAATATTTTTATTTTGTAATTATGTGCAAATTTAATTTCCCGTTCGACTTTATAGTATGGTGATACTTTCTAGAATTAACATTACATTGTAGATTTAGCATAAAATCTTGTTAACAGTAAGGACAACCGTTTACATTTAACCTCGGTGTTGTACCTCTCTTACTAACTAGATACCAGTCTTATTTTAACTTGTTAAATATAACTTATCTGTCACTTTACTACTTATTTACCCGCACACCAGATAAGAGACCGTTAACTAAAACTAATTTACATAATTAGACCCTGAATTCAATAACTTACAGTTTTCATTTATGAAGGAAAGAGTTATACAACAGAATTTACTGGTTCAAATGAAATTACTGGTTAAAGAGAAATACAAGTCTTATAATATCTACGTATGTCATGTGTACGGTAGGCTTTTAAGGGTACTTAACATTAAAGGTTATATATTCTAATTAACTGACCCGGAAATGCGTTGCTGTGGTTAACGAAACACAACGCCATCAACTGGATGGCTACCCAACCTAGATAACCATTTTTTGTCGATAAATGAACTCACACCGCCATCTTTTAGAAACTTATGGAACTTACAAATAATTACAAAGCATTGTCCTATAGCAAACATTTAATGAACACTTAATTCGCTATAATAAATATTGAAGTCAATAATCGAGACAAAAACAAAAACTATCCTATCTTTTAAGTTGGATCAAATTACACACAGTAAGCCAAATTTCATCAAAAACAGTTAAGTAGCTTCGGAGTTTATCTCGAACAAACATCGTGACGAGGTTTTCATACTCGAACTTATGAACAGTATCGGATAAGTAAGCCGAGTTTTCCATCTGTCAAGTATTTTTGATTATTTTTGTAAATATTCGTTATCCTATGGATAAGCTATTAAAAGGATGGTGAAATACCCCCCTGGGTGAAACTGCACGTTAAGTAAGGATTTTAACCAGCGATTCATGAGCATATTTGGAGTATGAAATGTAGACGTAATTTTGCTTTTCGATTAAAAAAAATCGAAATACTTTTTTAATATGATTTAAGGTGTATACAAAAAAATCATAGTTGATTTTGGATCATTATTACCACTATAGAGACATTTGCATTTTTACGACAAGTCAATCGAAAAAATAAATACATGTGAATTTCGTTAAAAAACTGTAAAATAACAACCGCTTGGAACATAATGTGTTTTAGGTGTGATTTTAAAAAGACATAACTTTGACAGTTATCGATTGACCCTCACTGTAAAAAAATGTTTTTGGCGAAAGTAAGGAAGTAGAACTTGATTCTTCAATCAAATCAAAAATTCGGTTAAGTGGATGACATTCTTAAAGTCAACTCGGTTTAATAGTATCAGCGAGGTTATTCAAATTAAATAGCTTATATAAAGTTACCAAATGAATAAGAAATGGAATAATTTGCTTAATAAATTTAGTAATATATCTACAATATGTGTCGCGATATACATACAGTAAGTAATATGTTGGTTATTATATATCTTTTGTAGAGATAGTTCTGATAAAAGCTTTATTCATGAACAGAATTAATAAATGAATACCTGATTAGTTCACGTACTGTTATAGGAATGTTACGAGATGTATTTGTAATATTGACTTATACCAGTGATTCCAAACATGGGCCATATCGCCCCCTGGGGGGCGTTAGTGAGATCCGCGTAGGTGGTGGTGGCAAATGGGGGACGGTGAAAAGTTACAAGAGGGTGGTGAAGGACTGAAATGGGGGTCAGGAGAATTTCGAAAACACACTTTACTAATGAATTCAAATAGATCGAAGGCACACCATTGCAAGAATCTATATATATATATACATATCTTTCATTTAGTTATTCGGTATCATTGATGGTTCAATAGTATTTGTTATTTTAATGATAGTTTCAAAAAACCTTTTTTTAAATACAGAAAGCAACATTTTTGGCTTCCAAGTAATCTCAGAATGTTGAAAATTCAACCACTTCATTCAACCATCATTAAAAATGGAAAATATGGCTTGTGCAATGATGGAGGACTAAACTAGTAGAGGATCGAACCCAACTGGGAACCAATAACTACCACTCTACCGACCGGTTGGTCGTATTATTTTAAAACAAACTTTCACTCAAAGAATTTTTCCGCGCTTTACCGTACGCTCTCATATCTTTGATAATGGAACGGGAAGGAGGAGGCGTTGGAATGTGGCCTGTGAGCTAGATAAGGTTGGGAATCACTGATATTACTAAATTAAAATACTTATGTGCTATAACGATGGAATATATTTTATTTTATTATTTAAGTTTTTATACCAGCAGGACTGGGAGGATAGTGCAATCCCAGTCTGCCATATTACATATACTATAATATAATAATATTTTACAGAATAAATAAAAAATCTAAAAGGAAAAAATAAAAAAGAAGAAATAAAATGTGATTACATATTAGGTAGGTACCTAATGAAAACAAAATATGAAAATAAAATTCGCCACGAAAAAAACAAAAAAAATTAAGCATAAAATTAAAAATCAAATTAAATTAAACGAAAATTAAACAGAATTAAAAATAAATTAGTAGAATAAACTATTAACATTATAGGTGAGGTTTGTCTAGGACTTGGTGGCGGATGCGTCTGCCCATCTACTGCGTGGTGGGCCGAATCGGGAAAGACTGGTTGATGGAGATCTTTTGATCTCTCCAGCCGGACTCTATCGAACCATTGCCTTATAACGCAGTGGGAGGGATGGATTCACGCATCCGCCTCTCCTGGACACACTAACTCCCAGATTCCTACTTACTCCTCGTACCATTTTCCTTCCCACCCTTTTTTTTCCTTTCCTTAAAAAGACCCTCCACACAGCACCCCCAAAGATGACATAGGCCCTGGGGGAATTTATTTTTCTCAGGGCCTAACAAAGGGTAATTTTTAATGTTTTTTGCAGGTAATATTTTTGAACAACAAAAACGCAAAAATTACATCAAAATGAAGAAAGAAATTTTTTTAAATTTTTTTTTTTATTTAATTATTTTCATATTACATTTGGTTATAAAATGACGTATTGCCCATCTCACTAGGTGTGAAACGCCTGTGTTGAGATGGCAATTTACAGAGTGGTTATCTAAGATTTTGTAGTAATATTATGAAAATGGCAGGTTAATATAATTTTTTTTCTTTAAATATACAATTCAAGTATGTTACATATATATATATATATATATATATATATATATATATATATATAAAGAAGATTACAGTAGGTACATGGTTACATATATACACACAGTAGGTATAAAGGTAAGTCTGTTTTTAAATACTTGTGATGGATATGTTTATTTGAGGTGATCAATGATTTTACTTTTAAATGTACTTTTGGTTTGCGTGTTTCTAATTTCAGGAGGTAGAGAATTGAACAGCTTTGTTGCATGATATTTAAAACTTCTTTGCCCATAAGAAGTTTGACAAACTGGGATGTTGAAAGATTTTATATTTGACTCTCTTAAGGCTCTTGTGTTCATTCGTTCTTCAATCATGTGTGTATTTTTAAATTGATGAAGCAGGATATTTTTTGAAAACAATTTTTGCAGGTTCGGAACATTTTGTGTCTTAAAAATAAAATCAGTGCTTGTTCTCAACGGGACTTTAAGAATAACCTTCAAAATTAGTTTTTGAATCTTTACTAAAGCCTCTAGGCAAGTATTTGTGGCACTACCCCAGCTGATAATACCATATTCAAGTGATGATTGTATAAGAGCAAAGTAAACTTGTTTCAGTTGTTTTCTATTTAAAATATCTCTAACATTTTTAAAAAAATAGACGAGTTTCCTCAGTTTTGTCGTTAGGTTTGTAACATGTACGTTCCATTTAAGAAGATCATCTATTTGAATACCAAGATATTTAATACTGTCAACTCTACTTATAGAAGGACAGGTACATGGAGTTAATAGGGGGTTACAGCTGTGGAGTTTAAGGCTTTGTTGTGAAGGCAAGAACTTATTTGAAATTCGAAATGTTAGGAATTTAGTTTTGTCTGTATTCAGGGTTAATATGTGATCATTAAGCCAATTTTTAACAATACGAAAGCCATTTTCTGCCATTTTAAAGACTTCATCCCAAGATTTGGCGTGAAATAGCAAGACCGTATCATCGGCAAAACTTGTGATTTGTCCACAAATTTGTAGGTTACATAGATCATTAATATAGATTAAGAATAATAAGGGTCCTAGGATGCTACCTTGTGGAACGCCACAAAATGATTTTTGGGAACTACTATAGGTACTGTTTATTTTAACACATTGCGTTCGATCAGTTAGATAACTATGAAATAATTGAAGAACTGTATCTGATATTCCTATCCTCTTAAGTTTATCTAAAAGTATTTTGTGGTTCACAGTATCAAACGCCTTTGCAAGATCAAGAAAAATTGCTAAACATTTATTTCCTTTGTCGACATTACTTATTATGAAGTCTGTAACGTTAGCGATGGCGTCTGAGGTTGATAAGTTTTGGCGAAAACCAAACTGATTTGCTGATAATGTTTTACTAGAGTCAAGGTAAGTAATCAATTGATTTCTTAGTATTCCTTCAACAATTTTAGAGAGTGCACTTAGAACACAAATTGGTCTGTAATTGGTAATTTCAGTTTTTTTCCACCTTTAAAAATTGGAGAGATAATCCCTTGTTTTAATACATTAGGGAAACAACCTTGAGTGAAGCTCTTATTGATTAAGAATTTGAGGGGAACGGCTATATGAGATTTCAGTGATTTTAGTAGTTTACTTGGTATTTTTTCATGTCCAGGTGAAGTCTTCTCTTTCAGTGAGTCGATTTCTTTGATGATATCCTCCATCGATACATCTTTTAGAGTAAATTTTGCGTAAGTTTCTTCTTGGGGATTATTATCTGGTTGTGGAGTTTTAGTATTACAGTTGATGTTTTCTTTTATTTTACTGGCCAAATTTGATCCGACGTTTGAAAAAAAAGGTATTTGCATGATCGGCAATAGTCTTCGGGTCCAAGTTAAGATTCACATTCTGACCATCAATTATGAGTTCCTCAATTTGATCTCTGGATTGCCTTGCATGTGTTATCTCTTTAAGAATTTGCCAAATCTTTCTGGAGTCATTATTACATTCAATAATTTTTCTTGAATAGTATTTATTTTTTGCATGTTTGATTAGTTTAGTACATATATTTCTATATTTTTTGTAAAATGTAGTAAGTAAGTAATTATTTGGATCTTTCCTTATTTGTTTATGAATATTATTTCTTTTCCTGATGCATTTTAGTAATCCAGGTGTAATCCATGGTTTAGTGATTGTATTTTTTTTATTAGGTACCTCTTTCTGGTTGGTGTGTAGATTTATTTGATTTTGAATACAGTTAGTGAAATAATTCCACGCCATATCATTATCAGTAATTGAATACAAATTTTCCCATTTTTCGTTTTTTATGTTGAAGATAATTGAATCCCAGTCGATTTTATTTTTCACGATAGATATATTTACGGAGTCCTCTTTAGTAGTTTTTTCATTTCCAACTTCCAATATTGTAGAGTAGTGGTCTGTTACTGTGGATTCATATATTATTGTGTTGATAGGTTTTTTCGTTTTACCTATTACATGGTCAATGCAAGAAAGAGTTTCGTCAGTGACTCTAGTAGGTTTGTTTATGTAACTAACAAGACCGTAGTAGCTTATGGCATTGAGGTAATCGTCTTTTTGAGGATGACCATTTTCTAAAATATTAATGTTTGTGTCTCCAATTAATAACAGATTACTACAGTGTTTTAGTTTATGTAACACAGTTTCAAGTGATGTAAGGAAGTTTGTAATATTGGGTTTGGATGGGGATCTATAAATAGCCAGTATATCAATTACTGACTTAGCTTGTATGTGTAGACAATTGGAATCATTGATTTTGATTTCTTTAGTAGTAGTTTTCAGATTATTTTTAATGTAAACTACAATTCCATCATTTTGTTTAGTATTATATGAAGTGTTGATGCAATAGTAGCCTTCTATATTTTTTGGCGTATAAGAACTTTTAATCCAACATTCTGTAAGGATCATAATATCAAATTTAATGTTTATTAGTTTTAGGTTTATAAGAAATCCTTCGAAGTTTTTATAAATGCTTATTATATTTTGGTGTATTATTTTCAAATTATTTTTTAGGCATAGTTTTATGTTTTCTGTGTTGGTAGTAATAGTTTCATTTTCAATTAGGTGGTATGTGAGTTCTTCCAGATTGGTAGCCATTTTAGATATTTTAATTAATTTTGACAATGTTAAAATTAATTTTTACAGTGTTGGTAGATCTCTTTCATGTTTTATATTAACAATTTTTGATTCCGTTGATTTTCTTGTGAAAATTTTTCCATTTTTAAACCAGGTATATTGATAGTTTAATTCCTGAGCTCGCTTTTTCGTTTTCCATAGTAAGTCCTTATTATATGAAGACAACACTTCGCCAATGTATAGGGATTGGCTTATTTTCTTGGTTTGGTTTTTTACTGCAAGAAGGTTGTGTCGTGTTGTAATGCTAGAATTGTGGAATTTAATGATAATTTTTCTTGGAAAACCTTGACGACGGTCAGGAATACGGTAAATGTCTGAAAAGTCTTCATTCAAGATTTCAATTCCTAGTTTGTTAGCAATGTCCTTCGCAGTTTCAATCGGGTTGTCGTTTGTATTTTCACACACTCCAGATATTTCAACTTGGTTTGATAAAGTATTTTGCTCTAGCTCGGCAAGCCGAATATCAATATCATTCATTCTAGACAGGTCTTTTTTAATTTTTTCAACTTCTATTTTAATTCCCGCTAATTCATTTAATTTACTTAGTATTTCATCATATTTTTCGGAAATGAAGTCGGTAGCTTTTTTATTAAGTATCTATATTCAGTAGTTATATCCCCTGAACACGGTAAATATCATTTTAAGCAATGATATATTTCGAATCTTAATGGTGGCCTAACAGTAGGGTGATACTGAGAATAATCCACTCTGGGACGTTTTGCATACACGTATTATAATTTTATACGGTAAATACGAGTAACTATGGATCTGCAAATTTCGAGTTTTTTGGCGCATTACTTTTAGGAAAAGCTGTGCTATTTTTCAGCAGAAGTGGTGTTTTGCAACAAGGGTGATTTAAAAACAAAGGTGATTTGGTTGATTGATGTTAACTTTTAGGTATTTCGTATCTATAATATAATTATTGTGTATCCAACAATAAACCGAATTAAAACCCAAATCCGATCTTTCTTTGAGTGGCATAACGCATGCCGGTACTCGCTATCATTATACCTATTTGCTCCTACTAGGTTCCAGGAACTGCTACGAAGGTTATCAAAATTCCAAATACACCGCGAGTGCGACGGTCTATAATTTTGTGTATTTTTTCTTCAAGTTTTACTACAATTACTAAGCTTCCATTGGTATGAAACCTAGATAAAGTGTCGTTGTAGATATTTTTTTTTTGCTTTGCCAAACGACTTTGCTAATGGATTACGAAAACAAACCGATATTTCATTGCTATCGACCGTCCAATTTACGGCCGTGTTGTTGCCGAAAGAAAAATTCTGGAAATATTATCACCATTATATATTTATTACCCGTGAACTTGGCCCTTAAATAACGACGCCTCTTTACAAAATGAACTCCATACTACTCGAATAACCCTTATAACATTGCCAATGTCGTATAAATCGGCAGATTCTTTCTGTTTTCTTTATCTTATTTGAGCATAATAAAAATATATATATTTTTTTTGATGCAACAATATTATGTATTTTCAAACATTATAGTGTGATAATGTGGGCCTTGCTGAATACTGTTCCCGTGCTCAGGCCCCGATTTTACAATATAATTAAATTCAATATGAGGTAATAAATTGAAAGAACGTAAAATAAAAGTGATATGAAATAAAATAAAATGAAATAATGAAGACGTTAGGAAATAGATTTTTTTTTTCGTAAGGTACGGTTGTACTCATATATGCCGAAATGTGCATTGTAATGGTATTGTCTATTAAATGTATTATTCTTTAACGTTATCATTTTTTTGTAATATTGTTTTATATGTTCTTTTCCATCTTTTAATTTTGTATCTGAAATGTTTTGAAAAAAAATTTTTTTGCTCGATTTTTGGATGGAGTGAATAATTGTTGAATTGTTTTATTGACTGGTGTTTGTGGTGTCCAAATATATCCAGTTCGTCAAACATGTTCAATAGTTGGTCACTGTCAGTCATTCTATGTTTATTTAAGTACTACCTGTAAGACAGTCTTCTGTACGATTTACATGTGACCAATTGTTCAGTTGGTTGCTCCCCCCCCCCCCCCAGACAATGATTCCGTATATTATTATGGATTGACAAAGTGCAAAATATGTACCGTTTTGAAAATGTGTATCTTTTGTGGAGTTTATTTGCTATTTGTTTGATATGATGTGTCCATCTGAGGTTGTGGTCAATTATGATTCCTAGATATTTTATTTGGTCTGTTATTTCTAGAGTTGAGCAAGTGCAGATGTAGGTGTGTATTTTTATAAAGCGTATTTTTATAAAGTTTGTTTTGCTTCTAGCTGTCCCGTCAAAAAGAAATATCTCATTAAAGTTCTCTTGGTTATACATACTACTCAATAAAGTGAGGCGGGTAATGGAAGGGGGCTAGTCAGCTATTGCGTGTCTTGAAGTTGCCCGGATTAAATTGAAGAAAAACGATAGGAGTTTTCTCTCGTAAGGTTTTACATAATCACGAATCTGAAATAAAAATTAATTCTCATGCTGTCGATATCAACTTTGAACGAGTATTCCGCTCTTGTTAGCCAGGTTTCTTGCTGGTTCACTGATTTGCGTAATGGTTCAGGCAACGGATAGATAATTAGACGAACTAACCCTCTTGTGAATGGAGTCAAGCAGGATAAACAAGCAATTTTTCATTATTTTTTTTACATTAGCTCCACACAGGAGGCCCTGAGGCAAATAATTTCACTCAGGGCCTATGTCGTCTTTAGGGATGCTGTGTGGAGGGTCTTTTTAGAAAAGGAAGGAGAGGAAGTTCTGGAAGGGAAAAGGGTAAAGGGTGGGTGAAATCTTGGTGTCAGTGTGTCCAAGAGAGACAGACGTATGAATCCATCCCTCCCACTGCAATGCAAGGCGATGTTCCGAGAGAGTACGGCTGGAGAAGTCAAAGGGACTCCCTCAACTATACTTTCCTGATCCGCCCTGCCAGACAACTGGTGGGCTGATGCATTCGCCGTCAAGAGCCAAGACCCGGACAAATCTCACCCCATGAACCCGGGCACCCCTGCTAAGTTTTCATTTAGAGGTACAGTCCAGAGACTACAACTAGTTTATGTGTTATCATTTGTTTTACTATTTTGATAACTATTTACACACTTCTCGCGAAATCCTCAATCACTTTTAAGTAAGAGATATATTTTTTATACGCAATCTTTTACACTGTCAATAATTTATAAACTGTTTTTTTTTGTTAAATATCATATCTAACTTGCAAATCTAAATTTCAGTGATTCAATTTAATTGAAAATTTAATGTAATTAGTTCTACTCGGTCAAGCCAACAATTAATATTTAATTGTCTTTGAAAATATATTCACTCTATTAAAATCTGTTTCCATAATGTTTGTGCATTCTCTAGAACCATAAAACAAATCCACCAACCGAATAAGCTATCAAATTATGAATTAAAATTCATCATAATCATTGTGTAGTTTGAATGATTAACAAAATACGGCGGCGGAAACGTTAATTATTAAATTTTAAACGGAATATTTATTAAATTTACATAGTGAACGCGACAAAGAAATTCAGAACACTACCAACAAAATACCGTGTTTCTACATATGTTTCGTACGAGTGTAAAATTGTTTGGACTACATTGTAAAACTTACGAATAAAAGATTTCACCTGCGTCACTGCGATGGAATTTCTTTTTGATCAAATAAGCACACTGCAAAACGTGCTAATACCTAACAGGATGGAATTTACAAAATTAATTATGGTTAACGCAGATATAATATGAATTTTGTTATAGGTTTGGATACCAGGGGGAAGGTGGTTGACCGAATTTATAATATATACATATAGCATGATTAATCTGTTGAACGCAATTATCGATAAAATTCTTCTATGGATGAAATCATGTATGTAATGTGATGTGGGATGATGTTATACATGTTGTTCGTAAACTATCGTGAAACTGTTTAATCTATATTGATTTTGTGGTATAACTTATTTTTATTGCAGTTTTGGTTTTCGAGTACAGCGAGTCCGAAGTTGGAATTTTTTAGATAAAATTTGATAAAAATGTGTAGCCGGGGGGTTAAAACAAATAAATAAAATGGTGGCACAATTACGTTTTTAGATTTTCACAAGTATTTTCGTTTTTTGTTTTTAGGGTGTTATGCCGTGTTGCGCTACCTCCTTCTTTAGCCAACATTTCGGATAGCGTTGCAGTGTCAGGCATAACACCCCAAAAACAAATAACGAAAATGGTGGCACAATGGTTGTAACAGACGTATCAGCGTCTTCACAAGACTGTAAAAAAGTACCGGGTTTTTAGTGCACGTTCAGGATGATGGAATGGTAAAAATAATAATAAAGGCTGACCTCCCTAGCACCCAGTGCCGGATGTGTAAAGGACACTGGATGTGCCGATGCTTCTGCCTGAGCCTGGCGCCTGGCGGTTGCCTAAGTAGGGCCGGCTGTTCTGGAGGAGGTAGGCACCAGGACTGAAGACAGGCAGAAGTCGGCGGGAGGCAGCTGGTTGATAAGAAACTTCCGAAGAATAAAAAGCGAGTTATCAAGTAGAGATGTGAACTGATTTATTATGAGAAATGTGGGTCCTTTTATACCCAAATTTGGGGTAAAAGGTGCCCACGTGGTACATTTTTGTGGTGGGAGGTTAAACCTTGCCCGTATGTATAAATAGGGCGGCATTTCCGTCACACCTTATTTTGGCGGTGCCGCTCGTAAAAGTGGTCGCTTAAAATTGCGTTTTATACATAATTATGTAGGTTACATTTATAAAATATGGGTACATGTTTTAGCGTTTACATATTTGGGGGGGTAATCTTTATCCCCAGATTTTTAGTTTGGTGAGTTTAGGGTAATTTTACAGTTTATTCTAGGTTTTTTTTGTTTTGGTTAATTGCGAGAAGTTTGTAAAAGGAATCTACTATTTTTCCCAGGTCCCTCGCAAGACTAGCTACTGAAACCTGTTTGTTTCATCGTCTTGCGAGGTCCCTGGATTTTTAAAATGGGAAAAAACGGATTCTGTAAGGAATTTTTCTAAGTCCTTTGTTTGACCTAAAAAATGCCCTAGTGTTGAGAGTTTAAGGGTTAGAGGCTTAAAATCTCTTTCCCTGAATGCCCGGCAGGACTCTGGAATGAAATGTGTTGATTTCATCGTCCTGCGGGTTGTGAGAGTATAATTAAATGAGAGTATATAAAACATAGTCGGCTTCGCTCGCTTTCCTGTAGGGCCATAACCACAAGGAAGGCAAGGAAGAACAAGGAAGCATATTTTGCTTCGCTAGCTTTCTGTAGGGCCACAACCACAAGGAAGGACAGGAAGGAACAAGGAAGCATATGTAAATAATATGAGTTTAAAATGTCTCCCGGTGGCAACCTTAGCATGTAAGCATTTATTTGTTGCACCGGGGCATTGTACATAATAAAAGGGAAATAAATGATAATATTTTACATAAATATTTCCGGCGAAAAGATCGTCGCTGGCGGCACGGTACTAACGAGCTTAGTGGCCAGAAATTTCGGAGGAAATTCCCAAGAAATGACCACTAAATGTAGAGGATGCCGCCAGCGATGACTTTTGCCGAAAAAACAAATGAGGGTATGTAACACGTCGGTTACACTCCCCCCGTGCGGCTGTGCTGCACTAGTCATCACGACGTGTTGAAGGTCGGTCAGTAGAGGCTGCATCGGTAGGCGGGGCCGGCAGGATTACAGCGAGCTTCACGGCAGGTCGGACGTAGACTCCGGTGCTCGTCTGGATGCGGGCGGTCCTCACTTCGCCGTCTGCAGCAGGGGTAGCGTCAAGGACTCGGCCACGAGGCCAGCTGTTGCGGGGGATCGCGGGGTCCATAATGACCACCAGGTCGTTTTTCTTGATTGGATTGACGGGGTGGTGCCATTTCTGTTGGGTAGCCAAGGTGGGTAGGTATTCGCGGAGCCAACGCCTCCAGAACATGTCAGCTAGCTGCTGACTGATGCGCCACTGGCGGCGGAGGCATACCTCCTCATCCTGCTTGTCGTACAGCGAAAGCTGGGGCAGGTTGCCTGCTGCTCCCAGCAGAAAGTGGTTTGGAATAAGGGGCTCCTCGTCTCTTGGGGCCCTCTCCTTCAGGATGGCTTGTAGTGCGTGCTTGACGGAACGTACCAGGCGTTCCCATGCTCCCCCCATATGAGGAGACATTGGCGGAATGAATTGCCATTCAATTCCGTGAGACGTCAGATGATCCCTCATCCGGGTGTCATCTTTGAGCGAGTTCAGGGCGTCCCTCAACTCGTTGTCCGCTCCAAGGAAGTTGGTCCCTTGGTGGCTCTCAGCGTGTAGAGTCAGAGTGGTGACGGGGTCTTCACTGGCAGAAGTCCGTCCTCCATGGGTGATCCATCCCAGGGCAGTCCGTGACAATATTCGCGTAGAGTCACTGGCTTCGTGCACTTCCCTCGAAACAATGAGGTGTGCGTTGTCCTGCCCAATGAGGAGGGTGGGGGTGATGTATCCGCCGGGGACCCTCTGCTCAGGGAGGCTGAGGCCTTTCACCGTGCTTGCCTTGATGTGGTAGTCGGTGCTTATGCCGGCGCCACGCAGTGTGACCTGCACGCGGCGCGACAGATAATCTGGAGAGCACATGCCCTTGGCCCCGTGGAGTCGTAGTCCTTGGACGGGTCCAGTAGCGCCAATCTGCTCTGCTGCGGTGGTGTCAATCAGCGTGACGGTCGATCCCTCGTCCAGCAGCGCGTATGCGGAGATCTGCTGCGCGGGGCCTATCAGCACCACTGGCACCACCTTGAGCACGGCGCCGTCGGCCTGGCGTCATATGTGGTAGACGTCGGCTGTTGTGGTGTGTTTCCCGAATGATGGGTCGTGGAGCAGCTTATGGTGGGGGTAGTGGCACTCATCGATGCCGCACCAGTCCCGGCTTTTGCACGATTTTGTAGGGTGTTTGCCTTCTAAACATAGACGGCACAATCCAGCACTTTTAATTGTCTCATAGCGGAGTTTCACATCTTTGGTGATAAACTCGCGGCAGTCATGGAGCCAATGACCCCTTTCACCGCATTGAAGGCACCCGTCGCGATTGTCACTGTCGCTAGGGTTTGTGTTTCGAGCGTTGTTCGAGTCATATTGTGGTGACTTTCGCGCACTTTCATGTTGTACTTTTCGCGAACTGTCATATTGTGGTGACTTTCGAAAACTTTCACTGCTTCGTGGCCCGAACTGTTCGACAGTAGTGAACGACTGCTCGCGACGCGGTCTAGACCTCGCGGGGTCGACCATACCCGATTTGGTGATGGCGTTCGCGATGGTCTTCAGGAAGGCGGCGTACTGGCAGATCGTAGCAGGTGCGTTGTAGTGCCGCGCCTCCAACAGCCACGCCAACCGCATCGTGCATGGCATCTTCCCCGCGATGTCGCTGAGGAGCGCCGGGTTGGTTAAGTACCCATCATTGTTGAGGGAGCGAAGTGATGCCACCAGGTTCTGCACCGTTCCCGAAAAGTCAGCCATGTCCTCCAGTGATGCCTCTGCTGTCATCTGTGGGAGCCGCTTGGCCTTGTCCAGCATCAAGGCAGCCAGCGAAGTCGTCCCTCCGTAGCGCTGCTCCAGTACGTCCAGTATTTCTGGCACTTGAGTGGGGTCCATTAAGAGGGGACCCACGGCTTCTCGGGCCTTCCCTTTGAGGGCCCGCTGCAGTCGGATGAGGTTCTCGCTGCTGGTCATCCGGCAGGTTGCGGTTGATTGGTTGAACTGCGCCCTCCAGGTGGGCCACTCCAGCGGGTCACCAGAGAAGGGAGGCAAATCCTTTGCCATTGACTGCCTAGCGATGAGAGCAGCCATCCGGGGGTCATCCTCAATTGTGGGATGAGGGCTGTCCTGCGCCCTTGAAGCTTTGATGGCCTCCGTGAGCGCGCTGGTGAACTGTGCCATGGGGTTGTCCGTCTGCTGGACCCAGGCTCTGGTTTGGCGGGCCGTCTCCTTCGCACTTGGTTGCGGTGGGAATATCGGCAGGCCGGAGCTTGGACTGGCAGCAGATGGAAGCTGGTCATCTGGCTGCGCTGGTCGTCGGTACTCCTTTTCGTGCTGTGGTACTGGCTGCATTGGCTCAGGATGTGTCCACTGGGCGTATGAAGCTGGTCCCCCAATGTGGTAGTAAGGGGGCGGCGGCAGAGGGCCTCCAGGCCCTGGCTGCGCCAGCGATGCGTACCTCTGGTCCACCAGAGGTACAGGTCCAACGGGCGTCTCACGTACGGCGACACGATGCCTCTGGTCCACCAGAGGTACGGGCGGTACGGGGCCGGAAGGTCCGGGCAGCATCCATCCTTGACCCTCATTGTGCTGAGGGGGCGGTGGTGGAGGGCCTCCAAGCCCTGGCTGCGCCAGCGATGCGTACCTCTGGTCCACCAGAGGTACAGGTCCAACGGGCGTCTCACGTACGGCGACACGATGCCTCTGGTCCACCAGAGGTACGGGCGGTACGGGGCCGGAAGGTCCGGGCAGCATCCATCCTTGACCCTCATTGTGCTGAGGGGGCGGTGGTGGAGGGCCTCCAAGCCCTGGCTGCGCCAGCGATGCGTACCTCTGGTCCACCAGAGGTACAGGTCCAACGGGCGTCTCACGTACGGCGACACGATGCCTCTGGTCCACCAGAGGTACGGGCGGTACGGGGCCGGAAGGTCCGGGCAGCATCCATCCTTGACCCTCATTGTGCTGAGGGGGCGGTGGTGGAGGGCCTCCAAGCCCTGGCTGCGCCAGCGATGCGTACCTCTGGTCCACCAGAGGTACAGGTCCAACGGGCGTCTCACGTACGGCGACACGATGCCTCTGGTCCACCAGAGGTACGGGCGGTACGGGGCCGGAAGGTCCGGGCAGCATCCATCCTTGACCCTCATTGTGCTGAGGGGGCGGTGGTGGAGGGCCTCCAAGCCCTGGCTGCGCCAGCGATGCGTACCTCTGGTCCACCAGAGGTACAGGTCCAACGGGCGTCTCACGTACGGCGACACGATGCCTCTGGTCCACCAGAGGTACGGGCGGTACGGGGCCGGAAGGTCCGGGCAGCATCCATCCTTGACCCTCATTGTGCTGAGGGGGCGGTGGTGGAGGGCCTCCAAGCCCTGGCTGCGCCAGCGATGCGTACCTCTGGTCCACCAGAGGTACAGGTCCAACGGGCGTCTCACGTACGGCGACACGATGCCTCTGGTCCACCAGAGGTACGGGCGGTACGGGGCCGGAAGGTCCGGGCAGCATCCATCCTTGGCTGCTTGGCTGCGGGGCTCGGCTCTCGTGGGCCGGCCCTGAAGCATCACCGGGCTGCATCCATGGGGGTTGTCCATGGCTGCTTGGCTGCGGGGCTCGGCTCTCGTGGGCCGGCCCTGAAGCATCACCGGGCTGCATCCATGGGGGTTGTCCATGGCTGCTTGGCTGCGGGGCTCGGCTCTCGTGGGCCGGCCCTGAAGCATCACCGGGCTGCATCCATGGGGGTTGTCCATGGCTGCTTGGCTGCGGGGCTCGGCTCTCGTGGGCCGGCCCTGAAGCATCATGTTGTGCCAGCCCTGAAAAACAAGATTGTGCAGGCCCTGATGCAGCATGCTGTGGTGGTTGCAGGGCTGCGATCAGCAGTTGAATCTGCTTCCTCTGATGACGCAGCTGTCGTCGCAGCTGGCGCACCGTGTCCTCCGTAGATGTGGAGGGTGGCGGCTCGTCGTTGCTGGCGGAGCCTGCCGTCTCTGGAGTTGTACTGGGTGAAGGCCGGGGCGTGTCGTCCAGGGCTTCAGGGCCAGCATCCGGGGCAGGTTGTAGCTCAGCAGGTGGCGGTGGAGGCGACCCATCGTCTTGGGCCGTCCTCTTCGATCGCAGGGATGGTGGAGACATCCTGGCGTGCAGCAGATCCGGCTCGAAGGACCACTTGTAACAGACGTATCAGCGTCTTCACAAGACTGTAAAAAAGTACCGGGTTTTTAGTGCACGTTCAGGATGATGGAATGGTAAAAATAATAATAAAGGCTGACCTCCCTAGCACCCAGTGCCGGATGTGTAAAGGACACTGGATGTGCCGATGCTTCTGCCTGAGCCTGGCGCCTGGCGGTTGCCTAAGTAGGGCCGGCTGTTCTGGAGGAGGTAGGCACCAGGACTGAAGACAGGCAGAAGTCGGCGGGAGGCAGCTGGTTGATAAGAAACTTCCGAAGAATAAAAAGCGAGTTATCAAGTAGAGATGTGAACTGATTTATTATGAGAAATGTGGGTCCTTTTATACCCAAATTTGGGGTAAAAGGTGCCCACGTGGTACATTTTTGTGGTGGGAGGTTAAACCTTGCCCGTATGTATAAATAGGGCGGCATTTCCGTCACACCTTATTTTGGCGGTGCCGCTCGTAAAAGTGGTCGCTTAAAATTGCGTTTTATACATAATTATGTAGGTTACATTTATAAAATATGGGTACATGTTTTAGCGTTTACATATTTGGGGGGGTAATCTTTATCCCCAGATTTTTAGTTTGGTGAGTTTAGGGTAATTTTACAGTTTATTCTAGGTTTTTTTTGTTTTGGTTAATTGCGAGAAGTTTGTAAAAGGAATCTACTATTTTTCCCAGGTCCCTCGCAAGACTAGCTACTGAAACCTGTTTGTTTCATCGTCTTGCGAGGTCCCTGGATTTTTAAAATGGGAAAAAACGGATTCTGTAAGGAATTTTTCTAAGTCCTTTGTTTGACCTAAAAAATGCCCTAGTGTTGAGAGTTTAAGGGTTAGAGGCTTAAAATCTCTTTCCCTGAATGCCCGGCAGGACTCTGGAATGAAATGTGTTGATTTCATCGTCCTGCGGGTTGTGAGAGTATAATTAAATGAGAGTATATAAAACATAGTCGGCTTCGCTCGCTTTCCTGTAGGGCCATAACCACAAGGAAGGCAAGGAAGAACAAGGAAGCATATTTTGCTTCGCTAGCTTTCTGTAGGGCCACAACCACAAGGAAGGACAGGAAGGAACAAGGAAGCATATGTAAATAATATGAGTTTAAAATGTCTCCCGGTGGCAACCTTAGCATGTAAGCATTTATTTGTTGCACCGGGGCATTGTACATAATAAAAGGGAAATAAATGATAATATTTTACATAAATATTTCCGGCGAAAAGATCGTCGCTGGCGGCACGGTACTAACGAGCTTAGTGGCCAGAAATTTCGGAGGAAATTCCCAAGAAATGACCACTAAATGTAGAGGATGCCGCCAGCGATGACTTTTGCCGAAAAAACAAATGAGGGTATGTAACACGTCGGTTACAATGGTTAAATGCATATTTTTAAGGATGAGGAGATGATATAAGGATGCGTTTTATTATTCATATGGTTAATTTTATGAAACATTCACAAATTCACAAGGCGACTTTGGTCGATCGTTAATATGTAGGAAATACGTGCAACGGCGTATGTCACTCGAAACTGAATGAAGATACGTCCCAGAATTTGGCGATTGAATAAATATGTCCAGCGCTCAAAATAAATTTGTTCAATAATCAAATCAAATTTACCAGTTTCCCGCTTGTACCACTAGTTTTTTTTTTTTTTTTTTTTTTTTTTATTTAATATAGATATATAGTAGAGTGGTTTTATATAAATTACATATCGGTACACAAATTATTTAAAATTGCAATCTCACCAAAGAAGAAACTAGTTCTTGTGCTTGATGAGCGAGTTACACTAATTATAACAGAAATAGAATAACATTATGCAATAGGTAAGTATATAATGGGAACAATTGAAACTTCTGGATTATCTATAAGTGTAGGTGTACATACATGGGATACGGTTACATACTAAAATATTATGCACTTAAGTGATATTCGAAAAATCTAAATAAAATAGAGATGAATATAGATTGATAATACATAGAAAAAAGAGAAAAACAGGTAATTATTAAGTTAATTATTCCCGATGAAGTGTAGCTTCAGTTTGAGTTTCAGTTTATTGATGTCTTTGGTTTTTTTTTATTTCAATCGGAAGGTTGTTGAAAAACTTTATTCCTAAATAGATATAATTGTTTTGCATTAGTTTGGTATTAAATTTTGGTATTTTGAAGTTTCCGGACATCGTGTATTTGTAATTGTTGTAATTCGTGCGATTCTTGAACTATATTTTGCATTCCTCTTTTTATTAACCTTTTAATGTAGCCGACAGGTTTGAAATAGTAGTTCATCGATTAAAACAAAAGAACTGTAAAAAAGGCAGTGTAATTGTAAAAATTATTATCCGACTTACACTCTTTCTTATCACATTTCGATTGCATACCATTTTAATACTGCTGATAAAATTCCTACGAACATAATGAAAGACTTGTTTTAATCAAAACATTTTATTGTTTCAGGCATTTTTTCTACATGGTCAAAGCTACTGCTAGTTTGTGCACCAGACAAGTGACAAAGCTTGAATCAACAACCAGTGGCAAACTGCCATTGCTTCAACAAGTTACCGGTGACAGTTCCTCTATGGAAGTTTAGTGCGACGTGTAAGTGTCACCACAATATCAAAGCACAGTACAGCGAACATGTGACAAGTGACTGTTAATCATAGGTTCCAACTGGGACACCAGTGTTATTTTGTGAAAAGTAATGATTGCCACAACATAGACCATATCAAAGTATAATTGAAGCAACTCTTGACAATCGAACAAGCTTGATAAAATAGTTTTAAAATTTGACTGCATTACAAGTCACGATCAACGCTGTTATAAGCTTTCAGCGACAGTCAATTCTGGCTCAATACAAAAAGTCTAATATCGTATACAAGCAACAAGATACATTCAATCATAGATTGTACAAGTTACAAGACACAGTTAATTAAAGCTTACAGAAGTTACTTGTTTTAAAGCTTAACTCTTGAGAAAGTCAATCAAGGTTTACACAACCTACAAGAGACAAATAATCAAGTTTAGAGAAGTTACAAAAGCCTGACAGTCGGTCAAAGTATACTCGACAAGCAACAAGAAATATACAATAATAGCTTGCATCGACTACAAGAGACAGTTAATCCAAACCTAATATATAAATAAAGTGCTATCAAATTATCTTAAAATCATCAGAAAAAGTATAAAGTATAGATGATCCGCCTCATTGTTCTGACGTCTCCAGTCAGAAGCCCAGGTTCCCGGATCGCAGAAGGGGTGTAGAAGTGGGGTGGTGTAAATGAGAGGTGACACAGTGCTGAGGATGACAGGGGAGGCCTTGCCACTGCTGGTGGGCGCTGGGTTGGGGGTGGGAGTGATTGCGGGGGTGGTGTCAGGTGTCTGCTACCTGCTGGTCAATGGATTGGGTTGGTCGAGGTAAGATAATACATTTATTTTAATATACTTGTGTAAATATGCATTTATGTGCAATTCTTTTCAACCAGTTTCGAATACAATGTATCTTCATTAGGGCATTAAAACAGTTCAATAAATAAATTAAAATAAAAGGGTAACAATTATTATAAGCAATAATTATCAGCCTGAAACACTCATCCACATTGAAAAAATCTTCCGAGAAAAAATACATGACGCCAACGGGACATGAACCCGTGCCCTTCTGATTGCCGATCAGCTGCTCTCCCAATTGAGCTATGGCGGCTTATCTTATACCCGCCAAATGATTCAATATATACTAGTGATTCATTCAACAATTACTGCTTATTATATTTTTTCCACCTGAAAACAACCAACTTTATTTTTGCGACAGAGACACTGTTAGTGTTAAATCCGTCGCTAGGTGGCGTCGAGACAAATTATGTCTTCATTTATTGGGGAAATACTTAAACTTGTCAAATATTAATTATTATTTTTTAATTGTTAAACTAACGTTTAATACAAGATTTTTATTAAATTAAAATAAAACCGAAATAAATATTTTAAATGCGATTCCTCAAAAATGTATTCATAATTTGGAATTTTATTACTAAACTAGCTGACCCGGCGAACTTTGTACCGCCCCAGAATCAATAACTGCAACAATTTTATTAGCTGAATTAAATTCAGTTTTTTTTTATTTAAAAATTACACAGTGAAGTAATTATCAATGCCCAACTGTCAGTGTTTTGTTTTTGTCGGTATCAGAAATAGCGTTTGGACGGATTTATATATTTGTGATTTTCTTACTTTTCCACTTACTTAAGGGAATTGCGTTTCATTTTCTTTATGTGTGGAGGGACATTTATTATAATTATTGTATTTTTCCTTTGGAGGGGTGCAGACATATGTTCACCGTTTGTCTCATTTTCGACTGTTGATAGTAAGTGTGTAAGAAAGAGGGACAGCAAATATCACAATATTGCTGCAGCTCTTTCAAAAGATTAGAATTCGTTCCGTACAAAATGTATAAGGAAAAGAATTTTCTAATTTTATTTTCGTGAATTTTTCCGATGTTTTAATATCTATTCTGTTATTCGGGGCGGAGACAAATCCAAATCATAAAAATCCAATCCAGTCCAGCCGTTCTTGGGTTATAAATAGTGTAACTAACCCGACTTTGTTTTATATATTAAGATTGATGTAACTAGATTTATTCGATTATACCTAAATAAAAATAGTGACATAATTACTTTCAAGTGTACCTATACAAGATGAATAGAAAGAATACCTAAGCAGCCATAAATTAGTTAGTGGCTGAGTTGACAGATGCGTCTGATTCCTACAAAGGCTACGGGGTTTCAAGTCCTCCATAATTGCACTAGAAATACTAGGTTCTTAAATTTTGTCAGGTTATTCTTAACCCGGGAATGGTTGCCTTTCTATAAAAAGAATGAAGGTGCTCTCCAATTAGGTATGGACGCCATAGTTCCACTGGCTCGGGGCAGTTTGGACTGCTGCGCTGTATTAACATGAAAAATTCATTTTGCTAGTTTCAAAACATAATGTTCTGAAATGAAATACGGTTCTTTTTTTTCACTGACACTTTTCACGGACACGAAAATTCAACACCCATAAATAATCATGACGATTCGGTGCCTAATTAATGCCTTTAAATACAAAATACTTATATATTATTGTAATAATAATAATTTTATTAAGCTTTTTATATACTTTCATTATATTTATGAATCTATTGTATGTATTGTACCAAAAAAAATAATTTTGCAATAAAAAAAAAATATATGTATATATATATTCACATCTCTTCGTTGTCGAGTTGTCGGAATATGGGTTACCAAATATTTCACCATTGAAAATATCTAACTAACTCACTCACTCGAAATCATATATTGAAAATCATCTTGATAAAAATAATATTCACAATATAGACTTTCCAAATACGCAGAACTGCCATCTACATTCTGAATTTGTAAGCTTTGCCTTCCGGATACAAAGCCTGGCAGCTGAAAATGCTGTATTCTGTTTGGTTTCAGATGTGTTCGCTAGATGGCGTAAAAATGAATCACAAAAAATAGACCGAAGTCTTGACTAAATATTATTTTTTCTAAATGAAATTAAAATGAAGAGGAACGGTTGCGCGACCTTTTCATACAAAACTTAAATTGAGGCAAAATACCTAACCAAATTGAATAATAAATATTTTAATCAAAACTTAAAGCAAGCTACAGTACAGATAGTACAGATAATATCTGATATTATGTGTCTTCATTAAGTTTATTAAATTTTGTTTTAAATTAGCCCGGTAAATAATATGAACATATCATTACAAAATGAAGTCGCTCAAAATGTATGTGCGCGTTAATCTTTTAAACTACCCAACGGATTTTCATACGGTTTTCACCAATAGATAGAGTGATTGAAGAGGAATTTTTATATGTATAATACATGTAAATTATATTAGAGAAAAGCCGAGAAATTTAAAGAAAACATATTTTTGTGTGATTTAAAACGGCTGGCGGGCCGTACTATAGTCACTTTTGAAATTCGTTCTACGGAAGAAATTGGAAAATAGATGTCCTAGAGTAAGTAGGTATTTGATTTGAATTATTTTATTTGATGAAGTCGCTCAAAATGTATGTGCGCATAGATCTTTTAAACTACGCAACGGATATTCATGAGGTTTTCACCAATAGATAGAGTGATTCAAGAGTAAGGTTTATATGTATATGCTTATTATAATAGAGAAATGTTGAGAAATTCAAATATTCAATTCAGGCAGCGGGCAGCGGGCAGCGGGCAGCGGGCAGCGGGCAGCTGGCAAGCGGGTGGTGTGGATTTTATAAAGGTTGGGTAATGGCGTTGTGTTTCGTTAGCCACAGCAACGTGTGGCCGGGTCTGCTAGTTCTTTATAAATTGAAGGGTATTTATCGATTGAAAATTAGAATTTAAAACATGGAAAGCAATAGAAAATGGTAATTGTAACAGACGTATCAGCGTCTTCACAAGACTGTAAAAAAGTACCGGGTCTCGTGCACGCCTTCCAGAGGTTCACGCTGATGATGATTGTTAGAGTTGGCTGGCCTCCCTACATCCAGTGGTAATAGTCCTGGATGCGCCTAGTTTCTGCCTGAGCGGTGCCTTGGCAGTGCCCAGAGTTAGGGCTGACTGCAGCGGTAGGCACCAGGTACTCGTTCAGGCAGAACTTCAGCAGGAGGCAGCAGGTGGTAGACTTCCAAAGGTAGGTGTTTGGAGGAAACTTCCGAAGAATAAAAGACAAGTATTTGTTGAGTAGAGATGTGAACAGGAACTTGAACATAATTTATTTTTAAAATTCGTGGTATTTATTGGATGCGTCGAACCCGACGGCGATCGAGCATTGTTTTGTGCAAAATGTGGAGGGGATTCTGGCCCCGCTCCTCATTGTATAAATAGGGCGACATTTATGTGGCGCCCTCATTTTGGCGGTCAAGCCAATTCGTTCCATTCTCTCGCCGACACTGCTACCAGCAACACCTACAGCCCACTCGCTCTCCTGACCAGTGAAATACCCAGTGTTTTGTGCTTAGCAACAGTTCGCAGAATTCATCGCTAGTGCCCGCTACTAACCCGGACGGCCGGATTCTCGGAATTCCCCATCATTAAGTGTTTAAACTTCGCTCAGTGCATTCTTGCATTTAAAACATTTTTAACTAATAACCGATCACAGACAATTTAAGTGTTTAGTTTTATTGACTATTTATTCAGTGACTTTGAACTTTCGTGCCGTGACCCCAGTGTTTGTTACCAGAGTGCATTCCGCTCGAAAGAAGAGTACAGCCATCACTCGCCACCAGACACCTGCGTCCCACGAAACCAGCGCTGAAAAATTTCACCACCCGACCAGCAACGCACCCCAAAACTGTAAGTTCTTTTGACTTTTTGTTGAATTGGCATACAGATTCCTCCAAGTGTTAAAATCATTTATTCAATTGTATCCTCCAATCATTTACCACCGTCCTTTTTCTAAATTATCATACCTTCTTTCTTATTTCGTTTAAATTTTATTTTCCAACCTTTGAACAACTCTCTCTCCTACCCGTCTTAAATACTAAATCATGGCCTGCCCCAACCCCAAGGCACCAAGCCCCATCGAAGAAACCGAATTGTTAGATCTAGAACTAACTTCTTATCTCGCAGTACGTCCTGTACTTGCTGATATGTCTGTAGAAGAAAAAATTCACGTGTGTAATTTGACACATCGTCAATTTTCAAATGCACGCAATTCTCCCCCCGCTCAAACCTCCCCTTGTAACTCGCCGCAACCAGGCAACGTCACCCCCACCAACTGCGTCATTCCCCCACCCCACCCAATCTTTACCACACCCTCAACCTCTGGCAGACCTCAATTTTCCCCCATTAATAGCGGCCGCAAGAGACTCACTTCCTTCTCCTCCCACCCAAGCGACTACTCGGATACTTCGGAGGCCGAGGACTCAAATTCTGAGTACTCGACCTCCGAATCAGCCGCAGAAAGTGCAGAAGATATGGCATGGGAGGATGTGAAAATCTCCCGTAAACGTACCCGTGACAGGAAGTCACCAAACTCACCACCGTCGAAAAATCCCGACCCATCTTCCCCCTCCAAAAAAAGACAGACCCTCAGCTCAAATGTTGAGGCTGTCAAAACCACCCCTCCCTCCCCCCAAACTACAAATCCATCAACTCCCCGACCCTCCACCCCTCCCCCGAGCTCTCCCATCCCCCAATCTACGCCCCAAGTAGTTGTCACGACTCACAGAATTCCTCCAGTGGTGCTCCACTCGAAAAACGGATGGGCAGCACTGGACAAAATATTGTCAGACAAGGGGATTGATTACTACGCAAAAAATCAATCCAAATACCTAAATATCCATCCCAAAACTCCCAGAGATCACCACCGTATCACAAAAATCCTTATTGAAAAAAATATCAACCATCACTCCTACAAACTCCCCGAGGACAAGCCGCTGAGGGTCGTTCTCAGGGGAATTCCTGAACAAATCACAAGTCAGGAAATAAGCGACGTCCTAGGCCTTTCATACCCCGTCCTTTCAGTCCACCGAATGCGAACGGGCCCAAATCGCCGTGAGATTCCATTAATGCTCGTAAATTTAAAAAAAACTGAAGAAGCTAAAAAAATATTTACCGAACTAACTCAAATCCTTCATCTTAAAATTACCGTCGAACCCCAACGTAGAAGACTGACAGTAGGACAGTGCCACCGGTGTCAATCCCACGGCCACTCATCATCGTGCTGCAACGCATCTCCGCGCTGCGTCAAATGCGGTGAAAATCACGCGACCAGCACCTGCATAAAAACGCCCAATACCCCAGCCAAATGCGCACTTTGCGCAGGCCCCCACCCGGCAAATTACAAGGGTTGTCCCGAACGCCCAGCCCCCCGTTTTTCAAACCGTTTCAGATTTGTAAATTCCCAATACATCCGCCCCCTGATGCAAAATCCCATTAACAAACCAAACGCCTGGCCTCGCCCCAACTTCACAAACTTTAACTCCCAACAATACCGCCTAGAAAGGCCCATCATCACCCAAACCAACGAACCACAACTCCAAACAAACTCCCCCATCGCCTCAACAGCAGTTCCTACCCCCCCTCCCGTCTCCCACGTCACCTACCCACCTCTACCACAACCCACTGAAATACCCACAACGTCACAAAACACTCTCCCACCCCCACCCCCACCCCCACCCACGACCCAAACTCTCCCAGTCGAACTTATCTCAGCGCTCAAAAGCGCAGCCGCTCAACTCAAAACAGCTATGAAGATGAACTCCAGACTGCTCACCTACGTCGAGACTCTCCTAAACTCCATCCCCCAATAGATTTAAAACAAAAATTTATATTAATTAGTCAAATCTTTCCAACAACCTTTAAAATCATTTAAAATGTCCAGAATAACTAGAAAACCAGCAAACCTTCAAGCTGCATACTGGAATGCAGACGGTAAAATAAAAGATTTCCGAGGTGAAATCCATCAATTTCTAATGGATTTTAACCTCGATGTTCTCCTAATTAATGAAACCTGGCTAAAACCCAGCGTAAGTATTAAATTTCCGAACTATATAACTTACCGCACCGACCGCACCCATACCTCTGGCGGTGGCACCGCGATTATCGTAAAATACTCCATAGATCACTGCATTACAAATAGCCCTTCAAATGAAAACATCGAAACTACTTCAATCGTCATAAATACTCTTAATAACGGTCCAATTAAACTCATATCGGCCTACTCCCCCCCCAAAAGAAAACTTACTGCTCCGGACCTTGATAAACTTTTAGACAGCCCTTTACCAACAATAATTGCAGGCGACTTAAATTCTAAACATGGTTCCTGGTCGTCAAGGAACACTAACATCAAGGGTACGTTCCTTGCAAATTACGTCGCCGAAAAATCTCTAATCGTATCCGCCCCTGATATTCCTACTTTCTTCCCCAAAAACGCAAATCACAACCCCGACGTCTTAGATATAATTATTATGAAAAACTGCCCTCTTCTGTACACCCTCCAAACCGTTAAAAAATTATCATCCGACCACGACCCAGTTCTTTTATTTCTATCCGACGGCTCCCTACCCTCAGTACCATCTCACAGACCCACGCGTAAAAAAATTCAATGGCAAAAGCTCCCCAAACTCTTAGAATCAGTAAGAATCCAAACATCAATTAAAAACGAAGATAGCCTCAATTTAGCAACAAAAAATTTCACCAACGACATTAAATCAGCCGTAGATCTTGCCACCGTCGAAGTCGCGAATGATAAACACAGACCTGACCTTCCCGCAGAATTAAAAGAACTAATAAGAGAGAAAAACTTCGCCCGAAAGGAATGGCAAAGATTCTCAAACCCGATCGATCGTATACGTATGAATCGCCTCTCTCACCAGGTAAAAGTCGAACTCCAAAAATACAGAGATGAGCAGTGGCACGACTTTATCTCCACTCTAGACGACGACAGATCAGCCTTTTGGAAACTCTCTAAAGCCCTTAGAAAACCCCCGACCAAAATAAGTCCCCTTACGGGCCCAAAAGGCACAGTTTATTCCTCTAGAGACAAGGCCGAGACTTTTGCAGACAGTCTCGAAGAACAATTTTCCCCGACCACGACCTACGATGACCCCCAATTCGTTTCAACGGTAGAATCAAAAGTCTCATCCCTTCTGACCGAAATACCAACAGACAATCCAATCCCGTTTACAACCCCTCAGGAAATCTCTAAAATCATAAAAACCCTCAAGACAAAAAAATCTCCTGGTCCTGACTTAATCTCAAATAAGATGTTAAAATACCTCCCCTCCAAAGCCATCTGCGCTCTTACAGCCATATGTAACGCATCCTTCAGACTTCGTCTATTTCCACAAGACTACAAATTAGCAGACGTTATACTCATCCCCAAACCTGGAAAAGACCCCCCTTCAGGCCATAAACCACAGACCGATTAGCCTGCTTCCCAGTGCAGGAAAAATACTTGAAAAATTAATCCTCGCCAGACTGAAAAAAAATTGTCGACGAACTTAAACTCATTCCCGACTTTCAACACGGCTTTCGATCGGGCCACTCTACTCTCCACCAACTTCTGCGGGTCGTCGATCAAATAACAAACGGTTTCAACCTTCGCCAACACACAGTAGTCCTCTCCCTAGACGTCTGCAAAGCATTCGACAAAGTCTGGCACAGAGGTCTCATTTATAAAATGTTCCTCCTCGGTATCCCCCTATCAATGCTTCAACTTATAGCACACTTTATTAAAAATCGTAAATTCAGAATAAAATTAGATGGAATTTATTCCTCAGTGAGAATGCTAAGAGCAGGTGTCCCTCAAGGCTCAATTCTCTCGCCAGCTCTCTTCAACATATACCTAAGCGATATCCCCCGTCCTAGTACATACAACCATCGCACAAAAAAAACAAAAATAGGAAAATTTGCAGACGATACTGAAGTCATGTCTACTTCAGTAAGTGAAATAACCGCCACACGACGCGTCCAAAGCCACGCCTCAGAAGTAGAATCTTTCTTTAAACAATGGCGAATTAGTGTTAACCCTTCCAAAAGCGCAGCTTGTGTTTTCTCCCGTAGACGCCCCAAAAGACCCCCAAACATCCACCTGTTCGGCGAAAACGTCCCTTGGAAAAAAAACATTAAATATCTCGGAATAACCCTTGACAGTAGATTAACTTGGAGAAAGCATATCACCGAAGTTCTAAATTCAGCCAACAAAAATCTTGCATCCCTTTATCCCATGATATGCAAAAAAAATAAAAAACTATCCAAAAAAAACAAACTACTAATTTACAAAACAACAATAAGACCTAAACTAACCTACGCAAGCCCTATCTGGGCCCACGCTTCAGAGACCCAAATGAAAAGACTACAAACATTTCAAAATAGAGCCATTCGTATAGCCCTGGGAGCTCCCAAATGGATGAGGGTTAATCAAATTCACCGTGACTCTGAAGTTCCCCTCCTTAAAGACCATATCTTAAGTCTCGCGGAAAAATTCTATGCGGGCATTCCCACCCATGAAAACGCGTCAATCAACTGCCTCACACAGTATGATGAAAATATTAAAACACTTCATAAAAAACCTAAACAAATCCTTTGTAAGTCATAAACCTCCCCATATTGCAGCCATGTTCCCTTGCAAAAAATTTTTCACAAAAAACTAATTAATCTAACTTTCAACAACCATTATAAAATCATGATGAAAGAGAAAGGGGCCTTATTGGCCCGGAGCTCTGTATGCCATAAATTCAAAAAGTCAAAAAGTCATTTTGGCGGTGTCGCCCATAAATGTGGTTGATTAAAATTGTAAGTTTTAAATAATTATACATTTTAAATAGGAATGCGGAAAAGGAGGCAAGGGGTCTTCTTGCCTAGCGAAAAGGAGGCAGGCAGTCACCTTGCCTAGCGGTAAAGGGGTCTTCTTGCCTAGCGAAAAGGAGGCAGGCAGTCTCCTTGCCTAGCGGTAAAGGGGTCTACTTGGTTTGCTTTTCCCTGGGGCGGGGGCTTTAAACAATAGAATATGTAACAAATATAAATTTTACATGAAATTATAAAATGTCCCCGGTGGCAACCTGTGACAGGTAGCGTTTATTTGTCGCACCGGGAACATGCACATTGTTGGGAAAACATTATTTTACATAATTTTAATAAAATAAGAATTAGGCAATTTTATACCTAAAGAAACAATATCTTTTCACCAAATTTAGTCGCTGGTGGCATGGTACATTAGCATTTCGAGGCCAGAAATTTCAGCAAAATTTCCAAGAAATGACCTCAAAATGTAAAGGATGCCACCAGCGATAAACTTTGATGAAAGATGTTTTGAGGGTGCGAACACGTCCGTTACAGTAATTATAATGCAAATATGACGAAATATAAAATAAAAATGGTTAGAAAGCAGCATTTTGAATGGTGTAAATTTAAGTAACAAATATTTGATTTTCTTTGGGAAACAAATTTGTCGTTTATAAATTAAGGTTTGGGCAAAAAAAAATGATTTTCCTGAGAAATTTTTCTTTTTTACCAATATTATTTTTCTTTATTTATATTAAAACAGAAGATAGGACCAGCATAATTTAAAAAAAATTATAATCACTAATCACCTTTAAAATCATGGAAAATTGAATTCTTTAACGGCCATTTTACATAGAATTTTTAGCAATTCGTAGCACTCACAATAAAGTAAAAAAATTAAAAATGTATACGTTTTCACTGTGCTACTTTTGTAGAAATAAAATTATTGAAAACTTTGAAAAAAAAACAAATTTATTTTACTACGAATCTAACCAGTTCCAGTGTGGTAAAAACCTATTATTGAGACGCAGGAAACGGAAAGCGTAGAAACTAACTGTTTATGAATCGATTCCGTTAGGAATCCGTATTTCCGGTTAAAATTATGGTTGGTGTAAACCTAATCAGGCGTTACTATTTATTGAAAAATAGATTTTAAGGTTTACAGAACAATATTTAATATTGTTGAATAATAATTTTCCATTGTTTAAAATGTAATGGGTTATTTAATAAATTTGTGATGTAATCTGACACAAACGCAAACTGGTTATATGCAAAGTATGAAAACAAAAAACAATTTGTTATTTTTGAGTTCAACCGAGGTGGGAAAATCATGGAAATTACAAAATATTCGCTGCCAAATTTAAGTTTTACTGCCAAGATCTAATCTATATACATAAAAATGAATCCCTGTTTCTCTTAGTCACGCCATAACTTCAGAACGACTTTACCTATTTCATTCATTTTCTTAAAGTTTCTAATACTTTGTAGAAGGTTCTTACGGAAAGAAAAATTAAGAAAATTGCTCAGAAAATTGGATAATATCAGAAAACTTAACGACTATTTTCACTCTGCAACCGGTGTGCATAAATGGATATCTGAAAAGGGGCGAAATTTCTTTAAGGAACATATGAACCTATACCACCAGTAAATAATTTAAATAACTTGTATATTACAGAACAATATATTTCTCTTTCATATTCATCATTAAAAATTGTTTAACACCACTGACATGTTTCTTATACTCAAGTATTTATTACGAAAAATATTGTGAAAATAATTCCATATTTGAGTACATATTTTTAGCCTTAGCTCAAACGTGGATTTACACAAAAACTTCTGATATATATCTATATGCCTATGTTACCATAACACGCACATGCAAATCGCTCATCAAGAAATAACTTATCCCTACTCTCTTACCAAATAGTACTTTCTTTGATTTTATATTGTATTTGTATTTTTTACAAACACACTTGTACTTAATGTACTTGTATTTTTATTACATTTTAATAGTATTTTATTTTTTATTTTTTTTTGATCCATGCTCCTTGTATTATTTTTAATTCAATAATACGTATCTTCTTTCGTATACTTTTCATATTATTTTCAATTTTTCTGTTTTTCCATACAAATTTTTATATTCATATATCTTAAACTTATGTAGATATTTTGCAGTATTTTTAATTCCTTTATACATCATACTTGTTTTAGATGTATAAATTATTTTATTTTTATTTTTATATTATTTTGTTTTTCATTTAACTTATTTTTAATTTGTATTATTATACTTAACATAAAATTGGCCACTACAACACGGGCATGTGCCTAGTGTGATGGCCAAAAAATTATCCATTTACTGTAATGTATAAACTTTACTGAATAAAGAACATTAAAAAAAAAAATTTACTTCGCACGTTTGACAGTTCGCGCGTTTTATGAAATTGAATTTAGCAGGCAACTGTTTTTTGGTTACAAAAGAATTGTCTATGGATTTTTTAAATTATAGATATTTTAAATAGGTACCTATGTTAGGTACCAAATTTGATTGATTGTTCTTATAATATTATACAAAAATGAATATTTGAAACATATGAAAAATAAAAATTTGAATTAAAAAAATGTAATAGGTGCTGTGCGCGAACTGTTTGAAAACTGGATGTACTGGGATTTAATATATGGAACGCGGGAAGGGGGTTGGCGGGACGGGGGAGCAAAAGAGGGGAGAGGGTATGAGGGAAAGGTGGAAGTGGAACGCAGGAGAGGAAGGGGATGCGGGCGGGGAACGGGGATGCACGGGAAAGGACATGCAGGGAGAAACAATTTATTTCTCTGAATATGGCGTTGTAAGGAAATCATGTAAATAAATATGAAGAATCGAGAAGAGAGAGATCGAGAGTTACCTGACTATCATCATATTGTTAGTAAACTTTGTTGAATCATGTCGATATGAGCGATAACGATAGTACCTGCATACCGTGATAGTACACTTGTCATTTTTTTTTGTTATCTATTTATTTATTAATGATACATTATTATATTAACGCCGTGTTACACTGCTAATAGCAATTTTGTCAAGGGGTTATTTTTAACAATCTACATAATATTTTTAAATTTAGGATTTATACATAAATATAGCATTATTATAATTGGTGAACTGTATTTATTAAATAAAATAAAAACAATAAAACATGAATAAATGTAGGTACAGGTATTGTACAGATGTTACGGATATTCGCATCCGTATCTGCAAATGGGGAATATTCGCATTAATTGGCAAAACAAAATGGCAAAGGAAACCAAGAGAATCATAAATAGGTCAAAATTCGAGCACGACCAGCAGATCAGCAGAAAGCTGACTGCATGCCCGCATGGCAGCAGGCAATTCTGGTCGCTTGCGGGCTCAATAGGTCGCAATTTCTGCAAATCCAGTCTGCCACCTCTTACCAGACCTGACGGCTCACTAGCAAACACCGCCACCGAAAAGGCTAACTTACTAGGTAAAATGTTTGCGGATAACTCAACCCTCGATGACCAAGGTGCTGTCCCGACGTCGGTTCCTCACTGCGGTTTTCGTATGAAAAAGCTGAGGATCCGGCATCGGGAAGTACTCCATGTTTTACGAGGGCTTGATGTTAATAAAGCTAGTGGGCCTGACGGAATATCTGCCCTGGTACTGCAAAGGTGCGCTGCAGAAATAGCTCCAATTTTGACGAAGCTTTTTAAACTGTCCCTGAAGACTGGCTCTGTGCCCTCTGGTTGGAAAAAAGCGGTTATCCATTCTATTCCAAAGAAGGGTGACCGCTCCAACCCGGCCAACTACCGCCCCATAGCGATCACATCAGTTCTGTCTAAGGTGATGGAACGTGTGATCAACGACAAACTGCTCACATACCTCGAGAAGAACAAAATTATTAACGACCGTCAATACGGATTCCGGCGGAACCGCTCGTGCGGTGATCTTCTCGCGTATGTGACGCATGTTTGGGGGCGATGCCTGGAACGTTTCGGTGAGACTCAAACGGTTGCACTGGACATATCCAAGGCCTTTGACCGGGTTTGGCACCGAGGACTTGTCAACAAACTGCATTCTTACGGACTTCCCGCATCCTTGTGTACGTGGATTGCCGACTTCTTGAGGGAGAGGTCGATTCAGACGGTAGTCGATGGTTTCACCTCTTCCTCTCACTCGATAAATGCCGGCGTCCCGCAGGGATCGGTTCTGTCTCCAACTCTGTTTTTGTTGCACATCAACGACCTTTTGTCATGTGCACCAATTCACTGTTACGCGGATGACAGTACAGTTCATGATAGCTTTTTGTTTGACAAGCCCCCAAAGGGCTCACAAACTCCAACAGCTCGTAAGGCTTTGAAGCAAAGAATGGACGGTTACCTCGAGAGTGTTTTCTCTTGGGGTAAAAATAATCTCGTTGAATTTAATGTTTCAAAGACCCAATCTTGTCTGATTACGTCTAAAAGGGATCGCAATGAAAATCTAGTCTCTTTCAACGGAAGCAATCTTCCGAACAGGCCCTCCATTGATATGCTTGGTGTAACCCTAAGTGACCAGCTCAGGTATGGGGGCTCCATCGAAGCCAGAGTAAAGTTAGCCTCCCAAAAACTGGGCGTACTATACAGGGCCCGCAGATACTTTAAAAGTACACAACTGCTAACCCTGTACAAATCGCAAGTGCGCCCCACGGTTGAATTTGGCAGCCACCTCTGGTCTGGAGCTCCAAAATACCTGAAAAATACCCTCGACTCTGTGCAGAAACGGGCGGTCCGTTTGATAGTGTAGGCACCGCGATTATCATTGTATTTTGAGTAAAATGTAATCTTGACGCTGGCAACACTTGGCTGCGCAACAGGATGCGCAGACAGCGGAACTGAGCTCGCGAGTGGAACAAATTTCGAGACCATTCCGTCTTGAACGTTCCTCTCGCTAGTAAACTATTTTTAATACGCAAATTATTGTCGCGGATAGAATCTTTGTATTATCTCACTTCTTTTACCAAATAAAATATAACTCTACCAATCAGTGTATTGATTTATAAACTAAATTCCGTGACCATTTATTTAGAGTACCCGGATATCTCTGATGAGGTAAGCAGAGATATCCGGCCTATACTAAAACTGGTGACCCCGACGTGATCTATACAACAAAAATTTTAATAAATTTAAATTTTTAGCAATTTTGACGATTTTTAAAGTTTTTTAAACAACTATCGAATCAACTAATAAATAGTGGAGGTATATAATTCCCACTTATTTTTATCAGAATTATTGTTGAAAAATTTTGTAAGGAAAAAGGCATTAGTGTGGATTTTTATTTTTAATTTAAAAATTGAGAATTTCAATTTTAACTATTATTATCACAAAGGAGTTTATTTCACTGTCGGGTATTCCATATTTTTGTCTCGCCTTAATTGTCTGCACTTAAATGACATCTACCGGAGGGACACCCTCCATTGAACCAAGCGACATAGCTATAGGAACAGAAGAAATATTGCGCAAGGAAAATCCAACACCAAACATGGAATCAAACAACGAGAGCTGTTCTTCGGAAACATCCATCCATCACGTTTCTGTGAGGTTACCCGCCTGTTGGAGAACTAATATTGCGTTATGGTTCGCTCAGGCCGAGGCCCAGTTTACTAACTCCCGCATCAAGGAAGATTTTACTAAATACAACATCATAGTCGCCGCCTTGGACGCTGAAACATTACAATGCGTTAGCGACATAGTGATAAACCCGCCAGTGAAGGACAAATATTGCATACTCAAGGCATCGCTGATAGACAGACTTCAAGACTCCGAAGAGAAGCGGTTAACACGATTATTGACGGGATTGCAATTAGAAGACCGTAAACCAACAGGACTTCTACGACACATGCTCGAGTTAGCTGGACCAACACTAGCGGAGAGCGCTATCGTAAAAACACTATGGCTCCAACGTCTTCCGCAGCATGTACAAGCTATACTATCAGCACTTCCGGACAATAACCTAAACCAACTAGCACTAGCTGCCGATAAGATAGTTGATGTGTACCAGACAACAGAATGTGGCGCGGTTGACCACGACACTAAACCCGGAACTTCAAGATCCGAACGTAATGATACGTCAATGCAAGGCCTTTTAGAGCAGATCGCAGCTCTTACCAACGAGGTGAAACTTTTGAAGATGTCGCAGGTCCATAATCGTGACCGTCCATCTACCTACAGGGAGCACAGAAGCCAGAGCCCACGTCGCAACAATATTCGACAAGGTAATTATCAGAATCCTGCTAGAAGACCACGTTCCAGGTCCCGCGGTAGATCGCCCAACAGAACACCGAATGGGTACTGCAGATTACATGCCAAGTTCGGTGAAAACGCCTACCGATGCCAACAACCGTGTACCTTCCGCTCGAAGAGGTCAGGAAACGACGAAAGGAATTCCACAGTAGAGACATGCGAAATTCCTACTCAGACTCGTCGTCTCTTCCTTTATGACCAAGAAACAAGCCAAAAGTTTTTAGTGGACACAGGCGCAGATATTTCTGTGATCCCGAAGACATCGAAAATAGCGAAGAATTACATAACCTCCGACAAGTGCCCCACAACTTTATACGGAGCTAATGGGAATTCCATCCGTACCTACGGCACAAGGACGATTGAACTTAAGTTCGGCCTCCGGAGAACAATGAAATGGCGTTTCATAGTGGCTGATGTGAATAGAGCCATACTTGGTGCCGATTTTCTCCATCATTTTAACTTGTCGGTCAACCTAAAAAAGGGTACACTTACAGACCAGTCTACAGGCTTACGGATTCGAGGCGCAACATCCAATGGACCCTCATCCGGTATCTCCAGTATTTCCTCATCACAAAAATACAGAGAGATTTTAAATAAATATCCAAGCCTGACGCGACCGAATATGCAAGCTCTGAATAGCAAGAAACATACAGTGACGCACTGCATAGAGACCAAGGGCCCACCTGTAACCGAGAGAGCTCGCAGACTCGCACCAAAACTGTTAGAAGCAGCCAAAAAGGAGTTTAATTACCTTATGGAGCAAGGCATTTGCAGGCCGTCCAAGAGTAACTGGGCGAGCCCTTTACACATGGTGAAGAAGCCTAATGGGGAATGGCGACCGTGCGGTGATTATCGTCGTCTCAACGCCAAAACGATTCCCGACAAATACCCCATTCCGCAGCTCCAGGACTTCTCCCATAAACTCGCAAAAGCAAAAATCTTCACAACAATAGATATGCTGAGGGCATACTACCAGATCCCTGTGGAACCAGAAGATATACCCAAAACGGCTATTATAACACCATTTGGCCTTTTTGAATTTACGACTATGCAATTTGGATTATCCAACGCTGCCCAAAGCTTCCAGCGTTTCATGCATGCCGTAACCAGAGATCTGGATTTTTGCTTTGTTTATCTTGATGATATCCTTATAGCCTCCAGCAATGAAGAGGAGCATAAAAAACATTTGGATATTCTATTTAAAAGATTAGCAGATAATGGATTGGTAATTAACATTAAAAAATGTCAATTTGGACTCCCGACTGTTAATTTTCTAGGTCATACCATTTCACCGGAAGGGATGACTCCAATTAAAGAGAAAGTGAAAACTATTATTGATTTTCCTCTCCCCAAAACAGCCAAAGGACTAAGACGTTTTTTGGGAATGCTCAATTATTATAGAAGATTTTTACCCAACACTATCAGCGCCCAAACAACACTTTTTGATTGCATTTCTGGATATAAAAAGAATGACAAACGTATCCTTACTTGGACCCCGGAATTAACGGAGGATTTTAACCAATGCAAGCGACATCTCGCTTCTGCCGCATTGTTAGCACATCCAGACCCAAACGCTGAATTAGCAGTTATGGTGGACGCATCCAACCTGGCTATGGGAGCATCATTGCAACAAAATAAAGGTACAGCTTGGCAACCTTTAGGATTTTTTTCAAGAAAATTTACCCCGGCACAGCGTAAATACAGTACGTTTGACCGTGAATTAACCGGTGTTTACGAGGCAGTAAAGTATTTTAGGAGCAACTTAGAAGGTCGAAATTTTACTATTTACACGGACCACAAGCCCATCACTTTCGCTTTCAACAAGAAACGTGCCTCAAGTTCTCCTCGTCAAGAGAGACAACTAGATTATATATCCCAATTTACCACCAACATCAAACATATTTCCGGACACCAGAATACAGTTGCAGATACTCTTTCTCGCATTGAAGAGATAAATAGCCCTTCTGCAATTGACTATGAGAGAATGGGACAAGAGCAGAGTCACGACGACGAAATTACTAAGGCACTTGAGGACTCCTCCCTCTCCCTACGTCAATTGGTGATTCCTGGAACTAATTCTTCACTGTGGTGTGATATCTCTACCGGTCATGTAAGACCCTTCGTACCATCTAATATGAGAAAAGAGGTCATAGAAAATGTGCATAATGTTTGTCATCCAGGCATTAATGGGACTGTCAACAGTATTAAATTGAGATTTGTTTGGCCCAACATGGCGAAGGATATAAAGTTCTTTGTCAAACATTGCATAAATTGTCAAAAGGCCAAAATCTCCAGACATACAGTCGCGCCAAGAGCCACGTATGTTCTGCCTGAAGACCGTTTCCGGAACGTCCACATCGACTTGGTTGGACCCCTGCCCGCTTGTAGTGATTATCAATATCTGCTCACCATGATTGACAGATTCACTCGCTGGCCCGAAGCAGTTCCCTTAAAGAATATGTCAGCAGACACAGTCGCCACAGCACTGACAACTCACTGGATTTCGAGGCATGGTGTCCCCGAAACTATTACGACAGATCAGGGACGTCAGTTTGAGTCATGTCTTTTCAAAAAACTCACAGAAAAATTCGGAATCAAGCATACGCGGACAACCGCCTACCACCCTCAAGCTAATGGCATGATAGAAAGGTGGCATAGAACCCTCAAGTCGGCACTTATGGCTAACGGCGACCCGAACTGGTTGGAGACTCTCCCTATTATACTACTTGGATTGAGGTCAACAGTTCGTGATGATTTAAAATGCTCGCCTGCTGAACTTACCTATGGTAGAACGCTGAGGTTACCATGTGATTTCTTCACTCCTACGCCTCGCGAAGAGCCAGATACTTACGTCGGTCGACTACAAAGAAGATTTGAAAATATAAAATCTACTCCTGCCAGTAATCACGGTTCAGGAAAGTTTTTCATACATAAGGACCTACCTTCTTCTACTCACGTTTTTCTGAGAACTGATTCCGCACGAAAATCGCTTCAACTCCCTTACGATGGACCTTACAAAGTGGAAGAACGTAACGAAAAGACATACGTCATTACCATCAATGGAAAACCAAAGCGCGTCTCTATTGATCGCTTGAAACCAGCCTTCGTTCCTTCCGAAGAGAAGTTGAATATCGAAGAACCTGTCGCAGAACAGACCCCGGACAAAATTACTACTACAAGGTCCGGTAGAAGAGTGCATTTTCCAGACAGGTACCAGGCCCTTTAGAAAAAAGGCTGACAGAGACATAGTTTTTCCATATAAATTTTTTTCCGATATAAAATCACTATATACTCCCAAATTCGATTCACAGATATATATCTCATTAGTAAATCCACATTATTGACATAAATTTTGGTAGTATATTTTTTAAAGATTACTGTAACTACAAATAACTAGAGACATCAACTTTTGATGGAAGTTGGAACTCTAAGTTTATTTAACTATGTTATTCTTTTACATATTTGATAACCTTGTCTTAAGGAAGGGTTATTTTTAAATCTCCATGTTCATAGAACATGATTTCATTATATAATGAAAATAATTAGAGACTACAATTTTTGGTAGAAATTGAACTCTAGGTTTGTTTAACCATCGTCATAATTGATATATTCAATAATCCTGTCTTAAGGAAGGGTTGTTTTTAAAAAATCTCATGTTCATAGAACATGATGTCAACATGTATATTTATACATAACAAAATACCATGTAATATGTGTCGTTTAGTTTTTTTCCACATTTTTTTTTAAGTGCATGATGTATTTTTCCATCCACTTACAAAAGTGTGATGAGTGTTTTCCATGTTTTTGTAGGTATGTGATGTATCATTCCACAATACCTGGGAAAACATGATGTAGTTTTCCCATACGTTTTCAGTATGAAAATTCACATATGTGTAGAAGGTACGATGCACTGCCTTCTCCGTTTCCTTTTTATATTACCATATTTTGATAGGTGTGTGATGACTGTTTACCTTTCCCACACCTGTCAAAACGTGAAGCATATTGTTATCATGTATTTATAGGTAAATTTTGTACTGCTCTTTCCGTACTTATAAATGTATGACGTAGACCACCCATGTACACCTGTTAAAGCATTAAAAATTTTGTATAATTAATTATTAATTATTTTTATAAAAATGTCAAAACATGAAAAATATTTTCAACCTTTTTTCAAAATGTAAATAGGAAAAATCTTTTCAACTATTATCATAAAATGATATACCATGTTATAATATGAAGTAACTTTCCAAGATTTTTCTTGAGATGTATTATTTATCCCATGCTAATAAATGCATGATGTATGTAACGTTAGATGAACATAAATAATATGATCTAAAAATAATACAAACTATTGTATTCTTTATTCCATGCTGATAAAAGCATGATGTATATAATATTAGATGTATGATCTAAAAATAATACAAACTATTGTATTTCTTTATTCCATGCTAATAAATGCATGATGTATATAATATTAGATGTATGATTTAAAAATAATACAAGCTATATTGCACTCGTTTTCCCATGCTAATAAAGGCATGATGTAATTTTAGATGCACTTAAATGCATGACCTAATTATAATACCAACTATGGCGTGTAGTATTCCATACTAGTTAATGTATGATGTATGTATGTAATATTAGTTACACATAAATTTTGATCTGCATAGGTTACAACTTTTCATTATGATATCCCACGATTTACGGGACAGATGTCTAAACACATTTCTTAATATGGTTCACCTTATTTTTATATAGGTTTGATATTTTTATATACGTTTCCTGATGTTCTATACATAAAAAATGAACTTTATTAATTTTAAAGTACTCAAGTATATGATACCATTCTACTTATGCAGTGAATATCATACCTCATATAGATATGACGTGGTTGCCCCTTTCCTTATCTCTACGAAGTGTGATACCCATTATGTATTTTCTTTCTTGACTTATAAGTTGTGTGAAGTTTTCACATATTTATTTTTTATTTCTGGTTACATGTTTATAATGTAGATACTTGTCACTCATCTTAAATAGATTTGAAGTAATATTGACTTATAAGTTGTGTAAAATTTTCACTTATTAATTTTTATCCCTAGTTGTATGATTATAATGAAGACAGATGTCACTCATCTTAAATAGATTTGAAGTAATTTAACTTAGCCAACAGGTTACATTTTTGTATTAGCACGATGTGGTTTCCCCTTTTCCGTAGCTTATGAAACTTATAAAAATTTATTAATTAATTAATAATTATTATTTAATTACAATACTTACACTCAAACTAGGTTGCTTTAGTCAGCATCGAACACGATATATGTAATTTTTGTTTAATTTTAAGTTTTTTTTACATATGTGCGTTAGTCGCATAAAATGCTGGGGAGGAGGTATGTAGGCACCGCGATTATCATTGTATTTTGAGTAAAATGTAATCTTGACGCTGGCAACACTTGGCTGCGCAACAGGATGCGCAGACAGCGGAACTGAGCTCGCGAGTGGAACAAATTTCGAGACCATTCCGTCTTGAACGTTCCTCTCGCTAGTAAACTATTTTTAATACGCAAATTATTGTCGCGGATAGAATCTTTGTATTATCTCACTTCTTTTACCAAATAAAATATAACTCTACCAATCAGTGTATTGATTTATAAACTAAATTCCGTGACCATTTATTTAGAGTACCCGGATATCTCTGATGAGGTAAGCAGAGATATCCGGCCTATACTAAAATAGATTCTCCCATCTTAACAGACGGATTGCAATCTTTAGAGCACAGGCGTCGGGTGGGAATGCTATCCTTGTTCTACCGGTATTACAATGGAAGATGCTCCGAGGAACTAGCATCATTGATCCCTTCGGCACCGGTGCATAGTCGGGAAACACGCCAAACGCGTGCCCAACATTTGTACACAGTTGACATTTGTCACATGAGAACGGGTCGTTTCTTCGACTCGTTCTTGTGTTCAACAGCTCGGCTGTGGAATGATTTGCCGGCCTCTGTGTTTCCTCCTTCCTACAACATGGGTCTCTTCAAGACCAATGTTCATTCCTTCCTCTCCTCAAAAAGACCCTCCACACAGCATCCCAGATGACATAGGCCCTGACGGAAATTATTTTCTTCAGGGCCTCCTGTGTGGAGTTAATGAAAAAAAAAAAAAAAAAAATTCAGAGATCTGCATCCGCATCCGCAGATGTGAACCTCTAATAATCCGCATCCGATGTCAAATTTTTATTATAATGGAACTAGCAGATCCGGCCACACGTTGCTGTGGCTAACGAAACACAACGCCATTACCCAACCTTTATAAAATCCACACCGCCCGCTTACCAGCTGCCCGCTGCCCGCTGCCCGCTGCCCGCCGCCTGAATTGAATATTTGAATTTCTGGGCTTTTATCTATTATAATGAGAATGTATTATACATATAAACCTTCCTCTTGAATCACTCTATCAATTGGTGAAAACCGCATGAAAATCCGTTGCGTAGTTTAAAAGATCTACGCGCACATACATTTTGAGCAACTTCATTTTATAATGATTCTAAGCGAATATCATCATCATCATTATATAACTTCATTATGTAATGATGATGATGATATTCGCATTAATTCAGACACCTGCATCCGCATCCGCATCCGCAGATGTGAACCTCTAATAATCAAAATATTTGCATCCGTAACAACCCTGGTACAGATCCAGAAAAAAATACAGATAAAATTAGAGAGAAAAATAAATCAAAACAAAAAGTTATAATAATAATAATAATTCATTATTATTCTTTATTGAACAAAAATGTAAAGATTTATAACTACAAAAAAAGTATACAATAGTTTAAAAGTTGCATAAGTACAAAAGTTAATAATGGTAAACAATATAGGTACATATAACAGTAGGTACTTAAAGAATAAAGATTTATAATTATAAACGTAGGTTTCTCGTAACTTGCCTCACTAGGCTAGCCTGTGTTGAGGCAGTAATTTTACGTCAATTTATAATTCTGTGAAAATACCTACACCTATATTAGAAAATAATCGCACAATAGATTGGTTGCATTAATAATAACAATAACATAGGTACAATAGTGACAGCATTGGTTCATTACTAATTTCCACACAAGTATTTTTAAAAGTATTTTCCACACAACCATTTTCTAAGCCCCTTCTGAAACGTTGCTCACGTTGTTCGTGTTGTTTAGGTAGGTTGTTTGACCTATTTATTTACATACCTTAATTATGTCTATAGGTACATATGTATACTTACCAACGTAACTTTAAAAAAAATATTTTAAACATTTATTCCTCTCCAAAAAAAATACACAATACGCAATAACCACTAATGGCCGATAATGGAATTTAATATTACGCAAATTAAAAGTGGACGGAGCGGTTTGTTGATTCAATTACAGAATCTTTGAAATCATCATCATCAAACAGTATTAATACTCTAGAGACTGTACGGTTGAAATTTGAGAATCCGGCTAAGAATATAATTCTGACGCCGCACCTTACGCAAAACCGTTTTTGTAAGTGGAGTTTGTATAATCTACTTTTGTAATAGCACCGAATTAAAGCAATGCCAAAAGATTGCACCACTTACGTTAACAGCTGGCATGAGAAGCATCGCCTGGCAGGCGTAAGTGCTGTTGGTTTTGTAATTTCGTGAATCCTTCCGCTCTCCGGATATGAATAGATTGACGATAAAATAAAATTTTACGTACCGACCAGAAATATGAGGCAAAGTGCTACCTTCTTCTGTGACAATTTTAAAACAAACTATGAGGCTCATACACCTATTAGATTACATCATTTTCGAAATAAATTTGGGAATATTGTAGACATGTTTGCAGATTCCGTATCAGTTATAAAACGAAGTCTTTATAATTACTTTAACGAAATGTATGATTTTAATTTTAATTAATTTTATTTTTTACTATTAATTTAATCATTTTATATTGTGTACTACGTACCTGCCTAACTATTATTTTCTATCTTTGTAAAATCCCACTAGGGCGTAAATAAATAAATAAAATGATTATTATTGTAACTGGCAGCTGTGAATAATAATTAATAATACCACGCGTCTGTACATTATATATGACATTACTGCCTGTCGCAATTTCCGTGTACCGGTGACTAGCTATCACTGGACCCGAGTAACTGGCTATTTTTGGAACCAGTTTGGAGAGATGGATGGTATGATTACTATTATTGTAACTGGCAGTTGTGAATAATATATTATATATGACGGCATTGCCTGTCGCGGTTACTTTGTCCCGGTGACTAGTTGTCACTGAATCCATTGGAGGGGACCCACCACTTTACCAATGGCGTTATAAGGAAACATATAGTTTCCTCCTTCACCGCACACGCCAAGACTCTATTTTTTTTTAACGAAGCTACATTTATTTGAAAGACTCTAGACCCTCCAATATCCATGCATACGGGGTTAGTAAATAGTATGCAAGTACTTACATTAACATTATACAAAAGATAAATAGAAGCAGCAGCCCGTGGAATAACTCTTCTGAAATAGGTAATATCAAAAAGAGATAATAGTGTTAGTAAAAGATAAACCATTCGAAGAAACCTACTGAAAATAAAATAAGTAATGAGGAAAAAACAGTTACATGATTATGACGTAGTAATGTAAGTAATTACTATAATAGCAGGAAGAAAATACAATATATAAATAGAAAAGCCAGAGAAAGTATTCCATAGACCACCGGGCAGTCCCAATGAGAATGCGTATAGCTGGATGTCACTGGATCCGCTGAACCAGCTATTTTTGGAACCAGTTCCTATCGGCTTTATAAAATGGTCATCAATACTTAAACCGGGCGAAGCCCAACCAAAAGCCGCCCGCAGGGCCTATCAGTATAAACCTGCGGAGCTGGTTTTTAACAGCTTGTACTTAATAATTATAATTGTATAATTACATAAGAGTTAATATTATAAAATGTTGGTTTTCTGTCACATAAATATTATGTGACTAGTGCAGTTCTTGCCTATTTGGTTATTTTGTCTATGGTGTTTTTTTTTGAGACTGGTAATTTTTTGGGAAAGAGAGATTCTTTTTTGTTTATGGTCACTTCCTCCCGGGCAGCGATGGGCTAGCTGTTCGTGAATTGGTCACTCACTTTAAAAGTGTTTCAATTTCATTATATCATGTGGATTTAAGTCGATCTTAACTTAAAAAGGCGCGGGGTGTTTTTTACGTAATACGAGAAGTTCGTGTACGGTATTATTTTTAGTGGATATGTAAATCCCACTTTTTCCGTTGTTAGCAGTTGGCCATTTTGTGGAAATGTATTCTGGAAATGAACTTGTAAAGGGATTGGTCCTTGTGGTGGCAGAATAATATGCCTTTATGACCCCGCGTCGTGAAGTCACGGATTTTTGACAGTTCTACCGAAATACGCAAGTCTTGGTGAAGTTGGGACCACGTGCTTCTTTCATGGAGCTTGTTAAGATAGCCCGAAGCTAAATACACTCCTTGGAGGCGTAGCAGCCTTCTTCCTAAATATAAGGATGACCTAGGATCTCTGGATTGCGCGACGTCCCCGGTTAAGGAGGCTGGAAGTGCCTTCTCGTCTTCTCTCTACGAAACAAGTTCGCGGTCGTCATCCGTCGTAAAATTCGTTTAGTTAGATTAGCGTGTTCAGGAGTCCATCTGGTATGTTATTGCTTTGTATTATTAAATTTGCACTCTCATGTTTGTTTTTTTTATTGCATACAATATAGTTTTATAAGATTCATCTTCTTTTTATTTTCTGATTTCTCACCTACTTGACAGAAAAATACCTTTCCCATAATCCTGAGCTCTGGTCTCTGCTCTGCCGTATAAAATTACACTCCTATTATATTGTACCAGAACATGGTCCCGTTACATTTCGTTTCCTTGACTTTAAGTACAATGCAGAGTTAACTTTAAAATTTTGCTCTTAATCAATTGCCCACCTTCTATCGGCTATATTTGTTGTAGCAGTTCAATGTTAGTTATGTGTTTATGTTTGTTAGTTACATGTTAGTTTTTTATTTTAAATATCATCTTACTTATAAATTACAATTTGGTTTTAAAAAAATTATTTGAACAACTTTAGAAAGTTATTCACATTTTATAGATTTATATTATTTCTAGTGACCGTCCGAAGGTTCGGTTTCGGCATGTTTCGTCAAAAAAAATCTAGTTTCGGCATCAGAAACTTTTTTAGACATGTTAAAAACCGATTGGTTACTGTTATTTGGCTTATTTTTTATCTTTATTCAGACAGTTAATACGTGTTAAATTAAATAAATAAATAAAAAAAAACAATAATTGAAGTATGTGAAAAAATGATATTTTTTTATTAATTCTATAAAACAAACAAAATTTATAAAAAATATCTTGGAACAAATATTTGTCAATTTTATGTATTGGTAAAATTGTTGTTATTGTTATTTGGGTGTTATTGCGGTTAATTCGATGTTTGTTATTTATATGTTCCCCATGGCATTTGATCAAAATTTTTTGAAATGAAAACGTCTTTAGCACCGTTGTGATTTGAATTTCAATGAAACGACACTAAAAAGAGACAAATACATACATCTATAGAATTTAACCTGCGAGAAAATGAGATAGAATAATCGGTCTCCTCTGTGCGGTGCTTCGTAGCCTCCCCACTATTGTCTACTTTAGTTTTCTGAAGGTTTCTGACGGTTTTCTACCGCGTGTGAACTGCACACTTGTACAATATTGTATTTATGTACAATATTATATTTTAATAACACGTATGCAGGGTGTACCATCGCGTACCTGCTGGATGTTAACCAGTGATTCCTAAACCTGAGCATATTTGAAGTACAAAAAGTAAACTTCATTTTGATATCCGCTGATTTTTTTTTCTATTAAAAACAACAACAAAAAATTAATCACATGTCGCCACTGATCACACTCACAGTCAGAAAAATATTTTTTATTAATTTAATTGAAAAAAATATCATCGGGCATCAAAATGACACCTTCATTTTTTGCTCCGAATATGCCCAAGAATCGTTGGTTAAAAAAATCCTTCGAGTATGTGCTGTTATAAGATCTGGGATTGGTAGAGATGAAACTAATATTTAAAAAAAAAAACATATTGAAAGATCACTAAGCAGAATCAAAAGGTTCTTTGAAGTGGCTTTAGTCGTGTTTGGAGACTAGGTCGGAATAGCCAGGTACTTCCAAAACTTCCTCTTAACCCACCTACTCCAGTAACCCACTCCCTCCAGCCTCACAACAAACCGAAATTATTATCAGTAAAAAAAATAGGAATAGGGTTTAATTTTTATTATTATCATTTATTCTTTTGCGTTTCCTGATTTCTATTTTTACCTGTAAAAACTGCCAACTAACTTAAAGTGAGGAACAAACCTGACCACGTTCACGCTACGCATTGAATATTTATAAACATGTATAGAATTTGAGCAGTTAGTGGAAGCACGGCTAGAATGACAATGGGCGGTGGATGCACTGTGTTGTGTATAGTTGGGCTATTTGTTTCATTCAGAGCGTCACCTGTGATGGACACCCCTGCCTCTCGGAGCCCCTCACCTGTCCACCAGGGCAGATCAATCGGGGGCAGAGAAAACAAATAAAAAAATTCAGGAATGTTTGTATGTTAAATTCAGTTGTGAACATTGTAGAAATAAAACTCAAAATTAATGGTCTTATAAATAACACTAGAGTACACGCGTAGAGTATACCCTGGGCTACATATGTAGCCCAGGGTATTATTTTTGTTCATAATTTCGTGAAATCATAATTTCGTGATTTAACTTCGAGTCTCTAGCTAAGCTCCGATTGGTTGTTGCTCAACGCATCCAGTATGGCGTGAGCGATCGACGCTGGCGCACGTGCGTAAAATAACGATTTAAAGTTGTTGGGCTACGTATGTAGCCCATGCGTGCACTGGTGGAACACAAAAAAGCTTGCTCGAAATGCTATAGGCGTATATGTAATGATCACCAAATTTTAATTTGACCTTATGTAATGATCACAAAATTTTGATTTGTCGTTCATATAATGAAATTTAAAAAAAAAAGTTTTAAAAATTTGTAAGACTTAAACCAAAAGTTGATTGATCTCAAATAAATAAAAATTACGTGATTTTTTGAGAAGTCTGAAGTTTTGTTAATATTTTATGTTTAAGAAAGAGAAGATATTTTTTTTATTTCCGTTTACTTAATAAATGTCATTTATAATAATAAATGTGTTTTATTTAAAAATTGAACGATTATCTTTCAGTATATTTCAATTTAAAATGGGCTACAAGTGAAGCCCACGCGAGCACTCATGAACGTTTTAGAGGCGCGTGTACCGTAGTGTTAAGGCAATTGATTAATCTGTGTTTACATAAAATAATTCACGGCCATCTTGATACTATTATGTCTTACATATATTAAAATGAATTTTCCCAATTCCCATTGTTTAAGACGCCATAACATGTTTCACCTTTTTTATATGAATACCTCGCAAGAGTCCCAACTGCTACCGCTTGGAGCCAGTGAGACTACGGCATCCGCAATTGGGATATGTTGTGAGGCTGAAGAGGAACGAGATGGGGAAGAGGAAGGCGTAGAAGTACCGAACTATTCAGATCTGATCACCAAACACGGTTGAAGCCATTTCAAGTAACGTTTCAATTCTGAATGGTGGTCTTACACCAGGGTATACTGAGAGTATGTTCCACTCTGGAACGTGTCGCAAATATACCTTATATTTTTTAAATGATTAACTTTTGAAAACACAAATCAATGAAATAAAATTTATCTGAACTGATATTTATTGTGAACTGATAATCTAATCGAGAGCCGTTCCCCTCGAACCTGAATACATTTAAAAATAATGTCGCCTCTTTTAGCCCCCTGAATCAAATGCGTCGACTTTATACTCTTGTGTCTCTTGTCTCTCTTGTGTCTCTTGTGTCTCTTTTGTCTCTTGTGTCTCTTGTGTCTCTTGTGTCTCTTGTGTCTCTTGTGTCTCTTGTGTCTCTTGTGTCTCTTGTGTCTCTTGTGTCTCTTGTGTCTCTTGTGTCTCTTGTGTCTCTTGTGTCTCTTGTGTCTCTTGTGTCTCTTGTGTCTCTTGTGACTCTTGTGTCTCTTGAGGCTCTCTTGTGTCTCTTGTGTCTCTTGTGTCTCTTGTGTCTCTTGTGTCTCTTGTGACTCTCGTGTATCTTGTGTCTCTTGAGGCTCTCTTGTGTCTCTTGTGTCTCTTGTGTCTCTTGTGTCTCTTGTGTCTCTTGTGTCTCTTGTGTCTCTTGTGTCTCTTGTGTCTCTTGTGTCTCTTGTGTCTCTCGTGTCTCTTGTCTCTCTTGTGTCTCTTGTATCTCTTGTGTCTCTTGTGTCTCTTGTGTCTCTTGTGTCTCTTGTGTCTCTCGTGTCTCTTGTGTCTCTTGAGGCTCTCTTGTGTCTCGTGTGTCTCTTGTGTCTCTTGTGTCTCTTGTGTCTCTTGTGTCTCTTGTGTCTCTCGTGTCTCTTGTCTCTCTTGTGTCTGTTGTGTGTCTTGTGTTTCTTGTGTCTCTTACCTCTCTTATACGTATTATTTGTCATTCTTCATTTATATGCAAATGTATGTGCACTATAAATATGTAAATAAATAAACCAAGAGGTAAAAAAAGATGTAAAAGGTACCTACACGATATGTCAACCAATAAAAAAAGATGCTAGTTTTTATTTTTGTTGGCGTGAAAATCGTTAATAAATGTAACACCTACCGAAAGCGGTAGATACTAGATACCTACTCTCATAATATCCCTGGTAGACAATAATTCCGAATCCAAGCATGGCTTGAAATGGCTTTAGCCGTGTTTGCTAACCAGATCTAATAGATCCACCTTCCTCTTCTCAATCTCCTTAACCCCCCAAATCTTTTAGCCTAACAACATACCCCACTGAGATTGAAATAATCACACTGGCACCACTTATCATGGAGCAGTTTGAAGTAGTATTCGTAGCCTTCACAAAAAAAATTATAAATAGATTTTAAAATCTTAACAAATATTTCGTCAATTTTAAAATACGAACCGAAATATTTTTATTATTTAAAAAAAATGTTCCATAAAATTATTTTGGACCAGACCGGTTTCTCTCTATTACCGGCATGGTAGGAAGAATATACATTGGAAATCCACTACGAATTCAATAGATATTTAACAATTTAATAGTTTTAACAATTGAAACATTAAAGGATATATAGATACATTCTGATTTTATATTAAAAATAAGATTAATATTTAGCCTGACGTCCGATACTCACATCTAAAGGTGCATTATCAAATTAATGAACACAAAAAGGTATATATATTCATCCAATTAACTAACGGCCCCATTGTGTGAACAAGTTTTAATAATGTCAAAGATCCCCCTACCTGATAAACCTTGAAACTTTTAAAGGCTAATTAAAGGGTGTTCGTATAACTTGAGCGCCGCTGGCCAATCACACGTCGCTATTTTATAACCGACAATCGCGCTCAGTCATACGGGAACTTCCTTCCTATAAAATTATTTGTTAGTTCGGGTTGGCACTACTGCTCAGTGCGGTTCAGAGGGTGGCGGGAACAGACGGGTTCGGTACCTACCACAAGCAACAGTTGGCTACACAAATTATTCGTCTATGGTTATTGTTTATCGGTTCCAAAATTAAAACATTCCAACAGAAGAATGTTCACAGTTGATTATCAAAACAATCTGATGGTTGGTTCCAAATTTTAAACTTTCCAGTCAAAAGAGGATATCATTCAGTAACAGTCGGATTTTTATTGGTTCGAAATTTAAAACTTTTCAGCGAGAGTTGAACCATTACTTTACGTGATCATTTTCCAAACGGTGCAAACTCTCGTGTTTTTTGTGATCAGTTTTGTGGAGTTTAAACTACATTTTCGTGTAATTTGTTGTGGTTGGCCTTGAAATATATCAATGATTTGATTGGTGTGCGGCGTGTTTTTGAAGTTTTCTGCATGTTTGTATGTAGAGATATTGTGCTGTGTTTTACCAATCAAAAAGTTTTGGAAATAACCACTTGAACTGGTGAGTTAATTGTTAAATATAATATTAATGAATTATTGGAAACAACATTCAGAAATTTAAAAAAATAAACCTATCTTCTTTTGATCTTTATATATAGAAACACTGTAGCTTTATGAAGGTAGTTATAATATATTCATAGTATACATCTACTTAATTTTTCTTAGACAAATCCTATAAATACCGTTAAACGTTTGTAGAAGATTAAAAGTTTATTCTTCTGATTCAAACATTGTACTGAAATTGTGCAATTTTAATATTTTAAATGCTAAAGATAAGTACAATAAATTGACTAAATCCGGAATATATAAACTCAAATGTAATGATTGTCCCTCATTTTATATTGGAAAAATAACTCGTAATTTAGAAATTAGAATCAAAGAACATTATTTATGATGTCTTAATAATAATAATTTTTCTGAGTTCGCTAACCATATCATTGAAAATAACCATAGTTTTGAAAAAAATACGGGGATAAATATTCTTCATATTAATCATAAAGGAACACGTTTAGATAACTTAGCAGCCTTGGAAATAAAAAAAAATCCCTTAAAAATAATTAATTTATTATCGACAAACAAAAAATATTGTCTTATAGCCCAATCATGGATATGTTCCCCTACCCACCCATTCTTCATTAATACCTAGCAACAGCTCCACCCCTACCATATTAATACATTGTTCCCATCCATATTTCGAAACTGTCAAATCAGTATACATTTGCCCTGAAGAAGGAACGTTCGTTCTGAAACCGGGCGGATTTACTCAAGTGTAAAAGTGGTTCAAACTAATTTAAATTGTTTCATTTATGTTTAATATTTTCATTCATAATTATTGTTTTAAAAAACCGCTCATTCCGAAAGGGTTCCAACTGACTACAACGTCACTATGATATGTAAAACGCCGCTGGCCGGTAAGACGGCTGTCATCGACGTTGCCCGAGGTGACGTCAATACCGCTGAATTCAATAATAAAAAACGGACATGTCGTTTTGGCGACAAATCGATAATACAGACACGATTAGCTGTTGAAACATTTTATTCATATTAATCATAATTCATTACTACATGATTATAGCCTACTACTATACAGTAAAACAAAGGTTTTTTTTAAAATTAAATCCACTAAATAATTTCTCTCAGGGTCTATGTCATCTTTGGGAACGCTGTGTGGAGGGTCTTTATGAGGAGAGGAAGGAGGGGGTCTTGAAGAGATATTTCAGAAATAATTCGATCATCCCAGTTCCAATTTGGGAGGTCGGTCTGGGTACCGCCGCTCCGGGAACCATTTATTGGATAACAAACACCTCTGCCGTAGGTCACCCCAAGTGGTTCGCTACCTTTGACTTAGCAGGGGTGCATGGGTACATGGGGCGAGGTTCGTCCGGGTCTTCGCCGGATCGGAATATAATGGTGGAGTCCCTTTAACTTCTCCAGCCCTACTCTCTCGGAATATCGCCGTGCAACGCAGTGGGAGGGATGGAGGGTCGGATGTCACTCCTGGACACACCGACCCTCAGATTCCTACCCACTCTTAATACCCTTTTCCTTCCCAGAACTTCGTATTTTTCCTCTCTTAAAAAGACACTCCACACAAAGATGAGATAGGCTCGGAGGGGAATTATTTTCCTCAGGGCCTGCTGCGTGGAGCTAATGTAAGCAAAAAAAGAAAAAAAAATCACGTTACGTGCCCTAATAATGACAGCTACAACGAAAGCGATTGGCATGATGTTAAAAATTAACGTTTTTATCATTATTCAACTGGCAGACATTTGTGTTGAATTAATCATTAGATCTATAAAGTATGTAAATTATTTATAATTCATCAGGGAAATTGTATAAGCAAAAGCGGAAGAACCATTAGTGATTCCGTACACAATTGGGAAAGTAACAGTTACGAAACTTTTAGCAAGATCACGGCCATTTACCATGTCAAACACGTTGTCCGAGAAGGTAATGCCTGAAGGCCCAACCCAAAGCCACATCAACCGTGAAATAAATTGTCCCATGGCTTTATCAAATCGCATAAAAAAAAAACTTACAAACTCGGATAACAAGCAGACAAATAATGTTTCACTATTTTTCTTCTTGAAATCTTCTGCACAGAATATCAAACCCACCATTTTATTATCGGCTATTATAATAGTACCTGCTTACTAGTTTCGTTTGCTTCTGGATAATATAAGTAGGTGTAGATATACTCAGTATCCGGAAACTCGTGGTACAAGCGGGAAACTGGTGAATATATATCACATCATCAATGAAGATATATGAATATGTATGTAGTTTCAATGCCTTTCAACAGATGTCATTAGTATAGGTAGATAAATGTAGTTTTGAGGTGTCTCAATAGAGGTCATTAAAGGTGTACTATAAGATATTATCAACTGTCGCCCGTTCGGCTATGATACCCGAATGGTTATGGAAATAGCTGATGATATCGATCGACAGCTGGGCACGTTCAGTGACGAGTTCTCGGCTTCAAATAAACATAGACCATCCATTAGAAAGGACGTTAAGTCCAGTTAAATGTAAATATGACGGTAATAAATACGACTTGTAACCTGACGAACCGAGTATTATGAAACTCCCGATCATCCGAGAAATATTGTTCATCGGAAGAAATAACAGAACACCGCACATAGGGAACCCAAAAATAGGTTTCTTTCAATCAATGCGTTTTGATTTGTTAAAAACTTTTTACTTTCTTATTCGGCAACTTAAGGGTTACAAACTTTTGGAGCCGGGCCGACTATTCAATGCATATAAATAAACATTAAACAGCTAATATAACCGACTTTGACGGCCGGCGTAGTCCAGCGGTAAGGCTCTTGACTCGCACTCCAGAGTGGAAGATACTCTCAGTATCACCGTGGTTGAAGACCACTATCCTGAATTGAAACTTTGCTTGAAATGGCTTTAGCCGTGTTTGGTGACCAGATCTGAATAGCCAGGTACTTCCCCACCTTCCTCTTCCAAATCTCCTTCGCCTCCCCACTACCTTTAGTCTCACAACATACCCCAAATGAGGATGCCATAGACCCACTGGCTCCAGACGGGAGCAGTTGGGACTCTTGTGCGGTGTTCAATTTTTATTATTTTTTTAATTACAAAAAAAATAATAATAATAACCCCCTTTTAAGCGACCGATATTTTTCAACTTGATTTAAAAAATTCCAACTTCGGAATCGATTTACTCGAAAACGAAGCTGAAATCAAAAACAATTATACCACAAAATTGAATCCCAACATAATGTAAATTAATTAGTTTCCCGCATTTGCTATGAATTTCCGGACGTCGTACATGTAGGTACGTATTTAAAAAAAAAAGCTTCATTCCGGAATGCATGAACATGAATGCAATTCCAAGTCTTCCACAAAATGGTGGTGATTTTTGCTGTAATAATAATCGGATATATTACAAAGTGCCTTTAGCAATAACATCACCCCAAGTATCTATCTGAGTGGTAGGTAGGTACGTACTTTATTATTTAATGAATATTTTCTGCAATAAGTAAAGCCGCCTTATCTATAATAATGAGCTAATATCAATCGTATCGAAATAAGTCTCTTCTACGAAAAAATACCATTTACCGACTACGTGTTTTATTAACTTCCCATGATCAGCAGGCGTATGTTTGGATGCCATTGAAATTCATAATCTATACATCTATTTGATAGGTTTTAGATTGATGATCGAACATTAATATATGGTTTTACGTCTTCCACATCCCGGTTACTAAAATATTGGGATATCAGTTCGTAAGTGTTACCTACTTAAAAAATATATCACATATCTAGTACCTACCGACACCAAGTAAAATATTAATCGACATTTATCTACTGTAGAAACAAATAACATTAAAAAACAAAGAAAATAATTTCATAGATTTCTTACAGCCGCTTAGAGACGACCTTTTTTTCGGAACAACCATAGACATATTATGAATATTAGTAGACCAGAACATAAAGGTGAGGGGTAGACAACAATTACAGCGGGGCGCAGAGCGGGAAGGTGACTTTGGAGATATGTGATTCGTCGATAACTCAATACGACAGTATATAGGCATCTCGCATTATAATATCACCATTTAGTTCTTAAAAGTAAACTCTGCTTTTGAATGAATAGACCTTTTTACATGGGAGCGCGAATTGCTCGCCGCGTATTGAACAAATTTGCGAAGTCTAAATACGGCAAGGTAAAGTTCGTTTATTTTCAGACTCCAATATTTTGTTGCCGTATTTAGTTAGGATACTTTTACAAATGTTTCTTAATTATCTTAAGTACCCCGTAAACATCGACGAGCACACGCCATGTATCTCGAGTTATAGTATATATTTACACATTTTCAAACACACAAACCATGTTTTTTGCGGTATTATTTCGTAAAATGTACTCGATGTAATGAGCGCTCGACGCTGGCTAGCAGATGAATGATGACGTTACATTTTTTAGATTCACGCGAAGCCATACTCAATCCCAGCCAGTTCCAAGGAACCGGTATGGGGAGGGGGAAAAAAACGCTTTTATCACTTAGGGCAGGTCTGCTAATATTCTTATGTCTATGGGAACAACCCATATAAGTTTCTTAGAAATCGTTGTGTATCCCTTACTATTAACTGACCCTATCTTTGGGAATTTTTAATTATTTTAATTATTTTACATAGAACGACAAAAAAGTGATATGCACCAAACGTTTATAATACTATTAAAATACGTACTTGTTTTTTTTTTCGTTATCAGTCATTTTAGTTAGAAAACAGACAAGGTGAGCCATTGTAAGTACTTTTTTATGTTTGTTCGCCAAATTTTTGTCTTTAAAAATGAGATGTTTATTTCGATTTATAAAATTTGAAAGCATATTTTATCTCATTTTATAAACAGTTTTTAGGTTTCGGGTACGTTTATAAAAATATTCCACTTACTTGGATTTTATTACCAAGCGGAAATATTTTGACCCTCTGACAAAATATGGTCGAGGCCAGAGGCCAAATACATAATACATAAATAGACCGCCTGTAGTGGCTTCACCACAGTTTGATAAAGCCTTCGAAAGGCGAAACAGCTGTCACACGTAATAATCATTATACAGCATAACTTGTTTATAAATAAGCTGCTTTTTTATATAAATTAAATTATAATGTTATTGAATATATAAAAGAAAAACTTAAAATTCTTCTCCATCAATGATCTGCAAGACTGTACATTGTACATACTCGTAGTTACGCATAACACGTAGCTGATTAAATTAGACAATTAAACCGCTCCACCTGTATCAAAATATGTGAACCAATCTCAGATTAGGATTTGCACATTCTCAGTGCATTAATAATAATAATATTTACTACTGCAAATACAAATAAGAATCAAGATTTTTATTCATACAAGTGTGTTTTACAATTTGAAATTATGAATCATAATCTAGTGTTAAGAGCTGAGTGCTCCGTATAACCGTAAATTATAGCAGTTTTGAAGAATTCATTTAAAAAATGCGTCCAAAAAAACTTCGATAATTTTGTTTATTGCAGCAAATTTGTTAGTTTAATGTCTTACATTTTTTGCTAAGTCTTTCGAATGGTATATTATACACAAATGGGTGAAAAACCACAACACATTCAGAATCGAAACGATGCGAGCTTGAAAAGACTATCGATTTCCACCTTAATTTTTCCCATCCGTACGCTTACTCTCTCACTCCCTTCGGTCAGTCACACAGCATACCACAATCTATTTGGGAAGCTGTAGTCTCACTGGCTCCAGACTGTTAGGAATCTAGTTCGTTATAAATAACATTTATTTTTAAAAACATAATACCAAACATAGTACTCAACTCAAAACACCCGATACTTTACTAATGACAGCTTCAATTACAGGAGTGTGACATACAGAATACAAAAGCGATATTACACAATCATAATCATTTGAAAAGAAATAGTCTTTATTTACTCGCTCAAAGAACGATACAAAAAGAGCATAGAAAAGAATATATATTGCATTTACTATTAGACATCTCGAGTAATATGAAAGACATTTAACTTGGATGCATGACATAACAATACATTATCCATAATTTCATCACAGAATAATATAATAAATGATGTAGAACGTATTGCTATAGAGCCATTGATGCTACCATCGATTAATTCTTGCATCATTTTCAAGTAGGTATTTGTAATAATATATTGACTCATTTGTGCAATGAGGAAATCAATCTTTAAGAAAAAAGTGATGCAAACTTCTCACGTCTAAAACATTCCCCTATTGTGCCTTGAACTCTCTCACAGTCTAATCTCTTAACAATTAGCCAATCAGCGTTGTGCTATTCCCTCATCGCATCGGTGTCGCCTATAATTCATAGCTAACGGTCCAACTGAAGAAGCCATGGATAATCACAGTTCAACAATAAACATTGTTCAAGTCTTTCAGAGATCTAGAAGAAATTGCAGAAATTATATCGGTAGTTTTTAGAGAAATTCAAGTCTGTTAGTTTCTTCCAAAGCTCAGAGATACAAATAGCTGAACAATTTTGTTTTTCCTTTTAATTTCTGAGCAAGACTCCAAACTGCGCACTGGAACTATGTGATGTTCAATGTTTTGGGGTAGTTGGGAGAGAGAGGAGATGAGCAGAGAAAGGAAAGACACACAAATGAGGGAGGAAACACAGATGCCGGCAAATTATTCCTCAGCCGAACACAAGAACCAGTCGTAGAAGCACCCGTTCTCATGTGTCAAAAAATATGTCAACCTTTTAAAACCGTTGGGGACGCATTTGACTTTGAAACATTAATATTTCACGTTAACACTGAAAGTACAAAAAGTTACGGCTGATTTTTTTTTTGTTTGATTCACAGAAGAAAACTATTCGGCGACGAGAGTTTTTACCAACTGTTTGATTTGGCTCGGCCATTCACACCGAACGCTAGGCCTTTTTTGGTACAGATACAATCGTTGTAAGCTTGACATTTACAATTTGAGTACCTAGTACGGTATACGGGACGTTTACCTTTTTTGGTTTTTCGAGCAGACGAGAAACGATCAAGACGATCAAGTTTCAAATGTGTTTCCTATTAATATTATTTATTTTTATTGCTTAAATGTTTTATAATTTTTTTTAATTATTAAATGTCAAAATAATTTAACGCAAATAACCGTTGATCAATGGCTTAATTTTAACAACTATTTTCAAAGTTAGCTGAAACTTCAACTGTAACTTCGGATCGCTCGGTAAAATATTTCAATTACATCAGAAAATCAGCTCTTTGGCATTTTCGCTAAAGTTTGTACATATACATACATAATACATGTCCCACAATTTTGATAGGCTTTTTCATAGTTTTGTTTTATAGCCGGGGAGTAAATGCGCGAGGGAGTGAGGAAGCGTGACGGGGGAAAGCGGGAGAGTGGTGGGGGAAGCGGAGAAGGTTAAGGGGAACGCGGAATGGGAAGGGGGAGTGGGAGGGGAAGGGGAACGAGGGCGAATGCGAAAGACACGCAGCGAGAAACTATTTCTTTTTTTCGTTGCAACGCATGCCGGGAACTCGGTAGTAACTTATAAAATTATACTACTTGAACATAGTTTTTTTTAAATTATTTTTTGTACATGACTGAACTTCTCCAGCAACAATCTTTTGCATGTTTGGAGACGTCCGCTGAAGAATCCACATTATTACCTTCCGTTTATTCTGGGAAATGAGGGGCACATGTCATGGTATTTAGTCACAAAATTTCTGCACTGAAAAAAATCCCAACTTTCGGTTATTTGGTATTGGTGAACACTTACAAATAAAACTTAAAAGTAACGGAATGGAAAACATAAAAATGATGAAAACGTTTACAAACTTTGTCGAAAATGCCCACTTGCTTCAAAAACGCCTCACGTTCATTTACTCCTACTATGAATCTCTACAGACAGAAAAATCTGGAACAACTGCATAAAACAATAACGCATTTGCAATACTGAAATCTATTTTTAATTGGTATGTTAAACAGCAACTGTTTAACTTTTAACCATTGTTTAACTCTCCCAAGCTTGAAATATAATAGAAGTACTGCAATTTTTGTAATGCATGTTTTGTTGGTACTTTACGTAATTTTATTAATTGGTTAGATAATTTGTGTCAGAAGGAGACTGTAATACAGCTCACTGCTGATAGATCCGCTCTAATATCTCCCTCTTTCACATAAGCGTCGCTTGTAACAGAAAGAGAGGTTACAAGGAAGTTCTCGGCAGCGACCATTTAACCCTCTGTAAGCCATCAAAAGACTAATGGTTGTTCTTGGATAGGCGATAGCTACTGCCAACGACGATTGTTGTTCGAGCAAATAATTTTGTGAGATAGAAAAACAGATTGTATATAGATTAATATCCAATTAATTTATAAAAATAGGTATCTTTACAAAAATGTATGTAAAAGTAAGTAAAAGCAAATAGTTTTATCTACTTTGATTGGGTTGTTTACAAATTTGCTTTACAATTGATAATCATCAAATCATCGACCACCATCCATAGAAGTTCAGTATATTATGTAAACAAAAAGCAAGTGTATTAGCTTCATCTCCCCCTCTCAGATCCCAGCTCATCATTCGACGCATTTCTTAATAAACTATAGGTAAGCTATAATTCCGAGAATTATTATATTTATCATCAACATTGCATTAATATAACAATCATCATTTTTAATTTTTGACATTAAGACCCCGCTTTCCGCACGAAAAATTACGATTTAGAGCAGTTGAGAAATTTAGTGTTAAAAACTTATAACGGGAGGCGTAATTGTAGCGCGCGGGTATTATTAATAAAATATCAACAAATGGTCTGGTTTGGAACCTGGCTAATCGTTTTTTTTTTTTTTTTTTCAATTATTTCTGGCTTTCACCCTTCAAGGGTGTTCTAGGCCATCATTTATAATTACAGAGAAAGGAAAGGTGAATTTATATATTAATTTTATTTAAATGTGCAAATTTCAGAATTTTATGGAAGATTGGAGTAGAGTTCAGACTTAGAAGAGATGAGATGTTGAATGGAGGAGAGGCAATTTTTGATAACGCTTGATAGAAGAGAGGATATTTATTTAGAGAGGGACAATCAAAAAATATGTGATCTAAAGTTCCCACATCTAGACCACAGAACGTACAATCTGGGGAGTCAAGCACATGAATTTTATAAAGGTGAGAAGGAACGGAACAATGTCCGATTCTCATACGAATAAGTAAGGAAATTTCTTTTTTGGAAAAATGGGGGAATTTTTGAAACCACGGTTTTGATGGGATAGTCCTTTGTATTGAGGCGTAACGGGCACCCTTGGATTGACTAGCAATGTTCCAATACTCTGTCCAAACATTGCGGGATCTATCTTTGATGATGGAAAAAATATCAGACAGGGGAATATGGTTTACGAGGGTAATGGTAGGGTTAGACGCTCCTTGTTTTGCCAAGGAATCAGCAATATCGTTACCCACTATGCCAACATGTCCAGGAATCCAAATCAGAGTGACTGTTTTTCCAGAGCTTTGAATGGAGGTTATCAATACTCGAATAAGACATACAAAGTGATCATCAGGATGAAGAAGAGGACTTGTTTTAAGTTTTTGGAGGGAACTGAGAGAGTCAGAGAGAACAAGAGAATGTTCAAAATTATTTTTTATTATATATTTGAGAGATTCAATAATTGCAATGCACTCAGCAGAAAATATTGAAAATTGGTTTGAAATTGAATAAAATATTCTTTCATTAGAATTATTGTGGTAAACGTTAATACCAATACCACAGTTAGGAGAGTCCGGAGATTTGGAGCCATCAGTAAATAAAAGAGAAGAGTTGGGCCATTTAGAAGAAATAATGTCATTGAACATATTATTGACAGTACGGGCTGGGAGATTGGAATGACTTTTAAGGATGCCGATCCCTTCTAAAATCGTTGGGGATAGGGTGACGTGACTATATTTTAATTTGTACAAAGGAAGAAGATCATTTTTGATAATTTGAAGCTCTGAGAGAGAGCGAAAATTTTTACAGATGGCAGGGAGAGGTTTAGTTCGAGCTCTGATTGTAGATGAATGTGTTGAGTCGTTGAACAACGAGACTCTGGGAATAATCTGATGACTTTTAGAATTTAAACATTTAAGAACAAATTTGTCAGCAAATAATTGACGCCTTAAATAAAGAGGAGGATCAGAACATTCTACTTGAAGGGAATTGATGGGCGACGATTGCATCGCGCCAGTTATTATTCGCAATGACTTAGATTGAATTTTGTCTAATTTACTGAGTGCATTTTTGGATGCAGTACTAAAAAGTGGGCAGGCATAGTCGAGATGACTTCGAATAAGTGCATTGTAGAGCAACTTAATGGAGATAGGATGAGCACCCCACCAAACGCCAGTCAATGATCTGATAATATTTAAATTTTTTTCACATTTAGTAACTATATTATTAATGTGGGAAGACCATTTAAGTTTCCTATCAAATGTTACTCCCAAAAATTTTACTTCAGAAGCATTGGGGATTGGAGAGTTTTTAAATAAAATTTGAACAGGGGGGTTATTATGACGATTTGAGAAGGTAACACACTGACTTTTTTGTACTGAAAGTTCAAGACCATTTAAAGTAAGCCATGTGTAAAGGGCATCCATGGCTTCATTAAGATATTTGACGGCGGATGGAATGATTTTGGATGATAAGAAGAAAGCTATGTCATCTGCGAACTCAACAACTTTTACTTGAGGGGGAATGGTGACATGCATATCGTGTGTGTATATATTATACAGTAAGGGGGATAATACATCGCCTTGGGGTAAACCCTTCCAAATTGACCTACTCTGAGGAGTAACATCTGGTAGCTCAATGAAAATTTTCCTATCGAGAAAAAGATTAATAATAGATTGGACAAACATGAGGGGTAAGCCAAGGCCTAAAAGTTTTTTTTTAAGAATTGGGATGGAAACATTGTCAAAGGCGCCTTCTATGTCTATAAAGACTGCAAGACATACTTCTTTGTTAGAAATGGATAAATTAATATCAGTGCTGATGATGGCAAGGTTATCTTGTGTAGATTTCTTTTTCCTAAATCCAAATTGGGATGGAGAGAGAAGATGATTACTCTCGACAAAAAATTCTAGCCGGTTTTTAATTAATTTTTCATAAATTTTACTAAGGGTGGATGAAAGAGCAATTGGCCTATAGTTGGATCCAGAATTGGGTGATTTGTTTAATTTTAGAATTGGGATGATTATTTGAGAACTCCAGTCATCAGGTATTATGCCAGTCTGGAAGATTTTATTTAAGATGCTTAAAAAGTGATTTAGAACATTATCATTACTATTTTTGATAATGCTATAAGGTATACCATCTCTGCCTGGAGATGAGTCCTTGACTGTTGATAAACAATTTTTTAATTCAATTAAAGTGAATGGAGAGTCAAGCCAATGATCAGACATAGGAGTGTTGTGGATTGGAGTTATTTCATCTAAGTTAGGTACAGAAGGGGGGGCAATTTTGTCCAAGAACTCGTCTATCCATTTAGAATGAGAAGCTCGAGGAGATGTTGGACTGAAGGAGGATCGAAATCTTCGAATCATAGACCAAACTTCCGAAATTGGAGTGTTCGGAGATACTGAACTGCAGAAGTTGTACCACCCGGATTTTTTTTTTTGACCTCAATACCCTTTTGGCATTGGCTTCGGCATTTTTGTATATGAGATAGTTCTCCATAGTCATATTGTGACGATAGGAAAGAGATTTAGCTTTCCGAATTCTCACTACTTTGGAACATTCCTCATCCCACCAGGGAGTTGGAGGGAGTTTTTTGAGAGATTTGGTTTTAGGGGGAGGATTTGATTTATTGATTGCAGTTACGAGCATTGATTTGAAGTTATCGTAGTCATCTTTGACAGATAATGTATTGGTATAGGATAAATTTTGTATAAACTTATCCATATGTGAGTTAAATTCGTCCCATTTGGTGTGTTTTGTTTTAATCTTTGTCGAAATATGGGACTTGTCTGAATGGAAAGAAGTTTGATAAGTGATGGTGATCGGGAAATGATCACTGGAGCAAGGGTCGGGGGACACCACCCACGAGGAGAGAGGTGCCAGATTAATAGAGCATATGGAGAGATCCACTGCACTGGGGTTTGTGTTGGGGCGAGAGATTCTAGTAGGAGATCCGTCATTCAAAAGAAAAAGGTTGGATTCATCTAGGAAATCCATCACACTTCGACCGTCTCGATCACAGAAAGCAGAACCCCAGACGGGAGAATGGGCATTAAAATCACCCAATAAAAAGAAAGGAGGGCTTAGTTGACGGACAATTTGCAACCACGCTTGTTTATTGAAGTGCGATGTTGGGGGAAGATAGATAGAAACAAAGGAAGTGTCCTTTATTTTAGCTGCAACCATTTGAAAGTCAGCATTGGGGGGTTTGATATTATTTATTGGGAAAAACGGAAGGGATTTTTTAATAAAAAGGGCAGCACCACCGCCCGTACCTTCCGGGCGATCATCGCGGAGACAGGAGTACCCTCCCACATTAAAGTGGGTGGATGGAGTAAACCATGTCTCCGAGACAGCAGCCACAGAAACAAGGTTTGAATTTAATAGGTTAAGAAGGTTTGATTTGTTAGAAATAGCACTGCGGCTATTCCACTGAAGAATTCTGACATCTTGAAGAGCCATTTTGAATAAATGATTTTAATGTGGAAATAATAGAAGCGGCGTTGGACGGTAGATTAGTTTGAGAAGAAATTAGGTCAATTAGAAGCATAATAAGAGTTTGAATAAATGAAGAATTATCTTGGGAGAGTTGTTCAGAAAGCTTTTGATAGTTTGTTGAGGATGAATTATAATTGTTTGCGCACCCATTTGTGGCGTGTGAAAGAGGAGAACCATTGGGATTTAAGAGAAGTGAGTTGTGTTGTTGCTGATCGTATCCACGAGCCTGTTTAGAGATAGGGTTTTTGTATGTGAATTTTGTTGAACGGGAAGATGTTGAGGAGGAGGCGAGAGGGTTGGATGAAGAGTTACTGGCTAAAACCTCGGAAAATGATTTTTTGACAGGCGGGAATAATTTAGAAGCCTGCAGAAAAGACAAGTTCTCAGAGGCCATAGAAATTTTTATATTTTTTTGGCGAGATTGTTCGGGGCAAGAAGAGTTAATGGCGGAATGAGCGCCTAAGCAGTTAAAACATTTAGGTGAAGAGAGAGAAGAACATTGGTCAGCCGAGTGGTTTTCTCCACATTTGAAACATCTGGGAGGGGATCTGCATGCAGCTTTGGTATGACCAAAACGGCAGCAGTTGTAACATTGAGTGGTGGGATAAGTGTACATTTCAACTGGTAAGGAGTTGAAAAATAAATAAATATGGGAGGGAAGTGATTGTCCTTCGAATGTGATGACGACAGATTGGGAGGGCTTCCAGGAAACGATGCCCTCAGAGGTGTCCTTATAATTTAGCCTCCTGGCTTTTATGGGATTGCCGATATGTTGGGGGGTTCAAAGTGAGGACAGGATTTCTGGAATGGACAGATCGGTCGAGATACCCCTGACCAGGCCCATTCGAGTGACATTGAAAGTTGGGATGTACGCCTTGAATTTAGAATTTGATGAAATAAATATATTTTTGATAAAGTTGTTGGCGGCTGAACCTGACAGGAATTCAACAGAGATTCGGAAGCGACCCTCGGCTTTAACACCTCCAGGTTTAATCGAAAGGTTCTTGTTATTTGAAAGAAATTTACCAAATTCAAGAGGATGGATGGTTTTACCTTGTTCAGTTTTTTGCGCATATACAATGTAGGGGCCACGGGAATGAGTAGAGTAAAAGATTGTTGGAGGAGGTTGAGGAAGAGCTGGAGGGGACTGAGAAGACAAAGGCGAATCATGTTTTTTTGGGGAAAGGGGACTAAATTTTCTTTTTTTAATTGAGGTTAGGATGACAGATTCATTGTCTGAAATGTTTGAATGTTCTGAAAAGTCTATTTTATCTGAAATGTCTCCATCTGGAGGGTCAGGGGGGGGATCTGGGGGCTTTGTAAGGGGTACAGGAGGGAAATCCTCCTCCATTGTTCAAAAAATTACAGCTAATATAAAAAGTGACAGAAGTAAAAAAATTATATAAATATCTGAAAATGAGCAGCAAGAAGTGACTCCTGGAAGATCAGGGGGGAGAAGATTCCAACACACTAAACTTTTTACAGCCAAAACACAATAAAAAGATTGGTTTAAGAATATTTTTTGAAAGAGCAAAACAAAAGAACTGTTGACAGCCAAATGTTATTGTTGCGAGTCCTGGCTAATCGTTGAACCTCGGAAATAATAATAATTCCTGTTTGAACAAACTGTGATCTTACTTGTTATATAACAATATGAGCGCAATTCTTGAAAGCTGATCACATTGTCAACAATACAAGCTGAATATATTAGAATATTAAAACATTTCAAAAATAACTTTTATAATAACGGTGGTCCATGAACTAGAAACATCAAACGGTACGAACAAATTTATTTTCCATATTTGAACATACACTTATAGCCGCCCATAGGCCCTAGTAGCGTATTTAAAGATCCTGACTTCTTAAATTAACTCCATAGATAGAGGATACCCATTAGAGAAAGAAAGATATGATATTAACGTATTGTGGACATACTCACACAACAAAATACATCGTAAAGGAATGACCCCTTCATCAATTTCCCGGAGGCACAACTGTGCTGAACCAATTCCGATACCAACCGATGCCATCGACTGTCTGAATAACCCCAAAATTCCAGTTTGACCTCCACCAACCAACCTCCACCTCAAGAAGAAAAACTTGTAAAAATTTGTATTTCTGGCATACACCATACACCAGTCAAAAAAGCGAGGCATCTAGAGGGTCTAAAAACACAGACTGTAAAGGTAGCTATGGGTATGATCGACATTGCAGCGGAAACAAACAAGTGTCCACCATCCATACATTTGCCATCACACAAACAATGGAACCGCGAAGAGTATGGCATTGAACCGACCTACTGGGCACCGTGCACTGGATAGCGTGGATGGGTAGGCACAAGAATTTAGGGAGGTCATGGGAATATTCTATGGTCATAATCGTATCCTTCGTGATTAATTAGCTGGTTATTTATTAGAACGTATCTACGACTGAACTTGTGAATTTTGTTTATTCACGTGGCAATTTAAAATATATACAGGGTGTAACAGGACGTACCCGAGGGATTTTAACCAGCGGTTCCTGAGCATATTTGGAGTAAAAAATGTAGATTTCATTTTGCTCTCCGGTGATATTTTTTTTCTATTAAAAACAAAAATTATGTTTTTAAATCACGCGTCGCCAATGGCATGATCATTGGTCTACTCGGGAGACAACGTCGCAATTTCACACGTGCACACAGTGGAAGGGAGGCGACAACGACCAGCGCGCTTCAAGGCAGGACCATATTATATGCTCCAATACCAAACAAGTAATATTTAATATTGCGTAAATAATTATTATGCTTATTTTACTCAGATATTATTGCTAGCTTTAAGTAAAGACTTTAAGTACCGAAAATTCCTGATGGAATTCTAATTTAAATAATTTGTGGTTAGAAGACGGGTGGGTTTCTTCATTTACCGAGAATGCTAAATGGAATGCTAATTGTAAAAGTAAACGATCGAAATTTAAAAATGTCTATGCATTTGACCGTTTACTTTTACAATTAGCATTGCATTTAGCATTCTCGGTAAATGAAGAAACCCACCATTAAATAACTTTTAAACAAAAAAAAATGTAGTTCTACGAATTAAACACAAAAACAGTAATTAAATAACTTATTTGTTGACAATAATTGAGAATAATTTCCAATGGTCCTTTTATCATAAATATTAAGAAATAAGATAAGATAAATATTTAACCACCTTTAAAAACACAATCTCCCTTGCACTTGCTTAATTAGGTATCCAGAATCACCAAAACGAAACGCGCATTATAATCGCGAAATTATTGTCAATAAAATCAATGCTCATATAAAACGAACTTGTCAACAGCTGCAAATGCGTAACCGTGACCTTGACCCACAGAATTTAAAATAATATGAAATACATACATGTATAGGTAGAATACGATGTTATTTTAAAATTAGAATGCTGCCAGGTGCTGAATTATTTGAATAAGAAAAATATTTAATTTTATAAATGAATTTAAAAATAAATCAATTACATATTGGAACAATTTTAAAACCGTGTGAAATATTTTGTTCAAAAGATTTATTAAACATCACGCGGTAGGTAGAGAGGATGAACTGCCAAACAACTCGGTCTTAGCATACTCCTCGCAATTCCACGTAGTAGGTAATTGTGTATTCTTGGAAGTACCTAGTCATGATTCAAATTCCAATTCAAATTCCCCATTTATTTTTACCTAACTACACAATGTAGGTACTAATATTTTTCAGTTATGTAGGTACTCAGAATAAGGGTTACAATCAATAAACTATTGGTTTTACCGATCTATTAATACGTATTATGAAGAACAGGATACCTAACACAATTCTTAGAAAGTTCTCGACTTATAATGTGGCCTAACCAGTGTTTTGAAACAATAAACTATTGGTTTTACCAACCCATCAATAAGTATGTTGACAAAGTTCTTAGAAAATAAGTTGATCTAGCAATGTTTTGAATGTAATAGCATACATTTGGATTACAAGGAACTATCCAGAATAAGGATTGCAATAATAACCTGTTTTACCGATACAAATAATATTATCATTTTACAGAAGGGAACGTACCCATACTACGTGACCATTTTTTTTTGCAATTTTTAACCCCCCCCCCCCCCCCCCTCCCCCTCCCGGTGACCAAAATCCTAAGCAAATCGCCGCTCATTTGTACCAAGCGTGACATTTTGAAGACCCCCCCCCCCCCGAAGAGGTTACGTAGTATGAGTACGTTCCCTAAGGTAATGGTGCCGATTTAAAGAAAAAAAAAATCAAGTCAATAAGTTGACTGTATTCAGCCTTACCAATAAAATACAAACTAACCACAAACAGTCCGATTATGAAGGATTGGAATGTTTCATAATTTTGACACAAAATGTGAGTTCTTATAGAAGTTTCAAATAAATTAATCGTGGTGGTTCGATCATAAGCTTTGAAAACATTTTAGTATCTACTGTTTAAGTGTAATGTTGACTGAACTTACAATACTTAAAAATACTATTTGCGAAAGTTATAATTAAATAATACCTCTAAAAATAATTTAAAAACCCACCCGGCAATGTTTTGTTCGCGTTTGTGTCTGTCATCTGTCACAGATACGAACATAATATTATGAATGACATGTAAGAATAAAAATGCTGACATTTGGTTATAATATTTTTTTTATTATTATTATAAAAGTTGCTCGAAGTGGCCGCCATCGGCTTCAATGCATGCATGCAATCTTAACACATTATGGATGCTTAAATTAGCAGGATTCGCCTTCAGTTCGTCTGCTGCCTCCATGATCAGTTGGATCAATTGCTCTCTCGTCGCTATCGGCTTCGAATCACCTTTTCCTTCAGAGTTCCCCAGAGGTAGTAATCCAACGGTGTTAGGTCGGGTGATCTCGGTGGCCATGCAATGTTAGGACTACCTCGGCCTATCCACCGTCCAGGAAACTCTACATTCAGGTAGTTCCGCACGGCAACGGAATAATGGGGTGGAGCTCCATCGTGCTGGAACCACATCCTTCGCAGTGCTTGTAAGTTTACTTCGTCCAGAATGTCGCCCAGCTGCCCTTGCAGGAACTCCAGATACATCGGTCCATTTAACCTGGGAGGCAACTCGATCGGACCAATTATTTTGTTACCCAAAATACCCGCCCACATATTTACTGAGAATCTCTCTTGGCTCGACGATTCCCGGACAAGCTTAGGATTTTCTTCGGCCCAATGATGCAGGTTGTGGATATTTAATATTCCTGTTTTCGTAAATTGGGCTTCGTCTGTGAATAGAATATTTTTCATGAAATCTCCATTTCTCAACACATTTCGTAGCATCCGTCTACAGTAAATTAGTCTTGAGAAATGGTCGTTCTCCAGTAGACCTTGGCAGCGCCTGTAGTGGAAAGGTTTCAGGCGATGTTTTTTTAGGATTCTCCATACCGTCGTGTGTGTTATGTCTCCAACGATCATGGCGACGCGACGCACGGAAAGCGTCGGGTCTTCTGTCATCATGTTGAGGATCCTCTCTTCAACACGAACTGGAACATCATTATTTCCTCCGCCCTGAACCCGTACGATTCCATGGTCGCGCAGGCGTTGATACATCTGCAAACAAAAATACAATTGCTAACATTATTCTGTTATAAAATATCAGTAAAAATGAATGACGGGTGCGTTTTATATCAGTTTATTTCTGAGAACATAGAAATATTTGATTAACATAGAAAACGTTCCGTAAGTACGAATTAATTTATTTTGTGAGTGAAACTATTTAAAACAAGCTTTCTTGGAACCGATTTTGATTAGCAACTATTTACGTTGGGGGACAAGCACAAAATATGATTATTTAGTTCTTAATTTGGGTTATAAATAAGTGTTAATAACAATTTCAAAATGACGCGACGGCTTGATATTTTTTTCACAAGAATTTCGAACTTTAATTGTAATGAAAATGGAACTTTAAAGCATCTTTTACCAATTAACCTACGTAAATTATTCTTGTTTCTGTTGTATTATTATTCATTTTTTACATCAACTCCACACATTTTCGGGGATGCTGTGAGGAGGATATTAAGTTAAATGAAGTGTTATTTAAATAATTTGAGCTTAAAGAATTAGCCAAGTTGGGAAACATTACCCTATTTTTTTTACTTGGCACGTTTGATAGGTATTATCTTGGATTTCCGAGAGTGAAACATAAAATTTTGGAAAGTTTTGTAAATAAACATACGTAGTGATAACCTTTTTCCGTAACATTACAAGACACAATTAGGCGGATTTTTGGGAGCCTTTACAATGAGATGGCGGCATTAAATGTGTGTCTAGCTCTACGATAATAAATAGGTAGTTAGGTACAAACCTGTACGAAAGTTGTATGGTGTGGTAGACGTCGTTCTGGATATATTCTGCGATACTCTCTTACAGCTTCCACTGAATTTCCTCGGCAAATTCCATAAACAAACACTATATCTGCTTCATGGGCAGGTGGATAATTTTGAGGCATCTTTTAGAATAAACACTAATAATAACAGTAAAACAAAAACAAATTTCAAAGCAACTACGCACGACCCCGTTCACCGTCAAACTCCAAACACAACTGACCGAGCGGTATTCGGAAAGGGGTAGCTTCGCCGCGGTATGGGAGTGAGGGAGCGTGCTGCCGATAACTGTAGGGTTGGCTAGCGGATAGGGGGAGGGGTTATCGCGAGGTTGCCATATCCTTTACTCGAAATATGAGATCAGTGAAGGTGTGTAGAAAAAACAAAAAAAAATGTTTTTAATTGAAAAAAAATGTCACCGTACAGCAAAATGATATACAATTTTTTTTCTCCAAATAAGCTCAGGAATCGCTGGTTAAAATCCCTCGGGTACGTCCTGTTACACTATTTAAAAATACTGTATGCGAAAGTTATGTTAAATATTATCTCCAAAAAAATATCTATTTAAAAAACCACCTGGCAATATGTTTATTCGCGTTACGAGGAGGCGCGCAGTAGAGAGTGAAAGAGTACGCTGCCAACAACGGGGTTCGGGTTGGCTAGCGGATATGGGGGAGGGGTTTGCGCGGAGTTGCCGTATCCTTTACTCGAAATATGAGATCAGTGACGGCGTGTGGAAAAAAACCAAAAAAATGATTTTATTTGAAATAAAAATTTCACCGGAGACGAAAATTTCATTTACATTTTTTACTCCAAATATGCTCAGGAATCACTGGTTAAAATCCCTCGGGTACGTCCTGTTACACCCTGTATATTAGCTGCACGCCGATAAAACCTTCCCAGTTTCGTATATTAAGGTCCTTTAACCAACCAGCGACCGAAAATCCACATTTCGTCGAAAGATGTTCTTACGATCGTACAGGGCGGTTCCAACGAGAAAGATTAATTATTCTCCGTGTCAACTTTTTAAAATTATAACTCAATATCGATTTTATTTCATTCCAAATTTTCTTTAATATACACCTACATCCAAAAATGCTGAAAGGCGTGATGATAAAACTATTAAAATTATGTACCTTTTGTAATTTTTTTTTTATCATAAGTATTTATCAATTTTCAATAATGTCTAAGCAAAATAAGAATGTAAAAAAAATCTTATGTAAGACCGTAAACAGAGAAATTTTCGTCATAAATAAGTGTTTGGATATTTTTTTTATGATTTTATTTGAACTAAAATTAAAATTTTGAAACATGCGTTTACTAGATAACGTATTTATTTACAATAATATATGATTACATGGTATGAAACATGTCTTGTAAAATAAGATTTTTCGTTTGAAAATTTAACAAATCTGCCAAAGACCTATGGTATAACCTTACTGTACAAAAAAAATCTCAAAATTTAAAACATGCGTTTACTAGATAAAAGAACAATCTTTCTAAATCTTTAATAAAAATTAATTAATTAATTTTTACTAGATAAAAGAACAATCTTTCTAATATAATTTTTGTGGAAACGAGTCAATATGTCTAAAATTTGATTTATAAATGACATATTTCTGGTTTTTTCTGCTTATACCCTCTTAAAAAAATACGTTTTTTTCACTGAAAATTTTCAATTATAAAGTTCGGTTGGTTCAAGTTATAAAGAGCTAAAACTATTTGCGTTTACCTATAAATTACAGGCAGAAAATGCAGTGCAAATTTAATGACACCGGAGCTGGTATATGCTTTTAATTTCTTACTTTTGTCAGACAGATTTATGGTACAGATTTTGTTTTCATTGTGCGTTTGCTCACAGTGCCAACAATGCGCTTTCTACGCCATTAAATAAATGTCTTGAAAGTGGCACATTCAACAAAACCCACAGTTTCAAAAGACATTATCAAAGTGACTTATCGAATAATATGTAAGAGTTACGTAGGTAACATTACCACGATATATGTAATTGTTATAATAAGTCATTGCTTTGCTTCATTCAGCTGCAATATGAATAAATTTTATAAAAGCCACCGATAGATTTCTGTTAAAAATATGGGAAATTTATCACGTCCTGACCTTCAATGACCCAATACACTCTATACTCAAACAGGAAACTACTCTTCATTTAGAAATGCGTGTCCCGACTTCCGACAAACTGGACACATGGGCGGAAGACAAAACTGGCAAACGGACGCAAAGTCAAACAGCCAAGTTTATATTATCAATACTCCACAATAGACTCATAGGCAAAAATTTGTCGAACATAGGAGACTGGTGCAGAATACTAAACAATTTCATAAAACCTATAAAACCCTAAAACCATGCAGCAACGACATAACGGCCTGTTTAGTTGACACAAACTGCGTTAGGTATGTAAACTGCAACAGCTGCTGTTGGGCGGTGCAGCTATGCAAACTAATGGTAACCATAGCCTGAAAACAATAGCTTTGTTTCTCATGACTTTATTGCCTAGATAAAAGCAAAAAAATCTGGATACTAGGTTTAAGAAAAACGTATAACCCTAATCTACGTAACCTAATATATTGTTTTCGTCACTTTTAATGACTTTTCAATGTAGGTTCTGAGTTGATTGCATTCTGAGTGGTCCGGTCACCATAAACTTGAATGTGTGTCCCTCATAATATAAATCCCTGATAACTAAACTTAAACGTATGTCCCTAATAACTGATAACTAAACTTGAACGTATGTCCCTGATAACTGATAACTAAACTTAAATGTATGTCCCTAATAACTGATAACTAAATTTGAACGTATGTCCCCGATAACTGATAACTAAACAACGTATGTCCCTAATAACTGATATCTAAACTTGAACGTATGTCCCTGATAACTGATAACTAAACTTAAACGTATATCCCTAATAATTGATATCTAAACTTGAACGTATGTCCCTGATAACTGATAACTAAACATAAACGTATGTCCCTAATAACTGATAACTAAACTTGAACGCATGTCCCTGATAACTGATAACTAAACTTAAACGTATGTCCCTAATAACTGATAACTAAACTTGAACGTATGTCCCTGATATTATGTCAGGTGTTAAGTAACAGAAAGTCAAGAATAAAGTGAATTTGTATGATTCGATTTTCATGTATATCTATACATATATTTTTTGTGTGATTATTTTATTTCAACGGGTCGTTCAGACGCGAGTCCCCTAATACAATTTGGGTGGACTCCAAAACAACAGGTGGTCATAGCTAACCCGCAACATGTTGCTTTGTCGTTTGACCAAAGTCAGGGGTTGAATTTTGAGCATTTCGTTCATCACCACATAATGGCCTATTGTTTTATTGATGAATTATTTCATTTGGAAACGATGACGCTAACTATTCATAAAAACGTTTCAAAAGACTTATAAAATGATGTCATATTTTGTTGACCACACTTTGACGATCTCGACATTTTTTTGCGGATCCGTACATTTTGATAAATCCCAGTAGATAACCGCTATGAAAACTGGTAACCGACGAGTTCATCGAAAATCAATTCATCGAAAGCAAATTCATCGAAAACGAGTTCATCGAAAATCAATTCATCGAAAGCAAATTCATCGAAAACGAGTTCATCAAAAATCAATTCATCGAAAATCAATTCATCGAATGATCAATTCATCGAAAAACATGTTTTTTGTAGATATTAGAGCTGTCAAAATTAAATACCCAAAAAGGTCTGTTTAACTGAGTTAAATGTGTTTAGCAACTGTCAGTTTCGTAGTAACAATGTAAAATTTATAGGTTATCTCTTCGATTTCCAATTGTCTGATACTGCAAAAAAGGTATATCTAAGGAATGGTGACCAGACAACTCATAATGAAACCAACTCGTAAACAACTCAGAAAGGTCATTAAGAATAAAAAATATTTAAAAATTGGTTAAATAGGTTAAGTTAGGTTAGGTTAGGTTAGGTTAGTTTAGGTTAGTTTAGGTTAGGTTAGGTTACGTTAGGTTAGGTTACGTTAGGTTAGGTTAGGTTAGGTTAGTTAGGTTGATCAATGCTTTTTTAACTTCTCGGTCCGCACGGCATTTCTCTCAAATATCAACAAAATATATTTTTTCGATGAATTGGCGATTCGATGAATTGATCATTCGATGAATTGGTTTTCGATTAATTGATTTTCGATGAATTGGTTTTCGATGAACTCGTTTTCGATGAATTTGCTTTCGACGAATTGATTTTCGATGAATTGATTTTCGATGAATTCGTTTTCGATGAACTCGTCGTGAACCATATACGAAAACTTGATATCAAAAAGGCGATTTATAATCTTTTAAAATTTCAATGTGTATACCGAATAAAAGTCGTAACTGCTCCCGTTTGGAGCCAGTGAAACTAAGGCCACACCAATTGGGGTATGTGAGGCTATTGTGAGGCTGAAGGGAAAGGAGGAGAGATGTGCGTTATAAACAAAAAAATACGATAAATAAATTTTACGTATCTAATAAAGCTCATATATCAGCGTGTGTTGATCTATACGCATATACAGGGTGTGACAGCACGTACAAAAATTGTTTTTTATTGAAAAAAAGTGTCATCGGACAACAAAATGACAGGTACGTTTTTACTCCAAACATGCTCTCGAATCGCTGGTTAATCCTAGGGGTACGGGCTGTTCACACCCTGAATATATTTTTTAAGCCGTAAAACTTTTCCCTGGAGTTCCTCATTGCTGCAGAATGATGAAGAAAAATATACACGAAAATGTACTAATTTGTAGGTAAGTTACCAACTTCGTCGCTTGTCTGAATTCTTCACAAATTTAAAAAAAAGACACTTAACCCGTCTGCTTGTTTAGGAATAAATACATCCCAAAACACGTAATCGCGTTATACTTTCATTAGACCAAAATACGCCCGGAGCTATATATCTCTCTTCCTCTCATGCAAACATATGTATTTTTTTCTTTTAACCAGAAAGAGAACGAAATAATGCTTCTTATTGTCTTTGAAATATGAAAGCTATCTTGCATAGATATTTTACAATCTCAATCCAAAGTGACGGTTTCAGAATTTGCGCGCGAAACTGAGGCTTCCGGATTGTGAGGTGCGAATTTATTGAACCAAGCAGACGGGTTAAATTCTAAACAAATCCAATTTACAGAGATCATTGAACCAAGTTACGCTGGACAGACATACAAGCGAACATAATGTTTTTGATGATTGAAGATAAGGAAACAACACAAAATAATTAACTCCTCAGGCTAATTTGTTCGGTTTTCGGTAAAACTCATAAAGGTCTCACAGAAATCATTGCGGTTAGAAATCTGATCTAAATGGTGCTATATTCAAATCTAATAGTTAACTGCAAAATAATTAAAATGTATTTCGATCGCAATTTGGAAAATTTTTTTTGAATATTTGGGAATTTTTTATTAATTATTTTTACATGAAATGACAAAAACGTGTAGAATAAATTTGCCTTATAAAATACGTGTTTGTTTTTATTTATTTTAATTTCAATTAAAAAAGACGTTAGGTGAGCCATTTTTAAAACGTTTTTGATGTTTGCATTTAAAAAAATTATATTTAAAAAATTATATATTTATTTCGAATTATAAAATTGAGAGAATATTTTATCACCTTTCAAAATCACTTTACAGTTTTCCGATACGTTTAGAAATATTCCATTTATTTGGATTTTACTACAAAGCGGAAAATTTTTAACCTTCGTACAAAATAGGCCCAAGGACTGAGAGGTTAGCTACATTACATAGATATGGTATTTAATTCTCTCTACCAAATACTAATGCGATGATAATTGGTTAATTAATTAAGAAACTCCACATAATTTTCCATTAACCGATTTGATCCACCAAATCCGAAACGCTATTTTCCAGTCTTTGTATCTTTTTTCTTTCTTCACAAAGTTATTATCTACGTTTAAAAATAGACTGACATTCCATAAAGTGTTTTAAACATAGTAACTCTATATATTTTCATAATATTTTTTTAACGTGATGTCAATGTCCCTGCATGCTGTCACTATCAACTTACGCATAATAAATCGAGAGTTCCGTTAGGAACGAGCTAAATCTATACAGCTAATGAATATATTGAAATATTTGCATATGGAAAACATTTCCTTTTCACAACACTTTCGTAATCGTACGTGTGTGAGTTTTAATTTCCAGATGATTGTAATTTTTAGCATCAAGTATAAGTGTTGAATATTAATTTGTAATCGATTTTGAAACGGCGCACTACGCATGTCAAAAGAAATTGTGCATTTGTGTTTGGTGCTCGGACGCACTTAGGCTCTCTATTATTAGTGTATGACAATGCCATCTTGCGATAATTTTCCAAACTTTAAAAAGCGTCGCGTAGCGGTGAAACAAGGTAAGTGCTATTACAAAGTCTAAAGCTTCATATAAAGTAATAAACAAACTAACTAACTAACAATGTAAAATAATTATTTCAAAAGGTAGGTTTACATAAATAGAGTCTGGTCTTTCACTCACCAACTGTTTTTTTGTACATACTCGTATTCTGGGTGTTAAGGTAGGTACGTTCATGACTTAATTTATCCAGTGATTCCTGACATTATTTGGACTAAAAATTTTGGTCTCTAGTGACTTTTTAAGTATTTTCTAAAAAAATCTCCTTTTAAACAATTTCTTTCACATTTCATAATTGGTCACTCAGCCGAGTAACCGCACAACCCCTCACCCCGACCCTAACCGTCCAATACCTACTGATTTAAAAAAAAATACCAAAAATGTCACCGGAGATCAAAATTTCATTCACATTTTTTACTCAAATAATATCATTGTATTCATCGGTTAGTTATTCATATCCGTCCCTTAACACTTTGTTTATAAGAATTCCACTCAATCATGTTAGATGTAAAAAAACATAATGCACCTACATAACTAGTTGCCTAGTAAAAGCTTTTTTAGATCTATGGGAAAAGTTTATAATATTATGTCGATTCATAGAAGGATATTTCATTAGTAGCCAGAGGTGTTACGGGGCTTTCTTCCTATTTCAGAAAAAAAACATCATTCTGTTCTTTCAAAAAAATCTGAAAAAGTGTCACCTTCCTAAAAAATACTTTTATTTATCAATCGTACAAGAATCCCAAGGAGCCACTGCGACTATGGCATCTTCGATTTGAGTCAAGTTGTGATGCTAAAGGGAGCGAGTTGTGATGATGAAGTGGAAGGTTGTGAAGGACCCGCATACAATCTAGATCCAGATCTCTTCAAGACCACTAGATACACGGCTAAATTTAAATTCTGAAAGTTGTGCTAGTAGGGCATACGAGTATATTAGATGTGTACCTACTACTCTGTCAAATAAACTATTTTTATTTTAGTACCTAATATTTAAGTGTTCTTCAATTATTATAATCCGAATAAATAGATAAGATATCATTAAAGAAGAAGATAACAATAATAATATAAACGAAAATGTGAAAGAGAACAAGACACAGAAAAAGACAATGGTCGCAACTGGAACTCGAACCCAGAACCTCTTGTCTAACCGGGACGTGCGCGTTTACCAATTTCGCCATTGCCACCTTCTGTCAAACCGTCATATTAGTCAATGTCACATTTCAAGTTTAAAAAAATTATCTTCAACTATTTTTTTTCCTTTTTTCAGTGTTATTAATAGGCAAGTACCCTTTTTTATTGGAAACAATCATTCTAAGAATTGGTTTGTAACCTAGATAGCGTCACGGATAAATATATACGATTTTTTTATTTAAATGGAACTATTGACGTTTATAAAAGTCTAAATGAATATTCAATTTTCCAATTGCGACAATTATCTTTATCTGTTTTTCTCTGTCTTGTTCTCTTTTATATTTTAGTTTAGATTATTATTGTTGTCTTCTTCTTCAGTGATATTTATATATATATATATTTCTGTATTTCATTACAGTAGCAGAGTTTCTTAAAGTGGGGTCCACGACATAAGTATCAGGGTTCGATTTTAAATATTATTTATAAATATTGAACGTAGATTTAAACCTTGCTTGACCGCTCGCTCATATTGAATAAAGCTGAATTTTATACAAAGACTTGGCGAGTTTCGGTGGTCTTTACTCTCTCCGTGTCAAACGAGCTATGTCTCCTCTGATACCATCTATAAATACATTTTATCTGTGTGAGTCAGGGTTCCCGGTTCTGTTATCAATTAAAACCAAAAATCGATTAGATGTCAAAGACCTTGCCTTATTGAAGACGATAACTCAATTTAACTTGCTCACTGTGTCCAAACAACAGCGTCCTTCTCATTAATCTAGTTATGATACCTATAGTTTAGTTAAGTATTAATTTATATTTCAAAAATATATACAATGCAAATAATCGCTTACTAGATCTAGTAATATCAAATTATCCTAAATTGGTCATTGACAAATGTAATGATCCTCTCTTACCTGTTGATAACTACCACCCCCCTCTTTATATTAAGCTAAATGTGTGTAGCGTCAAACCGAAACACGTTGAAGAGACTCTCAACTACAAACGTGCAGATTTTGAATCTATAAATTATCATCTTTCCCGTGTCGACTGGTCTTTTTTATCGGACGTGAATACTGACAAATCCTTAGATAATTTATATTCAATATTGTCTAGCACCATAAAATCATATGTACCACTATATACTCCTAAAAAACAAACATATCCGACTTATTTCTCACCAGAACTAAAAGCCTCACTTCAACAAAAAAAGAAACTTCATAAAAAATTTAAAGAAACTCGATCGATATTCGATTATGCAACTTTCAGTGAAACTAGAAAACAATGCAAAGATCTTTCTAAAATCTGTTATAAAGCATATATAAACTCTATCGAAAACACAGCTTTGCACTCAAATAATCTCTGGAAATTTATCAAAACACTAAACAATGACAGCACAGACTATCCACCACAAATGCATATGGATGACAAATGTGCTAACAGCACACAAGATATCGTAAATCTTTTCTCAGATTTCTTTAAAAATGTTTACGATGAGGAAACACCAGAAGAAAAAATTCCTTCATACTCATTTAAAAAAACCATACATTTAACAGACTGCTACATAACAGAAGAATCTTGCAAAAAGAAACTATGTTCCTTAGACATTAACAAATCTGCAGGCCCAGACTCCATCCCGCCAATTTTCCTAAAACATTGCTCCTCTGTATTGTCTAAACCACTAACCATTCTCTTTAACCAGCTACTATCTTCTGGACATATTCCTGTCTACTGGAAATCCAGCTATATTATCCCAATACTTAAAAAAGGCGATGAGTCTGACATTTCAAACTATCGACCTATATGCATACAATCTGTATTACCCAAAATCTTTGAATCCCTAGTTCTTGATGAAATATATCCCACGTTAACAGAGATAATAAATGACAAACAACATGGCTTCATTAGAGGTAGATCAACTTCAACAAACTTATTACTCTTTCAAAACTATATATTGGAGTCATTTTCTAAAAACAAACAAGTTGACTGTATATATACTGATTTCTCGAAGGCTTTTGATAAAGTGTCCCACAAAATACTGATCCGAAAACTTCATGCTCTGGGAATCAGAGCAAATATGTTGAACTGGCTAAGTAGTTACGTATCAGGTAGAACTTTATTTGTAAGAATAAAATCTTTTATATCCAAACCATTTTCTGCCACTAGTGGAGTACCGCAAGGTAGTCATCTTGGCCCAATTTTATTTCTTATTTTTATAAACGACATAGTCAACTGCTTTAAAGACGTCAAAGTGTTGCTTTTCGCTGATGACATTAAATTATATAAAGAGATAACTATCCTTAATCACTGTGAAATTCTTCAATCAAATATAGACATGCTAAAAATTTGGTGCTCACAAAACAATCTATATTTAAATGTAGAAAAATGCAAAACTTTGACCTTTTCCAGAAAAAAAACATCACTGTTATTCGACTATTCAATAAATAAAATAAATTTAGAAAGAGTATCGGAAATGCGGGATCTTGGCATAATAATGGATGAGAAACTAGACTTCACGGTTCACATTCAACAAACTGCAAATAAGGGTATGAAAACTTTAGGATTTGTGTTAAGAACAATTAAAAACTTTGAATCGTTACAAATCATTAAACTACTGTATACATCCCTTGTTAGAAGCCTGATAGAATATAACTCCATAGTCTGGTCGCCCTTCTATAAAATTCATATTCATACTATTGAAAGAATTCAAAGAAAATTTCTACGTTTTGTAAATTTTAAACTTAACATCCCTTTAGAGCACATAAATTATCCGTCGTTAATGAATACTTTAAATATTCCAACATTAGAAAACCGACGAAAAATAAACGACCTAACTTTTTTATTAAAATTATTAAACTCTAAATTCGACAGTTGTGAACTCCTGCAATTAATAAATCTACGTGTACCTACACGAACAACTAGACAAACATTGACATTTTATATACGTACATCTCATTCGAACTATGATTTACATTCTCCAATACAACGTTTGCATTGTCTTGGTAACAAATACTTAAACAATCTGGATGTATTTGACAATAATTTGAACTTAGCAAACTTCAAACGCCATATGTGCCAACTATTTATTTCTACCTATCCCGTAAACTAATGAGAACAACAATTTTAAAAATTACCTACTTTATGTCAACTACTATATTTTATGGACTATATTTTGTTTCTTATATTTTATGTTACCTGTATTTTGTTAACGCTTATATTTTATGTAACCTAAATTTTTTTTTTTTTTTTAACCCTTATATTTTATGTAACCTATATTTTGTTTTTAACAAATATTATGTTACTTGTATTGTGTATTGTATTTTGTAAACCCACTCTTTTCACTGTAATTAAAAAAATGTACTGCATTCTATGTAAAAGCCCTATGGGCGTTTTAATAAATAAATAAACTAATACTATCTACTACTTAGATGGATTTTGGCGCAGACGTTATAACAATGAGCTCGGAGCTAAACGTCGCAAAATTTATAAAACTGGGAAGACTTCGGTGGCTGGGTCATGTGGAGAGAATGATCGAGCATCAAGCACCAAAGTACCTGCTGAACTCAAGACCATTAGGGCGAAGGAGCCTGGGAAGACCAAGATTAAGATGGAGCGACAACGTCCTCAAAGACATATCTATCTTAGTGCTTCTAAGTTGGAGAGAGCTGGCACAAAACCGAGATGAGTGGAGGAAGACTCTTGAGGAGGCCAAGACCCACCAGGAGTTGTAGATCCAATAGTGATGATGATGACTATCTACTACTAACATTGTTTATAAAAGTGATTTTTTTCTTTTTCTACAATTTTCTTCGACTGGGGTCCATGGTAATTTTGAAATTCTTTAAGTAAAATTCTTACAGCCTTACTAAAAAACCCAGTGAAAATTTTATTCAATTGACAAACGGCCGCGGATGTGAAAACATTACTAATTAAAAATTTGTTCTTTGAAAGAAATACACATGGTTTCCAGGGCCTGAGAGGGTAGTTTATCTCTGTTTTAACCATTGATGTCCGAACGATATTTGTAATTTTTCCATAGTATTTTGAATGTTCTATATATTTCTTATTTTTGAAGGTGTCGTAAAAACAAATACCATTTATGAAAACTAGATAAAATTACCTTTTAGATTTGAGTATTTGAAATACACTTTAGCTTTCAAAAACTGCCTTATTTTAAGATTCAAACTCGGAAAAAAATTTCCTCCCACAACATTTTTGACCAATATGTAAAGAAATTTAAATAAAATCAAAATTTAAAAAACACAGTCCTTGTATGTAATAAATTTGGAAGGAAACTATCACCTCACTTCTTCATCGTGTATACAATAAAAAAATAATAAAAAATTTCAAAGTTTTTTTTATTGCCAAAAAAATAACTTAGAAATAATACCGAAATTTAAAACAGATTTCTTGCATCCCTAAAGACGTTAATTTTTTTGATACGTTTACGAACACATGTATTAGATTTTAATATTATAAAAAATTATCAATTTTAAGAAATTCTCTTAAAATAAAGATCTTAAAATGAAAATTTTATCTTAAGTAACCTATAAAAAACAATATTCTGACAGTTCAACTTTAAAAGTACGGCGTTTGTACAATAACTTGATTAAACTGATGTAAACCACACAAATAACATGGTAAATATATCAATAATGTTAACAGAAGAGTAAAGTCACTGCAATAGAAATTATTAAGTAAAATCACAAAATTTTCGATATCCCGCCATAAAACACACCGAGCTGTTTTGTCATCGCGGGCTGTCGCAGGCCGAAGAACGAATGCATAGGCGCGCCAATAATGCCCCTTGCGGAGAAAAATTAAAACAACATTGTTTCCTAGTAAATTAAAACCATATACAACGTTGTCACATCTTCAATGCGTTTTAACAGCGTGACCACGTAAGAAACGTTATTGGTAATAAAACGTGGTTTAGTGTATACGAGCGTTATTTATGTTATTGCAATAACACAGTTAATCGGTCGCGCTGTGGTTTTTTTTTAGTAAGGCTGTTAAAGTTTAAGCACGGCTGTGTTAGTGGATGAAATACTGAAGTCCATAAACACTGGTTAACTAAAAACAACCGATGTTTCTTTTACAAGGTTTATGCTCTAAGAAAAAAATAAATTCAAAATTATCTTATTTTCATAAATACGGTAGCCCGAAATACGTTGTTTTAAAAATTTTAATCCTATCATTATCTCTGCGCATCAAAGGATAAACTACGGAAGTCCACTTTGGACTTCTGTTCAGGAAAGGGATTTTTATATTAACTGAATGTTTATAACTACATATAACTTTTTTTACTTCTGTAATATGGGTAAATTTCAAAATATATTTATATACCTACTAGCTTTTTCCCGCGGCTTCGCTCGCATGGCATTAGGGGATTTCCACTCAGCCTCCTCCACCTTCCCTCTCCCCACTCCACTCCTCCCATCAATCCCCCTCCACCTCCACCCACCCCTCCCCCTACTCCACTCCCCCCATCAACCTCCTTCCCCCCACCCCCTACCCCTCCCCACAACCTCCTCCATCCTTCCCCTTTCCCCTTCCTTCCCTCCCCCTCTCCCACCCCCCTCTCTCTCCCCTAACCCCCTTCCCCCCCACCCTCCTCCCCCTTCCCTTCCCCCCTCCCCACTCCCCCCACTCACCTCTCGCATTCCACACATTCATTTCCGATACATTCAGTTATCAAACTGCTCGCATGCCACCTGTTATAATTTCTTATACAAAATTCATAATGCCAGAACTCAACGGTAGTTTTACACAAAAAAAACCTAACAAAAAAAAAATTATCCAATTTGGTTCAGTCGTTCGAGTTTATGCGCATACGTACATTTTGGTCATTCATTTTTATAGATAGTTATTAAGTACGAATTATTATTCTTCTTTTTACATTCTACCAAAAAATCCAGTACGGCAGTTTTATACTTAAAAAATGCGATACCTGTCTATCCAATTAAAACAATAATTGTTGTGTGACATTATGTCAAAATTTGAGAATGACATTTTGCAAAACAAAGATTCTTAAATAAAAAATCTATTTTAGAAAATATTTAAGCGAATTTATTTGAAGTACCTACTTCCCTAATAATTTGAATCGATTAAATAATTATAGATATCTTACTAATCGTGCCATCTATTGCAATTTTTTCGTACAAATTTCTTAATGCCAGAGCTCTGAGCTATAGCCTATATGTTCATATTATTGTAAAGTTTCATTAAAATCCATTCTGTAAAGTAGGAATTAGTATTTTATACATATTTGAATTTTAACATCAAAGGGATGTCCATAGTAACCTAATAAAAAAAAAACATCGTTTCCAAGGCGACAATTGGCGTTTGCAATAAATCGATTTTGTTAGCGACAGAAAACGTGTGATAAATAATTTCATAACACCAGAGATTATTAATAGCGCCAGAGCTTACCAATATATATAGCCTATAGATCTCGCAAATAATGTAGCTTTCTATTAGTGAAAGAATTTTTAAAATCTATTCAGTGGTTTTTGCGTGAAAGAGTAACAAACATACATCCATACAAACTTTCACCTTTATAATATTAGTAGGATTTAATTTTTGACCATACCATAGTTGTTAATCTCTTCTGAAATGTAGGAACAATCCAACAAAGAATTTCGGTAAATATGCAGTTAGTCCACCTCACGGATAATACGGAACGTTCGTGTTGTCGAAGTTTGATGCACGGATAATACGGAATGTTCCTTTTTTAACTGATAGACAACCAAATATGACATTTGTCGGAAGTACCAATCTTATAAAATAAATTCTCTAAAATAAACTCGCTTTTCATCATACTTTTAAAAAACATCCCAGGTTTTGAATGGTTTTTTTGGCAACGCAGGGTTTGTGTAGAGGGTTTGTGTAATTATTTTAATACATTTCTTTCCATGTTCTACTGTTATAAATACAGATACAAACTTGTCAATGATGCATTCACTTTGTTTTACGCAAAAATATTTTTTCTATGATGAAATGCAGCATTGATGAAATGTTAAAATAAAAACGATGAATAAACATGGCGTTACCCGCGCGAGTGAATTAATTTTAACAAAATTAAAATGTTAAATGCATATTTTTTGCATGTTTTTTGATCTCCCCCGACATAAATACTCACTTTTCGTAATAATAAAGCTAAATCTAACTGTTTGGATAAAAAGTTTTCCGTTTTAACGAGTAAGCGGTTTAATGCATAAATAATAATATCCCATATACGTGTGTGTCTTTATAAGTCTAATGTAAATATCCCATATACGTGTGTCTTTATAAGTCTAGTGTAAAAATGCAGAAAATCATTGTAAAAGTTGTATTGGAAAGTAGAAAATGTAAAAAAATTAAAATAATGTAAAACTCTTTCCACTTCTGTAATACCTAAATAAATTTTAATTTCTTATTCGTAAAGCCACGATTACTTTGAGCGAGTTTACAAGCTGCTAGCCGGCGAATTCACTACCTGCTGGTAAACTTGTTCAGTATAAAATCTGCTAGTTAGCTAATACATATGATTACACTGAGCGAGTTTACTAGCAGATAGTGAATTCGTCGGCTTGTAGCTTGTAAACTCGCTCAATGTCATCGAGGCTTAAATGAATCCCAAGCTCGGCCCTGGCAAGCAGTTAATAATCATCGGGTAACATCATGTGGTAATATGTCGCAACTGTAGCGTAACTACCTACAAGTTGTTGGTCAACAGACGCCGCCACCGCTTACCTGCCTACTTTACATACGTCAATAGTAAACAAGGCACCACATGGAAAGTGCACTATTAACACCTACTTCAACTTCTTAAATTACCGCATATAAAAATAACCTCTTCGTAAACCAGTTTTGTAATAAGTATACATTATAATGCAATGGTTGTTAGTGGCGTGCACTAAGTTTTGAATCAGGGCAGGCAGAAGGGAAAACGAATTCATCGATGAAAAAACTTACCGCAAATAACTTTTCTTTTCGCTAAGAATGGCTAGGCTGGGATTTCATAAGCCAAATCATTCATCTATGCATTTTACAAGCCTATTACTGTACACACAAAATTTTCGTATTTTTTCCGCTAAATAAAAGCAAACAATATTTTAAAAGTATAAAATATCATCAAAATCCATTTATATATGTGCATCTCCAATGGTGAGATGCTGATTGTCTTTTATTTTAAACGTGTCGCTATTTATATTTATAGTCATTCCACTTACAAGTTATGAACTGCTTATATTAAAAACTGTGCCTGTTTTCAAAACAGGTTCCTAGTGAGACATGCATATCACATCACTAATTGTAATAGAATTAATAAAGATGAATAATAAAAAAGAAAGAAAGCCAATATAAAATAAATTATCATTTTTTTTCATTTATGAAAATGTCACGTTTAAATGTTTAAATGTAAATGCTAGTTCTGAAAAGCTATGCAAATTTAGATACTAACACAAACGAGTCATCTCTTAGGTAAGCATACATTTACGTATTTTGTTTAGTATCAAGTAAACATCGAATACTCGTGAGCGAAAATTGGTATACATAGTTTCTGTATATATTTATTAGTAATAAAGTAAAGATTGTTTTTCTGCAAAAAGTTATTAAATTTTAATACCTCGTACCTTCAATAGTTTACCAAAAAATATTCATGTTGCAATTAAACTTCCGCATTACATAAAAGAGTTAAAATTATGGCTAAACCATACAGATGTAAAAACTCTATTTATTTATTTTATAACACTTTATGTTTCTCACAAACTTTACACCTATTATTACACTATATATCTATTAGTACATATTACACGGTATTTATCAGTACACTATTGTATACACTTTTTGTACAAACTGCTTAAACAAATTTTAATCGTGTTTTTGCTTCATAAACCACTGTTTGTTTTTTCTAGGTACTAAAATAAAATTTATTTAACTATTTTACCCACGCACAGGCTGCGCCTTAGTGGGTTCCCACATTATTGTTATGATTTTAAAATTATTTAAATATAAATTGTAAAATATGGGAAAAATAAATGGATTAAAAAATATATATACATATATATTATTTAAAGATAGTGTAGGCAGTGCTTTTGTGCCTATATGGTATGCACACCTCTGGTGGATGCAATGGTAGTATATAAATATCTAGAATTTTTTTGGTATTTGTTGTGTTCACAAGTTGTTGTATTCATACAATCAGGTTCTCCAACTCGTCTTGGAAGGAGATTACTTCTTTGGAATAATATCATTCTTTATATTAACCTGGATGTATTAATACTTCACGTATTACAAATATTGTGACTGCTAGTAGTCAACCTAACTAGAAGTTAGCTGAGATGGATCTGAATTATGTGAGTTCAATAGAATCCAGTCCGTTTTCAATGCTGCGTCGAGAATGATTTTTGGTGAATCTAAGTATTGCCGTATTACCCCGCTTCTAAGGGATCGCCTTCATTGGCTTCGATGCCCTGAAAGAATAGAGTTCAAGATCTGCATGACCTTTAAAGCATTGCAAGGAATGGCGCCAGCCTATATATCGGAACTATGTGTCCGACAAAACTTAAGCGATAGGCAGCTTACTCTAAGGTCAGCAGATCTAGATGTTACTAATCGTTTAATCGAACTTTCTAGGTCAAATCGAGCCGTTTATTACGATCGATCTTTTCGTGTAACTGGCCCGCTCATTTGGAACAAACTTCCCTCAGCTCTTACTAATATCCAGAACTTGGCTGAATTCAAAAGAGCTTTAAAAACAAACTTATTTAAAATATCGTACCTTTCATGAATTTTAACTCGTTTTCAATCAACTATAATATAATAAGCCATGTTCCTCAAGTTTCTGGTAATTGTTTGGTTTCGATTACCTCCTTACTATAGTTTTATGTGCACTCTGTTATTATTATTTCTAAACGTAAACTGCCTCTTATTCTTTATTATAATTTAGTTTTAATGAATTCTTTTTGTTAATATTGTTCTTTAGGAATTGCTTTGTATATACTGTATATTCTTTGTTTCACATAATTTAATCAATTTTGTATTTTGTAAGGACTCGTAAGGAACACTATAGGATTAATTTTAAGTTTATTATAATTAAGCGCACTTGAAGTGAAATATCACAAAACTGCGCTATATAAATACTATGTTATTATTATTATTATTATTCAGCAAACTGCACCCCGGCCCTCGGCCCCCCTGGTGCACAAACTCCGAATTAAACTAACCGCCATCTTGCGGACTTTTGGGACAGCTCTTAACACTGCCCTCTTTGTGACAAGCTCGAAAGCTTTTAGATACACAACAGTATTTTTTTCTTTTTTCATCGTCAGAATCCTGGTTCTGGTGATCGGTGAAACTGTACAATCTTCATGAAGCCATCATAGTTCAAGAGTTTTATATGCTTCAGCACATAGATTTTCTGCCTACGGTAATCTAAAAACATATAATATTTTATTCAATGCGTAATGAAACATTGTGATTATCAACGGTGGATTTCTCTGTTTTCGACCTAAATTCACGCACTGGTGACTATTGAAGTTAATACTTTGGTTCACATAAAAAATCAGTTTTACATCATTAGGTTCATATACATACAAACAACCATGTCTATATTACAAGTTGATCGCAGTCATGACGTATACCCACGAACCATAGATATCAATTTTAGGTACAAATCAATAGTATGCACATAGCCATCGTTACTATGCATTTTTCAGTGAGTATATTTAAAATTAACTATTGATGCACGTAGTGATAATCATAAAATATAATTGTATTATTTCTATGATATCGTTTTTAGAAACTTATCTCAATGACGCATAAATTAATGTAGGTAGAATGAACATAAATGGTTTAAATTTTAGGTTAGGTTATCATTTATGTAAGTTCATATTTAGGTTAGTATTTCAATTAATCGTTGAAATTTGTTTTTAATATCTTCACGTAATTGATTGGAGTTTGACGTTTCAGAATGTGTATTCGAAGACAAATCCGCCAATATTATTTATTTATTTATTTTTATTTTCGTACATAAAACAGGCATGTTGCACAAAAATGGATGATTTAAATACAATCTTGCCAGCGCATATCGATTTCTTATCAACATCGGTTCGGCTGTCGACGACGAAACCGTACTAGGGATATCGATTTAAAAACATCAGAAGTTACGTCTTTCGATCCGATATAGTAAAGTTGTCGATTTCACCGTGCTAGTGCTCCTGCAGTCGTTTGAGGTCGATTCCTTCGATTCACGAGGGAGCCGCCAATACCATAAAAATCACACAACATTTTAATATTGGTAAACTAGAGCGATTGCATGATGAATGCGTGTAGGTACCTGTTTTATAATATTCTTTTATCTTTTACAAAATTGTATCTCCAAATTCTGCTCCCGCAAAAGATTAACGTGATCCTGCTCATAACTTGCAAAATATTCCCGACAAACTTTCTCAAACTATCCCTGCCCCCCTAGCATGGTCGATCGACATAGGTTTTATCGAAAATGTCGGTAACTTGAAATCGCTCCCGAGCACGACTGCAGGACGCTAACGAAGAAATAACAGTTTACGTCAAATAAATTAGGAACCCTTAGTCGATGTGAACTGTTGTTTGTTCGTTAGCGGCCTGCAGTCGTGCTTGGGAGCGATGTCAAGTTACCGACATTTTCGATAAAACCTATATCGACCGACCATGCTAGGACCCCTGAAGCAGATTATTTTAACCAAATTTTATTGCCTTGAAACATAAGTACCTACTTATAATATAAGCTTTTTGAAAAAAAAATCTAAAACGAGATTTTGTTGCTAGTAAACTTCCAATAGGTACTTGAGTAAGGTAGATAATGGAGAAAATTTTTTTTTCGTTATTTGTTTTTGGGGTGTTATGCCGTGTTGCGCTACCTCCTCCTTTAGCCAACGTTTCGGACATCGTTGCAGTGTCCATCATCAGGGCAGATCCGGCAGATCCGGTAGATGTCACACACATTATTTGTTTTTGGGGTGTTATGCCGTGTTGCGCTACCTCCTCCTTTAGCCAACGTTTCGGACATCGTTGCAGTGTCCATCATCAGGGCAGATCCGGCAGATCCGGTAGATGTGTGTGACATCTACCGGATCTGCCGGATCTGCCCTGATGATGGACACTGCAACGATGTCCGAAACGTTGGCTAAAGGAGGAGGTAGCGCAACACGGCATAACACCCCAAAAACAAATAACGAAAATGCTTTTGGCCGTGAAAATCTTAAAACTTATCCAATGGAGAAAATGTTTTTTTCGAATGAATAATAATTGCATAATTGAACATTGAAACCAAATATTGCGTGATTGTAAGTACATACTTGTCAGGGGTACGCATATTACTTTTAATAATAGCTGTTGATTTTTCGTCACGTTTTATTCGTACTCGTTTTTTTTTTTTTTTTAATATTATTATTTTTTTTTTACAATAATAATGTTACATTATCAGTTTTATGGTACATTATCAGTTTTTATGGTTACCCAATCAGTAGAGAAATATTCTCGGGTCTAATTGGGGAGATAGTCTATGTACTTATATTTAGAACTGCTTATAGATAATGTGTTACAAAAATGAAAATTTAATACTGTAAAAAAATTGTAAAATTATAAAAATACATATTATTATAGAAATATAATATCAGCAAAATATTGGAAACAGATTGTATCTGAAAATCATCGATACAAATAAGATAATCTGTTGCTTATCTGTATAAATAATTTAATTTAATTAATTCATATAAGAAATATCGAAAGAGTGCAGCACAAATTTTTAAGATTTATTAACTTCAAGTTACACATACCTATTCAACACATTAACTACACATCTTTACTAAATACACTTAAATTGCATTCCTTAGAAAACAGAAGAAAAATAAACGACCTAACTTTTTTGTTTAAAATTATTCACTCCGAATTAGATTGTTGCGAACTCCTGCATCTCATTGACTTTAAGGTACCAACTCGAGCGACAAGGCAAAACACATTATTCTGCAACAATAATTCTCTACCAACTACCACACACACGCATCAATTTCTCGACTACACACACTAGGGAACAAATATACCTCAAATATCGATGTATTTAATACAAGTTTACCGTTATTCAAGAAATATCTGAACAATATTTTTATGTAGAATATGTTGATATCTAAGGAGCATCACGTAGGGTCTATTGCGTATATTTGTGTATTTCTATCTCTCTGTAAAAACTTGTTAACGTTTTCTTTTTATGTATCTTGCATTTTGTCATGTATTATTTATGACATTTAATCAGTCACCTGTAAATTTTGTATTTACTAACATACCAACTAATTTATTTTCTATGCCATTCACAACTAAGATACTTTCTCTTTTATTGTAATGCACTATCTTTCCTTAAATTTATCTGTATACCTACCTTTTATATGATGTTTACTTGTTATGTTTTTATAGTTTATCTTTTTTATTAAAAAAAAAAAAAACTGTCTCTGTATCATAAACTTGTCATGTAAAAGCCCATCAGGGCGTTGAAAATTAATAAATAAATAAAAATAAAATAAATACAACGCGAGTTTTTTTAAAATTTAAGATAGTTTTTCTCACTTTTTATTGCATTGGGTAATTCGTTATATAGCTTTGGGCCTACGTATTCATAATGGTATTGTGCAGCTGTCGTGTTGCATCTAGGTACATATAAGTTCCCAGATGTTCTAGGTCTTATACTTCGTGTTGAGGACACTTCAGATTCTTTAAAAACTGTTAAAATAGCGCTTTTTTTAAATAGTTTTGAAACCGGTAGGACCTTAAATTTTTCAAAAAGTTCGTTGGTTGGGAAAATTCTTGGTTTTTTTATAATAACTTTAATGATCATTTTTTGTGTCGTTACTATCGGATAAAGATTATTCTTATAGATGTTTCCCCATGCGATAATGCCGTACTGCAGTACTGACTGCACAAAAGCAAAGTAAACCATTTTAATATTTGAATGACTTAGGATATTTCTTAAATGTATAAATATGTAAGTAAGTTTTCTAATTCTTTTGACACAGTTTTCTATATGTTTCTTAAATGTCATGTTACTTTCTATAGTGATCCATAGATTTTTTTTTTTTTTTTTTTACATTAACTCCACACAGGAGGCCCTGAGGAAAATAATTTCCCTCAGGGCCTATGTCATCTGGGATGCTGTGTGGAGGGTCTTTTTGAGGAGAGGAAGGAATGAACATTGGTCTTGAAGAGACCCATGTTGTAGGAAGGAGGAAACACAGAGGCCGGCAAATCATTCCACAGCCGAGCTGTTGAACACAAGAACGAGTCGAAGAAACGACCCGTTCTCATGTGACAAATGTCAACTGTGTACAAATGTTGGGCACGCGTTTGGCGTGTTTCCCGACTATGCACCGGTGCCGAAGGGATCAATGATGCTAGTTCCTCTGATATTTGATATCTGTGGTTTTCTTAAGGATTTTACAATTATCGTTACATTCTCCTCCTTTACACGAACGACTGTACACTATTACTCTAATATTGAAGTCAGTTGTCAGTTGCAGGATCAGCAAGGTAAAAAGGTATATATGATGTTTTTTCTACATTAAGACTAAGTAAGTTATCATCAAACCATTCCTTCAATATGTTAATGTCAGCATTCGCAGCTATATTCACTCCTGTCCATGTTATTCCTTCGATTATGATGACTGTGTCATCCGCATATGAGATGACATTTCCATTAAGAGGGAGACTGAACATGTCATTGACATATATAAGGAAAAGTATAGGCCCGATTACCGTGCCTTGTGGAATTCCATATTCAGAAGTCAAGGGTTCACTTAATGAATTATTTAGTTTAACGTATTGTTCTCTATTTTTTAAGTAACTCTGGAACCAAGATAAAGCTTTGTCTTCCAGTCCGATTTTCTCTAGCTTAGCGATCAGCCTAGAATGCGACACACTATCAAAAGCCTTTTTTAGATCAATAAATATTCCCAGACACTTCCGACGTCTATCTAAATTAATGAAATAATTAAAAACACTTTGTTTTTACCACAATAAACTTTATTTAAAAGTCAACATGTTTCAGGAACGATGTTCCCTTCATCAGGACATAAAATGTACTAAATACTAAATGATCAAACATAGAACGGCGTGGGTAGAAATGGAAGTAGTGGGGGAGGAGAAAGGTGGAAAGGGGAGGTGCTTAGAAGATCAACAAGAGGGAGGGGGGGGGGGGTGGAAAGGGGGTGCTTAGAAGAACAAAGACAAAAATTACAATGGAAATATGTTTAAGATAGGGTTACTCACAAAATTAATTTGATTGTTAATAATATTTAAATTTCTATTGACATTTTTCCTAATTTCTAATATTTCTAAAAGATCTAAGTGAAAACCACTAACGTTAGTGTGTAAAATTTTAAAACCAGTATTTATATCAAATGAATGGTTAAATTCAATTAAATGGTTAGCAAATTCCGAATAATTATTACTATTTAGACATCTCAAATGTTCCTTAATCCTCGTTTCAAAATTTCTGCAAGTTTTACCTACGTAAAAATGATTGCAGTCATTACAATTCAATTGGTAAACTCCAGATTTTTAAATTCCCCATAATTAGAGAAGTCAATTTTGCAATGGCATCATGAGTTCCTAGTTTAGGTCTAAAGCCATATTGGTTAGAATGCAGATTTTTTTTTTCTTCTAGAAATAGGAATAGTCTCTTTTTAACTATTTTTTCAATTATTTTAGAAATGTTAGATGTCAGAGATATTGGCCGGTAGTTAGTCATTTCCTCTGGGTTGCCAGATTTAAAGATCGGACTAATTACAGTTTTTTTGTAGTTATTTGGAAATCTTCCAGCAGAAAAACTTAAATTAATGATATGCACGATAGGTATTTTTAGAAAATCTTTAAGATTTTTTATGGTTTCTACTGTTATTCCATCATATCCCGGCGCTGAGCCACCTCTCAGTGAACTAACTACATTTAAAACTTCCGGTTCCGAGGTGGGTTCAAGAAATTGCATTTTATTTATATCTGTTAAATTTCTATCAAAAACCTCAGTGGTTTTTTTAGCAGCTAAAGGGTTAATTTGTTGTGCTAAATTTTTTCCAACATTTGCAAAAAAAATATTAAATAAGTTCGCACATTGAGTCGGCTCATCATCGTCGTACCTACACAATGGTGGCAGGACTTTTATTTATCTTCCTATCTGTATTTTGCGGCAATTTCTTTATTGTTAATCTTTTCTGTAACACCCTAATCAGGAATAAATAAACTAAATTCGGTTAGGGAATCACTTTAGGTGAACTAAATGAACATCGCCAGCTTTTAAAATCAAATAACAAGCGGTTCCTATAGGAGAATTAATAGATTGATCGGGTAGCCTAATTTAAAATCTAAATCATCAGAGAGTCCAGTACATATGATTTGGTATAATGTGTAATGCGCAGTACCTGGCAAGGCAATTAACATTTATTTTATATGCAATAGTATGAATGCACACTTCTATAAAAACCAGACAATCTTTGCTCTTTCTTGCTAAGCATGAAATCAAAGTTCACGAATATTTTTTGCATGGCGCAGTTCAAACAGCGACAATAATTTTAGAGTTTGAACACTAATTCGCGGCTAGTATGTTCTATTCCATCTTTACTTTATTCACTCGAGCAACAAATTACAATAAGGAACTCCAGTGAAAAATATTATGGCTTTAAAAAAATATTTTCATATAGACCAAGAAACGCTGATTCTGAATATTTAAGTTTTATTTAATAATATTAAACGCAGAGTTTTCAAAAAATTATTAAAAAGTCCATTTTTAATCGGGTCGTAAAAACACGCCGTCATGTTGGCATTATTGAAATTTTTGTGGTGACGTCACTGTTCGACGTGTCGTGACGTCACCGTAAAGTCATTGTATGGGAATGTATGATATGACACAAGCCATCGTATTAATTTATTCGTTTATTTACATACTGTTTATAGAGATTTAGTTGTTGTGTTTATTGAAACATTATTTAGGCCTAAATGATGTTTCAAAAATAAAGGTATCTCTTATTTTGATGTGAACACATCTACCGTATCTGCCGGATCTGCCCTGATGATGGACACTGCAACGATGTCCGAAACGTTGGCTAAAGAAGGAGGTAGCGCAACACGGCATAATACCCCAAAAACAAATAACGAAAATGCTTTTGACCGTGAAAATCTTAAAACTTATCTATTTTCTTTTTTTTTTTTTCAGTTTTTTTAAGTATATTTATTCAGTTTTTTTTTTTTTAAATTTTACAATATTAATCTTTAATATTTTACAAAACTGATCAATCAGTTTGATTGTAAGAAATCTCTCATTTTTCCTATTTAATTAATACAATTATACTTTTTTGTTTTACATTGTAATAACTGTGTAAAATCTAAAATACTACTTATTATAAACTACTAATTGTTATAATGTTTATGAATACAGTGTGTGATAGTAATTTCCAGGTATTTGATCAGATCTGGGTATTTGTATACAATATTATTTGCTTTCATGTTCTACGGAGATAGAATGATTTAATTTTTTTTTTATATTTGAATAAGATGTCTCATTTTTAATATTTTCAGGTAATGCGTTAAATATTTTCGGAATTCTATGCCTCTTTGTTCTATCACCGTATACATTTTGAGATTTATTAATAATAAACATTCGTGCTTCTCTATGCCTAGTAGGGTAGTTGTGGTTTAAAGGTTTTTTGAATTCTGTATTCCAGAATTCATCTAGCGTTAATTGATAATCTACCTTACTGTGTATAGAGAGGACATTACACAAAGAGAAATTTTTTTTATAATCGCCTTCACATAATTGAACTTTTTTTTTGCCTGATATCAATTTTAGGAAACGGATTTGTAATTGTTCTATTTTATTTAAGTACGTTTTGTACGTTAATCCGTAACTATTTATTCCGTATCCTATAATTGATTCTGCTAATGCGTTGTATATACAGTATAATATATTTTTATCAACAAAGTTTTTTAGGTGGTAAAATTTCCCTAATATAGATCTTAATCTATTACATACATTTTCAATATGATTTGACCAGTTAAAATTGACATCTATTGTAAGACCAAGGTATGTATATTGGTACACTTTTTCTATATTTGGGCAATTACACTTTTGGGATTGGTTTTTTGTGTGTAAACAATCATATGAATGACTTTTTATTTGCAATTCTCTTATTAGTTTATCTCTATTATTGAAAATATTCAAAAACTACTGCACCAAAAAAATAGTAATGCTTCTTCTAGGGAGAATACTTCGAACAACGGAATTCAAAATGGCGGCAGGTGATCAGCTGATGCCCGATCCTATAGTAATTTTTTAGGAGTGATAACGTCACAAGATTTACCATACATGTGGTGGTTTTCGGGGGATCTTGAAAAATTAAAACTTTGACAATTATTTTAACTATTAAAACTAACTCTAAAAATAAAAATTAATATGCAGTTATTTAAGTTATAAGGTCATTCATAATTCATTAAAAAAAATTGGACTGGAGTTCTCTAGTTCCCAATTCTACACCTTCTCTTTTATCAATGTGATGTAAATAATAAGTTTTGGTAAGTAGATGTCCCAAAAAACTTACTACCCCCGACCCATTTCCTCCTTGCCCTCTCCTTTGAGTCGAACCTCTCTCGCAACATTCGCCTCCAACTCCTCCTGTCCTCAGCAGCTGACTTCCAGTTTGGTACCTGGAGAAGCTGTTTTGCATCACCTCTTACCTCATATTCCTACCTCAGTCTGGGTCTTCCTACTTTTCTCCTTCCACCTGGGTGTCCAGTCATAATTTTTTGGGACGAGTATGTCCGGCATTTTCTGTACATGCCCAGCCCATCTCAATCTGAGGAGTCTCATGTGGGCTGAGATGTTAGTGGCCTGAAGTACAGGGTGTCCGGAGGTAAAGTGCATTAACTTTGGGAGGTGATTCTACATGATGGTAGGAGTAAAAAAGATTAACTACTTTTTCCAAAATTCCAACATTTTTTTCCCATACAAAAAGACGTACCTACTAAAAATCCTTAGTGTGAGGTACGATCTTACTTGCTGAGAGCCTACCGGGCACGATTGTGGCAACATTGCATGGTTGTGATTGGCCCGTATCGTAACAGCGGAAAATAATAAAGCTGGCCGCATACGCGCCGGTCTAATTTTATCTTTTTACCACAAAACTACCCCTAAAAGTACGAATTTCAAAAAAGTAATCGATCATTTTTACCCATAACCTATAGATACATGTGGAATCACTTACCAAAGTTCATGCACTTTACCCACTTGTATATCATAACGATCAATACTGTAGTTCAAAATTTTTTTACATGTGACGTCACAGACTTGATGACATCCCCCCCCCCCTCTCCCATAAGGTGTGACGTAATTTATGCATGGCCCCCATCATCAAAATACCTGCTATCTCTTTAAAATTAGTTCGCTATCACAATACACCGAGTGAATTTTCAAAATCACGTTCAGTTCTAAAAAATGTATATTTGCCTCTACACTATTTCTTCATTCACTTCCCCCGCTCTTTTACTGTTGTCCTTTTACCATACTATGTATGTTTATTAACCAATTGAACAAAAAAAATATTTCAATGTTCATGCTTAAAATAACTTTTTCCAGTACCTACCTAGACAGGTAAAGATATATATTTTTAAATGATTTTAAAATTCAATCAATCAATGATCTCAACTATTCACCCACTTTTGTTTTATTTAACAAATAACTACTAGTAATAGATAACTAACTATTTTTCTGAGCTGTATATGTAATCGACCTTTTGAAATAATCATTGAAAATCCCTTCTACGTCAACTGACCCAGATCAACCAAGTGGAAATCCTCAAACGCGTATTACCTCGATTATCTGCGTCCAATAAATAAAAGTGCAATAAATCCGTTTCCTGAACGCAGCGATGAGAGTACCCGCGACCTGCGATAATGCAATGGTAAACTCGAAGTCCTTGAAATACACCCGCACCGTCTCGCCACGCTTGTTGTCTTGGGCACCGAATGCGCTCAGTTGCCCGCCAGAGTCGTTACGTCGTGGTAGACTATTAAACAGCCAACAAACAGTCTACCACCACCTTAAATATTATCCAACCGAGTGCCTACCTCAATAATACATCTTTCGTTATCCTTCTGGCAACAAAGAGCTTTCCCGCGCATCGCGTCAATTAGAACACCATTCAAAATCTGACACATTGTCATTGTGACGATAGTTCAAGTGTTTATTTGTTTATAATAATTGGGTTTCAAATTAGCAATTCTGTTTAAAAATGACAGCCTTTCGACGTTACAACATTTGACCCAAAAACTGTTATGAAACTGATCGACCAATTTGCTAGTGGCTGAACAAAATAAATTATTGCGCCGTAACGAGGAAGTAAAAGTGCTAAGAAAACTATGAAAATAACAGTGATTTTAATAGGTCACCGCACTGATGTTGACTCGGGAAGTTCGTTAACCATATGAAGCAAAATAAACAAACCAAAATTCAGTGCGATATTTGAAATCAGTGATATAATAATTACCTATTAAGATGCCTTGGTTAAGGAGTTTTTCGGAGCTTACGACGAGCAGCATAGAAGCCTGGGTGGAAGAGGATAGCGAGCTTTCATTGAACTCTCCTCAACATGGAGGGACTAAGATGATATTCTTCCTCTTCTTATTCGCTCTATGCACCATGGAAGTGGTCATGCTGAAGATCATCACGCACGAGATGTACATCGAGAGAATGTCTGCGAGGCCCTCAGGATCGTCCTGGTTTGATTTTGATGAAGATCGGTAAAATCATTCCACGACAAGAAAATCATCATGGGACTTACAAAACACCTGAATTTGCATCACATTAGAATTAACTTGTAAAAATTTATTATATAATAATTGATGATAATAATAACATAATGTTTACATATCATTTTACCTATAATTATTATTATTGAAGAGTTTGATAGAGTGAGACTGAAAAAAACACTGACATTATTATTTATGTCTGGCTGATAAGACTAACATAACAATATTATGAATGTAACAAAAAATAGGAGTGACAATGTCCAATCAATAATTTTAAATGCTGTAATCGCTTTCCATCATAATTAATCGTTAATATGAAATAGCATGAAACTTGAATTTTTGAATATTATTGCAAACAATACATGTAATTATTCACCGAATTAGTACCTAAGCTAAATAGTGATAAAGTTATCTATCATTATCCATGTAACATTATCGTATTTCAATAGAAAAATTAATAGTCAATCACTTTGCTATCCAACAGAATAAATTCAATTATACGATGAAAGTATACGATTATTTGTTTGGCTTTTAAAATGCACATATTCATTCTTCAGAATTAATTCGTTGTAATAATGTTAAAATATTTTGTTAATATTTAATAACAGTTTGCTGATGCTAATAATGTCAGTGTAAATATCGCGTCGATACCAAGATAAAAGAATTTAAATCGAAAACTGTGTGACTGTGTTACCGCGTAAACCATCGGTGGTCACAATAAAACTTAGCTAAGAATTAAGTACCTGTGTTAAATAAATTATGAAATCAAATTGAAAAATGAATTATAATATTTAGGTTTTTCACTGCTCGGAATTACATCTGAAAAATATTATTCAGACATGTTTTATGTGTTATAATTTAAAATATATAATATAAGATATCAGGTCTATTTTAGTATACTAAAAAAGTAGTAAATCAGCTCTAAGCTGTATGTCATTATTGAAATACAGAGAGGTATTTTAGTATGTTAGATAGATAATTTGCAAATTTATTTAGCCAGTAACCATTTTGAAATCTTTTGTACTGCGTTTGTTATTCGAAGACTATTTTTTGCAATCGAATTTTCTGGTGAAAATAAAGTAGACAGCCTCTGTGGTCGAGGAGTAAGACTCTCGACTAGCAATACGAAGATCGCGGGTTCAAATCCCGGCATGCGGAAATAAATTTTATTTGATTAATTTGTGTTATTTCACAATTAATGTATTAAAAATAATACATAGTAGGTATATCGCACACTTTCCCGAGTGGAAGATACTCTTAGTATCGTCCTGGTTTAAGACTACCTTTCAGAATTGAAACGTTGCTTGAAATGGTGTTTGGCGACAAGATCTGTACTTTCCCACCTTCCTCTCCCCATTTCTTCTTCTCCCCACTACCTTCAACCTCTAAACATATCCCAATTGGGGTTGCCATAGTCTCACTGTTTCTAGACGGGAACAGTTTCGACCCTTGTGCGGTATTCACTTTAAAAAGTATGCAGTTATTTTACAATCACTCCTTTTTTTAATAATTTGACTGTGTAAAACCGCTGTTGGACAGTAATTATTTTGTTTCATATCTATTAACGTGTAACGACTTCAATTATCATTTATATTTCAACTGGAATCACTTATTAATGTAAAAAAAACCATAAGCCGCCGCTACCCGAATTTCTACAGACTTCTTACACATTGAAGTTTTTAAGCTCTTTAACATTTGAAGTTTTTAAGCTCTTAAAAAAATATGTGTTATTTTTTAAGTTTGTCTATACATTACCCAAGCCGAAACGCAAATTATGTGAAATTCCCTCGATAGAGAAAAATCGCAAAGTATGCTCCGAAAATTATTATTTTCACCTCTGATTCAGTATGAAAAAAATGACAGTGTTTCCTTAAATGCTGTTTTAGACAGCGCCCAAGAGATTTTTGATCTATTTTAAACCAGTCGTGTTTTATTAAGCATTTTCACAACTTTCACTTCAATTTTACCGTTTTAAATATTAGCGCACTCTCTCCAACATTCGTAATTAGTGTAATTACATATCTCTGCATATTCTTCTTTTTGAGCGGGGATACGACGCCTTAAAACCAATTCACACTAGCATATTAGAAGTTGTATGTATTCAAATGCCATGATTGGTTATCTATTTTTACTGACAAATTCCATAGAAAATAGAAACAAATACTTTTCCAATCAAACAATCACAGCTATAAATTATTATTGGATATATTTTCTGTACCTTGGTTGTTGTTATTAATATCTTATCATTTGACATATTATTGACATTGCGCCGACGACGCGACGCTCAGTCTTTGAACTTATAAAATTTTAAAATAGCGTGTCATCATCGTAATACAGGTACAATAAAAAATACCGATTGCCAAAATACTGACCTCCTTTCTTGGTTGACCAACAGCCTCGGCTTCTTCTACCACGAGGTATCAATGATCAAAGAAGTAAAGGCCATGTTTACTAGAAACGTAGAAAACTAAACTAACGCAAAACAACTGCAACAAAAAACATTACATTTACCTTTCTAATAAACGTGTCTTAAATTTTACACAACTGATGAACAACAATTTTTGTATGATAAACGTTTGTTTATATACCGGGCATATATGTATATAATACAAAATATACTGCATTTATTTGGCACTACGGCAGACGAGTGAAAATTTACGGGGTAGTCAGATCCAATTTTGAAAATAAGAAAAATTATTATAGGTAGATAATGTATTTATTTGCTTGTCTAAATTCTGTAAACAGCTAGTGCCAATTTCTAAAACGGCACTTAAATTCGAAGCAAATTTTAGTTCATAGAACCAGATTCCAACAGGACCAACGCACAGACAACCGAAATTAGTATTTTTGATGGCTTGAAAGCAAATTAAAAAATACGGAAAACATTAGAAATTCGACATTGCAGGGCTTGTCAATTCAAGGTGATATGGGACGTACTTAACTTACTTTAAAAACCAGTGTAACCATTATTTGGAGTAAAAAAATTGGTGAAAAAATCTCCTTGGCCATTTTTTTAAAGTTAAAACTTAAACAATTAGTAGGTTTTGAACAGTCTGGGTCAGCACATTTTTTGGAACAAAATTTTTAATTTATAGGTATTCGACAAATTTGTGTTCCTACGTCACGTGCATCCGTCATTATTTGTAAGTTAAATAGAAACTAGCAAAAATGATTTTTTTTTTAATTTTGTTTTTTTTATTTTGTATATCATTATATAGAAAGAATTTAAAGAAAGTAGCAAAATATTACGTAATAAAAAAATTGTCAAAATTACCTCCAAAATCGTGAAAAATTTAATTCTTTAATAGCCTACATTTTATAATTCAAAATAAAAATAAATTACTTAAGTAGCAAATATCCGTTCTGGATATTTGCTATATGTTTTGATTAGATAAATATTTTTTTGGTTTGTGGTTAAGCAATTTTTTCTCAAATCCAAATGTAAGTTTTGTATTTAAACAAAGGCCGATCAGCCGTTCCTAACTAAAATTCAATCACTGTCGAATGAAATCAAATGTTTTTTATTCTATTAAATTATGGTTTTTTTTTTTTAATTTCCAGAGAAGTATATGTGGCGCATCCCATAGTCTAGAGTTATATAATCCCTGACATAAACATGGTACATTAAATTATTATTGTTAAGGCATTTCGCATTATGCAAGCGAATCTGGCACAACACCACCCATACGGCAACACTAAACCTACCGGTATTCTTGCACAAGTTAAATTCTCTTGACGGCGGCGATGTACAAGTAGGTGCGCGTTTCTATGACGGCGATACACTCACTACCTCAACCTGAACCTGCATCAATCCATCACCTAAAATGAAGCCTTTACTGATTGATTGATGATTACCAAAAGGAAAAAAATAGTTTTTTTTGGCGTTTTATCATTTTAAAGTGCTCTTTTATACGTTTCACATAGGTTTTCAATTTTTAATTATGTCTCTAAATATTTTTTTAAGAGTTGCATTTCTTCTCCGCTCATTTCGCTGCAGAGATACACACATAGCCAATGAACGAATTCTTTCCGTATTCAAACTATATTGTTAACAAATACTAATGCACATCTTCAAAAAATCAACGAAATGAACAAATTATTTTCGTATGCAAACTACTCTAATTAAGGCGTAGTCCGCCGACAGTTGCGCGGACACCAAATCATATCTCTTTTGTATTTGAATATCTTTGCATATTGCAGTGTGTTTTTGACTCTAGCTCAATTTTTTCTCATTTTTGATGAAGTTAATACAAAAATTCAATTAGGTACTTTCCTACTTATCTATGGAATTTATTTTATGCACAAAGACCATTTTTTTTATACGCACAGTCTCAAATGGTCCCATTTGTATTTTGCCTCATTTATAAATTGTTAGGGTATGCTATAAGGCTAAAAGTAGTAGAGAAAAGGTGAGGTTGAAAGATAAACGGATGGTTGGGAAATGCCTTGCCATTCAGACCAAATTCGGCTAACGTCATTTTAAGCAAAGTTATGATTCTTATTGGTGATCTTTCACCAGGGCGTTACTGAGAGCATCTACCACTCTGAATTCAAAAAGTAAACATACTTCTTCTTCTTAGGCTTCTGGCTCTTCAAATTTCAATTTATAAATAACTAGCTGACCCGACGAACTTCGTACCGCCTCAGAATCAATAGCTGTTGAATTAAATTCAGTTTTTTTATTAAGTTAAAAATTACTCAATGAAGCAAATATCAATGCGCAACTGTCCTTGTTTTGTTTTTGTCAGTATCAGAGATGGCGTTGTGTACGGATTTATATTTTTGTGATTTTCTTACTTTTACAATTACTTACGGGAATTCGGGAGGCGGATACGGGTGCCGCCGCCCCGGGAACCATTTATTGAATAACCAACACCTCTGCCGACATTTATATAATCAAAGACCTCTGCCATAGATCACCCCAAGTGGTTCGCTACGTTTGGTGATTTAGCAGGGGTGCCCGGGTTCATGAGGTGACTTATGTCCGGGTCTTGGCAGTTGATGCACCTGCCCACATGCTGCGTGGCGGGCCGGATCGAGAGAGACTGGTTGAGGGGGGCCTTTTGACCTTTCCAGCCGGACTCTCTCGACCCATTGCCTTTCACCACTGTTGGAGGGATGGATTCATACGTCCGTCACTCCCGGACACACTGACCCCCAGATTCCTACCCACCCCTCATACCCTTTTCCTTCCCAGAACTTTCTATCCTCCCCATTCCTTAAAAAGATCCTCCACACAGCATCCCCTAAGATGACATAGGTCCTGAGAGAAATTATTTTCCTCAGGGCCTCCTGTGTGGAGCTTATGTAAAAAATGCGTTTCATTTCAGAGATTTATTATAATTATTGTATTTTTCGTTTTGAGGTGTGCAGACATACGTTCACCATTTGTCTCATTTTCGACTATTGACATTGAGTGTGTAAGAAAGAAGGGCAGCATTATATGATTAAAAACAAATGCACAACAATCAACGCATTGACATTTGACGTTTTTGAACGTTTGGAATTATGCACAGTTCAATATTATACCCCTCACAATATTGCTGCAGTTCTTTCAAAATAGGAGAATTCGTTCCATACAAAATGTATGGGGAAAATAATATTCTTTATAACTATTTATTTCGTTAACTTTTGTGATATTTTAATAGTTATTATCCTATCCGGGGCGGAGGCAAATCCAACAAATCAACAAAATCAGCCCAGCCGTTCTCGAGTTATAAATAGTGTAACTAACCCGGCTTTGTTTTATATACCTATTAAGATTTTGCTTATTCGAAAATATAGTTTTTATTAATTTAATAAGATCGCTCCAGCATTAATTATCTAACTAAATTTAACCTACCAACTTCTTAAACTTTATTTCTCTCTTTCCAGAACGAACAAGTTATGTTTATCTTAAAAAATGATTAATTTCTAATTAACAATTTTTTGCCGCCGAAAAAAATAATAAAGTTTTTACACTGATTTAGGTGGATTGTTAATTCAATTGTTAATCATTAAAATAATGTGTTCAGAGATATTGTAAATTATTGAATACGTACTGAGAAAACAATTTATTTATTTATAATTTCTCACTACTTATATAAATAAATAAATTGTTTTTCTATATATATGTTGTTTTTTTACATAAAAAAATTAACCTCACTAGGACTAATAGCCTGTATTGAGGTTAACATTTATAAATTTTAGTTAAGCATTTACACACAAAACAAAATACAAAACACTACATTCAAAACACTAAAATATTATAAAGTAAGAAATAAAAATATTATATTAGTGACCAGATGGGTAATTTGAGTATGATTTGTAACAATATAGACCATAAATAAATCGCCAAGAAACAAAGCTAGTTCAAAACAACTAGGGTGACCTTCCGATTTTGGCAAATGGAACTCAAATAAAATCTAATAGGCCACTTGCATCACATTTTTTAAATTTTTTTCCGGTTTAGGCAAATATTCTAAGACCTTCTATATTTTTTTAATCGTATTTTTTAAACCCTGGCGATTTTTTGAAAATTTCAATCCGAAAATTCAGACCATTTTTTATAAACCGGAATAACGGGACATAATTTTATAGGTGCGAAAAAACGATAATTACATAGCCGAAAATCATTTTTAAAAAATTACGTTTTCCACAAGAAAGGGCACAGGAGAATAACAAGGCATACCAAAAATATTACATCTCATAAATATTTTTTTCCTTGATCCATCTTATTGGTCATAAATCATTATAATGTTCAACGTCTATATTACTAAATTAAATGTTATATACTTGTACTTGTAAATTATAATATCTAATAATATGAGTATTATAAAATTAGATTTTGTTAAAATCAGCACCACTACCATAATTCCTATAAAACACATACTCCAGCGTAAAATGTACGGGGTTCTCTTCATGACATCTGTCAAAAAGCCAAACCAAATGTTAAGTTCGCAGAGAACAAACAATAAATCTAGTGAACGTTAAATGTCAAATTCAAAAATTCACCTGAAATCAAAGTGTTGCCATATAAAAAAAAAATCAGTGTGGAATTTTACAACATTAATACGAACATTTTCGGAGACGGGAAATTTTCGTTTAGTGACGTCACGGGCCCAAATAATGGATTTATTTATTTAAAAATAACAATAACTGTACATTGCTTGAAAAATTGAGCTTGAAAAATCATTTGTCATATAGTTGGATTACAATTGTGTAATTTCTACTATTTAAGAAATTCTAAAAATTATAGTACCTTATTAAAATTAAATAGTTGTAAATACATTGGGAAATCATATGTCAAATATTGCTTTATAAATGTGTAAATTCTGACTATGCAATTGTAAATGTTCTCTAAAATGGCCTGGAAAGAATCTCCTACTTGTGATCTCACTAAAGAAAACAAAACCAAAACTCCAAATTGACCTTGAAAAAAATCACATCTTTGCGATTCCTTTAAAGACCTAAAGAAACCATCCCTTAATTATATACAATTCTTAATGTTCTCAAAAGTTGTCTTGACAAAAGCAAATTCCCGTGATATCTTGAACGAAACCATTCCTTTGTTAAGAATATTATGAACTAAATATACAATTTGGCTGTCCTGAAACTCTGCCCAGTTGGACAGACAAAGTATCACATTGTAATGTATTGTAATATATATGCATATGTAAAAAATAAATAAATAAATACATAAATAAATAAAATAAATTTCTAAAAAAATATACTAACATTTTCGTTATCTTAGTCAAAAAATCTATCTACACGTTTTTTTCCAAGTCGTTATGAAATCTATGCAAGTGGCCTATTATTTTTAAAAAAAACTTATTATTTAAAAAACAAAACTTATTATTAAAAAAATCTTATTATTTAAAAAAGGACAAGGATGAAAAAATAGTATGCCAATCCTCTGTCAACACAAATATTTTAACATTCTTTTTAAATTTAGCCAATGAATTAGAAGACTGGCAGAATATTAAAAATAAGTGGAGCCTGATATAAATAGTTTCTTTGGCCAAAAGATGTTTTCGTAACAATATATTTTACAAGTTTATATTTCAAATAATTTATAGACATGGATGTCTTTGAATTATCCGGCACGCTTAGATTTATATCTTTGTTCTCACTAAATACGAATCGAGGTCGTAAAGATAGTCAAATGTAATTTAGATAAGTTTTAAGATTTTCACGGCCAAAAGCATTTTCGTTATTTGTTTTTGGGGTGTTATGCCGTGTTGCGCTACCTCCTTCTTTAGCCAACGTTTCGGACATCGTTGCAGTGTCCATCATCAGGGCAGATCCGGCAGATCCGGTAGATGTGTGAAGAAGGAGGTAGCGCAACACGGCATAACACCCCAAAAACAAATAACGAAAATGTAATTTAACACATATGTGAACATTTTTATATTTACTTTATACTGATGGGAATGAGCCATGTTTTTCAATGAACAAATAGTCAAATGGGAATAGATACATATACACTTTAAAAATTTAAAAAAAATTTCTTCTTCTTCATGTGCCCTGTCCGTTCAACGGACGTTGGCTATCATATTGGCTATGCGGACTTTGTTTTCTGCGGCCCGGAACAGCTCTACGGTAGACTGGCCAAACCACTGTCTCAGGTTGTTCAGCCATGAGGTTCTCCTTCTTCCAGGCTTCCCGTCTTCCGGCAATCTTTCCTGAGTATGAGATGCAAGATCTCATACTTCTCTGGATGTCTCATCATATGTCCAAGATATTGAAGTTTTCGGATTTTTATAGTTTTAATAACTTTTTTTTCTTTATTCATCCGAACCTTAACATTTTCATTCGTAACCCTGTCCATCCTGCTTATTTTAAGTATTCTTCTGTAGATCTACATCTCGAATGCCTCAAGTCGCCTAATTAGTTCTTCAGTAAGCGTCCATGCTTCCATTCCATAAAATAATATCGAAAACACGTAGCATCTGACTATTCGCATTCAAAATTCAGTTGGACTTACAAGCTTTAAAAACTATGACAATACCAGCTATTCACCTTGTCTTTGAAATTTTTTCTTCACATTCCCATTTCTTGACATTCGAGTTTGACAGTTCGTAAACAATATAAAATAATAATAAATAAACAATATAATACAATAAAAGGGAAAATCACATAATATCTTTAAATGAATGATTTTGGTACATTTTGATTTCAGATCTAACAAATGGCTATTTCGATACATACTCTGCACATAATTAACTATCTTACAAAGTTTTAACTCTTCAGAAATTTGCCGTATTTTTCAGATTGTCAAAATATTTCTGCTTTTCAATAAAATGCAAATAAATGGAATATTTCTGAACCTATCCGAAAACTAAAAAATGTTTTTGAAAGGTGATGAAAAACGCTTTCAAATTTTATATTTACAATTTTTTAAATATAAAAACTTTGCATCAAACTTAAAAAAGTTTTTGAAATGGTTCACCAAACATAGCAAGCCATTTGGGGTGACCTATGGCTGAAGTGTTGGTTATCCGATAAATGGTTCCCAGGGTGACGGTAGCTATACCCGCTTCTCAAATTGAAACATACCTTCATATTTTGTGCTGTCAGTTTGAGCACATTCACTTTAATACTTTCGAATAAACGGTTGCTAGAGATCATTAGGAGCAAATTTCAATATAATATAAAACGGCATAGAAATATGGTACTTTTCGAATAAAATGAAGTTATTTTACATAATATTCACCTCGTGTATTGAGATTGCAAAATCCATGATTACAAGATTACCCACAATATAATTATATTTCATTTATAACGATGCAAACCTACCTAGCGACTTACAGCGTCAATCATGATACACATGGTAAATATCGTGTTAGAATAGAACTTTGGTCACAGATTTTTCGAAGATGTACATAGCTTATTCAAAACAGGTTATAAAGCAAATTTTTTACCCACTAATTATTTAAATTATTAATTAGGTAATATTCTCTAAAAATACTTATGATGTACCTAGGTACCTACGACCATTCTACGACCAAATTCTGCAAGGTTATAATGACAATGACCTTCCTATGATGATAATACCTTTATACTTATACGTTACCTAATATTGCATATAATATGATGAACAAAATAATTATAATACAACATTGATGATAAAGATTACATAGGAAAAAATATTCAATAAATTTTCATACCATTACAAAATATGAAAAAAGAAAAATAAAAGCAAAGATAACATTCATAGATTACATAGGAAAAATTATTCAATAAATTTTCATACCATTTCAAAATATGAAAAAAGAAAAATAAAAGCACAAATAACATTCATAGATTAATATTTCTTTTTTTTGAGGGTGATATTTCATGGTGGAATTCCATTATAATATATTATAATAAAACGAATATAAAACTTTATTCAACTTAATTTTATTCGACCGTAACCGGTTTCAGCTCGTCAAAGCCATCTTCAGACTGGTACAAATATTTCCTAGTCTACGGTTTATATACAAGTTTTTCTCTTTTATAATAAATATAAAAGAGAAAAACTTGAAAACTCAGGCGTTTACTAAGTGAATTGTGCCAACTGCCCATCGTATTACGTAGGTCAAACTGGGAGGTCAGTCAAAACCCGAATTAAAGAACATTTTACAAACTGGGTGAATGACAAAGGAGAACCGTCGAATGTAGCATCACACTTATTAGAAAATAAACATTCGTTTGATAAAGACAGAGATGTTAAAGTTCTCCATATTTGCAATAAAGGTCATATACTGGATAGACTAGAATCTTTAGAAATTACCCGCTTAACTAAAAAAATAGAATCTAACTTTGTAATGAATAAGCAATTAGAATCATTTGCTAAGTCTCCGCTTTTGTATCCATTGTAATTTTCATAATAATTTCGAAATTAAAATAGGTATTTAGTTTAGACCATTCCTACTCCAATGTAAACATGTACCCTTCATAAAGTAACTTTGTAAAGATAAAGCAATTAGATTCATTTGCTTAGTCCCGCTTTTGTATCCAGTCTAATTTTCATAATAATTTTCGATATTAAAATATGTAATTAGTTTAGACCATTCCAACTCCAATGTAAACAAGGATCCCTTCAAAAAGCAATAAAAAATACCAAACTTCATAAATATAATAACGATTTGACAATAAAATTAGGTCATTAGTAACTCATATTGCTTGTAAGGTTTTTCCCTAATCATCATTGAAGTGAGCTGCAAACCCAATGTAATTAGCTTACTGGAATAACCAAAATATTTAGAAATTCGATAGTCTAAAATGACTTAGCAACAAATATAATTATTGTAATTGATAAAAATCCTTGTAGACCACCCCTCTCCCCCTCCCCAATATGTTGTGTATATAAACCGTAGACTAGGAAATATTTGTAACAGTCTGAAGATGGCTTTGACGAGCTGAAACCGGTTACGGTCGAATAAAATCAAGTGGAATAAAGTTTTATATTCGTTTTATTATAATATATTCATAGATTACATAGGAAAAAATATTCAATAAATTTTCATACCATTACAAAATATGAAAAAAGAAAAATTAAAGCAAAGATAACATTATTAATTATATTAATAATTCGCACAACATTTTTATTTTGCTGTGAACGTTTCATCGTTTCGTGTCTCTCAGTCTGCGTGGGTATACACAAACGAGCCGAACCTGCGAGCTAAACCACGAATCATGGTGAAGGAATTCCCATGATTCGTGGTTCGACTCGCGCCTCGGTTCGCAAATGTCTACAAAGCACAAGAAATGACAGATGTCTCCTTACACTTTGCTGAATTTGATAAAAACAAATTAAAACCTTAGCGGCTGGTGAAAATTTTGCATATTAATACATAGTAAGACATTTAGACATTTAGTATAGTTGAATATAATTGATTCAAAATTCAACTATAAGCGGGCACCAGTGACTTGCTGCTCATGATTCAAAATTAAACTATAAGCGGGCACCAGTGACTTGCTGCTCATGATTCAAAATTCAACTATAAGCGGGCACCAGTGACTTGCTGCTCATGATTCAAAATTCAACTATAAGCGGGCACCAGTGACTTGCTGCTCATGATTCAAAATTCAACTATAAGCGGGCACCAGTGACTTGCTGCTCATGATTCAAAATTCAACTATAAGCGGGCACCAGTGACTTGCTGCTCATGATTCAAAATTCAACTATAAGCGGGCACCAGTGACTTGCTGCTCATGATTCAAAATTCAACTATAAGCGGGCACCAGTGACTTGCTGCTCATGATTCAAAATTCAACTATAAGCGGGCACCAGTGACTTGCTGCTCATGACTTTTTCGGAAAAAATTGAAAAAAAATTTTTTAATGTATCTACAAAAAAAAATTGAAATCCTTTGAAAATTGACACCTCTTAAGAAATTTTTAACTGCCATGACCACAATTCAAATATTTCTGATTTTTTTGTATCGGATATCCACCACAAGCCTTAAAAATCCATGAATGCCTGTAGTTTTTACACAAAAATCGATCAAAATTATTGTTTTTCTAAAAATTATGAAGGATTTTTATTTTCAGTCCACTTTCAATCATCGTGGTGTAAAAAAAGTATGGACTACTATTGCAAGTTTTTTTTAAAGTTTATGCATCTAGATTCCAAAATGGTATAATACTATCGGAAAACTAGCCACAAAAAAATATGCGTGCTATTTTTAGCAAGAACCAAATTTTATAAATCACTAGCTGACCCGGCCACGCGTTGCTGCGGCTAATAAAACACAACGTCATCTACTGGATGGTTATACAACCTTTATAACCACCGCCGTCTTTGAGTTTATCGCAAAGAGACAGACAGATGCCGCGGAGGACTTTAATTTATAATACGTAGAGATGGTGTGAAAGATTATAATAATGTGCATGAAATGCTTGTGGTAACTAACGTATTTAAGTTAGTAAGGATTAGTACTGTATCCGTCTAAATAGCTTTTCAATAACCGCAATGTACGTGACCATTTTTTTAGAAGAATGGGTATAGTAAGTTACCCGTAAAAGATAGATATATGCCTTCATGGACTTTTTTGTAGATATATAAAAGAGAAATATCTCACCATGCATTGTTTTGTTATATCCCAAAAGGATTAGGCAGCGTTTTCGATGAAAGCTACCAGGCGGCTTGATTTTTCCAACACTTCTAACAATTATCGTTATGTTTCAACCAATTTACACAAATCCTTGACAAATTACATACCTTAACCTTCCTCGCGAAACACTCTTTCTAATGGTGAAAACCGCATGAAAATCCGTTCAGTAGTTTTCGAGTTTATCGCGAACGGACAGACAGACAGACAGACAGACGACGCGGGGAACTTTAATTTATAATATGTAGAGATTGTTGTTGACAGTAATCACTTTTACTATGTGCGCAAATTAGTTTTTTTGTTGTTGAAAAATGTTGAATTAATCAAAACAAATGGTACTAACAATTAAAAAAAAAAAATGAGAAATTTTTTTTCTCGAGGAGTCATGAGCAGACCCACCCACTGGTGCCCGCTTATCGTTGAATTTTAGGACACGTTGAATTTGAATATATATTTTTTTTTAAAGAAAGACAAACAGTCTCCTACCACCGCCGTAGTAGGCGGAAAATGTTGCTTATGTCGTTATGGAGGACTTAGCCAGCCGAGGAATTGAACGAATGACGCCTGGGTGGGACCTAGTCAAAATATGAAACGTTATGTAAATGCTCCACAGCTCATAACTAAAATGGTGCTACGAAAATAAAATAGTTTCATAACCAAGATAATCTAGATAGTAAATCATTAAATTCACCAAACCATTGAACTCACTAACAGATTTTTTTCTAAATAATAATAATAACCACGTAAAATTTGCGGAAATAGCACATATTTACTTAATTTTACTTTAAAAGTTCACTTGACAATTATATTAATGATTTTGTAACCCCCATTTAGTGGTAATGTTCTTAATAAAATTACTCCTACGGTTCTTCTTACACGGTTGATAAAATAAAATGAAAAAATATGTGTAAAATATTTGTATATGCATATATTCGTATAGGAATAAAGCAGTAAGAAGAGGAAAAATTAATTAACTATAACATATGACAATAAACCACTTGAAAAGACATATCAGATTAGAAATGTTACCATAATAAGTCAATTATAAATAAATATATGTATTTATTATAATATATAGCACTGTGAGTATTTTAGTGTATCAAAACTGTCGCGGGTTTTTTTAGTATTTTTTATTTTATTTATTAACTCAAATAACATTTGAAATGCGTTGTAATTGTGTTACTTCACTAAAGCATTTTAAGAAGTTTATATGCATTACAATATTATTATGATATAATATTGTAATCCATCAAAAGGATGTATTTATTTGTGCTTTGGTATATATTTTTTTGTTGATTTGACAGACTTAATTATTTATTTATTTATTGATTTGACGTAATATCTTACATTTTTAAATACAATTCAGCAATGTCGTTCTCACTGGGTAGCTCACTTGTACTGAGGCCTCCATTTTATAAAACAAAAATTTATACATATTACATTAAAAATAATATAAAAATAATGCTGCATAAAAAAGAAAAACCTAAAATTAAACTAAAAATAAAAATTTATAATTTAGGTAAAAATGTATTTTTTTAATGATGTGTTTTATATTTATTTTGTGTATTACGTGTATGTGTTTTATTCTTATTATGTAATGAGATTTTGGAAATATTGTGTTTTTTGTTCTTTAAACAAAAAAGAATTAAATTAAACTCACATGGAGTTCTTACACTACATAATACACAATTGTACAACATGTTTAATGCATTAATTACCGTATAATGTAAAATTATTATTGTAGCATCCCAAGATTTAAGAAAATTTATGTAGTACCTGTGTTAGGTCAAAAACAAAAAGAAATACTACAAAAACCATTTATTTAATATTTTTCGTGCATGAGACATGAGACAACCCAAATCCATTGGATATACTTACAAAAAATTCTCAAACAATTAATTGAAAATCAATTTGATAATATAATAAAATACTAACTTCAAACACTGATATCTCAAAACTATTATACATTTTGTAGTAATACACTTAAGTACTCATGGTGCGATATGCTTGTGATAAAAATTGTATATTTTTAAACATAATATGTAGGTAAATATTGTTAAACCGTATTACCAACCGTTTTTCAATAAAGTTTGTAATGTATTTTTTATTGTTTGTTGGTATTTTTAATTATTTTATTATGCACTAACTGTCCCCGGTTATGCCCGGTCTTTACACAGAGTTTTCGAAATCAAATGTAGACAGTGACCTTCCTCTTGTTTTGAAGATCACACGTGCAAAATTTCGTCAACCTCGGTATAAAATTGTAGATTTGTTTACAAATCAAATCCACACCAGCCGGCCCGCTCGTCCACCAAATACAGACATTCTCCTTTATTTATTATATTATATTTCAACCAATTTACAAAACACCTTGACAAATTATATACGTAAACCTTCCTCATGAATCACTCTATCGATTGGTGAAAACCGCACGAAAATCCGATCATTAATTTTTGAGTTTTTTGATTCGACAGACAGACATGACGGCCTGCGTAGTGCAGCGGTAAGGCGCTTGACTCGCATTCCGAAGGTCGCGGGATCGAATCCCGGCGTGGCAAATAAATTTTATTTGATTTATTTGTGTATTTCACTATTTATTCATTTAAAATAATATATAGTATATTTGCGGCACGTTCCAGAGGAGATACTCTCAATATGGCCCTGGTGTAAGACCACCATTCAGAATTGAAACTTTGCCTGAAATGGCTTTAGCCGTGTTTGGTGACCGGAACTGAATAGCCAGGTACTTCCCTACCTTCCTCTTCCCTATCTCCTTCCCTCCCCACTACCTTCAGCCTCACAACATACCCCATTTGGGGATGCCAAAGTCTCACTGGCTCCAGATGGGAGCAGTTGGGACTCTTGTGCGGTATTCATGAAGGATTTTAATTTTTAATATGTAGAGATATATAACACTGTGATGTAGAGTAATTAAGTATTTCATATGGAAAGAATACGATAGATGGCGGTAAGCATGTAGCTTGCACCATAGCTCGCCAGATGGCATTGGCGTACAAGAAGCAGTCTCAGCGATAGACTTGACGAGCTCCACTGGCAAGGCGGCAGAGATTTACCTACCCCCGAATAGTAAACAGTCGTAGCTATCCAGCTAGGTTATTCCAGTAAATAAACACTTTTATATTCAAAGAACCTATTGTATTTAATAATTACTATCTGCCGAGGAAAGGGCAGACATAACAAACACATTACCATGTACATATTCACGTATTCATAAAAGAGTGACTAGGTACCTACTTTGCAAAAACAACAATGTTAGGTACGGTTGATAAGAAGATTGATTCATGACTTAATCACTTGGAAGACTAGTCCAAGAGATGTTAAAATTGCAATATTTCAAAACTGCTAAATTGTTTTCAAGAAGTTTGTGACTTTATCTTGAACTGGTACTGCATTTGCACGGCAGATTACAGACCATGATAGTCCACGATTAACCTCAATACCTAGTTGAACAATGCTAATTATTGCTTCTAGTTCCATAATATCCCGCACCTCACTTAATCATTTTAAATGACAGAGTAGTTAATGTAATATCTCTCAATAATTTGCGTAGCTGAGCTTTTCTGCCTTTACCTGGGTGGTGTATTACATGACACAAAACGCAATTGTCATCAAGTTCTCAATGTACAAAAACATTATTCAAAAAAAGTTTTATTAAAACTTTTTAAAAAAGTATCTGAAAACTCCACTGCCAAATATAATACTAAACCAGAGATATAAACCAAAATATTCTGGAGTTTCTAATATCTTTTGCGCAGAGAAATGTTAAATTTCATGCAACGATGCTCTTTTACAATGCCATAATAAATCAAAGAAAAAAAATAACAGAAATAATTAATATATTTAAGACTAAAGAACTGAGCTACAATCAACTTGCAAATATTACGAAGCAACGTAAAGACAAATAGATAGACATTGACGGCCTCCGCGGTCAAGGCTCTCGACTCGCAATCCAGAGGTCGCGGGATCAAACCCGGCGTGCAAAAGTAAGTTTGTTTGATTAATTTGTGTTATTTTACGATTTTTTAATCTAAAAAAATATGTGGTATATTTGCGGCACGTTTCAAATTGAAAGATTATCTTGGAATCGCCCTGCCTAGCGAGTCCGTATTTTCTATGAGATTGTTATTGGATAACGGACGTTATCTTCTGTCAGATTTGTGTGATTTTTACGTCACATATTTTAGTTGAGATCGATGTAAACATGAATTCCTGCAAGTATGCATTATTATTTACTCATTTAATGTACGTTGTACATAAAAAAACGCAAATAACAGTCATAAAAATTACACATATTTGACAGGAGATTACGTCTATTATCCAATAACGATCTCACAAGAAATACGGAATCGCTAGGCTGATGTAAGACCACCATTCAGAATTGAAAAGTTGCTTAAAATTGCTTTGGCTGTGTTTGGTGACCAGATCTGAATTGTCAGGTACACCTCCTCCTTCGTCTCCCCCATCTCCTTCCTCTACACACTACCTTCAGTCTCACAACATGCCCTAATTGGTTATGCCATAGACTCACTGGTTCCAGAAGGTTGGGAGCAGATGAGGCTCTGATGCGGTATTTACGTTAAAGAACAGGAAACCCTGGTGGTGAGGACTGTTCTTATATTTACTGCTTATAAGTTTTATGTTTCCTTTTTCCTAAACATGGTTTATAATTAACTTTTGTAATAATAATTATCACTTAAGTCAATAATCACTTAACATAACTTAAATAGAAACCAAAGCAAGTAATACATCTGCATGAGAACTGTGACCGCACCAACTTCCGCTGCGATACCCGTGAAACAGATGCTGACCTTGAATACGATGATATTTATACATAAAATAATTAACAACATTTTACCAAAATACTTTTCAAATAAAATTATATTCAACAAGGACATTCACAGACATAACACAAGAACGTGCAAAGAAATCAGGCTTCAAAAAAAGGACAAGGCGAATACGCAGAACAGTTTACTGTACAAAGGGATGAAGTTATATAACAAGCTACCAGAAACTTTAAAGTCCACACCAATTGGAAAGTTCAAGACGTATTGTAGGAGCTACATAAAATTTAGTTTGCCATATAAAATATTATAATTAATTAGAAATTTGTAAACTTAAATGTACAAATTACTAAAATAAAATTAATAAATAAATAAAAAATAAAATATAAAGGATGTTGGGACATATCTGATATACTTTAACCAGTGATTCCTGAGCATATTTGAACAAAAAAATGTACATGGGATTTTGGTCTCCGGTGACTTCCTTTTTTGTTCATGTAAAAATAAAAAAAAAAGGTCAGGTGTTGGACATACGAGTAGTTAGGATCGGGATAGGGGGCCGTGGGGTTACTCGGCTGAGTGACCAGTGTAAACGAAATTGTGAATATGGAAAAAAAAGTGTTAACTGATACACTTTGGGAAGCGGGTATGGGTACAGCCGCCCCGGGAATCATTTATTGGAAAACCAATCGGGCAGGATGGGGAGAGACTGGTTGATGGAGGCCTTTTGACCTTTCCAGCAGGACTCTTTCAGGACATTGCCTTGAACCGCAGTGGGAGGGGTGGATGAAGTGACTGCTCCAATTGCGTCTGATGCACAGGATCGGCCCTGGATTTATATTACGTCCGTCACTCCTGGATACAACGACCTCCAGATTACGACCCACCCTTCATACCTTTTTCCTTCCCAGAACTTCACCTTCTTCATTTCCAAAAAAACCCTCCGTATAGCGTCCTCAAAGACGACATCGACGAGTCTCTGAGGGGAATTATTTTCCCTGCGTGGAGCTAATATACATTTTTTTTAAATACTATAATTTCATAAATTTCTTCCCACAAATAAGCCCAAATATATCTTGAGAGTGGGTCAGGTACACTTTTTGAAAATTAATATTTTAAAACCATTCTTAAATAATAATAAAATTTAAATATTAATTCAAAACCAATGAATAATAAATATATCGGTATCTCTCATTTGTTGATTTTAAATTTTCAGCGATTTTTAAATCCTTTTTATTCCATGGTTTTAACCCTGGCATAAATTAATAATACTGCAATGTAATTATTTAGTGGTGCACTTGATAATGTTTTTCCTCGTGCTTGTTTTTTGATAAATAGCCTCCTATATTAAATAAGTGATACATATATTATATTAGGTCCTTACATATGAAATAGGCGTTTTGTATGGGAGGAACATAAAGTCGATTTTTTTTTTGATATAATATATTTATTTAATCAAAGTTTGTACCATTGATATCTATGCACTTTTGCCATCTCATAGGTAGTTCATCGATCCCTTTACTAAAAAAACCATTCGGAGGGGAATCAATAAAATCTCTGAAGGCGGTTTGGACTGCCCCATCGGAGTTGAATCCAAATTTCTAAAAAAATGGTAATCTGTTGGGGCAAGGTCCGGAGAGTACGGTGGATGTCTTAGACATTCCAATTGAAGCTCCTCTAATTTAGTAGCCGTCTGTTGTGCAGTGTGTGGTCTAGCGGTCAACGCGCGTTTGTTGATTTGCTTCACTCAATTCGTGAGGTACCCACCTTTCAAGCTTTTTCACCTTCCCAATTTGCTTCAAGTGGATTAAAACAGTTTCATCACTAACACAGCAGCCTGCAGCTAACTCGGACGTGGTTTGCGATGGATCCGCTTCCACAATAGCCTTCAATTCTTCATTATCAACTTTCCACGGGGCTTGTTCTGCAGGTCGAAATTTCCAGAACGAAAACGTTGGAACCAAAAACGCACTGCGTTTTCTTTTGCGGCACCGTCGCCGTACACATCATTAATCCTGCGAGCCGTTTCTGCAGTACTGGTGCCACGGTGGAACTCGTACTCGTAAATAATGCGGTATTTCAAGTTTTCCATTTTGTAAGCTAAGTGACACAAAGAAAAAAAAAACAATTAAGGAAAAAACAAATAAATTATAATTTTCGAAACACAAATACATGAGTAAATAGCTGTATAAATTTGAATTTGGAATTCCTAACCAAAGAGAAGATATTTGAGATCAAAGTTGCCAGTACGGCAAAACGCCAATTTCATAAGTAAGGACCTAATATATGTATCAGCTATTGAATATAAGGAGGCTGTATAAATTATTAGAGTTGATTAAATTATTATTGGGGATCAAAGAATGGTATTTTAACAATATCAACATAATTTCGAAAGCGGCTAATGGTTGTTCAAATCTATAACTAATAGAAAATGCCACCCAAGAGAATTTTAACAACACTGATTAGGAAATGCGAGATACGATATCGCGCAGAAAGCAGAAAGAATAAAAGTTAGTTGTTGGTGAAGTAAGTACCTTCAATAACTGCTGTTCAGATCTAATCAAACTCAGTGGGTTGGTTGCCTTAAACGTTTCATTAACTATCTATACAAAGTGTTTCCACGTGGTACAAGTGCAAACCGCATTCATGAAAATGTTACGAAAAAATGTTAATAAGATTTATTTTTTATTCAGGCGCAAATAAAAACGTTAAGTATTTGTTACCGATTCTAGTATTCTTTGATCATATAATATAGTATTATATTATACGGCCCACTGTAGGCCGCCATCAGCTCGCTAAATATGATTTTTGTTTTGTTGACCGTAACCTAACGACTGATTGGCTACGTGTGCGAATGTGTAAGAACGTATGTAAAGGCTGGTAAAGGACATTACAGCCATAAAAAAGAATTCTAGATTGAATATCGTAAGGAATCACTTCTCGAAGTTTCGCCACTCTGAAACACGATGGCTACAAGAGTATCTACTGAAGATAGTAGATAAATAATTTTATTTTAGAATATACTGGTTATTTTTTGTTGTTGTTTAATCAGCAAGGAACAAAACAAACTCATCCGCAAGTTCAAGTTCATTCAAATTTCAAGCTCGTCAAATTGTTAAGTGCCCAGAGATTTAAGTCTATTCTTGGATTACCTACAGATTATTAATTTAATGTCCACCGTAAAACTAACCATGTTCTGGTGTTGATCAATATGAACATGTGCACATCATAATCCCAGATTAAGGAATCAAAGATCAAACACTTAAAAAATCGTGCAATTGTGAAAACGTCGTATCACTTTATAGAAGTAAATTATGTACATTCTATGAACCTGATAAAAACTAACATTGAAAAAAGTTAATTCTTTCTCGAGCGTTTCTATTCAAAAGTTAATAAGAATATCAATTCAACGTGTCACTTTAAAATTAAAACTGACAAAAAATACCTATACTTATATTCCAGCGACGTTGAATGATTTTTTGCAACAGTCAACTGACAGCTTTTGTGATTTACGTAATATTGTTATATATGTACTTAAATCCTACATCTTCTTTTATTGTACGGGGTTAAAGTACTACAAGACCTCGAAGTAAAGATATATTTACTGGCATCTCTAACCTGTCGTATATTAAAGTACAAGGAAATATTTTAATAGGAATATTTCAAAGGTACTTTTAAATAAAAAAAAACATAAGGTTAAAAAACATACATTTTTATTAAGTCTCTTAGACATTACTCCTGGATAGAGTAGAGGTTCCGAGTTCGAACCTCGGTCACAACATATTTTTTTTTTATTTTCCGTCTTTAAATTATTCCTTTTTGCTTTAGCTAAACACAGCAGGAGAAAAACAATTCCCGAGGAAAAAAATTTCCCTATGAGCCTATGTCGTCTTTGGAGATACTGTATGGAGGGTCATTTCAGGGATAGAAGGGTATGAAGTTCTGGGAAGGAGTGGGCAGTAATTTAGGGGTCAGTATGTCTAGGAGTAACTTAAATCATGGACGTATGAATCCATTCCTCCCACTGCGAGGCAAGGCGATGATTGATTGAGAGAGTCCGGCAGGAGAGGTCAAAAGATCTCACTCAACCGCCACGCCACGAAAAACGCAACCGCCGCCAAGACGTTGACAAACCTCACCCCATGAACCCGGGCACCCTTGCTAAGTCACACTACTTGGAGTTAACTGTGGCAAGGGTGTTGGTTTTCCGATAAATGGTTTCCGGGGCGGCGCTACCCATACTCGCCTCCCAAACAGGTTTTCTAGCGGTTTTCAATAATTAATATCACAGTGTAAAGCTGTAAATAGTTGCTTCCAATTTATTTACACGTTTTATTTACTTTTTACTAGAGACGGGAAAATGCGTTTTGCCTTTTTTACACGAATAATGCAACTTTTGCATTTTACGCTAAAAAGCCATCTTCCATGGCAAATTAACCTGATTAACTGCATAAAAACTTTTTCTGAACGCATTCAATTTTCAAAGACAATTTTTCAATTTGCAGTTACCTCTATAACTTGTTGGGGCACACGACTTGACGCAGCTATACTTTATGGTAAAAATTTAGACGTTATTAAAAATACAATAATTGACAATCTGGCCTTCTCTATCACATTCGAAAATTCTTTTAAAAATGCAGAGCTTAAGAAATAAACAAATTATTCTGTTGTATCTACAGCACTAAGTTTAGAAAGTTCATAATATTTATTGAGGAGAGTCAGTTAACTCTGATAAATCGGTTTGAATCAGAGTAAAAAATTTTGGAATAATCATAGACATATGAATATTAGTAGACCTGCCCTACGTGATAAAGGCGTATTATTTCCCCCTCCCCATACCGGTTCCTTGGAACCGGCTGAGATTGAGTATGGCTTCGCGTGAATCTAAAAAATGTGACGTCATCATTGACGCTCAAAAAACATGGTTTGTGTTTTGAAAACTTGTAAATATATACTATCACTCAAGATACGTCGCGTGTGCTCGTGGATGTTTACGGGGCAAGTAAATTATGAAACATTTGTAAAAGTGTCCTAACTAAATATGGCAACAAAATATTGGCGTCTGAAAATAAACGAACTTTACTTTGCCGTATTTAGACTTCACAAATTTGTTCAATACGCGGCGAGCAATTCCCGCTCCCATGTATAAAGGTCTATTCATTCAAAAGCAAAGTTTACTTTTAAGAACTAAATGGTGATATTATAATGCGAGATGCCTATATACTGTCATATTGAGTTATCGACGAATCACGTATCTCCAAAGTCATCTTCCCGCTCTACTCCCCGCTTTAGTTGTTGTCTACCGCCTCACTTTTATGTTCTGGTCTACTAATATTCATATGTCAGGAATAATCGAGTCCGATGTTCTAAACCAATGATAAACCAAATGTTCGGTTGAAATCAACAGTATTTCTTCGCGGTCTTGAATCAGCCTTTTAAAATAATAAGATTTCCCTAAAATATTATTAAAAAGAAAATATTTATGGTTTGACCTTAGTACAGAAAAAAGTACACGTTCGAAACGCAGCGCTTCTTTGTTGAGTTTTAAGTTAATATTTCCGTTTCACAAAATATTAAAAGTTTACATTACTATTTTTTTTGTTTAACTTTCCGAACGATAATATTCAAAAGTTGACCAAATTTGCAAGTAGGTATTTTTTATGTCTTTAAAAAGTTCTGAATTATAAAAATCGACAGCATCATGGGTTTGGACTTAAGAGACAATGACGGATTTATACTTTTCATAAGTACAGGCCACTTCATTTGCGGCTCCCCTTCCTCCTTCTTAGAAATTGCCACCTATCATAATCACTCACTTGTACGTAGGCTGCCGCCCCTAGGCCTAATGATAAATCCAGGACTGCTTAGAAATATAAAACTTTCGCCTGCGGCGCTGAGTTCTGTAAATGTTTTATTAAAAAATTACCATTTTTTTTAAATGAAAATTGGTTTGCGACATTACCGAATGCAAAATTTAAGATTTAATTTAAGAAATTCAAATTTTAAGAACCCTCTCGACCCCCTGTGGCCCGGAACAAATTAAAAATTGATAAATTGGCACTCCGGCTAAAAAGGCTGATCATAACTGATCTAAACATACGCTACTAAAGCAGACGATCCTTGCATTATATGTGCTGACAAAAATCCACAAAAAATTGAGGTATTTTGCAAACAGACCTAAATAACATAATTAAATGGTCCCACGACAATGGCATTATTATTAACGCAAAAAAAAACAAATATATGCTTGTACACTCACCATATTATGCAAGTTGTCAGGATTAGGAATTGCATATAAAAGTCATTCATATGATCGTTGCACACAAAAAAACAATCTCTGCAGTTTAAATGCCCAAATATAGAAAAAGTGTATCAATATACATACCTCGGTCTTACAATAGATGTCAATTTTAACTGGTCAAATCATATTTAAAATGTATGTGATAAATAGATCCACATTAGGGAAATTTTACCAACTAAAAAAACTTTGTTGATAAAAATATATTATACTGTATTTACAACGCATTAGCAGAATCAATTATAGGATACGGAATACATAGTTACGGATTAACGTACAAAGCGTACTTAAATAAAATAGAATAATAATTACAAATCCAAAATTTTAAAAATAAAATAATTACTATCGTACATTATGATCACAAGAATTATAATAATTAGTTAAGTATTTTAATATTAAGTATTATCTATTAAGTAATTATTATGTATTACGCACCAAACATTTAATATTATAATTATTGTATGCAAATAAAAAGGAAAAATGAGAGATTTCTTACAATCAAACTCGATCAGTTTTGTAAGATAAGATAAGTAAAATAAAATATTGTACAGTTAAAACTGAAAAACATATTTAAAAAAAAAATTACTTGGTGGAAAATAAAACACATTTCTTTTTCATTGATTTTTCAAATTTCGAAATTTTTTGTTGGTGATTTTGAAAATAACGTGAATGTTAAGAATTAATAATTTTTAACATTAACGTTGTTTTTGATAACTTTAAATCATCATTAGGAGATCTGCGAGAAGTTTTTAGAATTTCAAACACATTTGCAAAGTTTGAAAAATACTTTGAAGGTTTTAATATTGTTTTTTAGTGTTATAAATAAAAAACTTTAAAAATGCAATGTATGTATCGTTTTATTGATTTTACCTTCGCCAAAGGGGCCATTCATTTATTACGTAAGACGAATTTTGCTAGTTTTCGACCTCCTCCCCCCTATTATAAGAAAAAATAAGAATAGGCCGACCCCCTCCCCCCTGTTTAATATTTATTACGTAAGTATCTAAAGGAAAAAATAAATACACGTTTGGTTTGTTTTGCTCCGTGAACAAAGTTAAAATTATACTTTTTCAAAGTATAATTTTAACTTTTTAACTTTGCGAATTTTTGTGATCTTAATAACTATCGAGACTCCCTCCCACCCCCTTGTAAGAAAAAATAAGACATGGTCGACCCCCCTCCATCCCTAAATCGTCTTATGTAATAAATGAATGACCCCAAAGCTAAGAATTTTATTTTCCTAACACAAATTCAATTTAATATTAAGGCGGGAATGCGTACCGCCGCTTTGGGAACCATTTATTGGATAACCTATAAAAATATTGTTTTTGTTTACGATTTTTACGAATAAGGTGGTAATATTACACGCACACTTCGGTGCGACAGTATCACGCGCCGCTCTAGACCGCTGCGCAGAAAATGCTCAAAATGAACTACGCTGTAAACCGGTACCTTCGCCTCGGACTTCACTTCTCTGCGCGACGCGCGACGGCCTGAAGTGGAGTTAGTGGAGTGCGCGGGAGTGCGCGGGAGTGCGCATAAGGAGTGCGGTACCGTCGCGTCGTTCCGAAGTGGACGTGTAATTGCCGCTATGATATTACATATTACAGTTTCCATTCATCAGTAGACCCAATACAACGATAAAAAAAATGTTGTACATGGGCTTAGGGACCGTACCCATACTACGTGACCAACTTTTGGCAATTTTTAACACCCCCCCCCCCCGTGACCAAAAACCTAAACCTGCCGCCGCTCGTTTGTACCAAGCGTGACATTTTGAAGACCCCCCCCCCCCTAAACGTGTCACGTAGTATGGGTACGTTCCCTTAGGGGGCATGCAGTAATTACGTGAGCTCGAAAGGGAGGGGGGTCTAGCGAAATCTCACGTTACTTGAAACGAATTGGCCCAAATTTATCTCACCAAGGGGGGGGGGGTCTAGATTGTAATAAAAACTGCTCACGTAATTAATGTATGCCCCCTTATGTAAATCCGTAACAGAGTTGAATTTAAATTGACTCTCGAAATAATCAAAATATTTTATTAATTTGTTTCAGACGCGTACATCGCGGTGCAATATTACGCGCTGAGGGCGAAATCCGCACGGTTTGTGCAGCTTGCGGTGCCGATACCGCGGCCTTGTGCGCATCTTGCGCGTTGCCCGTCTGCGCAGCCTGTTGCACTGACGCACCCGGGCCCGCTAGATGTCGCCCATGTGGCAATGACAGGTAAAACAATCAACACTAAACTTGCCAATTTAAAATAATTATTGTTGTTGTATTGTTTGAGTAAATATTAATAATTTAGTCGTATCTACCGTTTTTCCTTTACAAAACGTGTAAGATTTGAAAATTTACAAATTCCAAAAGCGACATCTGTAATTTATTGAACAAACCTTATGTCACAACTCTGGGCTAGGTATCTATTTTGTAGGTTCCACCAAACTATAAATAACCATGTTCCATACATTTATTTGGGACCGATTTTTCCCTGCTACATTATTATTATGCATCTTCTATAATATTCTGAGAACTTTGTTGCAATTCTGGACAAAGCAATTCTGGACAAGCGGTAAAAAACAACACGATAATAGCCTAGTTTAAGTACCTACCCTTAAAAATTTTTGAAATAAAACTTCTTTACGCACGCTTGACTTGGGGAGTAAGCTGGAGAATGCGTGACAAGAGCGTTACGAAAAGTGTGATCGGGCGAGGCGAACGGAAGTTGAAAGGGATATACATATTATATTATGTTAGCGAAGTTTTCTTATTTTTTATTTTATATAATATAATGGTATCAATTACATGTATGTACATGTAATAAAGTTTTTCTATTAAATTACATTAAATAATACGTTTTACACCCTTTTAAGAGCAAAGCTCGAGTTAATAAGGCGGATAAACGAATGTTAACCACAGTTTAGCAAAGGAAAAATAATTTACTTTTCTATACTATATTAAACAAAAAATATATAATTAACAGTAAATAAGAAAAAAAATATATATTGAGTTGATGTGTTGATAAGTTATATAAAAAGAGTTTTTATTGAATTTTTGTATTTTTTGTAATTTGTTTCCAATCTTGATTTCAAGGGTTATTCGTTAACCATTTAACTCCAATATATTTGTAGAATTGTTGGGCTAAAGATGTATTTTTGGTAGTCACCTACATTTTAATACTTTTGGGGTAATCCCGGTTACATTAATGAAGTTTGAACGTTTGCACATCTTCAAACAAAAATTTAAACTGACTGTTTTTTGTATTTATCTCCAGGTTGGTTCTAACATCCCAACTGAAGGGCAGCCATTCATTCTTGCAGCTGTTGAGGGATAACTTTTATTTCGGATCTTGGTCTGAAGAAGACGACAAACTGAATCATTTAAAAGGTTGGTACCCAAATCCTATTTTTTAACATTCTCGCCACTCTACTCGACACACGCACAAGTCTCAACAAACAAAAGCAAAAAGGAAAAACAAACACCTGCTGAACGGTGCCAAAGCAAGTGCATTTTTCTTTTTTAGTTTGCAGCATTGTGAAGGTGTGGGGGGGAGGACAGTCAAAAAAAGTGTATTTTTAATTTCACCAAATGTCACTATCTCAATGACAATTCTTTTTTAAAACATTCCTCTGGCTAGTAGGTACCAAGATATTGTTATTCTGGCGGTATAAAAAGGTAGTATCCAATACGGCAACCATCTTGCATCTTGCCCTTAACCAGAATGTAACAAACAATTCAAATTTACAGTCAGATCGAATATGAAATGATCAAGTTAAAACAGGTCTTCTCTAAGATTTTTACACATGTATTGTAATTAGTATCTATCTAATTAGACATCTGTAATTTCCAACATAAAAAATAGCACGCCTTTATAACCCTTACCGTAAGTAGGTACATATCATGAATTAATGTAAATTTTGGTTTGCCGTAGTGTGGGGGGCTCCGGGGGGAGGCAGCGAGGTGGAAGGCGAGGGGCGCCAGGTGCGGGACTTCCTGCAGCAGCTGGCCGAGAAGTTGGCCGGGGGCTCCCTTGATGACGTCAGCGTCTCCAGAATGTTCCAGAACCCTGAATGTAAGTTTTTTTATTGATTTTTTTAAATCTGCTTCTGGGTTTTTATTTTTCATAATTCTGGGAACATTTTGTTTTCGTGTGTTTTTAATAAATTAACAAAATTAAAACTTTATGAGATAGGTGATAAATGATGAGCATCACCAAGTAAGTACCTACTAGTGATTGGAAAAGTTACAAATGAAAAAAATATAGGTAAAGGTCGGAGTTACAACGAGAATCGTGTACAAGATTTAAATCTACGCTTCCAAAAAGGGGGAGCATAAATCCAGAAAATAAATTGTGCATTGCCACCAAAAGACAGGGGGTAGAGCAATAAGAAATAAAAATCTGCATTAATTTAAACATAAGTACTTGTAAGAAATTATAAAAGAATGAAAACATTGGTTCATACTAACTTTTATTTTATTTATTTATTTGTTATAAGAAAGAAAGTACAAATAACATATTAGGAAACTTTGCCTGTCCAACTAGGAACATAACTTATAACATAACTTTACTGCAGTAATGCTCATCAGATATTTTTGGATTTAATTCCGAATACTTAGGCACTACAAACACAAAGGGTATTTCACCATCCTCTCGATAAGCACTATTCATAGGAAAACAAACCTAAACTTCACTTCACTCCAAAATAAAGTCCCATTTTACTACCCGGTACTCGAACCCATGAAGAGCAGTGGCAATGGGATATGTTTACCGAGTTTTCCAACTATTTCGATTATATATGATTTGTATTTTTCCGCGACAGAGCCACGTCACGTACGTTACAACCTACGCATTCACAGATGGCGCCAATCAAATTATTTTAGGTTTTTAATACTTTTTGGACGTTACGCTTAAAATATTAATTTAATATGAATATAAATAGATAGTTTTGTCCATAAACGAACCCAAATCTTTCAAGAAAGTCGTAACTTCATTTGGATAGGGTTCTAACTGACATTTTTTTCAAAAATGACCTTTGAATGCCAAAGCATTTCTTTTGCTTATTTCTATAACCAAAATAATTTTCAGAACCATCTGTGTTGTATTTTCGTAGATATAAGTATGACAAAGTTCTAACTTCAAGCTTTTTCAATAATAATTCATTTCACAAGGTTCTAACATCACTTGCACTCTCTATTTTGTTTGTATCTGACAGTTGATCTTAAATACGAGGCACATTATGGTCCGTCATTTCATTTGGATAGGGTTCTAACTACGTCTTACCATTTTCTAAGGTTTCTAGGTTTCCAAAGACGAATTTTCGAAATCTATGTAAGAATTTTAATTTATGTATTTTAGTTTATTGTATTTTAATGGAAAATATTTTAATAGGGCTTGGCCCTAGCTAGGAATAGCATTAGGGTAATGTAATTAGAACCTTGTGCAATGAATTATTTTGCTCTAGCTGGTTGCACAGGGTTCTATTTGTATGTTTAGGTATGTTCTAAAAGGGTAAGTTTAGGTCCTCTTTAAATACTTTCATTTAAAACATGTTCAATTAAAATACTTTACACAAGGTTCAACATCAAAATCGGAAATTTGTAAACAGATTATGAGAAATTATCTTTGCAAACTTTGACACCTCATATCTCAGAACAAGGTGAAGCGAAGTTAGAACCCTATCCAAATGAAGTGACGAAAGGCTGAAAAATTCAATTTTATGTCGGTGACTCAATCCAATATTGTATTTTTTAGCATTTCTTGAAAGATTTGGGTTTGATTATGGACAAAACTATTTATTTATATTCACATTAAATATGTACGGGCGCAAACAATTAATTTACCTTAATAATTCAAAGCGTAAGTGCAAAAATTATTAAAAACATAAAATAATTCGATTGGCGTCATCTGCGAATGCGCAGATTATAACGTACGTAACGTTTAACCTTAAGAAAACACTGATGTTAGAACCTTGTGAAATGAATTATTATTGAAAAAGCTTGAAGTTAGAACTTTGTCATACTTATATCTACGAAAATACAACACAGATGGTTCTGAAAATTATTTTGGTTATAGAAATAAGCAAAAGAAATGCTTTGGCATTCAAAGGTCATTTTTGAAAAAAATGTCAGTTAGAACCCTATCCAAATGAAGTTACGACTTTCTTGAAAGATTTGGGTTTGTTTATGGACAAAACTATTTATTTATATTCACATTAAATATGTACGGGCGCAAACAATTAATTTACCTTAATAATTCAAAGCGTAAGTGCAAAAATTATTAAAAACATAAAATAATTCGATTGGCGTCATCTGCGAATGCGCAGATTATAACGTACGTAACGTTTAACCTTAAGAAAACACTACGTAAATAGTTCCACGATATTTTCATAGGTGGCGCCGAGAAAGAACCTTCTTTTCGCCGTGGGATGTAGACGGCAGGTATTTTATTGTGGGAGGTGCAAAGCAAATTTCAATTGATCGAACAAAGAGGTGATTGTTTTTAAATGTATAACTGAAACAAGTATTTAGTAAATATAAGATTTTCAATTTTACAGTGTATTAAATAAACAAAATTTTAAAGTCCAACCAGTCTATATAGATTTTGCATATTATTAAGCTCTTTCTCACTCGGAGCAAGTGACAATCAAATTTTTTAAAACCGATTTCACTCATTCTATAATTTCTACTTCATGAAATACTCGTAGATAGCATTTTGATATTGGCATTTTAAAGCAAAAATCTACCTTCCTGTGCGATATAATCGAATCCGAACACTTTTATATTCTACTTTTTTTATTTTAAGTTTATGAGTAAAACCTCAAATTGTAACATTTAAATATATGAAGACAATACATACATATAGTTGCCAATAAAATATGCGTTAAAGAAAATGAAGATAATGTGGGTGGTTCTTAGTCGAAGTATGGTACAGTTAAACATGACCGAATTTCATATCTACACCGTGGCGCAGTGGTTAGCGCGTTTGCCCGGAAAGCAAGAGGTCCTGGGTTCGAGTCCCAGAGGTGTCAATATGTTTTTCTGATTTTTCTGTTTCGAGATTTTCGATTGAGTTTCGCCTGTATTGTCTTAATTTATTTAAATATAACTTTTATATTTATTCACAACTTTGTTTCACGTACATTTTGTACAATTATTCTGTAGAGTTGTACTATCTGACCAATGTCCGCATCTTTTGTGGTTGTCAGAAGATGGTCATAGTCATAAGTCATAAATTATCTTGCGGAGTAATAAAACTAAAAAAACAATGTTGTATTCACATAAAATAGTACACAGGTAGGTACTGTTGTTGAAACTGAATCACAAGTACCTACTTACAAAGTTAGTTGTTTTTTCTGTTCACCGAGAAATGTTAGAACATTTAAAAAAATTGAGTTCTAAAAAATTAGAGGAGTTGCAATCTGGCAAGTGATACATTAAGAAAAATAAATATCTAAGTATATTTCTTAGAAGGAACTAACCTTTGTCATCTTATTCGGACTAATTTCTGAAATATAAATTAATGCACCCAAAATCCGGAAATGTTGAAGGCAGAACAAAGTGGTTCCGCGCGTCTTCATTCCCCGACAAAATATTGCCTACAACATATCCCCGACAAAATATCTTACGGACCAAACACCCCCCACAAAATATCTACTAAAACTTAACCTAACCTAACCTAACAAAAAAGGATGGTAAATATGCAGTTAGTCCACCTCACGGATAATACGGAACGTTCGTGTTGTCGAAGTTTGATGCACGTATGAGACGGAATGTTCCTTTTTTAACTAATAGACAATCAAATATGATATTTGTCGGAAGTACCAATCTTATAAAATAAATTCTCTAAAATAAACTCGCATTTCATCATCATTTTAAAACACATCCCAGGTTTTAAATGGTTTGTTTGGCAAAGCTGGGTTTGTCTAGCGGGTTTGTGTAATTATTCTAATACATTTCTTTCCATGTTCTACTTCAATACAGGTACAAACTTGTCAATAATGCATTCACTTTGTTTTACGCAAAAATATTTTTCTATGATTGGCAGAATTGTCTATGATAAGTTAAAACAAAAACGATGAATAAACAATGGCGTTACCGCCAGAGTGAATTAATTTTAACAAAATTAAAATGTTAAATGCATATTTTTTGCATGTTTTTTGGTCTCCCCCGACATAAATACTCACTTTTCGTAATAATAAACCTAAATCTAACTGTTTGAATAAAAAATATTCCGAATTAAAGAGTAAGCGGCTTAATGCATAAATAATAAAAGGATTCAGCATTGTGGAGATACATTTTGTGCTTGGGACATTGTGTCGGGTGTTATTTTGTCGGAGGATATTTTGTCTGGGATATTTTGTCCGAGGATGAAAACGTGCGGTACCGAACAAAGTCACAACACAACAATTCGAAGGTTTTCCTACGTTTGTTATTGATTTGATAAAGTTATACCTAATTAATTAGAATTATACATTTTAAATCTTAATTATTAAGAAATACAAAAAAAACATCAGTAATAATGGCTTTTTGACCTTTTTGTAATGAGTTAGAAATGAATTTGAATGATATTTACTGATCAATATTGAAATTCTTGGTACTTATAAAAATGTAGGTACTACGCAATGAGTATATTTTTGAAAATGAAATACGTCGCTACGTGCCCAGTACCTACGTGTGTCCCAAATTAGTTACAATTTCGATACTATCGGTGTGCACAAATACATTCAAACGTGTCCTCTTTAAAATGATCTGTCTGTAGGTCTGTAGGTACCTGTGTTAGTACTATATTATGGTGTGTGCACATAATATCTTGTTTCAATTAATTTGGCGTAGCTAATGCATGATTTATGATAGTGCAATCATCTCTGATGGCTTCATGCTTTTACCTGTCAAATGGATGACATCTATGAAAGTTGCATTGGAAACCAACACATAATAATGATTGATATACCTACAATATATAAGAAAATAGCTTATCTAGAATTAGTGACGGCCATTACCGAAATACCGTTTAGCGTTTCCGAAACACTTTAATACTCGAATGATGTTTCGGATTTCGGTTAATGTGATTATAATACCAGTATATTTACAAACAAATGATTATTAAAATTTATTATTGTTCAAAAACACCACAAAATGTAACAACATGTAGGTACTCAAATGATTTTAACCAGCGATTCCTGTGCACATTTGCATTCCGATTAAATTTAAAAATAATAAAAACATTGAAAATATTATTCATCACACGCCGCAAGTGAGTAGTTTGGTATAGACTAGTGGATCACATGATAAGCACTCCGTCTCGTTCTAGCAGCACGGTTCACGATACACGATTCCGTCGCGACGTGTAGAAGCGTGATCAGTGGCGAAGTTTGACTGAAAAATATTTTTAAGTGTGCAATTCATACGTGGTAGAAGTGAAACCTTCAGAAAACTAAAATAGACAATAATTGAGAGGCTACGAAGCACTGCACAAAGAGGAGACCGATAGATATGTTTTTAGATTTTCACGGCCAAAAGTATTTTCGTCATTTGTTGCGCTACCTCCTTATTTAGCCTTTCACGGCTAAAGAAGGAGGTAGCGGAACACGGCATAACACCCCAAAAACAAATAATGAAAAAGGAGACTGACAGGCTACGACCACCGCACAAAGAAGAGACTGATTATACACTCTGATTCTCTCGCAGGCTTAATCCTATAGATGTATGTGTTTGTCTCTTTCTAGTGTCACATTTTTTGTTTCATTGAGTTTCAAATCACAACGGTGCTAATGAAGTTTTCACTTCCCGACAGCAAAATGACATACATGCTTTTTACTCCAAATATGCTCAGGAATCGCTGGTTCAAATCCATCAGGTACGTGCTGTTAAACTGTATATATTAGATTTATAAATATATTTAAATTTTCAATGCAATTTCAGATTCATTCGATTGATTAATAAGTATTAATCATTTGAATAAGGATATCACGTTATTTATTATTATACCCATCGCTATCCCTAATTGAAATTCTGAACCTTCTTTTTCCATTACGAACACTGGCGTGCGATGCGGTTTTCTAACAAAGTATATTTATATGGGTTATAAAAAGTTAATATTTATTAATGGTATTTTTTATTGCCCAAAATGAAGTATTACAATCGGACAGTTAATGATAGATTAATGTTTATTGCGGTATACCTCACCTCTAAACACGTAACATCATTTGATTGAATGGATCAGTAAGTTAGATGGATTCATAATATGTGGCACGGAGGAATTTTTCAATTTATTTGTTTCCTTTTAACGATTTTCCTTGAAGTAATAAACATTTAACGTGTTTATCTTCTACTTCCAATGAACATTTATTTTACTCGGAATGCAAACAGCGGCTTATCTCAAAAGCTAGAAATTATTGCACATTGTTCATGGTTGTGGCTATAAATACAACGCTTAAAAAAATAAAGCCATAAATTATGTTCACATTTATATATTCAAAATTTTCGTTGTTACCTTTTATGGGAGACTTCAACCTGGCCTTCTTTGGTTGCATAAATTGTATTTTAATGAATCTATTTAATTCGTTGATGGCCCATTCGATTTAGTAGTTCGGCGTCAGTAATACGTTAGTTTAGTAGTAGTTAACAATTGTAAACTGCTTACCCTGTACCCTGTTGATGGTATTCTCTTGTCTGGAGTCCCAAAACACTTAAAAAAATGTTGACTCCGTTCACAAACGGGCGGTTCGATTGATAGATTCCCCAGATAGAATCCAATACTTAGAGCACTTGTGCCAGGTAGGAATGCCGTCCTTGTTCTATCGGTATAACATTGGAAGATACTCACGGCCGCTGTTCCCAATTCTACTAATCATCTCCTAAACCGAAACTAAGGTTTAACACTGCTTAAGCATCACTTAATCTAAGGAAGCCGGTTACGTGGATTAAACTCGACTGAGCAAAGTAAAGTTATAAACAGTGTCACCAGAGTGGCTAACGCCACGAGGTATAGACACGGCCGCTGTTGCCAGTTCTAATAATCATCTGCTAAGCCGAAACTAATAATGCCATAAACTCACAAAAAAGTGGTTAATAAATGAACAACATATTTATCTATCTTAAATCTTATATTAAGTATTAATATTGTAACCTAGGCTAATCTGTGTTATGTAATAATATTAAATGGTAGAACCTACAGACAAGCTGATCTGTCACAGCTTTGTGGGACTACCCATATCTTATATTGTATCACATGTTATTATATTCAATTAAATAAAAAAAATAAAAATAAAAAACACTGCTTAAGCATCACTTAATCTAAGGAAGCCGGACACGTGGATTAAACTCGACTGAGCAAAGTAATATTATAAAAAGTGTCACCAGAGTGGCGCTAACGCCACGAGGTATGTCTATACCTTTTTATAACTTTACTTTGCTCAGTCGAGTTTAATCCGGGTGTCCGGCTTCCTTAGATTAAGTGATGCTTAAGCAGTGTTAAACCTTAGTTTCGGTTTAGGAGATGATTAGTAGAATTGGGAACAGCGGCCGTCAGAGAAACTAGCGTTGTTGATCCCTTCGGCACCGGTGTTTCTACGATCGTTCTTGAGTTCAACAGTGGAACGGTTCGGCTGTGGAAAGATTTGGGTTTCCGCCTTCCTTTGTACAAAGTGTTCACTCCTTCCTTCTCTTTAAAAAGATCCTCCGCACAGATAATATAGGCCATGAGCGAAATTATTTTCCTCAGAGCCTCATGTGTGGTTTATCATATCTTCCTTTGTTTGTATCTATTATTAGTGGTTCAATCTTAGGTTTTTGAAGATGTACGAGTATATCCATTTTCTTCATCTATTTAAGTCATAATATAGAGATTTTTGTGGATATTTTGTTGTATTTGCAGCTTGGCCATGTTTCAGATGATGGGATGTTCTATCGATATCACGGCCCAGTTAGTTCAGCGATCGCTTCTCTCTCTTTAGCCCTCCGCACCCCCCCGAGATGTAAGTCCCTACTTAAAAGGTATTAAACTCACGTGTGGATTTGCTTCACTTGCACCAAATTTCGTGTACAATTTGTGTGTATTTTTTAGTTTAAGATATCCACTGTGTGTCGTGTTTTGCACTTTGTTTGTGTTTCCACCCCGTTTAAAATGAGTTGATTACATATTGTGTTTTGATATTGTAAATTTTTCATAGTATTTATGTTGACAGAAGTTTTCACCTGCTTGGGTACTACTTTGAATAGCTTATCCAAAGGAGCAGGTAGATTATAATTCAAATTTTGATGCATCATAATGCATCATAATTTTGATGCGGGTTTGGATACCGCCACCCCAGAAACCATTTATTGGATAACTAATACCTCTGACTGTGTCACCCCAAGTGGTTAGCTACGATGATTTAGCAGGTGTGCCCGGGTTCTTGGGGCGAGGTTTTTTCGGGTCTTGGCGGTAGATGCGTCTGCGTGACAGGCCGGATCGGGAGAGATAGGTTTAGGGATACATTTTGTATCTATCCAGCAGGACACCGCAGTGAGATGGTTGGATTCATATGTCCGTTACCCCTGAACACACTGGTTCCTAGCCGGTAACCCTAACCTAACTTAACCTATTTAACAAATTTCTTAATATTTTTTTATCATCACTCTTAATGACCTTTCTGAGGTGCTTCTGAGTTGGTTTATTCTGATGTGCCCGGTTACCGAACACACTGACCCCCAGACTAATCATCATACCTATTTACTTCCCAGAAGACCCTGCACACAGCAAAGACGACATAAGTCCCTGGAAGAATATTTTCCCCAGGGCCTCCTGTGTGGCGGAAATGTTCCAATTAAAAATCGTTTTTCTAAAACTCGGTCTTTAAAATAATCAGAACCTTTAGGCGAACCCTTCAGCTTCAATATAAATCGTGTAGGGTTCGCCTACAGGTTTTGATAATTTTAAAGATAGGGTTTTTTGAAAAACGATTTTTAAAACGATTAAAAATAAAAATATTTAATATATTTAAAGGATAGTTCTCAAACACACCTTAATATTTACACACCTCTATATTTAAAAACTTTGTATTTACAGCTACGTTAAATTAACCATAATCGTATATACAATATGTATAGGTATCGTCAAGCCAATTTGAATTATACCTTTAGCATTAATAATCTCACGTTTTAACATTCAGTTACGGCGATAGCTTATTATAATATATAAACGTTCATAAAAATACTTTAAAACCATTTTTTTATGTAAGTACTACAGTAAGTGCATTAAAAATTCAGTAATAAAATGAATTCAAACAGCCTTCTTTCGGTTACGAAGATGAAATTAGTGTACCTCGATATCAAAAATATCTATAAAAATAAATAGATTTTATGATTGGTGAAAAATTAAATTATCATAATACAGTCTATTGCGCTAAATCGCTACACCGGTTAATTGGGACAGCTGGGTTTTTGGGCAAAACCCAAGGAACAAAAACCAAATAAAGGAATTATTATTTTTAATTTATAAACTAACATTTAGACAAGATTTTTATGCATGGCACAAAGGGTAACAATTATTATAAGCAATAATTATCAGCCTGAAACACTCATCAACATTGAAAAATCTTCCGAGAAAAGATACTTGTCGCCAACGGGACTTGAACCCGTGTCCTTCTGATTGCCGGTCAGCTGCTCTTGACCACTGAGCTATGGGGGCTTATCAAATACCCGCCAAATAATTCAATATATACTAGTGTTTCATTCAACAATTACTGCTTATTATAGTTTTTCCACCTGAAAACAACCAACTTTATTTTTGCGAGAGAGACATTGTAAGTGTTAAATCCCTCGCTAGGTGGCGTCGAAACAAATTATGACTACATTTATTGGGGAAATACTTAAACTTGTCAAATATATTAATTATTATTTTTAATTTATTGGGGAAATGTAGTCATAATTTGTCTCGACGCCACCTAGCGAGGGATTTAACACTTACAATGTCTCTCTCGCAAAAATAAAGTTGGTTGTTTTCAGGTGGAAAAAATATAATAAGCAGTAATTGTTGAATGAAACACTAGTATATATTGAATTATTTGGCGGGTATTTGATAAGCCCCCATAGCTCAGTGGTCAAGAGCAGCTGACCGGCAATCAGAAGGACACGGGTTCAAGTCCCGTTGGCGGCAAGTATCTTTTCTCGGAAGATTTTTCAATGTTGATGAGTGTTTCAGGCTGATAATTATTGCTTATAATAATTGTTACAAATAAAGGAAAATATTCTAATTTACTTCGGTTATCTGGGATACCCATTCCGTTTGACAAATTCCAATGAAAGCCGTGTCTCGGTAAACGAAAAGAAATGCAGGCATTCCGTATGCGACGTGGGTGAGGGGAGGGGATGCCATTTTCCGGGATTAGGTTTATTGATAATGTAAGAAAATATGTTTAATTAAATGAAGACAATATAAGCGAAACACAATCGAAAATCTGAAAACAGAAATATCAGAAAAAAGATATTGGCACCTCTGGGACTCGAACCCAGGACCTCTCGCTTTTCGGGCTTTTCTATCCGATTAAGTTTCGCTTATATTGTCTTAATTAATTAAATATTACAATTTGAAGTTTTACTCATAAAGTTAAAATATTAAAATAAAAAAAATATGTATTTTAAAGAGTGAAAAAAAAAACAATTTTGAAGCAGGAAAATAAATTTAGTTAGTTTATTGTATTAATAATGTTTATTGAAGCAACAAATAAAAATAAATTCAAATCTCCCTTTATGTTTTGAAAGAATTTCCTGCAAAATTTTAAAAAAATCACATTGCAGGTTTTTTTACATTAGCAGGAGGCTCATCAACGTAGGGGATGCTGTGTATGGAGGTTTCTTAAGGAAATAAAGGAGATTAAGTTCTGGGGATGAAAAAGATATGAGGGGTGGGTAGAAATCTGGGGACCAGTGTGTCCAGGAGTGACGGACTTTTAAATTCATCCTTCCAATGGGTCGAGAGAGTCCGGGTCAAAAAGCCTCCCTCAACCAGTGTCTCTCGATCCGGCCTGCCGCACAGCAGGTGGGCAGATCGGTAGAGATCCGCCGCCAAGACCCGGACAAGCCTTACCCCATGAACCTGGGCGCCCTTGTTAAAGAGAGACCTACGGCAAAAGTGTTGGTTATCCAATAAAAGGTTCCCGGGGCAGCGGTAACCATACCCGCCTCCCAAATTTAAGTATTACGCGCTCAACGACGATATTATTTGTACCCTACTTAGATTTTTTTTCTTTAAATATTTAATAAAGTATAAAAACATATTCGAGAGAACTTGAATAAATGTAACATGTACCTGTTCTACTTACCGTAAACTTCGCTTATTTGGTACACCCGCTTATTTGGGTTCCAATGTGTCCCAATTAAGCGGAATTGACCATAAAATACTTTAACAAACGTATCTAGATAATATAGGTGCAGTTCATTTCCATGGAGGTTAAGTATTACAAAGGCGACTAGTTTATTACTGTAGTTTAATCTTCATAGTGATATCAGAAATTCTTCGAACTTCACAACCATTGTTATCAAATTGATTGATTGAATTGGCCCCAACAGATTAAATCATAGTATGATGTACGAGTACGTAAAATTGATGTAAACACGTCGTTACATAATACGCTTGTAAGATAATGCCAACAAACCTCTAAAATAGAAATAAAATTAAAATTTTGTATATGCCGATTGCCTATAACATAAAAATGATTGATTAATTTTATGTTTAATATCCTCTTAGAACAAATTAACAACACTTTTTGTATTAAATATCTTAAAAATACATACACTTCATGATCGGTGAAGGATAAGGACCAATGTTTCTTTTTTAAATTTTAAATTCAGAGATCGACTGTGGAGAACTCTTGTATGTAGTCAATTTAATTTATTTGACTCAATGGGCATAAGGACTTATTTCAATGTCACCATTTATAAACAAATTATGTGGCAGACTCGCCATTTCCTCGCTTAATCCTCGATTACATTAAGCGAGTTTACAAGCTACTAGCCGGCGCATTCACTATCTGCTAGTAAACTAAAAAAATGTAGTGTGCCAACCGCCGCACGCAAAGGTAGTGTCCGCCGCGCTATTCGCGATGTTACCGGCACGTATATTGTTACCGCGCGTGTAAGGTAGTGAGTTCTGTGAGTGAGGCGGCAACCAAATATTAAGAGGGCCTCCGACTACAAATAATTATGCCGCCACGTAAGGGGCCGAAGACCGAAAGGTCTCCCGGCCAAGGGGAAACATTAAATATCGGGGAACAATTGAAAATATTGTCCCTGAATATTGAGGGAACATCTCTCTCAAAGGTGGACTTTTTAGAAAAACCATCAACGACAAAAACATTGATATCCTGCTTCTCCAGGAGACCCATATCACAGAACTAAAAAAATATACAATTTGGGAGGCGGGAATGGGTACCGCCACCCCGGGAACCTTTATTGGATAACCAACACGTCTGCCATAGGTCACCCCAAGCGGTTCGCTACGTTTGGTGATTTAGCGGGGGTGCCCGGGTTCATGGGGTGAGGTTTGTCTAGGTCCTGGAGGCGGATGACCAGGACATACTGAACCCCAGATTCCTACCCACCCCTTAAACCCTTTTCCTTCCCAGAACTCTCCTCTCCTTCCTTTCCTTAAAAAACCCTCCACACAGCATCCCCAAAGATGACATAGGCCCTGAGGGAAATTATTTTCCTCAGGGCCTCCTGTGTGGAGCTCATGAAAAAAAAAACTCATTCAGTGTGAAATTTGCTAGTTAGCTAGTAATATGGTTTACACTGAGCGAGTTCTCTAGCAGATATGGAAAACGTCGGCTAGTAGCTTGCATACTCGCTCAATGTAATCCAGGCTTTACATAGTTTAGCAAAAAAATGAAATCGACATTTTTAAAGTAACAATAGAGAACTCCAGTCCAATTTTTTTTATTTTTTTTATGAATAAAGACCTTCAAACTTAAATAACTGCACTTTTATTTTTATTTTTATAGTTAGTTTTAATAGTTAAAATAATTGTCATAGTTTTAATTTTCCAAGACCCCACGAAAAGCACCGTATCTATGGTGGATTGTGTGATGTATTCACCCACCGATAGTTTATTTATTTTCAACTTGTCATTTTGAATCAGTGATGTTATTTCTAGGGAATTTTCCCTAGATCTAGGGGAGAAAATATTTTTTAGGGAAAAGGGAAATCAGGAAAAAAACTAGGGAAATTTCGAACTCTGGCAAATTTTTTATTACATATGACAATATTACTGGTATTATTTATATTTTTTTATATAAATTTTATATATATATTTTTATATACGTATACATATTTTTTGGAATTCCTATGAATCTTAATTATTGTTCATGTACTTACATGCAATGTTATTTTTAACACTGACAACTCAAAATGATATTATGTATCTAAAAAGATAAATGGGACCTCTGAAAAAAAAAAAAAAATTAAGTTCCGTTTTATCGGTGATTGCGGTTGATTTTTATTGTGCAAAGTGTTTTTTTTTATTTGGAATTCAGTGGTGAGTGTATTCGTACTTTTAAATTATTATTTCACGTAGCAAAAAGTGTTTTATTTGGAAAAGCACAGTATTATAAGTACATTTACCAAATTCCGATATCTTCCCAATTAATTAATATTCATTGTTTGATCTCTTAAATGTTAAATGTAAAGTGAAAATAAACAAAAATTTTAACAAAACAATAAAACGACTTATTAGTCATTTTTATTTTTTAGTCGGTGTTAGCCAAGGTAGGTTTGTAACTACGTACATAGTTATAGGTGAGATGTGCCTGTGTCGCACGCGCGACTTGACGAGGCGCGAGGCAAGAGGCGAGAGTGGGGCCGCGGCGGGAGGGGAGCTGGTAAGTGAACACGCCGGGCCGGGTACCTTGGCTGACACCGACTCCAAAAATAACAATCGTACCTACATATTGATGAGTAGAAAAAGCATGTTGATTATTAAGTAGAAGTAGATTATTAAGTAGTATGTTTAAAGATTATTAAGTAGTATGTAGAAGAATTCGAAATTATTTTTTTACTTTTTAGTGCATTTTTTAGGGTAATTTTTTTGTTTGTCAAAATTTTTGTTTATTATTTGATTTTTAGTGAATCTGAAGAACACTTACTAATTTGTCTGAATATGGTTAGACCTACTAAACGTGCTGCTCATGTGAGAAAGACATTACTTGACCACAACGACGTTACGGTAGGTGACTCAATGATCCGGATAGATTCGGCCGAGTTGAAGAGTTCCGTTACTTTGTCATGGATCCCATAATCAGAACCTAACCAAACTTTCATCAAATTACCCTTGAAGAACATTCTTTTCAATAAAAAAAGAATTATCGAAATCGGTTGGCGTGATATTGGGTTATTCGCAATATACTTAACGCAAATTTAAGACTTATATGATTTTCTCATGGATGCCATTGTCAGAACTAGATCAAATTGAAATGGGACTACACGGGAAGCACCAGCTTTCAAATAAAAAAAGAATCATCAATATCATCATAATCATCAGTATCCAGTCAAAAGTTCGAGAAAGTCGAGGTAACAAACATAAAAATAAATTAAAAAATCAGTCGACTTGAGAACCTCCTCCTTTTTGAAGTCGTTTAAAAAGTAATAATTTTTATCCTTAAGTAGGAAAATAAAATAAAGAAAATCAATATTAATGTCGAAGAGCAATTGAGTGTTTGATACGACGGTTAAATTTTTTCACACAAAAATACTAAATCGCGATTAAAAAATTGGGGGGATGGGGGTAGGATGATGAAAATTTGAGGTTATAGGTATTTATTGATGCCAAAAAAAACAAAAAAAAAATTGTAATAAGAAGAGATTTTTTTCTGGTTAGGAACACCCTAATCACCTAGCGGTATGAAATATACTTAACAACATATTCTCATATTTTTATTATTAAATTTCCATTTTTATTTCTATTTTTCTTTAAAATGTTGTTATTTTTTTTCTCTTAATTTTTTAACAAAATTTTATTTATTTTTTAATTTTAATTTATTTACTTATATGTTTTAATTTATATATTTGTATAGAACACTTGAGTTCTTAACATTTAATCTTTATTATTAATTTTTGTATTTCAAAATTTGAATTTTCATTTTTATTTCTACTTTTCTTTAAAATATGATCTTTTTTCTCTTTATTTTTCGCTTACTTTTAAATATTTCATAATTTTTATTTAATATATTTAATCATCTGTTTTAATTAGATAGTATTTGTATTAATTTAAATAAATATTAAATATACGACTACCATAACACGGGCATGAGCCCAGTGTGGTAGCCAAAAAAAACCAAATATCTGTAACTAATAAAAAATTTATGAAAAAAAAAAATAATAAAAAATACCTACCAAATATACATTAAAAAATTCATTAAAATCGGTCGAGTCGGTTCGGAGGAGTGCGACCACAAACACCGTGACACGAGAATTTTTGTATGTATAGATTATAATAATCTGCTTGTTGAACTCCTTTGTACAATTTACTTATTGAATTCTTATATCTACTTGTGATCTGCCTGCTTTTGTCTTTCATACTCAGTTTATTATTTATGTACTATATACTAGTTATGAAGCTCCTGTACAACTTACCAATGTTACACCATGTAAAAGCCTTCAAGGCGTAAATAAATAATATAACGCCATTCAACAACCTAAAATCGGTAAAATCGATGGACATTTTTGCTCCCGAAAATCATAATTTTCGGCTCGCACATCGCCAGGACGTCAGACAAATATAACTGCAAGTTTCTCAATGTTAAGGTGCCGTATCATATATAAGAAGATGGAGAGATATGTTTTATTTTTTATTTTTTATTTAGTAACTATATAATATTTTTTACATTTTTATATGAAACATGTTAGTTAGATGTATATATAAAATATATTCGTAGTCCTCCTCACTAGGAGATCCTGTGCTGAGGGGGACTATGCTTTGGATAAGTTTTTCAGCGACTTCTATGGTTTAACTTTATTGATTGGATAAGGTTTTCCAGAAACTTCTATGATGTTTTAAGTATACTAGTAAGTTCATTTTCCGATAGATTCTTCAGCCAACATTTAATGTCCTTAATGTAGCTATTTTTTATTTTTATTTGTTTGATACTAAGTGGGAGTTTGTTATATAACTTTACTGCTAAAAATGCAGAACTTCTTTGACCAAATGAAGAGTTACACTTTGGTATATTAAGTATGTCTGTTTGTTTGGCTCTGGTTTTATGAGCGTGTGAGGTGTCTGCCTCTGAATCATTTTTGTGGTGATGAACTAGAATGTTTTTGGCATAGATTTTCTGTATGCTTGGAACATCAAACTGTTTAAAAATTTCTACTGTTGACGTCCTTATGGGGACCTTTAGAATGGTCTTTATAATGCAATTCTGAGTTATCTTAAGTTGTTTCAAGTGATTAGATGCTGCTGAGCCCCATCCTATTACTCCATATTCCAATCGAGAGTGGCATAAAGCATAATATACTCTCTTTAGATCCCTCATCGACAAGATGTTTCTTAATTTTTTGAAGAAGTAGATGAGTTTTGTTAGCTTTTTTGAGGTATGATCAATGTGTGAATTCCACTGTAGATTTTCATCAATTTCAATCCCAAGATATTTAATACTTTTGGTTTGGGTTATAGACGGGCAGGAACATTGTGTAAAAGTATTTTGACATTCATGTAATTTGAGGGTATGCACATTCATTGGTTGTCGTCTTTTGTTTTTGGAGAAAGTTAGATATTTAGTTTTACTAACATTTAATGTAAGGGAGTTTACTTTTAACCAGTTTTGAAGTACAGCCAGGCCATGTTCCGCCTCCTTGTAGGTTCTTGTCCAATCTTGTTCGTGGAATATAATAACAGTGTCATCTGCAAAGCTCATTATGTTTCCATTAATGGGAAGATTCATAAGGTCATTTATATATGTCAGAAATAGTATAGGTCCTAATACGCTTCCCTGGGGGACCCCGAATTTAATTGGAAGAGATTTGCTCTTTCTTTTACCAATTTGTACAATTTGTTCTCTTCCAGTTAAATAACTTCTAAGTAGGTTTAGAGTTGTTTCGGTTATTCCATTTTTTTTTAGTTTTAAGTAAAGTATTTCATGATCAATTGTATCGAAAGCTTTTTGAAGATCAATGAAAACAGCTAAGCATGTTTTGCCTTCATCCAGTTTTCTAATAATTGTATTAGTTACATTAGCTATAGCGTCACCAGTACCCAGGTTTTTTCTAAAACCATACTGCGTAGGTGATAATATTTTATTGGTATCCAAAAATGTAAGAACTTGTTTTTTTATTACTTTTTCCAATATTTTCGACAGAGGAGTTAAAATACTAATTGGTCGATAATTTGAAATATCGTCTTTGGGACCATTTTCACATAATGGTATGATCGTAGCAATTTTAAGACAAGCGGGAAAAACACCTTTAGATAATGATAGATTTACAAGGTATGTCAGTGGTTGAATTAACTCATTTTGTAGGTATTTAATTGATTTGCTTGATATCAGTTCATTTCCCGATGAGGTATTTGTGTTTAAGGAGTTTATAATATTTCTTATTTCATCACTTGTTATCTTGACTATATTGAGGCTGTTTTCATGATTTACATCATCATTCCTCATTGTTTTTTCGACAGAAGTAGAATTTTGTTTAATTTTATTTGCAAGGTTAGAGCCTATATTGCAAAAGCAGTTGTTTATAAAGTCAAGAAGTTTGTCTGGGTGTTTCGTAAAAGATGTGGGAATCTCATCAATGTTTAATTCTTTAATGTTTTTGTCTTTATGCGAGGCTTTAGTATTTGTAATTTCATTTATGATCTGCCAGAGTTTATGGGAATCATTATTGCATTCATCAATTTTGTTTTTATAGTATGTTTCTTTAGCATAACGAATTACATTTTTACATGTATTACGATATCTTTTGTAGAATCGAAGTGTATGGACATCATAAGGGTTGATTTTTACTTTTCTGTGCAGTTCATCTCTTTTTCTGATCGAGTTTATAATATTCTGACTGATCCATGGTTTAATGTGAATATTTTTATGAGATACCTTTTTATCTGTGGTTTTGGTGTTAGATAGAATACTGTGCTGTATAATTTCTACAAAATAACTCCAAGCAGTATCAGTATCATCTTTTTCCAGAAGGGCGGTCCAGTCATTCGTTGTTAACACCCTTTTGACATTTTCCCAATTTGTTTCAGACTTCGTTAGGAGTGATTTCGTATTTAGGTTTACATAAGAGTTATTTTTTGTTATAGATAGAATTATTGTGTAATGGTCTGTCAGTGTGGTAGTATAAATAATGGCTTGAGTTTTTTTATTAGTTTTACTAAAGATATGATCAATGCAAGTTTTGCTATCATTAAATACACGTGTAGGTTCCTCAATTAGGCTTTCATATCCATGGTATGCAAGTGTCTGCGTGTAATCATATTTTTTTGGGTGGCCATTTTCAAGGATATCAATATTTATATCACCGATAATAAATACATCTTTAGTGTTTTTTAGTAAACTCAGTTCAAACGATAAGGAGTTTAGAAATGGCTCCAGATTTTTTGTAGATGGAGATCTGTAAATTGCGAGTATTGTTGTATCATTGCCCATTGATATCCTTAGACAGTTCGCATTATTAATACCGATCTCTATGACATCAGCTTCAATATCTTCTTTAATATATACGATGACACCATCATTTTTGGTATTATTCATAATTGTAGAGTAAGGGACATATTTATCGATTTGTAGAGGATAGAACTTATCAGTTAACCAACATTCAGTAAGAATAATTATATCCCAGTTTAGATTTAAACTTTTTATCAATATTTGTAGTTCGTCAAAGTTTTTTATTAATACTTCTAATGTTTTGATGCATTATGTTAAAATTATTTCTTATGGATGATAAGTTAGGTAAATTTGTTGTTATTGTGTTATCCATTTATGCCATCTAAATTAATAATGTTTTTATATTACTTACTAAATTATTTTCACCATATCATCAAGGTGCTTAATGTAGATTATTTTATCTTCAGGTTTTTTACGAATCATAACTTTACCATTTTTGTACCACACATATTGGTATTTTTTTTCTATGGCTAATTGTTTTGTTTTCCATAGCATTTCTTTATGATATGTTCTTCCCCGATGAAGATTTGAGAGGTCGACAGATCCTTAATTTCTTCATAGTTTATTTCTTTCTTTTTATCAAGGAGTGAATCTCTTTGTCTTTTCTCGGAAAAGGTGACAAGAAGTTTGGGTGGAGCTCCATTTCGTCTGTCTGGGACTCGGATGACTTCAGTAATATCTGTATGTTTTATAGTTATCCCAGCTGCTGCAGCAATCTTCCTTATGATTTCAATTGGTTGTTCTCTTATTTTTTGGGGAATCCCAGCTATTTCTAAAGAATTACATTTTGACAAGGTTTCAATATCTGCCAGTCTAATTTCAAGTTTTTTTATTGTATTATTTTTTTCATTCATATCTTTTTTAATATTTTCGAAATCAGTTTGTATAACTTGGTTTATATTATTTGTAACATCAATTTTTTTTAGTATTTCATCATATTGAGCACTTAATGCTTTTTATAAATTCAATGTAATTACGAATGTTGGAGAGAGGGCGCTAATATTTAAAACGATAGAATTGAAGCGAAAATTCATATAATTTTTCGTTTGGGCGTGGGGAATGTATCTATAGATATTATCTTCAAAAACAATTTAAAAACTTTAAATTGATCCATCCAGGGAGGGGGGGGGGGGGGGGCTAGAGAATTTCAGAATATAGGCTTCTTCGTCTATAAAAGACCGACCGACACAAAATTCGGTGCACTCCACGGGGAGCCAAAGAGGTACGAAAATATAAATAACAGACCGTGTTCATGTGTATGCAATATCTTGGTGACAATATCCTTCGTAATTTTTTTTCCACGGGTGGCACCCCCCCCCCCCCTCGCTACGCCACTGCCGTCATCTGCAGTGAAAAGATTAAAAGCAATTCCAAAAATAAATTGTCCGTTATCTCTGTACACATCTAAGGGAACGTGCCCATACTACGTGGCCAATTATTAGCTATTTTCAACCCCCCCCCCCCCCCGGTGACCAAAATCCTAAGCAAACCGCCGCTCATTTGTACTAAGCGTGACATTTTGAAGACCCCCCCCCCCCCCCCCCCCGAAGAGGTCACGTAGTATGGGTACGTTCCCTAAGTAGATGTCAGTGTGACCAGATCAATGATGGTAAGTAATAACTCTATAAATCGTTTTTCGGATGTATTTCTATTTTGAAATGATGCATGTAATATCGATATAATTTAGAAAAACGTGCTTAAAATTCAACGATATAAACAGAAACAAGTGGTATTTTTTTGTGTATTTACAGATTGAAAAAAAATGCAATTTTTTATCCTTGTCATCTCAGCGTCAATATTTCCGTTTTATGTATATTTTATTGATTTCTTATAAGCTCCCAAGAATAATAACTGAATAATACGTAAATTGTAAATTCAAAGTACAAATTTAATAATCTCTGTGACGGATTTGACCTCCTCATCTTTAGCCTCTTATTATGAGCAGGTAATTGCAAAACGTGTAAAAAACTTTGAAGTATTTTATATTTTATACCGTCGATCTGTGAAGCAATACACTTCCTTAATTGCAGAGTGATAGTTAGTTCCTCGGCTCTGGAAGTATTGTAAACTTTAAAATATGTTGGAATTTATTCTATATTATAAAATTTGAATTTATAAATAAAGCTGTGTTTTCACCTCCTTTCATAAAGGCGCATAAATATCATCTCTATCGCCTTAATGAAAAATAACCATCCGGATTCAAAACAAGCTTGAAATTGCTTCAGCTGTGTTTGTACAACAATGTGCGACTTCATCACTCCTTTGTAAAGTAATTAGAAGTATGAAATTAATTTTGACCGGTCAGTGGCCGAGTTAGCATCGCGTTTGGGTTCCACCCGGGCGTCGCATGTTCGATTCCTGGGCTGGCTAAGTCCTCCATCACAAAACAAGCAAAATTTTCCGCTTTCTGTGTAGAGGATATTTTCAAATATTCTCGGATTAATCGTAGAATTAATTCTGCATTATGTTTTTTTCCGCTATAATACGTTATATGAATTCAATTCGTTCTATCAGTTCGAAGAAAAAATTGAAAAAGTAAATAAAATTAAGTACTTGGGTATAATACTCGATTCAAAACTAACTTTCACATCAAAATTTTGAATATGTGCTAAAGAAGGTATCAAAAAAGTAAATTTTCTTAGAAGACTAAGAAAATTAAATGGAAACACTGCAGAGCTGATTTATAAAACTATAACTAGTTTCTCCATATTTAGATTATTGCTCCACGATGTTATATTTGATCAATGAAAGAAATTTGAACAAGCTAGAAATTATATAGAACAGAGCAATGGGATGTATACTGGGAAAGGGCAAATACGCAAGGGTTAATCAAATAAGAGAGAAGAGAGTGCTATTGAATGTGTTAATTTTTGTACAAAAAATTATGAAAAACTGAATGCCAAAATACTGTAAGGATGAAATTGTTTTTAATAGAGATATACATAATCAAAACCAGAAAAATGAATAGAGTTAGATTGTTAGACATGAAAAAATCAAAATACAGAACTGCCTAATGTAAATGACTAAAGATGTATGATGAAATGCCTGAAAATATGAAGAATAAATGTATTTAAAAATAAATGTTATGCTTACTGTAAAAATATTACCCTGTGCATATTAGTTTATGTTCTAACGAAGTTTAAACTAACAAATAAATAATTTAAAAAAATAATTTATAAACACTCTAGAATATTCGGAATCACGATCAAATCCGAGTATAAATCGATAAGAGCTACTAAGCTACTCGTAGATGAGTTCTTAGTTTTCTGACGAACACATTGTTCGGATTGTTCCTATATCACGGCCGATTGATTGAGCGATTCGGATATATTTCAGACAGGTACAAAACAAGTCACGTGTGGATTAAAAAATTACATCATAGCTATTTTTATAACTTATAATTATTTTTTTAGGCGTAAAACGTGATGGCAAAAAATAAAGGTATAATTTTGTTGTATCGCGAGGTACTAAAGGTGAATAACAATAATTATTATTAAGCCCGTCTTAACAATAACAGATTTTCAATGTCAATAAGTTATTAATATTGTGTCGTCACCAATGACGTGCAGAGTCATCTGTATTTTAATACGGATGACGTTGGGTTTGCAGGTAAAACACCTTTGTTAATTGCAATCTAAGTTTCTCTTGTTTGTGAAATCTCTACAAAGTATCAATAGTATCAAGTCTTATTAATTTTATTTTATTTTAATTATTAACAGAAACAAACCGTACATTAGATAATTTGGTTAAAAAAATTACAATTAATAAGTACTATATTACATGGTGGGTACCTATTATGTGTTTCATTGTAGTGTCTTATTTATGGTATGCGTATTAAGTAATTACCGGGTGATGTATGTAGTGGGAAGGTGTGTGCGTGTGTATATGTGTGTGTGTGTGAGAGTATGTGTGTATGTATGTATGTATGCAAATTTGGGCAGTGAATCGGAGAAAATGTCGATGTTAGAATTTAGACCAATAATATTGAACATATGAAGAGCACGATTGATTGGCGAATTAGATGCTGCATTTGTCTTGTAATTAAGCGTGTGGAATAGTTCTGTATGGCGTGTACGTCTTAATGTTATGTTAAAATTAACTAGGGAAAGGAGTTCGGTACAGTCAATGTTATTATTTAAAATTTTGTGTTTAAATTTAAATCAGTTATTACTCGCCTTTGTCGCAAAGTTTGAAATGTGCATTCTAAGTTATTGTTGAATTTGAAGGTAAGATATTTTATAAATTTATTTTGAATATGTTCTATGCTATCTATGTATACTTTGTATTGCGGGTTCCAAATTGGCGAAGCATATTCCAGTGTACTTCTGACTAATGCAAAATATAACATTATTACTTTAAGCGGGATATTGAACATTTTACTTATGCGAATAAATAATAAAATGATATTAATAATACGTCGCTAGACCGCCAGAATAATTTACTAAGAAGTGTAATTGAACTAATAATCTCTTTTGTTACATTAGCTCCACACAAGAGGCCCTGAGGAAAATAATTCCCCTCAGGGCCTATGTCATCTTTGGCGATGCTTTGTGGAGGATCTTTTTAGGAAAGGAAGGAGAGGAAGTTCTGGAAAGGAAAAAGGTATGACGGGTGGAAAGGAATCGTGGGGTCGGTGTGTCCAGGATAAACGGGCGTATGAATCCATCCCTCTCACTGCGGTACAAGACGGTGTTCCAAGAGAGTTCTATTTGATAGGTAAAATTCTCCTTCAACCAGTCTGGTAAATTTTTTAATGCGTAGGTATCAAATTAGTACGAATTAAAAAAAATTCCAGCCAATTTGAAAAAGCTGTTCTATTTATGCTTGCGATATGAAGTTAGTCACAAAATACGTTTAGGTAAGGTAATTTCAACGTAAAACTTTCTGATTTTACATGAATTTAGAAGGAATTGTATTATGTCCTTTTTTCGATAGCGTTTAAATTACTTGTGTGTAATTTACACGCCCAGAAGCGCGACAGTTGACCCAAGCTCTCTTAATTCAGTTACATAGTATGACCGTCACGTAGGCCAGCGCTTTCGTGTGAACGGTGTTCCAGAAATGCAATTGGAATTCCAACACTAAATTTTCCAAAATTTATGCATCATAAAAAACTTTATTTTTCTACTAACTTCAAGAATTTGGCTCTCATGGCAATATTTAAAGTTTAATGTCCGAATTATCTAAACTAAACAATCTTTATCTGATCTAGTAACAGTATTAATTTATCTAATAAGAGTTCTGATTTACACAGTAATGTTGTTTTGACATGGGTAATCACTCTATATTTATAATATGGTTTCGTTATCGTTCTTACAAAGGTTCCTCAAAACATACCTCTTTCAGCTTTAACCCTTGCTTTTGGCCTCTACAGTAAATCACACATTGATTTTTGGTTTAAGTTCTTCAAGATTTTATTGTTGTTATTTTATTGTTGTTATTTTATGTCGATTTTTTAAAAGTTTATTGAATATTTCCAACCTCTCGAGTTCTTGGTAGAAATGATATTGGGAACTAAAAATAGTATCATTAATCTAGAAAATCTAGACAAAAGCTATAATTGTGTTTTTTGGCACTGCTCAATCAGTGCGCTTGTGACTGCCCGTCGTCATCATGTTTCGTGTCGTGCCTAGCAGCAAGTAGCATCGTACAGCGCTAAGGTTCCCAATCTTATCTGAAGTATATTTGTCTTCAACGTTCCCCCTGCCTCCCCTCTGCATAAAAAAGTAAGATCCATAAATATCCAAATTTAATAGACGAGAAGTTACAGATAAGGGGTAAAACCAAACTATGGAGGGTGAAGAGGGGAAGATGACTGTGATAAGTTAAAAAATCAATCTGACAGTATATAGGCATCTCGCATTATAATATCACCATTTAGTTCTTAAAAGCAAAACTGCTTTTTAATGAATAGACCTTTTTACATGGGAGCGCGAATTGCCCGCCACGTTATTATCATATTTGCGTAGTCGAAATCGGCAAAAGAAAGTTCGCCCTTTTTCACAAGGGAATATTTTGTTGCCGTGTTTAGTTGAGACACTTTTACAAATGTTTCATAATTTACTTACCCCTGTAACTCACTGGAGAAACGCCCACATTCACTACGTTCACATATATTAGGGCATAATGTATAGCACAAGCTCTCACTTTTGTTCGTAAAATGTGCGATGTGACCAGCGCGCTGCTCAGGACAAGAATGATGACGTCACATTTTTTAGATTCAAACGACGCTCTCGTAAGCCCGGCTGGCTCCAAGGCGGAGCTATAGCCGGCTCCATGGGGAGGGGGAAATAATACGTTTTTATCACTTAGGGCAGGTCCAGATATATTCATATGTCCATGGTAAGATCGAAAATATGGAAAAAAACGCTGCAATCGAAAAAGTTCGAATGAAGATAACATGTTTTGAAATAACACAACCGACTGATTGGTAGCGTGGAAGTTAATGGTTCTCACTCCGGCGTTGCTGGTTCGATCCTCTACTAGCTAGTCCTCCATTATTGCAGAAGCCATATTTTCCACGTATAATGGTGGAAGTGGGTAGATTTTCAACTTTATAAGATTATTATAAGTACCTACTTGTTGGATAACCAACACCTCTGCCATAGGTCACCCCAAGTGATTCGGTACGTTTAGTGACTTAGCAGGGGTGCCCGGGTTCATGCGGTGAGGTTTGTCCAGGTCTTGGCGGCCGATGCGTGTGCCCACCTGCTGCTTGGTGGGCAGGATCGAGAGAGACAGATTGAGGGAGGTCTTTTATCCTCTCCTGTCAGAATCTTTCAACCCACCGCCTTGCACCGCAGGGATGGATTCATACGTCCTTCACTCGTGGACACACTGACCCCAGATTCCTACCCACCCCTTATACCCTTTTCCTTCCCAGAAATTCCTATCCTTCCCTTCCTTAAAAAAAACTCATTTTAAACCCAAATTTCAAACCCAAATTTTCCTCAGGGCCTCCTGTGTGGGGCTAATGTAAAAAAAAACCTATGACGGCCAGGGTTGCCAGGTGTTCGGTATTCTACCGAACCGTTCGGTATTTTAGCACCGTGTTCAGTGTTCGGTATGACAAAAATACAGAATTATGGGCGGTTCGGTATTTTTTTCTGATTAATTTTTCTCCCTAACAAGCGATTACACTATCAGATTTGATGCAATCGGCAATCGATGTTGCGTAGCATCCCTAATTAGTTTTGGAAGAGACCTGGCAACCCTGATGACAGCACATACGGAAAAATCACCGCAGACGAAATTTTTTCAGAGTGATCATTACATATTTTGCAAAAGATATGAAGTGTCAGAGACATAACGGAGACCACCAAGATGACACATGTTCGGGCGTTGATTTTCCCCATATTTATATACGGGGTTGACACGCAGCGAAAAAAAACATTCTGGAATAGCTAGGTATCCACAAAAGGCTTTCACATGACGCCTACGATACATTTTAAGATACTTTGGACACGTTGCTCGCCAAACTGAGGATTCCAACTTGGAGAAACTTATGGTCACTGGCAAAGTGAAAGACAGAAGAAGCGGATGAAGGTTACAATGGGTCCCTTGACCCGGTGATGATACCGGTGGTGCCAATTATGGTGGGAAGGAATAATCGTCCGTTCAGACACAGAGACCAGAAAGGAGCCTTTCGCGGGTCACATCTTCTACTTATACCCTCTCCTATAAGAAGTTGGCTACCATTAGAGCACCCTTCACCGTACATGAATAAAGTCTTTCCTTATTAATTGACAACTTCGTAATTATGTCGTTACTTTCTTTGTTAAATAATTAAATTTTCAGGTAAGTCTTAAAAATTGATTAGTTAGTTTGATTGTGAATGCAATCCAATGAGTGCTCAAAGACCACTTTTTTATAAAAATAAAAAAGGTTCTTCAGCCTGATTGCCAATAAATTCTCATTAGTTATTTAACCGGGGTCAACATCACCTTAAGATCCGTTCGTTTTCCCTTTCACATCATTCCGCCCAGAGAAATTCTTTCGCAGGTAGTTAACTCTTTCTCGCGGTTTTATTATCCCGTACATGGATTAATCGAAACTAGTTATTGCCTGGCAGCCATACAAAACGCATCCGAGAAAGTGCCGATTGATCAATGTCAACAACTTGCACTTGCAACCTTTAATTGATTCCAAGCATTAAAAAAAATTATAATCCATCACATTTTTGAGATGTACGAGAAAAGTGTTTTTTTCTTCAGATTGACGTGTGAAATTTTTTTCATTAATGAAACGTACTTTAAACTTGCCAGGACTTTGACGAAAACAGGTTTTTTTTGGTACAAGTTTGCAAATAATAACACGTATGATACTAAAGTTGGGATTTCACGGGTATTCAAATGTAACATCGTCATCAAATAACCATTCAGCGCCGTTTTGTTTTTTGACAGTTGAGAGGTCCCCTTTATACCGATTCCAAGTCAGTTTTACCTTTTGAACAAATTATGATAAGTGGAATATGACAACCATCATGTTGTTAAGGTTGTCAGCTTATTAAAATTTGATAGAAAGCTGAAACGCACCTAGAATCGGCGTTTAACGGGGACCTTTCAAATGTCAAAAAAAAAAACGAAATGCGCCGAATGGCCATTTAATTTTATTTTTTTTTACTCACAACGCCATTACTTAACCTTTATAACCAACGCCATCTATTAATTTGCAAACATGTCAAATCCACACCGCCCGCTCCCTTTATATACTATATATTTCAACCAATTTACACAAAACCTTGACAAATCATATACGTATAAACCTTCCTTACGAATCACTCCAACTATTTTTGAAAACCGAATGAAAATCCGTTGCGTAGTTTAAAAGATCTAAGCGTACCGACAGACAGCGGGAGCGACTTTGCTTTATACTATGTAAAGATACTTGGACTAGTAGTTACTCTCAGGCTTCGCCCTTGTTTTAAAACACATTTTAGACCTTTTTTCTTAGTGAATCTTTGAAAATTATGGAATTTTAAGGCATCTTTGCTTATTTTTAGTTATTTTTTGGTCATGTAAATTGATATTTCAAAGATCCATAGTTCTTGATGGGCATGACTTTGAGAGTTGTTGAATAATTGTTTTGACCTATACATTTGCGCTCGAAAAAGCTACGGAAATTCGTTAACAGTTGACATAATATAAATATGAAGCATTCATAAAAATAGGGTGTTAATTGCAAAGACGTTACATACTTTAGACGCGGGGTAGAAATCTCAAAGTGGGAAACCAAACGTAAGACAATTGTACTGTTCTCGATTTCTAGTACTAAACTGCCACTCGTCAAGTAAAGTCATGTCTTACCAGTAGGAAAATTGCAATTAAAAAGCGCCAAAATGCCCTCCTGTATGATGAGAAAATGTTTCCATTACACGGCAAACATTAGTAAAAGTGAAGAAATAACATTTAATTTATATGTACACACAAATTACTTATTATTATAGATTATTATAAGCAATACAATTAATTTTCATGTTCCCCGTCCGACAATTTTGTACGTCATTTGAGAAAAAAACACACATTCTTTAATTGTCTTATGGTACGATCACACTGAGGTCAACTTCCAACTTCAAACTTTCGGACGATTGCGTAGAAGGGTAGTTCATGCGTTGGAAGTTCGAGTTGGAAGTTTGGCTTCAGTGTGAATGTAGCATAACTTTTTAATATATGAATAACTTTTGAATTAAGAAATTACTGAAAACCGCTGAAAACAAAAGAGTGTTGCTTACTTGCCACATTATTTTGCGAGCATGTAAGACTATGGCGAGTCTATTTATATAACGTCATTGGTTAATTGTACAATTTTCGTCCTTTCTTGAACTAAAATTTAAATAAGAATGGTGTCATTGAAAGTTGGAAAACAATTGACATTCTTTATATTGTTGTTGCATTTCATATTAACTTATACCTGAATCATTTTATTTGCGGATGATCCTAGTTTGGTTAGATAATGTTGTGGTGAGGTTGGATGGACCTTACAGAAACGATTTTACTGTTGTTAGAAACATTGCGTCAGTTTGGTTGGAGGTTGGACGGGGTTCTAGCTTCTCCGTGTTCTGAGATATGAGATGTCAAAGTTTGCAAAGACGATTCCTCATAATCTTACCGATTTCTGATTTTAAGTTTGAATCTTGTGTACAGTATTTTAGTTTAAGGCCCGGCTTACCGCATTTCTACCGATTTATTAAACATTTTTCTTAATCTACTTTAAGTTATAAAGATCTTATCTATATATTTCCCACACCGAAACGTCAATTATATAAAATTTCCTCGATAGAAAAAAATCGCAATGTATGCTCCGAAAATTATTAAAAACACGTTTTTTTCAGTTATTTTACCAGTATATCAATGAAAAAATTCGCAGTGTTTCTTTAAATGCTAATTTACACATTCCCCCGATATTTCGGCTGAATCTTAGACGAGTCGTGGTTTATTGAACATTTTCACAATTTTCGCTTCAATTTTATCGTTTTTAATATTAGCGCGCTCCCTCTAACATTCGTACTTAAATATCACTCTATCTTCTTCTTTTTGAGCGGGTATACCACGCCTTAAAACATATTTTTAAGGAAAATATTTAAATAGGACGTATACTTACCATTTTAAAACGTACCTAAACAGGCAGACAGAATCTTATGCAACATTTTAGGGCATAATAATTAATTAGGTACATAAGATTCTAACTACATTTCTCTAATGCCATTCCAAGATAGTTATAATTCAATGTTTTCCTTTAACATATGTTAAATCAAAATACTTTATAAAAGATTGAAATATCAGAAACGGTGAAATAGATTTTGAAAACTCGCCTTTGAAAACTTTGACACATCAGAACATGGTAATTTAAAAAATATATATTTAACATAAATTTAATAATGTATGTAATCAAGTTCTGCAAGTATTTTAGTATTTATTTTTGTTACAGCTGTTTCGGCTTACAATACTATTTTCAAACTAGAAACACAGTTTTTACAGTTTGAAAATGGCTTTGTAAGCCGAAACAGATGTAACAAAAATAACTACTAAAATACTTGCAGAACTTTATAATAACGTCATTAAATTTAATTTTTAAAAATTAAATGGATTTCTACGAATTAAACACAAAAACAATTAACAGAATATGGTAAGGCGAAATTACAATTCTATCCAAATAAAGTGATAAAATATTAGTAGGGTAACGGGGGGCAAAGTGGAAGGGGCGGGCAAAGTGGAAAGTTCACATAAAACAAAAAATAGCGACTTCCCCCCCGTTGCGCTCACTTACCGCAAGTCGCATGTCGCCCTTGTGCCCCTGGTGAAATTTCGCACGGCTGCGGCGACCCAGCGCGGTGCACGTGTATGTTGAGTGATTTGTGCAGATTCCTTACGAAAACATTCAAACTTCAACCGTCGATTTTTCGTTGAAAGGTGAGGATTTAGTTATATGCTATTTATTATTGCATTGCATATAAGAATTTTCCAACGTTATTTTAATACGTCTGTGATATTTTGGTATGATTTTTCGATATATACATTTTTTTGTTCCTTTCACACTATTTGGCAAAGTGGAAAGTTGCATGTGAGGGCAAAATAGAAACTTTTCCACTTTGCCCGCGCTCGTGAGATGTCCAGTTTTACTCTAACATAACAAAAATCAATTGGAAGAAAAAGTAGCCAAAAAGATGAAAATTATCAAGGAAAGAGAGCAGAAAGTGAAAAATACAAAAGAAAATAAAAATTGAGAAAATGGAACAGAAAAAGAAAATTTCAAAAAAACAAAAATCTGTAAGAAAGACGAGAAACCATTTTCTCGAAGAGAAACAAAGTTAAAGAGAAAATTAATTTTCAATCTCAGCCTGGCACATCAAAACAACAACATTTTACGCTTTGCATGTTTTGCAAAGTAATTTACATTGATCCTCCAACTGAAGAATGGATTCAATGTAATGTCTGTCAAGAATGGGCACATGAACTGTGTGTCAATATTGGAATGATGGGGAATTTACCTGCTTTAATTGCCAATCCCATTAGAGGAATGCCCTGCTATGCGGGCAAAGTAGAAAAAAGTTATGTTTTCAAAACTGGGTCTCCATTACCAAAACTGTTCTCTTTTAGTATTATTTTTTTTTCAATTAGCAAAAATATGTAAGTTTCTTGTTTTAATAAACTTTTAAAAACTAAAAAAAAATTCATTATCTTAATTAATCTGTACACTGAAGTTAAGTTTTCCACTTTGCCCCCCCTTCCCCTACTGCATCTTGTAAAAACGATCAACTGTCAAAGTGATGTTAGATCTTGTAAAATAAATAAATGGTTTACAATGAAAAGTACCTACCACAGAAATACAACACAGACAGCTCTGAAAATTATTTTGGTTATAGAAATGAGCAAAAGAAATGATCTTGCATTCAAAGGTCATTTTTGAAGCAAATTTCCCTTAGAACCTTTTGCAACTGCGGTGACGATTGGTAAACAATTTGTGTGAGATCATCGATTGCTTATTTGGTACGTTTATATAGGCCGTTATAATGGTAAAAAACATTAATATTTATATGACTTTGTTTTATTCTTTTAATACTATTCAACAAAAGCAAACCTACTAACAGTACTCACTTATGGAGCGTAAACACAAACTCTTACCAAGAACATTGTGGCAAAAATGGCACAATGTTGTTGTTGGTAAGAGTGATCACACAAAGCGCCATGGAAAGTGCCATGCTCAGAATCTCCTTGCGAAATCGAAAGACTAATGAGCAGCTTAGGAGCAAGACAAGTGTGTATGTATATATGAAATTACCGTCACAATCTCCACATTCAAGTGGAAATATATAATTTTGTGCCAATTGCATGGCTTGCAGCTTGCAGATGACCGTTTGAAATCAAATGGCGCAATTTGATTGAGAAAGGGAAACAGAGTTCATCCACATATGAGTTGAACAGACCACTTAAAGTGTTGCCAACTTTGGATGGGTTTGAGCATCCTAGGTTAAACAAAACTGGAGACGTACAAGGGTGGCCCATGTCTAAACTGTATTTAAACTAATTTCCCGTGAACCATTTATTGGATAGCAACACCTCAGCCATAGGTCACCACAGGTTAGCTACGTTTGATGACTTAGCGGCGGATGCATCTGCCCACCAACTGCGTGGCATGTCGGATAGGTTGATGGAGAACTAACCTATACCATCGCCTTGCATCGCAATAGTGGGAGGGATGGATTCATACGTCCGTCACTCGTTATTCATACGGAACACATTGACCCCAGATTTCTACCCACCCCTCACACCTTTTTCCTTTCCAGAACTTCCTCTCCTTCCTTTCCCTTAAAAAACCGTCCACACATCATCTTTAAGATGACGTAGGCCGCGACGGAATTTTTTCCTCAGGGCCGCATGTGTGGACCTAATCTAAAAAAAATAAAATCTATCTCCATGAGTTTTGATTCCAATCATTTAGCCAATTTAATCTGGGTTATGGAAGACCTCGTAAAGGGCAGTTAGACTTTTAGTCGATGTCAACTGGCAAGCATCATGGTCGGAAAAGTCACTTGGAAAGTCGACTAATTGCCGATAATGTTGACAAAAAAATCTTTTTACATTCAAAACAACAGTATCAGAATTCTCTGCACAGTTAGGTACATCAATATAAGGTATGGATATAACGTGAAAGAAGATAGCAAAGAAATGGTATTCTCAATATCTGAATCGCTCTGTGTAAATTTATCAATTCCAATTAAAAAACTGTTTATTTTTTAAATTATCTTTATCAAATGTTTCATTATTTTAAATATCGAACGTTATTAATAGCCTTGCGTCGGTACGATTGAAATTTAAGAACCCGACTTTGAATACATTTCTGACGCCGCGCCTTATGCAAAACCATCTTCGGACTTGAAGTTTGTTAAAAAGCTACTTTTTTAATAGGACCGAATTCAAGCAAGTAGCCAATAATGCCAAAAGATGACGCCACTTGCGTTAACAGCTAGCGTGAAGAACGTCGGCTAGCAGTCGTAAGTACTATTGGATTTGTAAATTCGTGAATCTCTCCGGGTACGGAGAGATTGATGATAATATGATTATTATTGTAACTGGCAGTTGCGAATAATAATACCACGCGTCTATATATTATATATGACGTCATTGCCTGTCACGGTTGCTTTATCCTGGTGACTAGATAGTCACTGGATTCAAATAACCCTCAATTTTCGGAATCAGTTCTTATTTTTAGTTAGGATTCATAAAATGATCACCCACGCTTAAACTAAAGCCGAACCAAAGCCGCCCACAGGGCCTAGCAGCAAAAACCTGCGGAGCGTTTTTTTAACTGCTAGTTTTTATTACCATATCAGTTTCCACGAGCAGAGCTAAAATACGTATTCATTTGCAATTTGTATTAGAAATCATTGATTTTGTCTTGGCAAAATAAATGTCATGGAAGGCAATCTCTACTCCATAAACGATAGCCGATATAAAATTAATTTAAAGCATGCTGTTTATCGATTCACCATTCCTTTGCTTTAAACCCGGAACTTTTAAATAATTTTAACGGAGCCATGTTATATTTGAATTTTATCGAATTATTGGAATGTAAAAATTTCGTAAACATGTTATTTATTTATACGGTAATGTTTAAAAATACCTACTTGTGGTAAAAACATGTTAGTGGATTCACTTTCCATCATTTTGACCAAGGCTCACCGGTACTTATCTACCCGGTGGTAACTTATACTCTAACAAGGTTCGTATTTCTACCAGAAATCAGAAACCATTGGCGAGCGAAAGCATTTATTTAATTTAATCTTGTTGTTTCGGGAACCTACTTTTACATTATTTAAATCAAGTGTTAGGTATTTTCGTTATTTGTTTTTCGGGTGTTATGCCGTGTACACATCTACCGGATCTGCCCTGATGATTTACACTGCAACGCTGTCCGAAACGGAAGCTAAAGAAGGAGGTAGTGCAACACGGCATAACACCCCAAAAACAAATAACGAAAATACTTTTGGCCGTGCAAATCTTAAAACGTATCCAAGTGTTAGTATGATTAGTTTCATATCACAAATCTTAAAAAACAAAGCAAGAATATTTTTTTTATCCAGCAATAACCCTGTAACATGTGTGAGTTTTGAAATTATGAAAATTTCAGAGATATTTTGTGTCGACGAATTTTTAAAATGCAAGTGCTAATGTTTTGCAGAAAGGAAACCAAAACTTATATTTTGTTATTTTTATTAGTCATCTTTTTCTTCTTCAATGGCGCTACAGCCCATTTCGAGCCTTGACCTTCAAAATAAGCCTCCACCGTCCTCTGTCCTCGGCCGTCGTCTTCCAATCTGCAACATGGAGTAATCCTCTTGCATCCTTCCTGACATCATCCTCCCATCTCAGTCTAGGTCTGCCCGCCTTTCGTTTACCTCCCCGGTGTCCTGTCAGAACCTTCTTCGGTACTCGTGTGCTTGCCATTCGGTGCACATGTCCGGCCCATCTTAATCTTTAGAGTCTTAAATGGGTGGAGAGTCTGGGAGCTTGGTAAATATCAAGGAGCTCATTATTGTGGCGGATTTTCCATGCCTTTCCCTCTCGCACCGCTCCTAAGATTCTTCGAAGTACCTTTCTTTCGAAGATGTCCAGCTGTTCGGCTGACTTTGCTGTCAGTGTTTCCGCCTCACATCCATAGGCCAAGACCGTTCTTATAATTGTTTTATATAAGGTTATTTTGGTTTTCCTATGGACGTTTCGGGATTTTTGTTAGCGGCTGTAATGCGCTTTCTTACTTCTACTGGGTCTTCATTGTCCTGTGTTATGATGGAGCCCAGGTAGGTAAACTCTTCGTTATTAGTCATAAATAGTCATAATTATCCATTTATTAGTAATAAAATCCAAATTTAAACCAAAATTTCAGAGCTGTTAAAATCTGGTGTTTCAATTTGGGAAGCAGGTATGGGTACCGCCGCACCGAAACCATTTATTGGTTAACCAACACCTCTGCCATAGGTCACCCCAAGTGATTCGCTAATTTTGGTGACTTAGCAGAGGTGCCCGGGTTCATGGGGTAAGATTTATCCGGGTGTTGGCGGCGGATGCATCTGCTCACCTACTGCGTGGATGGCCGGATCGAGAGAGACTAGTTGAGGAAGGCCATTCGATATCTCCAGCCGGCCTCTCTCAACCCATCGCCTTGCATCGCAGTTGGAGGGATTATGCGTCTGTCACTCCTGGACACATTGATCCCCAGATTCCTAACCACCACTCGTACCTTTTTCCTTCCCAGAACTTCCTCTCCTTCCTTTCCATAAAAAGACCCTCCATGCAGCATCCCTTTAGATGACATAGGCCCTAAGGGATATTATTTTCCTCAGTGCCTCCTGTGTGCAGCTAATCAAAAAACTATCCTAATAATAAAAACATGGCCAAAGTAAAAACATGGCTGAGAGATCAAAGTGATAATAAAATTACAAACATCATGAAGACGGTATAAAGACAATCCATAACCAAATACAAATATTTAAAAAAACTACAGGCCACCTCAGAACAGGAAATCCTAGTGAGGAGGTCTGTGAAAAAAAAAAGAATCTATACTTATACTATACATTATACATACATGTACAAACCTTGCTATTGAAACTAATAATAAATAAATAAATAGGGTCGTTAAATTTATAAATAATCCACCAGTGTTGCAACAAAGTGGAATCGTTAAGTCATTAAATCAAAGACGATTTTGCACAATTCTTTAATTTGCTCTTTTCTTTAAGCCATCGATATTAAAAAAACTGTGCGCAATTTGATCGGAGTACCTACCATACAAATTGGGAATGACGCAAGCACGCAAGAAAACAGAATTTGATAATTCGGTAAAACGAACGAATACATTTTAACTACTTTTAAATCAGTTGAATGAATACATTTTAACTGATTAGAATATATTCAACGAATCATTAGATATTATTTGTTCACTGGTCAATGGTTGACATTGCCATCCCCCTTCACCTACCACCTATGACAGCTCACACGCCGCCATGCTTTATTTTGACGTTTCAGTTAGTGCAGGCCGCCGGGAGGTATCGCCGTTCGCTTTAACCGGGCCGACCACTTGTATCTTGGATTCGAATAAGCGCGCAATGTCAACACTCGAGGTACACTCAATAAATCCATACAAACTCGCCTAGTTGCGCGGGAAAATCAACGGAAAATATTACAACTAAAGTGTCTATGGTGAATAATTTCGCGCGGAAAATCAAACCGCTTCCATTCGGGAATTTGAATTATTATGGTGTTCGATTTTCAGTTGCGTTCAGGAAGAAAAATGTGAATATTTTATCAAGTTTCTTGAAGTGTTGTTCACAAAATACAATTGTGGTGTTTTATTTGTGATTTGTGACGTGATTTTAATCACTTGTCAATTCATTTAATAGCGTCTTTAAGTTATTATCAGGCTGTACAAATTTTGCACTTAGGATGCAATCAATGTTTACTAATGAACAGATAGCAATTATTGTCGGTATTTTTACGCAACTAATAATTACCGTTGGTAATCTAAAATCTGGGAATTTTATTGACATTGTAAAAATTTATCGTTTGGTGCACAATCTGCAAATAAGAGCAGATTTCCCAATAAGTGTACCTAATGCAAAACAAAAATTAAGTATTGCCTTGTATTTGATGTGAAACTGTAAAACTTATATATACCTATCTTATCTCATAATATTCGACCATTGTAGTTTGGGCATGCGCCTAGTTTTATGTATGAATACTTCACAAGAGTCCCAGCTGCTCCCTCCTGGAGCCAGTGATACAATGGCATCCCCAATCGGGATATGCTATGAAACTGAAGGTAGTGGGGAGGGGAAGTAACTGGCTATTCAGATCTAGTCACCAAACTCTGCTCACCAAAGTCATTTGAAGCAACACTTCAATTCTCAATGGTGGTCTTACGCCAGAGCGAACTGAGAGTGTCTTTAACTCTGGAACGTGACGCAAATCTACTTTATGTTATTTCTAAATGATTAAATTGTGAAATTACACAAATCATTTAAATAAAATTTCAACACGCGACCTCCGGATCGCTAGTCGATAGCCTTACCCTTCGACCATGGAAGCCGCGAATTGAATTGAATGTAAGAAAGTACATTATTATGATAAACCATTTTCAAAGTATAAAGCATCAATCTAGCGATTTATTTCATTTTCGGAGGCCCCCTTTTATTAAAGCCCCAGCTAGTTTACTACGAGTTATTAATATTACTATCAACAATACCTTTCAATTTTCTTTAACAACTTCTATTCACGCATCAAATTTTCTTAGAGCTCTCTCCTCTTTGATCTCTGAGAGTTTCTAGTTTTCTAGTTTCTAAACATCAACAACGCATCGATGCTTTGAAATAGCATTGGAAATATATAATAACCTGTATCGTTTATAAATGTCTAGTTTTTTGTATGATTTAAAAAAAGGTAGGTATTATTCAGTGCCCTTGAACCATAATAATTCTCTCGTATTGATGATACTAAGAATTATATTATTATTATGTTATTTAACCATCGGGTTTGTAGTTTTTTAGTAACACGTCTAAAGTCCACGCTGTCTATAAAATAAGTACAATAATTATCTTCTCAAACCCGCTGATTAAGGTATTTTGATTATATCACGTCTGCAAATAATCATACATAGTTATATTCATAGAGTAAATAACTTCTGAGATTACTTACCCAAGAATTCTTTTCATCGTTCATTCGCATGCTAATTAATCATGGCGGTCTAATCTTTGTCAAAACTTCCATTTAACGGTTATAATTAAAATATTCGACATTCTTCAGATATTTTGTTTACTTTATAACCCTTTTGTAACTATAAATTAGTCAAGCTTCTTCCCACATAACTCATATTATCTCACGTTTACTTATTTTATCTAATTACTCGTCTTTTTTCTTATACAGTTCGCGTAGTCTTATTCTTTTCTAAACACTCTACTGTGGTTTGACCTTTGTATTTATTGCAATCCGTTTATATTTACTTTGCGGCCTATTTTTATTATATTAAGATTATCTGAAACGTGTGTTATCTTATACAATTAAATTCAACACGCAAAACACAAAGTATTTTACTATCATGTATTTTATTTTAAAATGTATTTTAAAACTTAAGAAAAAATGGTTTGACCGTAGATTGAACCTTCCTAACCAATCAACTGCGCTACCAACCGGCTCAAATTCCGAGTTGGTAAGACTTTTATTTCGTATATTAAGTGTTGTAATATCTTCGAATTTCAGAGAAATGCGTATACGTCCACGTGTGTATGTGCGTGATTGCAACCTTGATTGATAGAATGCATTTTCATCGGTAATGAGTCTGTCTATCTGCCGAGTTTCAGCTTGATCGAACGTCTGAAAGTGGATTAATTTCCACTTCCAAGATTCCACTTCATTCATGCATTTAATCAAGAAAATGAAATTGAAATTCAAAAGGATGTATTTAAAATTACTATGGTTGAAGAATAATTAGTAATTAACAATAATAAAAAAAAATTCTATTATAACGTATTCTATAGGGCCTTTAGGCCAATGATTTCAGCGATTTTTGTCATATTTCCTCAATAGCGTAGAGCCGTACAAAGCAATAAAAGTAACTATTGACATTATAGTACATATAATATTGCAAAGAAAAACTACCCAGGTACTAATTGCTTATTTGCAGACGTTTTGGATTATGAAAGAGTCAATACTTGTGGAATATTTGTAAACAAATACAAAGAAGATTCAAGTTGGCACAATAGCGAAGAAATGTAATAATATAGGTAGGTACTTAATATTATCGGCGAGCTGGTTCTGACATAAGGGTTTCAACTCTTTTATTCACCGAAGGTTAAATTCTTAGGAAAAATATATTTCGGATTGGCTCTGAGTTTTTTAATCCCTCTTTAGTTCTTTTAACATACCGATCTTCATTCAACTTACCTTGAACTTATTCTTCTCTTAAGCCGTTGTTCCCAATTCTACTGATCAACTGAAGGCGAAATTTGGGCTCAAAACTCTTCAAATGCACAATTCCCAATGTAACTCTCCGACTAACAGGCGAATCGAGCGTTACTAAACAAATCACTTAGCTGATCGGAGACTCAGATTGATCGATCGAAAGGTTGGAAACAATGGCCGATAGACTTGGATTGTTGAGCCGCGTTTCGATTTCTCTTGAGCCAACGTTTCGAAGAGCACTGCCAATCCCCCTGTAGTTTTTGAAGTGAAAATTTATTTAGCACCGTTATGATCTGAAGCTCGATGAAATGAAAAAGCGACACTAAAAAGAGATAAACACATGCATAATGTAAGATTTAGCCTGCGAGAGAATGAGATAGAATAATTGGTCTCCTCTTTGTGAGGTGTTTCCCCACTCTTGTCTACGTTAGTTTTCTGAAGGTTTTACTTCTACCGCATGTGAACTGCGTACTTGTAATTTTTCATAGAATATTTAATTATATACCCATGAAACTGTATCCAGTCTTTTAAAAAAACGTATAGGTTTTCTAACAACTTCGATCGAACGCCTGTAGTATTTACACAAAACCCGTATTGAGGAAAAAAAATATTTTATCATTTCTGTTGGTTTTCCCCTAGCCGCTTTTAAAATGACATTTAATTTTTCTGAGTAAGATCATAAACGCATAAACCATTACGAAGAGAAGGAAGAGACCTACATATTCTAGATAGCGAAAAATACCTTGGTTTATATATTGATAAACATTTGACATTTAAATAACACGTAGAAAAACTAAAAGGAAAAATCATGCAATTAATTGGTGTGTTTGGTAGAATATAACCCATACACTCCCACAAAAAAACTATACTTAAAAAAATAAGAACGTTATACGAATATAACATATCATGCCTCTTAATCTACAAAATACAAAATGGACTTATACACACAAACACAACATTTATAAATACGTCACAAGTACACGAATATTATACTGAACATCATAATAAATTGTACACAATTTTTTTTTTTTTTAAATTAACTCCACACAGGAGGCCCTGAGGAAAATAACTTCCCTCAGGGCCTATGTCATCTTTGAAGATGCTGTGTGGAGGGTCTTTTTGAGGAAAGGGAACACGGGTCTTAAAGAGACCCATGTTGTAGGAGGGAGGAAACACAGAGGCTGGCAAATCGTTCCACAGCCGAGCCGTTGAACTCAAGAACGAGTCATAGAAACGACCCGTTCTCATGTGACTAATGTCAACCGTGTACAAATGTTGGGCGCGTGTTTAGCGTGTTTCCCGACTATGCACCGGTGCCGAGGGGATCAATGACGCTAGTTCCTCGGAGCATCTTCCATTGTAATACCGGTAGAACAAGGACAGCATTCCCACCTGACGCCTGTGCTGTAAAGATTGCAGTCCGTCTGTTAAGATGGGAGAATCTATCAAACGGACCGCCCGTTTCTGCACAGAGTCAAGGGTTTTTTTTTTTTGGTATTTTGGAGCTCCAGACCAGAGGTGGCTGCTATACTGGAAGTCTGTATACTGTCAATACTGGAAGTGGCAAGAGAAACATTGGCCATGAGGACGTACACATATGTATAATACTCCTCTCTAACCTAAAAATGGAGAAGAATATAAATATCTTAAAAAAAAACAATTCCCGTCTGCTTGGTTCAATATATTCGCACCTCACAATCCGGAAGTCTCAGTTTCGCGCGAAAATTCTGAAACCGTCACCTTGGATCGACATTGTAAAATATCTATGCAAGATAGCTATCATGTTTTGAAGACAATAAGAAGCATTATTTCGTTCTCTTTCTGATTAAAAGAAAAAATACATATGTTTGCATGAGAGGAAGAGAGATATATAGCTTTTAAAATGTAAGGTCGCTCGGGACGTTTTTGGTCTTATGAAAGTATAACGCGATTACGTGTTTTGGGATGTATTTATTCCTTAACAAGCAGACGGGTTACTTAAATTAAACAAAATTAAAAATATTACTACTATACTATACACTACTTTGGGGCCGTTCAAGTATTACGTAACGCACTTGGGGTGGGGGGGGTCTTGTGAAACGTTACTGTGCGTTACGGAGGGGGGGGGGTTCGAACAACGCGTTACTTAACATCTTTTTCTATATTTAGATAAAAAAAAACTATTGAATTAAAATCTTCCAAGTTGGCAATCCTTTTCGTTTTTGAAATCTCTTGTTTTATTTATTACCGCAAACGCGATTAAAACAAGAAAAAATGTATTTAACTGACTTTACAGTACTTTGCGCAACTTAATTGTGACTTTCAGGTAAAAATTGTCACTTGGGTGTTACGTAACGTTTAGGGGGTTAACGTTACGGAAAAACGTTACGGCGCGTTACATGGGGGGGAGGGGGGGTCAAAAATCTTCAAAAATTACGTTACGTAATACTTGAACGCCCCCTTTATACATATACTCATATACTCTGTACTTAAGTTAAGAAAGCGAAATATTATATATCTTGTAACTTAATAAAAATAAATTTAAAAAATTAGATTTCATTGACTTCATGAGTTCAAAACTATTCAACATCTGATCAAAACTATGCGTCATACAACATAAATAAATAAAGTTAAGAAACTAATTTCTAATTTTACTTTGCATATTTATTTAGCTATCGTATAGTAATGCTGATAATAATGCAGTTATTTATGTTTGTCTGCCAATATTTAAAGTTAGTGATAGTTTAAGGTTAAATACATAATCCGGTGACCTTTAAAATTAAATAATTATTGACTTTGTGGTGGTACAATGTTTACCTTAAATAATAATAGATTACATTTCATTACTTTGGATGGACAGGGCTCTAACTTTTCTTTACCTTAATTCTGATATACGAGGTATTAAAGTTTACAAAGATGATTTCTCATTATCTATTTAACGAGTTTTGTTTCAATCTTGTTTAAAGTACCTACTTTAGGTTAACTTATTTAAAGCGAAAAAAAATGACTTACCCTTACCATTTTAGAATACCTACCTGAACTTGCAGAAGAAGATATTGTTTATTACTCTCTTTGTCAATCAATCATTGAATATGGAATAATCGCATGGGGAGGTGCAACACTATCAGCTATAGATTCATTATCGAAGGCATAAAAATTAATTATGAAAGTCATTCTTAAAGTTCCCATAATAACAAGTACTCTAGATATATTCAAAAAATTCCCTGTATTAGATATTCGACAAATTTACACAAAATTGCAGAAAACACAAAATCTTAACTCATCTGTTTAAAAATAAAACACGTACATTTTATGAAAGTATCCAAAATATTGTAAACACACGGCACAAATCCAAAGAACTCATATAAACACCTAAAACAAACACAACATTTGGTCAAAGAAATTTCAAATACATTGCGCCTAAAATATACAATAACCTAACTGACAAAACAAGACAATCGAATCAATGGATCATCGAAAAAGGTCATGCAATAATTAGTCACCTCACCCAAATATAATCCTCTATCTCATTATTGTTACCACTAACCAAACTAAAAAAATTTTGTCAAATATTTTTGCAGTATTGAAAAGTGTACTTTATTTAATATTTATAAAATATTTGTAAACTAGTCTGTCTCGACACAGGATTTCCTAGTGAGAGAGGCAAGGCCAAAAAGTATATGTAAACCTTTTTATGTAGATGCACATAATAAATAAAATAAAATAAATAAATCATATGGCATCAGCTGGGGCATAATAATTCATTGCATAAAGTTCTAACTACATTTTTTCTCTAATACCATTCCAAGGTAGGGCCACGTCCTAATTAAACACTTTCATTTAAAATATGATAAACACTAGATAGAACCTCAAAATCAGAAATTGTTAAATAGATTGTGAGAATTTGTCTTTGCAAACATTGACACCTCAGAACATGGTTCGGCAAAGTTAGAACCTTTTCAGACTAAATTAACTGTAACCACGCCTCGTAAACACGATCAACTGACAGATACAAACAAAATACCTAATAATGAATTAAATGAAGACAATATTAGCGAAACTCAATCGAAAATCTAGAGATAGAAAAATCAGGAAAAGATATTGGCACCTCTGGGGCTCGAACCCAGGAGTTCAGTTGGGTTTTGATATAAAGATCGAATATAAAGATAGCAGGCAATAATATGTGCTTTAAGAAAATGAAGGTAATATTGGCAGTTCTTAGCCGAAGTATGATACAGTCAAAGGTGACCGAATTGGATATAGACACCTTAAGGGGCATACATTAATTACCTGAGAAAAAATATACGAATTGGCCCAAATTTATCTCACCAAGGGGGGGGGGGGGTGTAGATTGGAAGAAAAACTGCTAACGAAATTAATTATGTATGCCTCCTTAGCTCAGTTGGTAGAGCTGTTGCCATGTATGCAGAAGGTCCTGGGTTCGAGTCCCAGAGAGGTGCCAACATCTTTTATTGATTTTATTTTGATTCAGTTTCTCTAATATTGTCGTAATTTAATTAAATATTACGATTTGAGATTTGACTCTAAAAGTTAAAACTAAAAATAAAAATTTTAAACGGTTCAAAGAAATCTAAATAAAACTTAATGTTAGAATTTCGTCATATTAGTATCTACGTAAATACAATGTAGATGGCTCTGAAAATTTTTTTGTTTATGGAAATGAGCAATTTAAATAGTTTTGCAGTCAAATGTCATTTTTGAAAAAAAAATCAAATAGAACCTTGTCCAACTGAGATGACCATTTCTTAAGAGGGTATTTACCAGAGAAAACCAGAAAAGTGTCATTTTCAAATCAGATTTTAGACGTATTGACTCTTTTCCACAAAAAATTATAAATGGATTTCGAAAGATTGTTCTTTTATCTAGCATTCGCATGTTTTAAATTTTGAGAAAAAAATGTTAATTTTTAGTATAATAAGGTTATACCATAGGTCGTTGGCAGATTCTAGATAGGCGTCGCATTTTCTAGAATTTTAATTTTAGTTTAAATAAAATCATAAAAAATATCTAGGTAACATGTGTTTCTTGACGAAAATTGGTCCGTTTGTGTATTTATTTGCGCACTTATAAACTAATATATTTCAGATTTTTTAACATTCTTATTTAACTTAGACATTATTGAAAAATGATAAATACTTATAATCAAAAAATAATTACGAAAAGAACATTATTATTCAGGGTGGCCACAGACCTGGAAAACCTGGAATTATAAGGGAATTTTACCGAACCTGGAATTATCAGGGAAATGTCCGGGAATTTCAAATTTTTTTTAGAATATCAGGGAATTCCAAAAATAAAACTAAATTCGTTATTTTGCGATTTGTGAAATCCCAAAGTTGTTTTTTTATTGTTTTATTGCGGTATTTTAAATAGGTACATAGTTATCTATGTCCTAATTCAATCCTTACATTGTATATACACTTAAAATAACACATCTATACCAAATCAATCACATATCTTCGCAATTTAATTTCAAATGCCTTTATGCTCTCTTCCAATTTTATTTCTTCTGGTAATTCTCCAAATATCTTCAATGCTCCGTACGTCAATGGCTTTTGACTGTGTGTTTTTTTCCTGGGAGTCTTAGTTCATTTCTTTTCCTCGTCTCATGTTGTTGCTTTGTAGTTTATAATTTTTTCTTAGGAATTCAATAGACGTATGGCCATTGATTATTTTGTAGATTAACAATATAGTATTGAAGTAAATAATTTGTTTAAATGACAAGATATTTAACTCCTTAAACATTTTCTTGACTGAAGTGTACCTATTTTTCTTCAATATAGTTCTCATAGCTCTGTTTTGTAGAATTGACATTTTTTTCATTAATCCGTCATTGGCTAAGAATAGAATGCTGCTACAGTAATTTATGTATGTGTGGTACAATGATTGCATTGTACAAATTTTTACTGGAGACTGTGTCAAGGAATCTACTTATTCTTCCCATCAGCGAAATTTTTTAAGCAATATTTTTAATAATTGGTTTTGTATTTTGATCGAAAGTCAATTTAGAGTCAATTATTACTCCCAAATATTTAATTTCAAATACTTCTTTCAAAACTTCACCGTCTATCAATATGTCTTTTTTGTTTGCGTTACTCGTTTTCTAATGTTCATAGATTTAGTTTTGTTTACATACAATTTTAGTTTATTTTTCTTCAGCCATATTGATATATTATGTAGGTCTTTTTTAATTTTTTATTTTTTATTCTTATTTATTATTTTAATAAAAAAATATAATAATATTTGATTTTATAATAAAAATATAAAAATAATATAAAAATATGATTATGTAATAAAAAAATAATATATAATGAAAATGTAGGTCTTCATTTAAATGATTCATCATGAGTTCATAATATTCTCCTGCTATATATATCAATGCGTCGTCTGCCATACTTTTACCATATCATTAATGTACATTATAAAAATAATAGGTCCGAGAACAGACCCTCGGAGATTGTCTCACCCACTTTTGTGGTTTGATATCTATTAGTTAAATAATCCTTGAAACGTTTCAATGCCTTTCCTTTTATTCCATTTTTAGATAGTTTTTTTTAATGATTATATCTCTATCTATCATTTCAAAAGCTTGAAAAAAGTCTTAAGGGGAAATATCATAAATTTGTAACAAGTGTATTTTGTTTTTAATAGATTATTGTGATGCAAAGAAATAATAAATGATATAGATGTCGGAATTCCCTTTATTATTTATCGAACGAACGATATCCCCTTATATCAAATTAAACATATCAGGGAAAAATGTAGAAACTGCCCTGGAAAACCTGGAATTATCAGGGAATTTTGAAATCCGTTTTTTGTGGGCACCCTGATTATTTTAATAGTTTTATCATCACGCCTTTCAGCATTTTTGGATGTAGGTATAAATTAAAGCAAATTTGGAATGAAATAAAATCAATATTGAGTTATAATTTTAAAAAGCTGGTAAGGAGAATAATTAATCTTTCTCATTGTAATCGCCTTGCACGATCGTAAGAATGACTTTCGACGAAATGTGGATTTTCTTCCGATGGCTGATTAAACGCTCTTAAACTATTGTGTAACTACAGTGCAAACAATGTATATTTTTCTGAGAAAATCGCGTATTAGGAGGCTAGTCTCATATCGCTTGTAAGTTAGTATTAGTTAAAAGACATGATAAGGTTATAGGTAGGTACATAAGTTTGTTTGTACAATCATCAGAAATCGAAGACAATTGATTGTTTTTGTTCGGTTTGAATTGATGTCTACGCCAATCTATGATCAATGATAATTGTATAATCTGCACGTGACTTATTAGAACATAATACCAGTGTCTTCTACGAAGATGAGAACATAATGTACGACAGAATCTATTATTTGCTTTAAACACCAACGTTTTATATAAACTTTTTTCAAATGATTACGAAAAAAAATAAAATAAACAATATTATCTTATATCATGATTAAAATGAAGGTTTAAGCTGTAAATAGAAGGGTTAACGTAGAAATTTTAGACAGACATCATGTTCTGTGCAAATCTCATGGTGCTGCATGGTGATATTTTTGCTTCAACACTTTACCACCGCCCCGTGAACCATTCATTGGATAACCAACGCCTCTGCCATAGGTCATCCCAAGTGGTTCGATACGTTTGCAGGGATGCCTGGGTTCACGGGGGTGAGGTATCTCTAAGTCTTGGCAGCGGATGCTTTTCCCACCTACTGCGTGGCGAGAGATCGGGAGAGACTGGTTGAGGGACTTTTGACCTCTGATCTCTCCAGCTAGACTCTCGATCCATTGACTCCCACCGCGGTGGGAGGGATGGATTCATACGTTCGTTACTCCTGAACACATTGACACCCAGATCCCTACCCATCCCTCATACTTTTTCCTACCCAGAATTTCCTTTTCTTCATTTCCCTAAAAATACCCTCCACACAGCGTCCCCAAAGATGACATGGGCCTTGAAGGATGTTTTTGTAAGGGCTTCCTGTGTGGAGATAATCTAAAAAATATATTTTGCCAACGCAAACAATGTTCAAATATTCACAAAAACATTGGGTTCATACGTCCGCTCCTCCTGGGATCACATGATCTCCACGTTCCTAGTCACCCCTCATACTTTTTCGTACCCAGAATATCCTCTCCTTCCTTCCCTAAAAATACCCTCCACACGGCTTTTCCACAGATGGTATAGGTCCCGAGGGGAATTATTCACTTCAGTGTCTCCTATGTCGGGCTAATGATTTTTTTTTTGCTGTATTGGAATACATGATATTATTTATTGGCACACTCAGCGATTTTATGGCGCCAGTTCAACTAAACTGTAGAAGAAAACAGCGGATGAAATTGATTTACTTACTTTTACTAATGATTTACTTACTTTTACTAATGATTTACTTACTTTTACTAATGATTTACTTACTTTTACTAATGAAATCGTTTTTTAATCTCTGGTCTCATTTTGTAAGGTGCAGGTACTAATAACATACTTCTAGGTAGATAACCTACTACTGACGCCGTGAAAGAGTTTATAGTTGCTGTGTTTATTTTAACTACGCGATCACTGACGCATGACAAGTTAGAAGGCTTCAGACGTCCAAGGGTTAACGTGATATGCCCGTTTTACTGGCGCACCAATGAGATTGCGCCACCAAACCGTACAAAAAAATTGTCTGCAGTTCACACGCGGTAGAAGTGAACCCTTCAGAAAAGTAAAGCGGACAATAATGGGGAGGCTACGGAGCACCGCACAAAGAGGAGACCGATTATTCTGTCGAATTCTCTCGCAGGCTAAATCCATTGATGTATGAGTGTGCCTCTTTTTTCCGTTTCAGCGAGTTTTAAATCACAACTGTGCTAAATTAGTATTCACTTCAAAATAAGAAGGGCGAAAGCAGTGTGAACACTGCTGAAATGCGTTTGTGAAAAACCACGTATGACGGATTTACCATACAAAAAAAAACAACCGTTTTTCCGTCCCCTATCCATTTTGACTTCATGGAATTTACTTATTTTTGTCAAGAAAATAAGTAAATTCCAAAGTTGATGTTTTAGATCACAACATGCTATTGATTGTCCCTGTTGAGATTCCTGTTGTTTTAATCACTGGCCAAGAACAAACACATAATTTATTTTACTTTTGATAAAATATTAATTAGATAATATAATATATAGGTACATATAGATACATTTTTTGGTAAACACACCTTACTAGGCTGAACCTCTTCCGAGGTGGCAGAAATTTAATCCAATTTTAATTACAAGGAAATAAAAAGAACAAATAAAATAAGAAAAATGGTGTTAAACTCCCATCTAGCGCTAAAAGCGTCAAAAAACCTTAGTGAGAAAGCCATTAAGCGCCAAAAACTTCTGAAATGGTTATAAACTGCCATCTATCGGTAAAATCAGCAAAAAACCTCAAATTGCTGAAAAATTGCCATTTAGCGCCAAAAACGTCAAAATGGTTATAAACTGATATCTAGCGCTAAAATCGTGAAAAACCTCAAAATGCTAAAAAATGCCATTTAGCGCTTAAAACGTCAAACTGTTATTACACTGCCATCTAGCGCTAAAAGCGTCAAAAAGCCTTAGTGAGAAACAGCCTGTAAGTGCCAAAAACTTCCGAAATGGTTATAAACTGACATCTATCGGTAAAATCGTCGAAAAACCTCAAAATGCTGAAAAATTGCCATTTAGCGCCAAAAACGTCCAAAATGGTTATAAACTGCCATCTAGCGCTAAAAGCGTCAAACAGGGGCGGATTCAGGATAATTTTCTGGGGGGCACAATGGGCGGACGGGCAAAAAAATCAACAATTACTCTTAGGATTTTTTTTGGGGGGGGGCACAAGGGGCGGTACTTTTAGGATTTTTTTCTGGGGGGGGGGGCACAAGGGGCGTACGCGAAAAAAAAAAATCAATTACTATTTGGATTTTTTCTGGGCGGGCACAAGGGGCGGACGGGCAAAAAATCAACAATTACTTTTAGAAATTAACTTGAAGTATCATACTTCAAGTTTATTTCTATAAGTTCAAGTATGTATAGGACGGTTTATGAAAGTGTCAAAACAATAGAAAAATTAAATGTTTAATAAAGACAGTTTTCTGTACTGTGATGGAATCTCCACAGTACACAAAAATACCAGAAATGAAAAAATACAGTGTGAGAACTAATCTTGAAAGACTGAAATAGAAAAAAAGGCGAGGTTTTAGTTTGCTGAATATAAGTACAACTATATTTAAATTAAACAATAATATCGGTTCATATTTTCTGTCACAACCTTTGTGCAGACGCTTCACTAATGATCTATTGTTAGCAAATCCTTTTGCAAAAACAAACTACTTATACGAAACCTTTAAAAAAATTACTTATTACTTTGGAAACAAATCCATTTATATGTACCTAGTATCTACCTACCTTGGTACATTAGCGCAGAAAAAATGACGAGTTGCTCTTCGCTAAATAAGAATAATTATGCACTCTCAATTATTTTCACATTAATGGCATTTATTGCATTTGTTGCTCCAGAAGTCTACAAAGAAGCGATGCTCGGGGTCTAACCCACTTTCTTGATAATGGCAAACATTATTTTTACAAAATGATAATACTTGCCATCAACTTTACTTTCTTATGATCTTTGGGTGAGTGCCGTTTCATGTTTGCGCCTTTTTAATGTTTTTTGAAGAAATATCCAAATGACTTCCATTAACACAATTTTTTAATACGATAATGAATTATTATTTAGCTCATTGAAGAAGAAGATAAAATAAGAAAATGAACAAGACACAGAAAAATAAAAATATAACAGTCGCAACTGGGACTCGAACACAGAACATCTACAACCAAATCAGCTTCTGAGAGATCTTATTTAAATGTAATTTTTGTCAATCTCATATTTCAAATTTCAGAATTAAGAATTTTTTTTCTCCACATTATTGGCAGCTAGCTTTTACATTGGAAGTAATTGTTCGATGAACTGGTTTGTAACCTAGATAGTGTCTCGGATGAACATATCCGATTGTTTTATAATTTTTTTTTTTTAAATTGTCGTTCTCGTTTTTTTTCGGAATTCCCGTTCGCAATAGTTAGATTCGAACCTTTTAAACTGCTTAGTATGAATATTATTTTTAACACGTCAGGTACGCCTCACACGTCATACATTATTACTATACCTCAACTTAACCAATCCCCCCCCCCATCCAACCCCCTTCTATTCCCACCTAAATAACTCGTCTCTTGAAGTGTAATTTTTTTATTAGTAAATATCTCTGTAATCAATACACTACTGGTATACAATACCCATGTGGAAACCTGTAAATGGTTCAATTATTGTTGTAAACTGTTGGTCTCCCAAATAAATAAAAATAAAATAAAATAAAAATAAAACATGTTTGGTAATGTTATATTTTTACCTTTTCGTCGATTTTTTTCATAATTTTATACTTACATCAAAATTGAATTTTGTCACATTAAATAAAATATGTTTTGATAATAATTTAATTGTGGGGCTTCATAATATAATATTAATTTTTAATTTTATTGCATGCATTATGAATCGTTAGTTAATCAATCAGTCAGTGCTGTGTGTAGCTATTAGATCGTATTGTAAAAGGATTAATTTTTAATATTTATCTACTACTAGCGAGTTCCCGGCATGCGTTGCTATGCAGCTTAATAAATAAATTGTTTCTCCCCTTTCCCATTCGTCCCATTCCCCTTCCGCCTCCTTCCTCTACCGCGTCCCCTTCCCCTCACGCGTCATCACTCCATCTTCTCCGCCTTCCCTCTCCTCACTCCCCTCTCCCGCTTCCCCCGTCCCGCGTCCTCCCGATTTCCCCCCCCCCCCCCCTCCCGCATTCCTTACACTCAGTTTCGGTACATTCAAACATCTCGCGGTACATTCGGTACAGTCTTCAAACAGCTCGCGTACCACCTATTGCAATTTTTTGCACAAATTTCGTAATGCCAGAGCTCACTATTATACATAGAAACCATCGCGGGCATGCGCACATCAAATTCCCAAAGTTTCATCGCAATCGGATCAATGGTTTAGCAACGCATAGACATCTCACATTCTCATATACATTCTCCTATACATACCTACACCGAAGCAAACATATTTTGATTTTTATATATATGTAGATTTGATGTGTTTTTTTTAATTTGTTTGTGTTTCAAGTAAATAACAAAATAAAATTCAATTAACAATGCATCAGTGGATATATCTTTATGTGATTAAAAGATAATAATTAATCAGATGAAATCTTTTCCTATTTTAAACCGTTGAAATACTGTTATCTTTGATGATGGCGTCTATATAATCTCTTAATTTAGATATGGGAATAAAAATAAATAAATATTTATGGTTCTCCATTCTCGACGAAAAATCTTTCAATATACGTAGGTGTAGAATATACCACAGCAAAATTGCGTAATTAACGTATAATACCATGACCTACGACTCGGGAAATCAGGTTTTTTCTAGGTTTTATGCAAAGATGAACAAGTTTTCCAAGGTGGCCTCTAGCGGACAAAACCTGAAGAAGTGGTACTTAAAAATTACATTGTGGATTGGCAGATCACGGGGGTCTTTGTGTTGTCGCGATAGTTCAAAGGTTTAGAACAGTCAATAACCTCTTATCTATCCCAATATCCAGTGTTTTAAATTTAAGTAGTAATATTGTTTGGATATTTAATTGTTAAAAATAGGCAAACCTGATATTTTCCACCACGAAATAAATAATAAACCAGCATGGTATCGAGTGTTTTGGAAAAAATGTAAGTTTAAAAGAAAAGGCTTTATTTGGAACAATGACGTGTTATCAGAACTTTCTAATGTAATTTAGAGCTTTAAACAAAGAATTTAGATTGTTGTGTAGGTAGGTACAGGTATCATTTACGCCACCCCACGATCCATTTATTGGATAACCAGCACCTCTGACATAGATCACCCCAAGTAGTTCACTACGTTTGGGAGCCGGATCGAGAGACACTGGTTTAGGGAGGCCTTTTGATCTCTCCAGCCGGTCTCTCTCGACACATCTCCTTGCACCGGACACACTGACCTCCAGATTCCTACTCACCTTTACCTTCCTGGAACAACCTCTCCTTTCTCTTCTCTTCTTCAAGATGACATAGGCCCTGAAAGAAATTATTTTCCTCATGGCCTCCTGGGTGGAGCTAATGTAAAAAAAAGCTAATGAGACTCCAAATTTCTTCCCATCCTCAGAACACGTATTCACATGCCAAAATAAATGCTATAGGCTACCACCGGTCGCACCGGGATAGAAGTCCTCTTTGCTGGAAGTGATGAATTCGTATCGTATCAGAGGGAGTAGGTTGAGTTTGTCTAAGTAGATTTTTTTTATATCGTCGTAACACATACCTACTCATCGTAATATAGTGATTCACTTCAATGTTTCCTATTTCGAAAAATAATAATTGTGACTAATTAATATCACGCACCGACCTTGATATAGCATGTCTCAGTGATTGTGCGAGAGCTTACACAGTTCTATAATTGTGTATTACCTCACTGTGGAGATGACCTAAGGCCCAACAACAGGTAACAGGTGCGATCAGTATTCCGCACACTCTCGGCTCTAAAATCTGGAGTATCCAGTACTGCCCGCATCTGATGTTACGCACTGGAATCTCTGTACGGTTAAATGGCACTGACATTTAACATATTACCCATTCAAGTTCAACGCCTCTTCCTTTATTTTGCCGTTAAAATTTCCTACTGTAAAACTGCAGCACTTAATCAGGGCTGTCCAACTTTGCGCAAGGTTTTGATTTTCACACGCAAAATATTTTTTTTGTCGAAAATACAATATTTATTATACTCGTAAGATGTTTTGTTCTATGCATCACACCGACCGTTAGCAATAAAATAAAGCATTTTTTTCCTCGTCCACGAATTTTTTTTTACCTTGTAGGGTAAAAATTAGATTGAAAATCTTGAAATTAAATTGATGGCGGCGTTCCATTGTAATAATTTAACTAGAACACAAATTGTATAAATCTTCATTCCACATTTTATTAATCTACTGTATCGGTTTCAGCCAGTCAATGTTCTCTTCCGACTGTTAAAATTTATGACATATTTTTGGGACATGGTTGGAACGCAATGAGTGGTCAAAAGTGCTTATGAAAAGAATCATTATTATTACAGAAAAAAGAAAAACACATTTTAATAATATTTTACCTACGTTTGAGGTTTTAAAACAATATAGGATGAATTAACTTGTTTTTTTTATTACTCATTTTTGATGTTTTTACTTTTGTATGTAATTTAAAAGGTTTTGTGATTACTGATATGATATTTCATGTTTTTAATCTTAGTTTTTAGTGTTTTATTAATTCTTTATTTTGTCCCATTATTTACATATAGGTACATTTAAATAGATAATTTTTACATAGTTTGAAAATATAATATTTTTTTAACGTAAGGTATAAGTAATGTAAAAGAGTGTTAAAATAGAATGTAAATATAAGACAAAAGAAAGTAATGAGAATCCACTGAGGCACTGCATGTTTGTGGGTTATATACCCAAAAATACTAATACACACCAAGTACCTAAGTATAAAGTGTAAATTTTAAAATCATTGTATAAAAATATAGGTATGTTTGTAAATATTAATGCGAAAAGTGAATCATAAAAATTTCATAATTTAAAAAAAATCAATTGCTAGGTTTGGAACATATTTCCAAAAAATTATTAAAAATTTCGAGTTGTAGACATATTTTTTTTAATTAAATTTAAATTTATTTTAGTTCAATATGAATTTTTATAGCACCATACAATTTCTTTGTGCGAAATTTTGGAAGCGCTTGCGAACAATATCGGTAAAATCTCAAAGTGATTTAGCAGTACGAATACATAATTTACTTCGGTTGCGGTTCTCGTGTGATTTCTTTAAGCGACCTTGGTTGGGCAGCCCTGCACTTGGATATAGGTACCCCAGTCTGACCTCAATGTCAACTAGCGAAGACATAAACAGACATAATGACAATACGGACAAAGGTTACGTATAAAATGTAAATAACCCACTGTTCAAGGAATATATTAACCGGGCAGTCGCTGGGAGATATCGCGTGGAATTGCTTTTACATTGAATGATAATACCTACTTATATATAAATATGTTAATTGTATTGAAATAATATGTTTTTATATTTTTACGTCACTGAACCGTATTTTAATGTTTCTTTGACGCATTTATGATGATTGTCGATAATACAATCGTAGTTAAATGAGAAAGTGGATGGATGTTATCTGAACTTATTAGTGAGAATGTTTCTTTATGAATAGTATGACGAATTATTTTCGACAAAAATGGTTAATTTAGAATATTTATTTAAGGCTTACTTAGCATATTTCTAGTGTTCAAGAAAATAAAAAGAAGATGGTTTTATAGCAAAAAATGTAAATAGGAATGTTAGAGGAGGCACGCTAATATAAAAAAAACGGTTAGGTATCATAATCCACACAGAAGGCACCGAGGAAAACAATTTCCCTAGGGGCCTATGTCATCTTTGAGGATGCTGTGTGGAGGATTTTTTAAGGGAAAGGAAGGAGAAGAAGATATGAGAAGGAAAAAGGTATGAGGGGTGGGTAGGAATCTAGGGGTCAGTGTGGCCAGGAGTGACGGACATATGAATCTATTCCTCACACTGCGGTGCAAGGCCGAGGGTCGGGAGAATCCGGCTGGAGTGGTCAAAAGGCCTCCCTCAATCAGTCTCCTGCGATCCAACCCGCCACGCAGTGGTTGGGCAAACGTATCCGCCACCAAGACCTAGACAAAGCTCATCCTATTAACCCGGTTACCCCTGCTAAGTCACCAAACGTAGCGAACCATTGGGGTGACCTGTGACAGGGGTGTTGGTTGTCCAATAAATGGTTCCCGGGGCGGCGGTACACTTACCCGCCTCCCAAATAGGCGTAAATATTTAATAAATCATGACTTATTTAAAACAGTACAAAAATTTCTCTATTAATGTCTAATACGCCCAACCTACGATACACTTATAGTTTTTGGCGGCCCAAAATGAAGTTTTAAGCTTTTTTATGTGTTGGATTTTTGTTTTCATACAAAAAAGAAAATATTGTTCCCGTAAATTTATCACATAGGTATATAAAATATTTTGTGAAAAAAGAACTTTCTTGTTATCAGACCTCGGACTCTCGGTGGGGGTTTTGATTTATTGCTTGAAAAGTGCCAGGCGCATAGCCGCACTGGAAGTTTATTTTAGCAACCAATTACAACCTGTAGGTATATTTTTTCAGCACATTTCTAGGAAGTTTGAATGCAACTGACCTTATTTTAATAAGTGGAGGGTGAGTGCAAAGGACACACATAGCCGCGTGTAGTCAGTTTATGCCTTCTAGAATTGAAGGTCACGGTTTCACAACAATAGCAATTTTGGATGTCGAATTACCGGTAAAACAGTGATTTTTTTGGTACCCACGACGTGTTATACAACAGAAAAATAGGTTTTTATTAATTTTCGGAGCATACTTTGTCATTTTTTTATATCGAGGGAAATTCGAATAATTACCGTTTCGGCTCGACAAATAAATAGATATTATCTCTTAAATAAATATATGTTATTTATGAAGTCAGATGTCATTTGAGAAGTGTTCAACATTAGTGTTATAAGTCATTGGTTGAGTGGGCATAGCGCTTGGGTCCCACCCGGGCGTCGCGTGTTCGGTTCCTCGGCTGGCTAAGTCCTCCATCACAACACAAACAACATTTTCGGCTTTCTGTGGTGGTAGTAGGAGATTTTCAAACATTGTTGTGTTATTCGTAACACGGGAATGTTTGTCTTTCTTTAAAAAAAAGTCGGTAGAAATTCGGAAAACGGGGGCTTAAAACGTTCATTAAAAATCTAACGTCTGTAAATGATTAGTGAATTGATAATATATTTTACAGCTTTGTTGTTTTCTTTACAGAGACGTATCGATAATAAATAATAATGGTAACATAAAATTATTGTTTCTGTGAAGTATTAAATGAAGAATTAACGACCACAATTTTTTTATTTTATTTTATTACTATTCCTTAAGATTAAGTAATTTATAAAGATTAACAAAAGTTTGTCAAAAAAAAAATCAAAAGAATTCAACTCAACTATATTTCTTCTAAATATTAATTATGTTTCACAGCATCTCCATTTTTATTTAATCAGTTCGATCTACCTTGAAGAAAGATCATTGTTTTAATAGTGCATCATTTTAAGGCCAAACCATTTAACTGCATTTATGCAAACTCACTAACTAATGAAACGATAAAACATGCAATTTCTTATCTTCTAACCATTCTGACAAGATTAAAAACAATGTTTACATAAACTAGTATTTTATATTCGTTACGCATCGCTAACTCTACTTACTAGAGAAACAAAGCCTCGCAGCACGTGCTTAGTAAAACACCGCCCATACATGGTGACCGGAAACTCGTAGTGCAATCTGGAAACTAGTGAATCCACATCACTCAGAGAACCCTTTTTTTTCGATCTGAGCAGTTCGATTTTTTTCAACTTTTTTCTGAGCGAATACGCGGTGTCCGTAAACTCGTCCGTAAAACGCAAAAAAAAATTTGCGATTTCGATTTTATTTTTATTTTTTTCATTTTTCATATTTTTCGGCAAGGTTTGAAAAACTTTTGAAGTCGGGTCTACACTTATGATGCATTTAAATTATATTAAACATCCGATATTAACTTCCTAGCGACCGTTTTTTTAAACTTGATATTAAAATATTAAAATTTGACTGCATTACAAGAAAGCGAAAGCTCAAATCAAAAATTGATAATACAAAATCGACTCCAAATGTAGATTAACTGGTTTCCCGTTTTTACTACGAGTTTCCGAACACCGTGTATAAAAGATCAGCCTACTTGAAGTGTCTCTAGCAGCAAATGCTCAAGCTAGCGGTGTTCATTTTATTTTTTTAAATCTTTAAAAGTTGCCCCTTTGTTTTCAATTTTAAAAAAAACATCCTCCCTCCGGTGAAAAATCACTCAAATTAATGTAGCTACTTAACCCTTCCTTTACGGTGCTATAAAATACATCGACCTCCGTTTTTGTGTACGTGTAAGTACTTAGTAGGGTGACCGGACAACTCAGAATGAAACCAACTCAGAAGCACCTCAGAAAGGTCATTAAGAGTGATGATAAAAAAATATTTAAAAATGGTTAAATAGGTTAAGTTAGGTTAGGGTTACCGGCTATTTTAAAATTATTTTTTCATAGCTTTTAATGACCTTTCTGAGGTGTTTCTGAGTTGGTTTCATTCTGAGTTGGCGTGGAACCACTTAGTACACAGGGTACACATTTAAAAAATTGAAATAATAAATTGACAAACATTAATAGTTTACATTTATTATTATGGAAATCATTTTATTAATAGTACATATTATAGAGATAAGTAAAATATTATGTGTTAGTGCTGAAAACGAGGAAAAACATCGGCATTCATAAAACATAAAACGCATAAGTTCATCTCGATCATCGTCTCGATCGAGATAGATATCGGGCGAGATCTCTTGTGATTTTCTAAGGCTGTTAAATTATTAAATAATCATGCATACTTGCATAATTTGTATTTAAAACGACCTAAACTAAAATACGTGACAGCTCACAGCTAAAATTCTAACATCGGCCCACAAAAAAAGCAAATAACAGCCAAAGAAAATCACACAAATCTCTCCCGAGATCTATCTCGATCTCACAAAACATAGAGCATCGTTCGGCTGATAGAAATAATAAAATAAAATAATAAATTCTCTGCCGAATTTGAGGGTGTTGTGCGGAGGGAGTTTGAACTAGATCAGCTGACATTTTGACTGTCAGTGTCAGACTGTCAGAGCCTTTCATACAGGCGTTTTGGCCCAGTTCTGCGCTTCTGATAAACGTCTCAATAATCATCGTTTAAAACGTTACTATTTGCGGTATCGTATAAAAACACGTTACAGTTATATTTAATTTACACGGTTGTTAACGGTTTGTGTTGTAAGTTTTTAGATTGGAAATCGGAGAAATTATCTAACTCGTACTAAGGAGAATTTATTTTTTACATCTTTCACTACATAATTGATTAAAATCATCGCCATTGACATAATCGTACCGAAGTAATTCATTTTAGATACGAATTGTTTGTTGCATCGGTTGAAATAATCCGTCCACTTAAAATAAAGTGATGAATAATGGCAATGACTATCGGAGGCATAAAATTTGCAAAGTGTTATAAATTATTTTATTATTCAATGTTTTTCCAGAAAGAAGGTTTTTGGATTTGGACACACGACGTGTAAAATTCGGGATCAGGCCGCTAACTATGGCACTCATGTGTGTAAATGGCGATAAGGTTTACCGCCTTTTTTGATTTATTCAAGAAAAAACTATCGCCAAAAGCGTGTTTTATTTTATTTTGAGAAGTTCAGAGACATATATTTAAGTATTTTACTATTATTTTATTAAGAATTTAATTTTCCTCATTTTGCAATACAACCATAACCAAAAAGTGATTCGTGAGTAGGATATTTTAAACTTTAAAGCAGTTTTTATAAGTCTGATACTTTTTTCTGGGTTTTTTTTTTTACATTAGCTCCACATAGGAGGTCCTTAGGAAAATAATTCCCCTCAGGGCCTATGTCATCTAAGGAGATGCTGTATGGGGGATTCTTTTAAGGAAAGGAAAGATAGGAAGTTCTGCTGGGAAGGAAAAAGGTATGAGGGGTGGGTAGGAATCTGGGGATTAGTGTGTATAGGAGTGACGGACGTATGAATCCATTCCTCTAACTGCGGTGCAAGGCGATGGGTCGAGAGAGTCCGGGTGTCTCACCGACGCATCCAAGACCTGAACAAACCTAACCCCGTGAACCCGGGCACCCCTGCTAAGTCACCAAACGTAGCGAACCAATTGGGGAGAACTATGGCACAGGTGTTGGTTATACCCATATCCGCCTCCCAAATTGAAAAAAAACTAATAAAAAAATACTCCTGATGAAGGTTGAGATTCTACCCTGATGAAGATTGAGTTAAACTAAAACCAGTCTAAGTGTATTAATTAAATGAAGTGGTTTTCAACAAAGAAAACTTTTTTCATTGGTAAAAAAATACTCGATTCTTTTAAAGGCAAATATAGGTTCTACTCGCAGTAAAAGTACACAAACTTCGGAAGGTGACTCAACATGATAGTAGAAGTAAAAAAGACACAAATCTTATTCGAACATTTTAACCCTTCAAAAATTAGGCTTTTTTTTCGGATGGTCAAAATATTTTCACTTTTCAATAAAATGCAAATATTTGGAATATTTCTAAACACATTCAAAAACCAAAAACTGTTTTAGAAAGGTGATGAAATACGCTTTCAAATTATAGAATTTGAAAAATATATATTTTTTTTAAATTATAAAATTTTTGCATACAAACATAAAAAAGTTTTCAAAATGGCTCACCTTCTGTTTTTTCTAACTCAAGTTACTGATAATAAAAAAAAATAAAAACACATGCATAATTTATTACAAAAATGTATAACAAACACATATTGTAACCTCAATTTTTTGTCGCTCTATGAAATTTTTTTTTTTTAAATTTCAGAAGTTTCAAATTCTTTTTTCAATTTGCGATTCAAAACTTTGTGTACATAAAAGTGTACATTTTACTTTTTTGGCGGCTATTTTTTAGATTGGAATATAAAGCATGATGTTTTTCCTTTCTAACACCGATTAGAACATATTTCTAACTATGATAGTAAGGGAGTTACGGCGTCTTATGTGAGACCTATGTGCGTTGGGACAAATCTGGTCTCCTGTGATTAAACGGGTTTTAAGGTAGTTTTCTGGTAAAACAGTTAAATTTTTAATATAGAAAAAAAATATTATTCTATAAAAAAATAATTTTATATGGGATTTCTAAAAAAGTTGTGTTACTTCTACCGTCATGTGAAATCACCACCCGGAGTTTGTGTATTTTATCGCCAGACACCCTGTATTTCTAAGCGATTACATTTTCAGTCCAAAAAACCCCTGATTTTGCATTACTTAGTAGTGCGTCGCCTCAATCTTGAAATATGAAATAAATTGTTTTTATCAGTCATAGATGTACGAATTCTACGCAGCATTTTTATAAAAGATAATTAAAAATATCGTAAAGCAATCGATCTTTAATTAGCATTATCTAATGATAAACATAATTAAGACGGCGTTCACAAACACAACTCTATTTTAAAATATGCCATTATCAGCTAAGTTGTCTCTGGGAGATGACGTCATATTTCAGTAACAGATTAATGAAATCAGTGATGTCAACTGACTAGCTGATTTGAGAATTATCAAGGTACACATAATTATTTTTTTTTTATGTGAATACATCTGTAGAGTCCCAACTACTTTCTGCTGCCTGGAAACAGTGAGGCTGTGGAATCCCCAATTGGGGTGTGTTGTGAAGCTGAAGACAGTGGAGAGGGGTAGGCGATGGGGAATAGGAAAGTGGGGAAGTAACTGACTATTCCGATCTGGTCACCAATTACCAAAAAAACCATTTCAAGCAAGGTTTTGTGTCTGAATCTGAATAATAGTCGATCACCAGGGCGATACTGATCGTCTCTGCCACTTATTTTTAATTAATTAATTGTGAATCAACACAAATTTATTTAACGGTGTTTCAACCCGCGACCTCCGGATTCGTAGCCAAGGATCTTAGCCACACAACCACAGAAGCCATCAGGAAATTCACGGTTGTGATTCGTCACTAAGTATTTCGGGGCATTTTATGAATTGGTTTGCCCGGTTTTTATTCATTCATAATAATTGTGAATGAAGTTAAACTTGTAAAACTTTTAAATCTTTTTAAACCTTTTACCAACCTCAATGAGCCTTTAATTGCTGTAAAATTCTTGAGATACAATAGAAGCCTTCGTAACATTGGAATAATGAATCTAACTGGCATCCATTAACTCATACGAGATGAAATTACTGTTACAGATAAAAACGTCACTGTGAGAATAACGATCGGAAGCCGTGCGCTAAGAATATTAAACAGATTGTCCCAATTCAATTAAGTGGAAAAATACTCAAAACTATTATTCCTATTTTTTTAGTAGTTATCTTGTCAGGGCGATACTGAGAGAATATTAAGTGTCCTTAGGGTGGTTTTTCGCAAATATGGTGCTAAGCTGTGTTATTCATTACGTGAACCAGATATACCTAACATTATTTGGACTTAAAAATGCAAATGAAATTTTGGTCTCCGATGAGTTTTTTTATGTCTTTTTTTAAATATTTTCTTCCTTCAAAATCAAACAAAAAAAAATCTTCCACTTGTCGTCACTGGTAACTCAGCGTAGTAAACGCCTAACACCTCATCAGCCCAACATACGGTGATTTTTTTTTATTTTAGTAGCAAAAAATAAAAATTAAATGTGTCACCGGAGACCAATATTTTATTAACAGTTTTTACCCAAAATAATGTCAGAAATCAACGGAATAAGTCAAGTACATCCCCTAATACCTTGCGTGGACAATAGAAGTTTTTTAACCCGGCGTCAATGATGTGAAAATAATTACGCGGTCAATGACAAGGGGTAACCGTGACCCGAATTTTGTCGATAGGTTGTACCGAAACTGAAAAGGTTATCTTGATTTTGAAAATTATTTATTATTTATGGGTTCTTTGCTCGTATATTTTATAAATTAGCTTTTTATTATCTTAGTAAGAAACACATGCGAAATCAACTATGAAAAAAATAACTGTAGAATTTCATTACAACTATTGGTCATATTCCTCATATATCTCCTGTATCTCCTTCCGTAAGCGGCGTCGCACTAAGCACGCCGCGCCGGCGGTGCGTGTAGAAGGGGTTTGTATCTCCAGCTACTCAAGCGCTCAAGTCGAACGGTTGACGGGTAAAAAAAATATGGCCGTTTTAAATCGCCTCGGGTCATTGTGACCCAGCGTCATCGACGCCGGGTTAAAGGAAATGTTATTTATCGCCTCTGTGATAACTTATACAATACGTAATTTATTGTAGCTTTTGATAATATAAAATATATATAAACAGATGATTATACAAATAATGCATTACAAATAACATTATGCTTTCGGTGGCTTCAATTTTAGAAAATATTAAATTATTTCTATTAATTACGTAGCAAATATTTCTGATCAAATTATTATCGCCAACACCTCAATAAAAATAGTAATTCGCACCAACTGTACAATGATTTTCAAATTTATTGTTCAAGATAAAATTATATCTTACGTATTCGATAAAAACACATTCCACGGTTTTTTTAAAACGTAACGAATAAAAAAAATTCATTTCATTAAATATCTTTTCTAAATAATATCTACTTATTATCATTGAAATTTCTAGCGATGACGATTAATAATATCTAATTATTCTGTTTGACGTTTTCATTTATGAATACTTTCTATGATTTCTCTCGGTTGATTGACGCGGTGATTGGATTCGTTATTTGGTTCTAAAAAGTTAACACAATTAAATTTGTGCATCTCTATTTGTCATGATTTTAATCGATTTTTATTGGTCTATTTGTAAAATTTTTGCAAAAAACACATTTTCAGAAATCTCCTTTTGAAGTTCAAAATGGTTTAATTGGAAACCATCAATAAATAGGTCCTAAAGACTTAAAGTTATTTCAAAGGAAAAATGTAATTCTGTGAACAGTAGTTGTTGCTTCAAAAAAAAACGAGTGTACTTTAGACCACACAACAAAGTAAAACTTCTGCTCCATCTATATGATAGGAAGAGAGAAAGAAAATGTGCTTGCTCCTACAGTATGATAAAGACAATAGGCCTGCACTATGTAACGTAACTGACTATGAGAGAAAGAGAGAAAGAAAATGTGCTTGCTCCTACAGTATGATAAAGACAATAGGCCTGCACTATGTAACGTAACTGACTATGAGAGAAAGAGAGAAAGAAAATGTGCTTGCTCCTACAGTATGATAAAGACAATAGGCCTGCACTATGTAACGTAACTGACTATGAGAGAAAGAGAGAAAGAAAATGTATGCTCGCACCTCTCTCTCTTGCCCCTACAGTAATATATACGTTCGCCTCGCTTTTCGTAACGCTCTCGTCACGCATTCGCCAGCTTACTCCCCAAGTCAAGCGTGCGTAAAGAAGTTTTACTTCAAAAATGTTTTTAATATTATCTCATTTTAAATTAACACCAAAATTTCCTCCGAAATCAAAAGATTTTGTACGTAAAGTGGGTTATATTTAGAATATTTTCACTGCGGTGCATATATACGAAATGTCGCATTTAATGAACACTTTTTTAACATCATCAGTGCGTTCCATAGTACCCAAATAACTCTCAACAATAATAATAACAACGAAAATAATAAAAAAAAGGCTGAAACAGAATCAATGATTATGGCAAACTTGATTTTTTATTTTTTTTATTTTTTATTTACAAAAAGATACATAAATTATAATAAATTTTATACAATAATTAATTACATAATACATATATTTGATGTACCCCCATAAATAAGCAGGGCTTGTGTGTATGGGGGAATCTATTATTACTTTTATTGACTAATATTGAAATATAAGTATAAGTAGATAAATAATACAAAATTGACTAATATTGAAATATAAGTATAAGTAGATAAATAATACAAAAGACTTTATTAATTATTATACAGGTTTAATTACATGTTATAATAATAATATGTTATTTTATGTAACTATATTTTGTTATTAACAAATATTATGTTACTTGTATTGTGTATTGTATTTTGTAAACCCATTCTTTTCACTGTTATTAAAAAAAATGTACTGCATTCTATGTAAAAGCCCTATGGGCGTTTAAATAAATAAATAAATAAATAAATATTTTTTTTTTAATATTTTAACATTCTTTGCGTTCACAAAATATCCTCAACCGACGACAATTTTGTGAAAAAACACCAACATACAAAAACGGTTCACGTTTTGACGATTGCGAAAAGCGATTTGCCAATTAATATTGTTTTTACGCAAAAATGTTGTGGATCAAAAAGAATAGGTTTTTTTATTTCTATCAATTTTTCAGGCAGTTAAAACATATTTAATTATAAGTATTTATAATAATAATAATATATGGATTGTGTAGTATTGTGCATAATATTACGTAATTTAAAGTAAGAAAGTTGTTCTGTAAAAATAATAAATATTATAATTATTAGTGTTTTCTGAATACCCCACTAGGAAAACTTGTGCTGAGGTGTTCACTGGTTTTTGATAAATATACGAAATTTGAAGTGCCGTTAAGGACAGTAAATCCAAAAATGAGTTAAAAATGTCATTTTTCTCCGTTTTTTTCTCCCCTTTCCATATCTTCTTCTTTTTCTTTGCCACTTCCCACTTTAAGTGGGGTCGGCTCTCCTAATCAATCTGCGCCAAGACGACCGGTCTTGGGTTGTTGGATTGGGGAAATTTTGAGCTATTTTTGCCATGCTGGTCCACCATGTCAGAGGGGGGCGTCCTCTTCCTCTTTTTATTTCAGGTATAGCTAGCGCTTTATGGCACACGTGTTCTTTGTCTCTTCTCATTACATGACCATACCACCGTAAGCGACTTTCTGTTAAAATAAAACAATAACTTTGTAAACACCACTTTTATTTTTATACTTTATGCCAACCGGGTTTCGCTACAACCGTAGCTTCATCAGGGCAGAGTAATACTCAGAGTATTATACTGCCTAGTAAGTATAAAAATAAAAGTGGTGTTTACAAAGTTATTGTTTTATTTTAAATTAATAATGTCACATCACAAAGTATCCGCTTCATATGAACAAAAAAAAAAAAAAAAAGACTTTCTGTTAGTTTTTCAGGAAGGGGGGCTACCTTGAAACTACCTCTTATATGTTCGTTTCGTATTTTGTCCAGTTTCGTAACCCCACCTGACCATCTAAGCATTTTCATTTCTGCAACGTGCAGTTTTTGGGCGTGATTTTCCTTCACTGTCCAACACTCAGCCCCATACAGCATTGCTGGTCTCACTGCAGTTTTGTATATTTTGCCTTTTGTGCCAATGGGCATGCTTGAATCGCTCCCTTTCCATATGCCTCGTTGAAATACTTCTAGGAAAATAGGTGCGTCTTTTACGACGTGCATTTTGAGAGGATTTTTTTTTGAAAAATTAAAATCAAATGATATCCTGTTATTAAAGAAATTTAAAAAATATCAAGTTTTCTGAAAGATCTGTTCATTGTTATTTTATGATAAAATTTCATAATTATATGTAGGTCTACAAACATGGAAGAAATGATTTCTTGAACAAATGAATAAACTTTCTTTTCGCTCTCCTGAACAATTAACATTTTGTCATTTACGCTTTTCTAATTTCCATGATATACATGTATATACTCGTAGTTTACCATTTTTAAATATTACAATTTATTTGAGTATTCTGTCACCATGATAGTCGGAAATAAATAAATAAATGCAATAACTATAATATATAACTATATATATTTATACAGAAACAAAAATATATAGGTAAACCACAATAAATATAAAAATAGATAAAATATAAATCAAATAAAATATAAAAGGTTTACGAATAACCTGACAATATTTGAAATTATCCTACTACCACCACAGTAAGCGGAAAATATTGTTTGAATCGCGATGGAGAACTTAGCGAGCCGAGGAATCGAACGGTAAACGGAAATGGCAAACGCTATGCCAACTCAGCCACTGACCGGACGACTTAGTAAAATGAGATGAAATAGTAGATATTATTGTGAATTAATTATGTTAGATATACAAAAATAAAAAAGATTAAAAAATACACATAAAAATATTTATTTTATTTTATTTATTTAAGTTTTTATTCCAGCAGGACTGGGAGGGTAGTGCAATCCCAGTCTGCCATATTACATAAACAACTATAAACTATAAAAGAAGAAAAAAAATTGTTTACATATTAGGTAGGTACCTAATTAAAACATAAAATGTAAACAAAATTCATCACACAAATAACAAAAAATAGGCATAAAATTAAAATAAATAATAATTAAACAGAATTTAAAAAAAAAGATATTTTAGGATTGTCCATCAGGGTGGTCGCCTCATCATCTGCATCCGTCGCTCATTTATTGGGGAACTGAGCCACTCAGATGCAGCCACGACAATGATATTGGTTGAAGTCCGTGTCCTGCTCCAGAAGCTGGCTAGTCGGTGGCGAAGTAAGGCTGGGAATGAGTGCACCCTCCCCTCGCTGAACATCGTGGAGGCACTGCAGAACCTCGGTAGTTGCATAAGTTGCCTGTATGCATTGTTATAGCACACCCTCAGTTTGTCCCATTGCGCTGCTGGGTATTGTGTCCACAGTTCAGATGTATACAGGGCAGTGCAGTATGTCTTGAAGAGTAATTTTCTGACATCGTCGCTACAGTGGTAGAACCGCCTTCAGGGCATTCCGGCCCGTATGTTAATTGCTCTTCTTTGTCGTTCCATATCTTCTATATCCTTCATGTCTTCGGTTAGGATATGTCTCAGATACTTAACCTGTGTAATTATTATTCCGATGTAATTTGAGTGTTACGTTTATTGATCTTGATTATTGATGAATGCGAAAAATGTCTGTAGATGGCATTAATAAACGTTGATGTATTACGCAGTTTTCCCCTATTTTAGAACAAATGTAAATGATTCCCAGCGCCCTTTTCCACGTCCCATCTACCCTAATAAAAAACCGGCGCTGAGATGGCGCTTAATAGTAATTAAAATCAAAAACGTGCACCAAGATCAGTCACGGTGTTTCACCAGAGTACCCATTCTTTAACCGGCATTATTTTCACTAATAACCCGATAAGAGTTATCACATTTGCTTATCTCCCCAGTTGTGCGCTGTGTGTATTGTTTTTTGCCTTTACTTCTCGTATAGAATCCACCTGTGCCAAGTGATTTCTATACCTAGTCAAGACAATGCAAAACACCTGAGTCGATATTGACTCAGTTCTATACGACACTCCGTACAATATATTGTACGTGTAGAACTCCACATTGTAAAAGCGCACTCATAATCGGACGAAACTCCATTCACAACAATCGATAATTCTTAATTGATATTCAATTCAATCAAAACCACAACTTCACACAATTATTTCTACATGTCAACAAATTTAAAAGTGTTTTTTGTTTTATGAAAAGTAACGTGATTATTGTCTTACGTGTTTTAAGTGACCAACGTTATGTGGTTTTTAAAGGCCATATTGTGACAGTGTGAAGTGCAATTTTAATTTATTTTATGATATTATGTGAAGTGTTAATTGAAGCAAGCAACAATGTTGGATTACTTGTTTTCTATGGTGGCCGGCTTCTGGATTGGGATGTCAGTGTTGATTTACGCGATATTCTATTGGATTGAAGAAGTTTGGGGTAAGTCTACGACCTATGACAAAATATCTTATTTTCTAAATTGATAAAACTTATGAAAATAATCTCTCATTATAAGATAATATGAAGTTGACATTTTATATGAGAACAGAAACTGATTTTTTTTTTACATGAGCTCCACACAGGAGGTCCGGAGGAAAATAATTTCCTTCATGGCCTATGTCATCTTTAGGGACGCTGTGTGGAGGGGTTTTTTTAAGGAAAGGAAGGAGAGGTGTGTTCTGGGAAGGAAAAAAGTTTAAATGTTGGGTAGGAATCTGGGGTTCAGTGTGTCCTGGTCATCCGCCTCCAAGACCTAGACAAACCTCACCCCATGAACCCGGGCACCCCTGCTAAATCACCAAACGTAGCGAACCACTTGGGGTGACCTATGACAAAGGTGTTGGTTAGGTATCCAATAGAGGTTCCCGGGGCGGCGGTACCCATAAAAACGCAGTCTTAAAAAAAGACTGCTAATGATGTAAAGCACCCTTGCGGTGATTGAAGCAGTAAACGACGCCATATACAGTTAATAAATTATGATTATTATTATGAAAAATATTCTATTGGCTCGCATTTCAAATCTGAAGTCGTTTTCCTCGAAAAAAAGGTGGTTAAAGAAATTTAACCACCTTTTAAAATTCGTCTTCTAGATATTTTCCAAGTCAAAGGTATTAGGTTTTTTGTTCTTTTTTACATTAGCTCCACACAGGAGGCACTGAGGAAAACAGTTTCCCTTGAGACCTATGTCATCTTTGAGAACTCTAAGTTGAGGAGTTTTTAAAGAAATTTAGGAGAAGAAGTTCTGGGAAGGATAAAGGTATGAAAGGTTGGTAGGAATCTGGAGGTCAGTGTATCCAGGAGTGATTGACACATGCATCCATTCCTCCCGTTGCATTGCTAGACAAACGGACAAGTGGACAAATGCATCCGCCAAAATCTCACCACATGATCCGGACACCCCTGCAAAGTCATCAAACGTAGCGAACCAGCTGTGACCTATGGTAGGGTTTGTATTATTTTCTTGTTTTTGGGGTGTTAAGTAGTGCTACCAAATACTTTATCCATTTAATGGCGTACACTGCAACACTTTAGACAACTTTTGTTCAAGAAGGAGAAAAAAGAGTACCTACCCATTTTAATTTCCAAAAATTTAAACAAATTAACTTTTTTATCTCAAAAACTAGAGCATTGTTTTTTGTTATTGCTACCGAAAATAATATTTTATCAAGCTCTTTGATCTAAGATTTTGAATGCATTTATTTTTTACGTGGAGATTAGGTATATCGAAAATGACTTTATCACAAATATATTGATTATGCCGGTTGTTTCTAGAAACTTCCTTTTTAGTTTCCGCAGATTGTTTTGTTAAGTATTCTAGGACACTCCTACATAAGTTTTGTATTAAAAAGAAGTCTAAATATTATTTCCCGTTTAAGTATAGCGGTTCCTCCTTCAGCAAACATTTCGGACAGCGTTATAGTGTCTTTCATCTGGGCAGATGACTGTAACACTATCAAATCATAATAACATCTGGGCAGATGACTGTAACACTATCAAATCATAAGAACATCTGGGCAGATGACTGTAACACTATCAAATCATAATAACATCTGGGCAGATGACTGTAACACTATCAAATCATAATAATATCTGTGCAGATGACTGTAATACTATCAAATCATAATAACATCTGGGCAGATGACTGTAATACTATCAAATCATAATAACATCTGGGCAGATGACTGGAACACTATCAAATCATAATAACATCTGGGCAGATGACTGTAACACTATCAAATCATAATAACATCTGGGCAGATGACTGTAACACTATCAAATCATAATAACATCTGGGCAGATGACTGTAACACTATCAAATCATAATAACATCTGGGCAGATGACTGTAACACTATCAAATCATAATAACATCTGGGCAGATAACTGTAACACTATCAAATCATAATAACATCTGGGCAGATGACTGTAACACTGTCAAATCATAATAACATCTGGGCAGATGACTGTAACACTATCAAATCATAATAACATCTGGGCAGATAACTGTAACACTATCAAATCATAATAACATCTGGGCAGATGACTGTAACACTATCAAATCATAATAACATCTGGGCAGATGACTGTAACACTATCAAAGCATAATAACATCTGGGCAGATGATTGTAACACTATCAAAGCATAATAACATGTGGGCAGATGACTGTAACACTATCAAATCATAATAACATCTGGGCAGATGACTGTAACACTATCAAAGCATAATAACATCTGGGCAGATCAATGTAACACTATCAAATCATAATAACATCTGGGCAGATGACTGTAACACTATCAAAGCATAATAACATCTGGGCAGATCAATGTAACACTATCAAATCATAATAACAATCATAACATTCTCAAATTATTTCTTTGTTTATTTAACAAAAAGTGCTTTCACGTAAATGTATGACAATTTTAACATGATAGATAATTTTTAAATATAAGAAAGAAATAATAAAAATAAGTTTACATTAATAGATACAAAATACATGCAACAAATAAAAACACAAGAAACAAAAAATACAGCGATCAGATAAGTTTAAGCTAACTTCTGTTTAGGAACGGTGTTGAAATAAATGTTTGTCATGATTCACAAAATTCGCCAAGTTAACATTAAATTTGCCAAAGAGTGAAACCGTTGTATCGGGAAGTGAGCAATGTGGTTGCGCTTATGTGCGCTGCAGTAGAATAGTGTATTTTGTCGTGTTGTTATTATGGGTATGCGTAGGTTTGTAAGTTGCAGGAGTTAGCAACAATTGAATTTAGAATTTTGTATTTTGAACAAAAAAGTTAAGTCGTTTATTTTACGTCTGCCTTCTAATGAATGCATTTTTAGAGTAGGTATTTAATAAGAAATGGTAACTGAAGTCTTCTAGTGGAATTTTTTAAATGTTTCACGAAAGGTTGCAAATTTGTCGCATTGTGGCAAGAGATCGCTCAAGTCGTTTTGCAAACTTGCCATAATACGCCAAAAACCGCTCTAGTAGATAGAAAAATGTTACATTACAATATTATCACCATATGCAAATTTGAAAAGAAACTCTTACAAACATTACAAAACTGAATGAATTGTTACTTTCCTAAGAAAATCGAATTAGGTTCTGACGATTTTTTTTGTAATTATTTAATATCACCAACGTACTTAAAAGCCATTTCGGGAAATGTTTATAAGTTTATAAAAGTCTCAGTTTGTTTTTTGATCCATGACCTACTACGTAATAATAATATGTGCAAATAAATAGCTTAGCATTCACAACACCTATCTGCATACTGAACAATAAATGCCAAACAGAAACAAGTATTTTAAAACACCAATACCGGCACCTTCTAACTGTCTGTCATCGTGCAAATATTTCCAAACATCGTTGGAATTTTTAATTAACGTTATTCATTTTATACACAGCAGGTACATAAATATATACATATATATCATATATACATATTATTTATACATATTTACTTACACCTTACCAGAATATTCCAAACTAAATTAGAATGCATATCATGCATAAAGATAGTAGCCAATAATATGAGTTAAGAAAATGAAGATATTGTGGGTGGTTCTTAATCGAAGTATGATACAGTTAAAAATGACCGAATTTGATATCGACACCGTGGCGCAGTGGTTATAGATGGCGCAGTATATCTTTTTTCTGATTTTTCAGTTTCCAGATTTTCGATTGAGTTTCGCTTATATTGTCTTCATTTAATTAAATTAGAACTTTTAAAATTATATTTTATTAAAAGTGTAATACAACCAATTATTTCGAAAAAAAATATAGTGGTTTTATTATCAGTGTAAATGTAAATAAATTTAAGTGGTTAAACAATGACTTTTATTATTATTTGTTTAAATATTTAAAATTCAGTAATCAAACATGAATTACAAAAAAAAAACACAACTGATCTCACAGGTAAAATTATTTACCACTGTAATGGTGCACCCCCCCTAATGAGAAATTTACAATATTCCTTCTTCTCGAATTGAAATTAGAAAATTTGGAACAAAGGTCGGTGGTGACGCTCTCTCCTCGGTCACGGAACCACCTGTGATGGTGCAACCCTTTTCCTTGGGGTTTATACCCCCTTCCCCTCGCTCTCGCGCGTTCAGATCTCCGGATGGTAGATCTTCCTCTCGTACCTACTGAATGATTCGCCAATAATGTTTGAATCATGACTCGTTTTTCCCACCCCTGTGACTGAACACAGTAAAAGGTAGTTTTCCGGGAAATTCTTACAATAAACCCTTTACTCCACGTTGTGTGATTTTTTGCTTCGGAGCACCTAGGACATCTAGGATAGGTATTTAATGTATTTCGTGGTAACTTTCGGTTCTTTTAGGTAAGGTGTGGAAGAATTTCTCTGTATCTCTTAAACGTCTGAAGGACACGTCCGGTCTAAACTATCCTGAATTAGTCCCCACTATGATCCTAATGATATACACTGCTACAATATTCACCTAATGAGCACGGTTGCTATTACTCTCGCTAGGCTATAAAATTGATCTCTCTCCCTCTACGTCCTAATGATTTTTTAATGTACATACCTAGAATGTTTCATTCGGATAGTTGGCGAATTCTCTGCACCGCTCTCCATGGCTATATCCTATACATAATCATGATAACATGTTCTGTTGTTAGTAAACACAAATTTATACCTAGGATGGAAGTATAAAGACGGGATAGAGGATGGGATGGATGGTGATGGGGAAGAAATTCTTTGCAAACTAGTACTGGCTCCTCCACTTGACCAAATTGACTAGGTGGTCAGCTCTCAGGACACGACCCCTCGACCAATGCATGATGAGGCTATACCCATGGCACCCGGAAAATCTCTTGACGATAAACCAGATACCCGGACCCCTCCATAACAAAAGAAGAACGACATGCCTTCAAACCTTTCCTGATCAACTCCAGTATCGAACACCTCCGGAACTACTTTACTGGCTCTAGAAGGGGTAATCTATTTCGTCCCTTATCAAGACTCTACTCACGGTACAAAGTGGCGTAAGCTTGTGACAGGCAGATCCTTCCTCCCACGTGACCGACCTAGCGTTACAGACCACCTCTGGAAGCCGACTTATCCCCACCCTTGTAAGAGATACGTTTGCTTCCAGGTCGATAGAATTAAAAAATGTGATGATGCTGCAGGAATCTCTCCTCTAGAAGCCATGCGCATGCCTCCATCCACACTACCTTTCCGGTAACTCGAGATGCTTTTGGCAAAGACGCCTCCGACAGCGAACCATGCCCTTTCATACAAATTGGCATCTCATTTCATACGGTCCTTCGCGCCCAATCACTCGACACCGTCCCGCGAAAGGGAATTGCTTCCAGGACCTCGCGTGACCCGATCAGTCTATGGTAAGCATCCTCCAACATGACAATGCGGAAAGACCCTTACCGGTGGACCACCAATTGTGTGTATGTGTGGCCTCGGTGTCGTCATCACATTGTTCAATCATAAAGATTTAAAAAGCGTAAATCAAAAGTAGGAATTCAGCGGAGTACCGGTTAGTTTTATTTGTTTCATATTTAATATTGAGGATCTGCTTTTCTGCTCTCTTGTCTAAAGATGTTCAGCTGTTCGGGTTGCAGATAATCGCCTTCGATTCGATATGTCGTACTCTCGGAATGCCCTCCATTTGGTTGAGTGTACAACACCCCCGAGATGTACATAAGTACCTCGCTTGCTCGTTCATTTTTTTTGTGTGTGTTCCTCCGACCGCCCGGCTTCAGCTGTCTGGGAGAAAACGTCACTACCCTAAATGATAATAACGGTTAAACATATTCATATCAGCTCTGCAATAATATTAATTTTTCTCGGCGCTGGAGCTGTTGAAATTTACTGTCCAGGGTTCGCGTTCAATCTGCAAACAAGTACCTGTAATTCAATTATAGATTTCTGGGTTCCGGTACCGGGAATCGAACCCGAGCATCCTGGGTGAGAGCCAGGTATCTTCTACGCTGGTTCCGCACGTGTCAACCCTTTTTTGTCTAGCTCGGCATCAGTTGTCTGCCGAGAAAAGGTCAACATCTGTGAATTATGCCTAGTACCTATTCTGGGATAAATAGTACAGCAATCTACTCGCCGCAGGCGCTCATGCAATTAACTGTCCAGGATTCGCGTTCTATTCACACCATCCTGCAATCAGTGAGGTCCTGTAATATAGATTAAAGTTATTTGACTTACCAAGAACGTGGTTGCTAAAATCGCGACTCCCGGTCGGGTTAACGCGACTCCGCGTCTTAACCACGCGTCCTCCCTATAAAGGACCAAACTCCCTACTTGCTTTCCTTTTCACCATACAAGGTCTTAATGTAGGTACTGTAATTTTAAAACCTCCCTTTTTTCCTAGGCTGCATTTGTGGGAAGATCTTCTCTCACGTCCTGTGGCCCCTTATCAGAATATTGCGCAATTGTAACTTCTAATCCCCCCCCCCTGACTATACACGGTAACGTCGGACCTACTTCAAATTAAAAAAACTCGTTTCTAAACTGAATTTTTTTCTCGACTGACTGTACATTTATTATCAAACTCAAATTATTCTGGTTAAAACTCTTCAACCGAATTAACACCATTTTTCCACTATTTTTATTAATATCATTATTTTAATCGTTGCACTGTCTTTTAACTAAAGGATGGAAAGTTTTCTACGCGATTATTTTTATGATCCGGGACCATCGTCGTTACTCAAGATAAATATTTATTGTTATATTTTTCTCTCTACATAATGAATGATTTGTCGCAATTATTATGAATGTAACCAATCTATTATGTGATTACATTTTTATAAAAGTGTAGCCATGTTTACGAGTCGACTTAAAGTTGCGTAGAGAAATAAATAGATCGACTTAAAAGTTACGTCCTTAACAGGGGCTAGTCCAGTGGCGGATTTTTTTAGAAACCTAGAGTTAATAAATATTTCCCAATTTTCATTCGTCTATTGTTCATGTTTATGTTTTCTGTTGATATCCCTTTGTACTTATGTAATTTTAAAACCACTGTAAGCATTTACACTGAGTCTGTATTTTTTGTTATATTCTCGCAGATCTCGTTCAATAGAGATATATTATTATTATTATTATTATTAATTATGACGGGAGTCCAACACTTTAATCAAGTCTCTATTCCCAAATTTAAATGTTTATCTCGCGGCAATCGCAAAGTTTAACAACGGTTATCCCTTTTTTAGTAAGTAACACAACACCGAACTTCTTTATTTTACACAATCAATTACTGCTGAATTTTCACTGAAGCTAGTTTAAACTCAAGTCCCAAGTCCACCACAACACTTTCCGTTTCTCTCACCTTCCGAACTTCGCGACCATCCCCCTTAACGACTCGAAACTGTCTATCCCTTCTTCCCTCTTCCCATCTCGTAGGTCCCATCTCAAACCTACTTTCTAACGTGTTTTTCATTAATTTATCACTCATAATTTCTCGGAGTTATGCGAACTGCACTCAGCAAAAACACTTGAATTTGCACATAATTTAAAGTTCTGACAGGACATTAATTTTTATTAGTTTCACTAATTACTTTCTTGAATCTCGTGCACGTAAAATCAAGAGATAAATTCAGCTTCAATGATATCCCATTTACAACGAACATGTTGGCCGTATCTTGATATTGACATCCCACTCAAATATAAGTGATCGAACACATTTTTCATCTGCGTTATCTGAAAGATACAAAATCCAACCCGAAACCTTAACCTTTTTGTCACTAGCGTAACCTATTACTTGCAAAACTCGCTAATTTCAGACGTGAAGCCAATCGTTGCCGACTCCGTTCTCTTTCCTACAAAACGCGATTTATGACTCGAGCGAAGTGGTTCCTTCCACTTAACATTACTATCCCCTAAAACGTGGGACAATATTTTGTACTAAATGCACCAAGAGGCATCAGAACTCGCCCTTTCCTGTGATTGATGGGACGCCCCTAATATGGTTCGATGCCTATTCTGATTTGTTGAACGCTTTCGTTACCCTAGAAGATAAATCCTTCCTCGAAAGGCCAGCCCCAATTGCTCCACATTCCTTTAATTTCGCTCTCGAATCTACCCCACAGCTGTCGGTAGTATGCTCATATTTGTTATTTAAAAAAAAAATTATTCGCCAGCTATCCAACAAAGCAGGTTCATCACAGCCTCCCTATAGAAATTATCTCCAGTGTCAAAGCACGCTATTAGTGGTTGGTCAATGGAGTCATTTCTAAATGCAGATTTTAGTTAGTTTCCTCCTTCCCCCCGTGTTTTCTTTTTCCCAAAATGTGTCGTACCTAAATGTTGTGTATCGCTTCTCCTCACAGGTTAACTGTCCGTTCTACTCCCTCCTGTTCCTCTGACTTTTTTTTCCAACAATTTAACCTTCCACAAACGTTCCACTGTCCCACATCCCGAAGTTTACTGTATTTTATTAGTTTATTTATTTTCTTTATAAAGAACTCTTGAACGTAATTCCAATTCGGCCCTGACGTTCCACTTCCCCACATCCCGACGTTTACTGTATTTAATTAATTTATTTATTTTCTTTATAAAGAACTCTTGAGCGTCTTTCCAATTCGGCCCTGCCTCCATTGGTCTGCTAATGCCTGGCCCCTACATCTGTTTGCTTCTGCTCGCCGACCGTCCCTGTAACCATTTTTTTTTCTGCATTCTTCGCTATTCTCTGTTATCGGTTATCTGTCTTTAAGAGGCGACCGGGTCACATTTCACTTACAATTTACCCTGATCCTCTCACAAGTAATCTCCTTCAAAACCGGACCGTATTTAATATAAACGTCTTCTCGCAATGTATTTAAATTTTTCCAACGGTCCGCCTCAGTTGAAGTAAGATAAAATACCAAATCTTGACAACGACGAACTCATCCGTTTACCAACTAAACGTGTCTCCTCTTAATATCGTCTCGGTTTACATTTGTACCCTGCACTCTATCGGTCCGTATTTTTTTCCATTAATAAACTAAGAAAGGACATTATTACCTATCAATGTAAATTTTTGTTTTTGTTGTGCGCTAGACCGTCTCCATTCAATATAACAATTAGTGTATAAACAGAACTACTCAATGTTGGCCCGATTGCATCATTGTTTCTACTGGCTTGTCGTCCGGTCACCTCTGTTTAAAGAAATCTCAAACCTTACTGTAGGTCGACTAACCACAATTATACTCGCTATGCTGAATCGATACTGAAATGCATCATAGAAGAATTATCTCCCCTAATACATGACACACTTTCTCGCTGCTTCTTATCGAAGGGTGAATACCACTAACTATCCTACTGATTATGTTCAAAATCTTATTTTAATTGACGTACGGCGCAATTCTCACTGATTCCCAACCCATTTGAATCAAAATCACTCCTATCAGTGTGGTGTAACCCGAACATGTCTAAATCCACTAAACGCCTTTTAGCTGATTACGTTTCCTCCCTAAGCCTAAAAAATCCTTTTATCGCCTTTAAACATGAATTTGTTCTAACCTAACCATGCTTGAATTTAATAACCAACCGATTGGTTCCGCCCCCTCCCTAAGCCATAAAAACTCCTTATTCCTTTAACATGAAATTTTTCTAAACTAAACATGTTAAATGTAGTAACCATTTGGTTGACCTTATCCCCTCCCTAACCCACTAAAACCTCTTAATGCAGCGATTTAATTTTCTTCCAAGTGATTATAACCGTTATTTTAAGCTAGTGGTTTGTTTACTTTTCGCCCTGGGTCATTAACCGTACACTTTTTTTCCGCCCCGGGTCGTTGCATTCCTGACCTAGTTACGATAGTCGAACGCAAGGTCATAAATCTTCGATCTTTATGATGTGTTCACTATACCTTTTTTTGTCGCATCCCCTTTTTTCCCTTCTCCGCACCCTAACTTAAAGACAATGACCTACATTTAAACCGTTGGGATCGTAAATCTTTGCTAATGGTTTTGTTTACAAATTTATCTATCTATATTATCTACCCGTCTAAGAGGCAATGACCTAGATTTGCAGATTTAAACTATTGGCAACCGATTTGTTTAAATATTCTAGCCTACTTTTTTTTTGTTGTTTTTCTATTCATTAGTCTATTTTTTTTTTTTTTAAAGCTGTTCTTCCTATGTAATTATTCGTAATTATCCTTCAAATTGCACTGATTGCTGATTGCAAGATACATTGAAACTCTTCCAGCTTTTAAAACCTTACCTCCTGGTCTCGCGGCAACACTTGTAATGGTGCACCCCCCCTAATGAGAAATTTACAATATTCCTTCTTCTCGAATTGAAATTAGAAAATTTGGAACAAAGGTCGGTGGTGACGCTCTCTCCTCGGTCACGGAACCACCTGTGATGGTGCAACCCTTTTCCTTGGGGTTTATACCCCCTTCCCCTCGCTCTCGCGCGTTCAGATCTCCGGATGGTAGATCTTCCTCTCGTACCTACTGAACGATTCGCCAATAATGTTTGAATCATGACTCGTTTTTCCCACCCCTGTGACTGAACACAGTAAAAGGTAGTTTTCCGGGAAATTCTTACAATAAACCCTTTACTCCACGTTGTGTGATTTTTTGCTTCGGAGCACCTAGGACATCTAGGATAGGTATTTAATGTATTTCGTGGTAACTTTCGGTTCTTTTAGGTAAGGTGTGGAAGAATTTCTCTGTATCTCTTAAACGTCTGAAGGACACGTCCGGTCTAAACTATCCTGAATTAGTCCCCACTATGATCCTAATGATATACACTGCTACAATATTCACCTAATGAGCACGGTTGCTATTACTCTCGCTAGGCTATAAAATTGATCTCTCTCCCTCTACGTCCTAATGATTTTTTAATGAACATACCTAGAATGTTTCATTCGGATAATTGGCGAATTCTCTGCACCGCTCTCCATGGCTATATCCTATACATAATCATGATAACATGTTCTGTTGTTAGTAAACACAAATTTATACCTAGGATGGAAGTATAAAGACGGGATAGAGGATGGGATGGATGGTGATGGGGAAGAAATTCTTTGCAAACTAGTACTGGCTCCTCCACTTGACCAAATTGACTAGGTGGTCAGCTCTCAGGACACGACCCCTCGACCAATGCATGATGAGGCTATACCCATGGCACCCGGAAAATCTCTTGACGATAAACCAGATACCCGGACCCCTCCATAACAAAAGAAGAACGACATGCCTTCAAACCTTTCCTGATCAACTCCAGTATCGAACACCTCCGGAACTACTTTACTGGCTCTAGAAGGGGTAATCTATTTCGTCCCTTATCAATACTCTACTCACGGTACAAAGTGGCGTAAGCTTGTGACAGGCAGATCCTTCCTCCCACGTGACCGACCTAGCGTTACAGACCACCTCTGGAAGCCGACTTATCCCCACCCTTGTAAGAGATACGTTTGCTTCCAGGTCGATAGAATTAAAAAATGTGATGATGCTGCAGGAATCTCTCCTCTAGAAGCCATGCGCATGCCTCCATCCACACTACCTTGCCGGTAACTCGAGATGCTTTTGGCAAAGACGCCTCCGACAGCGAACCATGCCCTTTCATACAAATTGGCATCTCATTTCATACGGTCCTTCGCGCCCAATCACTCGACACCGTCCCGCGAAAGGGAATTGCTTCCAGGACCTCGCGTGACCCGATCAGTCTATGGTGAGCATCCTCCAACATGACAATGCGGAAAGACCCTTACCGGTGGACCACCAATTGTGAGTATGTGTGGCCTCGGTGTCGTCATCACATTGTTCAATCATAAAGATTTAAAAAGCGTAAATCAAAAGTAGGAATTCAGCGGAGTACCTGTTAGTTTTATTTGTTTCATATTTAATATTGAGGATCTGCTTTTCTGCTCTCTTGTCTAAAGATGTTCAGCTGTTCGGGTTGCAGATAATCGCCTTCGATTCGATATGTCGTACTCTCGGAATGCCCTCCATTTGGTTGAGTGTACAACACCCCCGAGATGTACATAAGTACCTCGCTTGCTCGTTCATTTTTTTTGTGTGTGTTCCTCCGACCGCCCGGCTTCAGCTGTCTGGGAGAAAACGTCACTACCCTAAATGATAATAACGGTTAAACATATTCATATCAGCTCTGCAATAATATTAATTTTTCTCGGCGCTGGAGCTGTTGAAATTTACTGTCCAGGGTTCGCGTTCAATCTGCAAACAAGTACCTGTAATTCAATTATAGATTTCTGGGTTCCGGTACCGGGAATCGAACCCGAGCATCCTGGGTGAGAGCCAGGTATCTTCTACGCTGGTTCCGCACGTGTCAACCCTTTTTTGTCTAGCTCGGCATCAGTTGTCTGCCGAGAAAAGGTCAACATCTGTGAATTATGCCTAGTACCTATTCTGGGATAAATAGTACAGCAATCTACTCGCCGCAGGCGCTCATGCAATTAACTGTCCAGGATTCGCGTTCTATTCACACCATCCTGCAATCAGTGAGGTCCTGTAATATAGATTAAAGTTATTTGACTTACCAAGAACGTGGTTGCTAAAATCGCGACTCCCGGTCGGGTTAACGCGACTCCGCGTCTTAACCACGCGTCCTCCCTATAAAGGACCAAACTCCCTACTTGCTTTCCTTTTCACCATACAAGGTCTTAATGTAGGTACTGTAATTTTAAAACCTCCCTTTTTTCCTAGGCTGCATTTGTGGGAAGATCTTCTCTCACGTCCTGTGGCCCCTTATCAGAATATTGCGCAATTGTAACTTCTAATCCCCCCCCCTGACTATACACGGTAACGTCGGACCTACTTCAAATTAAAAAAAACTCGTTTCTAAACTGAATTTTTTTCTCGACTGACTGTACATTTATTATCAAACTCAAATTATTCTGGTTAAAACTCTTCAACCGAATTAACACCATTTTTCCACTATTTTTATTAATATCATTATTTTAATCGTTGCACTGTCTTTTAACTAAAGGATGGAAAGTTTTCTACGCGATTATTTTTATGATCCGGGACCATCGTCGTTACTCAAGATAAATATTTATTGTTATATTTTTCTCTCTACATAATGAATGATTTGTCGCAATTATTATGAATGTAACCAATCTATTATGTGATTACATTTTTATAAAAGTGTAGCCATGTTTACGAGTCGACTTAAAGTTGCGTAGAGAAATAAATAGATCGACTTAAAAGTTACGTCCTTAACAGGGGCTAGTCCAGTGGCGGATTTTTTTAGAAACCTAGAGTTAATAAATATTTCCCAATTTTCATTCGTCTATTGTTCATGTTTATGTTTTCTGTTGATATCCCTTTGTACTTATGTAATTTTAAAACCACTGTAAGCATTTACACTGAGTCTGTATTTTTTGTTATATTCTCGCAGATCTCGTTCAATAGAGATATATTATTATTATTATTATTATTAATTATGACGGGAGTCCAACACTTTAATCAAGTCTCTATTCCCAAATTTAAATGTTTATCTCGCGGCAATCGCAAAGTTTAACAACGGTTATCCCTTTTTTAGTAAGTAACACAACACCGAACTTCTTTATTTTACACAATCAATTACTGCTGAATTTTCACTGAAGCTAGTTTAAACTCAAGTCCCAAGTCCACCACAACACTTTCCGTTTCTCTCACCTTCCGAACTTCGCGACCATCCCCCTTAACGACTCGAAACTGTCTATCCCTTCTTCCCTCTTCCCATCTCGTAGGTCCCATCTCAAACCTACTTTCTAACGTGTTTTTCATTAATTTATCACTCATAATTTCTCGGAGTTATGCGAACTGCACTCAGCAAAAACACTTGAATTTGCACATAATTTAAAGTTCTGACAGGACATTAATTTTTATTAGTTTCACTAATTACTTTCTTGAATCTCGTGCACGTAAAATCAAGAGATAAATTCAGCTTCAATGATATCCCATTTACAACGAACATGTTGGCCGTATCTTGATATTGACATCCCACTCAAATATAAGTGATCGAACACATTTTTCATCTGCGTTATCTGAAAGATACAAAATCCAACCCGAAACCTTAACCTTTTTGTCACTAGCGTAACCTATTACTTGCAAAACTCGCTAATTTCAGACGTGAAGCCAATCGTTGCCGACTCCGTTCTCTTTCCTACAAAACGCGATTTATGACTCGAGCGAAGTGGTTCCTTCCACTTAACATTACTATCCCCTAAAACGTGGGACAATATTTTGTACTAAATGCACCAAGAGGCATCAGAACTCGCCCTTTCCTGTGATTGATGGGACGCCCCTAATATGGTTCGATGCCTATTCTGATTTGTTGAACGCTTTCGTTACCCTAGAAGATAAATCCTTCCTCGAAAGGCCAGCCCCAATTGCTCCACATTCCTTTAATTTCGCTCTCGAATCTACCCCACAGCTGTCGGTAGTATGCTCATATTTGTTATTTAAAAAAAAAATTATTCGCCAGCTATCCAACAAAGCAGGTTCATCACACCACGTAGCTGACAACACAACCACGATTTTTGACAACCCGTCTTAAACTGGATATATTAAAAACTTACGAATCCCTGGAATATTCTGAGATTTGGTCGTCAAGTTATTTTATGATATGTCAGATTCGTGATTTATTTAGAAATAATCCCGGTTGACCTTAATTTTCCAACAGATTCGCTGTTTCAAACGTTAAGATTAAAAATTGTTTACTTTTAAATGCAAATATAAGGTGTTGTGTTGCCACTTTCTAAGGCTGCTTATAAATAATAGGAGAAAAATGCGCGAGCCGAACGACGAATTATGGGAAAGGATTAATAAATTAAAAAAATTATAAACAAATAATATATCTCACAATAATAAAGTAATACAAAAGGAGATAGAACGACTTTTAAGTCTACTGCTATCATGTAACATTTACTAAAAGGAAATAAAAACTGAAGAAGTTAAGAGCCTTTAACCAGCCGGCGGCCAAAAATCCACATTACGTCGAAATTTGTTCTTACAATGAGAAAGATTAATTATTCTCCGTACCAGCTTTTTAAAATTATAACTCAATATCGATTTTATTTCATTCCAAATTTGCTTTAATTTATACATACATCGAAAAATGCTGTAAGGCATGGTGATAAAACTATTAAAATTATGTAATTTTTGTAATTATTTTTTGATTATAAGTATTTATCATTTTTCAATAATGTCTAAGTTTTGAGAGTGTTAAAAAAATCTGATATATATTAGTTTGTAAGTGCCCAAATAAATACACAAACGGACCAATTTTCGTCAAGAAACACATGGACGAATATATTTTTTAATGATTTTATTTAAAATAAAATTAAAATTCTAAAACATGCGATACCCAGATAATGTATTGATTTATTTTACTGCATGATTATATGATTTGAAATGGGTGTGGTATAATACAAAATCTTTTTTGAAAATTTAACAAATCTGCCAACGACCTATGGTATAACCTTAATATACTAAAAATAAACACCTTTTCTCAAAATTTAAAACGTGCGAATGCTAGATAAAAGAACAATCTTTCGAAATCAATTTATATTTTTTTGTGGAAAAGAGAGATACGTCTAAAATCTGATTTAAAAATGACATATTTCTGGTTTTCTCTGGTAATACCATCTTAATCATCACATTGATGGGACACACATTCCCGGGTTACGAATAACCCAACAATGTTTGAAAATCTTCTACTACCACCACAGAAAGCCGAAAATTTTGCTTGTGTTGTGATGGAGGACTTAGCCAGCTGAGGAATCGAACACAGGAACCTAAACGCGATGCCCATTCAACCACTGACCGGTCAAAATACATATCTACCTTTTGTTTGCAATAATTATCTTTTTAGTTTGAATGACATTTGCTTGGCCTTTTTATATTAAATTATTTTGTTAAGCACTTGAACAGGCGGGGCAGCAGACGTTCAATCGTATTTATAGTAACTATAGGTACTATACCTATACATTAATTTATAGGTACCTACTAAAGTAAATATTTTATCGATGTGTCTGACAAAAACGGCGTGCACTAGATATTGTTTTAATCTTATCAGCATTCGTGTTAATTGAGTTAAAATCATAATTCACAGATGTCATGCGTGTGGAAATCAAATTATTTTTCGGCCCTTCGGGTAATGAAAACGTGAATGCGATTTTACTAAAAACCAAATTAAAGAGACTTAAGTTACCATTCAGGTGCGTACCCATTGAAACTTAGATTGAACTGAATTAACTAAACAAATGGAATAATAATTGTGCTTATATTAACCTATAGCTTTTTTACTGTTATTAAGTTTTCTAGCCTCCTCTGGTTTGAATCTTTTAGATATCAAAAACCTTTGATTCAATACCAATAAAAATGTTAAAAAGGGTAATTTGTCTAATACTCGTATCTGAATGAGCAGCATGTAATCTTTGACACAATCTTTAAAACATAGACATGCGTTGTTTTCAGGGAATGTTGTGTTGTTTTATAATATCAACACTATGTGAGTTGGGAGCCTAAATAATAATATTATAGTACACGACAAAAAAGTGAGTATCCCCATCGATGTAGTGTAGTGTATATGTATGTAGCTTTAACTAAGCTAAGCATTGAAGCTACATACATTGAATATGTATGTAGCTTCAATGTCCTTCAACAATATACGTAGTTATATCTATTTTTGAGATGTCTCAACAGACGTGTCATTGGAGGGGACCCACCACTTTCCCAACGGCGTTATAAGGAAACATATGGTTTCCTCCTTCACCGCACACGTCAAGACTCTACTTTTTTTTTAACGAAGCTACATTTATTTGAACGACTCTAGACCCTCCAATGTCCATGCATACGGGGTTAGTAAGCAGTATGCAAGTACTTACATTAACATTATACAAAAGATAAATAGAAGTAGCAGCCCGTGGAATAATTCTTCTGAAATAGGTAACATCAAAAAGAGATAATAGTGTTAGTAAAAGAAAAATAAAAATAAAAATAACGGCTATGACCAGTCGAAGAAACCTTCTGTGAATAAAATAAGTAATGAGGAAAAAACAGTTATATGATTATGTTATAATGTAAGTAATTACTATAGTAGCGGAAATAAAATAAAATATATTAAAAAAAAAAAAAAAAGCCAGAGAAAGTATTCCATAGACCACCGGGCAGTCCCAATGAGAATGCGTATAGCTATCGGCCCAACCGCAGACGATGCTCGAAGTCCGCGTCCTTTAGCCGGTTCCCCGATTTTGCCTCGAAGAAATGTACTTGGGAGAGAAGGGGAAGTTTTTGAAGACCTTGAGGAAAGATGAGCGTCGGGTTACCGGAGGGGGGACGGAAGGACATCGAGACCGCACGGTTACGCCTCAGGCCAACGCATGTCGATGGGGGAGGCGCGGGCGGATCGCGGGAAGACCGCTCTGTTGTATGTTCGCCTGGCAATGTGCATGGACAGGGTCTATCCCACCCCCTTTCTATGGGGGAATGACGATACATAACATGCACAGTTCAGTTGCGCCACCAAAGAATGGAAACCAAAACTAATCAAGAAAAATAGAAAATAATAAGAGCATTTATACATGTAAAACATAATTTCAGAATCAGTACAGAGTGATAATGTATCAAGCGATACTGTCATCACTACCATCGCTCACCAAGATGACCTATCGAGGTAAAAACATAAATCATTGTTAGCAGAGACCAGAGAAGAAAAAAAAAATAGTCAAACATAATCAGCAATTTATAGGTCACATAAGTTATATTATAGATAGTTCAAAGCATATTCACTAAATAAAGAGTAATAGAGGAGGACCGAAGAAGACGGGAGCAATACGTGTAGCACCTGAAACAAAGATGAATTTAGTCTAGGTCGGCGACTCTAAGTACAGGCCATCTCTCTACCCAGGACTTGACAAACTTTTTCAAGCATTCGAAATTCTCTTTGTTCGACACAAGGTCAGCATTCCACGCTGGTCTTGTTATTCCGCGCAAACCATCCAACATTTCCTCTCGTGCTTCCTTCATCAACTCGCAGTGCCACAGAATGTGCTTGGCGTCTTGGTTAGTATCACCACATGCGCAGTTTGGGTGAGGAGAGAGGGTCAAGCTATGAAGCCGACCCCTGAACTCCCCATGCCCAGAAAGCATCTGCGTCATGTAGTGATCTAGTTTAATGTATGCCCCTTCCATTCTGAATTTAACTGAAGGAAAGAAGGAGAAAGTCCATCTGCCCTTCGTCGACCTATCCCATCGCTCTTGCCATACACTCAGCGTCCTCTCACGCATTGCTTTGAGCAAGCCAGGGAGGGCCACTACTCCTCCCGGTGTCAGCTCGACTCCCAGGTGGACAGCAGCCCTGCCTCTAATAAGTTCCTTTTTGGTCAATATTTCCCTAATTTCAAGGTCAATCGGCAGGACGCCGGCCAGAACCGGTAATGCATCTGAGGCCACAGTCCTATAAGCGCCCAAGAGCGCCAACAGAGGAGTCCGCTGACCCCGTTTAAGAGCCGAGTTTATCAAGACGTTATCCAAGCGATGCTCCCACACAGAGGCAGCATATGAGACTTGCGACACATATACCCCTCTGTACAGCAGGCGAATCGCCGGAGAACGCAATCCCCACTCGGCAGTTGAGAGTCTTCTCAGTTTCTGAAACAGGGCCTGGGCCCTGTTGGAGGCGTTCTTGACGTGGGCTAGGAACGAGGAAGATCTGTCCAAAATTACGCCTAAATACCTGGTGTTTTCTGCAAATCGGATGGGTGTGCCTCCCATTCTGATGAAGGGGTTCCTGCCTCGGCTGAGCATGCCCTTCATAAGGAGGCCCACGGTCTTGTGGGGAACGAAGTTCAGTCTATTTCTCTGTCCCCATTCAAGGATCACTTGTAAACCTTCTTCAGCCTTAGATTCCACTTCCCTTCTACTGTTCCCAGAGACCAAAAACAATTTGTCATCTACGTAGTCGACCGATATACAACCTTCAGGCAAGGGCAACCTGGAGGAGTCGTCAAACAAGATTTTCCACAGGTCGGGTCCGAGGACCGACCCCTGCGGACATCCCATGTCGACTGTTCGAGTGATTAAAACGTCCCCGTGCCCTATGATAACTGTCCTACCACTTACAGTAAAGTAATACAATAAGAGAGTATCAACTGTCGCCGTTCGTTACGGAAACGGTTACGGAAATAGTCGATGATATACGATCGACAGCCGGGCACCTTTAGTGCCGAGTTACCTTGCTTTATTAATACACAGAGCATCCATTAGAACGGTCGTTTGGTCCAGATTAATAAACCAGACAATAAATAAACACGACTCGTTACGTGACGAACCGAGTATCATTGAAATTCCCGATCGTCTGATCGGTATTGTTCATCAGAGAAAACTACAGTAAATCTCAAAGTAGCATAAAGCTATTACTTTGATGATGTCTTAGAATGTTTCAATGTAAGAGAACATAATACATCCGATCTATCTGTCTACGACTCGTCTAAAAAAATCTCTCATTTCTCTCCTTTACATTAACCAATAAATTAATTTACTAAGGTGATTCTGGCATTTTTCTTGTTCATACAACCATTAATTTGAACAATCAATCATGCCCAATAATAATTGGCTGTGGTGAAGAGTGTTTATCCTCATTAAAAAAATATTTTCACATGTCAATTACCTACCTGTCTGTGTTATAAAAGTTTCGACACTATATCTAAATACAGAAGCAATTATGTGAAGGGAAAGCAGGAGAAAAAACGTATCACACTTTTCTGTAATCCTATGGGTATTTTTTTAATGTATTTAAATGTGAAAACCTCACAAGAGCGCCAACTACTCCCGACTGTCCGGAGCTTGTAGGAATAAGGCATATACAATAGGAGTAGGTGTGTTTTGAGGTTGAGTGAAGTGGGGAAGGGAAAGACATGGGAATTAGAAAGGTTGGAAGATACTCGAGTATTTCAATCTGGTCACCGATGATAGGTTGTTCAAAAGATAGCCTGGCGTGTAGGACACTCGTCTCGGCTAATAGTGGAATACATCGAGTTCGATGCTCACATTTGGCAGGACCGTATTTAGGATACGTGGACCCCGAGACCCATCCTGTGATGCAGGCCCTATCCAGTAAAATGTGGATTCCGCCCGGGGAAATCAGAACAAAAAATATTCAGCAAAAATAAAATCGTCATTAAAATGTAGAAAAATTTAGATAGGTACTATATAGCTGTGGAGAATATAGATAAAAGTAAACCGTATTTAGAGTGATGAAATGATGAGATAAAAATGAAAACAATCGAAAACCATTAAGGTACGTATTCAAAACGATTTAATTACTATGAACAACTACTTTTTAAACACAACACAAAGTTGAGATTCATACGCACAATTTTGTAAAAATAATTTTTTTTAAATAATTTGAAATATAATGCCTAGAAATTCATTGATAAGAAATTACGGTCATTGCAGATAACTTCATATGGAAGCAGCTTAGTGGCTAATTGGTTACAATTACCAACAGTACTTACACGTCATATTGATGAACCTTCTAATAATTTATGTAACTTTAAACTATTTCTGGTGAGTGCCCCTTTGTAGTGCGGGTCCATAGGCTACAAGTCTTGATGGCCTGCGCGTAAATGCGGCACTGATGGTAAGTAAAGATTTACTCCATTTTCACAATACGTTATAGTGGAAATGAGTGCATTATACGACAGGGATTACATGTATTAAAAAAATAAGTTCTCGTTGGTAAGGTCAATATAAGGGTGAGAATGGAGTGATTTGTTCATTGTTCATTAATCGTTTTCACTTTTTAGTGTTAAACTCAATCGAACGTCCTTCCGTCTATTTATGTGAATACCACACAAAAGTCTCAACTGCTACCAACTGCCTGGAGCTTGTGAGACTATGGCATTCCCAATTGCGGTATGTTGTGAGGCTAAAGGTAGTGGGGAGTGAAAGGAGATGGGGACAAGGAAGGTGAAGAAGTGGAAGTGGCTATTCAGATCTAGTCACCAAAACGTGGCTCAAGCTATTTCAACAACTTTTCAATTCCGAATAGTGGTCTTACACCAGGGCGATGATGAAGGTGAAGATTCATTCTACATATTTATCTTTTTTTAATGTGAATACCTTAGAGTCCCAGCTGCTCCCGTCTGGGGCCAGTCAGACTTTTTGCATCCCCTAATGGGGCATGTTGTGAGGCTAAAGACAGTGGGGAGCAGAAGCAAATGGGGAAAAGGATGGCGGTGAAGTACCTGGCTATTCAGATCTGATTACCAAACACGGTTTCATAAAGAATGATTCACTTCCATTAAGTTCTCACTTACCTTGAGAGGCAAAAGTAAGCGCTACGTACGCGAATTCTTCATCGTTTACGTTATGTTTACAGTTTGAGCTTACGAGTACTTTTGCTGTGCGTGTTTGCGCAACAAATTGGTATTAATAATGTCACGTATTACAAAAAAAAACATGCTGTAAAAAACCTAGAATGGGAAAATAAACTGGTAGTTTTACAGTCGTTTATCATACACGCCTACAACTACTGAACAGTAACTTTTATTATTAATATAATGTATGTATTTATTATTACTTTCGCCTTTACGTACTTAAACTACTAGTGGATGAACTGCCTCTGCTTGGTTCATAATAATAGTATCTATTTGGACAGAAAGTTTTATGGAAAAACTTTTTTTTAATACCTACTAATTTTTCTTGAACTTGTGTATTATTTTCCGGTAAATAAATGCTGTTTTTCAATAATGCGCTTGTTAAAAAAATATTGACGTGCTTAGAGCGAGGTAATCGATTTTCAGAACAATTTGAAAAAAACTATACTTCGTAAAAAAAATGTGTTTGACAAAATAAGAAAAATGCCGATATGAATATCAAAACTTAACAGCATATGTTTTCGACTAGCCACTAGCCAATCAGGAAAAGAGGTAACATATATAATACATGTTTCCAAATGTAAATGAATTTTCAAACTAACTAAGTTTTTAATCCTTTGGCTTCAGTGGTATTTGCAAAGCCAAAGGCAGATCCGAAACTTTAGGTTTTAACTCCACAACGATGAAAAAACGCAGTACGTCGCCTCAGTTCTTATTTGTCCAACAGACCATTTTAAATTTTGTTCAATCTCCATTTTAAAATTAAAAATTAAGTAAAAAAAATTATAGTTAATCATTTAACTAAGAACTATTTAAACTAATGAGACCTTTACCTTTATAGAAATAACTTTATCGTATACACCTACCATAATGTTTCATTGAAATAATGAGCGAAAACCTTCTCCTCGTGTAAAATTTTCTAATGGTCTGTTGGAAAAATACGAACTAAAGCGACGAGTATGTATGCCACAAACACGTTGAATTTTGTTGCTGTTGTAATTTGCGTGTTTTCCACAAGGTGTCTAATGGAATTTTCAAGCTTTCCAAGGTTTATGTCTATGTTAAGAATATAAATACTAAAGCAACTAAAGAGATGTTTTGCTCTGAAAAATTGAAAAAGATTACAGCACGACACTAATAAGTCGGATTTTCTAGATATTGCTGTTGGTAGGTACTATGTGTGTTTTCAATCTTAGGTATTTAGGGATAGGTATGTAGTTTCAATTTGCACTTATTTACATAATCACAAAATACTAACGGCATAACAACACCATAATTGTGTCTTGGCTCTGCAACATGGAAAAAAGTCACAGCATGCCCCTAATGAGTTTAGTAAGGAGTTAGTATATGATTTGGCTATATTCGATATATTTTCAATCCAAACAAAAGTTTTGGGACCTAGCACCAAGTTTTTTAAGGTTGTGTCAATACAAAGTACAAACATCTACTCTGACACTAGATATTTCATACTAAACTAGATGTATATGTAAAAATAAATACACGTGTTTCAGAAAAATGATTATGTATCGTCCAGTTGATTAATCAGACATATCCAAAAAACAGAAAAGTTGAGTATGCAGTTATTTGTAAAATTGTTCCCTCTATCTCAGGACTTCCCAACCAGGGGGGCACGCCCCCCTAGGCCCCTAGGGGTCGTGGAGAAATGTAAGGGGGGGCGTAATAGGTTTTAACCATAGCTCTAGCCTAGAATCGACCAAATGGTACAGAGCATGCAAGCTCAAGTATCTCATCAGTACTTTAAAAGTTTTTATTTATTTGTTCCAAAATTACTTTGAAAGTTGTTAGTCATTATCTAATTATAAAAATATAATTTGTAAAATTAAAAGAAAACTAAGAAATGTAAATGTGAAAGTAATTAATGATTAAAAGTGTACCTACTCTTCTAAAAGATCGATAATAAATAAATATATTGTATCTGTATAGTACCTATTTGAAATTCAAATAAATAAGTTAGTTAACATTAAAAAAAATGTTTTTTCTTAATTTTGTTGAAACATAATTAAGGGGTCGTCCATTAATCACGTGATGTTTTTTAGAAAAATTTTAACCCCCTCCCCCCCTGGTGATATATGGTGAGATTTTAAACTACTCCCCCCCCCATACTCAAAATCACGTGTATTTTTTTAGTACAAAGTATATTGAAATTTTCAGAATATTATCTTTAAATTTAGGTATAATAAATACACGTGATATCTCATTATACCCCCCTCTCCCCTTATGATATTTCGTGATTTTTTTCCGAACCCCTCCCCCGCTTTCGAGCCTCACGTGATTAATGGACGACCCCTAAGGGGGGCATGAAAAATTTTTTTTTTTGGTTCGGGGAAGCTCAGCGAAATAAAGGTTTGGAAACCCTGCTCTATCGGGTACAATACTCAGTTTACTCATAAAACACTAATTTACTTTATAAACCACCTAATGATTATTTATATTGCAGAAAAACTTGTAGTCAATTGAGTTAAAGGTTGATGTTTTCTGGGTCACTTGTAGGATATTTCAAAATGTCATACTAACGTACCGGACCGTAAGTTCCCGGTGTTATTTATTTTTATAGCACATTTAATACGTAAAACATGGACACGTGTAAATAAAATTTGATTTATGGTGAGCATTAGGATGATAGTCCAGTCAAGGAAGGAGTTGTAGAGTGCTTGAGCAGGAACCTAAGCGATTCTTTCAGAAACTTGTTCAGGGTGCTTAGGGTGTGAACATACTAAAAGTTCTGACGTCTAGGCGGTGAGCTAGGGGGGGGAGGGGGGGGGGGGGAAGATTCCAATTTTCGGGTTTCCGCTTATATCTCGAAAACGGTGCGTCGCAGAGGAAAATTTTCTGAAAATAAGTAAAAGCTCATAAAATTAATTATCTACAACTTTTATTCCATGCGTGATAGCTTACCACCTAGACGTCAGGACTTTTAGTATGTTCACACCCTAAGCACCCTAAACAAGTTTCTGAAGGAATCGCTTAGATTCCTGCTCACGCACTCTACACTTTCTTTTCGACCATTCATTGACTGGACTATGCTTTAATTATGCTTTCCTCATTATTTTAAAACTTAGTTTCTGGAGAAGTCTGACTAATCAATGAGCTGTGTAGGTACTTGGTCGAAGGCTTTATATTATAATTTTCACTTTTTTCTATTATATTTATCTCTTCTCTCTATTTTTTTACAAAAAATCCATTCAAATGTGTGGAAAAAAAACAGCCCGCAGATTTCGCACCGCTCAGAGGCGCTGCTGTAGCGTACTGCCATCAAAATGTATGGAAAATATCAAAAATTGGCGGTATTATCTTTATTCTTGGGTAGTAAATATAACGATAACTAGCTGGTTCCCGGCATGCGTTGCTATGCCATTTAATAAAGAAATTGTTTATCCCTGCATGTCCTTTCCCATTCGTCCCGTTCCCCTTCCCTTCCCCTCTGGCGTTCTCACTCCGCCTCCTCTCCTTTCCCTCTCCCCATTCCACTCACCCCTTCCCCCCTCTCAAGTTCCCATCCCCCATACCATGTTCCCCCCCTCCCGGATTTTCCTCTCCTTCTCCCGCGAACCCCCTACCCGAGTTCCCCTCCACCCTCCTGCATTCCATACATTCAGTTCCGTTACATTCAGATTTTAATCATCTCTCGTGCCACCTATAGCATTTTTTATATAAATTTCATAATGCCAGAGCTCACCAGTAGTTTTATACAAACCTTGTCCTGACAATAACGAACACAAAAAAAAAGAATTATCCAATTTGGTGCAGACGTTCGGAAGTTATGCGCGTACATACATTTCGGCGATTCATTTTTATTTATGTAAAATAATAATAATATATTATATATATAGATAATATAGATAGATAATGTCTTAGTTTTAACTACTTTTATTGTTTAGATACAACCGACATGTTTCGTGAGTTTTCGTTAGTTTTTAGGTAAACCTTTATACTCGTAAGATGAGCATTGCTCACGACTCATGACACGTTATGTCGGTTGTATCGAAATCTAAACAATGGCATTTTGGTTAAATTAAAATGGCCTCAAAATAAGTATGTTGTGTTTGAAGTAAAAAGCGTAATTCGTTAAAACATAAAATATTTGTTTCAGACCTCCCTGTGACGAAGACGGAGTCCGCCAGCTCCGCGCACTCCCGTCTGCAGCAGCTAGTGCAGCGGGTCATCGAGGAGGCCCTCCACCTGCCCGCATTCCTGGACTGCAGCGGCATCGACAGGGACGCCCAGGGCCGGCTGCCGGAGTTCAGTCCCAACACCTATGAAGATCTACTCGCTACTGCTATACTCAATAAGGTGAGAATAGTTTTTATTTTATTTTTTATTTGTGGCACCCGAAATTTACAATTTATGTAACAATTATGAAACAAACATTTTTTTTCTTCATTTCATTTATTAATCAGGTTTAATTTTTGTATTACTTCATTTCAATTTTATGTTTTTGAAGTGAAAACTTCTTTAGCACCGTTGTGATTTGAAACTTAAGAAACGAAAACACGACACTAAAAAAGACAAACACATACCTACATCTATAGGATTTAGCCTGCGAGAAAATAATCGGTCTCCTCTTTGTGTGGTACTTCGTAGCCTCCCCACTCTTGTCTTCTTTAGTTTTCTGAAGGTTTCACTACTACCGTGTGTGAACTGCATACATTTTTTTATACATTGTTCAATTCAGGTATGAATGAAGAAGATTAAGACGAAACGATAATAATTTTGAAGCAATTAAATTTCAGTTTGACAAAAAGTCAGGTTTTACTACGCATTTAAAAAATACAATATGCAGATATATATACTAACTCGTAAGGAACACTATAGGATTAATTTTGAGTTTATTATAGTTAAGCGCACTTGAAGTGAAATAACACAAAACTGCGCTCTACAAATATTACGTAATTATTATTTTTTTATTATTATTATTTTTGCGGTGCTTTGTAGCCTCCCCACTCTTGTCACTTCTACTGCGTGTGAATAGCATACCTACTCTACTACGTTTTTTTGTTTGTTTGACTGAGGTTTGAACTTTCCTACGATCGGAATCAACCGCGCTACCAACCGGGCCAACTGATGAGTTGGTAAGGTCGATATTTATTAACATGTAATAAGTGCTTCAATGTCTTTAAATTTCAGAAAAATGCCTATAAGTCCGCGCGCGTGTGTGTGTGTGTGTGAGAGAGAGATGGTCAGCAAAGTTGATAGACGGCACTGTCATCGACAACGAATCAACTGCTAAGTTTCAGCTCGATCGGATGTCAGGAAGTGATCATCCATTCAATCAAGAAAACTAAAGTGAAATTCAAATAGATGTACTCGTATTAAAAAAAAACAAGTGCTTTGTGAAAATGTTGTTTTGCTTTCTAGCAACTAATTTAATCCAACGAAACATTAAAACAAAACCGTAAATGAAAAGTTTGGTGTCTAATGACCTACACAATTAATGTTCTAACATTGTTCACACATTTCCCATTTCGTATCCCTCGTCCAATTATTTAACAAACTGATAACTTTCAATTGTAGCATACGAACGATAAACATAAATTATTGACTTGTTTATTCTTAGCATTGGTGTAGTTAAGTCGGCCGTGAACCCGGTTTCAGGCGGGTTTAAAAGGGGGGGGGGGGGGTAAGGTTTTATAGACGAAAAAAAGGCATATTTTCATGATTTTTTTTTTTGAGATTTGAATAATGTTGGTTTATTTTTTTTTCATACACGTTATAGTATTAGGTATATTAGGTAAATATATTTTACCATCAATCGTATAAAGCTGATATTGTGATGAAGCCCTTTATTCAAAGACAGGAAATATTGTACCTACTAAATCATTGTCCCATCAGCACAAGTGCCAATAATAAATTGTTGGTGATTCTTTTGTACTCTACCTTTTACTCATTCTTGTTCGTCATTCACTTTTGCATATTTACGAGTAGCTAATTATTACTGATATTATTTTTGTAATTTAAATCATCCATATATATAAATTTTTGGGCATAATGCCTGTTTTATGTACTTAAATAAAAAATAATTAAGTAAATAAATAGCATCTGAAGTATTTTGAAAAAAAAATCAATAAAGAGATAAAAATATCAAAATATCAAGTCCGTGAGAGCGAATTTCCGGAGACGCCTAAAAAAGTTGTTAAGCGGTGAACTCCATAACTCGTTACCGGATCATTTGAAATAAATAAGTCGAAATGCGTTTAAAAGGTGATATGTTTTTCTAAATGTTGTATTAAAACCTTCCCCCCCCCCCGCCCCCCTTTAAACATACTTAGGCATTGTAATAAGTCAAGTATTTCACTACTCTCAACTCAGTAATACACTTGTTTATCGTCTTGCTGTATCACACGACAAGTAGAAGATTAATATTATAATTGTGGGTGTAATTAATCAAAACCCAATTACGATAAAACTCATGTGATTATTATCATTAATCTCATTGACATCACAGTGAAAATAATCTGCTACGATACATACGCAAATAGGTGTGCACACTAGGTCGAGGATGCAGAGAGGCGAGGATTGGAAAAACCATTAGACGACTATTATTGGTGGAAACATGGATCAGTGCATCATCCAATAGATTAGAAACGGTTCCATGCTAACTCAGAATGAAGGAAGAAGAATGAATACTTCAGAAAGGTCATTAAAAGCTATGAAAAAATAATTTTAAAATAGCCGGTAACTCTAACCTAACTTAACCTATTTAACTATTTTTTTTTTATCATCACTCTTAATGACCTTTCTGAGGTGCTTCTGAGTTGGTTTCATTCTGAGTTGTCTGGTCACCATTAGAAACACATTTATAATAAGATACAATAATCAGTATTCTGAAAATTAGAATTATTAACAATAATTGGGAGTTTTTTATATTTGACTAGCGAGTTAACGGCGTGCGTTGCTATGCCACTTTCTCCCTGCGAGGTTTACTTGTTGTGCCATGTCTTATTGGGGCATCTCCGACTTCTTCTGCAATTCACTTTTGCGTCATATGTTTTCCTTTCTTCGATCATTCACTCCACATTTCCAAACAACCTAAGCGTCCCTTTCTAAATCTTATTCATTACGCTTAGGTACCTACATCAGCCTTGAATTCTCTCCGGATTTCCATATTTTTATCACTGTCATACGTTGTTTTACCACACATACCCTACCCCTCAAGGATCTGATTGAAGAGATATGTATACCCAAAGTAAGGATAATTTTTCCTTACTTCTTGTGAAATTAAAACATTTTCTACTACCGAATTTTTTTCTTGAACATATAAACGATTCAATTGGCGTGTATGTGGCCCAGAAGTTAAAATATGTATTTTTTTTAAATTGGCAAAAGTTTTATTTTCCAAATCGACATTAACCAAAGTGGTACATTCTCTCGATTCAATCGAAACGTTGCTTGAAATGGCTTCAGTTGTATTTGGTGACCAGATTTTAATAGCCAGATAAATCCTTACCTTACTCTTTCCCATCTCCATCTCTTACCTATTCCCTTCAGCCTCACAACATACCCTAAATAGGGATACGGGATACCACAATCCCACTGATAAAATATCCACACTATTTGTTTTTTTATGTATCAACGAGACTGGAAAATACAATAAAAAACTATTTCAAATTAATAGATAACTTTGTATTAACCACTTAATTATATACAAAAACCGACATGTTTCGTCAGCAAAGCTGACTTCTTCAGGGCTTTGACAGAACTAATTTTAAAAATAGACATACATAGGTAATAGAGAAAAATAATAGACATAAACAATAATAAAATTTTAAAGAAAATAATGTGTAAGGGACGAGGGGCAATATAGAACAATTAAAAATTTAAAAGGGGAATAGATTTAATAATGGTTCATTTAAAAACAATTTTTGATTATTAATAATATTTAAATTTGCATTAACACTTTTTCTAATCTCTAAAATTTCTAATTTATCCAACTGGAAGCCATTGACATTACAAAAACTAAAAAACTATTTATTTTTCTTAGGTCTGTAGGTACATTTATTGCTCTAAAGCACGGCACCTGTAGCCAAGACGCGTGTGAATATAAATATAACATTCTTTCAATAAGACGTGCAATGATGTGTGCAAACGTGTGATCGATTATCCTCCATACAAAAACACGAAAAAGCGGAGTTTAACACGTCTTTATCGTTGGCAATAATAGCTTAGTCTAAACAGTCCACACAATGCTCAATGCATTCCCAACAAGAAAATAAATAATTAAAGTCTATTAAGCACACACAAAAATATTATTTAGGGGGCATACATTAATTACGTGAGCAGTTTTTCTTCCAATCGAGTAACGTGAGATTTTGCTGCCCCCCCCCCCCCCTTTGCTGATATCCTGACTGTTGATTCCATCCATGTATACAGGTAAACGCCGGTTTTTACCGGAAATTCGATATTCAAAAATGCTATTATTGTGAAACCATCTTCAATGCTAGAAGGCTTAAACTGACTATACATGCGCCTATATATGTCCTTTGCACTCACCCTCCACTTATGAAATTCACGTCAGTTGCATTCGTTCTTCCGAGAAATGCGCCGAAAAAATATACTGGTTGGAATTGATTGCGAAAATAGAAAATAAATTCCTAGTATAGCAATGCGCCTGGCACTCTTCAAGTAATAAATCAAAACCCCATCAAGAGTCCTAGACCTACAAGAACAATAAGAAAGTTCTAATTTCACAGAATATATAAATTGGATAAATTGACGAGAACGATTTTTTCTTTTTTTTTGTATGAATTCCAAAATCTAAAACATAAAAGCTGAAAACTTCATTTTGGACCGCAAAAAAAATTCAATTGGGTCGCATGTTGGACTTGCCTGGTCTAGCTCATGCATTGCTCGCCTCTCGGAGTCTGGATGAAGGTAATTGGTGTTATGTTAACATCTGCAAACATGTTTTTATGAAAGCGAAATCTCCGCTTGAGGCGATCCACCAACAAATCAACTCTGTATTTACACGTAATAAATTATTGGATTCAGTTATCAATTGAGCAATCTTCATACTGTCTTTATGCGCGTAAATCCTTGTAATATTTTTTTAAGATAAGAGAAGGTTATCTTATAATTGAAAAATATTATATTAACTAAGAGTATCTAACAATATAAAAATAATATTCATTATTCTTTTTCTTACGTTTATTATTAAACTTTAAAGGAATTCGACTCGTCATTTTTGCCCTTTACAAAAAACTAACATCAATTTGGGAGGTGGGCATAGATACCGCCGCGGCCGCTCCGGGAGCCATTTATTGGATAAGCAACACCTTTGCCATAGTAGGTCACCCCGAGTGGTTCGCTACGTTTGGTAACTCAGCAGGTGCCCGGGTTCATGGGGTCAGGTTTGTCCGGGTCTTGGCGGAGGATGCGTCAGCCCACCAACTGCGTGGTAGGCCGGATCGGGAGAGACTGGTTGAGGGAGATCTTTTGACTTCACTGGCAGTGGAAGGGATGAATTCATTCGTCCATCACTGACCCCCAGATCCTACCCACCCCTCATACCTTTTTCCTTCCCAGAACTTTCTCTCCTTCATTTCCCTAAAAAGACTCTCTGCACAGCATCCCAAAAGATGACATAGGCTCCGAGGGGAATTATTTTCCTCGGGGCCTCCTGTGTGGAGCTAATGTAAAAAAAACCTACTAACAATAACGCCGTTTCACGGGTTACTTGGTTCAGTCTCATTCATAAATCCTGTCATACCTACCGTGGCCGGCGCGCTCCCCCGATTTGGCACCCTGCGATTTTTTTTATGGGGATAACTCAAATCCATCGTTTATAACGACAAACCCCGGACCCTGCAACACCTAAAGGACAACATCTGCCAAGCCATCACCAACATTCCCGTCGATTTGCTCGAAAGAGCGATTTGAGCGAAACTTCAAATCTAGGGTAGATCAGTGTATCATTAATGAGGGCCGCCATTTGCCCGATGTCATTTTGAAAACTACTTACAACAAAAATTCACAATGTGTACTTTACGATACAAAAAGAATTAAATCGATATATAAAGTACTTTTTCTTTTATTGACTTTTCAAATCAGCAAGTTTCCCTGCCGCACCCTGTACATACTTTCCTGTCATTCAGACTTTTGATACGGCCCGATTCAAGTAGATATTGGAGGGGACCCCACAACTTTCCCAACGGCGTTATAAGGAAACATATGGTTTCCTCCTTCACCGCACACGTCAAGACTCTACTTTTTTTAACGAAGCTACATTTATTTGAACGACTCTAGACCCTCCAATGTCCATGCATACGGGGTTAGTAAGCAGTATGCAAGTACTTACATTAACGTTATACAAAAGATAAACAGAAGTAGCAGCCCGTGGAATAATTCTTCTGAAATAGGTAACATCAAAAAGAGATAATAGTGTTAGTAAAAGAAAAAGAAAAATAACGGCTATGACCAGTCGAAAAAACCTTCTGAAAATAAAATAAGTAATGAGGAAAAAACAGTTATGTGATTATGTTATAATGTAAGTAATAAATTACTATAATAGCAGAAATAAAATAAAATATATAAAAAGAAAAGCCAGAGAAAGTATTCCATAGACCACCGGGCAGTCCTAATGAGAATGCGTATAGCTATCGGCCCAACCGCAGACGATGCTCGAAGTCCGCGCCCTTTAGCTGGTTCCCCGATTTTGCCTCGAAGAAATGTACTTGTAAATTACTAAAAACTAATGTAAATGTACCAAGTAGACATGCATTTGATTCACTTGATCGTGACATGTCTTCTCGGGATTCTCTGACTTCCGGCAACATAGGCCATCAGACAAATCGTTCCTCAGCCGAAGTGTTGAACTAAATTCTTGTCGTAAAAGCGACCCGTTCTCATGTGAAAAATCTCAACTATGTAGAAATATTGATTTCCCGACTATGCACCGGTATCGAGCTAATACATAAATACGAGCTGATAGAGAATTACTCAAAAAATAACGTTCTTATTTTCTCTTTTAACACGACCATTATTATACGGTGTCCGAAAACTAGTGGTACAAGCGGGAAACCGGTGATTCTACATTACATATAATCTAGAGAACCAAAAAAATTGTTCTTCAATTCAGATTTTAATTTTATTTAAAATGAAAATTTTTTGGCAACTAAATGGTTAAAAAAAACTTTTTAAAGACAATTAACAGCGGAGAAAAACCTTTTTTTTGAAATTTGACTCGAAAATAAAATTCAAATCAAAACAAAAAATCGACTTCAAATGTGCTGTAGATTCACCAGTTTCCCGCAGTATCTACCACTGGTTTCCGGACACCATGTACAATAAAAGTGAATGTCATGGATCAACTGTAAGATCCATAGACATCCAAATGGATAGACAAGAAATTTCAGATGAGGGGTAAAACCAAACTATGGAGGGCGAAGAGGGGAAAGATGACTGTGATTCGTTATACAATCAATCTGACAGTAAATAGGCATCTCGCATTACAATATCACCATTTAGTTCTTAAAAGCAAAATCTGCTTTGAATGAATAGACCTTTTTACATGGGAGCGCGAATTGCTTGCCACGATAATAACATATTTGCTAAGGCCAAATGCTCGCCCCAAAAAGACTCGCCCCAATACACATAGCAATATTTTGTTGCCGTGTTTAGTTAAAACACTTTTACAAATGTTTCATAATTTACTTACCCCTGTAACCAGCGACGAGCACACTGAAGAACCGCCCACATTCGCTACGTGCACATTGATATGTAGATATATTGTATATCATAAGCTACCGTTTTGGCGTTACATTTCGTTAAATGTATGGATGTTAGCTTCTCGCTGTTCACGGCAAGAATGATGACGTCACAGATTTTAGATTCAAGCGAGGCTCTATCCCCTCCCCATGGAGCGAGCCGGTTCCAAGGAGGAGCTCCAGCCGGCGCCATGTGGAGGGGGAAATAATACGTTTTTATCACTTAGGGCAGGTCCATATATATTCATACGTCCGTGGTAAGATCTGATTTTATTTGAAACTGCAATTTATCAGCAAATATTTCTCTCGGATTTGATTACAAGAAATTTACGGTAATGTTTTTACGTAGTTTAATTACATAATAAAAGTGCTCCAATAATTCAAAAGAATTTCACTTCAGAATTTCATTTTTATTTAGGGTTTAAGCTTCTGGAATGTCATTCTGAGTGCTTTAGCACCGATAATAATTTATTATTTAAATAAGAGATAATATAACAACAAATTATTATCATTAATTTTACCTTGCTACGTGTAAAGCAAAAATAAAACGCATAATTTCATAAGATAAGACATGTTGCAGTCAGAGCTGGATTTGGGAAAAACTTAAAGATACAAAATCTATGTAATATATAAAAATCAATCACTGTTTCCCTTGGTCACGCCATGACTTCAGAATGACTTAACTATTTCATCCATCTTTTTTTAAAGTTTCCTTATAATTACTGTATTCTTACGGAAATAAAAATTAAGAAAATTGCGCAGAAAATTGGATAATTTCAGAAAACTTAACGACTATTTTAGCTTCGCTCGTTTGACAGTTCGTGCGTTTGATGAATGTGAATTTAGCAGGCAGCTGTTTTTTTTTTAAAGAATTACCTATGGAGTTTCTAAATTATAGATATTTTTATAAATGGGTAGGTACCAAATTTAATTGATTATTCTCGTAATATACACAAATGAATATTTGAAAATATACATATATGAAAAACGAAAATTTTAATAAAAAAATTGCAATAGGTGGCACGTGAGCTGTTTGAAAACTAAATGTACTGCGACTGAATAAATGGAACGCGGGAGGGGGTTTGGTGGGACGGGAGAGCGGGTGAGGGCGGAGGGTAGGTGGGGAAGGTGGAGGATCACGCGGGAGCGGAAGGGGATGCGGGAGGGGAACGGGACGCACGGGAAAGGACATGGAGGGAGAAACAATTTATTTATTTGAATATGGCAGTGCAACGCATGCCGAGATCCAGCTAGTTATCAATAAAAAAAGAAATTATAAATTTCCTCATAACTGCCAAAAATAAGACAAGTAGTCATGTTGTTTGATCCATATTTTGTTTAATCCAGATTTTGTTTGATCCATATTTTGTTTGATCCAGATTTTGTTTGATCCATATTTTGTTTGATCCATATTTTGTTTGATCCATATTTTGTTTGATCCATATTTTGTTTGATCCATATTTTGTTTGATCCATATTTTGTTTGATCCAGATTTTGTTTGATCCATATTTTGTTTGATCCAGATTTTGTTTGATCCAGATTTTGCTTGATCCAGATTTTGTTTGATCCAGATTTTGTTTGATCCAGATTTTGTTTGATCCAGATTTAGTTAGATCCATATTTTGTTTGTTCCAGATTTTGCTTGATCCAGATTTATCCGAAGTACTTTTTTTATATTGTATTTCGTAAAACATTAATTACTCTTGTGTTTAAAGAATTCATTCATTTTGGTGAAAACAATTTTTTTCTTTTCGTATGTTTCGGGAACATGTGGTGGGGATTGTCCTTATTGTCCCCCCGTGAAGAACAGCCACCGGGCTGAGGAAGGTTAGGAAGTACCAGGCTATTCATATCTAGTCTCCAAACACGACTAAAGTATTTCAATCAATACTCAGATTCAGAATTATGTTTTTTTTTGCCGGGGGGATACTGACAGTCTAATAGTCTTGGAAACAGTATTATCAGATTACCTTCTGAACCTATCCAACCATTAAATCTGCCGATGCTTTAATATTAGAGATTCAATTAAACGAAAGGCCAACGCATGTTTTGTATAATTAATCCAGGTTGCAAAAAGAAGTAATGACTTTGTGATGTGAAAGGAGAAGCCGTAGATAGCAGAGAACCCACCCTCTCCTTCCCCTAACAACTAACAGTTACGCCGTAGCTGCAAGTTGTATGGCATCACGCGAAGAGCATAATGTCACATCCACTAATTGCAACTAGGGATGAACTAAAATTATTATTGTTTAATTTTCAGTTAAATTTAATCATCTGTTAAACAGACTCCGTTTAAACAAGTATTCAGAGTTTATTTTATAATCACGTTTATTTTTCGATAAAACCTATATCGATCGACCATGCTAGGGGGCCTGGCACTTTTTAGTCTATCCAGTTCTTCGACCAAGTATATCTAGACAGGGCGTGTAGGTCTTAAAAATGACACCGGAACCAAAAATATTGATTTACACAAACATTTATCAAAAAGAAAGTCCTTTATCTCGCAGTCAAAGGATCGCAAGAAGCATTGCGTTGTACCTTTAGTTGGTCTGCGTGGAGCTAATTTGTTTTCCAGCAAGTTCGCGGTAACGGAATTACTAGCTTTGCGAAGATCATTTTTAAAACACAAATTTCTGGCAGTTAGAAATATTTTACGTATAGGCTATCGCGGACTTTATTATTAACAATTTAATCAGTTATATGAATTTATAAAAAAATATGTACATAACATATGAATTCGAGGCAGCGTTTCGAGAAAAGTAACATTCGATAAAAAATGTTTAATTTCTTCATAGTAAAACAACTACGTCACGCAAGAGATGCAACGGAATTCCATGGGTAGTTGTATTATGAAATTTCTCGTAGGTGGTGTCACTTTGTGATTGGAATTGGGTAAGGGAGGGCTAATCTATAGTTAATATATTGATGATCCAGTTTAAACACCGGCTCGGTCCCCCTGATTTTCTGAAGGAACTGCTTGTCCTGCTTGCGAATTAGAAAATAGGAGCATTCACGGAATTCTGTTTTATTTATAAACAAAGGGGTTTAAAAAACTAACACTAAAACAAACAAAACAACTTTCAGAGTATTAGAAACAAATTATCACAATGCTCATCATTACTGACAGGGAGAGAGATAGAGGAAGAGAAATCTTTTTGATCATATATTAATTAATTAACATAACTGACGGTAGGCTTCAGTCAAGTTTTCAACCTAATGCTTTTGAGCTTTTACTCCACAGGGGGCAATGATAGTAGTTTAGAAGTCCCGCGAACCCCTCTTCCGAGTGTCACTCTCCCCTCCCGCATTCTATTCAGTCCCGGTTCCGTCAAATCGCATAATGCCAGAGCTCACCAGTATACATAAAACCTTCGCAGGCATGCTCACAAAAACTCACCAAAGTTTCATCGCAATCGGATGAATGGTTTAGCAACGCATAGACATCTCATTTACTCATATTCGGGAAACCCAAGCAAACATATTTTGATTTATTTAAATATAGATTGACGGAATATTGTCCAATAGTTAAAAAGCAATACTTACTTTTACTCGTAAATTTGCGATGCAAGATAGGTGTAACGAAAAACGAGCTTTATCACGGGGGCGCTGTGTAGGCATGGTTAAAACTGCCTTAAGATAAATATATACTTGAAATCCTATTTAGATACCATTTTGATTAATCTTTACGACGAATCGGCTTACAGCATGAACATCAAAAAATATGCTACGGATAAATCAAAGATTTTACTAGCTTTTCTATGTATTGGAATTACAATACAATTATTATTTATGTAACAAAAAATATAAGCGTTAACCACAAAAAAAAGTTTTTTCATGACTTAACTATGAAGTAATACAAGAAACAATTTTTTAAAAATACCCCTTTATGGCTAAGACTATTTTTGAGGTTTTCCATGTTCTAACTTTTTTTCGTTCTTATAAAATTATGCACAAAATAAATAAAAAACCACTTTTTCGCTTACTAGCCTCGTGCAAAAAGACGCTCGATTTTAATATTTTGCAGGCATGAAATTCGAAATATATCTAGCGTTTATATTCCTCTTAAACCGGGCTTAAGGCTGGCTTAACTATGGTAAGAAGACGTAAGTCTTAAGCTAGCCTTATGATAAACTATTCACGATGTCCGGAAACTCGCAGCACAAGCGCGAGACTGGTGAATTTACATCACTTGTGGATTCTACTTTGTGGTAGGTATAAAAAAATAGTTTGTTTTGTGGATTTTCCCGATTGTACTACGAGTTTCTGAATACCGTGTACAGGTTTATCATTTGCAATACATACACACGAATAAAGCAATGACAAATAGGTCAAAAATATACAATATAAAGAGTTCAAGTTTAACCCTGAAATAGATTTTGATGGAGTCCAAACTTAAGATAACATATTTTTAACAATAAAAGCATTTATGAATCAAACGATTTCTAAACGGATTTGATAAAGCTTTGCAAGTCCCCAATAAATAAAATAAAATAAATAAAAAAGTCAGTAGAAAATATTTTGATATAAAAAAAATATATGTAGAAAAATGTGCTGAAAAGACGCCAGAGCTCAACGTTCTAGAGTTTTAACTGCTTCAGCAGAAAGACATTTTCTTTTTGGTCTGTTCATAAGATTTGTTTCACTATCTTACAACGTACTCCGATTCTAATATCGATAATACTAATAATCTAAACGAAAATATGATAAGGAATAAGACACCGAAAAATAAAAAGGTATCGGTGGCAACTTGGACCCGAGCCGCTTAAAATTTAACTACTTAGAAAAGGTCATTAGAAGTCCTATATGGATAAAATCAGATATATTTATCCAAGACAGTATGTAGGTTACAAATCAGTTCTTAGAATTTTTTGATCATTTAAAAAAGGTAGGAACCAAAAATATGGGAACAATTAGTCGAAGATAATATTATTAAATCTGAATTTTAAATTTGAGATCGACAAAAATGACTTAAAAGTAAGAGGTCCTAATGGAGGTTTGCCCAGTGTGATCTTGGAGGTTTTGGTTTGCCACGGTAAGACAATAGATCCTAGGTTCGAGTTCCAGTTGCGACCGTCGCCTTTTTTTAAATTTTACTGTGTCTTGTTCTTTTTCATATTTTCGTTCAGATTTATTGGCATTATCTTCTTCTTCAATGATATATTGCAATGGTGGGTACAAATTGATAACAAGAGTTATTCCAATAAAAAATAAATAGGAAGTTCAACACTGCTACTGTCCCAAGTAAAAAATTCGCCCTAATTCGTGTCAACCAGGTGCCTTACAGTATCAAATATTTTATAATAATTAAACACCTACTCAATTATGACTTGTCTTATCGTTTAAAAATATTGAAACATCGATTTAATCTAATTGGTTTTCTTGCAATCTTATCGCATTGGCTGTACCTGCAGAAAATCTGCGATAACGAACAAGATCGGGAGGCAGCCCTGTCTTGGAGTTCTGCGCAGTAGATACTTGAATTTAGCATTTCCCGTCACTCTGGATTGAGTTAGCGAGGGTTGTCGGCACTTGTGGTTCAGTGCACTCCGGGTAACCTGACACTCGGGTCTGTACAGACCAGGGACCTATCGTCAGAGTTTAAAAAATAACCCGGAAAAAGATTGACCGTGCTTTCTCGTACTACAATATCGAATAACAGTAAGTTTTCGCGAAATTTTTGCGTCGTATAGTGAAAATTGTATTGGAAAATAAGCTGTTGAAATTTCTTGTTTACCTGCAATAAAAAAAACGGAAAGTTTTTTAGAGTCTGTAATTAATAACAGTGTAGTATCAGTGATTTTTTTTCGTTCTGTAGTTGTAGTAACTGTGTTGGAAAACAAGCGGCAACTTCATCTTCATATAAATTACTTACTTTAGACGTTGAAATTTCTTGTTTACATCGCGAGGAAAGTGTGAATGCAAATCCGTCGAGAGATCGCGAGATATGTTGCACTAACAAAAGTTTATTGACACTTTCCCACCTGCTTGACGTTTCCATCATTACAATTAAACTTGCTAATTAATTGCCGACACCTTAAAGTTTTTTTAAAATGAACGGTGATTCGGAGAAAAGCGAAGGACTTGCAACGGAAAAGGTGAGATTTCTTTATCATTGTAAACATGTTTCAAATGACCTTAGGTATTATCCGCTGGAATGGCGTATGCTGATTATCATGTTCAAAAAGGATTGTGGTGATTGATGCTCTTTGGGATATCTTTCTCCTCATTTAGGAGAAGTAACGTTTGAGTCAATGTTGCTGTGTCCATTATCAGGGCAGAATGCCGATACAAAACTCTATATTCTACCCTGATAATGACCGCTGCAAGGCTGCCTGTGATCAATATATACTAGTTCCCATCCGACCTGCTGACGGAAGTGGCGACATCTTGTGACAAATTCTTGAATTCGAAACCAAATTACAACGGTAGCTTTGTTTGAAAATCCACCTACACAGATGTTATTTGTGGCGCGGCGCGTATGGCGTGGCATCAGACATGCACTCGAAGCCGAGTTCTGAAATTCAACCACGCAGACGCAAGCCCATTAATACTATTCGATTATAGAAGAAAGTGTATGAAAGTGTGCGTCCCGCTAAAACTCAGAAAAGAGTCCCGGTACGATCTAGGGAGTTACATGGTGTGGTAGCCCTCTATCCCCCATCCATGAAGAAGGTTCCCGTTTTTACCTGAACGGCGTGCTTTTAAAGATATAAGGGCTGGAAGTTTCGCCACTAGAAATTTCTAGGACAGTCCAGAACATTCGAGAGCATTCGAGAGCATTCCACAACATTACATCCCGGAATATTCTGCAATGTTGTGGAATATTCGGGAATGGTCTTGAATGTTCGGGAATATCTCGGAACATCTCAAAAATCATTGGGGAACATTCCAAAACATTCTCGAATGTTGTGGAATGTTTTGGAATATTGCGGACCATTCGAATCCTTTTTTATATGGGTGGGGCCACCCATTGGTAGGGGTATATAAAGCAAGATCCGTCGTGGGTTCGAACGTCAGTTCAATCTAATATCAACTCTCTGAGTGAAGTCGGGTATCCCAGTTAGTGTTGAATAAAAGAGAAAAAAGCGCAACACGGGTACAACCGCAATATTCTATCATCTGACATAATTTGCATTATATTATAAAATGAAAGAATATGAAATTAATATCTAAAACCTGACTGACGATGCTTTTGATAGTAAGTAATAAAACTTATTAGATTGATTTTTGATGTATTTCCGTATCTAAACCTTTATCATTGATCTAAATTTAGAGAACGGAATGTTGAATAATTCAGAATAAGATTAGACCAACACTTATCAAAATAATAATATCTACCTAGATTGTTTTTTCTAATCAAGATTACTCTAAGAACTAAAGCAAATAATAGCGAACTCGTATCAATTTCACATTTGGCAATTTAATCACATTTGTGTGTTTACAATATTAAATTTCATTCAAATGTCATTAGTTTTGCTTTGGATATAATTTCAATTAAAAAACATGGACCAGTTAGTTACATTCAAGCATTTTTCAATGAATAACCGTGAATCTATGTCGATATAAATCTTCGAGGACTTTAAAACAATGAAAACCATCATTTTAGTCGTTTGCCGTATGATATTATAATATCAGATTTATTGATGGCATACTTAAAATAAGAACACTTCTTGAAATAAAATTTTGACAAAGACAATTTTACAAATAATGTTATCCTCCTTGGGAAACATGTTTTTTTTTTATGAGAATACAATACAAAATCGCTGTGATTTTGTTTTTCTTTTATTATTTGAATTAATATTTTTTTCGGGCTATATCATTAAACTTTAATGCTTTAAATTCTTCAAAAATAAGGTGTGTTGGATAATCTCATAATTTTTTCATACTATTTTTTTAGACGTTACTTAATTTCAACAGGGAGTAGATTTGTTTTGTATGCAGCTCCCCAACTGACTAAAGCGTATATTGTACTATAGAGTGGTAGACTGATCTTAAATTTTCCAATGAGAGAAAGTTATTATTATTTATTGATTTTAATATATTTTGACGTAATATCGGATGCCTTTTCTGCCACTAGTGGTGTGCCACAGGGCTCCCATTTAGGACCAATACTGTTTATTTTATTTATTAATGACATTGTAGACGTTTTTTCGATGTTGATATTCTGTTATTTGCTGATGATTTAAAATTATATAAAAAAATTAAAAATATTTCTGATTGCATAATTTTACAAAAAAAAATTAAACAACTTGTTTAATTGGTGTATATGCAATAAACTGGCACTTAACATTAGTAAATGTCAAATAATAAGATTTTATAAAATAAAGAAACCTGTTAAGATTTCAGGTACTGAAATATTAATATTTGTGATTGTCACCCTAATGGTTGTGGCAACATTTTTTTATGTTGGCAATTGCCAGGGCGAGTTCGTATTGCCACGGATTTTAATTCCTTCTTCTCTTGTTACCATCCGTTTTGGGCGGGTCGTTTTTGGCAAAACGTCTGCTGCCAGGTTTTCACTTCATGTGGGTTATAAAACCGCGGAGAGAGATAGCATCATTGAGCTCACCCTACATGAGCTACCCTACGGGTCTTTTTATTGTGTGAATAAAGACCAATTATTCAAGAGCTGGAGTTATTATTGAAGAGTTACTCCAGCCACACTTCCCGTTGGAATCTGGTGTTACCACGCCGGATTGCTCTGTCAGGAGAGCGGAAGTACAGATCCCTTACATTGATCCATTCGAGCCGGATGATCATTATTTGGATTGATTCATTCAAGCTGGGTGATCATTATTTGGATTGGTCCTTCGAGCCGGATGATCATTATTTGGAGTGGCCCAGTCAGGCCTCATCATCATCGGGAGTGGTCCAGTCGGCGTCCTCATCACCATCATTGGATTGATCAAGCGAGCCTCATCACGACGCTCGCATGCACAGAAAATCAGGTTGTAGCCTTCCTTTCATTGTCCTTTCAAATTCCATTTAATAAGCTAAAAATCTGTGTAGATGCCACATTATTTCGTATTGATTATATCGAATTACATTCGGGTGTTCATAATCAGATGCTTTCAATATAGCATAAATTTATTGGTGATAATAATTTTTATTGTTGTATTCAGTCTGCCGAATAACTTTGCTTTGCCTACCTACATTTCTAGCCACGCGTTTGCAAGTTTCGTCTTTGTATGCCAGAGTATTGTGATTGGGTTCTCTATGATCTATAGTATTAATCATTTTTGTTTACGTCAAACCGCGTCAAACTGCCGTATTGTGTTTTCAGTTTTTAAATCAAGTTAGTGTTATTTCGTTAAAAAATGGAACTCGACAGGTTGATTAAACGGCGCGGGGTTTTGAAAGGTTCATTAACGAGATTCGAAACCTATTTAAGCAACGAAAATGATATTACACCTGGCGTATTGTCATCGAGGTTAGACGCCATCAAGCCTTCTCTGATAGAATTCTCCAAAATTCAGCTGGAGATTGATTTATTGAACAAATCAGAAGATAATGACGCGAGGGATAATTTTGAAGGTACATATTTTAATATAATTGCATTAGGACAGGAAATGTTATCAAAATTTAAGAAGATTGAAAATGTCCCAAATATCTCAGTAAATTTACCACCAATCTCTATACCAGTGTTTTCAGGTGACAACCATAAATGGTTGACTTTTAAAAATTCGTTCATTGCCTTAATTCATGATAACAGTAAATTAAATAATGTTCAGAAATTTCATTACCTTATTAGTTATTTGTCCGGAGAGGCACTTGATTTGATTAGTTCTCTAGAAATAACCGGGGATAATTATAGTGCAGCTTGGACAATGCTTATTTCGAGATACGAAAATGTCCGACTTATAGCAAATAGACATTTGAATTTCTTATTTAATTTTACACCGTTAAAACGACAGAATCATCATGAATTACGGAATTTAATTGATCAAGCAAACATTCATTTGAGAGCTTTACACAACTTAAAGCTACCAACAGAACATTGGGATACATTAATCATACATATTCTAACCTCAAAGTTAGATAATCACACACGTAGCCTTTGGGAATCAATAGAGTGCGACAAAGTTTATCCTACATTCGTGCAGTTTAGCAATTTTATTTCACAAAGGTCTCAGATCCTGGAAACTATCCAAGGTGACATTGGTGGAATGCAACAGAAATCGGAACCAGTTGCAACAAAACCAAGGTTTTTTAATATTAAGGAAAGGAATTCTACAAACAAGGTTACGTTAGCGTCGAGCAACGTTAATTGTATGCTGTGTAATGACAGTCATTTCATTTATTCGTGCAAAATATTTGTTAACAAAGAACCAGCGGCACGAAGAAAGCTCGTATCAGAGAACAATTTATGTTATAACTGCCTAAAACCGGGGCACCCTTCAAAGTTGTGCAGGTGGAAGGAAAAATGCAGTGTTTGTGATCGAAAACATCACACTCTGTTACATATCAATACTGATAATGTACAAGCGGGTACTTCAGCTGGCAAGGGTCAGTCGGAGGCACCAGTAAATTTAACATGTCATAGTGACATGAACGGGCGGGAAATTTTACTATCTACCGTAATAGTAAAAATAGAAGACGCGTATGGTGGAACACACAAAATACGCGCACTTTTGGATTCGGGTTCAATGTCTAATTTTATTACAAAGGATACTTGTAAAAGATTAAATTTGCATTGTACAAAGTTGAATATACCTGTTTCAGGTTTGCATAATAATTTAATTCATGTAAAGGAAACAGTTGACATTAAATTTAAATCATTATGTTCTCAATACCGGGATGAAATATCTTGTTTGGTATTAGATGAGATTTCTTGCAATCTTCCGCAGACCTTGATTAATCCAAAAATGTTGAACATTCCAGACGGTATCCAGTTAGCTGATCCGCAGTTTTACCAGCCAGCTTCTATTGATATGCTGATCGGAGCAGAGATATTCTGGCAGGTGGTTCGTACGGATCAGATACAGTTAGGAAAGGATAAACCTACATTGCATCGAACGGAGCTAGGCTGGATAATATCAGGAGCTGTACAGAGGCGTCATAATACGAGGCCAGTTAAAGTTTGTCATATTTCATTAAATTCTTTGCAGAATCAAATAGAAAGGTTTTGGAAGGTTGAAGAATATGAAAATAGTAAGCATCACTCTCTGGAAGATAGTGAATGTGAAAAGATTTTCAAAGGCACGCATAAACGCGATGCAAATGGTAGATTTGTAGTCAACTTACCATTTAAATCTAACCTATCTCAATTAGGAGATTCATTTAGTATTGCTAAAGGTAGATTAGTGTCAATGGAAAGAAAATTCTTAAGACAACCAAGTTTAAAGGAACAATACTCGGAATTTATTGATGAGTATCTTGCATTAGGTCACATGACTGAATGTGAACCTCCAAAACGCGATGAAACTACTTATTATTTACCACATCACGCTGTATTTAAAGAATCAAGCACAACTACTAAAATTCGTGTTGTTTTTGACGGGTCGGCTAAACCCGCTCGAGGGATTTCTTTGAATCGCGCTCTAATGATTGGGCCCACCATTCAAAATGATATATTTTGTCACTTGGTATTTTTCAGAAAACATCAATATGCAGTCACCGCAGATATTGCAAAGATGTACCGCCAAATTAATATCAACCCGGAACACAGAAATTACCAACGTATATTATGGAGAAAGGATGCGGAGGATTGTTCGAAACACTATACGCTAAACACGGTGACATATGGTTTGGCTCCTTCGCCTTATTTAGCAATACGTTGTCTGCATCAGCTAGGTAATGACGTTTCATTTACTCATCCATTAGCTAGTAAATCCCTTAAGGAAAATTTTTATGTAGATGATTTTCTTTCTGGTAGTGACTCCATTGATACTTGTCACTTGCTTAAATCACAAATCATTAATGCGCTTGCTACAGCAGGCATGGAGATTAGAAAATGGAGGTCTAATGCGCCCTCGATTAATGATTCTAAAGATAATTTAGAATTATTGCCAAATGAATCCAATGAAGCTAAGATTCTCGGATTAATATGGGACACCAAACTTGATGAGTTTACCTATCAGGTAGAAAGCATAGACGCAAAGTTAGAAGTAACAAAACGTCAAGTTTTATCATTAATGTCAAAAGTGTTTGACCCTTTAGGACTGGTAGGCCCAGTAATCATTGTCGGTAAGATAATTATGCAAAGATTGTGGAAGCTAAAAACATCCTGGGATGACAAGCTACCCAATGACCTTTTATTGGCCTGGCAGACTTACACGCTGAGTCTCAGTAAAGCAAATCATATTCGGGTACCGAGGAAAATTTTCTGCTTTAATAAAAAATCTTTTAGCTTACACGGTTTTTGCGATGCATCTCAAGGAGCATATGGCGCTTGTCTGTATTTAAGATCTACCGATGAACACGGCATTCACCAATCACAGTTAATATGCGCTAAATCTCGTGTAGCCCCACTAAAAAATTTATCGTTACCACGTCTTGAGTTATGTGGAGCACAATTATTAGTTAAATTAATGAAGCGGGTGACGGCAGCTCTCCAAGTAACTGTTGACACCACTTTGTGGTGTGATTCGTCAATAACATTGGCTTGGATTGCAGGAGAACCGTACCGTTGGACTACTTTTGTTGCTAACCGCGTATCAGAAATACAACGTGAAGGTGATGGCGCTATATGGCGTCACATTTGTTCAACTGAAAACCCAGCTGACATAATTTCCAGAGGAATAACATCTCAGCAGTTGAAAACATCTTCATTATGGTGGTCAGGACCACCATGGCTCACGTCCGACGAGGATAAGTGGCCACATTCTATATTTGATACTCCCACGGAGTTGCCAGAAACGGCGAGGATAGTTTTGGTTACTAGTAGTCCTGTCGATTGGGAAATATTTAATAATTATTCTTCATTAAGACGACTGAGGCGTGTAGTTGCTTATATGTTACGTTTCATACATAACTGTTCTAAACGAAGACCGATGCGGGCCGACGAGCTTTCTGTAATCGAACTGGAACATGCCATGCATGTATTGATTTTGAACGCTCAGCGATTCGCATTTCATGATGAAATAGCGTCTGTGAGTAATGGAAGATTTGTATCTAGGCGGAGCAAGGTAAAGGCACTAAATCCTTTTATGCAGGATGGGTTGTTGAGGGTTGGAGGTCGACTATCACAATCCGATATTACCTCGCTCTCTCAAAAACATCCAATTTTGTTACCACAAAATCATAAGTTGACTGACTTAATAATAACCCATCTGCATTATGAGAATTTACATTTAGGATGTAATGCTCTGCTCGCATTACTGCGTTTACGTTTTTGGCCAATATATGGTAAAAACGCAGTGAAGCGAGCACTGCATAAATGTATTGTATGTTTCCGAGTCCGTCCGCGCGAGTGTCGCCAGCTCATGGGTGACCTTCCTGCTGACCGATTCCGAATCCAAAGAGCATTTTATGTAACCGGCATAGATTTTGCAGGTCCAATTTTAATTAAGTCTGGTTTAACCAGAAATGCTAAGAGTGTAAAATCTTACATATGTTTATTTATTTGTTTTTCAACAAAGGCAATTCACCTAGAATTAGTGACTAATTTAACTTCAATGGCATTTATGAATGGATTGAAAAGATTTATAGCTAGGAGGGGTAAACCCTCACGACTCTTTACTGATAATGGAACTAACTTTACAGGTAGTTATAGGGAACTTACTGAACTATTTGATTTTTTGAAGGCATCTGATAAAGAAATCCATAATTTTTTGGCCCAGCAGAATATTAGCTGGAGTTTCTTGCCCCCCCGCTCACCGCATCACGGGGGACTTTGGGAAAGTGCAGTTAAAATGACAAAGTTACATTTAAAAAAAGCAATGCGGTCAACTGTTTTGACATACGAAGGCATGAATACCATACTAATACAGATTGAGGCTTGTTTAAATTCCCGTCCTCTGACTCCATTAACATCAGATCCAAATGACTTAAACGCACTCACTCCGTCACACTTCCTTATTGGCGACAACCTGTTAGCATTGCCTGAGCTTGATATCCACCATGTGCCTACAAACAGGCTTAATATTTACCAAAAGATGTCTACCGTTGTTCAATCTTTTTGGCACAGATGGAGCCGGGAATACCTAGCAGAATTGCAGAACCGAGTCAAATGGCAAGAAGGACGTCAACGCAGTTTACAGCCTGGTGACATGGTCATCATCAAAGACAACCAACTACCTCCGCAGTACTGGAGGATGGCGCGAGTGACGGAGATCCACCCTGGCCAAGACGGACGCGTCCGCGTCGTCTCCTTGAGGACGGCCAGAGGTGTCACCAAAAGAGCCGTGACACAGCTCTGTCTACTTCCCATGGAGGATCCTTCCTCCAACCTGGATTAAGAACCAATTACAACGCTAAAAGTGATGTTATGTGTAAATCAAAGTGCCGTCAGGCTCATCAGTGCCAAGTGTTAAACTATTTTCTCATAAGTGGGTGCAGCGCACCAGAAGGTTCTACGTTATTAAACTTTATTTTTTAATGTCAAGTCTGACATAGGGTTATATACTTAGTTATAAGTTTTTTTGTTATTATTTTGATATCCATATATTGAATATTGTTTATTTTTGTATGTGAACTCGTTGGGTAAATTCTGAGTACCAATGTTGCAATCTCTTCTTATATTATTGTATGAAAAAACGACTATTCCTTAATACTCGTTTTTGGGCGGGAATATGTTAAGATTTCAGGTACTGAAATATTAATATTTGTGATTGTCACCCTAATGGTTGTGGCAACATTTTTTTATGTTGGCAATTGCCAGGGCGAGTTCGTATTGCCACGGATTTTAATTCCTTCTTCTCTTGTTACCATCCGTTTTGGGCGGGTCGTTTTTGGCAAAACGTCTGCTGCCAGGTTTTCACTTCATGTGGGTTATAAAACCGCGGAGAGAGATAGCATCATTGAGCTCACCCTACATGAGCTACCCTACGGGTCTTTTTATTGTGTGAATAAAGACCAATTATTCAAGAGCTGGAGTTATTATTGAAGAGTTACTCCAGCCACACTTCCCGTTGGAATCTGGTGTTACCACGCCGGATTGCTCTGTCAGGAGAGCGGAAGTACAGATCCTGAACAAAACCTATCATTTATGAATACAATCTTGACAAAATTATATTAAACTCAGTAGAAACAATAAATGATCTAGGTATTATTTTTAACTCAAAACTTACATTTATTAGCCATATAAATAATATTATTAATAGAGCAATGAAGATTTTAGGATTTATTATTAGAATAACCAAACAATTTTGTAACATTGATACTATTCGCATTTTATACATAACGCTAGTGAGAAGCATTTTAGAATATAATTCTACGATTTGGGCTCCACATTACAATATCCATATTCAAGCGATTGAAAAAGCCCAGCATAGATTCCTTAGGTATATTAATTTTAAATTAGGTATTCCAAGAGAATCCGTGGACTATAATTTGTTATTAAACTGGACTAATCTCGTAAATTTATCAGATCACAGAAAAATCTGTGATCTATTAATATTGTATAAAATAATTCACTCGGTCCTGGATACCCCTGATTTAATAGAACTAATACGATTTCATTGCTCTGGTCGCGCTAACAATAGACTGACTCTACCGTTCTACTATAATAACACACATACATTATCACATTATTACTCACCAATCAGTCGATCACACATTTTGGGAAATGAATATGCTAACATCGGCGACATTTATTTCTTAAAATTAGCGCAATATAAACATGCACTCAAAAATTATTTTTCCATAATGTAACTTTATATACGCAATATGGACATGTTGAAATGAAATGATGATATTTCTCATTGTTCTTTTTTGTTATTTATTGTTGTGATACACAAAATAATTGTATGTTATTTTAAAGTTTAAAACTACTATTATGTAATGATATTATTTTTCTTACTTTTGTACTCTATTATATGTTTATTTATAAAAGGCAGTATAGCCGTTTATGTATTTAAAATTAAATTAAATTAAAATTTAGTTGTTTGACCCTTAGACCCAGCGTCGAGGATCTTACCGCTCTGCCGGGGAGGTCGCCAAAAGTTTAAAGTTTTTCATTAAACATAGTTATCAACTGTTTTTTTTTAAATTTATAATTGATGTAATCAGCTATAATGCCCGCTACCGATGCGCTATCGGAAAACGCTGAAGTATCTGCCTATAGAATATACGTTAGGTATCTAAATCATTAAATTTTATGTTATGTAGCTATAATATATATCAAGCGATAATAAATTGAATTCCTTATCATTCTATCGCATTCCAAAAGTCTTACGCTTACGCTACATTTTTTTTATGTGTAAATAACAATCGTCGAATATTATCACAAAAACCTTTTAATTTTCGTCGATACAGAAAATTATTTCTAGACATTATTTTATTTGTAGGTATACTATTGCTATTACCTATCTTACGTGCCCGGCTTCGTCAGTGATTCGTCTACAGACAACAGACAAATTTATATAGTAACCCCTTTAATAATAAAGGTTTTTATTTAATTTTATACAACTCATAAACAACCATATCCCCTGTATTCATTTTTATCAGTTGCATAAAATACGTTTATCAGTTAGACCGTCAAAATACATATATTCAAAATACTGTATTTCTCATACGTTCGCAGTATCCTTGAATACGCATCTCAAGTGTGGAACCCAGGCTATGCAGTTCATAAAAATAGAGTTGAGAGTGTTAAAAATATTTTTTCAAGGGACCTTAACTACCGCTCTTTTCAATCTCATATTACATGAAGACTCTGCAAAGTTCTTCAACATTCAGACTTTAACTTGCCGAAGAAATATAGCACATTCGGTAATGTTATTTAAAATTACACATAACTTAGTCGATAGTCCTGATCTTCTTCAACATTACAAGTTCCAAATCGCAACAGTAGACAGTCGCTTACTTTTAATCTCCCTCTTTGCAAGGCGAACTTCAAACAGAGCGCATTTATCTGCAGATCTACACATTCATTTAACTTAAATTATTACCCCATTGATATTTTTTATTCGACTTTATGTGACATAAAACGAAAACTCACTAAGCAACATGACTCAAACTAGAACGTTAAATCCCTATATATTCCCCTCCTTTGCCTCTATGTTCCTCCAATTAAGAAAACACCCTTACAATGTCACCTTTATCGTACACTATCATCAGTGGAAAGTTCATAATCGGTATAATTAACTGTCTTATATTAACTGTATTATTGTGTACCTAAAGATTACTGTTTTACCTAAGATTTGCTGTTTTAATTTACCCTAAAAATCTAAATAACGACTTACTACTTTGGTTTTGTAAAACCCTTAAAACCACAAAATAAAAACATTACAGAAGACGATAAAAATATAAAATATAAAAATATACATTTACAAATTCGTGAAATCAATTAATAATCTTGAACTTTATAATATGAAATTATTGCAATTCTATTTATAAGAGATTTGAGGGTTGAGTATTGAGGTTGAGGGTGATTTCATCGACAGTTTTATTGAAATAAATTTAAAAAACGCTTTAGTTAATATTTTAGTTTTTCGTATTAAAAATGTCTTAAAATTTGTACCTACTTTAAAGATTGTACTGAGGGTCGACCGAGATCTCGGTCTCGGCATTCTCGGCTACAAATTCTACCGAGAACTCTGTCTCGGTTCTCGGCGAAAAATCGCCGAGATTCTCGGCCATAGCCGAGACCGTTGTGAGTAGGTACGGTATAGGATAATGGGATTCAAATCTACCGCGCGCGTCCACATTCGTCACATGGTAATTATTTAGATTCAGTTGCCACATTCATCAGAACACATCGATTCGCTGATTTGTATGTTCGTTGCTGTTTTTCTTAGAACTTAGTTCGTAATAAACTGCCAAAAACAGCAGAGACATACAAATCAACTAGTCGATGTGTTTTGATGAATGTGGCAATTGATTCAGGGATAGGGTTTGTTAGGGTGTGTTATTTCAATGTTTTGTGTTTACTAAGTATGTATAATGTTTTATTGTTGCAGATGAAAACTAAATATGCCTAAAGTAAATCCTATTTGAGAATATTTTGAAAAAAATATTTTATTACAACCTTCAAAAACAACGGTATCATTAGGTAGTCCCTAGGTAGGTTTTTCACAATTTATCTATTCTCGGTCTCGGTCTCTGTCTCGGCCGAGAACGAAAAACCTGTCTCGGTCGACCCTTAGATTGTACTGTATGAAACCACTGAAAAGTAACATTTTCTTAAAATATGGCTTAAAGGGTAATTTACGGAAATGTAAATAGCAAACAGGACCAATCTACCCACCCGATTTTTCTGAATTTTTTAAGTTTAAATTAGATGCCAAATTATGTTACTACTATTCGATTTTTTTGTGTCGAAACAACGTAGGTATTAACCATCTTGGGAACAACTTAGGTACATATATTTCAAGATATAAATATACACAATATCTAAAAACATGTTCGCCGTTATTTCTATGGCTTCTCAAATTCCCTTCTCAGTACCTAAGCAAAGAAATACGGGTACCAGTTATTTACGTATCGCATTTCACGTTCGAAATTATAGTTTATCAGAAGGAATGTAGGTATTTACATAAACAAATAATATATACTTTATTATTTATTTACGGTACAGAAACTTTAATTACACGATTACACGGAATAAAATATTTTTACAAAAAATGGATCACAAAACAATTATGCATTGTAAACATCCTAATATCTCCAAGGAAATCAAAACTGGAAGACTCAGGTGGGCCGGACATATCCAGAGAATGAGCGAAGGAGATATTCCAAAGCAAATTATGGATGGTGCACCTGGGGGTCGGAGAAGAGTTGGAAGACCAAAGCTTCGATGGCTGGATGGAGTGGTGAAGGATGCAAGCACCATCGGCATCCGAAACTGGCGCAACGCAGCACAACACCGACAGTCATGGAGGCAGGCTCTGCTGGAGGCCAAGACCCGACCTGGGTTGTAGAGCCACAGATGATGATGATGAAACATCCTAATATGATTCACAATATTTTTTTTAGTTTGTGTGACTCTATTAGGAAGATTAGGAACATTAAATAAATTCAATTACAATAATGCAGGGCCGTTTATAAGGGAATTAATGATTTTAAAAGAAAAATGACATCAGAAAGCAATTAATAATACCAATTAGACCTCAGTAGTGGTATAATACCTACTAGTGTCCGACCGAAACAGGAATTTCTACCGAAACCGAAACCGAGTCTTTGGTATACTGTCTTAATTAGAAAAAAAAAAAATTATATTACTGCTATGAAACAAACTAAAATTAACAAAATGTGTTAACTACTTCTTGGAACAAAAATTTGACAATAAACAACAGTTACATTATGAAGGAAGGATCTCATTAATTGAGTATTTTAATTTTGTTTACAATCACAACATTCTTATTACACGTGTTAATGAAATAAAAACAATATTTGGAGTGTGAAAAAATAATTATTTATTTTATAAATATCTGTAAAACAAATAAAAATTAACAAATATGTTAACTACTCCTTGGAATAAAAATTTGTCAATAATCAACACTTACATTATAAAGGAAGAACCTAAACGAAAGCCAAATACTATGTTTGGAGGTCGTGCTTTCGGAGTATCTGGGCCTAAGGCTTGGAATAGACTTCCTCCGGAATTAAGATGCATAACAAGCCCAACAGAGTTTAGGTCCAAACTAAAAACCTTCCTTTTTAGGCTCTCATACCCGTAATTTCAAATATACCTATTTGAGAGTATCATACTTGTATTGTCTATGATATGTCTTAATCACACTTTTCTTACTGAATTAAAATTACTCGATTCCTTACACATCAATCTGTCTCTTGACGAATCACATTTAGAAAGATCAAATCCTTATAGGTACTACTGCACCACCCACCTTTACATGTTGCTTTTTCTTTCCAAAACACACTCATCAAAGAATACATTACATATTTATATTAAAATATTTTTCAGGATTAAATAACATGTGTTCATAATAATGTCCTCTGCGTGCGAACTCTATCTAAATTTCTTTAAATGTACAATATACAGTGTTAATTTCAAGCGACCTCCCAGGTAAGTATGGTCCTGTTTTCATTAAATTTTAGGCAGCATTGCGTTCATTGGTCAAAATATTGTACATATATTTTCGTATCGGTGATCAATGAACCGGTGTATGCAATTTTTAGCCATAAGTTGTTTATAATTGTTTGCCTAGCTTGTAGTTTTTTTAGATTTTAGAAATGTGTTACAAGTTTGTACAGCGCCATTGAGGTGATTTTTCACAAAAACGGCGCTATATAAATCATCCAAATATTATTATTATTGAAGGACCTCATTAATTGAGTATTTTCGTTTCTTATTAACCCTTTGATTAGTGAGTTATTTTTTTGTCATCTACATAGTGGAAGTGAGTTATTGTTCAAGTTTTTTTTAATCGATTTAATTAATTATCTTCTTACCTTGTGTTACTACACAAGTTAATTCCGGAGCTTTTTTATTACTATATATAACCTTTTCTTATTGTATTGTAAATTTAGTTGGACAAATTCAGTGGTTCTCAACATTTTACAATTAGTGTTTTGAAAAAAAAAATATTTATAAAAAAAGAAATGTACAGTCATGAAACATAATACTAAAAATAAAAATAAACTATAAACTCAGTGGTTCTCAACATTTTACAAATAAAAAGTTTTAATTTTTTTTTTATTTACTTATACATATAAAAAGAAATATACAATGTAATAAACGGATAATACTAAAAATTTAAAAAAGTGGATCTATTCAGTGGTTCTCAACATTCTACAAATAGTTTTAAAAAAATACATATTGTATATATACTATACTATATAGTAAAATGTTGAAAGCCACCAAATTTGTCCAACTTATTATAAGCCCTTATTTAAATGCATATTTTTTTCTATTTTAGTATTACCTTTTTATTATCGTACATTTCTTTTTTATATATAAAAAAAATAATTTTTGAAAACATTATTTGTAAAATGGTGAGAGCCACTGGATTAGTCCTTTTTTATTTTTAGGATTATCCCTTTATTATTGTACATTTCTTTTTACATAAATAAAAAAATTAAAATTTTTGAAAACTTTTTATTCTTAAAATGTTGAGAGCCACTGGATTAGTTCACTTTTTTTATTTTTAGTATTATCCCTTTATTATTGTACATTTCATTTTATATAAATAAAAAATAAAAAAATTTGAAAACTTTTTATTTGTAAAATGTTGAGAGCCACTGAATTACGTAATACGTAACGTGAAATACATAACAATTTTGGTAAGAACATGTAAAAATGTTTCGCAAATATATTTGTATTACCTTTAAATCATAATTTAATCGAAATTACAAACACGGCGTAGAAAAAAACTAAATAAAGTCGTGCTGCCGTATGTGACAATACTCTATTTGGATCGTTCGAGTGCCGCCGCATACGTGCGGTAATACTCCTCAAAGAGTTAAGAAACCGATCATTTCCATTGCTTTATTCATAATAATATCTACGTATGTGACAAAAATGTAGGAATTTTTATACCTGAGGTTTCTGCTTTCTTCCATTCTTGCAGCGTGCTCTGTTCATTCTGAGTTGATCATTGCACGGGCTACTTTAATAGACTGATTGTATCATAATGCATTGTTGTAAATATCACGTGTCATGCACATAAGTATATTGGTCACACACTGTCAGATAGGGACAGATACTTGGATAGCAGGTTGGGTGGAGGAATGCGGGAACATATGTTAGAGGGAAATGCATATATTTGCGTCAACATATAGACCTGTTACCTGAAATAAAATAATAAATCTTACACATTCTAAGATTTATTATTATAGAACATAGAACTAATATATATATATATGTATACATAGAACTAATCAAATGAATTAACATCACATTAAACGCGTATCTTGTTAATTCCAGGTGATTGACCGCTACCAGCACGATCTGAAGCGCAGCGCGGGCGCCAGCAGTAGCGGCGTCCACTCAGGCAGTTCCAGCCCTGATGGAGCGGGTTCGGGCCCAGGGCGCCGCCCCAGCCGCACACGCCCCCGTGGCCGTGACAGCTCCCCGGAACAGTCCAGCCTGGAGCCGGCCTCGCACGATGACTACGCGCACTCGGATTCGAGCGGGCGGGCCACTGATGGGACTGCTGTGGTAAGTGGCTTGATATTATTTTTCATAAAACGGTCCCACTCAAACATACAAATCATCCAAATATTATTGGTTACGGTGATAACCTAACCTGTTTGTCTCTTTTTAGTGTCGCTATTTTTCGTTTCATCAAGTTCCAAATCACAACGGCGCTAAAGAAGTTTTCACTTCTTAATTTTTTCCATCACACATCGCCACTGAGTAGTTGGGTATAACTGCAAGGTAACGGATGAGACAGAGCGCGCATCACGTGATCCGTTGTGACGCGTAGCAGTGTGATCAATGGCGACGTGTGATCAAATTTTTGAAATGAAAACTTCTTTAGTGCCGACAACACTGTTGTGATTTGAAACTCAATGAAGTGAAAAATAGCGCTACTAAAAAGAGGCAAACACATACATCTATAGCAGTGGTTCTTAGCCTGGGTTTGATCGAACCTCAGGGGTTCGGTGAGTCAGTCTCGCGGGTTCGGCGGAGGTATTAAGAAGGGTTCGGTGAATGCGCATATGAAACTGGTGGGGGTCAGTACCTCCAAGAAGGTTAAGAACCACTGATCTATAGGATTTAGCCTGCGAGAGAATGAGATTGTACAATTTTATATTTTTAGGTTTTATAATTTAATTTTTTAAATCATACCTCATTTTAATTTTTAAAAATCGATTCAGCCACTGAGAGAAAACAGAAAAATACTGTTATAGGCGAAGTAATGCCAATTTTACTTCACTTCTGGTGATATTTCAAATATCCACATTAAAAGAATTAGAATAAATCTATCTCCCATCTATATCTACGAGTATAATTATAATTACCAGCTGAAGTCCCCGGCCTTGTCCGGGCTTTAAGCAGAGTTTTTCGAAATCTAATGTAGACAGTGACCTTTCTCTTGTTTTGAAAATCAAGTTTGCAAATTTGTCACTGTCTATATCTGATTTCACTAGTATTAACTTATGCTACTATAAATGCAAAGAAGAGTGTCTGTGGTAGCGTGGAATTGATTTTGTTTACAAATCTAAAGTTTTATTCCGTGATTGATGAAATTTTGCACATTTGACCTTCAAAACAAGAGGAAGGTCGTCTAAACTATATTTCAAAAAACCACACCCATCCCATTTTCTCATCCCTAAAAACAGAATACAGCCCGCAAAACACTGGGTTCTTCGGCTAATATGCAAGTAATAGTGAAAAATACGAGAATCTGTACTAACTTGGCACATTTGTATTATTTCCAGAAAGAAGTTCGTTCTCTACATAACAGTGACTCGAGCACTGATGATGAAGGACATTATACAGCTTCTTACAGCAACCCGGTAGATGGCGCCTTGTCCAATATCAACTTCCAGAATAAGGCCCGTGTTATCTTCCCGGAATATGGCGGAGACGTTGTTGAGAAAAATGGTATTTTTTATTGAATTGTTTATGCAAAAGAGCAGCTAATAAATGCTACACATATTTTTACGGCAACCGGACAACCTATAACACTATTGAAAAGCAATACAGGTAAATTCATGAAAAGTTATGAAAAGAAAACTAAGTTAACTAGGTTTAAATTGAAATTAAAACAATTTTTTAACTTATTTCCACATATTTATTTAACCAGTACCGGTTTCATCCTATTATGGACATCTTCAGGCCAGCCTGGTTAAATAAATATGTGGAAATAAGTTAAAAAATTGTTTTAATTTCAATTTAATACAATATAATTCCACCACGTATAACAGAACAATAAATAAACTCATTAACTAGGTTTGGTTATTTTCATTCATATCACTTAATGACTTATCTACTTCATGTCATGGAATCAGTTTTTTTTTAATTTTCCGATTTGTCATGGAATCACTTTTCAAAAGCATTCGGATTTGTCGTGGAATCACTTTTCAAGTGTTCTGATTTTCAATGGAATCACTTATCGAAAGTGTTATGATTTGTCAAGGAATCCTTTTTTGTGTTACTTACCATAAAAAATAATCATTTGTTAGGCGCTGTCCTATTCTTTCATTGTCTTTAGAAGCCACTTTTCTTTTTGTACTTTCTTATTTGATGACGAGTCAGAAAAAACTCACAAAGAAAAAAGTGAGCTGTGGCATCTTCTGTGTGTAGTTTCTGTACTAGGAAAACAATTTATAGCTCCCAATGTTATTTCTATTGTGAGTTATGAAGCTTTGAAATATTCGCAAACAGCCATATTAAGTATAAGTATTTATTTTATAAATATTTATAAAATAAATACTTATACTTTAATATGACTAATAAATCATAAACTTATTAATAAAAATATTCATTTTGCTTGTTACAGGTATAAGCCTCGACAGTCAAGAGTATGCTGAAGGATCAAATCACAATGATTCAAATGACGGTTTGAATCAAGACAGTGACATATACGCCAACAACAACTCTTGGGAAGAGAATTGGCTGTTTCAGAAGAAGAGAATGAAGACTGGCCAGTCAGTCCCAGTCCCAATGCTTATTCCCAACTCCAACACAGAATACAGAGCTCTCATAGGGGATCGAGATGCGGAAGACACCACCGATCTATCAGAAGCAGGTTCTGAAACAGACGATACCCCAACAGACATAAAGCAAGTGCTCGTCAACTCAAAAACAATCATAGGAGGAAAAAATCCCGAATTAGTTTTGACACTAATCGACCAAGATATTATTGAAAAAAGTGCCGAAATGGAATCAACCACTGAAGATGAAAAAAACGCAGATGTAACAGTCATTGAAAAGAAGATACTTCCTACAAAGAATGATGAAGATGTTGGAAAAGATGAAAATGATAACCAGCCAATTTGGGAAGCCCAGTTGATTTCGTTAACCCAAGATCCGAGTGAAACCTTTGAAGAAGTTCCGAAGACCAAGAACGACATGAGAGAATTCTTGAAGAGTTTGGAGTCAGATGGAGAAGGCGATGCGATCGATGGCGAAAGTGGTGAAGTATCACATATCGAAGTATTTGATGTTGTCAGCACACCTTTTAGAGAGGTGTTGCAAGATGTTTTCAATAAAGAAAATGTCACCGAGGCAACGAACTTCGATGTGGTGGACAAAAAAGGTTGGAAATACTTATAATCCCATGGTGCTTATTTTCATGAATGTTTTAACACCTTATTAGTACTCTCGGTAGTCATCCAACATGCCTAGATCAAGGCCTAGGTCCTAATCATATATTTACAAGAGAAATTTTAATTTTTAGATGAAGAAAATCTCGACTCCCTGAATGGCCATCAACAAGAAAGTGAATACATCGAAACAATTGCCAAACCAGTTCAAAGGCACATGGACAGTTTGAAAAGACAACACTACAAACCCGCTGAGAGTGACAAAGCTAGTGACAATGAGGAGGAGCCACCACCGCCCCTTCCTACATCCAAGTACACATACTTTTATTCCATATTTCTCATAACAGTGATGTAGCTTGCTACAGCTTTACTATCTTTTTCGATGAAGACAAAAAAAATACTGAAAATTAGGGTTGCCAGAGTACTTCACAGTCAAGTCTGGACAAAAACTTTTACATAAACACATTAAATAAGGGCAGCATCATTATTGGCTACTTGTTTCTTCGTATTATTGAATTTTAACGCCAAGAGTCCAGACCAGACCGGGTAATTTGTGTAATCTGGACAAACAATGGCAAGCCTATTAAAGTATTTTATTAATTGTCTTATTTCAGATTGCCTGATCCATCATTGATAAAAACAGAGGAAGAAATTATCGCAATAGTGACAACTCCAGGTAAATATATTATGCACATGCACATGTAAACTAAAATATTTAAAAAAACCTAACCACACACTTGATTAATAAATTGCACATTTCCACAGTTTTACCTTTACAAATTGAGATTGTCTCTGAAATTGTAGACAAAGACGGTGACCAAAGACGGATAGACAAAGACGGTGACGACACAGACGTTGACCAAATTGATGAAATTACTAACAAAAGCATTGATGAAAATGAACTCATTACTAACAAAGACATTGGCAAAAATTATGAAATTGTAAACAAAGTCGTTGATGAAATTATTAGCAAAGACGTAGACCAAAATTATGTTACCAAAGACAATAACAATGACAAAATTGCAAACAAATGCACTGACAATAATGAAAAAATTATGAATTCAGACATTGACAAAAATTTTGACATTAAAGACAGAACCGTTGACCAAAATGATGTAAATGCTAACAAAGACACTGACAATTATGAAATTGCAAACAAAAGCGTTTACAAAAATGATGAAATTGTAAATAAAGACATTGACAAAAATCATGAGATTGTAAACAAAGACATTGATAATACTTGTAAAACTGTAAATAAAGACGTTGACCAAAATGACGAAATTGAACACAAAGACGTTGACCAAAATGATGAGTTTTTAAACAAAGACGGTGACAATATTTATAAAGTTTTCAATAACAACATAGACGAAAATGATGAAATTCATTTCACGATGAACGGGAAACCGTACATAAGTGACCCGGAAGAAAAACATGACAAAGACGAATCCCAAAATAACAAAAACCCTGACTGTGCTGAAAAAGACACTCCATCTGGTAAATAAATAAAATTTTACAAAAATATTAACGCATTCTCGAATACCAGTTTAAGAAAAAAATTGCTTTACGTTAGAGATTTTTTTGCATAAAATAGGCTAGCTTGTTTCATAGAACATTGCACGACAAATATTTATACATAGAGTTTGAATCAAAGCCGGCACCGGCATACGAATTCTTGTGTTTCAAACAAGATGCGTTTTCTAGATAATTCATTCATGACTAATCTCTAAAGATAAATGCAGCCAAAAAATAGAATTCGAGAGTCTTCACAGTTCACAGATCACCGTTCGAGAGTTTTAGCTTTATGGTAAAAATTCTCAAATGGTGAGCTCTGATATCATTGTCGTACAGCGTTTTCTGGCAGAATATTTCAAAAAGTCATCTATTTTCAGCTTACTTATTTTTTCTATATGCCAATAAGAAAAGTTGGGTGTTGAAGGAAACAGTCTGTATGGCTCCCATAAGCACTCAGGTCATATGTTATGGCAATATGCCATATCTATAGATACAGCGTTTTGGCTTTACAGCGCTCAATCAAATCCATTCTTCGGGTTACGTAGTATGAACTTACTTTTATTTGTTTATTGTGGATACTTCCCAAGGAATTTAAAGTGGCACAATGATGTAACTGCCAAAAAGAGCCCTTCCGTAATGGCAGAACTTTGCCACTTAAAATACAGTATTCTGCCAGAACAACTCTACGAATACGCTGTTTACAGCATTTAAAATTGTTTACTACTCTTAGTTTGCGGGGAAAGTAACAAAATTTCCAAATCTCAAAACTAGCTTTTTGGAGATATAGCATATTGCCATTATATGGGCGTACTGTGCTCGCTCCCAGGTTTTTTCTTATTCCATTAACAGTAGTCCGGTGCCTTCAATAAATTGCTGAATTATTAGATGTCCCATCTCCGGCGCTGTCGCATTTGTGATATATCGGCAACTATCCCCATACGCAAATGTCACACATGATCCATAAAGTTTCACTATATCACATACATTATGTCAAATTATTATTTTTATGTCAATTCTTACGTTTTCTAAATTTTAAAATGGGTATTCCAGCAATTATGTTGAACTACAACACTTTAAATGATGTGAATATGCTCAAATTGTCAGAAGAATTTTCACTGACTTGGTTTTTCCGTATAAAATTCTAAATAGTTTAGTTGATACACCGGTATTGCTTGAATTGATAAGCTTGCAAATTATGATGGGACAGATTGTGTTGAAAAGGCCAGCAATGTAAAGGTTAAATGAATTCCAGGTTCAATAGCAGAGAGGGAACACAATAAATGGCTGAATGCCGTGCCAATGGAAAACAACCCCTATTCCCCAGAAGCTATAGAAAGGCGATTGAGCAAACAAAGCAATAGTTCCCTGTACGACATGGTTTCAAAAACCAACCTCGAGAATAAACAGCCAGAAAAGAAGACCGTTGGAGTGCCATTGCAGGTGGCCTTAAGTGAAGGCGCTTCGGATAATATCATAAGGTAAACCTATAATACATATAAATAATATTAAATAGATGTGTAACTTTATGCGTCACATTCAAAAGTCAACATGTCGCATCCAAAAGTCAAAAGTAGGGTGTATGAAGACTCAAAATTTAGATTGTTGGTGTGTGTTTCACATCCGCAAAGAATCTAAATTTACATTGTTACTGTGAGTTCCACATACACAAGGAATCTAAATTTAGATTGTTACTGTGTGTTTCACATCCATAAAGAATCCAAATTCAGATTGTTACTGTGGGTTTCACATACACAAAGAATCTAAATTTAGATTGATACTGTGTGTTTCACATTCACAAAGAATCTAAATTTAGATTGATACTGTGTGTTTCACATTCACAAAGAATCCAAATTTAGATTGTTATTGTGTTTCACAACCATAAAGAATCCATTCTCAACTGAGTATAAACACAGAAAAATATTATATTATGTCACTGTCACTAAGGCAACGACCTGGCACAGCACCGAGACTTTTAAATTAAAGATAATATTATTCAATTTATATTGTAGGAATGGAAATTCTTGCATGTGTATGCATGCATGCACACACATGAAACTTTAAACAAGAACTATAAACAAGAATTGTGTATTTGAATATGATCTAATAATCTTTGGAATGACTTATCTCTCGTCTTTTCTGTTTTCTAGTTTCTATTATTTATATATATATTTTTTTCATAATTCTCATTTTAAATTTTTTACTATAATTTCTCCAATTTTCAACATGTTTATATATTTAATTCATTTGTTTACACTAGACAACACAACATAACTATATAGGGTGTCCCAAAATAAAGTTTATACTTGTTTTGCTTTCTGTGTGAGTGCAACTTTTTCGCGGGGCGCGGGGGATATGTCAATCAGTAGTCTAGCTCTTGGGAATTTTGTCGCTATGAAGCATTTCACGGGAGTGACCGCGCGTTGTGCGTGCGTGAGTTTTACAAAAATGGTGATTCGGCAACTGTAGCGCGTAGAATATTCTGCAATATTTGAGGTTTTCCTCAATTCAATGACGCGCCAAGCATTCCTCTCATTCGAAAATGGGTCAAAAAGTTTTAAGAGATCGGTACAAAGCTGGCGAAACCAAAATCCGGGCGACCAAGGTCTTCGAGAACGGTAGAAAACGTAGAGAGTGTTTATCAGTCTTTTCGTAACGACTCAAACTTTTCGATTCGGAAGCGCGCAAGTGCTTTAAATATGCATAGATCATTGTTACACAGTATTTTGTACAAAGACCTAATGCTGCACTCCTACAAACTTACTGGCTATAACCAAAGAACATGGTTCCAGCAAAATGGAGCAACATCACATACGTCCAATACGTCCTCTGCCATGAGTTTGTGAAATTTTCCTTGGCAAATTGATATCCAGGAGATGTGACATAAATTGGCCTCCTCGTGGTCCTTTCCTGTGGGGTTATCTCAAATCTAAAGTGTACGTCAAAAATCCAACTTCCCTGATGCAATTAAAAAAAATATCCGTCACGAAATGGCAGCCACCACGAAGCCTACCTGCCGAGCCGTCATAACAAATTTTACTCTTCGATTAAATGACTGCCGCGAACGCGAGGGTTTACATTTGGACAATATTATTTTTAAGAAATAAATTCAGAAATTGTGTATTTTAATATTTATTAAACATTTTTTCGATAGAACCCTTACTTTTTTTTAAATCGATCCACTAAATATAAACTTTCTTTTGGGACACCCTGTATTCCACTTGTCACCATAAAATAGGCAGCTGCCTGGTATGGTGATGTAATGTATCATATACGTGAAAATTTTCTATTGTCTTATCATGTATTTTATAAATAAATAAATAAATCATTGATTTATTCTATTACATGGTCAATTAAAGTGACTTCTGCTTTCTAGGTACGGTCGGGACTATTACATCAATGCATCAAAGAAAGCTACCGGAGCCCGCAAGCGTCTTCTGGACATGAAATTCGACTCTATGCCAGATGAAGCATCCAACGCTAACACGAGACCCAAAACAATGACTCGGTCGACTTCAGAAGCCGCAACTCCAGTAAGTTTCAACAATTTGTTGAATGATCTGGAAGGTTCTGCCTTACATGAAAATATTAGAAGGGTTTGCATGAGGTCTAAAAATGCTAGCCACGGCTTTGCGGTCAACCCCCTGTTTGAAAATACAGACACAAACGAGAGCCCCCCATCAATAGACACTAGAAGAAGTCAAAAGGAGCGTGACAACGAAACCCTAACTGCTCACCACTCTTATTTGAATATGGCTTCAAACAACGCAGACAGTGACAGCGATTCTATTAAATTAAATATTCCTAAAGAACCTGAAGTTTTAGAGACCAATCTTCACACACTTAGTAGTTTACGTTTACTAGAGAACAGGAGCTTACGGAAACATAAAAGCAGTCAGGGTCAAAGGGCTAAATTAGAAACCATATTTGGAGGGAGTTTGCGCCTTAGAAACAGCAGCAATTTTTATATGCCAAATTAGAAATAGAAACAAAAAATATTCTTAGTTAAAATGTGGGTTATTACTGCACAACTTATGTTTAAAACAAATTATTTATATTTGTACATTTTAGTTGGTAGTTGGTAGTTCCTAATGAGGGAAAAATCTGTTATATTATTTTGATGTAGTATTTCTAGTTTATAATATATTTATATACCTTTACAAAAATGTTTCGTCCAGTACCAAATTAGTTTAGAAACAATACTTTATTAATTTCCAATTCTAATATATTAATGACTACGTGTTATTGTAACCGCCATCCAGACACGCTGCATTAAATGCTTCATTTTATTTAACACCATTTTATTTGTGTGAATTGTTATTATGAAACGTCCCCGAATGCTATTATTAATCTCAGATGTAAAATGTTTGAAGAAATAAGAAAAAATTACACTGTAATTATATTGGTGATCAGCTATGAATAAAATTCATATGAACTATATAACTGTAAGTGTACTTAGTTACGTGGGTATTAAAATGGTATTGATAATACAATACTTTGTGCCTATCTTTTATTTATATAATATAATAAATTCACTACATACATCTAATAAGTATTGCTTTTTAACATGTTTATTTAACCTGTTTTGGGGTTAACAGTCTAACAATACCCTTATTGAGATAAAACTGTCCAAATCAATGGAATGAACTGATTGCAAATATAAAAATGCTGACATTATCTTACAACAACAATAAATTAGTTATTGTTGCATAAATTATTTTGTAAATACGTACGACAAAGCAAGCTTTTAATTTTTATGAAATGATCCAAGACAAAACTTGTGTCAGTTGAAGAAATATCTTTCAGTTTACTGATGAATTATTAATGCACGTTATTTATATTTTATATTTTTTGGTTGCACTGAGCTGTCCGCATGTTTTGTTCTGTCCTTTTGTGAAATGTCAGTTTTAAGCAACTTGGGGGTGAGTCTTTTTACATTTTTACGTCACTAACCCAAGCACAAACTAAAAAAAAATGCTCACTAACCACAACAACATATTGCTAGCCTAATATTCATGAAATACTACTAGTTTAATTAAACTGTTTTACGTTTGTTATGCCACTGGACTTCATAAATTAATCTTTTAATAATTTATTGCAGTCGTGGATCTATAATCAGGGAAATCAAATAAATGAAGACTCGACAGTGCCAAAAGAAAGCCCAAAAATAATTATTAAAGAAGTTGACGAATCTCCTCTTGAAATATACGCCGCCACACCCGTGATAGTGGAAGACGTCGACACACAATTTGATGACTTATACGAGAAGGCATTCAAATATGAAAATGATACCCACGAGTTCTACGCATTGCCAGTCGAATTAAATGCTGAAAGCACCCAAAAACTACTGGAGCTAACAAACGGAGTTGTAGTGAATAATGATACCCTCGATCAAAGCGACAGTATCAGCAGCCAAGACGACTCCCCCAGGGTATACAACATCAAATCTGGAAAGATTGTATCATCCACCAAAGATAAACTCTACAACGCAAGTGATGATGAAAATGTTTATACTCCAATTGCAAAAATGAACGGAAACTCTGACGATAAAGATGTCCGTTTGATGCCAGGTTTAACAAGCAATTCCAAGTCATGGAAGTCAATGGGAGATGTGTATATAACGGAACAAGGATATACGGATGGAGAGGACAATGACTCTACCAGAATATCAGAGTCTAAAATAGAAGAAGATATTGATTTACCTTCAGTTAAAGATTTGAGAAAGAAATTTTTCGTAAATAAAACAGAGAATCCGCCAATCTACAAGGTAAGTAAATTTTTATAAATTGTTATACTTTAGAACTGTCTGTTCCACATGGGATGTTATCACATGTGTCGACACATATCAAACTCGCCTAAGTCCCGTTCAAACATTTTTCAGATAATGATGATTTTTTCTAGTTTCAACTTTTAGCTGGTAAAAACTTGTGAATATCACTTTATGTGATGAATATTGTACCAGGGATCACAGAAAAATGAAAATAAATTTCTTGAAGTAAATATATGTCGATGCATATCAAACTCGCCAAAGTCCACTACCAACCATTTTTTGTGTATTCGATTCAGGATTAATCACGTGAGGTTCGATAGGAAGGGGGGGAGGGTTGGAAAAAATTTCGAAATATAAGAGGGGGGGGGATATAATGAGATATCACGTGTATTTATTTTTCGTTGAACACACGATAATATTCTGAAAATTTCGATATACTTTGTACTAAAAAAATACACGTGATTTTGGGTATGGGAGGGGGGGGGGGGGGCAGTCTACAACCTCATCACATATCACCAAGGGGGGGAGGGGGTTAAAAAGTTGCTAAAAACATCACATGATTAATGGATGACCCTCAGTAAAAAACAAACGAATCTCTTGCTTTAGATCAATCTAACCGAAGTCCACGACTCCCCAAAGAAATTAAGGGTGAAAGTTGATAGATTTTTTTAAATCCAACCATATTTACTTCAAAAAATTTATTTTTATTTTTCTGTGTTCCCAGGTACAATATTCATAACATAAAGTAATATTCACAGGTTTTACCCAGATAAAAGTTGAAACTAGAAAAAATCATCATTATCTGAAAAATGTTTAACGGGACTTAGGCCAGTTTTGATGATTTTTTTATGGACTTAGGCGCATTCGATATAGTACCTATGGACTTAGTCGATATTGAAATAAAATTACTGGACTTAGGTGTGTTTGAATGAAAGAAATAGGACTTGGGTGAGTTTGAACAAACACAAATGGTGGCCATGACAGAGTGAAGACGACGTGTAGTTGGTTGTAATGGACTTTGGCTCATATGATTTGAAGCGGATGAGGGACTTAGGTTGGAATGAAAAAATCTATCAAGTATCACCTTTAATTTCTTTGGGAAGTCGTGGACTTCGGTTAGATCGATCTAAAGCAAAAGATTCGTTTTTTTGCTGAATCAATACACAAAAAAAATGGTTGGTAGTGGACTTTGGCGAGTTTGACATGTATCGACACACATAGTGTAATCTGTCAGTCCTGAACTTTGCAGGAATTTTTATTGACAATTTGGTTAATAATGGTCCATTATTATAAACCATGTTGTATAGTAACTGGTACCCAATTAGTCTTCATTTAAAAAAGAGCAAAAGCAAACAAAGTTTTCAGCAATCCAGGACACAATCATTTCAGACTAACCTCGCATTAGAAATTACCAATTTAGTAGAACTTTTCTAAATATATTTTTTGAAGACCCATCGCATTCAGGGTGTATTTCACCATCATCTCAATGAGCTGTTAAAATAACTACCTACCCATTACAATAAATAAATGCTCACAATAGGTGCAAAACTCGGCTAACTTATCCGAAATGTACATAGCTACTATTCAATGTGTTCAAGTACCGAATAGTAAAATCGTAAATAAAATATAAATCGAAAATATATGTTTTCCTACGAATAATACCTTTTACGGCTAGCAAGAGAATTGTGAAATACCTGCTCTAACTGTCAAAATCGCATTTTCTGATACATTTACAAAACCTGTTGTGAGATTGTTTTTTTTATAATTTCAGCCGAAGAGAAAGATTAGCAAGGACTTACTGGACAACAAAATCATGACCAAGTCATTTTCCAACAGTCAGACCAATCTCAAACAACCGCAGCACATGCACAGCATCACCGCACGGAGTGTCTCCAAGGAGTTCCGCGAGGAGTTGAAGCTCTCCATGCCGGAACCTCCCATCATCCATCCCGGAGGAGCCAAGAACCTCCCCAATGGAAGTGAAGACCCTGCCAAGGAAGGGAAGTCAGATACTCGACCAGAAAGCCCAGTCCCAGAACCCGGATCCCTAAGAAATAAACTTGCATTCTTCGAGCAATTGAACAAACATTGAAATAAAAAAAAAATTCAATAACGCTGCAATAATTCATAGTATTACCTGTAGATATAAATAATTTATACCAGACATTATTATTTACCAGTAGATATGACATTGTTTATAAGTATATAGTTAGGGCTTTGTTATGGAGTGTAAAATGCACCAGCTTAACTTACATCTTTGAGGGTTTAACTGAACAGACGGGTTTTGTAGTCACAAACTTTATTTATTGAGTAATTGATACATTGTACAAATCAATTCTCTAAAGTCTGACAGAACACATATATTAATTTTATGAGCTGATTCTGAGTGAAGAATTTCATACACTGATTATTTTAACATTCATTCACTTGGGTATTTCATATTATGTTATGAATAATAAAAGCCGTATGAACAAATAACACAGCGTGCGCACAAATATCACTCTTATAAAATTGATAACTTCAAAACTTGCGTAACCACTGGAGCGATCACACGAAATAAACAAATTTGCCTCGATTGCTCGTGATTTCCCAGAAGATCATTTTAAAAATTTTTCGCCAACATTAAAAAAATTATACTTACCTTCTAATTTTAATATGAATTAACCCGTATTTTACCATTTATCCCCTATTTGTAAGATTTATAAAAAAAATATTTAAAAAAATCATAAAGTTTTTAACCGCGCGAATCCTGCGTGTTGTTATTTGGACGTGCTGTGAGCGGTACTTATTCGAGTCAACATAGAATATTTTCGATTTCTGTATGTTGTCTGTGGTATACTTGATAATGAAAGGTGCATATCTATGGAAAAGGGACTTCATTTTAACCTTAAACAGCTGATCAAAAATTCGACGTGAAAAAATATATAAAAAAAATATTTTTAACATCGTTCTAAAATAGTCTACGAAGTTCGGATTTGTGACATCTAGAGCATTTCAATAGCTTCGTTTTAAAATAAATGACTGACCGGGGAAATGTTTTAAATAATTACAATAAATGTTTTACAAATGGTAGGAAAATGTGGTCCAATTTTGGACCGCTATCAATCGCAGAAAAATAAAAGTGGTCTATTTTTCGACCGTAATCACTCCAGTGGGAAAAACAAATATCAATCGAAACAAATTAAACATATATTACATTTACGACAATTATGTCACAAGCAATTGGTAATTTTTATTCAATATTATATTATTTGGTGCCATTTAAGAATATTATGCTTTTTAGGGGGCGTGAATTATTTTCTCCAATAATTAATTGTGTGTTTCTTTTTTGTATATAAATAAATATTACCAAAAAACCAAAGTAAAGCAATAATAATATTTTTTGTATAATATGAAAGGAAAAATGTTAAAGTAAAAGAGAATGGTGTTTATTGCCAATGGGTCATAATGATAATGCATATATGATTTATGAATATTTGTAAAAAATTTGAAAAATGAAAATTTCATGTGTTGTTATTTTTTTAGTATTTTATTAATAAAATAATGTTACTTAAAAATAATGTATGTTTTAATTTTCTTCTCGGTGGTATGGTTCAATTATTCATTGGAAAAAAATGTTTTATCACAGCACGGTTCAGAAGAGCACTGGGAGATTAGTAGAACTGACTGAGGACCTTGTGGAAGGGAATATGCTCTAGTTCCGCTGCGTGCTCGCGACGATACAGCCACAGGAAGTAGTCGATCATGACCGCGTTGATATCGCTGGTCTTCATCTTGGGATCGTACAGCTCGCCGATCATGTGCTTTACCTCAATGTTAACCAGCTCTACTGCCTGGATAGATCCGCCGCGTATCTCAACCTCCTCTCTGTCACCGTTCTTTAGTATGACATCTGGAAATAATAAGTTGGATTTTATCTAACACATGCGTTAACTCTTGAAGAGAGAAATCAAGAGTAGTTGACACTCTCACTTAACTGCTCTTTACATTGCGTCACCCGCGACACTAGTCTAAGGGTGTGAGGTGAACAATCAAAGTGGAGGGAATTATGATATGAGGGGGCTCTGGCATTGGATGAATAAAGTAAGTAAACTAGTCCCAATGAGAGCATGTATGGATGTCATTGAAGTTCATCCTCTTCCTCCTCACGCGTCTTGTTTGAAAACGATAAAGACAGAAGATACTATAATAATGACATCACTTACAATCTCTCGCTGGGACTTGTATTCCCAAGCAATGACTCAATGATAATCCCAGCAACAAATGCTTGATACAAGAGGTATAAATAATTTGTGAGACATTTCAAATGTATAAAGTAGGCATAAAATTATAATAAAAAGATGCATAAAATGGGCAGTTTCAGTTTGTAAAATAAGAGTAGAAAACGTAGGAGGGCGCCACTGTTGTTCAAATGGCATTACTAAAAATATAACTCACGGTGGTAATGTAAAGCAGTGTAACCTGCATTTTTGTAAAAAATTAAAAAGGCATAAAAGTGAAAAAATATTTTTTCATTGCAATATAGATATTCACTAATCTCAAAATTAGAATTGCATATAGGTGAATTTATACTTTTGCAAACATAATAAAGAATAACGATATTGTAATAAAACATAAAGCATAGTTTAGAAATTGCTCACATTTATTTAATACTAGGTTGTACCTGGCGTTGTCCGGGCTTTAGATCATGTCTCTAATTTTAGATCTGAATATATTTAACTCATTCAGATCTAAATAGTTACCTTAACTAAACTCACCAGCAGTGATTCTTCCTTTCTACCTACTGTTAAATTCAAATGTATGAATTAAATGAAAGCAAATCACTTTGTAAAAGACCATTTAAAAGAATATTTCAGTTAAATTTGTGTTGCCAGCCTACAAATTTAGTAGTTCCGTTTTTTATATTTTTTACTCTTAATTGACAAACTACATTAGACAAATTCTTTCCAACACATGACATCACACAAAGCATCACGCAGTGGCGTAGCGTGGTTGGGGGGCGGGGGGGGCGGCCCGCCCCGGGCGGCACTTTTAAGGGGGGCGGCAAATTTTCACAATAAATAATACTATTATCTAGGAAAAATTTAAACCAATTCAAATCATTATATAAAAATGTTCTACGATACTTTCGTTTACGAATCCAACTTTTTTTTTTTTTAATTAAAAATATCAATAATGATATTTTTTTAAGCTGCAAATTTCGATTTGTAGGAAAACCGTACGCAAATTATGAGAGTAATACTAATAAAAGCATCAGCAATGAATCTGTTTGCGAGTTATCAAACTCGCAAACAGATTCATTCTTAATTAAAATCAGAATTGTGTTCAGAATGTATTAACGAATGAATTTCAGTTGTTTATTCATCTGCTGATACATTTCGAAAGAGGCCATTATTGTATTCGTAGTACAGTTATAAAATTCTAGTTGCAGACTATGTACATATGTATGTACTGCCAGAATCAAAAAGATACCATTTTCATATTCTGAGTGTAGTTTTAATTCGCCAAATACTGATTTAATTCAACCCGTCTAATCACAAGAACGAAAATTGTCACATATATTTAATTTTAAAATATAATTGTGAAACTATAATCTCACAAATTTAATTTTAAAATAAATTTGTGATTGCGATAAAAAGTTAAGATATAGCTTTATTACATTTTTTTAAGAAAAGGAATCTGTATTTAAAATTTTAAGTTCATTCTATTTTAGGTCCTTTAATTCGAATTTTCGCAGGCGTGTTTTTTTGTGCCAATTCACATTTCTAATATCAAAATTTTAATATTTAGAAACAATAATGTTCTAATAAGCACGTCGAAACAATTACTTTATCTAGATTTTAGAACAATTTTGTTTTTTGCAAAAGGAAAAAAAAAATTCAAAATTTTCCTCCGCCCCTGGCGGCCGAACCCCACGCTACGCCACTGGCATCACGGTATCTTATCTTATCTAAACACTGGCTCAGACGATCATTTTATAAAAAATTAATACATTTAACCTCTTAATTATTGTAAAGAGTAGCCAGTCATCTCTACAAATAATCAAGATTTTGTTTTGAATCATCAAAAAAAATCAGAAGAAATGGTAATAGGTCTAAAGAATAAATGGTAATAGGTCTAGAGAATAAATGGTAATAGGTCTAGAGAAGATAGGGCAATAGGTCGATTGTAAATTAAAACTATTTTTTTTGTTTTAACTATGTACAGATTCATAATTGCATGAATAATGTTGTAGGGAGAGTAAGCTTATAATTAGGGAAGCGGGTATGGGTACCGCCGCCCCGGGAACCATTTATTGGAAAAGAACACCCCTGCTATAGGTTCGTTTGGGTACTTGGCAGGAGTGCCCTGGTTCATGGGGTCAATAATGTCTGGGTCAGATCGAGAGAGACTGGTTGAGGGAGGTCATGACCTCTCCAGCCAGACTCTCTCGACCCATCGCATTGCACTGCAGTTGGAGGGAGTAACTCCTGGATACACTCCCAGATTCCTAACTACTCCTCATGCCGTTTTCCTTGCCAGAACTTCCTCACCTTCTTTCCCTAAAACGACCCTCCACACAGCACCCCCAAAACTGATGGTGACCGGACAACTCAGAATCTTGCAATTTCTACATCTCCTTTGAAAAGTCATAAAGTGATGAAAAAATAAAAATAAAAATTGGTTAGATAGGTGACATTAGGTTAGGTCTTAGGCTATTTAAAAAAAAAATAATTATAAATTGTAATGACTTTTCAAAGGAGTGTTGAAATTGCATGACTCATGGGTCATGGGACCAGGATGATATAGGCCCTGAGGGATTTTTTTTTCATCAGGGCCTCCTCCCGTGTAGAGATAATAAAAAAAAAAAACTAATATTGTTACTGAAACTGAAAGAATTTCACTTTCTCAAGGTACTCAAGTCATAAACCCTAAAGGACGAAGAGATCAAATAATGTTTAAAGCCTAGTACAATAAAATAAAGTAGCAAGTGAAGATGTTACTAATCTTACTACTTCACAGTCAGGTTACAGAACCATCTTACTAAGTACTTTATCTCAAAGCTAAATCTAAAGCTAAATTAAAAAAAAAACACTAAATCTAAAAGCAAATAAAAGTTCTACCTTCTTTGAGCTTCTTCATCAGTTCGGGAGAATATTCCAACGCCCCAAAGTGCACCAACACCTGCGGCACCCGGTAATCGGCAAACATGGCCAGCTCCTCAATGTCAGTGAACTCCCCCCAGCTCTGTCCCTTGAAACAGTTCCACAGGTCGGCTACCAGGATCTGCGCTCTCTTATAGAAGGCCACCCTCTTCTTCTCGTACAAGGCTTCGTCGCGGAAGCAGGGGAAGTTCTCCACGACAATCTTCACCAGAGTCAAGCCGGACGCGTCGGCATCCGCGACACAGGTCTTGAAGGTGCCCCCGAAGCGGTCGATCAGTCCGGTGCCGACCTCGTGCATGCACTTGACGCGCAGTTCCAGAAGAGGGATGGGTGTCACTCCATCGTCAGAGCGACAGATGTGTGCCATTTGAGCTTCGGTGATTTTGCTGTAGACTTGCGGATTTGCTATATCCATCCCTTCCTAAAAAATTATAAATAACAATCTTAAAAAATCAGAATGTGCAATTCAAGTGAAACCTTCAGAAAACTAAAGTAGGCAAGAGTGGGGAGGCTAGGAAGCACTGCACAAAGAGTAGACCGATTATACTATCTCATTCTCTTGCAGGCTAAATCCTATAGATCAGGGGTCACCAAATGGCGGACCGCCGACGTATTTTGTGCGGACCTTGTGTCAACAAAACAAAATATTTTACACATGTAACTTGAGTACATAATTTGATAATTTTTCTAGAACTTTGTCTTTGCTGCCGTCTTAGTGATAAATAAAATGTAACTTCCATTGCTTTTGTATCAGATATTTTTAAACACATCAATGGTCTGAACCTTAAACTTCAAGGCAAAGGAAAGCTTGTATGGGAGCTCCTGATTTAAAAAAAATCAGCAGTGACACCGAGCTTGACGTTGGCCAATACAAGACGTTCATGGATCTTAAATCGGAATTTGAAAACAGATTCACAGATTTTAAGAAAATTGAGAATGTAGTCGACATCCTCACTAACATTTGTTTATTATTTAATAAAATAATGTTCCGGAACTCATTGGTTTTATTTGGTCATTGATATTGTATCTACACATATTGAAGTAAAAGAGTTTATCATTTCAATTATTAAGCCGGGGGGGGGGGGGTTAGGCTTTTTCCCTTCCGGACCGCAAAGGTCATGTTATTTTAAAAACGGACCCCTAATGAAAGTAATTGGTGACCCCTGCTATAGATGTATGTATTTTTCTCTTTTTAGTGTCGCTATTTTTCGTTTCATCGAGTTTAAAATCACAACAGTGCTAAAGAAAGTGCCTAAAGAAGTTTTCACTTCAAAATCTGTGAAAAAAAGATTCTTTTCACTGTGTTCCTGAAGTATATAGGATAACGGGTGTGCTTGTGTGCAAACGGTTGTGCTTGAAGGTGAAGGTCACATTTTGTGACGGTAAGAGGGTAAAAAAAAAAGCTGACATAAAATAGATGGGTTTGTAGGACTTGAGAACAAAGCACTGGAGTGAAATTTTGTATATGACAATAATTTTTTTTTGGTTAGTTTCATTAAGGGGTAATTTACCAAAACCGAAATAATATTTCGGGGTGGGGAAGTATGAGGTATGCTCGAACGGGGAACCGCTGCGCGCTACCGACGAAGTCAGAGCAGCGAAGAATCTAGACTAGATGGTACACTTGAGTAAGATTTGAACATGAAACGTTAAATATTGGGCATGAAACGTTAAATATTGGGCATCTTTCAAATTATGTTTATTAAATTGAATGCGCATGTTTTAGGTAAATTTAGATAGAAACATTACCTATTGGAGGAGGAGCTCATGATTTTATGACTCTTTATCAGATTTTGATCAAACTTGTTTGATAAATTATTCGATACAACCAACTACACTGCTGGACGGTAGGCATTAGTTCTTCATTGACAGATGTCAAAACAATACGGTATTCAATTTCGCATTATTTTCGTAATATGTGATCATAATTATATCTGAATATATTGGAAAGATAAATAAAATATCGGTCATTTTCAATATTTATTATTATTGTTTACAAAAAGTTATATATATATAAATTATATATTTAAATAAAAGTTATATTTTGATAGTGTCCCGCACTCGTGGCTAATCAAAATGTTTAAAGTTAAACCAATTATAATTAGATTTTTGAAAAATATTATGTCCTTTTGGAATACAGATTTACTAGTAAATTTAAAAGGTAAGAAAATAGTAGTACCGGGCATTTCAATAAAAAGAGGGATTTTTCAAGGAGACTCATTGAGTCCTCTTTGATTTTGCTTAGCATTGAATCCTCTGTCTAAAATGTTAATTAAAAGCAAGTTTGGAATAAAAATTAACGGTAATACAAGAGAGATTAGTATAGTTTCACATCTATTATATATGGATGATATAAAATTATTTTCAAATTCTGAATCAAATTTAGAGAAAATGATTAAGGTAGTTAAAATTTTTCAGATGATATTAAAAATGACTTTTGGTTTAGATAAATGTAAAACGATCCATATAGAGAAAGGCAAAATTGTAGATGGAGACGAGGGTATATTTAGAAATTTCAAAATTAAAAGTATGAAAGGGGGTGAGGTTTATATATATTTAGGATACCCGCAATCGAATAGATTAGATCACACTAGTATTAAAAATGATATTAAGATTAAATTTCAAACTAGGATCAGAAAATTTTTAAAATGCAATCTATCTGCTAAAAATTTTGTAAAAGCAATAAATACTTGGGCAATACCTCTACTAACGTACTCATTTAGCATAATTAAATGGTCCAATAAGATTAAGATAGTTTAGAACGATTAATTAGAACAACGTTAACAAATTTTAATTGCCATCATCCAAATTCAGCTATAGAACGAATTAATTTACCTAGAAATTAAAAGAATATATGATGCAAATTTGAATGGTAGAAGAAGTCGGGGACGCCCGAGGAAGACATGGCACGATCAAGTAAATCAGATACTTGAGACGGGCCATGTCAAAAGTCAGAATAATAGAAGAGTATGTATGAGACGATGTATGAATGTGAGTGAGGCAAAGAGTGTGTGCCAAGACCGAATTGTTTGGCGGTCCGTCCTCTCTGCCTACCCCTGCGGGGAAATGGCGTGATGGTTAGTTAGTTAGTTAGTAAATTTAGGAGGTAGAGGTGTAATCAAAATAACATCTTTGAAACACAATCAGATAGAAATGCTTAGAAATTTTTTCCATAGGAAAGCCAATAGCTCAGAAATGCACAAAATAATTTGCAAGGCAGATATAAACATTACACCTTTTAATTTATATGACGAGAATGCCAAAATTCTTATAAATACTAACCAGGAATTATTAGATTCCTGGTCAAATAAAATTATTCATGCAAAACACTTCAATTATCTCAACCAAACGTATGTTGACAAACTTTCGTCAAACAAATGGTTGAGTATTGGAGAGTTGAGCGCAGAAATAGAAGGATTTATGCTTGCCATTCAAGATAGAGTCATTAATACAAAAATTATAGGAAGCATATAATCAAAGATATAAATCAAATTGATGATTTATGTAGAAAATGTTTGGCTTTTCCGGAAACTATAGAACATATTATATCGGGATGTTCTATATTAGCGCCGTCCGAGTATACATTTAGGCACAATCAGGTTTTAAAAATAATCCACCATAGTTTGGTAATTAAACATAACTTGATTGACTTCCGTAATACTTGACCGTACGATTGACTACCATATTATGAATATGAACCAAATTATAATAGAATTAGAATAGATATCGATGCCACTATTGTCAGTTTCGCCGATGACACTGTCCTACTCTTCCAAGCAAAAGATTGGCTTACCGCATATTCCAAAGCGGAGGAAGGAATTCAACAGGTAAAATATTGGCTCGAACATATTAACTCTAAATGTACAGAAAACCAAATACTTACTGTCTAGTCTCACCAATATCCTAAAGTCAAACCCAGCCCCGCCATTAAAAATACACAAATGTAAAAATTCATCTCTAAACCGAAACTGTGACTGCCCATGCCTAGAGCAAGTAAACATTATCAAATATTTAGGAGTAACCTTCGATACACACCTGAATTGGAAGCAACATATACATAATACTACAAACAAAATCCGAAAATCTATATACTTTTTCAAACAAACACGCAATTTCCTTAACCTAAAACTTTTAAAAACAGTATATTACTCATTGTGCCAATCTCACATCGAATACGGAATTCTAGCCTGGGGTAATGCATATTCCAATGCCCTTGATCCCATCATGAAAGCACAAAAACTAATCATAAAAATAATTCTTAAAATGCCGCTTACTACCAGCACTGATACTATCTTCAATTCCTTCAACGTTATGGACATAAAACAGCTCTACTCAAGATCCATATTACTTAATTTACACAAAAACAACAAAACACCATACAAAGCTACACAAACAATACACAATACCCGAGCCAAAAACAACGAACTTCTCCAAACTCCTTTTTTCAAAACCACCTTCGGGCAAAGACACTCTAAATACATAGCTTGCAAACTATACAATACACTACCAACTACGATAAGACAAAGTGACTCCTTTACAAAATTCAAACAAGATATTAAAAAATGGATTATAAGTATTGGACGCCACAATATCACACATATCTGTAAAATAAATCACACATAGACAGAAATAACTATTCACATACAACCTAATCCATATAAAACAAACGAAAATAATGGAATCCTGTCAAATTTAACCTATAAATAGACTAGGCAGAATTTATTTCATTACTCCATCTCCAACATTTATTAAATAACTCTCTTTAAAAGATTTACCACCCTTCCAATCACCCTTCTGTTCTAATTCTATTCATAATATGTATTTTACCTGAAATATCCTTGTAACTACTATATTCATTTATGTACGCCTGTCTCGACACAGGTATACCCTAGTGAGACAGGCATACAAATAAAACCATTGTAAATATATTTTATTATAGATAAATAAATAAAAATAAAAATAAATTATTGCTACAAGGTTTGTTAGATTCGTACTGGGAGATATATATATATGGTGAGGATCGTTTCGTGTTATTATGAAACTTTTTCCCTACTATTCTCAATTATTATCTTTTGTTCACTGAAAAATACTAATAATATGTCTGCAAAGTGAACAATACCATATATATCTTTATCTTTACCTAATTTATGTAAAAGCACAGTAGGACGTAAATAAATAAAACTAGGAATACGAAAATACGGGTAAAGGGGCACTCTAAACCATTCTATGCCGCTGGTTGCAAACAGGCGGCCGCGAAATGCAAGTTCTAGTAAAAAAGTCAACTTGGTTCTGAAATAAAACACAATAACATAACGACTAACCTTTAGTGTGACCCCTTTTCTTATGTGCCTACACATTTACGTATTTATTTTTTGTAAAATTTGACGTGCTTTCACTCTGAAATCATCTCGCATAATGACTGGAAATAACTCGTGTCTTGGTTTATATAATGGCGTGAGACAAAATAACAATATCGTGATATTGAAAAACTGTTTTTATTTATTTAAGCATTGTTTTAATGCTTTTTAAAATAATTTTATTATTCAGTCGTTTAGACAACATTGATGTGGTGATAATGTATATTTTTTATAATTCTCCTGTATTTAGAATTAAAAGATATAATCGAACTTTAAGCTATTTTTAGAGGTTTTGTAAATATTTTTTCACGCAATTGTTTTAAACATTTTAACACGTTTTTTTAACGCACCATTTAGAAGAATAGTTTATTTTTTCAAAACATAATATTTTTTTCTAATAAACAATATAGAAATGTTCTTAAAACTGCATCAAAAATCCCTAAATATGCTGCGCTTGCGGTAATATACCCTTAATGAAATTTCAATAATTGATAAACATGAAAATCCTCACTTCATATTTCTGAATAATATGAAAAACCAAACATTAAATTTAATGATCAGTATGAAATGTCTTACATTAAATTTAATGATTAGCACACATAAAAGTCTCACATAAAATTTTACCATTAGTACTGATTGGTGTATTTTATTTTTAACCTTGCATTAAATTTAATGAATGAAAGCTTTACATTAAATTTAATGATAATTTATTAGTATGGAAAGTCTATTTAACAACGATTAAAATGGAAAGCCTTATATTTAATTGTATGATTAGTGTGGAAAGCCTCGCATTAAATTTAATGATTGGTGCGTAAAGCTTTACACTAAATTTAATGATAACTAATAATTACACCTTATATTTAATTTTATGATAAGTGTGAAAAGCCTTACATTAAATTTAATGATTTTTATAAAAATACTATTTAAATTAAATTTTATGTAATAAACTATACTAAACTTAACTAACATATTGATAGGAAAAGCTTTACATTAAATTTAATGAAAATATTTATTAAGTATGGAAAGTCTTAACATAAAATTTAATTCAAAATTAATAGAATACTTAGTTTTTACCACTTTTATTGTTTATAAAAACTGACATGTTTCATGAGCAACGCGCACTTCTTCAGGGTTTACTTAAAACTAATTATAAATGATAGGCATAAACAATGGTGTCAATGGAAAGGTAAGAATGGGTACAGGGAAGAGGGGCAATAATTTAATTATTAATATGGGAAGCCTTACATTAAAAGCGCGACGGAGGGCAGCGACGATCCCCATGTACCCAGTCTGACCATTAACGGTCCACTTGTCTGCGTTCCCGGCAGTCCAGAAACAGAAGTTGAGGGTGTCCAGCAAGAAGATCCAGTCCACCGTGCGAGCCTCCTTGCCTGTCGGGTGGTAACCATCGTCTCCATAGCCACCTATCTTGATCTTACCAGCCATATAGTTTTTAAAAACCTGGAAAAAAATTGAAAAAATTGAAGAATTAATCGCTAAACAGACAATCCCAACAAGTGTAATCATAGATAAAATAAACACAGGGAGATATGACACGGTGCCAACGAAGTTGTGTTTGGTATGTGGGTAGAAACAAAGGCGGGGCGTTGCTGTATGCAAATGCGATTTGCAGTAGTAGATGTTGGCGACACTTTTGTGCATACATGGCCGATCTCCATTGTTTCTATTATCCACGTGTTTAACTCATTCACTAACAGATAATCCCCATATGTGATCTTTAGAGATTTGAAAGAAAACCGATGTCGCCAAGCTACACCTTTGAATGCTAGAACCCAGACAGACCAATGAAACAATTAATCATCAGTTAAAAAATTATTTCGATATCTGATTCTTTTTGACAAATTTTCCTTATTAATAATTCTAATTACTACTTCAATAGATCGCATTAGAAAACGAAGTATTCACCTATGTAAAAGGATAGATTTAAAAAAATATATATTCGTTTGTAAAACTCAAATCAAATTGGGGGAAAGCACAAACACATTTTGTATTAGAAGAAATACCTATACACGGTATCCGGAAATTCATGTACAGCTGGAAATCGGTGAATCTCCATCACATAGAAAATATGAAAAATCTTTTCCATTATTTTTTTAAAGCGGGTCTACGCTTCGACGCATTTTAAAAGACTTTAAACAGCCCCAGAAACAGTTTTTTTTTTTCAAATATGTCCTAAAAAACTACAATTTTGGACACTTTTTCCGGCACTTTGGACAATTTTGGAAAAGTCCAATTTTTTCGAAAACGAAAACTCAAATCAAAAGAAATTGTACCACAAAATCACTTCCAAATGTGATGTAGATTCACCAGTTTCCCGCTTGTACTGCGTGTTTCCGGATACCGTATATTAAATACTAAAATAATTCGAAATAAACACGCAAAATAGATATATTTAGCAAGAGCACTCACTAATGAGCCACTTGCACGCATTTTTTATTAGCATAAAAAATATCGTGTGGACAGATTTGTCTACTCAGATTACGGATACGCCACAAAAATGTGTACATATGTTTTTTTAAATCTTATCTTACTAATATTATAAACGCGAAAGTTTGTGTGGATGTATGGATGTATGTGTGTTTATTACTATTTCACGCAAAAACTACTGAATGGATTTTTATGAAATTTTACAATAATATACCTAGCTCATACATCAGAATAACATATAGGTAGGCTATAATTTTTTGACCTGATTTGTTGTTACGCGCATTCAGTATATTTAGTAGTAGGCAGAGAGGACGGACCGCCAAACAACTCGGTCTTGGCACACACTCCTTGCCTCATTCACATTCATACGTCGTCACATACATCTCTTCTATTATTCTGACATGGCCCGACTTAAGTATGAGATTCACTGATATTGGAGGACCCACCACTTACCCGCCCTGGTATAGGTAACAGATGGTTACCCCTTCAAGGCTCTTGCAAGGACTCTAATTTTTTTGGTAAAAACGACTCTACATTTGATAACGAAACTAGACCTCCAATGTCCCTGCATAAGTTGTTAGTAAGCAGTATGCAAGTGCTTAGCGGGAAATACAGGTACAATAATATGTGTTGGTATGACAAAATATAGACAAGACAATGGGACAGGTTGGTGAAAGACCACGAGGTGGCAAGCGCTGGGTGATTGTATTCAGCGTATCCTACAAGCACCTGTTTGGGAGGAAGACTCAGTAGATAAGTAATAAGGACATGGCAAACGGTTGGGAGTCCTCTCCAATCGATTGGCAGTCCCAGCAAGAATGGCAGCTGCCCCCCCCCCCCCCTAGAAGATGCAGAAATGCTCACAAACCGTAAAGTTTACATCGGTCGCCTATTGTTCATCGAAGCAACGTAGACATAGAGAGCCAAAATATTTTAGATATTTCAATTAGAACTGCAGCTGCCTTTGGAACTGATATACAAGTCCCACGCATTGTATCTTGCCAACAACATCGGTCCAATTACCTTGCTGAGACTCCATGCGATTTTTGGAAGCGATCGATTATCATTCCTTATTTAGATTCCCTAATATCTGCACTGGAGCAGCGTTTTGGTGACCAAAATTTGCCTGCTTTCGGATTAATGTCGCTACATCCCCGTACAATGCAATGTTGAATACGTCGTTAATTAATTTTAAAGAAAAAGCACAAAGTTTTTGCCTATACCACGATTCACTTAATTTTAATCAAGAAGCCGAACTATGGTATATAAAATGGCAGAACAAGGGCAGACCAGAAAAGATCACGAAAAACTAGATTTTACTGAAGTGTTTAAGGAGGCGAACATTTTCTTTCCCACAAACGAAAAAAGCAACTTATTTCCTTGGCACAACCTTGCACTACAAGTAACATAGAGAGGTCCTTTTCTACACTGCGTCGTGTTAAAACATGGCTGAGATCAACGATGACTGAAAACCGCTTGAACGCAGTAGCTTAGTAAGGGGGGGGGGGGGGGGGGGGTAGACCGCCCGGGGTGCCACCTGACAGGGAGGTGAAGAACACCTCTTTGAAAATTAAAAGCTACGAAAAAAATAAAAAAAGCCCATAGCCCTAACGTAACCTATTTAATCAACTTTTTCATCACTTTTAAAAACTTTTCAAAGGAGGTTCTGAGTTGATTTCATTTTGAGTTTTCCGGTCACCTCTTTGTCCTCTTTCAACATATCCATCAGCATTTGCATCTCTAGTAAGCAAACGTCCCAAATACACAAACTCATCCACCTGCCACAAGTATTAATCATCCACAATTATAAAGCATATTGTTTTCGTACTCTCTCTTTTAAAAACCATGACTTTAGATTTGTGTAAGTTTCAAAAAAGATCGCTTTTCGCGACAACAAAACTTTTCGAGAAATTTGAAAAAGCATTTTGAAAAAAATTATACCAAGTAAACCCAACCTGAACCGAAAAAATATTATGCAAATGGCGCATTGAGTTTTAAATGATTATTTAAAAACTGTGTAAGAAAAAATAACACAAAGTATTCCTAATTTTAATTTCAATGTTTCAACAATATCAACTCTGTATTAACAGGTGTTGTGGAATGACGGCATTTTATTTATTTGCAGTACAAATAAATAAAATGCAACCTAATAAATGAACACCTTTAAATCTCTACATATTATAAAGTCCTCCGCCGCGTCTGTCTGTCTCTGTCTGTTCGCGATAAACTCAGAAAATACTGAACGGATTTTTATGCGGTTTTCACCAATAGATAGAGTGATTCGCGAGAAAGGTTTAGGTATATAATTTGAAAAGGTTTTGTAAAAATTGGTTGTAAATTGGTTGAAATATATAATATACTAGCTTTTTCCCGCGGCTTCGCTCGCATGGTGTAAGGGGGGTTCCCACTCCGCCTCCTCCACCTCTCCCCTCCCCCCTCCTCCATCCCCCCCTCCCCTCCCCCCCCAGCCTTCTCTCCCCCCGCCTCCCCCCTCCCCGCTCCTCCCCCATCTTTCCCTCCCACCCGCTTTCCATACATTCAGTTTTCAAACCTCGCGTGCCACCAATAGCAATTTTTTTATACAAATTTCATAATGCCAGAGCTCACCGGAAGTTTTATAAAAACCTTGTCCTGACAATAACGACCACACAAAAAAAGAATTATCCAATTTGGTGCAGTCGTTGGAAAGTTATGCGCTTAGCAACACATTCAGCGATTCATTTTCATATATAAGATAAAGGAGAATGTCTGCATGTGGTGGACGAGCGGGCTGGCAAGCGGGCAGTGTGGATTTGATTTTTCAAATTTTTGAAATCTACAGTTTTATACCGAGGTTGATGAAATTTTGCACATGTGACCTTCAAAACAAGAGGAAGGTCACTGTCTACATTTGATTTCGAAAACTCTGTGAAACCCAGGCATCTTTTCAAACGTTTTTTTTTACATAAAAATGGATTACAAAACAATTGTACAGTGCAAACATACAAATACGATAAACGTTTTGGACAGCGTAATATTGTCCATCATTAGGGCACTGCTGTAATACACTGTAACGCACTGTAAGACACTGTAATACACTGTAACGCACTGTAATACACTGTAATACACTGTAATAACTGTAACGTCCGAAATGGGCCACGGCATAAATCACGATTATTACGGGGAAGAAGTTTGGGAAACGCCGTACAAAAAAGTTGCCATCTATACAGTTATACCTACAGGATGTTAAGAGACGTATCCATAATGACATTATTTCGTGTAAAAGACTTTTAGTAAAACTTCTTTACGCACGCTCGACTTGGGGGGTAAGCTGGTGAATGCGTTACGAAAAGTGGTGATGTGTTACGAAAAGAGGTGATGTGTTACAAAAATTGTGATGTTACGAAAAGTGTGATGTTACGAAAAATGTGATGTTACGAAAAGTGTGATGCGAACGGTAATCGATGCGAACGGTGATCGATGGCGAGTTGAACGGTCGGGCCTTAACGCACGCTGGACTTGGGGAGTGATAAGGATAAGGATAAGGATGGTCACCCCAAGGTCGTAGACAACCCCAAGGTCGTAGGTCAAACCAAGGACGTAGGTCACCCCAAGGTCGTAGGTCACCCCAAGGTCATAGGTCACCCCAAGGTCGTAGGTCACCCCACAGTCGTAGGTCACCCCAGGATCATATGTCACCCCAATGTCAATGTCGTATTATGTTCTTTTATAAGTTAGTGAAGTTTTACTTCAGTCGTGTGGTCTAAAGCATAATAGTTTTTTTTGTTGATGTTTTTTTTAAACTTTATTTTTCTTTTTTTATTTTTTACTAGCAGACCCGGCCACACGTTGCTGTGGCTAACGAAATACAACGCCATTACCCAACCTTTATAAAATTCACACCTCCAGCTTGCCAGCTGCCTGATTGAATATTTGAATTTCTCGACTTTTCTCTACCATAATAAGCATTTATTATACGTATAAATCTTCCTTTTGAATCACTCTATCTATTGGTGAAAACCGCATGAAAATCCGTTGAGTAATTTTTTTTTAATAATAATATTTATATACATGTTACATTTACATACTGTATACATGTCTGGTTTATGTATTTAGTATTTATTGACTAAGCGTACCGAAGTCCTATTATAATTCCACCATTTGGCATTTATTTTCATCTGTCTGTAAGTTTGTTTGTTACATTCCGGATCAAGATGGTGGCAGTTTTAGTCCAATAAGCAAGATAAATAAAATCATTTCTCTGAATATAGATTCTCGGGAAAATAGATAAGTTAGATTATAACGAAACATTTAAAAAATATATTAAAACACATCTGATAACAAGTAAGTTTTTAAGAAAATATATTCGGATGGCGCTCGCAGAAAATGTTAGTACACGCACATGTTAGTGCACGCAAATGTTAGTGCACACGACGGGTTAGTTCAGTAAAGATTATTTTTTCTAAAATACTATTATGAAATTATGGTCGTGTGTATTAATTACTAGCAGACCCGGCTATCGGATATCGTCATGTTTATTAATTACTAGCAGACCCGGCAACACAATGCTGTGGCTAACGAAAAACAACGCCACGCCATTACCCAACCTTTATAATCAACGTCATCTGTGCCTATCTGTTAAATCAAATCCACACCGACCGCATGCCAGCCCTCTGCTGCCCACTTTCCAGCCTGCTCCCTTTATTTATATATTTCAACCAATTTACACGAAACCTTGACATATTATTATAAATTATTAACCTACCTAAAAACCTTCCTCACGAATCACTCTATCAATTGGTGAAAACCGCATGAAAATCCGTTGCGTAGTTTAAAAGATCTAAGCGCACAGACAGCGGGAGCGACTTCATTTTATACTATGTAAAGACTTGGGTGGTATTTAAGTACCTACTTCCAAATATTATGATTGCAGAGGATTTTTTTAATTACATGTATCGCTTCAATTTTCAATTATATTTTAAAACAACAACAAAAATTGGTTTGACTGAGGATTGAACTTTTCTAACCAGGGACTGAAGTCAAAAACTCTGAGCCAAATCCCCATTGGATAAGACTGATATTTATTGTGTATTCTTACTTAAATCTTACAAAACCGATCAATCAGTTTGATTGTAAGAAATCTCTCAATTTTCCTATTTATTTGCTTAGGTAGGTACTATAATACAGGGTGTTAAGGGACGTACTTGACTTACTTTAACCAGTGATTCCTGACGTTATTTGGAGTAAAAAATGTAAATAAAATGTTGGTCTCCGGTGACATTTTTGATGTTTTTTTTTTTTTTTTTCTACAAAAATATAAAAAAATGGTAGTTGTTGAGCAGTTGGAGGCAGGGTAAGGGGTTTGTCGGACACCCAGCTGAGTGACCAGTGACGACATGCGGAAGAAATTTTTTTTTGTTTGATTTTGAAGAAAAAAAATTAGAAAAAAAAAAAGTTGTCAAAAAGTCACCTGAGACCAAAATTTCTTTTACATTTTTTACTCCAAATAATGTCAGGAATCACTGGTTAAAGTAAGTCAAGTACGTCCCTTAACACCTTGTATAATTAAATTTTCGTTATTTGTGTTTTGTTATTATCTGACTTTACAACCCAGATATGGTAGGTTCATGTGGTTTATCGATCTGCCTATCCTGTCTGTAGAAATGTGCGATCTACGTTCATAATAAATAAATAAAATTAAAGCAATATTATTTATATCACTGCAACTCTGTGTTCTGTTATTATTTTGTCACGGTCGGTCATCTAAACTACAAGACAACAGCATAAAATAAAGTTAAAATACTTTTATAAATTTCTAAAACTGTCGGCGAATTCTATAAATGACCTCACTGCACCCTGTTGAACATCCCAGTGCTCCAGATTCTTCCCATAAAATCAATACAACTGTTGCGCAACTACCCAATAATTGCATATGGTCACGGAGGGGGGGGGGGGTGGATAAATGAGGGGGTGATGCTGATGACCTACATAATAACATTAATTTCCTGACTCTCCCTTTCACTACTAAATTAGTGAAAGAAAAGCATTGCAAAATACCTAACATTTTGTTTATTTTTTACACGCCGCAGTTTCCCGCGTGTTTTGACAGCCGGGAAAAAATTTCGCAATACAGACATTATCACAAATGCAAAACGCAGTCATTTTTGAAAAGCAATGTAACGAAAGCAGGGAAAGTTTTCGCAAGGACAGAAAAACCAAACATAATTTATTATGTAAATATTTACTCAACCGCCGCACTTTTGATAGGCACAGATTATGAAAATTATACATAGGTAATATTATGAAATTCGTTTCAACTAATTACAAAAGAAACGACTAGGTACTATTTACGTTAAAAAAAGTTCAAAATTTCCTTTGTCAAAAGTTGCGACGCCATTTTGGATTTTTTTTAGTACCTACGGGGTGATGTTTGGCGAAAGGTATCGTTTCAATCTAAATAGGTATAAATTATCTAAATAAATCAAACTAATAACCTAATTTGGGTGTGCCCCCGATGAAAAAAAATGTTTCTTGTAGTCATTACGTTGAAACGAAGTGTAATTTCTATAATCTAAAAGTGTGGCGGTTAAGTAAATATTTACCATACTTAACATCACTCCAAACGCCAACGCGTACCTGCCATGAAATAACAACAATTTAACGTCCTACCTACATAGTTTCGGAACATTTTAAAATATTAGTGTTGAGAATGCTTTTTATAAGTAATAGATGGATCAAAAATGATCTAAAAAATTCATTTCCAAAATTTACCAAGGTCTTTTTTTTGCATAAGAACAATTAAATAAAATTTCAATGTATACTGCAAAATAAACAGCACGATTAAATTTCTAAATCGAAAAAAGAAAATACAATCATACCTCATCGGCTAATTTCTTTACGCCTTCCGTTTTGATGGATACAGATTTGGCAGTTTTCATAATAAACTCTCCCGCCTCTTTTGGAAGAATGACCGGTTCCGTGTCCCCGAACATCGTTCCAGCTGCTAAGCGAATCTTGACAGACTTTAGGGACTTCTAACTAACGAAACCGGCGCGGAAACGACGGTGTACTGGCACTTGTTGACAACCGGCTAAGAAAGGAACGGAAAGCGAAGTAGAATCTAGCAAGAGTGCAAAATAATAATGTGCAACATCAACACTGCCAAATACGCACGCGCACGCAGCACCACCTGCGTACTCTACGCAACGAACGCAGGCGCAGATCGCAATCGCATACAAGCACGAGATACGAGAAACGTCAGTGAGCCAGACGGTAGAGATGGCCGATATTCCTATCCCGGTTCTTTTGCTTTTGCTGTCACTGGAACTGTCGATTTTATTTCTGCGTGTCATGTATTGTTTCTCCCTGCATGTCCCTTCCCGTGCGTCCCCGTTCCCCTCCCGCGTCCCCTTCCCCTCCCGCATTCCCCTTCCAACTTTCCCGCCTTCCCCCTCCATCGCCACCCCTCCCGCGAACCCCACCTCCTTCCTTACCCTCCCCTTTCTGCCTTCGCTCCCTGAAAATATATGAAATACACACTTTTTAAAACCACTCGCTTATCACCTTTACAATTTTTTTTACACAAATTGGATCACGCCAGAGCTTACCATTATATATAGAAACCTTCGTAGGCGTGCTCACAACAAATCACCAAAGTTTCATCACAGTGTTTGTTTGTTCGTATTTTATGCCATACCCATAAACATTCATTTTTACATTGAAGAATATTGTGTTTTCGAGGAACCGCTTTCTATCTAGCCACCTCTCCCCAGGACACGAAAATATTATGTGATCCGGTTCATTTTTCTCAAAAGATCTAAACCAGGTTCCCCCCTCCCTCCCGCCTCTCTCCCCAGCCCCTCCCCACCCCCCCTCCCCTCCCCCCTCCATATCCCCACTCCCCCTTCTCGGGTGAGAAAATTTAGACATTCTTTACACCCACCCCTATCTTTCTTTTTGAACAACCGGTTCCAAATCTCCGGTAACTGGAACCGCGGTGACGACCCATTTATGCCGACCATCTCTACCAGACGGTGCTGCCAGCACATAAAAAGTCATCGCCCGTCAAAACAAGATTTTAAATTTTACCTACTAGGTAGCCTAAACTGCACACGTTTGTGCGTACTTTATTACCATGTTGGTGGGTATATTTATGCATTTACCCAGTGGCGCAGCGAGGGGGGCGGGCGCTGCGTCCCGGGTGACACCGATGGGGGGTGAAAAAACGAAGGATATTGTCAAATGTGCGAGCTGAACCACGGTGAACATGGAACAGGAACGCAGCAACCGTAAACAGCTCGCTTGTGGTCGCTTCGTTCCTTTCCCACAATTCGTTGTTTGACTCGCGTTTTGGTGAATAAGCACAAAATTCGAAGATATTTGCAGATGTAGGTATAAGCAGTATAATAATCTATTCTTCCCAAGTGTCTTTTCAAATATGACGATAAAAATTAATGCCAAAATTTTCTTCAATCTGGTTGCAAACCCTGACAACCTATAAAATGCCCCAATACCTCTAGAGGAGCGCTATTCATATATTTGTGTGGTGTTTATACTTATAAAGCATACATGTAGCTTGTACATATTTTTTTTTATCAGAACAACATAAATAATTTGGTCTTCCAGGAGTTTTGAAGCTATTTTTCCTTTAACGCGGTCATGTAGAGTAGAAACTGATATTCCACACTTTGTGATCTTCTTTATTTATGTCTTCATTAGTAAATAAAGGCAGTATTTATGCAGTAGTTTCGCGGCATAACAACCTTGAAAAAATGAAAAGCTACACATTAAAATTTTTTTTTAACTATTATATCATTTATATAAACGTTCTAATATGAATGATCTTGGTCTTATCTCTAATCGATACTCGCGTTTATCGCATACGGGAATAGCGGCATCCGCCCGGTTCAGGTTCCTGCACTAGCATCACCACCAGGCGCGGCCGGTGCCTCAAATTATAGGTGGTTCACCAAGCCATTCATAAAAAACGAAAGGTTGATATTATATTTTTAAAAAAATCTAGACATCATGCATAATTTTACATTATTTGCTAAGTATCTAAAAATATCATGTAACTGTAATAGTAAAAATATCGTGCGATGTAAAAACATGCTGATGTCTAGAGTTTAATATAGTGAATTGACCTGCCAGGTAAGTAGGTATGTTTTATGTATCTGTTTGTAAATTCAAATAATAAAAATACATATAGCCTAGGAACTCATAATAAATTGTACAACGCAACATAACTAAAACGGCGCTCTAGTAATTATCCAATTATTATAGAATTATTCTGGTATCAATATTTTTAGAAGCATTTTAAACTCCATTACTATTGATATTACATATATTAGAAGATTAGTGGAAAGGGTGGGTGTGATATCCATTTAAAAATACTCAACCTTCCAAAGATAATACTAATAACGCAATAATCCAATAATAATAATTAACACACAAGAAACACTGCGGCGTGGATCGCCAATATCGCCATTTACTGTCGTGACAACTTCGATCAATGGGTGACAAACAAATAATAATGTCAAAAAGGTACATCCCAAGGGTTCGAACAAGATAATGTCACACGAGACGCATAGCTGACCCTTTGAATAATGGTTACATTTTAGAAGAGAAATATTATTACTTAATATTATCTTGTTCAAACCTTACTACCGCTGGAACCAAAGCTTCGGAATATTTCCGAAGAATGCCGAAGCTCTTCGGGTCGGCCGTGCAGTGCACGGTCAGCCGATTTTTAGTATGACATGTTTCTGACGTTTTGGGATTTTTTACTACGAGGATCATTCAAATTACGGGGCGCTTAGCTCTGGCGCGCGGTTTGGCATTGTACCTACCTCGGTTCCTCGCTCCTAGCGGGTAGCCGCCGTAACTGGCGGGTGGGAACAATGCGTTTATTTGGCAGTAATACATTGTTAATTGTTAGATTGATAAATAATTATAATTAAATTTAAAGATTGTGCTCAATTTTATCAATTTAATAATTAAACACATTACGTAGAAATACGATGAGTTGTAAAATGATGTTGAATTTTTTTGGCGGTTCAGCGCCCCATTGCACGTTAGCGCCAGCCGCGCCTGATCACCACCACCACAAATGCGCCCTCACGAACCTCTTAGTTTGAGAATACGTGGCTATTTGTATGGAAACCGCAAAAGGGGTAAGGTCGGAAGGGACATATTCCGATCTTTCCCCGGGAAATATGTCAAGGGGTAAGATAGAAAAACGCTTCAGCTTCCTAGAGCCGACCGAAGGGGGTGCTATGCGTAATAATATATATATATATATATATTTGTGTGGTGTGTATAATATATATATATTTGTGGAACAATTTTCTCGGTTTACCCGCGTAACGTAGTCCTTAAAAGGACTTTTTAACTCCTGACGTTTCGGACAGATCACACTGTCCATCTTCAGAGGCCTTATGTCTTGAGTTTTTGTCTCAAACTGATAGCTTTCGCATGTCTGTTCGGTCCAAAAGCTAAAACTTAAGTGAGTGCAAGTCACTTCTTATGTCTAGAACGAAGTACCCGGGTTGCAGGTGATTGATGGTGGAGGGGGTGGGGGGCGGGGCTGGCAGTAGATACCTGATTGGTTAAGCTAATTGGAGACACTACTGGTAATTTTGGAAATGCCGTTTTTGGGGGATTTTCATCGATTAAGACCTTCCAGGTGTTGGGAATTCTGATTGAGTCATTTCTAGTATTCATATTATTTTTATGTTTATAAATTTCTATTGCTTCGCGGTAAATTCTTTTTGGTTCATTGTATATGCTAGCTATTGTTGTTGTATTATTAAAGTCTATTTTATGACCTTCATTAAGGACGTGTTGAACTATGGATGAAGTTAAGCGTTTATTATTGACATCTACTTTATGTTCTGCAATTCTACATGATATTTTTCTATTGCAACGTCCAATATACACCTTTTCACATGCCCCACAAGGTATTTTATAAATACCATGTGACTCAAGTGGAATGTGGTCCTTCGGACTTCTTAATAGAGACGAGATTTTATTTTCTGATTTATAAATAGTTTTGATTTTATTGCTTTTGAGGATTCGACTGATTTTATCTGTCGAGCCTTTGATGAATGGGAGAATTGCTATAGAAAGGGGTTCTTCTTCCGTTTCAGAAATAGTTTTTTTGAGTTTATTTATGGATTTGTCTATTAAATATTTGGAGAAGCCGTTTGCTTGAAGAGCACTACTAAGAAGACATAGTTCTTCATGAATATGATCTTTGTCCGCTAGTCGTTTTGACCGGGTAACTAGAGTATTTATAACTGATGACAACTGAGATGGGTTATGATTTGAGTTGGCGTTTAATTAAGTATCTATTTGTATGTGTCGGTTTACGATATACGGTATGGCCAAGGCTGCCGTTCTTTTTCTTTTTAACTAAAATATCGAGAAATGGGAGACAATCATTTTCTTCGATTTCCATGGTAAATTTAATATCTTCATGGATACTATTCAAATGAATAAGAAACTTATTTAATTCTCCCCCCCCCCCCCCCCCACCTGCAACCCGGGTACTTCGTTTTAGTTAGACATAAGAAGTGACTTGCACTCACTTAAGTTTTAGCTTTTGGACCGAACAGACATGCGAAAGCTATCAGTTTGAGACAAAAACTCAAGACATAAGGCCTCTGAAGATGGACAGTGTGATCTGTCCGAAACGTCAGGAGTTAAAAAGTCCTTTTAAGGACTACGTTACGCGGGTAAACCGAGAAAATTGTTCTACATCTTACACCCGTGAAAACCTTAATCATAACATATATAAATAAATACAGTAGAATCCTATTAATTCCACAGGACATTAAAAATAAAATTTGAAATTAACAAATTCCGCGTAATTCGAAATTTCATGAAGAAAAAAATCGCCGAAAATTGAGTAATAATTATTTTATTTATTTATTAATTTTATTTTAGTAATTTGTACATTTAAGTTTACAAATTTCTAATTAATTATCGTATTTCATATTTGCAAACTAAATTTTATGTAGCTCCTACAATACGTCTTGAACTTTCCAATTGGTGTGGACTTCAAAGTTTCTGGTAGCTTGTTATATAACTTCATCCCTTTGTACAGTAAACTGTTCTGCGTATTCGCCTTGTCCTTTTTTTGAAGCCCGATTTCTTTGCACATTCTTGTGTTATGTCTGTGAATGTCCTTGTTGAATATAATTTTATTTGAAAAGTATTTTGGTAAAATGTTGTTAATTATTTTATGTATAAGTATCACCGTATTCAAGGTCAGCATCTGTTTCACAGTTAGCCAATTCAGTTCCTTTAAAATTTTGTTTACTTTTGAAAATCTATTTCGCCGTAATATTATTCTCATTGCCCTGTTTTGGAGAATTTGAAACTTATTTTGTTCTCGTTCGTTACATAGGAAAAGGATAGTTGAGCAATAGTTAAAATGTGGAGCAATAATCGAATTGTAGATAGTGATTGCAGTTTTACTAGATAGTTTTGGCCGAATTCTTCCCAAAAAAGATATTTTTTTCCCAATTTTCTTTTTTGTATATTCGGCATGCTTGTTGAATGTTAGTTTGGAGTCTAATATAACTCCTAAATATTTCATTTCCGTAACATTTTCAATAATTTCACCATCAATTTTAATTTTGCTTTCACTGGATGTTTTCTTGTATCCGATCACCATACATTTTGTTTTTTTGTTTTTGTTTTGTATTTAATTTAAGCTTATTAATTTTTAGCCATCTTGATACATTGTTAAGCTCATTATTTAAAATATTTATTAGTTCTTCATAGTTATCTCCAATTAAGTATATAATACGACTTATTCCCTTGTAAATCAAATTTTTAAGCGCTGTGGTCGACCCCATATTCGAAATAAATTCATAAAGACACGATATTTTCCGAGTAAATCAAATTTTGCGGCTGGAAAACATCGCGGCGGTCCTTTTAAACTTATAAAAATGAGAAATATAACCGCTTAAAACGAATTTTCCCAGCCTATTTCCAACGCAGTCGGCCCTTTGAATTCAGATACTCGAAGTAAATTTGTAAAAATACGATATATTTCGCGTAAATCGAAATTTCGCGACCAAATCCCGTCGCGGCCGGCCCTCTAAATTCGTATACTTATTCGAAATAAATTCACAAAAATACGGTAGGTAAGTTCCGGAATAAACGAAATTTGGCGGCCGAAACCTGTCGCAGGCAACCCTCTAAATTCAGATACCCATTCAAAATAATTACCTAAGAAAACCCGCATTACTTCCACGTAAATAATATTTTTGCGGATTATTATCGCCGCGGCCGGCTCTTCAAATTTAGATATTTGAAGTAAATTTGTGAAAATACCAGGGCCGCCGAGAGGGTACGTTGGCCAAGTCTGAAACTTGGGGCCCGGGCCTAAGGGGGGCCCGGGACGGGCTCATGGGCCCCGGATTTTTGACGAATAAAAGCCAATGACACTCGGAGCGGACGCGGGCCGGCCCGCACGCTCCGTAGGCCCAGCTGTCAAGCACGCCATCGTGTCGGCCATACATATTGTAGATGACAATTTTTATTTGCCTATATTATTATTTTAAGGTTTGTGGAGGTTTTACTATAATTTTAAAAATATTCCAATTTAGTATTCCATTACTAACGTATCTGTGTTGATATTAAAGTATTTCTACCTGTGATAAAACCGTGCTGATTGGGGATAATTATATTATTGATTTATTTTTTAAAGACATCTAGGACTAATGATTCAAAGAGTTTGGGAATAGGGGACAATAATACATATTGGTCTGAAGTTTGATACATCGCTTTTATCACCCTTTTTGTGAATAGGCGTTAAAAAGCTTTTTTATAAGTAACTTAATCATTTATGAAAATTATATAACTGATTCTCTTATCCTTAAGCATCGGGTGGATTCTATATACACTGATTTTTCAAAAGCTTTTGATAAAGTTAGGCGACATATTCTTTTACATAAACTAAAAATGTTGGGCATTAAAGGAACCTTATTGAACTGGTTTAATAGTTATCTTAGTAAAAGAAAGCTTTGTGTTAAAATAAATTCTGTAGAATCCTATATCTTCGAAGCCACAAGTGGGGTTCCACAAGGATCTCACCTCGGACCAATTCTTTTTTATGATTTATAAATGACATTGTTAGTATATTTAAAGATGTACAAGTTTTACTCTTCGCTGATGATTTAAAAATATATAAAATGATACGTAGTATAGAGGATTTCCATATTTTACAATCTAATTTAGATAAATTGTTTCATTGGTGTGTGATCAACTCGCTATTTCTTAATATTCAAAAGTGCCAAGTTATTCGTTTTTATAAAATCCAAAGTCACGTAACTTATGAATACTCTTTAAATAATGTAATATTGACACCGGTCACTCAGATCAGGGACTTAGGTGTTATATTTGATGAAAAGTTAACATTTACTTTGCACGTAAATGAAATAACAAATAGAGCTATAAAAATGCTTGGTTTTATATGCAGAACAGCAAGTGATTTTAAGTCACTGGAATTTTTTAAAATATTGTACACTTCTTTAGTAAGAAGCCAGGTAGAGTATAATTCGCCCATTTGGTCCCCATTGTATTAAATACATTCCGACAATATTGAAAGGGTACAGCACAAATTTTTAAGATTTGTTAACTTTAAGCTGAATATTCCAATTCAAAATATTAACTATGTCCTTTTGATGAAACAATTAAACTTAATTACGCTGTCAGATAGGCGGATCATCTCTGACCGTGTACTATTAAATAAAATCATTAATAATTGCATTGACAACCCTGAAATTCTCGCCATAATAAAATTTTACATACCGACCAGAAATACGAGGCAATGTGCTACCTTCTTCTGTGACAATTTTAAAACAAACTATGAGGCTCATACACCTATAAATAGATTACATCATTTTGGTAATAAATTTGGGAATATTGTAGACATGTTTGCAGATTCTGTATTAGTTATCAAAATAAGTCTTTATAATTACTTTAATGAAATGTATGATTTTGATTTTAATTAATTTTATTTTTTATTATTATTTTAATCATTATAATTGTGTACTACGTACCTGCCTAACTATTATTATCTATCCTTGTAAAAGCCCACTAGGGCGCGCGTAAATAAATTATAATTTAATTTAACCTTAAGATATAATGAACAAGGAAGAATATGCAAATACACACACAGTAGCCTAAAACAATAAACACAAGTTTTTTTTTTGAGTATTCACCATAACTTTTTAAACATTTCCATTGAGTAATTATGCTAAATTCGAATGATTGGTATAATGGTATAAGATACTAGAAAATAAGAAAAGGTAATGAAATAGTTAGTATTCCTAGCAGGTTAGCATGACATTTTTAATTGTTTTCTCTCCCTCCCCCCCCCCCCGGTAAATTGAGGGGAGGGGGTACGGTATAGTCTACTAGACTTGGGGCCCAGATTGGCTGTCAGCGGCCCTGGAAAATACCATATAATTTGCGTAAATCGATATTTCGCGAACGAATCCAATCACAGCCGGCCCTCTAAATTGAGATCGATACCTACCTATTGGAAATAAATTCATCAAATTCGATATATTTCTGCGTAAATCAAAATTTCGCGGCCGATTTCTATCGCAGCCGGTCACTCTAATTCAAATATTCGAAGTAAATTCGTAAAAATACCGTTAATTTCCGCGAAAATCAAATTTTTGGCGGCCAATTACCGCCACGGCGCCAGCTCTTCAAAATTCGAAGTAAATTTATAAAAATACTATAAATTTCTTTGTAAATCGAAATTTCGCAGCCAATTTCCACCGCAACCGTCCTATTAAATTAATATTTCGAAGAAAATTCGTAAAAATACAACATTGCCTATATATATGTTATACTTGACAATCCCACCCAAGCCATAGACATATTGAGGAAAAAAACAACATAACTGAGTACCCTGGTATTAAAATTTATTCCGACCAAACTCCAGCCCAAAGGAACTATCTCACCAATTTACGACTAACCCTAGACCAAAGAACTCAAAACGGTGAAACAGGACTCACAATCAAATACAAAAATAATAAACCCACAATTGTAAATACTAATCCAAAAAACTAAAACCTATTAAGTTTTATTATCAGAATATCAGAGGCTGCCGCACCAAACTTAATGAGCTAAGATCGTCGATTCCAATCCACCCCTTTCATATATATTTCCTGACTGAAACTTGGTTGGATCCGTCATTTAATACAGAAGAACTAGGCTTCACTTCTCATAATACCTACCGCTTCGATAGAAGTACCACTACTAGCACCAAATCAAGAGGAGGAGGTGTAATAATATCTGTCACAAAATCTATAACTTCGTCCAGATTAAAATGCAAACACAAAAATATAGAACAACTTTACGTACTACTCAAGACGAACCTAGGAAAAATTATTCTTGGATGTGTTTACATTCCACCCGGATCAAATTCACAAGTTTATGAAAACCACATTGAAGATGTAGAGGCCCTCAAGCTCAAATATCCGGAAGCTAGAATGCTACTAACCGGTGACTACAATATTCCAAACAATATAGACTGGGTTACCATAAGTAATAATCCAACAATTCATGCTAACATATCTGCCATTGCTCGTGAAATTATAAATATGTCTAATTTCCTTGGTCTTGAACAAATTAATAATGTATATAATTCTAATCACCACCTATTAGACCTTGCATTTAGTAGTGATCCTTCAGTAAAACTAAGTAAATCCATAGACTCTCTTCTCCCCATAGATTCCCACCATCCTCCCTTAAACATTACCATTATGAACAACTTTCTTAATACTCACTCTAACACTGTTCTTTAATTTTTCAATTTTTCTTATAATTTTGCCAAAGCAGATTATCCATTGATAATAACATACTTAGAAAATGCAGATTGGTCTTTTTTAGACAGAAACACAAATGTTAATCATAACCTAGAATCTTTTTACTCCATCATCAACATGGCTATCGAAAAATACGTACCCTCTATTCAAGTAATACCATCAAACTTCCCCAAATGGTTTAATGATGACTTAAAGCAATTAACAAAAAACAAAAAAATCTGGCACAAAAACTTCAAAGAGAGCAACTCTATCTCAGACTACAAAATATTTCGAACCGACTGCAAAATACTCGCCAGAAAATTATATCAAACATACATACTTAACACAGAAAAGTCTATTTCTTCTGATACCAAAAACTTTTTTACACACATAAACTCACAAAGAAAAAATAAACCCAGCATACCTACTCTCATGTATTTCGAAGGGAAAAGCAGCAGTGATACAAACGACATTGTTAATTTCTTTGATGACTTCTTCAAAAATGTGTACGATAAGGATATCCCTAATGTTCAACTTCCATCCTTTCATCCGAAGAAATCGGTCCACATTCCCGCTTTACATATAAATGTTCCGGATGTTGTACGCAAAATAAAATCACTCGACATAAAGAAAAAAGCGGATCCTGACAAAGTTAGTCCTGCTTTTCTAATCAACTATGTATCGATACTAGCCAAGCCACTATGTCAAATATTTAACCAATCACTTAATTCTGGCTGCTTCCCCGATTTATGGAAAAACTGCTATCTCACACCTGTATTTAAAAAGGGTGATATTCATGATGTCACGAATTACCGACCCATTTGCATGCTCTCAACTATCCCCAAACTGTTTGAAAAACTTATCCTTGACAGAATCTCCATACATATTAATAACGTCATTGTACCTAACCAACATGGCTTTATGCCGGGCAGATCCACCCTAACAAATCTTTCCTTGTACGAACAATTTATTGCATGCTCACTCGAAAATAAAACCCAAGTAGATTCAATATATACAGACTTTGTCAAAGCGTTTGACAAAGTTAACCATGAAATTCTTCTCAACAAACTTAGTAAAATGGCAATAGAGGGTAAACTATTGGAATGGTTAAAGAGTTACTTAACCAATAGAATTCTCCAAGTAAAAAATAACTCTTACCTATCAGACAAATTCATGGCTACTAGCGGTGTACCTCAAGGGTCACATTTAGGCCCAATAATGTTCCTACTTTTTATAAATGATATCATCACTGTTTTTGATAATAATGTTGAAGTGTTGCTTTTCGCCGACGACTTAAAACTATTTAAACTTATAAAAACAATAAATGACTGTATTCACATTCAATTAAATTTAAATAAACTACAAGACTGGTGTAAAACTAATAAACTTTATCTGAATATATGTAAATGCCAGATAATAAGGTTTTTCAGAATAAATCAACCCCTTAACTATCAATATAAAATTAATAATGTTTCCCTCACCTCTGTCAATGAGATTAATGATCTTGGCATTATTTTCGATTCCAAATTTAACTTTCTTCCACATATAACTACAGTAACCAATAAAGGATTAAAAATGCTAGGTCTCATTCTTCGAAATGGCAGAGACTTTCAAAATATTTCAACATTAAAAATCCTATATTTATTTATTTATTTATTTATTTATTTATTAATCATTAACGCCCTTATGGGCTTTTACACACATTTACATTTTTATGTTTTAGTGCATACAGGTGTGTTTAGAATACAAAGAAAACATGAATAGTTTTTACACATGGTACATATAAATAAAGCTGGTAAGTAAAAAGTATAGCATTATACAATAAAGAGAAAAAAATCAGTTTTATATGTATATACGTATATAACAAATAATAATAATGGTGAGTTTTTAATATATGTGCAATTTATGTGTTGAATACATAGCGAAGTTGATTTTAAACAAAAATACATACTACCGACTTGCACCGCACTAAAATTAATATACAAAACAATTCCATTTTGACCAATTACTTTATCGTCAGAATTTCTGCAAGGAATTCAATTTCCGAAGACGAAATACTTTATACCATAAATATACCAATCCCCTTTATACTGAAACCATGGAATAATGTCAGATACTTCAGTAAACTATCACGGAGAGGACAAATGAGTTCGATAATATAATATAACAGAGTATCTAATTACAATCAAATTAAAATGTTAATCAAAGTATAAGTCGTTAAAGTAAATGTGTTATTATTACCTATTACAACGATAAACAAGAACAGTTTTTATAAGGTTTGTTTATAAATTATAAATTACTAACCTTTATTACGCCCTATATTGTAGGTGTTTTGACGGAACTTAACTATGAGGGTTTACAATAAACTGTGCACACAAAATTTCAAGATGGGGATTTATAGTTCTATTGTAACTGTTCCAATATACTGAATTTAAATTTGGACACTGACAGATGACGATAAACATCGATTGAGTTATATTTATTTCCTAGTCGATGAAGTCTTTCGATAGGCGAGTTTTCGAAGTAATTATTAGTAGGCGCGTTAACGAAGTACGGCGCATTCAATCTTGTATTACGGGTAGGTACTCGCAGTTGGATTAGTTTGGTTAAATCCAGGGCGTCCAGTCTGCCATTTGAAATATTGAAAAGACAAATTAAATCACTCATTGTTCGTCTTGAAGTTAATTCATTTAATTTTAGTAAGTCCATTAAAAATGTGTAGTTAAGTTCTTCGATTGGAATTCCTAATTTATAGTTTATAAATCTCAAAAACTTATGTTGCACTCTCTCAATTTTTTGTTGGTGAATCTTATAAAAAGGAGCCCAGATTGTTGAATTGTACTCTAAATGGCTTCTCACTAACCCAGTGAACAGCAACTTAAATGAATTAATTATTTTAAAATCTTTTACCGTCCTCAATATAAACCCTAAGCTTTTCATGGCCTTGTTAGTTATTTCGTTTATATGAGAAACAAAAGATAATTGATTGTCAAAAATAATACCTAGGTCCTTGATTTGTTCAACTCTTTTTAGAAAGATGTTGTTGATGCTGTATTCATATTTAATAGGATTTTTAATTCGGGCAAAAGTTATTGTTTGACATTTTTCAATATTGAGGAAGAGTTCATTATGGATGCACCATTCTTGTAGCCTCACAAGATTTGTTTGTAATACGCAACAGTCATTGAGATTAGTAATTGTTTTGTAAATTTTAAGATCATCAGCAAATAAAAGTATCATAACTCCATCAAAGATTGTAGTTATGTCGTTGATGAACAAGGAAAACAGCACTGGTCCCAGATGTGACCCCTGGGGAACTCCGGAGAAGATTTCGAATTGATTTGAAAAGTGCAAGTAGAGTTTGACTGAAATTTTTCTATTGTATAAATAACTTTCAAACCATCTCAAAATATGCCCCGTTATTCCAAGGGATTTTAATTTATGCATAAGTATTTTGTGTGAGACTTTGTCGAAAGCTTTGCTAAAGTCAGTGTATACCACGTCTGTTTGAAGACGATTGTGCATATTATTAAATAAGTATTCCTGATAGATCATCAAATTTGTGAGAGTAGACCTTTTTGACATGAAACCGTGTTGTCTATGTGAAATTACTTTATTAATCTCAGGAGATAGTTTAGAGAGCAGAGCAGATTCAAATATTTTCGGGATCGACGACTGGATACAGATAGGTCTATAGTTGGATATATCGGATTTATCACCCTTCTTGAAAATTGGAGACAGAAAGCTTGTTTTCCATTTATTCGGAAAGATGCCAGTTTTTATTGACAAATTAAAAAGTTTAGTAAGAGGATAAGTTAAGATTGATAAGCATTTAGGTAAGAAGATTGTAGGAATGTTATCGGGACCAGCCGATTTTTTCGGGTCTAGGGACTTTAATTTATTTCTAATATCACTTTCTTCAAATATATATTGATTGAAATCGATCTGGTTATCATTAGATGTTGTGGCGTTGAATAATGGAGAGTTGTTTGCAGAATCGTAGACTTTGCTGAAGAATTCAGCAAACAAATTAACGATTTCTTGGGGATTATCGGCCATTTTGTTATTTAAATACATATTAGAGGGTACACCGGAGTCATTATTGTTTAGTAGGTTTGAAAATTTATAGATATTTTGAGGGTTGGCAAGAGCCAATTCTTCGCAGTTATCGATGCACTTTTTGTAACATAACTTGGAAATTTTTTTGATGCTCGTTCTTAGTTCACAAAATTTTGCGTAATCAATAGGATCATGTGATGATTTGTAAGCTTTATGAGCGATTTTTTTTGTCTCTAATTAATTTAATAAGATCGGTACTAAACCATTTTGGGTAATTATGCGTATACATTTTTGAAACGGGTACAAATAAATCAATAGCATTATTTAGAATTAAGTAAAATTTGTCAACCATTACATTGATATTTTCTTCAGTGTCCAAAAATTTCCAGTCGGTTGAAGATAAAAGATTAATGATTTGATTATAGTCTGCTTTGAAAAAGTTCAACTTAGTTGATGCAGATGGATTTTTTTTTTAGTTATTGAACTGTTACATTCAATTATTAGAGGTGGGTGGTATTTGTCAACCGGGAGAATAGATTCAACAGATGCGGACACTTTTACTGATAAAGAATTGGAAAATACTAGATCGAGAAGACGAGAATTTATATTCAAAACACAGTTTAACTGTCGGAGGCTAAGAAAATTTGACATTTCGATTATATCATGAGAACCGTGGTGGATGTTGTCCGTGCATGAAGTTTTGTTGTTTTCTACGTCCCATGCAATATTAGGCAGATTGTAATCTCCTGTCAAAATAATAGTGGCGCCAGGAAATCTTCTCCGGATCGTTTCAACTTCATGGTAGTGGTCTTTGTATAGCTGAGCGTCAGAAGATGGGGGAATGTAGACGGAGCCGATAATAATTTTTTCCTTTTTGGTGGATACCATGATGAAAAGTTGCTCCAGATGTGTATAGATGCATTTAAGTTTTCTTGAATGAAGTTTGTTGTTTATGGATATTAACACTCCACCTCCCCTGGATTTATTTTTTTCATTTCTGTCTTTTCTGTACACTGTATGATTATAGAAACCTAGTTCTGAAGTGTTGATATTATTATTTAGCCATGTCTCGGTGAAGGCGTAAGAATCGTGATTCAAAGTGGGTAGGGTTGATTTTAGATCCTGAAGTTTAGTTCTAAGACCTCGAACATTTTGATAGAATATTTTCAATTTATCTTTTAGTTTTTTGGATGTATTTTCGTTATGGTAGGTCTATTGTTGACTCGCAACAATAACATTTGGCTGCCATCAGTTCTTTTGTTTTGCTCTTTCAAAAAATATTCTTAAACCAATCTTTTTATTGTGTTTTGGCTGTAAAAAGTTTAGTGTGTTGGAATCTTCTCCCCCCTGATCTTCCAGGAGTCACTTCTTGCTGCTCATTTTCAGATATTTATATAATTTTTTTTACTTCTGTCACTTTTTATATTAGCTGTAATTTTTTGAACAATGGAGGAGGATTTCCCTCCTGTACCCCTTACAAAGCCCCCAGATCCCCCTCCTGACCCTCCAGATGGAGACATTTCAGATAAAATAGACTTTTCAGAACATTCAAACATTTCAGACAATGAATCTGTCATCCTAACCTCAATTAAAAAAAGAAAATTTAGTCCCCTTTCCCCAAAAAAACATGATTCGCCTTTGTCTTCTCAGTCCCCTCCAGCTCTTCCTCAACCTCCTCCAACAATCTTTTACTCTACTCATTCCCGTGGCCCCTACATTGTATATGCGCAAAAAACTGAACAAGGTAAAACCATCCATCCTCTTGAATTTGGTAAATTTCTTTCAAATAACAAGAACCTTTCGATTAAACCTGGAGGTGTTAAAGCCGAGGGTCGCTTCCGAATCTCTGTTGAATTCCTGTCAGGTTCAGCCGCCAACAACTTTATCAAAAATATATTTATTTCATCAAATTCTAAATTCAAGGCGTACATCCCAACTTTCAATGTCACTCGTATGGGCCTGGTCAGGGGTATCTCGACCGATCTGTCCATTCCAGAAATCCTGTCCTCACTTTCAACCCCCCAACATATCGGCAATCCCATAAAAGCCAGGAGGCTAAATTATAAGGACACCTCTGAGGGTATCGTTTCCTGGAAGCCCTCCCAATCTGTCGTCATCACATTCGAAGGACAATCTCTTCCCTCCCATATTTATTTATTTTTCAACTCCTTACCAGTTGAAATGTACACTTATCCCACCACTCAATGTTACAACTGCTGCCGTTTTGGTCATACCAAAGCTGCATGCAGATCCCCTCCCAGATGTTTCAAATGTGGAGAAAACCACTCGGCTGACCAATGTTCTTCTCTCTCTTCACCTAAATGTTTTAACTGCTTAGGTGCTCATTCCGCCATTAACTCTTCTTGCCCCGAACAATCTCGCCAAAAAAATATAAAAATTTCTATGGCCTCTGAGAACTTGTCTTTTCTGCAGGCTTCTAAATTATTCCCGCCTGTCAAAAAATCATTTTCTGAGGTCTTATCCAGTAACTCTTCATCCAACCCTCTCGCCTCCTCCTCAACATCTTCCCGTTCAACAAAATTCACATACAAAAACCCTATCTCTAAACAGGCTCGTGGATACGATCAGCAACAACACAACTCACTTCTCTTAAATCCCAATGGTTCTCCTCTTTCACACGCCACAAATGGGTGCGCAAACAATTATAATTCATCCTCAACAAACTATCAAAAGCTTTCTGAACAACTCTCCCAAGATAATTCTTCATTTATTCAAACTCTTATTATGCTTCTAATTGACCTAATTTCTTCTCAAACTAATCTACCGTCCAACGCTGCTTCTATTATTTCCACATTAAAATCATTTATTCAAAATGGCTCTTCAAGATGTCAGAATTCTTCAGTGGAATAGCCGCAGTGCTATTTCTAACAAATCAAACCTTCTTAACCTATTAAATTCAAACCTTGTTTCTGTGGCTGCTGTCTCGGAGACATGGTTTACTCCATCCACCCACTTTAATGTGGGAGGGTACTCCTGTCTCCGCGATGATCGCCCGGAAGGTACGGGCGGTGGTGCTGCCCTTTTTATTAAAAAATCCCTTCCGTTTTTCCCAATAAATAATATAAAACCCCCCAATGCTGACTTTCAAATGGTTGCAGCTAAAATAAAGGACACTTCCTTTGTTTCCATCTATCTTCCCCCAACATCGCACTTCAATAAACAAGCGTGGTTGCAAATTGTCCGTCAACTAAGCCCTCCTTTCTTTTTATTGGGTGATTTTAATGCCCATTCCCCCGTCTGGGGTTCTGCTTTCTGTGATCGAGACGGTCGAAGTGTGATGGATTTCCTAGATGAATCCAACCTTTTTCTTTTGAATGACGGATCTCCTACTAGAATCTCTCGCCCCAACACAAACCCCAGTGCAGTGGATCTCTCCATATGCTCTATTAATCTGGCACCTCTCTCCTCGTGGGTGGTGTCCCCCGACCCTTGCTCCAGTGATCATTTCCCGATCACCATCACTTATCAAACTTCTTTCCATTCAGACAAGTCCCATATTTTGACAAAGATCAAAACAAAACACACCAAATGGGACGAATTTAACTCACATATGGATAAGTTTATACAAAATTTATCCTATACCGATACATTATCTGTCAAAGATGACTACGATAACTTCAAATCAATGCTCGTAACTGCAATCAATAAATAAAATCCTCCCCCTAAAACCAAATCTCTCAAAAAACTCCCTCCAACTCCCTGGTGGGATGAGGAATGTTCCAAAGTAGTGAGAATTCGGAAAGCTAAATCTCTTTCCTATCGTCACAATATGACTATGGAGAACTATCTCATATACAAAAATGCCGAAGCCAATGCCAAAAGGGTATTGAGGTCAAAAAAAAAATCCGGGTGGTACAACTTCTGCAGTTCAGTATCTCCGAACACTCCAATTTCGGAAGTTTGGTCTATGATTCGAAGATTTCGATCCTCCTTCAGTCCAACATCTCCTCGAGCTTCTCATTCTAAATGGATAGACGAGTTCTTGGACAAAATTGCCCCCCCTTCTGTACCTAACTTAGATGAAATAACTCCAATCCATAACACTCCTATGTCTGATCATTGGCTAGACTCTCCATTCACTTTTATTGAATTAAAAAATTGTTTATCAACAGTCAAGGACTCATCTCCAGGCAGAGATGGTATACCTTATAGCATTATCAAAAATAGTAATGATAATGTTCTAAATCACTTTTTAAGCATCTTAAATAAAATCTTCCAGACTGGCATAATACCTGATGACTGGAGTTCTCAAATAATCATCCCAATTCTAAAATTAAACAAATCACCCAATTCTGGATCCAACTATAGGCCAATTGCTCTTTCATCCACCCTTAGTAAAATTTATGAAAAATTAATTAAAAACCGGTTAGAATTTTTTGTCGAGAGTAATCATCTTCTCTCTCCATCCCAATTTGGATTTAGGAAAAAGAAATCTACACAAGATAACCTTGCCATCATCAGCACTGATATTAATTTATCCATTTCTAACAAAGAAGTATGTCTTGCAGTCTTTATAGACATAGAAGGCGCCTTTGACAATGTTTCCATCCCAATTCTTAAAAAAAACTTTTAGGCCTTGGCTTACCCCTCATGTTTGTCCAATCTATTATTAATCTTTTTCTCGATAGGAAAATTTTCATTGAGCTACCAGATGTTACTCCTCAGAGTAGGTCAATTTGGAAGGGTTTACCCCAAGGCGATGTATTATCCCCCTTACTGTATAATATATACACACACGATATGCATGTCACCATTCCCCCTCAAGTAAAAGTTGTTGAGTTCGCAGATGACATAGCTTTCTTTTTATCATCCAAAATCATTCCATCCGCCGTCAAATATCTTAATGAAGCCATGGATGCCCTTTGCACATGGCTTACTTTAAATGGTCTTGAACTTTCAGTACAAAAGAGTCAGTGTGTTACCTTCTCAAATCGTCATAATAACCCCCCTGTTCAAATTTTATTTAAAAACTCTCCAATCCCCAATGCTTCCGAAGTAAAATTTTTGGGAGTAACATTTGATAGGAAACTTAAATGGTCTTCCCACATTAATAATATAGTTACTAAATGTGAAAAAAATTTAAATATTATCAGATCATTGACTGGCGTTTGGTGGGGTGCTCATCCTATCTGCATTAAGTTGCTCTACAATGCACTTATTCGAAGTCATCTCGACTATGCCTGCCCACTTTTTAGTACTGCATCCAAAAATGCACTCAGTAAATTAGACAAAATTCAATCTAAGTCATTGCGAATAATAACTGGCGCGATGCAATCGTCGCCCATCAATTCCCTTCAAGTAGAATGTTCTGATCCTCCTCTTTATTTAAGGCGTCAATTATTTGCTGACAAATTTGTTCTTAAATGTTTAAATTCTAAAAGTCATCAGATTATTCCCAGAGTCTCGTTATTCAACGACTCAACACATTCATCTACAATCAGAGCTCGAACTAAACCTCTCCCTGCCATCTGTAAAAATTTTCGCTCTCTCTCAGAGCTTCAAATTATCAAAAATGATCTTCTTCCTTTGTACAAATTAAAATATAGTCACGTCACCCTATCCCCAACGATATTAGAAGGGATCGGCATCCTTAAAAGTCATTCCAATCTCCCAGCCCGTACTGTCTATAATATGTTCAATGACATTATTTCTTCTAAATGGCCCAACTCTTCTCTTTTATTTACTAATGGCTCCAAATCTCCGGACTCTCCTAACTGTGGTATTGGTATTAACGTTTACCACAATAATTCTAATGAAAGAATATTTTATTCAATTTCAAACCAATTTTCAATATTTTCTGCCGAGTGCATTGCGATTATTGAATCTCTCAAATATATAATAAAAAATAATTTTGAACATTCTCTTGTCCTCTCTGACTCTCTCAGTTTCCTCCAAAAACTTAAAACAAGTCCTCTTCTTCATCCTGATGATCACTTTGTATGTCTTATTCGAGTATTGATAACCTCCATTCAAAGCTCTGGAAAAACTGTCACTCTGATTTGGATTCCTGGACATGTTGGCATAGTGGGTAACGATATTGCTGATTCCTTGGCAAAACAAGGAGCGTCTAACCCTACCGTTACCCTCGTAAACCATATTCCCCTGTCTGATATTTTTTCCATCATCAAAGATAGATCCCGCAATGTTTGGACAGAGTATTGGAACATTGCTAGTCAATCCAAGGGTGCGCGCTACGCCTCAATACAAAGGACTATCCCATCAAAACCGTGGTTTCAAAAATTCCCCCATTTTTCCAAAAAAGAAATTTCCTTACTTATTCGTATGAGAATCGGACATTGTTCCGTTCCTTCTCACCTTTATAAAATTCATGTGCTTGACTCCCCAGATTGTACGTTCTGTGGTCTAGATGTGGGAACTTTAGATCACATATTTTTTGATTGTCCCTCTCTAAATAAATATCCTCTCTTCTATCAAGCGTTATCAAAAATTGCCTCTCCTCCATTCAACATCTCATCTCTTCTAAGTCTGAACTCTACTCCAATCTTCCATAAAATTCTGAAATTTGCACATTTAAATAAAATTAATATATAAATTCACCTTTCCTTTCTCTGTAATTATAAATGATGGCCTAGAACACCCTTGAAGGGTGAAAGCCAGAAATAATTGAAAAAAAAAAAGGTCTATTGTTAATATATTTGATTGTAATGTCATTTTCGCCCGAAGCCTTTCTTTTTTCAAGTTCATTTCTTAATTCAGTTAATTGTTTCCTCTGGAGAAGCGATTGATCTTGGTAGAATCTAATGTTGTTTTTAAGTACGTGTTTTTTGGTTAATAATATTCCTCTCTAGTTCGAAGTCAAGTCGAATATAATTCTTCTATTTGGTCCCCTCACTTCAAAATCCACTCCGATTCCATAGAAAAAAATCAGCATAAATTCTTAAGATTCATTAACTATAAACTTGGTCTATCAATAGAATCAATAAATTACAATCGCTCAATGAAGGAATTAAACTTACTCAAACTTTCAGATAGAAGACTTATTTCCGACTTGACTTTTATTTTTAAAATTGTTAATGGTATTATAGACAGTCCTGATTTATTAAACCTAATTACCTTCCACATACCTACAAGGACTACTCGATCCAAAATTCTTTTTAATTGCAACAAAAATATCAGGACTGAGTCATTTAGATGTTTATACCTAGATTGCATGCTGTTGGCAATGCTTTCTCAGAAGTAGTAGATGTGTTCAACTGCACCGAATATAGTTATAAGAAGGCTATAATATCATACCTCAATGACAATAATTAATGTTAGGTATAATAGTGTTCGTCTGCACGGCGTCTATATCATACTCTAATATAGATTCCAAACTGCTTGCTTCATTTATATGAACTATCAGACAAGACCAGTTAAGTGATAGCTAATAATGTATAATTTTTTTTTCAAAATTATTATTTTTAAACCAAAGATTTATTATTGATTCTCTAACTGGCAGCCCTGAAAAGCTGAACTAATTAGCAGTACCTGTAGTCATTTCAAACTGCAGTAATTTCAACTGAAGGTAACAATAATATCATTACTAAGTTAGTCCATTTTAGCCAATTCCTAGAATCCAACAATATGTACAAATAAAAGTAAAGTAGGTATATTATACTTGATGTTGAGAATTTTTCTAAGAATTCACCTTTATTTACTTATGTTTATTCTGCATAAAAATGTGTATTTTGTATGAGCTCATATTCTTTTTTGTTTGTTATAAACACATTTGTATCCTATAACTAAATACTAGTTGTTATCATACATATGTACTTTGTTTAATGTACACTATTGTAATTACCCTCCTATGTACCACTGTGTATCATGTATCACAGGATGTAATAGCCATTTTATGGCGTTGAAATAAATAAATAAATAAACATTCCAATGCAAACCAATTCAGATTTAGAAGATAATAATACGAATTAGGACGATGTTAACCACGTAAATCGACATATTACGGTGTTTTACCACCACTGTCTGTCAAATTCAGATTTACGAAATTATATATATATATAATTTCGTAAATCTGAGGAGTGATTTATAATTTTCCACTAAGAAGTGGGCATTTAAAAAATATGTTTTTTCAGATCTTGTTTCCAAAACATTTTGAGAACACTTTGCCGATCTTACCCCGCAAGGGGGAAGACTGGTATACCAAAATTATAAATGGCCTATTTTTGTTGTATAGGTAAACAATTAAAATGTTACTCATGCTAATTTGGCAACAAAAGGTAAGATGAAGTGTCGTTATTAGTAAATCTTACGGCTAATATGCTTAATTGCAATTTTAGAATGAATGCCGGTCTTGCCCCAAAAATTCCGGATATTACCCCACATCGAAAAATAATCTACAGGAAGTTTTGATTGGCAGTTTTTGGGTGTTTTACTGTGGATAACTCGATAAATAAAAATTTACTCACATAGTTAAGACCTAAGGCCTTGTGCGCACTAGCGGCTAGCCGCGTAGGCGGTCAACCGCGCGGCCAGCCGCGTTTTTATTTTAGTATGCAACCGCTAATATACGTACGCACCCAACCGCCGAAAAATTTCATACTAAAATGAAAATGCGGCTGGCCTCGCGGTTGACCGACTACGCGGCTAGCCGCTAGTGCGCACAAGGCCTAAAGGTAACATAATAAAATTAAAAACTTTGCGGGAACACCATGAATTCTTCATTAAAAAATTCCAAAGTGGACCAATGATCAAAAAAATTCATATCATCAAAAAAGCACACGGTCTTACCCCAACTCACCGTACTCGTATTATCAACACGAATACATTGCGACGGGGATTAAATATTTTTCCTTCCGCACATTACACATTCCGCATATCTTCCGATGTTTTTCTTTTCTTTCATTATCAGTAATTTTAAAATTTGTGAATATAAAATAACATGTACATCAGTAATTTGAAATGCACCCATGAAATGTATATTTCGAATCTCTTCTTGACTAGTGATAGGCATTGAAGATATGTAACCATTTCGATTTTCTATTATTTTTCTGATAGAAAATACTCGATATTTGAAAACCATTTCAAATATCAGTATTCTTTTACTTTATTTCCAACCTTCTGAATGGTTTTGAGAACTGTAGTGCAGCGCGAGCGGTTAGCAGTGTTATCTATCACCCACGCGGTTAGTTTGCTGCATAAATAAAACCACACGTTCGCTCAAAAATACATTTTATATACGAAAAGGAAAACGACATCTGTTGGTCAGCCAAGCAAGACTTTGATACACGCTTTGGTTTGATAAGAATTAGATTTTATTCGCCGCTTACCGCTAGAGGCCTCCGAAGCAGAAAATATTTTATTCACCATAAAAATTAAATGGTTGGTGGTTATTTTGCAGAACTGTACCTTTTTTTAAAGTAAAAAATCTATATAAATAAAAATGAATCGCCAAAATGTATATACCCGCATAACTTCCGAACGACCACACCAAATTGTTCTTCATTTAACCACCAGCCTACACTGAGTACCTACATTGGTGACCTTCGAAGTGCACGGACAATTCTACAGTGAGCACGACGCGTGCAAATACGTCTACCGCGAGCACGTCGCGCACGAAATAAACTCTTGGGTGATAAATTTCGCACAGCAATCATCATCATCATGTCTCTTACGAGCGGAACATCTGAGGGCAACCAGCAACCAATAACCAGCAACCAGCAACCCAATCCACCGCCTGAGGTCAACCGAGTGGCAGTACGCATTCCGCCTTTTTGCCCTACTGACCCAGAATTATGGTTCGCTATGGTGGAGCGCAGCTTCGAGGCAGCAGGAGTGACCGTGGATGCCACACAATTTGGTTTCATTCTCGGAGCCTTGGATCCCGCCCACGCCCAAGAAGTCCGAGACATCATTGTGAAGCCCCCTGAGATCGGTGCATATGCTCTATTAAAATATGAACTAACCAGACGCCTCAGCTCCACGCAGGAGCAGAAGACAAGGAGACTCCTGGAACATGAAGAAATCGGAGACCGCAAACCCTCCCGATTCTTGAGACACCTGCGCACCCTCACCGGCAGCGCTGTGCCCGATGAGGTTTTGAGAACCCTATGGATGGGCCGTCTTCCTGCAAGCATGCAGGTGGTTCTGGCTACGCAGCAGGATACCCCGCTTGACAAGGTGTCCAGCTTGGCAGACGACATAGCAGACTACGCTGGTAGACCGGCAGTTAACACAGTGGCTGTTCCATCGTCCGAAGACTCATTAGTTACACAGATGGAGCGGTTGATGCAGCCTCTCCAATAAGAGCTCGCTACTTTGAGGCGCGAAGTTTCGACACTACGCTCTGGCCAGCATAGGAGGAGCGCCACCCCACATCGTTGGAGCAATCGTTCCCGCAGTCAGTCCAGAGGTCGTCAGCCCGAGGGCACATGCTGGTACCACTGGAAGCATGGGACGAAGGCAAGCAAGTGCACCAAACCCTGCAACTTCCAACAGGGAAACGCTCGGGGCTCAAACTGATGGCGACCAGCGCCAGCCCCAACCAAGTCAGTCGCCTTTCTATTACCGACAGGGTAACCCGTACCCAATTCCTTATAAACACCGGCGCAGATCTCTGCGTTTTCCCACGACGCCTTGTCCGGGGACGTCCCACTAAAGCGACATACGAACTGGCAGCAGCAAATGGCAGCACAATCGCTACCTATGGCAGCCTAACGCTCAACCTGGATCTGGGATTGCGACGCGACTTTACTTGGAGCTTCGTCATTGCAGACGTCTCCAAGCCCATCATTGGGGCAAACTTTCTCGCCAAATACGAGCTACTGGTAGATGTCCGAAATAAACGGCTGCTGACAACAAGATCGCTTCCATTAAGACGGTCACAGGAACGTCCCCGTATCACAAGCTACTTCAACAGCTTCCTGACGTCACTCGCCCTGACGGCGCCAGGAAGGAAGTTCGTCACGCAACACTGCACCATATTAACACTACGCCAGGACCTCCAACAGTCGAACGCCCACGACGCCTTGCTCCTGACAAATTAAAACGCGCCAAGAAGGAGTTCGAGGCCATGGTCCGTCTCGGAATCGCTCGACCTTCCGAGAGCTCTTGGGCATCTCCCTTGCACATGGTACCCAAGAAGGACGACCAGTGGAGACCATGTGGCGATTATAGAAGACTGAATGCCAGAACTATTCCGGACAGATACCCCGTACGCCACATCCAAGATTTTGCACAGGCACTGAGCGGCACCAAGATCTTTTCAACGATTGATCTGGTGCGGGCATATAATCAAATCCCTGTGCCTCCTGAGGACATTCCGAAGACAGCAATCACTACGCCATTCGGACTCTTCGAATTTCCGGTGATGTCTTTCGGCCTCCGCAACGCAGCCCAGACCTTCCAACGCTTCATGGACGAGGTTACCAGAGGCTTGGATTTCTGTTACGCCTACATAGACGACATCCTTATTGCCTCAACGTCAGAGGAAGAGCACCTAGCCCACCTCAAGATATTATTCCAGCGCCTACAGGAATATGGTGTTGTCATCAACGCCACCAAATGCCATTTCGGCCTGACTAAGGTCAAATTCCTAGGATACCTGGTGTCTGACGCTGGCACTTCACCCCTCCCAGATAAGGTGGAAGCCATCAACAACTACAGCCAACCAGCTTCCATCAAGGATCTCCGCCGTTTCCTGGGAGCTATAATTTTTTACAGGAGATTCATCCCCAACGCCGCGAGGATACAAGCTCCACTCAATGACCTCCTAAAAAGGAACCAAAAAGGCAAACAACTCGTGTCTTGGACTGCCGAAACAGTAAAAGCCTTTAGCAAGTGCAAGGAAGCTCTGGCCCAGGCAACCCTGCTCGTTCACCCGAAGTGCGACGCCCCACTCTCTATCGTCAGCGACGCGTCCGATACTACAGCTGGTGCCGCACTCCATCAATTCGTTGCAGGTCACTGGGAGCCTCTAGCATTCTTCTTGAAGAAGTTTTCGGCAGCTGAAAAGAAATATGGCGCATACGACAGAGAGCTACTAGCTATCTTTCTCGCTGTGAAATACTTCCGCCACATGGTGGAAGGCAGGTCGTTCACCATATTTACCGACCATAAGCCTATCGCGTTCGCCTTTCAACAAAAAGCAGACAAATGCTCAACAAGGCAATTCCCGCCATCTGGACTATATCAGCCAGTTCACAACTGACATCCGACACGTCTCCGGAAAAGACAACATCGTCGCGGATGCTCTCTCCAGGGTCGAGACGATAGATACTCCTCTGGACTACGCAGCGCTGGCAGCTGACCAGATGTGCGACCCTGAACTGGAACAACACTTGCAGAGAAGTTCTAGCCTACAACTTAAGAAGATCAATATTCCGGGTACTGACGCGCATCTCTACTGTGATGTCTCAACTACCATAGCCAGACCCTTTGTCAAGAAGAAGTTCAGACCTGCGGCATTCAATGCGGTCCATCAGCTGGCTCACCCCGGAATCAAGGCCACGGTTAAGCTTATAACTCAACGTTATGTCTGGCCGGCCATCAAAGCTGAGACTATTAAGCTCGCACGCAATTGCCTCCAATGCCAACGAAGCAAGGTTACACGGCACGTGTCAGCACCCCTGGGAGCCTTTCCCAGACCCTCCGCTAGATTATGCCTCATGCCTTCTTCAGAAGCATGCCGATACTGCCTCACGTGCGTGGACAGATTCACGAGATGGCCAGAGGCATTCCCGATCCCAGACCAAGAGGCTGAAACAGTGGCGCGTGCTTTCTACAAGGGCTGGATTACAAGATTCGGCACTCCACTCCGCATTACTACGGACCAAGGGAGACAAGTTGAGACACAAATCCATACAACTGCATACCACCCCGCAGCAAATGGCATGGTGGAACGATTTCATAGTCAACTAAAGGCAGCGATCAAGTGCCATCAGAATAACCGTTGGACGGAAACACTTCCCACCGTACTCATGGAAATCAGAGCAGCTTGGAGAGATGATCTCACTACAACCTCAGCCGAGCTAGTATACGGCGAGCCGCTCCGCTTACAATGATGTCTCGGACTTCTTGGGCGTGGGCGGGATCCAAGGCTCCGAGAATGAAACCAAATTTTGTGGCATCCACGGTCACTCCTGCTGCCTCGAAGCTGCCTCGAAGCTGCGCTCCACCATAGAGAACCATAATTCTGGGTCAGTAGGGCAAAAAGGCGGAATGCGTACTGTGCCACTCGGTTGACCTCAGGCGGTGGATACTTGATGTTGGGTTGCTGGTCATTGGTTGCTGGTTGCTGGTTATTGGTTGCTGGTTGCCCTCAGATGTTCCGCTCGTAAGAGACATGATGATGATGATTGCTGTGCGAAATTTATCACCCAAGAGTTTATTTCGTGCGCGACGTGCTCGCGGTAGACGTATTTGCACGCGTCGTGCTCACTGTAGAATTGTCCGTGCACTTCGAAGGTCACCAATGTAGGTACTCAGTGTAGGCTGGTGGTTAAATGAAGAACAACGAGGTTGCGTGTTAGTTCCCACAATAAAATTATAATTTGTAATCACACAAACACGGTCAGCGTAACAGTCTTACGATATTAAATAGTACTAACGAAGTTACACACTGGGTCAAGGTTGATTGCGGATAGAAGAGGCGACTGTTCGGTAAGTTGAACGAACACTGCTCCTTTCGCTGTAGTTGGGCGCGTTTTATATGGCCAGACGAGTGAAGTATTGGTAGTAAATCATCACTCGGCTAGTTACTCGAAAGGCTAGAACTGTGCATTGCAAGCGTACAATGGTTCGTACCTTTTCTGGAATGCGTGAGAGGTAGGTAGGTCCGCGGCTCTGTTCCTATGAACTAGGTACCTACTGTTCAGTCGCGTACCGTCCATGCCAGACGGCTGACGGGAGCTCTAGTAATTTCGCTTGCATATATTTGAACACAGGCGCCGCTTCTCGAAACATCGATACGGTTCGGGGGCAATCCAAAGCGTGACGTAGCAAAGGCTGGTTGCTACATAAGAATTTTATTGAAATATTTAAATAGTCAGGAGGGAGGTTCAAAGTGCGATCGCAGGTGCAACCAATTTGGCCCACCCTTTCCAGATCATAAGACAAAAACAGTCTGTTAATTAAGTAAGGCGTTAAACTAATCAACTAAGAAAACAAAAACAAGCAATGAATTATTAGCTTTTCAAGCGATCGCGGGTGAAACATCAAATTATCGCGGGTGCAACTCGTCTAGTTTAGGTGTACTATATATAAACATCAATAAACCACGATAGAGGAACGAAATAAGAAATCTAACAATGCTTAATACTAATCAGTACACTTCTTGGTCATTTATGTTAATTATTTCTATTCGGTTGCGTCAAAATTCGCCGAAAATTCTACGAACGTCCATCAATCATCCATCAATCCTTTTCAAAAACAAAAAATGTTTTTTCCTTATTTTGCAGAATTCCTTTTCATATTTTGTAATTTGTAAGAGGTTCCAAATTGTTATCATCCCAATCACTTTCTGTTTTAGTGGTGGGTTTTGGAGATTTCAAAACCAATGTGCATTTGAGACGAGACAGTGAGGTTCGCGCCACGGAAATGCTATCGCCGTCTTCTGATTGAAAGAAATGTTTTGATTTAATGCCCGATTTATTTTTCAGCCCTTCCCATTTATCATCCAAAGTGACCATCTTTTTTTTACTGCTTTTTTTTAACATAAAGAAGATGTTTCAGAGAGACTGCGTGCCAAATCATAGAATTTCTATAAAAAAGCTGAATATAATATAAACACACCTATTAAATATAAATCACTAGTAATACACAGCATATATTATTATTGAAGGCATAAAAAAACAATAAAATATACTATAAATCACACAATAAGGGTAGCTGTCAAAGAGTTGCACCCGCGATTGTGTTGTTAGAATTGATACAAATGTTTGTTGATACAAATTGATTGCACCCGCGATTCTAACAACACAATCGCGGGTGCAATCAATTTGTATCAACGTTTATTTCAATTCAGGTAACATAATACTCTTAAAAACGTTTTATTCAAGTTTGCCTGTGATTTCTTCTTACTTTTACAAAGTTTCAAAATGTTAGCACTTTATTTCTGTGAAAAACACAAACTTTTATATCTTTTGTATCGCGGGTGCAACAAGCTAACAGTGACTACATTTAGTCAGTGATGCTTAAAAAATAACTTATAACAACAAGTACTTACATCTTTCGGCACATAAGAATAAATTAATATTGTCACTACACGTTTAGCAGTAAAATATAACTTCAAACTATCGATAACAGCTGTTTCGCGCCAGGGTTGCACGGTGTGATTTTGAAGTTTATATACCGATTCTTCGAATGGAATGTTTCCAAGCGCGCTAAAAATTTCAATATGAAGTAAAATCCAAAAAAAATAAATTGTTATTAAATATTGACCTTCTTTGCACTGACATCAAAAAAAGTAACAAATACTTCGATTTAAAAATTACTGTCGATAATCGTCTATAGCGGAATCGCCCATATGACGTATACTTACTATATACACATACAGACTAATTTGGGAGGTGGGTATGGGTACTGCCGCCTCGGTAACCATTTATTGGATAACCAACACCTCTGCCATAGGTCACCTCAAGTGGATCGCTACGTTTGGTGACTTAGCAGAATGCGATTTATCCATTTCGCTTTAGTGAAATAATTAGTTGTATCATTAGTGTTATTTTAGTCATTTTAGTTAAACGTATTTTGTCCTTTGCAAATAAAATTCTCCCTTGGGTTTTTCAAGTAAGCTCCCAACCTTTAGAAATAAATGTATTCTGCCTGATATTATATGGGGACATTCCTTTACCGATAAGGAACAAAGGGTAAATTTCTTAAATTGTTTATTTTTAAGTAGTTATGTATACCTGTACATTGCAAATAGAACCCATAGAAAGGGTTTGCTGGGGGCTCTTTTATGACCCGAACTAAATCTCTTAGTTTTAAGTACCTTAACATTAAGTTAGTTTGTACCTAACTAACGGTGTGCCCGTTTTGGCAAACTTTTAAAAGTAATTTTATTGTTTTATTGGGGGTTAAATTTAAGAATTCGAGATATAGGAACATTTTAATTAGTCCTGGGTCGATCGATCGTTTTACACGACCCGGGTCGCTCACGACACACTGGCCTCATGAGCGGGTCGCGAAGACCTGCTCTTTTCGCGACACAAAATATGAAACTCGATTACGCTTCACCCAGCTACTTTCTACTACCTGAGTCGAGAGAGAAGTTGGCGAAACCCGGGTGTTGACAACCCGCTCGCTCTCTCATATTACATCGATCCCGATTACCCGCCACTTCCACACCCGAAACCCAGGTAGCAGTAGTAGAGCGGTTGCGAGAAGTGGGTCGCGAGACCCGGGTGCTGATGAAAAAATGACCCGCTTGCTCTTTTGTGGTCCGTGAGCGGGTTATTCACGACCGACCCAGGACTAATTTTAATCTTAGTCACAAGCATTTCTACATTTAAGTGTTTTATGATGTACTTAGTTTTAATGGTGGCCCTTTTGGGCCGACTTTAGAGTAATTGTTTTATTGCGGGATTTTAAAATCCCGTGGTGGAAGCAGCTTAAGAGGAACGCATGCGTGGCCTGTTTCATACAAAATTTTGTTTTGGATTTACGGATAAAATATCAAATTAATTGTTTTTTTCTTTTTTTTAAATGATAAGTTAGGCATGTATACAGTTAGGATGTGAATCCGATTTTCGATTTTTGCTTTAAATTATAAAATATAGGCCTCAAAAGATGACGATTTATCCATGAATTTAGGAGCCAACTTTGGAATTTTTTTCTGGGCATATGGACGCAATTTAAAAAAAAAACTCCTCACATCCTGAGTCAGGAATATGATGAAGTATATGATAAAATTTTATTCTGAACTGAAAACAGTTTTATTCGTGTAAAAAACCGAATTTAGATACGCGCAGATTTGTAGTAAAATTACTTAGGTTTTTTGTTGTTGTCTCATCCACTCATTTGCCAGCCGGACGGGGCAGCTTGTACGGGGTAGCTTGAGCGGGTCGGGGGAAGGAGTAAAATCGCGCCAGACAAACTAATACATACATAACTCAATCGCCATACATTAACAATGGGTGTATCTATGGCTTTGTTTGTTGACAATATGCAGGTGTTCGTTGTTTTAGAATCGTTTTCGAATCGTTACCGAAAAAATCGAGAACCATATTCAACGTATTTGTGTTTACTTGGTAGATAGTAAGATTATCATTTTTTGCAGTTCAGCTTTTTTTTTTAAATTTATTTATTTATTTATTCCATTTTTACAATTTTACAAAGTTAGGTATAAGTACAATTATTTTTTTAATTATGTACATGTAATGCAAATATTTTTTAATGGTGGTAATAATACCTCTCTAATTGAGAATTTCTCGTGTTTAGGGAGGGAGTACTAACACAATTGATATTTTGATATATGTTCAATTGATGCTACCATGAGCGTATTTTAAAATATTTTCTACGATATCGGGGTACCTACCTACCTAGGTATTTATGGCAGTGAGGCATGGGAACTGGCAGAGGAGAATGAAAGTAGGTACCTAGACTGAATTCGAGGCGGGTATGCGTACCACTGCCCCGGAAACCATTTATTGGATAACCAACACTTCTGCCATAGGTCATCCCAAATGGTTCGCTACGTTTGGTGACTTAGCAGGGTTGCCCGGGTTCATGGGGTGAGGTTTGTCCGAGTCTTGGTGGCGGATGCGTCTGCCCACCAGCTGCATGGCAGGCCGGATCGGGAGAGAATGGTTGAGGGAAACCCTTTGACGTCTCCAGCCGTAGGTACTCTCTCTGAACATCGCCTTGCATCGCAGTGGGAGGGATGGATTCTTGCATCCGTCACTCCTAGATGCACTGACCCACAGATTCCTAATCATCCGCAATACTTAACCTTTTATTTTTCAGAACTTCCTTTCCTAAAAAGACCCCTTATTTTCCTCAGGGCCTCCTGTGTGGAGCTAATGTTAAAAAAAGATGTAAAAAGAGATCCCGGAGGCGTATGTATAGAAAACAAATATATAAATACATAGTAAATTCCGAGACGCCGATTTTGGAACTTTACAGAATAATTGAATGTGAAGTTACACATATTATTTGACTTTCAAATCTGACATATTAAGAAAGGACAAGATTATGTTTTTATACAATAGCTCCACACATGCCCAGAAGAAAATAATTCTCCCCTATAAGGGCCTATGTCATCTTCGGGGATGCTGAGTGGAGGGTATTTTTAGGAAAGGAAGGAGAGGATGTTCTGGGAAATAAAAAGGTAGAAGGGGTGGGTTGGAATCTGGGGTCAGTGTGTCCAGGAGTGACGGACGAATGATTCTATCCCTCCCCGTGCGGTGAAAGGCGATGTTCCGAGAGAGCCCTACTGGAGAAATCAAAAGGTATCCCTCAACCAGTCTCTCCCAATCTGGCCTGCCATGAAATTGGGGTGAGCTGTAGCAGAGGTGTTTGTTATCCAATAAATGGTTCCCTGGGCTGCGGCACCCATACCTGTCTCCCAAAATGAGTATTAACACTCAAATTTTTATAGGCGTTTTTATTGCTGTTTTTTTTTTTATTCCAAAAATATTCTACGTCTTCTACGACCTTATATTGATAAACTTTTCCTTGGAATTAACTCGCTGAGAATTGAAATTGTTATTATTTTGAATTTAAGTTTTCTAAAGGTACAATATTTTATTTCTTACTGGCGAGTTCCCGGCATGCGTTGCAATGTCACTTAATAAAGACATTGTTTCTCCCTGCGTGTCCTTTCCCATTCGTCCCGTTCCCTTTCCTCTCTCTCGTACCCTTCTCCTCACGTTTTCCCACTCTGTCTTCCCTCTCTCCACTCCCATCTTCCACTTCTCCCGTCCTGCTAACTCCCCTCCCTCCTCCCGCATTCCATAAATTCAGTCCCGATACATTCAGTTTTCAAACAGCTCGCGTGCCACTTAAAGCATATATACCTAGTATATTTGCGGCACGTTCCAGAGTGGAAGATACTCTCAGTATCGCCCTGATGTAAGACCACCATTCAGAATTGAAACGTTGCTTGAAATGGCATTAGCCGTGTTTGGTGACCAGATCTGAATAGCCAGGTACTTCCCCACCTTCCTCTTCCCGATCTCTTTCCCCTCCCCACTACCTTCAGCCTCACAGCATACCCCAATTGGGGATGCCGTGAGGCATCTCACTGGCTTCAGATGGGAGCAGTTGGGACTCTTAAAATTCTAATAATATTTCTAAAATTCTAAAATTCTCTTAATATTCATTAAAAAAAAAATCTCACCACTATATATATTAACCTTCGCGGGCATGCGCACATCAAATCCCCAGAATTGCATCGCAATAGGATGATTGGTTTAGCAAAGCGTATGGAACAAACATACATACAAGCAAACATACATTGATTTTTATACATAGATGTTTCGTAGAGTTCCTTGCAGAATTGTATAATATTATCATTATTTTTTCCGGAGCTCTTCTAACAATACATGTCTCAGCTAATATTGAATGAACTAAGCAAAAGGGTGATTTCTCGTCTTGACGAAAATATATTGACATATAAAATTAAATTTTTGTTTCGGTGGTTTCTCGCGTTTTTACTGTGTACACGTCGAAACGCGGGACACCGGACACACTAACACCATTACGAAATATGTCGGGAGTCTCCCATATTAAAGGACGTGTCGCTATAGATATTATCAACAAAAGGGGCATTGCACCGTCTTCGTGCAAGTATTCGGGCATGGAAATAAATGCCTTATTTTGTTAAACGCTCAATTTTACTTATTTACAATTTTACGTCATGCATCCGATTCCCGTATCTCCTATAATAATATAATATCTCCGTTAATTTCAAGGCACTACACAAAAAGATCATTCCTCGTATTCTCCGATAAAATGATGTTACATAATAATTACGCGCCCTTTTCTTTAAAACTCTATAACACCATATTTTGCTCGCTAGCGCAGCAATTAAATACCACTACATAGAAATCTTCCCTTCCCCCCTCCCCGCTACACACCGCAAATACAATATTTCGTTAGAAAGGGACAAACGAAAGACATGAGATTATTGAAGATCTACTTCGGTCGCCGGCAAACAATGGTCTTAAATATTCTGTCTCACCATTTTTGCATCCTTTGATGTTTTACTTTAAATATTGTGATTTTTGGAACAGAGAGTTAGTCTTGCTGTTAGAGGGAAGCAGTGTGGTTGTTGCGGTGGAACTGGAAGATACACGAGGTGTATCTTCAGTTGCGCAGAGGGAAGATAGGCCCTTTGCGTTAGTTTTGCTAGTAGAGTAAAGCTAGAAGGTACACGCTGTGTGCCTTCACTTGTGTAATTATACTGAAGCTGGGAGGTACGAGTTATACCTACGGTTCAGTATTGGAAAAACTGACAATAGATAGATCGAAGTAGAGATTTCGATATTTGTCAGTGTGGTGTGGTTGTGGACCATCCGAGTGAGGGTAGATAGACTCTCTTGTAATAATTGTATTTATTGCATTAAATAAATTGTGCTGAATAAGAAGAAAAAGAAGTGTTTTCCTGCCAACTCCATTCTGTTGTGTTCTCGTACCACGATAGTAGAAATACTTTCTATTATGAAAACATAATATAAATATAATAAGTTGATAGGTTTAATTCCTTTTCATTAATTTCTAAATAAAACACTTGTGTTGCAAAGTTTTTTTTAACTAAGAAACGACATTTATGTTTATTAATATCACTTTGAATGGTTTTTTTCTAACAATCAAATAATAGAATAACAAAACAAATGACAATCGATGATTGCATTCTAATTGACATTATAGGATTCAAATTTAAAGAGAATATATTTCCTTTACATCTCCCCCCCCCCCCCCCGCGGGAAAGAAAATTATTGCAAAAATTTTCATTCATCTTCGATATCCTCTTCATGGTTCATCAATGCAGGTGCTGGAATTAATTTCGAGATGTGGAAAAAATTTGATTCAAATTTTTTTCGACCAGTATTTATCTTGTAAATTGAGTTTGATAATTTTTCTATGATTTTGTAGGGTCCGATTCTCAATTCGTCGAGCTCAATTTATGGTCGAGCTTCTTCCTGTTAAGTTTGTTTCCATTCTCCACAAAAACAGTATCACCAACTTTGAAGTTAATATGTCTCCTGGTTTTATCGTAAATCATCTTGTTGTAATTATGTGACTTTATAGTATTTTCCAGAGCTTTTTTTCTGTCTTGAATCAAATCGATGTCAGTCTTCTTAAGTTTTAACTCATTTGGCAAAATCGTAACATCTGTGCCGTTAAGTAGGTACTGAGGCGCATAACCAGTGACAGTGTGCTCCGTTTCATTATAGTTTTTTACACAATTACGGGCTATAGTTGTCCAAGCCGCTTTTAAGTCATTTTCGTTGATTTTGCATCTAATTTTATGACTAGCGTTTGATTTAATCTTTCATTTAATCCATTTGAGAAAGGCGAGTTTACTGCAGTAAAAATGATTGGAATATTTTTTTCATCCAAAAATTTTTTGAATTCTCTAGAATTAAGACCCGGATATTGGTCTGATAGTATCATGCCAATGTCATTAGTTTCTGTGGAGTTTAAGAGTTTGATGAAATCGTTGGTATTTTGAGTTTTTGACGTCAAAATATATGCAAACCTCGTGAAATGATCTAATAGCAGGTGCAAGTATCTCTTTGTTGACCGTGTGATGTTCTCACCTTTTCTCTACTTATATACTTATTTAACTCTCCTTTTCTTCATCGGCAAGACAGTTGTAATATTCTGTCTTCCTTACTCGTATTTTTGTCTGTATTTTATTTACTCCCGGGCACTTGGCACCAATCGTAAATTTTTCGTTTTCTCTTGGCTCTGATCGATATTTAAATTCTTAAGGCTTTGCATATGTGTGGTAGGGATGGAAAATTCCTCCCCTACGTCACACAAGCCTTTATGAAAATTGGACCCTTATTTCCTCTGATAACTACAGGTAGCTACTTAAAGCTCCCTTGTACTACATACCTTTAGAGATATATGTACTTAACTAATAAATACGTTATTTACGACTTTGAACTTAAATATTTTCGTATTTAGGTTGTAATTAAACTCCATCAAACGTTGTGTAATTTTTTTGATTTATGATATAGGACTTTAATTACTTTCATCTTTGTGGTAACCCTCTTGATTCTAAACAGAGTGTTGAATTTCAAACTGTATTGGTCTCTCTCTTGCAAATCTAACCTTAAGTAATTTCTCTAAATGAGCTAACTTCTCTTTGACGTTTACTATGATTCCTACATCCTAATGAATTCATGAATAAACAATACTAATCGAAACTACACATGACTAATTGAACAGATAATTAAATATAACTCAAAGGGTTAAACGTTAGTAAATTTGATTATGATTGTATCTTGTATCTGCTGGGCGCCCCTCCATTTTGATTCAGCTGCTATAAGGTACATGTAAAGATGGATTTAGTAGGTTAATGTAGTTAGTTAATTGCATATTTGACGAACTCAGAATAACCCCTATTCTGGCAAAATTTGGCTCCTGCCTCCATCAAGTAAGCAAGGTGATCAGGAGTCAACCCAAAATTCGCACAGTCTTTTGGCACGGTTCAATTGATTGATACCTAAGTTATCGCGTCCCAACTGAACCTTCCTTCGCCATCATGCACTGCCTTCAGGTCTTCCCCCGAGCCCAGATACCCCCAAATTCCTACTCCTCCAAAGTTTACTATTTACTTAGGGCGAACCGGTTTCGTCCTATATGCAATCATATACTCACGGGTTTGTGTGGAGTTACGGGTCGTGAATCCTCCCTCCACGTTCAAGAAATGAGACGAGAGTGACCCGACAGGCCTAAAGCACTAATTGTAAGTGAGTTCGTTTCATTCAATGAACAGTACATAAAAAGATATATATGTAAACATACGTTTTGGGAAGGTTTATAACTCGCAATACGAAACTACTTGCATCGCATTCCGAGCTCGGATCTCGCCCATCAAATTCTGCGAAATTCTCAGATTGATACCGAATACATACGTACGAATAGTGGGTGATATAAATACATACTAGTAAATTAAGATCTTATCTGGCGATGTGTTCTGGAGATTCGCCATAACTCCAAGCTTTTGTTTGGTTTTGTTGACGGTTTTGTTTGAGAGATCCGTCATCTCTATGGTTTGGTTTTGTTATAGAAGCGACCACTGCCTTCTATCGGTTGAACTGTATTTTTTTTTTCTTTCCCTCCCCTCCAATGTTCAACTTTTGATAAATTCTTACTATCCCGTGATTCTCAATTGATTCATGTAAATCATCATTACCCCTTATTAAGCTATCCCGTGATTTATCAACTGTTTCATGTAATTTTTCAATACACCTTTTAGAACTATCCCGTGATTTATCAACTGTTTCATGTAAATCTTCAATACACCTTTTTAAACTATCCCGTGATTTATCAACCGTTTCATGTAAATTTTCAATACACCTTTTTGAACTATCCCGTGATTTACCAACTGTTTCATGTAAATTTTCAATACACCTTTTATTTGATTTGCTATAATAAATCTGTTTATTTTCAATTGCTTAGGTCTGTAGATACCTCTTTACGTTCAAATTAAAGATAGTGTTTAATTTTTTTTTTCCTTTTGTTTCTAATAATTGCGCAATATAATAATTTTATCCCGTTCCTAGAAGTTAATACCTAAGTACGATATCCACTAATCAAGGTCATTTTTTTTTCTTCTTTTTAACGTATTCGAACTAGTGTCCCAGTGACCGACTTATTTTGTAAACAATTTGAGTTTTGTAAACATTCTCGACGGCCTCGTGACCTAGATTCAAGCGTATGAGGTGTGTTTAATTTAGACATTCCGGAGACGTGTGGGTTGGCTCTAATTTTTTTTCCTTTGTTTGATAATGGTGTACTTAGCGCAATTGTCTAGTCTGATACCCGATTACGTATACATATTTATTCATTTATATATACTTTGTCTCAATAAATAATTTATAATATTGATATGTATAATTATATTATGATTGAAATAATTTCTAATATCATAACTTATTTCAAATGCTCTGGATTTTCTGAAATTATATTAATACATACATAAAATTAAATATAAAATATTGATTTGTAAATTTATCACACATAACTACTTTTAATAGTTATTGATGAATTCAGAGGTAGGAATCGATACCCTTTTTCCTCTTTTTATATAAGTGTTTTTCTTTTTGATTAAAATTTTCTTGGGAACAATAAAATTACATATATATATGTATATATACATACATATATAAATATATATAAAATATACTTATTATATTTATAATATTTTAATATAGTTACATATCACATATTAAGCGAGTAATATCTTGGTCAAATAATTAATCCAAATACCAATGTTCGCTGCATTCCGCTTTCTCCTTGGAATCTGTAAAATTTTATAACGGAAAAGACTTATCCCTACCAGGTTTTTTCCGACCGGGAAATACACGGTAACCTTGCTGCAATTTTCCTAAATTAATTTTTATTTTCCTAAATTTAATTAAATCTTTTGACTTCAATTTTTTTTTTTCAATTAATCTAATTAATTAAAATGATGTATGAACTCTATCGTTCTAAACTGTATTTTATCTCAAAACTCGTTGGTTAGATAACACTTTAAATGATAGTTACTTCACGATTAATTTAGAGATGGTAAATTGTTGTTAAATAAAATTTTTATCCCTCCGAACTTTTATGTATTAATAAAATATTATTTTGTTTTATTATTATTATTTAAGATAATTAATTTAAATATTTATTATTTGTTAGAACACTTTCACTTAGATTGAACACACGTATTTAATTATAACTTCTTCACGCTAAATTATCACATCACTTCAGTTATTTATTGCACTAATATTAAACGCGAAATTTCTAAGTTTAAAAATACGATATTAAGTGATTATAAAATCCGAATTTTCCACTAAAACAAATTGTATTTATCACGAGCACTTTTATTTTTCACAAGTAATTAATGCGTTGGCTTTATTTTTATTTTCACTGATTCTAACTGCAAAGTATTTTTTTTGTAGATCACTGGCTAGAATGTGAAAATTTTCTAAGTATCATAATAATTATCACTTAGAATTTTTCAACTTTAAATCACCCACCGTTTCGTCACGCCTCGCGAATTTTCAACCTTTTCGACCACGACCGTAGACTCCCTCCAACTGGCATTTGTCTAGTCTTTTATACCCCTCTCAGGTCCAAAAGAGCGTATCTGAATCTCCTGTAATAAACCAATCTAATTACTATCAACTCGTAATTTCTTGAAACCTCCCCATTATTATCGAATGCGGTTCCTTAAACCCTTCCGCGTTTGATCTTTTAATTTCTGTCTCGTACTCCCATACTTACAAGATCCGGATTCAGTAAGATCCACGTTTAATTGCCCAACTTCCTTTGTCCTGGTGTTCATACAAAATTAGCTTGAATTTAATAATTTTAAAGTTCTATTTTCATCTATTTCGTAACATGTCCGTGCGTACGGCATCTACCATATGTTCCAAATCTGTCCCCAAATTCGCCTATCAGAGATTTCTTCATGTCGAAGTCTTTTTCGCAAATTGTTCATTTTTATTTTATTATTTTTCCTCGAGTTTTTCTGTATTCTATATGAACCTTTCCATTTAAACCCGAATTTTCTCTATTTACGTCGTATATTTGAATTTTCCATTTTTTCTCGAATTTTCTTTTATTCACGACACTCTTTCCATGAATTTCCTTATTTATTCTTACGCTATTGTTCATATCTCTATAGATTTTTATATTTCAAGCCGTATTTATTTTATTCACTGTTAATCTAAGATTTCCTTTGTTTTTCTCTGTCGTATCTTCTCTCCCCTCGCTTCCCTGTACTTCCCTGATATAACCATGTCGTTTTTTGATGTTTGCTGCCTCTTGGAAAATTTCATTTTCTATTTGTTATTAATAAATATATCATTTTTAACATTTTTATAGGAGATACCCCCACTTCGGCCCTTAAATTCCTGTCATTTTTATTGCTTCATAGAGAACGCCTTACAAATTTCGTCTCATTCTTGCTCAAAATCCCATAAACCATATGCTTCGACAGTTGTATACATTAATTTCTGTACCCACCTGGCAATAAATCCTTTTTTATTTCAGTGTCGTTAACTTTTATGAGAATTCTTTAATGTAAATATTTCATAAGACCCATGATAATTTTTATTACCTTTTTAACGACTAATTGCCCTTATCTAAACAATTTTCATGTTCGAATATTCCTTGTTTATCACAACAAAATACATCTGGGATCGACAACCATTGTAATGTCTCATTTTTATCTGCAGTCGCGTACTATGTTACTCTATAAACTCCATTTTAATTACGTAAAATGACTCCTTTTCCTGAGTTTTTCTATCGCAATGTTTTCAGCATTTTCCACTCCCCCCGTACTGTACTCTATTTTCCTCTCTAACACTTGTTACTGCTCTAGACCTCTGAAATGCACCCTCGCCTATTCTTTAAAACTCTCATTTTTTTTGACGTTTCCTCCCTAAATCTTTCATCGTAATATCCTCGCTCCGTCTAGAATTGATAACAATAATTTTCCATTGTTTTTTCAACATTTCCATTTCCTTTAGCACGTTTTCCCTCGAATCGATCATCTCCGGTCGTTACAAACAATCGTTTTATAGATGGAAATCTCCCTAACATCTTACAACACGTTTTCGTCACTTGCTATGCAATTTTTCACTTAAACTTTTCCATCGTTGTTTACGTGTATCCTTTTTTCGCACCTAATATGCCCTAATGCATTCGAGAACTAGGGTTAACGATGTCTGAAATCTACTTGTTATCCATAACATTTCTCGGGGTCATCGTACTTTTGTCCCTGAATCGACTATTCTTTCCCATGGAGTTTATTCACCTCTCGGTTCGGTGGGAACGTCAAACTCATTAATTACATCCTTAATTGCCGGGTCCAAAGGTCGTTCCTTTGTTCTAAAAATGGGCTCGGCCCTCTTCTTGTTGATAGGCTGAATTGGTTTTTAATCGCTTTTGCTGCAATCCAATTGGCTGTCAAGATATCACGGCCTAAACTATATTGGGGAGTCCCTGCCTCTGATTATTTGTTGATACCATCTGTGATTTTTAATCAATACTCGTCTCACTTTGTCTAATTATAGATCCCTACCGTAAATATGAATTCACTTTACTCTAATCCGATAGATGTCGTAGATGTGTCCGTTTTATAAGTAATTGATATTTTCTTTTTAAATTAAAGTGGGAAGCTACGATATTTTCTAATTTTCACTGTTGATCAATGCAATTCATCACAGTTCCCTCCTCTGAACTCAATTTGCTGTGGCTAACGTTGTATTTTATTTTAATGTCCTCTTTTTTTTTTTTTTTTTTCGTTAGACACCGAAATTGTGTTCAAATTTAGACTAGCTATCTTCCCCTCCTCATTTGGTTATCCCCTATCTCTACTCCGTGTCATATTACTACCTATCTCCCCCTCCTCATTTTGTTATCCCCTATCTCTTTTCCGTATCCTATTACTTCCTATCTCCCCCTCCTCATTTTGTTATCCCCTTTCTCTTCTCCGTATCCTATTACTTCCTATCTCCCCCTCCTCATTTTGTTATTCCCTATCTCTTTTCCGTATCCTATTACTTCCTATCTCCCCCTCCTCATTTTGTTATCCCCTATCTCTTCTCCGCATCCTATTACTTCCTATCTCCCCCTCCTCATTTTGTTATCCCCTATCTCTTCTCCGCTTCCTATTACTTCCTATCTCCCCCTCCTCATTTTTGTTCGGATTGTTAACAATCTTGAATTTGAATCTCATTGTATTCTTTATTTTCTTTTCGCGTAGATTTTACTTTATGAAATTTTCTTTAATTTTGATAGATTCAAAATTAATTTCTTTTTGCTGGAACACGCCCCTTGACTCGCGTGTTTTGGTGGTCCCCAACCAAATTGGACTAAGACCTCCCTTACAATGATTTAAGTAAAGATTGTTTACAATCTCGCGGCTTTTCGAACAACTGAAAAGCGGGTGGTCTTTTGGTGTGCAATTAATTGTTTTTGTTTTGTAAGTATGAAATTTTTTTGTGAAATGTGTGTTTTCGCACGACCTCACCCAATCCGACAATCAGTGGTATACATGTTTCATATAAATTTTCCAGCATTTTTTTTTTTTTCTTTATTTATTTAAACTTTATTTTATAATTCTTAATTTCTAATTGTAATTTCTTAATTCATCCAAAGTTGTTCTAGCCTAAGTGTTGCCCACTCTATTATTTAATTTTTTATAAATGTTCTTTATTATCCTCAAATTGGTTCAGCGTTCCTTTTTTTTCCCTTTTTTTTTTTTTTTGAAATCTAAACTATTTATATCTTAATTCAAATGTTACCTTTTTATCTCTATACTTAATGTCTACCCTATATCTATAGATAAACTTTCTTATTTCAATATTTCAAAAAAAATTCCTAAGCATTGTTTATTTTTCAAAATGTCCCTTTTGTGTGCCATATAATATCTCTAATTCTCTCCTTTTGAGTGTTCTTACTTATCTAGATTTTTTTTTTCTACTCACTAACACATAAAAAAAAAGTCAATTTTTTTTTTCAACATAAAATCAAAATTAACGAATTTATTTGCCTTACTCTATTTCAATAATTGAATATGATTGTCGCTTATTAAGAACTTGTCCACTCACCCCCAAAGACTTGACGACGATCCGCCCCTCGCAAGCAACCTGATAATCTAATATTTTAGTAATTTTCTTTCTTCCCCCTCCCCAATTATAATGTATCCTAACATATTTTTATTTGTATTTCTCAATCGTTTATTTATTTATTAACATTTACAAATATTTGTAAACTTCGCACTCTATCCGTTGATTTCCACTAACTTTAAACCTGATTTTTGTTCCTTATTACTTGTGTAATATCTCGCTAAATGTAAAGCGCTATAATCTCCTTTTATTTCCTGAGTTACCGGATCAATTAGGGTATATGTGTTACTGTAAACTACCGAACCGATGACGTACGGTCCTTCGTAAATTAAACCGAATTTCTTGATTTGTTTGCGCAAAAAACTTGATTGTGTAATCTTTTTCAACTTGACCATGGTTCCGATTTCATAGGTAACTAGTCTTTTATTGAGATTATAATATTTTTGTCGATTTGTAGCGCTTTTCTCCAAATTCTTTTGAGCTGTTAACCTAATTTCATCGATTGTTTTCGTAGGTTTTCCACACCCTTGGGTATACTTGTCTAAACTATAAGTTGGCGATTTCCCGAAAGCTATTTCATTTGGTGAAAATCCTGTTGAACAATGTATTGAGTTATTGTAGGTCTGCTCTATTTCTTTAAGAAAAGCTGCCCATTTTGTATGTTTCTCGTGACAGTAAATACGAAAAATTCTTCCTAGTTCTTTATTTACGCGCTCAGTTATATTCGGTCCAGGATTTCGCACTGAAGTATGTACGATTCTTATGCCCATCCTATTCATGTGGCTTTCCCATTTTTTTTAATGTAAATTGAGATCCGTTGTCAGTTAACAAAGCATCTATTTGTATGGTTTTATTAAAATCCTCTACACAATTTAACACGGTCTTAGTACTTGCTATCCTTAATTTATATAACTTTACAAATCTGCTGAAAGAATCTTGAATCACAAATATGTATTTCACGCCTCCCACTCCTCTCGGTAATGGTCCGTATAGATCTGCCATAGCCAATTGTCCTACTTCTTTGGTCATAATTGATTTACTCGGCCCTACAGTTGGTCGATTTTCGCGCTTCGCCAGCTGACAAAGGTGACATTCTCTTACTATGCGCTTTATATCTTGATTCATACCCGGCCAGTAATACTTGTCTCCCATAGCTGATCCTGTTTTAAAAATTCCCCCATGCCCAATTTCTAAATGTATCATTTTTATTAGCTCTTCAGTCAACTCCTGGGGTACTGCTAACACCGTTTTGTTTAGTCCTGTGGTGTAATACAAAGTCTTACCTATTTTTTTGTAATTTTTTAAATACTTATTTACTCTTTTTGTTGGTGGTCCGAATTTTCCCTTGCGCAAATACCCGAAAATTTCTCCCAAAAATGTGTCCTGCTTCTGTAGCTCCGTTATATTTTCTAAGTGTTTTCGAATTTGTTGTCTACCTTTAACCGCAAAAGCTGCTATTTCTGGACATGTGTTTTTCTCCTCCTGAACGTTTTCCGCATCACAAGAGTAACGAGATAAAATGTCAGGTCCTATATTTTCTTTTCCTTTAACGTACTCTACAGTGAAGTTAAATTGATTTAAATACAAAATCCACCGAGTCAGGCGACCACTGTACATCTTCCAGCTCTTCAAAAACGTCAGTGCTTGATGATCTGTTCTAATTATCAAATGTACCCCTCTTAAATATGTCTCAAACTTATGTAAAGCATATATTATCGCCCACAACTCTTGTTCTGATGTGGTCCATTTCAACTCCGGTCCCCTTAAAGCTTTGCTAATAAATCCAATAACGTGGTGATTTCCTTCGGCATCTAGCTGGTATAGCTCCCCTCCTATTGCGAATCCCGAACTGTCTGTCTGTAGGTAGTATGTACTATTTGGATCATGATGGTGTAAAATAACTGTCTCTAAAAATAATGTTTTCACCTTCTCGAATGCACGCTGTTCTGAGTCACCCCACCTCCAAGTTCTATTTTTCTGAAGTAAATCACATAAAACTCGTGTTGATTCCCCATATTTATTCGCGAATCTACGGTAATAATTGCAAAGTCCAAGGAAAGCTCTAACTTGTTTGATTTTCTTGGGTACCGGAAAATTTTTAATCGCGTCTATTTTTTCCGGATCCATCTGAACTCCCAAAGGCGTTATAATGTGTCCTAACATACGCACTTCTGTGAATAAAATTGACATTTTTCGAGTTTACAAGTCATGTTTGCTGCCTCTAACCTCTCAAGTACCGCGCCTACATGTTCAAAATGATCTTCTTGGCTCCCACACGTATATATTATTAAATCATCCAAATAATTAGCGCAGAATTCTCTCAGTCCTGGTCCTAGGATTTTGTCAATTCCCCTTGAAAAACTCCCAACTGATGTCTTTAACCCCTGCGGTAATACCTTGTATACATATGATTTTCCATTGTATACAAACCCTGTATATTTGCGACTTTCTGGACTGATAGGTATCTGAAAATAAGCTGAATTGAGATCTATCGTGGTGATGAATTTTACGCCATGAAAACGCTGTATTATCTCAGAAGTTAAAGGTGGTTTCTCTACTTCGGCAATCATTCTAGTATTTAAAAACCTAGCATCCAAAAGTATCCTGACTGTTCCGTCCTTTTTTAAAGTAAATGTTAGAGGACTAGAAAACTGTGTGGCCTCTCTACTGATGATTCCGAGTAACTCCAATTCTCTAATTTTTTCGTCAACTTTATCTCTATAAGCAAAAGGTACAGGATAAGATCGCTTAACGAAGGGCGTCTCGTCCGTCATCTTTATTTCGTGAGTGTATAAAGTTGTGAGACCCGGTCTGTCTCTAAATACATTTTTATGTTTGGTTAAAATCTTTTCCAACCCTTCTTTTCCTTTTAAATCCAAATCTAGCCCGGACACAAATGTCGTTATTCTACGCTCGAGACACGCCGTATTATTTTTTTCGGGGTTTACTTCAATACTAATTAATTTTCCACTTGCGCAATTTTGACCGCTAATCTCACCTTTAGATTTCCTATAAGTTATCGATGAATTTACCAACTCTATATCCTTTTTACCATTTTCTGTTTTTATTTTTAACCTTCTATTTTCGCCACACTTAAATTCAGCTACATATTCGTCTAACCAATTGATTCCTAATATAATGGGCCGAATCAACTTGGGTATTATTAAACATGGCGTATTTATCGTAACATTTCCAAATCGCAGTGGTACTAAAACCAATCTAGATATTCTCTGACTTTTGTGTCCTACGGCTACCCTGATCTGAATAGCTGTTACAGGCATAATCGGATAAAGTGTTTGATCATTTAAATAATTTTCGTAGAATTCTTGTGCTACACACGTGATCTGACTTCCGGTGTCTATTAAACAATTAACTTCCGTGTTATCTATATGTGCTTTGGCTTCCGGTAATGACGGTAAAGTGCTACCCTTTTCTACTTCCTCATAATCTCGGTCCTCAAAAATGTTGTTAAACCCCCTAACTTCCCTACCCACTTTTTCTTCAATCATTTCCAATTTATTCCATTCATCAGTTATTTGTTGTAGTAAATTGACGCATCCTTCCACACGCATTTCCTCCTCCGTTCTCGTTTCTTCCGCTCCATCCTTTCGTCTTCTTACATTCCGTTCAGCTTTTACTGGGGCAGTCATCCCTTGTTCACTTTTCCCCAATCCTTTCGTTGGATTCTATCCCCACTTCAGCATAATCTTCAATGCAGTGCTGTGTCTTGGTGCCGGCGTCCCTCTTCCTGTATGAGTCGTATCCATCAGGACTAATGAATCAACCCCCGTCCGTTTCCCGAGTTGGCTGCGACCACTAGCTCCTTCCCGGTTGTAGTTATTGTAGAATTTTCTTTTGGTGAACTGTTAACTTCGGTGCACTTGCTGCAACTAGCGTTTTCGCCCACACTTTCAATTGCGTGTATCCTCCTTTTTATGGCGCGGTAACGGTCACGGTATTTGTCCTTCTTGCTGGATTCCTCCCCACTCCTCTTCTTCATGTTCCGTTCTTCTGGTGTACATACCATTGTATCTAGTTTTCGTAGAAACTCAGCGGCGACAATCTCATCTCCTGATTGCCCCGAAAACCATAGCGATTGAATTTCCTTCGGATAATGTCTCATAATTTCGTCAACTATGCCCAACGGTGTATCCGTAATCTTTAAAGCCTTCGCTAGCTCCCAATAGTTTGCGAAATGAGTGAGCATGGATATATTTTTCTTGGCATCATATACCCCTTCTGCAAGACGACGGCGAACTTCATTTTTCTTTATGTCTCCACAATAGGTAGCTAAAAAATCTCGTTCGAAATCTAACATAGTCTCCCATCGTTTATTGTACAATTTTGCCCACGATTTAGCTTCCCCTTTCAAATTTTCCCGTACGACGACTAAAGGATCCGTTCGTTTCACTTTTCTAGTGTATTCTTTTAAATCTTCCAGGAAACTAATGGGATTTTGATTTCCACCGGAGAATGATGGTCGTTCCTGCTGTGGTAACATTTCCACTACTTGGAGAACGCTTTTCGGCGCACTATCCTCTCCTATCACTGCCACTGTTGCTGGGCTTTCCAATTGTTTCTCGAGTTCTTGCATCTTATTGACGAGCGGTGCCAAAGCTGCCTGAATTATTGTAGTTATATCTCCTATGTTTATTGTTGAAGTCTCGGCTGTGACATTTTCCCCGATTGCTGTCACTAAAGCCTGGGCTCGCCTACTTGTTCCACGTTTCCCAACCATTTTCTTTATTTTCCGAGTGTCGCCTGGTTAATGTTTATATTTTTATCTTATTAAGCGACAACCTTATAATCTCTATTTTAATTTTCTAAATTACCTTATGTAAATTATGTTGCCTTTCTTATTCTATTTATTTATTTTTTATTTTTATTTTTATTTTTCTTCAATTTTCTCGTTTTTCTATATTTTTTTATTTTATTTTTATCTTTTTTTTTTTTTTGGAACCTGTCCCCCTATAAAACACAATATTTTCAATTATTTATATTTGTTTGCATGATGATTGTAACCCAAATTAGATCAACTCTACCATCACTCTTCATTTCAAATAAATGTAGGTAATTGCAAAAAAAAAACGGAATGAATATTGTTACTCTAATGTTAATGAATATCCCGTGATTTTCGTTCAACCAATAATTACTTATTGTTTAGAATGCCAACCATTCCTTCAAGTTCCGCAATACCTACGATATTTTCGCAAAATCTGTTTAGAGTTCGCAATACCTATCTTGATGTTATTTCGTCAAACCCCCTCCTTTTTTTGGTCCGAATGATCAAATGTTCCCTTAAATAGGTATATACCTATAAAACATTCGTCTGTGATATTAAAGTTCTCAACTCGACACTATCCCCAATCAAATATTTTATGTTATTTTTATTTTATGTTCCTTATCTTTTATGTTATGACTTTTTATGTGATAATCCTCACATACAAACCCATAACATTAACTATAAACAAAGGGTCACTTTATGTAGGTAAGTTCCCCCGTTTTTATCTGTAAAGTCTGTTTATTTATTTTTTTTTTTTTTTTCCGTAACCGAGTGTTGATATTATTTTCGAGTTTGTTTATTCTACAATCTCTTAAAGCGATACGCGTTACTCTCGATGTCGCCTACTTCAAAATTTTCGATGCTTTGTTATCAACATCGCGTTATCTCGTATCACATTGTTTACATTACGGTCATTAACATTCTGGATTCAGGAATGTCAATACCATTATTCTGTCAATTTATGGCCTGCCTTGACTAAACTGTTTACGCTTGTATCTGACCTACATTCTTTGTTACGATATTTATAATCTCATAAGCAATCAACAAATTCATGGTCACTTGATTTAAACTTTATATCGACACTTTTATAAATTATTTTAAAACATGTAGAGTTTATACGTTAACACTTTTTTTTTTTTTTTTTTTGTATTGTTTATTTATTTATTTATATATTTTTTTCGTGTTTATTTAACGGCGCACTGTTCTGATTTTTATTTTATTTTTATTATCACTTCATTTAACATAACGTCCTACTTATTATTATTATTATTTTTTTTTTTCACTTTTTGCAATAGATTGACCAATAAAGTTTTTTTTTTTTTTTTTTCAAACTTGTAAAACTCAGATCTCCTTGTCACGGCTGTGCAGTTGTGATGTTCTCACCTTTTCTCTACTTATATACTTATTTAACTCTCCTTTTCTTCATCGGCAAGACAGTTGTAATATTCTGTCTTCCTTACTCGTATTTTTGTCTGTATTTTATTTACTCCCGGGCACTTGGCACCAATCGTAAATTTTTCGTTTTCTCTTGGCTCTGATCGATATTTAAATTCTTAAGGCTTTGCATATGTGTGGTAGGGATGGAAAATTCCTCCCCTACGTCACACAAGCCTTTATGAAAATTGGACCCTTATTTCCTCTGATAACTACAGGTAGCTACTTAAAGCTCCCTTGTACTACATACCTTTAGAGATATATGTACTTAACTAATAAATACGTTATTTACGACTTTGAACTTAAATATTTTCGTATTTAGGTTGTAATTAAACTCCATCAAACGTTGTGTAATTTTTTTGATTTATGATATAGGACTTTAATTACTTTCATCTTTGTGGTAACCCTCTTGATTCTAAACAGAGTGTTGAATTTCAAACTGTATTGGTCTCTCTCTTGCAAATCTAACCTTAAGTAATTTCTCTAAATGAGCTAACTTCTCTTTGACGTTTACTATGATTCCTACATCCTAATGAATTCATGAATAAACAATACTAATCGAAACTACACATGACTAATTGAACAGATAATTAAATATAACTCAAAGGGTTAAACGTTAGTAAATTTGATTATGATTGTATCTTGTATCTGCTGGGCGCCCCTCCATTTTGATTCAGCTGCTATAAGGTACATGTAAAGATGGATTTAGTAGGTTAATGTAGTTAGTTAATTGCATATTTGACGAACTCAGAATAACCCCTATTCTGGCAAAATTTGGCTCCTGCCTCCATCAAGTAAGCAAGGTGATCAGGAGTCAACCCAAAATTCGCACAGTCTTTTGGCACGGTTCAATTGATTGATACCTAAGTTATCGCGTCCCAACTGAACCTTCCTTCGCCATCATGCACTGCCTTCAGGTCTTCCCCCGAGCCCAGATACCCCCAAATTCCTACTCCTCCAAAGTTTACTATTTACTTAGGGCGAACCGGTTTCGTCCTATATGCAATCATATACTCACGGGTTTGTGTGGAGTTACGGGTCGTGAATCCTCCCTCCACGTTCAAGAAATGAGACGAGAGTGACCCGACAGGCCTAAAGCACTAATTGTAAGTGAGTTCGTTTCATTCAATGAACAGTACATAAAAAGATATATATGTAAACATACGTTTTGGGAAGGTTTATAACTCGCAATACGAAACTACTTGCATCGCATTCCGAGCTCGGATCTCGCCCATCAAATTCTGCGAAATTCTCAGATTGATACCGAATACATACGTACCAATAGTGGGTGATATAAATACATACTAGTAAATTAAGATCTTATCTGGCGATGTGTTCTGGAGATTCGCCATAACTCCAAGCTTTTGTTTGGTTTTGTTGACGGTTTTGTTTGAGAGATCCGTCATCTCTATGGTTTGGTTTTGTTATAGAAGCGACCACTGCCTTCTATCGGTTGAACTGTATTTTTTTTTTCTTTCCCTCCCCTCCAATGTTCAACTTTTGATAAATTCTTACTATCCCGTGATTCTCAATTGATTCATGTAAATCATCATTACCCCTTATTAAGCTATCCCGTGATTTATCAACTGTTTCATGTAATTTTTCAATACACCTTTTTGAACTATCCCGTGATTTATCAACTGTTTCATGTAAATCTTCAATACACCTTTTTAAACTATCCCGTGATTTATCAACCGTTTCATGTAAATTTTCAATACACCTTTTATTTGATTTGCTATAATAAATCTGTTTATTTTCAATTGCTTAGGTCTGTAGATACCTCTTTACGTTCAAATTAAAGATAGTGTTTAATTTTTTTTTTCCTTTTGTTTCCTTTTGTTCCTAGAAGTTAATACCTAAGTACGATATCCACTAATCAAGGTCATTTTTTTTCTTCTTTTTATCGTATTCGAACTAGTGTCCCAGTGACCGACTTATTTTGTAAACAATTTGAGTTTTGTAAACATTCTCGACGGCCTCGTGACCTAGATTCAAGCGTATGATTTGTGTTTAATTTAGACATTCCGGAGACGTATGGGTTGGCTCTAATTTTTTTTTCCTTTGTTTGATAATGGTGTACATAGCGCAATTGTCTAGTCTGATACCCGATTACGTATACATATTTATTCATTTATATATACTTTGTCTCAATAAATAATTTATAATATTGATATGAATAATTATATTATGATTGAAATAATTTCTAATATTATAACTTATTTCAAATGCTCTGGATTTTCTGATATTATATTAATACATACATAAAATTAAATATAAAATATTGATTTGTAAATTTATCACACATAACTACTTTTAATAGTTATTGATGAATTCAGAGGTAGGAATCGATACCCTTTTTCCTCTTTTTATATAAGTGTTTTTCTTTTTGATTAAAATTTTCTTGGGAACAATAAAATTACATATATATATGTATATATACATACATATATAAATATATATAAAATATACTTATTATATTTATAATATTTTAATATAGTTACATATCACATATTAAGCGAGTAATATCTTGGTCAAATAATTAATCCAAATACCAATGTTCGCTGCATTCCGCTTTCTTCTTGGAATCTGTAAAATTTTATAACGGAAAAGACTTATCCCTACCAGGTTTTTTCCGACCGGGAATTACACGGTAACCTTGCTGCAATTTTCCTAAATTAATTTTTATTTTCCTAAATTTAATTAAATCTTTTGACTTCAATTTTTTTTTTTTTCAATTAATCTAATTAATTAAAATGATGTATGAACTCTATCGTTCTAAACTGTATTTTATCTCAAAACTCGTTGGTAAGATAACACTTTAAATGATAGTTACTTCACGATTAATTTAGAGATGGTAAATTGTTGTTAAATTAAATTTTTATCCCTCCGAACTTTTATGTATTAATAAAATATTATTTTGTTTTATTATTATTATTTAAGATAATTAATTTAAATATTTATTATTTGTTAGAACACTTTCACTTAGATTGAACACACGTATTTAATTATAACTTCTTCACGCTAAATTATCACATCACTTCAGTTATTTATTGCACTAATATTAAACGCGAAATTTCTAAGTTTAAAAATACGATATTAAGTGATTATAAAATCCGAATTTTCCACTAAAACAAATTGTATTTATCACGAGCACTTTTATTTTTCACAAGTAATTAATGCGTTGGCTTTATTTTTATTTTCACTGATTCTAACTGCAAAGTAGTTTTTGTAGATCACTGGCTAGAATGTGAAAATTTTCTAAGTATCATAATAATTATCACTTAGAATTTTTCAACTTTAAATCACCCACCGTTTCGTCACGCCTCGCGAATTTTCAACCTTTTCGACCACGACCGTAGACTCCCTCCAACTGGCATTTGTCTAGTCTTTTATACCCCTCTCAGGTCCAAAAGAGCGTATCTGAATCTCCTGTAATAAACCAATCTAATTACTATCAACTCGTAATTTCTTGAAACCTCCCCATTATTGTCGAATGCGGTTCCTTAAACCCTTCCGCGTTTGATCTTTTAATTTCTGTCTCGTACTCCCATACCTACAAGATCCGGATTCAGTAAGATCCACGTTTAATTGCCCAACTTCCTTTGTCCTGGTGTTCATACAAAATTAGCTTGAATTTAATAATTTTAAAGTTCTATTTTCATCTATTTCGTAACATGTCCGTGCGTACGGCATCTACCATATGTTCCAAATCTGTCCCCAAATTCGCCTATCAGAGATATCTTCATGTCGAAGTCTTTCTCGCAAATTGTTCATTTTTATTTTATTATTTTTCCTCGAGTTTTTCTGTATTCTATATGAACCTTTCCATTTAAAACCGAATTTTCTCTATTTACGTCGTATATTTGAATTTTCCATTTTTTCTCGAATTTTCTTTTATTCACGACACTCTTTCCATGAATTTCCTTATTTATTCTTACGCTATTGTTCATATCTCTATAGATTTTTATATTTCAAGCCGTATTTATTTTATTCACTGTTAATCTAAGATTTCCTTTGTTTTTCTCTGTCGTATCTTCTCTCCCCTCGCTTCCCTGTACTTCCCTGATATAACCATGTCGTTTTTTGATGTTTGCTGCCTCTTGGAAAATTTCATTTTCTATTTGTTATTAATAAATATATCATTTTTAACATTTTTATAGGAGATACCCCCACTTCGGCCCTTAAATTCCTGTCATTTTTATTGCTTCATAGAGAACGCCTTACAAATTTCGTCTCATTCTTGCTCAAAATCCCATAAACCATATGCTTCGACAGTTGTATACATTAATTTCTGTACCCACCTGGCAATAAATCCTTTTTTATTTCAGTGTCGTTAACTTTTATGAGAATTCTTTAATGTAAATATTTCATAAGACCCATGATAATTTTTATTACCTTTTTAACGACTAGCCCTTATCTAAACAATTTTCATGTTCGAATATTCCTTGTTTATCACAACAAAATACATCTGGGATCGACAACCATTGTAATGTCTCATTTTTATTTGCAGTCGCGTACTATGTTACTCTATAAACTCCATTTTAATTACGTAAAATGACTCCTTTTCCTGAGTTTTTCTATCGCAATGTTTTCAGCATTTTCCACTCCCCCCCGTACTGTACTCTATTTTCCTCTCTAACACTTGTTACTGCTCTAGACCTCTGAAATGCACCCTCGCCTATTCTTTAAAACTCTTATTTTTTTTTGACGTTTCCTCCCTAAATCTTTCATCGTAATATCCTCGCTCCGTCTAGAATTGATAACAATAATTTTCCATTGTTTTTTCAACATTTCCATTTCCTTTAGCACGTTTTCCCTCGAATTGATCATCTCCGGTCGTCACAAACAATCGTATTATAGATGGAAATCTCCCTAACATCTTACAACACGTTTTCGTCACTTGCTATGCAATTTTTCACTTAAACTTTTCCATCGTTGTTTACGTGTATCCTTTTTTCGCACCTAATATGCCCTAATGCATTCGAGAACTAGGGTTAACGATCTCTGAAATCTACTTGTTATCCATAACATTTCTCGGGGTCATCGTACTTTTGTCCCTGAATCGACTATTCTTTCCCATGGAGTTTATTCACCTCTCGGTTCGGTGGGAACGTCAAACTCATTAATTACATCCTTAATTGCCGGGTCCAAAGGTCGTTCCTTTGTTCTAAAAATGGGCTCGGCCCTCTTCTTGTTGATAGGCTGAATTGGTTTTTAATCGCTTTTGCTGCAATCCAATTGGCTGTCAAGATATCACGGCCTAAACTATATTGGGGAGTCCCTGCCTCTGATTATTTGTTGATACCATCTGTGATTTTTAATCAATACTCGTCTCACTTTGTCTAATTATAGATCCCTACCGTAAATATGAATTCACTTTACTCTAATCCGATAGATGTCGTAGATGTGTCCGTTTTATAAGTAATTGATATTTTCTTTTTAAATTAAAGTGGGAAGCTACGATATTTTCTAATTTTCACTGTTGATCAATGCAATTCATCACAACCGTGAACCCCCAAAACCACCTATCGTATCAATAGAACATATTTCAAAAGGTTTTGTTGCGGGACCCAAGTAGGACATCAATCCATATTTATTTTGACCTCTTGATTTGTTCTTTAAACAAACTGCACAACTTTCGCAAGTTCTCTTTATATTGTTTGTCATGTTTTCTGGTGTGTACCATGAGCTTATCATTTTTTGCATTTGATTAATTCCTATGTGACCTAGGTCTGTGTGAACATTTTTGATAAAATCTATGCTGAATTTTTCTGATAGAATTATTTTTTATTTTTTTTTACTTTCTTGTAATAAACATTATTCTTCGATATCAATTTATCTTTTCTGCACTGTATCTTCTCATTTTTGACCTGATCTTTTAAGATATCTTCTAATTTTATTAAGTTGACAACTTTTAATTGCTCATCTTGGTTCTCATCTGGTTCTAAGACTGGGTTTCTGCTTAGACAATCAGCTTCAATATTGTACTTTCCTGGAGAATATTTAATTTGAAAATCATATTGGGATAAGTAATATGTTAAGTCACCCAGCTCTTCATCGGTTCTAGATTTGATATTTATATTTTCCAGCGGTTTGTGATCTGAATAAACTGTAAATGGTTTACCTATCAACCAGTATTGCCAGTATCTCACTGCCTCTTTTATAGCTAAGCATTCTAAGTAAATTGCTTTTTTCTTTTTCTGTGCGCTGTTTAATTTTTTCGAAAAGTAAGCAACAGGTTTTTCTTTTCCATCAGATTGTGTCTGTTTTAAAATAGCTCCAACACCCTCTAGAGAAGCATCTGTATATATATTAATTGGTAAATCTTGATCAAAAATTTCCAAGATCGGTTGTGAGCATATTAGGTTTTTCATCGTTTCAAAAGCATTTTGGCATTTATCAGTCCAAATAAACTTTTGATTTTTCCTTAATAAATTATGCAAAGGATCTAGTATTATTGCACTCTTCGGAATGTACTCATGATAAAAGTTGATTTTTCCTAGAAATTGTCGCACATTCTTTTGTGTTTTTGGAATAGGAAAATTCTTTATTGAAATCAAATTATCCTTTACTGGCTTGACTGAATTATTCTGAATTATATGACCCAGATATTTTACCATATCTGATGCAAATGTGCATTTTGTAAATTTTAATCTAAAACCTTCTGTTTTGATTGCATTCAGCAGCTTTGTCAGATGATCAAATTGTTCAGCAAAAGTTTTTGAAAAACTAAGAATGTCATCTATGTAATTGACAGCAAATTCGTTTAGTTTATATTTTCTCAATATATTGCTTAATATCCTCTGAAAAATTGCCGGAGAAGTCTTCAATCCAAAAGGCAGGCAGGTCCATTGATAATGTCCCTCCTGTGTTACAAATCCTGTTTTTTTTTTGTCTTCAATCCGCAATGGAATAGACCAAAAGGCTGAGTTTATATCCAGCGTTGAAAAAAATTTGCAATTTCTGATCTTTGTCATTAGGTCTTCAATCAATGGAAATGGTTGAGCTTGAGGTATTACTATTTTATTTAAGTCTCTGAAGTCTATGCATAATCTGGATCTTTTGTTTTCTTCTTTTTTAAATGCTAGAGTAACCGGTGCAGCAAATGGACTGTACGACTCTTCTATCAGTTTATTGTCTAATAATTTTGCTATTTGCTCTTCTATTTCCTTTTTATCTTCTACACTGCATCTGTAAGGCCTCTTACTACAATATTTATCCACTAATAAGTCTATCTTCGCTTCATATCCATTGACAGTGCCAATATCATATTTACTCTTCGCGAACACTGATGTGTATTTGTCTATTAGTTCATTTATTTCTGTTTTTTGATCATTATTTAAATGATTCATTGTTATTTTAAAATCTTCTTTAACATGTTCGTTAAAATTAATTCTGTGTTTTTCTATATGATTAAATTCAGTATTCGTTTTCATATCAGTAGAATATTTTTCTTTTTTATTTGTATTATTTAGGCAGAGTTTCTGTGATATTTGTAAGTCTTCACTTTGGATAAGTTTGAAGTCTTTTATCATGTCTAATCCAATCAAAAAATCATACTTGAAATTGTGTTCATCAATAATGTATACATCAACTTTTTTCTCCAATTCAAAAATTTTTATGTTTAACGTTGTCAAACCACTCGTCTTTTTAAGACCATTAATCGTTACTAAATTTGCTTCATTCAAATTGTTTCCTTTTCCTTTTAGTTTCAATAATTTAGAATTAATTAGAGAAACATTTGAACCCGAATCATAAATTCCGTATATTTTTAATTTATCATTTAGTAATAGTTTGACTTTTATTAATGGTGTTACTATTAGTTTTTTTGATCATTTTCATTTAATTCAGTTTCTATCACTGAATTGTTTACATGTTTAATGGCATTTCTCTTAAATTTTTCATCCTCTTTTGTTTTGAACCAGCATGTAGCTTCGGGGTGGTAACGAATGCCCTTATTCAATTTTTCACAAATTTTACATGGATTTTTACCCCCATTTTTATTATGTTCTGCATTTCCAAATGTTTTCTGATTCATAAATCTTTTTTTGTTGACCATATGTTCATACTTGTTTACTTCATTAAACAAATCTACAGTATCTTGTAATCCTTCTCTATCGATCTTGTTAAGTATGAATTCTGGTAGTCCGGAAGCAACAAGATCTATCAAAGTACCGGTGTCAATTGATCTTCTCACATCCGATAGAAGTTTTTCTTTTCTCATAGCATAATCCAACAGAGAACCATCTTTGTATCTAAATGATAGTGCGTATGTGACAGGGTTCCATCCTTTGTTTGCAAATGATTCAAAGAATTTGTTTTTCCGTGTTGACCACTCTGAGTTCATTGTTAGTTTTATAATCATGGAACTGTACCAGTCTATACAAGATTTATCCATGAACAATCTGAGTATTTCTATTTTTTTTTCATCCATGGTCACATCAAACCGCAAACATTCTTTTTCAAACACTTCCATCCACTGGCTTGCATTTGTATTTTTAGTGCAGAATTTTTCTATAACAAACTTCTCAGCAATGTTTTTTAAGCTCTGTTGCTTATCTTCCATTAACTTTTCAATTAATTTTCCTAATGCATCTTCTTTTTGATGTACTTGTAAACTTTTTTCGTCCAATTCTTCGAGGTATTGGTCTCCAAACTGTAGGTTTCCATCTTCGTCTACATATGTTTTTTTAGTTCTTCTGTCATGGTTAACCAGACTCTTCTAACCTGGTATCTTTTTTTCAAACTATTTTTTATTTTTCCAAAAGCACTAGTTTTCATTATCTCCTCGTGATGGCTGGCAGATTGTAGCATTTCTGGTATTGTAAACACTTTTTCATCACTTGTGACTATTTTTGTAATGCTAATAATATTTGACCTGCCATCGCCTCCAGGTACTAAGCGTAAATTCGAATTGAATTTTCTCCATTTTTGGTTTAAAACGAAATGTCGTTTTATAATAAGTTGATAGGTTTAATTCCATTTTATTAATTTTTAAATAAAACACTTGTGTTGCAAAGTTTTTTTTAACTAAGAAACGACATTTATGTTTATTATCACTTTGAATGGTTTTTTTCTAACAATCAAATAATAGAATAACAAAACAAATGACAATCGATGATTGCATTCTAATTGACATTATAGGATTCAAATTTAAAGGGAATATATTTCCTTTACATAAATAATAAAAAAAAAACTATTGGATCATCTTTCAGGGAGATGGCTGCATCATCTGCATCCGTCACTCATTGAGTGGGAGCTAAGCCATTCGGTGCAGCCAATACAAGGACGTTGGTTGACTTCCGTGTTTTGACCCAGAAGTTGGCTGGTCGGTAGAGAAGTAAGGCAGGGAATGAGTGCACCCTCCATTCAGTGAACATCGTTGAGGCACTGCGGAACTGCGGAAGTTGCATTGTTGTATCACACCCTCAGCTTGTCCCATTGCGCTGCTGGGAATTGTCTCCACAGCTCTGACGTGTACAGGGCAGAGCAGTATGTCTTAAGAAGTAATTTCCAAACATTGCATCGTCGCTAGTGGTAGAACCGCCTTGACAGCATTCCAGCCCATACATTAATGGTTCTTGTCATTCCATATCATTTCCATCTTTAATATCTTCCGTAAAGATGTGTCCCAGGCATATAATCTGTGAGGCCACAAGCAGTCTATTTCAAGCCAGTTTGATAGTATATTTAGTGGCTTCTTGTTGTGTTTGAATACGACGTTGACTGATTTTTTAGAATTGTACAACTCTTTGCATTTTCGCACAAGTCGTCTCATCGCTTTAATCGAGGGTGCTAGCAGCATCATGTCATCTGCATAGTTGGTGCTGTTACTCCCTTCTCTGCAGATATATTTTTTTTTTTACATGAGCTCCACACAGGAGGCCCTGAGGAAAATAATTTCCCTCAGGGCCTATGTCATCTTTGAGAATGCTGTGTGGAGGGTTTTTTTTAAGGAAAGGAAGGAGAAGGGAAGGAAAAGGGTTTAAGGGGTGGGTAGGAATCTGGGGTTCAGTATGTCCTGGTCATCCGCCTCCAAGACCTAGACAAACATGAACCCGGGCACCCTTGCTAAATCACCAAACGTAGCGAACCACTTGAGGTGACCTATGGCAAAGGTGTTGGTTATCCAATAAAGGTTCTCGGGGCGGCGGTACCCATTCCCACCTCCCAAATTGAATATGGCAGCCAATCAGTGAAATGGAGAGTTCTTGTGGTAGGTCGTTTACGTAAATATTAAAAAATGTAGTAGGAGACATATTACCCCCTTGCCAGACTCCGCTTTTGTAAAATAAGAGTCTAGAAGCAGCTCCTGCCCATTAAATGTTGTCCGTACCAAATAGCCAACATATTGACTACTCTGCTGGAACATCTCGCTTCATGAGTTTTTCCCATAACAAGTGGCGATCTAAGGCCTTGATTAGGTAGAAATAACATCCATTAACCCTTTGATTAGTGAGTTATTTTTTTGTCATCTACATCGTGGGAGTGAGTTATTGTTCAAGTTTTTCTTAATTTTTTAATCGATTTAATTAATTATCTTCTTACCTTGTTTTACTACACAAGTTAATTTCGGAGCTTTTTTATTACTATATATAACCTTTTCTTATTGAATAAGTAAGCATTACGTAAATTTAGTTTGTGACAAATTCAGTGGTTCTCGACATTTTACAAAGTGTTGCGAAAAAATTTTTTTTATAAAAAATGAAATGTACAGTAAGGATAAAAAGTCATAAAACATGATACTAAAAATAAAAATAAATTATAAATTCAGTGGTTCTCAACATTTTACAAATAAAAAGGTTTCAAATTTTTAATTTTTTTTATTTGCTTACATAATAAGAAATATACAATGTAATAAAGAGATAATACTAAAAATAAAAAAAGTGGATCTATTCAATGGTTCTCAACATTTTACAAATAGTTTTTTCAAGAAAAGATAATAAAAATATGTATAAGAACAGAAATGTACATTAATAAAAACATAATACTAAAAATAAAAATAAAGCATCAATTCAGTGGTTCTCAACATTTTACAAATAAAAAGTTTTCAAATTTAAAATTTTTTTATTTACTTTTATATAAAAAGAAATATAATATGTAATAAAGGGATAATACTAAAGCATAAGCAAATTTTCTGCCTTCAGTGTGAGGAAGGTCTCGAGTATGTTAAAAACGATGAGACCAGCACTGCGCATTGGGTAAGGTAATTGGTAATTGATGAGAATTTTTTTGGTTTTTTGCACCCCTAGAAAAACCCTGAACATTTCACAAGTTAGCAGTTTCTCAATAAGTCGTATGACTATGGTATAGTAGAGTTTAACAAGGTTTTCGAGCCACACCGTGTCGTAGGTTGCAAAGAGATCAACGAATGCTGCCGCAGTCGTAAGCCGTTTCTGGAAATCAGATTTAATATGTGTTGTCGGTGATAAAACCTGGTCGCAGCATTTACGACCTGGTCTGAAGCAAGTTTGTGGAACCATATTCTCCAGAAAACAACTCCCTCTAGAAGTTTGTACATATATGGTACTTAAAAGTGAGACGGGCTGGTAGTTTTGAATTCTCTTATGGCTTTTTTGGTTTAAGTATCGCAATAACTTTAACCTTTTTCAGATATTTGGTATTTCTCTAGTTAAATGAATTTGTCCGTGGCCCAGCGTGTTTCAGAAAATTTGGGAGAACTCCTTCACACCGGCTGCTTTCCCAGATTTTGTTTAAGTGAGGACGATGTCGATAAGAACAATTTTTGGACCTGGTGGCTTATGTTAGACCTTGTTGTCATTTTTAAACTATGAAATAGTTGGTGAGCAACATCATTTGGTGACATTTTGAGAATTATCTTAGTTGGCTAATCTTTTTCTGCTCAAATGTTTAAAACTAATTTCTTCTGTTAATTACGTCCATTTCATACGCCCGTCTTCCAGAGACAGGAGAAGATCAGAAGTAGTGTCTGGGTTGTTCGTCCTCTCGAATTCAGCTAAAAGGAGTTTCTGAGCTTCATGTTGTGATATACACTTTTACGTAGCCTCTAGTAGTGAATTTCTCCGCAGCTATGAACAAGAGGATAGAAAATCGATCGTTGGAATTTGGATTTGATGGCAAGTTATCCATAACCCTAACAACATATTTTAAGAAATCTCGCCATTTTGCATGTCTTAGATTCCAACATCGAATCGGATTACTGGAATTTGTCTGCCTGTGCTTAGCACATCTGGCCTATGTTAACTGCTCAATACACTACTGCTCAATATACTACTCGAAGTCCTCAAATGTATCACATTAATGCTCTCAAAGAAAAGATGTGTCTGAATTCGTCAACTATATTTTCATCCTGCGTGCTGTTGTTGACGATGTGTTGAATGTTAGTCATACAGGCAGCGGATATTGATAGAGATTGTGAAGGATACGAGTATATGAAGAGGACTCGACTTGGAGAAGCAGATTACTTAGATTCTCTTGTTATCCAATATGACATCTCCGGACTTGCCTACCAAATCCGTCAGCTACCGATAATTGGACAGCTGCACAAATTATAATAATTATATTATTTTATATTGATATCATTTCTATTAATTTTGTTGTTGTTACATATTTCTATTATAAGTTTTGCTGTAACATTTTATTTTATTTTATTAGTAATAGAAGGTACATAAATTACAAATAAATTTTATACAGTAATTAATTACAGTAGATATATTTGATGTACCCCCATAATTAAGCAAGGCTTGTGTGTATGGGGGGGTGTTATTGTATTGCTTTTTTTTATATCATTCAGTTTATTTATATCACATTTAAATTACCATTTAAACGAAGTTTTCAGTATAATTTTTAAGGTGAGTTTTAAAACATATTGTTATTATATTATTTTATTCATATTTTTGTTATATTGCCACCATTGTTATATTGCCCCAAGTGGTTCGCTACGTTTGGTGATTTAGCAGGGGTGCCCGGGTTCATGGGGTGAGTTTTGTCTAGGTCTTGAAGGCGGATGACCAGGACATACTGAACCTACCCACCCCTTAAACCCTTTTCCTTCCCAGAACTCTCCTCTCCTTCCTTTCCTTAAAAAAAACCCTCCACCCAGCATCCTCAAAGATGACATAGGCCCTGAGGGAAATTATTTTCCTCAGGGCCTCCTGTGTGGAGCTCATGTAAAAAAAAAAAAAAAAAATGTATGGGAATTCGCCTAGTTTGGTAGGTCTATTTTTAAATAAACCAATAGTGGAACATGGCTTTTAGATTTCAGCACAGTTGACTTTTCATGCTAAAACTTTCTGAATTCTTTTGACTTTTTTTATATACCTACACTGATTCGTGCTTTATTTTCTGAGTGTTGGCATTTTTACAGGTTTTTTCTGCTTGAACTGCATGAAAAAATGCATGCCTTGAATGCCTGTACAAAGTAGAGAAAGACTTGATCATTCTACCTGGGAACAATGTTATACTTTGTTTCGAGTCCTTTATTTTTAAATGCTTGTATGGCGGAGTTTCTCATTAACAAAGGTGTCGTAAAGATAATAAAGGTCCATTTTGTTATCTTCAATATCACAGTTATATCACAGTATCTTCAATGTCTCTGACATCTTATGGCATCTGGAGGTTTTTTGGACAGAAATTTAATTGCTAAGGCGTTGTAAATTTTAGCACAATTTTTAGACTTGGCTGCACATTTTCAAAAAACTCTTGATGGAATTTGTCTTGTTGTTTTTTAACGGGGATTAGAGCCAGATCTATGTGGACAGTCAGTGTGAGATGATTGTACCTCAAAATAATTTTAAAAAAGGTGAATGTAAAAAAACAGTAGGCATATTTTCAATTTTTATTAGTTTCGTCAAATTTTTCAACTTTTGCGGTGCAGTCGCGGGAATGCGTAATGGCTAGGAGGCAGACACGTCAAAGGTTGAAACACTGTGCAGCAGAGATCTGCTGGGAACTGGATGAACACCACTGCCTTGTGGAACACGGTGTACGAGAGTACTGAGGGGCAACAGTTGAACACCACTGCCTTAAAGCCAGAAGATGCTCTGTATCCAGTTCTGCTCTGTAGGGGACGTAGACAGTGGAACACTGTGTACGAGAGTACTGAGGGGTACAGGTTGAGCACCTCTGCTTTAAGTTCACACAATGCCTTAAAGCCACACGATGCTCCGTATCCAGGGGATGTAGACCGAGGAATACTATGCACCAGAGTACTGCGGGTTACTGTTTGAGCACCACTGCTTTTAGTTCACACGATGCTCCGATCCAGGGAGTGTAGACAGTGGAACACTGTGCATCAAAGTATTGCAGGACAATAAGAGCATTGCCTTAAGGCCACACAATGCTCCGCCTACATAGGATGTAGGCAGTGAAACACTGTGCACCAGAGTACTGCGGGGTACTGGTTGAGCACCACTCTTTTAGTTCACACGAAACTCCAATAAGGGGCAACGTTTGAGCCCCACTGCTTTAAGTTCACACAATACTTCGATCCAGGGGATGTAGGCAGTGGAACACCGCGCACGAGAATATTGCACTTCAACAGTTGAACACCACTGCCTTAAGGTCAGACGGTGCTCCGTATACAGGGGATGTTGGCAGTGAAATACGGCACCAGAGTTCTGTGGGGCACTGGGTGAGCACCAATGTCTTAAGGCCACACGATGATCACAAACCAAGAGAGGAAGTACGCAGTGGAACACAGGCACCAGAGTTCTGCGGGGCACCGGTTGAGCACCACTGTCTTAAGGCCACACGATGCTCTCAATCCAAGGGATGAAGCCAGACACTCGCGTGTACATTATCGTGCAGGTTGTTGGATCCCATGCGGATACAATCCCCACCAGCAGGTGAGTGCAGGCCACCCTGGGACCATTGTAGAAAGACAACGGAGAGCCGGGACCGAAGCCCTGAGAACAAATAATATAATAATGTGAAAATGAACAAATTCTTTTTTATGCAAACTACTCCGATTAGGTAGTAGTGCGCCGAGTCGCGCGGACATCATAGCATATCTCTTTAAACGACTTCAAAAAGGAGGAGGTTCTCAATTCGACTGTATTTTATTTTTATTTTTTATGTTTGTTACCTCAGAACTTTTGACTGGGTGAACCGATATTGATGATTTTTTTTTTATTTGAAAGCTGGTGCTTCCCGTGTGGTCCCATTTTAATTTGGTCCAGTTCCGACAATGGCATCCATGAGAAAACCATATAAGTCTTAAATTTGCATTAAGTGCGTGACAAATGGACGAATAACTCAATATCACGCCAACCGATTTTGATGATTCTTTTTTTATTGGAAAGGATCTACTTCAAGGGTAATTTGATGAGAGTTTGGTTAGGTTCTGATTATCAGATCCATGACAAATTAACGAAACTCGGCCGAATCTCTTAATTTGACGTTATGGTCAAATTATGTCTGTCTCATGTGAGCAGCATGTTTAGTAGGTTTACCCATATTCAGACAAATTAGTTGGTGTACTTCAGATTCACTAAAAAATCAAAAAATAAACAAAAAATTTAACAAAACAAAAAAACGACTTAAAAAAATGCACTAAAAAGTAAATAAATAATTTCGTATTCTTCTACAACTTCATAATCAACTTACTTTTTCTAATCATCAATATGCAGGTACGATTGTTATTTTTGGAGTCGGTGTCAGCAAGTCGCTTGTGCGACACAAGCACATCTCACCTATAACTATGTATGTAGTTACAAACCTACCTTAACTGACACCGACTCCAAAAGTAACAATCGTACCTACATATTGATGAGTAGAAAAAGTAAGTTGATTATGAAGTTGTAGAAGAATACGAAATTATTTATTTACTTTTTAGTGCATTTTTTGAAGTCGTTTTTTTGTTTTGTTAAATTTTTTGTTTATTTGTAATTCAATATCTTTGGTACGAATTCTACTTTTCAGAATTTGACCTATCTTTAATCAGCATTTAAATGTTATTTTTTTGTGATAATACAGCCCAAGAGTCCCAACTGCTCCTAATCATCTTTTTTCTATAATATCTTCTTCTTTTTCTATAATATCATATCTTTTCTTTTTTCAATCTTTTTTCTTTCTTTAAATCTTTTTTTTTATATTTGAAGTAATAAATGTAGGTACATTATTTGAATAAAAGTCATTATGAGCACGCCGGGATTTGATCCTGCGATTTCTAGATTCATAGCTGAGGATCTCAACCCCTCAGCTGCAGAGGTTTTAAAAGGCCTTACGTTAACTCCACACAGGAGGCCAATGACAATAATTTTCTATATATTTAAGGAACTATATCATGTTTGAGGATGCTGTGAGGTGGGATTTATTATTACTTATTATTACTATTAGCCACATTAACTAACGTTTATCATCAAGCATTCATGCAATAGTTTAATTTTTAAATTTATATTCATGTTTGTGGAAATAAGCGCCAGTGTCTACAGTGCAGTATGTGGTGAAAAATCTGCATTAAAATGTTGAAAATTAATGAGAAAAATCATAAATTTTAATGATTTGGTGGAAGTCCTTGATGAGTGGGGAAGGCGAGTAAAAGTAAAGCCTGTCAGGTAAACCATCTTATTATGGGGGAGGAAACGGGCGGTGCTCGCGTCTACACTATCCAGACATCTAGTTTAGGTCTCCTAACACTCCTTCCATCTGAAGGATTACATAGAATACTCCTCAATTCATATCTGCGTTATATTCTTTTTTGTTAATGGTTCCATGATAATTGATCCGCCAACAGTTGGATCCTGGCATACTTATATACAATATGCAGTCGGTTTAGGAAAATACAGTATACCTAATTACACAAAATATAACTAAGTGCCCCAAAGGGATGTGCAGAGAGGATGTAACGCCGAATACCAAAAGTATAAAACATGTTTTCTTTCAAATGCATCAAGGAAAAATCTAATCATCTATCGAAAAGTCTCTTGTATATACCAGCGCATAAGTACAAAAAATCGACAATGTATAAATTCGTTCGATATTCGTACTAACTTATTATTAGGGGTATTTTTGAAGTTGATTTTACTTTAGAAATTGGTAAATACATAATGCACAAAAAATTATAATGGAAGTGAAAACTTCTTTAGCACCGTAGTAATTTGTAGAGGCCTCAGCACGGGTAAACCACCTAGTGAGGCTAACATTATAAAATTAAACTATAAAATGTAAAGTACGTATCAAATAAAAGGAGGTCAACCTCCTCCAACCTTCGCTCTGAAAATACACGACTGCTCCCAACCCTTCTCATCATGCAATTGCAAAATCATACAAAATGTCAAACAAATAAAATATCTAGGCGTCATAATTGACGAAAACCTACGCTGGAATGACCACATTAACTTAATTACATCCAAGCTTAAAAAAATCATGTATCTAAAACATCTTCCCACGCACAATACTAAGATCTATCTACTTTGCTCTTTCCCAATCTTTAATCATGTATGGTCTTCTGTCTTGGGGAAGTGCAAGTAATATTTCTCTTGATCCACTAGAAAAGGCACAAAAGGCAACAATCAAACTAATACTTCAAGTAGCATATGATACAGACTCTGAAAAAATTTACAAGATGCTCGACGTTTTGTCAATCAGACAACTCTACGCTAAATCGTCTATTCTTCACCTCTTCAAATTCAAACTTCATATCCCTTTACTTTCTCAGTCCTCAATAACAAGCCGGTCTTCAACAAACCTAACACTCAACATCCCGCTAAAGCACACGACCCACGGACAAAGATCCTTTAACTACTATTCTATCAAACTATATAACAGCATGCCACCTTCTTTGAAACAATCTGCTGATTATTCCACCAACAAATAAACTAAAAAAACAAATCACAGACTGGATAAAAACTAAAGGAACACTATTTTTCCAAAACCTATTTACTCCAAACCAAACATAAAAATTAACTTCTAAATAACCAATGTACAATAACCATTAAAATAAAATAAATATAAAACTTTCTACTACAACACATTAATACTTGCCACACATAATCATAAATAAACACGTAAACACCTCAGCACAGGTTCTCCTAGTGAGGTGTTCACGAAACATACAACAATACCTATCCACAGTTTCACCTTCGCAAACCTACCATACACCCAACATAATAAAATTGCTAAATATATTTTGTAAAAATGTTTTCAAAATTTATCTTTTATGTAAAATTGTCAATTAATAGGTAAATACTGTAATACATAGAAATAAAAAATAAAAAAATAAATAAAAATAAAAAACCACTTGAAACACAAAACAGCGACACTAAAAAAGAGCAAACACATGCATTTATAGGATTTAGCCTGCGGGAGAATGGGATAGTATAATAGGTCTCCTCTTTGTGCAGTGCTTCATAGCCTCCCCACTCTTATCAACTTTTGTATTCTGGAGGTTTCACTTCTACAGCTTGTGAATTGCACACTCTATTTTTATAGTAAATATCATTTCGAGAGGCTAATTGTTGGCGAATCAACTGTCGGGTCGCTTATGTATATGAATACTGAACAAGAGTCCCAGGTGCCCATGGCATTAATAATTGGGGTACGAATATGTGCCTGATTTGAAAGGTTGTATTATGTAATATTGGATATTTTTGTCATGCACAAAAAAAAAAACGTATTTTTTAAATAATTAAAATTGAATTTTGTGGGGCTGAAGGAAGTGGAGATAACATGGATAAGAATAAGTTTTAAAAGTACCTGACTATTCAGATCTGGTCAACAAATAAATCTAACCAAAAAACTTTCCAATTCTGAATTGTGATCATTAACCAGGGCGATACTAAGAGTTTTCAGTATAAGAAACTAGAAGGAAATAGCAGGAGGCCAGCAGAAGTGGATAAATTTCCTGTAGATGGACAAGGCTTCTTGGAGAGTAACTGGTAGAGGTGTGGCGCAAGGATGTACTTTATATTATCATACATTTATCATTACAACTTCTAAGACTTTTTTACATTCTCTCACGGAGGAAGCCACCAGGAAAATAATTTCCATCAGGGGTCTTTTTGAGGAAAGGAAGGAGTGAACATGGGTCTTGAATCCGATTCACAGTAGAGCTGTTGAACTCAAAAACGACCCGTTCTCATGTGACAAATGTTAAGCTTGAACAAATGTTGGGATAAACGTTTTGCATGTGTCCCGATTATGCACCGATGCCGGAGGGATCAATGACGCTAGTTCCTCGGAGCACCTTCCAGTGAAATACCGGTAGAACAAGAACAGCATTCCCATCGGTCGCCTGTGATCTAAAGATTGCAATCCATTCATTATATTTATCGGGAGAGCAACTAAAGCAGACAAAAAACATATCGTCACATTGCCGGGTGGAACCAAAAAGTAAAGTAACCCTATGAAAAATCCAGATCAGCGTTGATGATGTGGATTCAAAATGGGAGACCATCGCATGGCCCCATTGCGGATGAAAGAAAACAGAAAAGGAAGGAGTTCAAAAGAGCACTTAAACACTGCCAAAGCTCTGCTGAACAAACAAAGATAATAATAAAATAATAATAATATTTGGATGATTTATATAGCGCCGTTTTTGTGAAAAATCACCTCAAGGGCGCTGAATGGATGATATCGTCAAATCGCTTGACAAAAAACAGTTCACGCCATTCTGGAAGAAAAGCAACAACCTGATCAAGCCAAACGTTCGAATCGCAAGCCAAATTGATGGGTCCACAAACACGGAGGAAATCGCTAGGACATTTAGAAGAACCCTTGCAGATATCTCAGGAAACGAAGTACCGACTGCTCCTGATATTATGGAATATGATGGACAAAACGTCTTCCTTTCTGAAAATAATATAATGAAGGCCATCAAAGCTACTAAGGCCGGTAAATCTCCGGGACATGATAGTTTAAGTATTGAACACATAAGATCAGATCCATACCTAAACTACTAAACATTCTGTTCAACGCAATCCTTCTACCGAGTGCAATGACGAAAACCATTATAACCCCGATCCTGAAAACAGGAAAGCCCGACATGACCAACTCCAGCAATTACCGGCCAATATTCCTGGCAACTATAATTGCAAGAATATTTGAAAGGGTAATTCTAAATGAAATAAAAGGTAAACTCAATTCTAAAGATCAATCAGATGGGCTTTAAGTGCAGATTATCCACTAATATGGCAATATACTCCGCAAAGCAAGTAATAGAATTATACAAGAAACAAAAAACTACTATATACGGATGCTTCTTAGACCTCAGTAAAGCGTTCGACAGGGTCTGTCATAAAACCTTATGGGAGAAATTGAAAGCTAGAAATATACCTACCATGTATATCAACATACTATCCCGATGGCACTCCCAGCAGGAAAATGTTATACGATGGGCAAGTACGTACTCCCAACCGATATACTTGCGATCAGGAGATCAGGAGGAAAGCAATGATGGTGTACGTCCCCAATCCTGTTTAATGTATACATGGACGAATAATCAAATCGCCTGGACACCAGAGCTGGCTGTCGTATCAATATCTGTATCTAAATTACATTAGCTATGCGGACAACATGATTCTCCTAGCTCCGTCGATCAAGGGGTTGAGAATACTATTAAAAATCTGCGAAGAATACGCAAATGATCACAACATGATGTACAACCCCAAGAAGACGGAACTAATTGCATTCCACCATGGAAAAAATCCCGAGAAGATGCTCCCTGTACAACTCAATGAGGAAAACATAAGCACATCAACGAATGTAAAATACTTAGGTCACATAATCACTGACGACCTCTCGGATGATGGTGATATTGAACGACAGAGGAGAAGTATCAGTGTATTGTCCAATATGATTGCCTGAAGATTCTTCCAATGCAGTAACCACGTAAAAAAAAAAACATTGTTCAATGCATTTTGCACTAGTCCCTTTTAAAGTGTCACTACCGAACCACCTCAAAGGAACGACTCCGGGTCCAATATAACAATGCATGCAGAATTATATTTGGATTCAGAAGATATAGCAGTGCATCGACAATGTTTACGGAACTAGGATTGCACGGATTCGCCGGTCTGATGAGACACCGGGTCACTGGAGCCAGGATGCGGCTAATGGCCTCCGACAACACAATGGTGACCGCAGCCTTCCAGCACCAAGCGCCACTCCTGAGTGAGCGATGGGCCCGAGCGCTCTCAAGACCACGCCCTGCATAATAATGGATTATTTATTTTTGTTACTATTATTTTTTTTTCCTATTTATGTCCTTGTTTCTTTACGGTGTAAATATATAAATACGTATAACTATATGGGGCGTGTGGCATTGCACTATCCTCTCCACATCCTGGAATAAAGAATTATTATTATTATGATAGGGGAATCTATCAAACGGACTGCCTGTTTCTGCAATGAGTCAAGGGTTATTTTCAAGTATTTTGGGAATGCAGACCAGAGGTGGCTGTCAAATTCAACAGTGGTGCACACTTGATGACTGCATATGATTTGAAAGGTATCTCGTCGTTAAGACAGGGTTTCTTGGATCTGGTGCGATGTTTCTAATACAGTTATAATCTTGGTTCATAATGCATCCCAACGTCACATACCTCGCATGGTCCACTAGAGTTGACAGGGCGGCTGCAGAACTCTATTTGGTGTTGGACACCATCTGGGTGAAGAGTACCAACGGTGAATATTCCAGCACACTCTTCCTGGGGGACTAACTTCATAGATGTCTGAAATGAAGGAATAGGCCACTTGCATCACATTTAAAAAAATAAAACTCTGGTTTAGACAAATATTCTAAGACATTCTGTATTTTTTTTTTTAATCGTATTTTTGAAACACTGGCGATTTTTTGAAAATTTCATTCTGAAAAATCAGACCATTTTTTATAAACCGGAAAGATGGGACATAATTTTATAGGTGCGAAAAAACGATAATTACATAGCCAAAAATCATTTAAAAAAAAAACGTTTTCCACAAGAAAGGGCACAGGAGAATAACGAGGCATACCAAAAATATTACATCTCATAAATATTTTTTTGCAATCCATCTTATTGATCATAAATCATTACAATGTTCAACATCCACATTACTAAATCCAATGTAATATACTTGTACTTGGAAATTATAATAATAATAAGAATATTACAAAATTTGATTTTGTCAAAATCAACACCATTACCATTATACCTCTAAAACACATGCAGACAGCGTAAAATGTATGGGGTTCTCTTCATAACATCTGTCAAAAAGTCAAACCAAATAATAATTTTGCAAAGAACAAACAATAAATCTAGTGAACGTTATGTCAAATTCAAAAATTTGCCTGAAATCAAAGTGTTGCCATATAAAAAAAATAAATCAGTGTGGAATTTTACAAAATTAATAGGATTTTCACAGGACATTTTCATGTAGTGACGTCACGGGCCCAAATAATGGATTTATTTATTTAAAAATAAAAAAACTGTGCATTTCTAAAAATTTTTACTAACATTTTTGTAATCTTAGTAAAAAAAATCTATCCAAACGATTTTTTTCCAAGTCGTTATGAAATCCATGCAAGTGGCCTATTGTGTTACTTGGTAATTTTATTTAGTAAAAACAAATACACCCGTTTTAGGCATTAATGTTAAAAAAGTTTGTCGTTGATTACACGTTCCATCACCTTAGCCAGAACTGATGTGATCGCTATGGGGCGGTAGTTGGCTGGGTTGGAGCGGTCACCCTTCTTTGGAATAGGATGGATAACAGCTTTTTTCCAACTAGAGGGCACAGAGTCAGTCTTCAGGGAAATTTTAAAAAGCTTCGTCAAAATTGGAGCTATTTGCAATGACGTTACATACTATATTAGACGAGGGGTAGAAATCTCAAAGTGGGAAGACAAAGGCAAGACAATTGCACCGGTCTCGATATCTAGTACTTTAGAACTAAACTGCTACGCGTCGAGTAAGGTTGCTTCTTACCAGCACTTACCAGTAAGTAAATTGCAGATTAAAAAGTGCCAAAATGCCCTCCTGTGTGATGAGAAAATGTTTCAATTTCACGGCAAATAATAGTAAAGGCGAATGAATAACATTTCATTTGTAAGTACACGCAAATTACTTAATATTATAAATATTACAATTAATTTTCATGTTTCCCGCTCGCGGTTTTACGCGTCATTAGAGAAAATTCAAGTCTTACTAAAGTAAAGGGTCTGGACGCGCAACACCCAAATTTATGTTGCTAAGTAAACTTCACTGTTTTAAAGTAGACTAATCAGCCTAAACACTGTTTATTTGTTTATTTGCGGTAAAACAACACATACATCAGTAGTTCTAACAAGTATTGATGACAATCGCCACCATTTGAAAACTGTCATTGCTCTATTTTATTTATTGTATAGCTCGACATATCAAACTCCGACAGGCAGCCGGACATTTTATTCTAGTGGGCCTCGAGAAAAGGAGACAGCGAACGTTCCATCAAAAAGTGACAAGCAATACGCCGCCCGCTTATATATCGATGTCATTCATACACACATATTATTTCATTGTCTATCTTTATCACACAGGAATAAACTTTTGAATTAAGAAATTATACTGAAAATCGCTGAAAACAAAAGAATATTCCTTACTTTCCACATTATATTGTGAGTATATGAGACGATGGCGAGTCTATTTATTTATATAACGTCATTGGCTATTTGGGGATTTTTTGTTCGGATCTTGGCGGCGGATGCGCTTGCACACCAGCTGCATGGCAGGCCGGATCGGGAGAGAGTGGTTGAGGGAGTCCCATTAAATTCCAGCCGTACACTCTCAGAACATCACCTTGCACCGCAGTGGGAGGGATGGATTCATACGTTCGTCACTCCTGGACACATTGACCCCCAGATTCCCACCCACCCCTAATACCCTTTTTCTTCCCAGAACTTCCTCTCCTTCCTTTTCTAAAATAACCCTCCACACAGCATCCCCAAAGATGATAAAGGCTCTGGAGCTAATGTAAAAAAAGTCTTCTCAATGATAATAAATGGTTTTATGTGAAAGTTAAGTACATCAGAGCAGAGTACTGTGAAGTGAGATCTTATGTAAGAAATGTAAATAAAATAATAGTTTCTTCATTATCAAGGCAGAAAAATAAGTTCTTACTTTAACGTAAGCTTCCAATGCATCTACCCACCCAGTGTGGATCAGGCCACTGTTTGGAAGACGGGCGCCCGTGTGGAGACAGGCGGGGAGAATTCTGCTGGTGAAATCAATCCTGAAATTGATAAAATTAGTTAGAAATAAGTTTTTATTTTTCGAGTCACCAGTTTTAGTAGTCCAATGCAATAATTTTCTTAAAATGTGACATATTCAAATAAAAGTAGAAAAACAATAAGAAAACAGTTTTACAATAAGAAAAGATTATTGGCGTATATTAGTTGAGATGTTTGACGATGGGACTAAGGGGGACTCCATGCTCCATGGAGGCAACCACGGTATTCTTGGATTGGTGTAAACTTCGCCATTATAGGCTTCCCGTGCCTTAAAGCGCTCATTCGTCCCTTCAGGAACATTTCCGAAGCGCTGCAGTACCTACCTCAGGAACCCCCAACTTGGTGACAGGCCAAATAATAAGCATCGTCATCTATTTTTAGATTAGTCGCTTATTCGGTTTCTTGGCTGGCTGAGTCCTTCATCACAACACAAGCAACATGTTCCGCTTACTGTGGTGTGGTAGTGGGAGATTTTCAAATATTGTCAGGTTATTCGTAACCCGGGTTGTCTTTCTTTTAAATAAGAAAAAAAAATCCCGCCATGAACAAGACAAATCGCACCCCATGAACCCGGGCATTCCTGCTAAATTACGAAACGTAGCGAACCACTTGAAGTGACCTACGGCAGGTGTAGTACCTACCTCCTTATGGATAGGAAATCGAACGTCTATGGCTTGAATCTAGATGATTCTTGATTCTGTACTATTCCAGTAAGGAAGCAATAAACGATACTCTGTGATTATTAGTTACCACCTTTTTACTATTTCAAGCAAAGTACAATAAAAGTATAGAACTTTAATACACTACAGCAGGGGTGTTATTTATTCAGTAAATGGTTCCCGGGGCGGCGATACCCATTCCCGCCTCTCAAGTTTTGTATGTTTTGATAAAATGCAATGAAGAATTATGACGGGTCTAAAGATTGGGGAGATAACTTAGATGTTAGAATAAACTCCCAGATAACACTCGGTCCCGAAATTCCGGTCTCACAATGATATTTTATTACTTTTTGTTATTTTGCATGGTTTTTGCAAACATTGTTACTACAAGTATATAAAATGATTTAGAAAAATGCTCACTGTCTATCTACCTCCACCAGAGCGATGTCGTTGTACACAATGGAGGTAGTGGAGTTGTACTCTGGATGGATGACTATTTTATGAATATTGTATATTACATCTGCAGAGTACTGGTTGAAACTCCACCCCAACCCAACATATTTTGTGTTTCCGGATCTGAAACAAAAGGAGTGGTGATAGTGACACATTATTCCATTTTATTTGATAAATGAACATTGCTTTACGCAAACATTTCCTCTTACGTGCGTCTAATACAATCAGTACCTCACCTGAAATTATTTCAAGGAGTTTTGTTTTTGGTTTGATAACCTTATCCTTCTCACTAACTCTCTGAAATCTAAATGTAACATCTACCGGATCTGCCGGATCTGCCCTGATGATGGACACTGCAACGATGTCCGAAACGTTGGCTAAAGAAGGAGGTAGCGCAACACGGCATAACACCCCAAAAACAAATAACGAAAAACCTAAATGTAACACTTCTAGTTGTGGAGCTCTCTACTCTCTGGTATCTACAGCCTTCACAGAACACAGCGAGGCGAGGTCACCACCAGTCAGAGGTCACTCACCAAACAACTAATATTGATTTAAGCTTTCAAAATCAAATTTAACTATTAAAACATTTGCATTAAAGATTTTATAAAAAAAATTCTTTGATAGTTATTTGCACTTGTCTACCTCACGAGACACACGCTGTCCGGTGTCTGGACGAAGCTAATAATGAATAATACGCGTATTCGGATTGATTGAAAGGCTAAAGAAAAGTTTTATCACAGAAGAAGATAACTCTAATAATCTAAACGAAAATATGAAAGAGAACAAGACACAGAAAATAGAAAAAGATAACCGTCGCAACTGGGACTCGAACCCAGAACCTCCTGTTTAACCGGGACATGCACTTTTACCAATTTAGCCATTGCCACCTTCCGTCAAACCGTCATAATTGTCAATCTCATATTTTCAAATTTTGGAATTAACAATATTCGACTAATTTGTCCATGTCATGGGCAACTACCTTTTTCATTGGAAGAAGAAGATAACACTAATAATATAAACGAAAATATGAAAGAGAACAAGACCCAGAAAAATAGAAAAAGGTAATGGTCGCAACTGGGACTCGAACCCATAGAACTCGAACGCATAGAACTCGAACCCATCGAACTCGAATGGCATGTAGATTAAGGCGTTTAGATTATTAGTGTTATCTTCTTTTTCAATGATATATTACATTGATGGGAATAACTTTCAAATAAAAAGAGAGTTGTTCTTATAATAATTTGGAATAAATTTTGCAATTTTGCATTTGAAATCCACGTAACATTGACTCCATTTTCGAACTCGTTTGAAAACACTTTTTCTGTTCTTGCCACACAATAGTACCAACTGCCCGGAGCGAGTGGGATTGTGGCAATTGGTAGCAATACTGTTTGAGAAATTTTGAGCTGCTGAAAGGAGTGATACTAAGAGGAAGGATGGGGGAAAGAGGAATGTTGGAAAGGACCTGGCTATTCAGATTTGATCACATTGCACAGCAAATAACGCTGTTTAAAGCAAAAAAATTTTAATGTAAACGCTAGCCATCGTGACAGAGCACATCACGATACGTCACGTCTGATAAATGTAAACCCACCATTATGCCTCCCGGTATTATTTTATCGCATATTTAGTATGCAAAATGCAGATACGTGTAAATAATATTGATTTATGGTTAGCATTCAAATATTGCTTTCCTCATTATCTCAACACTTATTATTTGGAGATGTCTGACTAATTAACTCTTCTTCTTCTTCCTTGCGCTGTCCCAACTCATTTTTTTTTTTTTTTTAATAATCTTTATTCAATGAAATAACAACAATACAACTAAAAAAAAAAAAAAAAAATTACATACTCAATGTAGTTTACAAATAGATTACATCAATCAGTACAGAAAAATTAACAAACAGAAAGTAATGTAAGAAAGGTTACACAGGAGTAGTATAGTTATACAGTATTTTTAGTTGTGCATTGCCTGCCTCACTAGGTGAACCTGTATTGAGGCAGAAATTTTGTTAATTGTTTCTCGCAATTTTATCTATGGTTTTTTTATAAATGTGTAAAGTAGGTTTTCCATACAGCAAAAACTTTATTTTAGTTAACATTATTGTTTGCATATACCTACACAATTCATAAACTGCAAGGTTATTACTACAATAACAACTGTCAATGACTGGGCGTTTGGGTGAGGGCACCAGTATAGGCTCGATCATTAGAATGTATCCATATTTTAACATATTTTTTAAACTCTCTCTGTGTTTGACTCAGTTTGATGTTTTCTGGGAGAATGTTGAATATTTTTGTGGCAAAGTATCTAAAGCTACGTTGACCAAAGGTGGAAGAGAGTGCTGGAACTTGCAATATGTCTTTGTTGGAGTTACGTGTAAACCTTAAGTTTATTTTTTTTTCGTAAAGCACATGTTTGTTTTTAAAGAGATGCATGAGGATAGTTTTTACATAGATCTGTCGAACATCAAATACTCTCATTATTTTGAATATAAGGTCACTGTCTGCAGTTAGAGGAACTTTGAGAATAATTTTCATAATTGTTTTCTGTGCCTTTTCGACAGGATCTAGAGCTGATGAAGTGCCCCCTCCCCATGCAATGATACCATACTCAATGATAGATTGGGTGATTGCAAAATAAATCGTTTTTAAGAGTTGTAAGTTAAGAAAGTTCCTTATGGATCTGAAGAAGTGTATTGTTTTTCTAATTTTATTTGCAATGATCTGGGTATGTAGGTTCCATTTGAGGTATTGGTCAATGGTGAGGCCGAGGTACTTTATCTGTGAAGTGCGCTCTATACTGGGGCACTCACTACATTCATTGGAATTCGTACAGCTATGAATTTTTATGGAGTAATCATCATTAGGTTGGCCTGTAGTATTGATGCTTGAAGTAACATATTTAGTTTTCTTCGTGTTAAGGGTAAGTGTGTTTATATCTAGCCATTTTTTAATGAAGTTAATATTTTCTTCAGCTTTTTTAAATACAGCTGACCAATTATTGTCTTCGAATAATAAGACGGTATCGTCTGCAAAGCTAACAATGTGTCCTTGACTTTCAAGGTTGCAAAAGTTGTTAATATACAGTAAGAACAGAGTCGGTCCCAAAACGCTTCCTTGTGGAATTCCATAGTCAGTTGAGCGCTGATTACTGAGAGTATTCTGTATTTTAACCTGTTGTTGGCGTCCATTTAAGTAGCTTTTGAAGAAGTTTAGCTCTTTGTCCGAAATGCCGATGTTCTCTAGTTTTTTAATTAGTTTAATGTGTAATATTGTATCAAAAGCTTTAGAAAGGTCTAAAAAGATTGAGATACATTTATTTCCTTTATCAAGGCTTTTTACAATGAAGTCAGTCACACTGGCAATGGCATCTGATGTACTTTTGTTTTTTTGAAAACCATATTGATTAATTGAAAGTATTTTATGGCTCTCGACAAATTTTAAAAGTTGTGCATTAATGAGGTTTTCAAAAACTTTAGACAAGCTATTTAGTAGAGTAATTGGTCTATAGTTGTTGATATCTGTCTTGTTTCCAGATTTGTAGATGGGAATTACGATACTTTGTTTTAGGTTAGAGGGGAAGTAGCCCTGTGTAATGCTTAGGTTTATAAGGTATTCCAGTGGCAATGTAATCTCCGAAGACAGCATTTTAAGGATTTTGGTCGTAATTTCATCTGGTCCAGCGGAAGAAGTGTTTTTTAGAGATTTAATTGTACTGAGAATTTCTTCTTTTGTTACAGTTCGGAAGAGAAATTTTATATTTTTTTTATTTGCTTGATCCTCTGAATTGGTAGATTGGGTGATTCCACTCTGGCGGATTTGAGAAGCAAGATTTGGACCAATGTTAATAAAAAAATTGTTTACATGATCAGCAACGAGTTTAGGATTTTTTGAGGTTTCGACAATATGTCCATCAATAGAAAGTTTATTTATGCTTTGTTTCTCTTTTGTAGTTTGTGAGTTTGTGGCTTCTCTTAGTATTTCCCATATTTTTTTGGGATTGTTGTTACTTTCTGTAATTTTTGCTGAGTAGTAAATTTCTTTTGCTTTTCTGATGACGTTACAACACATGTTTCTATATCTTTTATAGTGGTTGGATGTTATTTGGTCATATGGATTATCTTTGGTTTTTTTGTGTAGCATGTTTCTCTTGTGTATGCAATTTATAATGGAGTGGTTAATCCAAGGTTTCAGGGGTTTCAGTTTATTTGTTATGTTTTTGGTCAACGTCGTGGAATGGTAGTGTAGTTCGTTTTTCAAATAGTTAACAAAGTATATCCATGCGTCCTCTGATTGTTTAATTTGGAAGAGTTTGTACCAGGATTTGTTCTTAAAGTTTTTTATTAGGTTTTGAAAATTGATTTTATTGTATGCTAAAGGCATGTTACATTTATTTATTTTGGTAGCTGTTTGTATTGCAAAAATTGTTGAATAATGATCCGTGATTGTTGATTTGTAGACGAAACTTTTGGATGGTTTTTTGGACTTTACCATAATGTGGTCAATGCATGATATAGATCCATTAGTCGTTCTTGTTGGTGAGTTGACGGTACTCACTAATCCATGGAATTCTAGCATGTTAATATAATCTTGGCTTTGGTGGTGTTGGTTGCCCGGTAGTATGTTGAAATTTAAATCAGCTATTATTATAATATTTTTAGCATTGGAGAGATTTGAAAGTATGCAACTAAGACTGTTTAGGAAAGGCGTAATGTTACGAAACGATGGCGAGCGGTAAATAGCCAGGATTACAGTATCATTGTTGTATTTTATTTGCGTGCAACTTGCATTCTGAATTTTTAGTTCGGTTACTGTGAAGTTTTGATTATTTTTTGTGTATACAACAATTCCATCGTTCTGATTATCAAAAAGAATTGAATTATGCGATGTGTAGTTTTTGATGATTTTGGGTGTATATGTGTTTGACAACCAGCATTCGGTCAGGATGATTATGTCGAAATCGACATTTATGTGGTGAAGTTGTATTAAGAGTTCATCAAAGTTTTTATTTATAGATCTTATGTTTTGATGCATAATTTTGGTATAGATACCATTCTCAATCAGGCGTTTACATATATTAGTATCGGAAGTTGTGTAAGACTGGTTTTTGTTATGCATTTCCTCATCTAAATATTCCATTGTGAAAGGCATGTTGAAAAGTAATTATACAGCAAAAAAATTGTTTATTTGTTTATGGGAGCTCCACTGTCCATGGCAATAACCGGGAGTTTCACCCTAATTATAGAGAATGAATTAGCTAAGTGGATAATTATTATTGTTGTAGTTCGAAACAATATGTTTAAAGTTTCTCCTTACCATTTGATAATGAAGGGTGATCGGGGCAATAACTAACCGGAACTGGAGCTCTCCAGAAACAACTAAACCATTTTTATCAGATCATCAGCGTGTTTAATGTAGATTATTTTTTCTCCTTCTTTTTTTCTAATCATAATTTTTGAATCTTTGTACCACACATAATTAAATCCCGTTTCTTTCGCCTTTGATTTTGTTCTCCATAGAAGGTCTTTGTAATAAGGACTGAGAATTTCGCTGATATAGATTCGTTGACTTCCTGGATCCTGCGAGGTGGGTGAGTTTAAAAGTTTCCTGTTTGTAAGAAGTTGGTATCTCTTTTGTCGATTGTTTAGTTTAACATGAAATTTCGGAGTTACTCCCGGTCGTTTATCAGGGATCCTCTTCATTTCCACGATATCTTCTCCTTTTATATCAACTCCTGCAATTGAAGCCACCCGTTTTATAGCATCAAAGGTCTGCTCGTCATTTTTTGGAATGAGGCCGGAAAACTCCAGTGAATCATCTTGTGATCTTTGATCAACTTCCGCCAATTTGACTTCTAGGCACTTTATTTGTTTGTCCTTTTCTGCAAGTGTATTCCTCAGTGACTCTACTTCAGAAACCAATTGAGTAATGGTTTCCATTTTGGCAATTAGATCGTCATATTGTCGGCTGATGAAATCTCTCGAGTTTCTACTCTCTAGGTTTTCATCTTCAATTTTTTTTATAATCGCCAATTTAAAAGCTTCCAGTTTTGTTACCATTTTTTTTTCCATTTTCTCGATTAATATATTAATTTGAGAAGATACATCTGTGTTCAGGCTTGTTGACATGGGCATTTGTCCTTTGCTTCGAAGGTTTTTGTCAGCAGACATTTTTTTTTTGGTTTTGTATTCTTTGTAGTAGGAAAGGCACTGGCACTAATACTCTATCTTATTATTGTATTATTTCTATGTTGTTATTGTGTCTGACGTTTGGTTCATTTATGTCAAAAACGAAGAGTTTGGACACCAAAAACTCACAGACAACTCTGGTTCAGTGCTGTCATTTGAACAACAGATCACCAGTTACGCACCTCTAGATCAGATCTGAGCTTTAACACCAATTTCAATTAAAAATTTGCAGATAGAACTACGACTGAACTTTTGTTGTGATATCCATAGACAATATTGCCTAGGTAGGCTGTTGGGGTCGGCTCTTCTCGTTCTCAGGTTGTAATATCTTCTGTTCTGGGTATCGCCTTCATCCAGGCCATTTCTCTGAAGAATTTTGGAACATTGAGTCATCCAGGAGTTCTTTGGTCTTCCTCTGGATGACTGTCGATGAAGCTCCATAGACATTGCCTGCCTCACTGTGTGGTCTGATGATCTCCGTCTTATGTGTCCATACCATCTCAACTGTCGTTCTTCCAGCTTAGTATTTATGTCTGTGACACCCAGGCTACCACGAATGTGTGAACTTTTGATCTTATCTTTTAGTGATACTCCTGCCGACCATCTAAGCATTCGCATTTCTGCTGTTTCAAGTTGCCTAGTGTAGGAGTTGTACATAGTACAGCATTCGGAGCCATACATTATTGCGGGTCTTACAATAGTCTGGTATATCTTTCCTTTCAGTTTTATAGGCATTTTGGAGTCACACAATATTCCTGTTACGGATCTAAATTTTCTCCACCTTTCCAGGCTATTCTGTAAGTCACAATGATTATCTGCTATCAGTACTACATCATCTGCAAAAAGCATAGTCTTGAGAATACTGTTCATTTCTTGACTTGTTAGATAATTCATGACCATTATGAATAGCAGTGGGCTGAGGACAGATCCTTGATGTACTCCCACTTTAATTGGAAATTTTGGTGATGTCCCTGATGTGCATCTGACTAATTAACTGGATGATTGATATATCGAATTCACAAAAAAATCTAGAACATTTCTCCAAACAGGTGACTCAAACCTTTCTCAACTCTAACACAGAATTAAAAATGGAGTCAGTTGTTACTCTTATTAAAATATCAAACCAAATAAGATATTAATTTACATTAATTTTGATAGTTATTTACAAGATGAGTTCAATTTAAAATTAATAAAACAATAAACTCACCCAGCGACTTCAATGACGTGTGCACTAGTCACCAGCCACCTGTCGCTCAGTAGGTTCCCCGATCCTACCTGCCACCTGATGTATTCTTCCTCACCAAATCCTAACCATCCCTGAAAACACAAACACTCTTCATATTATTCCCTGAGAAAGTGTTGTTTTAAATTGCTCGATAAGTAATACCTGCTTTATCTTTTTGAATTATCACTTTTTTGTATCATTAATGCACGAGAGTACAGCTGCCTGGAACCAGTGGGAAGGGTAAATATGCATATAGTCCACCTCATGGATAATACGGAACTTTTCTGTTGTCGAAGTTCGATACACGAATATACACGGATAATACAGAATATTTCTTTTTAACCAATAGGCAATCAAATATGACATCTTATACATAGTACCAATCTTATAAAATAAATTCTCGTAAAAAATAATAACAAAAAAGTACCTGCTTCGAATTAATCTTAATATTAATGGTTTGAGGTTCAAGCTGCAAAAGCTGCATATTATCATTTAGAAATACATCTCAGGTTTTGAATGGTTTGTCTGGCAAAGCAGGGTTTTTTCTAAAGCCCCGATTACATTATGCGAATTTACAAGCTACTAGCCGGCGTATTCACTATCTGCTAGTAAACTTCTTCAGTGTAAAATCTGCTAGTTAGCTAGTAATATGATTACACTGAGCGAGTTCACTAGCAGATAGTGGATACGCCGACTAGTAGCTTGTAAACTCGCTCAATGTAATTGAGGCTTAACGGGTGTGTGTAATTATTCTAATAACTTTCTTTCCATATTCTTCTGTTATAAATACAGGTACAAACTTGTCAATAATGCATTCACTTCATAGCGTAAATAAATTATCGTTTTATTTGGCAACAATATTTTTTCTACGATTGGCAACATTGATTGATTGTCTATGAAATGTTAAATGATAAATATAAAAATGGCGTATCAACGTAAGTGAATTAATTTTAACAAAATTTAAATGTTAAAAGCATCATTTTTGCACGTTTTTTTGTCTCCGCCGACATAAATACCCACTTTTCGTAATAATAAAGCTAAATCTAACTTTAATTAAATGAAGACAATATTAGCGACACTCAATCGAAAATCTGGAGACAGAAAAATCAGAAAAAGATATTGGCACCTGGGACTCGAACCCAAGACCCTCTGCTTAGATGGCAAATGCTCTACCTTATGTGATGTAAATTGCGATATAAAATGGATGTTTTTTTCTTCATTATCTCCACACAGAAGACTCTGAGGAAAAAAGAGTCTTTTAGGGAAAGGAAAGAGAGGAAGTTCTGGAAAGTAAAAATGTGTGAGGGGTGGGTAGGAATCTGGGGATCTGTGTGTTCAGGAGTGACGAACGTATGAATCCATCCCTCCCACTGTGGTGCAAGGTGATGGATCGAGAGACCGGCTGGAGAGGTTAAAAAGTCTCCCCCAACTAGTCTCAGTCTGAAAACGCATTCGCCACCAAAACCCGGATAAACCTCACCCCATGAACCCGGGCACCCCTGCTAAATCACCAAACGTAGCGAACCTCTTGGGGTGATGGAAAGGTGTTTGTTATCCAATAAATGTTTCCCGGGGTGGCGGTGCCCATACACGCCTCTCAAATTAAATTTAGATTGTTTATTTACGATTATTTAATTAACCAATATTTTTTACTGCAGTCGTAATAATGTCTGTTACTTACGTAGTACGGGGCCTCCGTGATGGAGTTCAAGTGGGTGGCGTCGTATTCTGTACTAGGGTCCGGAATGTCTGGACATGTGTCTCCCCGCGCCCAGCCGATACTAGTGCGCTGGCAGGGGTATATCTGCTCTGCCAGCCCTATACAGTCTGTAGAGGGAACACAAAGAAGCAATGAACTAATATTTTAGTTATTCATTGGACTAACTACTTCATAAGTGTGAATTCAAAGTGGAAGATATTCCTAATACAGAAGATGTGTATAGACAGGTAGGTAGTTCCTCTTGGCTTCGTTACCTCTGTCAGCCTAATACAGCATGTACCGGACGTGATTTGAAGAGGATTTTGAATTTATAATAATTTTTATTTCTACTTTAACCCTTCGAATAATAAGAAAATAATTTTCTGCCAACTTTTGCCTGTCAAGGTTTGGGTTTTATTGGGTTTTTTTTAACGCTTTTGCAAAAATAAAAATTGTTCTAAAATTTAGATAAAATAATCTTTCCGATATAATTATTAGAAATCAATATTTTTGTTTCTAAATATTTAAATTTTAATATTGGAAATGTAAATTGGCTAAAAAATGCGTACCTGCGAATATTTGAATTAAAGTAATTAAAATAGAACAAACTTCAAATTTTAAATTCAGATTCCTTTTCTAAACAAAATTTGTAATAAAACTGTCACCTCACTTTTTATCACTTTCATACAATTTTATTTTAAAATTAAATGTGGTTTACGTCACAAATAGGCGCAAAATTTACCCGTCGCTTTTGATCAGGTTTGTAAAATATCTGAACAACCTAGCTCAAATAATTCTAAGACAATAAGAAGCATTATTTCTTTCCGTTTCTAACATAAAAGAAATCACAAATATTCACATTACAGAAAGAGAGATATCTAACTTTTAATAATGCACGGTCGCTCTGGGACAATCTGGGTCTCCTGTTATTATAACGGCATATGATTTATTGGGACAACTTGGGTCTCCTGTGATTAAACGGGTTAAATAATGTACAATAAATTGAATCACGGGATCAAGCAGTCCCTATACGACAAAAAACAAAGCTTGACTCCCCCCCCCCCTCACTCTTCCCCCATCCCACTGTTGTACACCTCTTTGTAATTCATTAATTTTGTTCACTTTGCATAAAATTGTGATTTGTGCAAAGTAGTACGAAACCTCATCTTTACACAAATCACATTTATGCAAAGCCAATTTTACTGTACTGTATTATTAAAATTTATCATACTCATAAAATACATCTGTTTGAAAGGTTTAATTAACTCTGTTTCAAATTATTTAGAGGCGCTCGACAGATTGCTTTTTAGAGTTGGCGGCACTGCGTTAGAAGTCCTTCATGAAAAATGTTTTATTCTTCGTGGAGATTATGTTGAGAAAAAAAACAAAAACTAAATATTTAAAATTTGTTGTTTTCTTTGTCAGGCAGGAAAGTTTTCATCCCACCCTCGAACCTACGATATGGGGCTCATTCAGCAGGAGCTGTTGTAAAGTAAATAGTAAATTAATGGCATTTATACTCACAATCATCTGCCTTTGATCCGTTTCGTTGCTGTGATACTAGTGCCTTGGACAAAGGTGGACACGGCTCGGAGCAGCAAATCAACTGTCCCTCTTTTCCAAAGGAATAGGGATCACATTTCTGAAATCAACACATATTGATTATTTGTTTGTTAGTAACTCTGGTCCAATTACAACATAACCTATAAAAGGAGTAATAATAGCAATGATAGGAAAAGTCGTCTGACCAGGACCAGGACCAGGACCAGAACCAGGACCAGGACCAGGACGAGGACCAGGATGAGGACGAGGACTAGGATGTGGACGAGGACCAGGACCGAGGGATTCTTCAGTGTGGTGACACTTTCCTGATGATGGAGACTGCAAAGCTGAAAGCTCTCCGAAACGTTGGTAATACGAGGAGAAAGCGTAAAAAGGTTTATTTCCTCAAAACTAAAATAACTATTTGATGACAGTTGTTTGTTGGTATCACATATAATTATGTACTTGGTGACAAAAAATGTTATGAACTTTAAATTCAGCTTGCGGTCAGTTTCGTTGGCGACATTAATATGAGTACCGCAGTGCCGGAAATCATTTAATGGATAACCAACACCTCTGCCATAGTTCATAGGAGGCAAGCAATGGCCGGTGACTGAGCAGAGGTGCCCGGGGAGAGGGTTCATGGGGCGAGATTTGTCTGGGTCTTGGTGATGTATGCATCTACCCACGAGTTGCGTGGCAGGCCGGATCGGAAAGAGACAGGTTAAGGGAAAGCTTTCGACATCATTTTTGATTTCACTCCTGGAGACACGGACCTCAGATTCCGACCCTCCCCTCATACCTTTTTCCTTCACAGAACTTCCTTTCCTTTCTTTCTTAAAAAGACCCTTCACACAGCTTTCCTAAAGATGACATAAGCCCCGAGGGAAGATATTTTCCTCAGGACCTCCTGTGTCGAGTTAATGTTAAAAAAAATCTATTGCAACAAAACGTTCTACTTCATGGTGATTGATATTTTTGTTTTCAGTCGTTAGCCGTTGTTTCAGACAACCTTGCGGTGTCCATCATCAGGGCATCAGATTGTGTATCGTATTGCAGGGAAGGTGTCGTTGCTCTTTCTGTGTCAACTGTGGGTGGAGATGCCTGGTGAGGTGAGGGAGATATTTAATGTGAAAAGTGTGTTTGTTTGTGTACAAGTGATACCGTGTGACCTTGTTCCTCCAAGCGGCGGGAAGCATCCAAAGTAATTTTATCTCACGCGGGAATCATCTTAAGTTATTTCTAGGTTTGAGACCTCGCTGTATTGCGTACAAACATACAAATTTATTTGTAAAAATTCTCCATTCATATCTCTTGCGACATCTCTAGAAATATGTTCATTTTCTTTTTTATCTAGTAAATCCATTTTATGTAATGTATACTTTTATACAGTCTTTTTCAGCGTGCAGGCGCAATGGACGATTTGTACGATATCTGTAGAACCGTGCGCCGCTTTTCGTTTTAGGCAGATTTCGCCACAGTTTTTTTAGCAATTGTAAAATTATGAATTTTATTTGACAATCTCATTCGGAGGAATAAACGTACATATTTTATTCAAATGTTTAATATGAACGGTTTAATATATAACTCTAACACTTCTAGTGGCAGCAAGTATCGCTACCGGCAGTCCGCATGTAGAGTGCATGGTCCCATCCTCACCGGTTCCTCTATGACACATTATTAGAACTTGTTGACGGGAAGGTGTTATGAAGTAATTCTATTGTTTACCTGTGGTACAATGCCTTTAGTGGCAGCAAGTATTGCTACCCGGCAGTCTGCGAATTGAGTACATGCTCCAGAACTCAGCGATTCCTCCATGATGCAGCTGTCACCTACAAGCACACAGCACACCACAGATACATCAGGGTCACGGTCACATGGGGGAGTCTATGAAACTTACCATCGCCTAATTACATCGAGTACTGTACCTTCAGCTACCTTGATAAGCGGACAGCAGACAATCGCCAAGGTGCCCACAATAGTGCATACCTGAAAATAATTGATGTCAATAGACTTCATTTTGGTCTTAACTAAATAAACAATTTTAAAGAACACTGAAAGGAGTATAAATGTCTCATCTCTCCAGGGAAAATCCTAATGATTCTTGAAATTATCTCTCATCGACGCTATCTTTACTGCTGTTCTGCGCAGCGCACCTACCTTCAATATTTGTAAGCAATTCTCATATTTTTGTGCAAATACGACGGCCTCCGTAGTCTAGGGGTAAGGCTGACACGTAATCCGAAGGTCGTGGGATCGAATCCCTGCGTGCGCAAATAAATTTTATTTGATTAATTGCAATTTCACAATTATTTAATTTAAAATATCATAATCGACCACCACAACACGGGCATGTGCCTAGCATGGTGGTCGAAGAATCCTCAATTCATATGGCAAACAATTCAATGAATTACGAATTTAAAGAAAATTGCTCTATAAAGAAATTCTCACTGATGTTAAAATCATGGCTATTAGGGAGTAACCTTATGTATTAAGATTATATTTTGCTCACTCTCACCATGTACTAATTTACAGTTATGTTATTGTTATTAATGACTAGTGTATCATATACTCAACTGTCTAATGATATTTTTAAAAAAATAATAATTTCTTAATCTACATTTTTTCACCATAAAATACGGTCTCTGTATTATTATCAACATTGCATATGACATTATCACATGCTTAGTGTATATATATAAATATGTTTATGGTTAATATGCTGTTATATGTGTATGTTGTTGCCACGCTGACGTGTTTAGGATTATTTCATGTATTGTTTTAACTAATCTCCTGCTGACAAGCTACTTGCAGTAGCTTAGCGGATATAAATTCCCATTGTATATAACTTTTGTACAATAAAAAAATAAATAAAATAAAGAAAACTTAAAAAATACATATATATCCCTTTCCGACCGGCAAAAAATGTCCGAATTTTGATGGGCCTCACCAGTAAAGCTCTTAATTATGATTCCGTAGGGCTGGGCGACTTACTGGTTGAAACACAAGCGTGTAAAGGTACCCTGCATAAGCAGCTTTGGCACGTTCGATCGCCACCAGTGTGGTTCCCAAAAACAGATTTATTTGCTGTCAAGATTTTTTTATAGACAAACTCACACTCGTATGAAGCCGGCTGGAAAGGGTTATAGTATATATATTTGCGACACGTTCCAGAGTGGAAGATACTATCAGTATCGCCCTGGTGTAAGACCACCATTCAGAATTGAAACGTTGCTTGAAATGGCTTTAGACGGGTTTGGTGACCAGATCTGAATAGCCTAGTACTTCCCCTTCCTCTTCCTCCTAGCCTAGTACTTCACCTCCTTCCCCTCCCCACTACCTTCAGTTTCACATCATAACCCAATTGGGGATGCACTGGCTCCAGACGGGAGTAGTACTCTTGTGCGGTATTGGTGATGTACAAGAACCATATTTAAAAAAAAAACCAAGTGTTTTGAGATTTTTTTCAACATCAACAAAAGGAGGTCTGGAGGAAAATAATTACCCTCAGGGCCTGTGTCATCTTTGGGGATGCTGTGTAGAGGGTATTTTGTGGAAAAGAAGGAGTGAACCGGGATCTTGAAGAGACCTGTGTTGTAGGAGTGATAAAACACAGAGGTCGGCAAATCGATCGGCAACCGAGATTGTTGAACTTGAAATGTCAACTGTATAGGTATATAAATGTTGGACACGTGTTTGTGCACCGGTTCCGAAGGAAGCAATTACGCTAGCCCCTCTTACCATCTTCCATTGAAATACCGGTAGAACAAGGACAGCATTCCCACCCGACGCCTGTGCTCTAAAGATTGCATCTATCAAACGGACTGCCCGTTTCCACACAGTCGAAGGTTTTTTCCAGGTATTCTAGATGTGCATATAAGGTATCCTTGGTTTAAAAGCAGGCAATATTATTTTGTGATGAAAATAAAGTAGAATCTACTAGCTGCACTGGTTACTGGCTACTGGTTACTGGTTACTTGCTACTGGCTACTTGCTACTGGCTAATGTAAGTGAGTTGTGACTTCACCTGAGGAGATATTCCCTTATAGGCCTCATCTACAGCTGCTGCACACCTGACTATGTGCTGGCACCTGCCCCTCTGCCCTGTGGTCTCTATGGTGCACGGATCACCTGTAACATACCACAACAGAAACATTTGTTGGTGTAAAAAAGGCTGAATCAATATTATATTTTCTACATGACTTCTATGAAGTTCACAATTTCATCAATCTGAGCACCAGACGTAGGTATCTATAGTATTCAAATGAGGGTCGTTTAGAGTGCTTTCTGATATCAAAATCAAATAACTGACATAGGCATTTCTAAGATTAACCACCCCCCCCCCCCCCCCTAAACGTGTCACGTAGTATGGGTACGTTCCCTTAGTTAGAAGTTTAGTTGAAACATATTGACAAATAGCCCTCCACAAGTTGTACGTTGATGCCAGGCAGACATTCAATTATACACTCAATAATTATACAACAGTTCACACGCTTGAGAGTATTGTTTCAGTTAAGTGTTCAGTGTTGGAATAATTTCACCCAATGATTTCCCGTTGAAATTTTTAAAGTACTCCACTCTGTCAATTTTTTAGGAGAGGTGGAGGTTGGGTGAAATCGCACTAGCGGGGAATGATATTCATAGATAATGCTATGGTTGTCACAGTGGAATAGAGGCTACAGATTTAACAGGGACACGGATATTTGTAAAACTTTACATTTGAGGGCAGTCTGTGAGGTTATTCGGTAATTTAAAAAGTATAAGAATATCATTAATGGTTCTCCGGATAGAAAGTAGCAGTAGTTTAAGATTAGTACAATGTATTGTAGCAGATACCAATTACAGGTTTTCTCAATTTGTATTGAACATTTCTAAGAAAGTTCCTTTTGAAAGGAAACTTTTTGGCTTTGGGGCGGCGGAAAATAATGCATTTTAATTTTCAATTGCATAAAACCAAAATTCGCTTCGCGACCTACACAGCGAAAATCCGCGGCCGTACCTGTCACTGTGATGTTGGTATCCTTGATAAATTAACAAGAGCTAATACGACGGTAGCCGACTTCGTGGGATAAGGCGCATAATTATGAAATTTGTCTAGCGGGCTTGTTTGTGTAACATGGTTTGTGATACAAAAGAATGTTCCCCTTTATAACGCCTACTCGCGTCAAGGCAAGAAAAACATCCCAGTTTTCAAGTAGTTTAGCGGCTACGCTAGGTTTGTGTAACATGGTTTGTGATTCGCGGTATTTCATGTAGGTATCCCACGAAGTCGGCTACAGTCCATTACAGTGACAGCTACGGCCGCGGATTTTCGCTGTGTCGGTTCGCGAAGTGAATTTTGGTTTTATGCAATTGAGAATTAAAATGCATTATTTTCCGCCGCCCCAAAGCCAAAAAGGGTAAATATGCAGTTAGTCCACCTCACGGAAAATACGGAACGTTCGTGTTGTCGAAGTTTGATGCACGGATAATACGGAATGTTCCTTTTTTAAGTAATAGACAATCAAATATGACATTTGTCGGAAGTACCAATCTTATAAGATAAATTCTCTAAAATAAACTCGCTTTTCATCATACTTTTAAAAAACATCCCAGGTTTTGAATGGTTTGTTTGGCTACGCAGGGTTTGTCTAGAGGGTTTGTATAATTATTTTAATACATTTCTTTCCATGTTCTACTGTTATAAATACAGGTACAAATTTGTCAATGATGCATTCACTTTGTTTTACGCAAAAATATTTTTTCTATGATTGGCAGCATTGTCTATGAAATGTTAAAATTAAAACGATGGATAAACAATGGCGTTACCGCGAGAGTGAATTAATTTTAACAAAATTAAAATGTTAAATGCATATTTTTTGCATGTTTTTTGGTCTCCCCCGACATAAATACTCACTTTTCGTAATAATAAAGCTAAATCTAACTGTTTGGATAAAAAGTATTCCGTATTAACGAGTAAGCGGTTTAATGCATAAATAATCCAAAAAGTTTCCTTTTATAGTAATTAAAGCGTGGCCAGTCCGAACCGATAATTACCCTAACATTATATCTATAGCAATCTATAGGTAATAATGTGTTTTAGGTTATGTATGACAATTATAATTCAAAATAGTGACATATTCAAAATATGTTCAAAAATATACTTACTTCATTCAAAAATATATGTTTAACGGTTTTGAATATGAAAAATTGTTTTTCTCAAATTTGACCACTGACAAAGCGTGTTTCTTCAGCCAACCCTTCAAATGCGAAACAACTTTTTCAGAGTTTTTCATTCACAATTCAATGACGTCAGCAGTGTTGCCAACTGTTAGCTATGGCAAATTGCTAGACATCTTACAAAATGTTGCTAGATTGCCAGTTTTTTTTTACCCCAAAAAGTTGCTAGAAGTAGCTAAACGTTACAGTAGGTAGATAAGTTAATACAATAAAAGACAAATTCTGACAATCGTTTTTATTTCCATTAAATCCAACAAAAGAGAATAAATATCTTATACACTTATTGAATAAATAAATAAATTGAACATTCATATTTAAAGAGGAAGATCAGAAGATGTCGATGGCTGGGGTTCAGTATCTTTCAGTGATTGTGAATATTTTTCAGCGGTACCCATTTTATGCAGTACATCTTTAAGCAAAACACAGTTATAGCGTCACCCACGGCATGTGGAGTCTAGGAGGTTTTGGTTATAGCCGCATTTACCACTTTTCCTGAGAGTCTCTAATGCAGAGGATTGAGTTAAGAGGTTTTTTTTTATTATTATTAAGTTAAAAGAAATATAATATTTCGCGTTTCGAGTTGTCAAACTCATTCGGTTTCTTTACTTATTTTAAACTAAATTCATCTGAGAGAATAACCTCTCTACCTCTGCATTAGAATGTGGCAGTGAAAGGCAAGTTAAAGCAAGAGTACTTATATTGTCACCGGAAGAATTGCTATAAAACAATGACTAAAAGTTGCTATAAAAAGTAGCTAAAAAGTTTAGCTACAAGATTCATTAAAATGTAGCTGTCTGACATCAAATAATAGCTAGATCTAGCTATAAAGTTGCTAAGTTGGCAACACTGGACGTCAGCTGTCAGATTTTACAATGTTGGATGTTGGCTACAGTGACACGCACACGCAATATTTGAAATGGTTGCCATGGCGATAGTGCAAGTTTGTGATGTAAACAAACAAAGATGTCTGAATGGTGAAGTGGAAAAATTTGCAGTAAATATCATTTTGTAAATTAGTGGGAAAATAAGATGTAATCGGCAATGGTACCAAATTATTTTAATGAACACATAATATTTTAACAATCAATGGCAGAAGACCGCTCTCCAAGGTTTATAAATATGTCAAATTCTAATGAAAAAAAAACAAACAAAATTTCTAATGAAAGTCATGCTCATCGCGGGTTCAACCTGTGCAAATCACACGGCGGGGGGCAGAATGAAAGAGGTACCCTTTTGCTTCATTTTATAAATACATCGTAAATGTTCTTTGCTTTATGAGAGGCTGGATGGAAGACATTTTGGTTGTACTTTTAGTATGTAGGTTCATTCTTACAACTAACTAACATTAAGTCATCTGGGGTGGGCAGAGAGGACATACCGCTACACAACTCTGTCTCAGTGCACACTCCTTGCTTCATTTACTTTTATACACAGTCTCACAAACACCCTTCTGTTATTCCAACTCTTGAGATGACCCGCCTCAATATTTGATTCATTACTCCTCGGGCGTCTCCAACATCTTTCACAGTTGTATTATATTACATTCACATTTGCTTCATGCATTCTCCTTACATTCCTTTCTTCGTTCATCCCCTCTACACTCCGAAACCATCTAAGTCGTAAAGTAAACCGTCTCTTTCTTAATCTTATTCATTAGTCATTACACTTACTTCAGTCCTGCATTCTTTCAGAATCTCCACATCTTTCACATGATCATACATAGTTTTACAGAAAGATAGATTTAAAGACAAACAAAATACATTTTTTTTCTAGATCGGCAGAGCTTTGTAATTTCAAAGGTATCCAGAAAAGATTTGGAGGACCGGTTTTACAGTGCCGTTGAGAAAAATCTTCTTTTGAAACAACTCCTTAACAAAAAGGATGAGAAATTAAAACTGTTGGGAACAAAGCTTTATCGATTAACTCAGCAGCTGAAGAAGGAACCTGCTGCACCCGAGTATTTCCAACCTTTCGGAAAAGCTCTGGAAGAACAATCAATTCGGTGAGTGGTACAAAATGACTCGATCTTTATTTTATATTACTCTCGATTATCTAATGTACAATTCCAGTATGTCGAATGTTTGCATTACCTGCCCATAGACATTTAAAATTAATATAGCATGTACACACTTACACTCTTTTTTTGAATTATTGTATTGTGTCTAATAAAAGAATAGCACATTCACGGACACGTCTATTGACATTGTTTTAGAGGAGATGTATATGACTTTTAGTCAGGGAGGCGATATGACACCACAAACAGAGAAGTCAAGTTTTGTATTATATTTTTGTCGCAACGCGAACATTTCTATACTTGATATTGTCACACACAAAGACATTATATTTGTATTATTGACATTCATCGGCTTCACAATAAATTTGTGTAGTAATACATTGTGTGTCTTATCATGAACTTCTGTTTCCCAGCATTTGCTGGCGTCTCCAGGCATAATTTTTAAACAAATTTAGCTGCGACAATCGATACACAGGCTTTAGCTTACAACAGTTCTCTTAACGAGTTCTACACCGTAGTAGACTGATCAGCATAGTGTGATTATTTTTTACCGTGTAGACCAAAGAGAAGGTTAAAGCACTGATAATGCTGTAACATAATTCCTACTGAGAGCTGCAATAACAACAATAAAATAACATTCATTATAGTGGCGTATTAAATTACTCCCTACATCCGCTGTTATTGAAATTCCCACAATGTCTTTATTTTCTCTGTAGAAATATTTCTGATCTAATGCCTTTATTATTACCCTGATGATCCACGATTACAGTACCGTGACGGCTCAAAAAAACATAAATCGTACATTCTTTATCCTAATAATGCTACAGCTCTTTCTTACACATTAAATAATGGTGAGACAAAAGATGAGACACACAATATGTGTGTGCGTTTCCTCCAAAGTACTACTTTTTCCTTTGGAGGAAACAGATATATCTTATTACGGCCCAGATACGGCGATGGGAATTACTTTTTATTTTCTTTATATGTGTGAGGGAGATGTATGATAATGACTGTATGTTTCCTTTGCGGGGGTGCAGACATACATGTATGTCTCATTTTCGAGTATTGTTATTTAGTGTGCAAGAAAAAGATGCAGCATTATATGTTTAACCTCTAAGAGAGTGAGTTTCTGAGAGAAAAAAGTGTTCACGAGAGTGATATGTTTTTTCCAAAAAAAATTTAAAACTTAATTTTATAGTAGGTACTTATTATATTTAAATTAACTTTTTATAAAAAATACTGAAGTAATACTAAAATAACCGAATTAATCAGATATTAATAACAACAAAAAATTTCATATTAATAATAAAAATTAATATTATTAAGTAATAGGAGAATTTCTACAAACACCACCGCACTATGTGCGGCCAGCGGCCATACTCATTTGAGCAGATTTTTTTTTGGATGTCAACGGTGCGGCCATATTCTCCTAAAGGTTAAGAACAAAAGCAAAACCATCAGCACACCGATATTTGACATTTTTAATTTTTTGGAATTCACTCACACTTCAATATTATCGTTGCAGCTATATTCCATACTTTCAAAATTATCGTCACGGCTAGTAGTATTGTAGGGGTCTACGGAGACGTCACGGTGCGGTGTGTGAGAGAGATGCAAGAAAATTATTATTTTTTCCTTTGGAGGAAAAAGACCTACGTACATTGTTTATCTCATCTTTTCAAAGAGTTGCAGCATTATTGCGATTACGAACGTATGTTTATTGCCTTTTTTGTGCTGTCACAGTACCGTGATCGTGGATTGTTACAGTAATAATAAAAGCGCTCAATGGGTGTTCTTTGATTTAGATTGCACAACTCATTACATTATTGGATATTCTTGTTACTTTTTATAGGATTGAACAACTGCAGTGTGAGAAGAGAGTTTTGTGCGAGAAAATAAATGTCCTGAAAAGGCAAATAAGTACCCAAAAGAGTTTAATATCCACTGCAAAGAATTATAAGCCCAATAGGTTCGGAAGCCTGGAGAGACCTAGAATAATCAATGGAAAGGGAAAACCGGATACTAAACAAGAAAAACAAGAAGACAATGATTATTTTATTCTGCTTGAAGAGTAAATTAAACCTTTTATTTGCACACCTATCTTTATTACATACTAGCTGGTCCCGGCATGCGTTGCTATGCCATATAAAGAAATTGTTTCTCCCTGAGTGTCCTTTCCCATTCGTCCCTTATCGTCCATTTATCCCGTTCCCCTTCCGCCTCCCCTTCTTTTCCTGCGTCCTCTTCCCCTCTCGCGTTCCCACTCCGTCACCACCACCTTCCCTCTCCCCACTCCACTCCCCCCCTCTGTCCCCGTCCCATGAACCCCCCTCCCGAGTTCCCCTCCCCCCTCCCTCTCCCCACTCCACTCCCCCCCCTTCCCCCGTCCCGCGAACCCCCCTCCCTAGTTTTCCTCCCCCCTCCCAGGTCCCCCTTCCTCGTCCCTGGTTCCCCTCCCCCTCCCTGGTTCCCCTCCATCTCTCCCTCCCTCCCGCTTTCCATAGCAATAGCTGCTTCCTCGCGTGCCACCAATAGCAATTTTTTAATACGAATTTCATAATGCCAGAGCTCACCGGAAGTTTTATAAAAACCTTGTCCTGACAATAACGAACACACAAAAAAAAGTATTATCCAATTTGGTGCAGTCGTTCGAAAGTTATGCGCTTAGCAACACATTCAGCGATTCATTTTTATATTATAGATTATATTATATTTATATTATATTATTGTGTTTTCATCTGTCTGTCATCACACATCTACTATGATGATGGACACTTTAACGCAGTTCGAAACGTTGGCTAAAGTAGAAGGTAGCGCAACACGGCATAATAACCTGAAAATCTCCTATCAATATTATCATTTTTATCAAGGTCGAATAGTTTTGGTCTAAAGGTCATATATAAATCGTCCAGTTGATTAGTCAGGCATCTCCAAATACTAAGTTTTGGGATATTTTTACGTGAATACCTCACAATAGTCCCAGCTGCTCCCGTCTGGAGGCAGCGAGACTGTGGCATCCCCAATTGGGCTACGTTGTGAGGCCGAAGGTAGTGGGGAGGAAGGTAGGGAAGTACCTTGCTATTCATATCTGGTCACCAAACACAGCTAAAGCCATTTCAAGCAACATTTTAATTCTGAATGGTGGTCTTACACCAGGGAGTTACTGAAAATATCTTCCACTCTGGAACGTGCTGCAAATGTACTATACTTATACATATTATTTTAAATGAATTAGTTGTGAAAAATATCCATCAGATAATGAGGAAAGCAATATTCTAATGCTCATCATAAATCAAATATTATTTACAGGTCTATTTTTTATATATTATGCTATAAAATAACACCGGAGGTATAGCGGTCCGGAACATTAGTATCACATTTTGAAATATCCTACTAGTGACCCAGAAAACATCAACATTTTGTTTAATTCACTACAAGTTTTTCAGCATAATAAATTATTTGGTTGCTTTTAGGAATCTGATTACTTAAAGCAACCATGAATTATTTTATTGCTTTTAGTATTATGAGTATTGAACCAGATAGAGGGAACACTTTTACATGCGGTACATGTGCACTTAACTTACATTTTCTATTTGTCAGAGATGTTTGATTAATCAACTGGATCATTGATTTATGTAATAAGCAATTTCGTATTAAGTCAAGTTTAATGTTTTGTACATCCTTTAATCTGTACAAGATACAGAAAACTTTTTGAGTAATTATTTTGTGTAAATAAATACTTCATTTATTCTAAATAACGTGTGATATTGGAAAGAACATAAATGTTAGATAAAATTTTGGTGTCCACTTATTCCTATTAAATTTACCTTTTGAATTATTGATTTTTTAGACATCACCCTAATAGTCCAGTCCCAGATGATGAAGATAAATCTGCAAACGTATGTAATTTGTATTATTTTATGGGTTATTGTTATATTTCGTTATTATTTGATGTGAAATTGTTACATTTTGCAGTAATTAATTATAAATATACCGCATCCTTTTTTTGAAAATTTCTTAATACTTGGTGCTTTTCAGAATGGCGACGATGAAGAATTCGAGTCTGAAAATGACACTGAGAAAAATGAACCCATCGAATCAAAAGTCCCTGAAAAGAGTGAACAGTTAAAAAATTCATCTAATAAAATAAATGATCCCTCAACTAGCAGGGTCTCGTTCTTTTCTAAACTGAAATGCGCCAAGTCAAAACTTTCGACCAAAGATATCCAGGTTCAAACAAGTTTCGAAAAAGTTTCTAAATCTCCCAACGGTAAGCATTAAAAAATTACTTGTTTCTATTTCCGTCCACCTTCATCCCATTTCTTTTAGTCCTGGGTCGATCACAACCCACTGGCTAAGCGATCGGTCAAAGATCTTTGATCGGGTACTTTTTAAACAGAAAAAAGTCATAGATAGACTGATGCACTGCCGCCGTGTTGACATAGATTTGAAATTAATGCTCTGCACGATAGCCGAGTTTTCGAACCATCCACGAATCAGTCTGAAGAAATGTGATGCAATGTGCACATCCTTGTTGTGTCAATATCAATTTGGGAGGCGGGCATGGGTACTGCCGCCCCCGGAACCATTTATTTGATAACCAACACCTCTGCCATAGATCACACCAAGTGGTTCGCTACGTTTGGTGACTTGGCAGGGGTGCCAGGGTTCATGGGGTGAGGTTTGTCCAAGTCTTGGCGGCGGATGCGTCCGCCCACCAGCTACATGGCAGACTGGATCATAAGAGAATGGTTGAGAATGACCGTATTCTCCCCGAAACATAGCCTTGCACTGCAGTGGGAGGGATGGATTCAAACATACATCACTCCTAGACACACTGACCCCAGATTCCTATCCACCCCTAATATCCTTTTTCCTTCTCAGAACTCCAGACAAAAAAGAACCTCCAGACAGCATCCCTAAAGATAACATAGGCCCTGAGGGGAATTATTTTCCTCAGGGCCGCCTGTGTGGAGCTAATGCAAAAAATAAATCCCTTCTGACCTGTAGATAGTTCATTCCGAGCATAGAGCCACGGGTAGTAGCCATATTCTGTCAGGTAGAGAAATCTCAGAAATTTCTTCTGCACCTTCTCCAACACGAGGGAATACTTCACCACTGCAGGCTCCAAAACACCGACCCACTCGGTGATGTGATGGAAACATATTATAATGATGTGATGTGATGAAACAAGGGTTTTAAATTATTTTTTCTTTGTTTTCTTCAGAAGATACTCTTAGCGAGCAATTGGCTAAAGAGCACATGTTGGTCCTGGATTTACAGCAACAGTTGAAATCTGCGCAGTTAACGCAGCAGGTGGTGAATGAAGTTGAGGAATTGGTGTGGGTTCTCAGTGTAAGTTTCATCATAAATATATTTCAGAAATATGTAGTCAAAAATTCATTACTATACGAAAAACCTAAGAGAAGGACTTGGCATACCGAACATTCTGTCCAAACGGTTATACAAAAATGGTGGCCAAAATGGGCGCAAATGCCGAACCCATGTTTATTATTCAGTTTATATTATAAGTAATAAATATTTGTTATTGCCCCCAAATGTCAAGCCACTGAATAATAACCACAGACACGGTTCGGCGTTGCGGCCATCTTGGCCGCCGTTTTTGTAGTACAACTGTTTGGACACAATGTATTAATGGTTACGCCAAGTCCTCTGTTAAGGTATTTTACTTAGTCATTTCAAAAAATCTGTTTTGAATGATTAAAGTTGAATAAAGAATTCATTATTTTTACTCAATGAAATTACAAAATAAGTATTGTCATGTTGTAGAGACCTCAAAAGTGGCAAGCAAAAGGTACGCTAATTGTCTTACTATCGATTTAGTGGTTTTAGCCCAAAAAAGTCACGCGTTTCGAGAGGTTGTGTGCTATCTCTAACCAAATTACCTAAATGAGTTTCAAAATGCCCGTGCGTATGATAAGAAAGTGTTTCCGTTACACGGCAAACACATATCTTATTCGTTCACACACATATATTCTTTAAATGTCTATTGTCTCATAAGTGAACAAAGTTTGATTTAAGAATTTAATGGAAACATGAAGAGTGTTTGTTAATTGCCACATTTTATTTTTGTGAGACCGTTACGGATCTAGACATATTGAAATGTCATTGTTTTTATTACAAAAAATTGAATGTATGCCATTTTTTAATTTTTTTTTCACTACATTTCTAACAGCAGAATAAAAATATACAGAAAGAAAGAAAAGTCTCCAGTGGCAGTAGTTTCAGCCAGAAAGAGCCAACAAGTTTGGTGAATCTTCGCCAGGAACTTCAGAAAGAAAAAATCGACTTACAGGTGAATAAATATCATCTATAGATATAGATTTTTGAAAAACAAGGCCTTAATCGCATTGAGTTGTAGATTCTCTCAGTATCGCCCTAGTGAAATACCATCATTCAGAACCGAAATGTTGCATGAAATGGCTTTAGCCGTGTTTTGTGACCAGATCTGAATAATCAGGTACTTCCCAACTTTCCTCTTCCTTATATCCTTCCCTATTCCCTTCAGCCTCACAACTTTACAACACACCTAAATTGGGGATGTCATATCTACTGGCTCCAGAGAGTTGGGTCTCTTGTGCGGTATTCAGATTAAAAAAATGAGTACACAAAAACATTCCAAAAGTAATGTTGGTTCAAGAAAAAAGAGGAAGTGCAACATGAATGTAACCCATGAACCGAAAAATCAACCATTACAAGATTATTGGATGTAAAAATCTTAAATCATATCCGGCTTTGGCCTATTTGGAAAGATGACAATGAATAATACGTTACCTAAACTACTGTCGAAATTTGATCATCGAAGAAATCTTTTTACTTACTTTATATGAATAAATTATTTTTTGTTTCTTTTATTTCATTTAGGCCCAGAAGAAAATGAATGAACATTTGATGACCAAGCTGTCAGAAATGCAGAAAGAATTGGATAATTTAAATATCAAGTTCAAGAGGGCCAGCTCTACTAGTCCCAAGGTATTTTTAACTCTCACATTGTCAATTCAATGCATGAATATAAGTGCATGTATTTCACAAAACTTATTTAATTTTTCTGTGTGATTTTAGATTTTCGGTCATAGATTTTCTCCACCTAAATCTCCAAAACATGACACTATCTCTGACAAAAGCGTTACAACTAGAAAAAATACCGATGAAAACTTTAATAATGGTACCAACAGCAAAAATACTAACTATATTTCCAACAAAAATGCTGACGACAGCTTTTGCAGATGTACGAGTGGCTCTACCAATAAAAATACCAATGATATTTCCATCAAAACTACTATTGATCATTTTAACAGTTTTACGAGTGATACCGCCAATTCCAACAAAAATGTTAACATGTCCAACCAAAACACTAAAGCTATCCCTGTTAAAATTGTAAAAAATAATAATAAAACTATTCCACGCAAAAGTGGCAGAATCACTAGTGGTTTCTCTTCCGGCCAAAGTGATAAGAGCAGTGGTGAAGAATTAGACAAGAGTGATGTCATCAACAAAACTCAAAACCATGCTAATAATAACATCTACAGCAAGAATGATCAAAACGCTAACAATGTTTCTGTTAAAAGTGATAAAAACATTCCACAGGATGTCAAAAGGTCAACCAAAGTTATTTTAAAAATATTTTTCACTTGTAATATTGTACATTTACGGATGTAAGATTGTTCGAGATATTAATGGACAAACTTCTGAAAGTATGTATGTATTTTGTCTGTTGTACGATGATGCTGCGGTGCTGATTTCTAACAGTCTGGAAGATCTACAGTCTCTCATGTCCAGGATGAACGAAGTATGTATGAAGAATGAGTTAAAGATGAATGTAAGTAAATCTAAAATCATGATGATTGAAAGGGAGAGTATGAGAATGTTGTGTAATATAGTTGTGAATGATGAATACTTGTAGCAATTGGATAAGTTTGTGTATTTCTGAAGTTTGTTGACAAGAGATGGAATTACTGAAAAATTGCTGATAGATTTACTGAAAGAAGAGTTAATGCAGGAAACTCCATTAATGAAGGACCGACTGTGGCGCTAACGCCCAAAGAAGCGAAGTCCAAGCAGTCCACATTGGAGTTCTGATACTAATATATGGTAATGAGGCCTGGAACTGGCAAAGGAAGGATGAAATTACACTGAATGCTGTAGAAATGAGATCCATGAGGCACTTTTTTTTAAAACTATGTACGATTGTGTAAGAAATGCGAAGATTAGCAAAGAATGCAGGGCTGATGTAAGCGTAATGAGTAAGATTAAGCAAGGGGCGTCTAGATGGCTAGTGCATCGAGAGCTAGTGAAGTGAATGTGAATTGAAGATTGAAGTCGGGGACGCCCGAGAAAGACATGGCGCGATCATGTGAACCAAATAATGGAGTAGGGTCATGTCGAGAGTCAGAATAACAGAAAGGTATGTATGAATGTGATTGAAATATCATACAACATTGATTAAACTGATTTCGTGCTTTTCTCGTATTATTAAATACCTATACAATTTTATTATGTTCAAAAACAATATATTTATTTTCACTTTCTTCCGCAGTGGAAAATATTCTGGTTATGTAACCAATACGTATCTGTTCCCGTAAAAGCAGCATTATTAAATGATCAACGCTTTGTTTAGTGACTTTCAATCATTCCTTTCACTCTGTCTTTTGTCTCACAACATTCTCCATTTGGGCATCTCATAGTCCCTCCAACCCCGAGTTGGGAAACACGCGTGTGGTCCTCTTCTAAAAGTTGATTTTTCCCGAATTTATAACATTTTCAGTGTTTCTGCATCAACAAAGAGTCCCCCGCTTTCCAGAACTAGTGACCCAATAGATAATACCACAAAGCAAGAGAGTTTACCTCAAAATATCAAGAGGGTGTCCTCACCGACTATGACCAGTAAAAACGATTCCATTATTAAGAGAGAGCTAACTCGCATGACCGAAGGAAGTAATTTTGCCGACAAAGCTCTGACTCCAACAAAACAGTCTGATATTTTATCGACAAATACAGAAATCATAAATAACAACCAGCCCCTTGCAGAATCTACACATAAAGGTATGGAATAACACAATATTATAATACTAGCTGGTTCTCGGCATGCGTTTCAATGCCATATTCAAAGAAATACATGGTTTCTCCCTGAATCACCTTTCCCATGCATCCCCGTTCCCCTCCCGCATCGTCTTCCTTTTTTTTTTTTACATGAGCTCCACAGAGGAGGCCCTGAGAAAAATAATTTCCCTCAGGGCCTATGTCATCTTTGGTGATGCTGGGTGGAGGGTTTTTTAAGGAAAGGAGGGAGAGGAGAGTTCTGGGAAGGAAAAAGGTTTAAGGGGTGGGTAAGAATCTGGGGTTCAGTGTGTCCTGGTCATCCGCCTCGAAGACCTAGACAAACCTCACCTCACTAGCTTTATAAATTATAGCCTATATGCAGTAGTGTAGCGAGGGGGGGGCGGTCCGCCCCGGGTGCCACCCGACAGGGGGGTGACACTCGGCCGTGGAAAAAAAATTATGAAGGATATTGTCACCAAAGTATTGTATTCATGAACACGGTCTGTTATTTTCTTTCATATGTTCCCCGTGGAGTGCCCCGAATATTTTTTCTCAAGTCAACTTTCATAGGGGGGGGGGGGGGGGGTGACACCACGCCCTGGGGGGTGACATCCGCCCCGGGTGCCACCCATGCTAGCTACGCCACTGCCTATATGTTATTCTGATGTATGAGCTATATTATTGTAAAGTTTAATTAAAATCCATTCAGTAGTTTTTGCATGAAAGAGTAACAAACACACATACATCCACACAAACTTTCGTGTTTATAATATTAGTAAGATGTGAAATGTTCACCACAAAGAGTGCAGAAAAGTTATTACCTCACAGAAAAAAAAATCTTCTTATACCTTTCTGTTTAAAAACAAATCCCTTTTCAACCCACTCCCTTCAGCTTCAACAGACCCCAATTAAGGATGACATAGTTCCACTATGCAGTTTACTTTCTACAGACCCACAGTTACATAATATTATTTTAATCGTTGCTATTGCTTACTTATTACAGTTGCTAAATCGGGGGCCAGTTTAAAGAATGGAGGCTGGGGTTCGGAAGAAATAATTTGGTCCACGGCAACCCTCTTAGAGATTAAAGAAAACGAGGAATCCTTTGACGATGCCACCTATGATATATCAAAGGCGACCACATTTACAAGCCAATCATCATCATCAAGACACACCGATTCCACCAATGATGATTTATTGAGCGATGGAGAAGTCCCTAAAAGTAAGTCATAATTTATATAAAATTTGGATCAAGACCAAGACCAATATATAAGTATCATTAATGATAGCTAAAAATTCATCGCAAAGTAAATCATCATGAAATGCCATTTGACTAACATTGATGTAATTTTGCCGATAATGTATTCCCCACTGCTGAACAAATCAGGCGAGATATCCACCTTGCGTGGCTAGATTTTAACATTTATTTACAATTTATCAATGTGTTTTATTATGTTCTCTCACATCATTTCTATTCCTATACCACATTAATAAAATTATATTAACATGCAAAAACGAGATTCGAGACCTTGGCGTGATTTTTGAGGCAAATCTCTCTTTAAAATCCCACATATCTGACATTGTCTCCCATGCCAACAAAATGCTTGAATTTGTTCTTCGTAATGCAAGACCATTTACTAATGGAATTGCAATACGGAGAACATATGAAGCACTTGTCCGCAGCATCCTGGAATCTGGAATATAGCATTATTTGGGCCCCTTCTGTCCTTCTGAACAAAACCATATCCTAGAAATAGAAAAAGTTCAAAAAAGGTTTATGCAATACCTTTACACGAGGGAATATACATTCCTGTATTCATCGTTGTTCTTAACGAGAATGCTTGATCTTAATACCTTAGAAGCCCACCGAATAATATTTTTAAGTGAAAATTTTTTTATGTTAATCTCCGGTACTATACTAAATCCGCATATGATGAAAGAGATTAACTTATATGTCCCTAAAGAGTTTACTGGTGCGAGATCGCACGCGCTTTTTTTGCTATGAAAGCCAGCACTTCTGCGTTTCAGAATGCATCAATAAACAGAGCAACTCAACTGCTTAACGATTCTGCATTGAGCGTCGACATCTTCAATGTCACCTACAGAGAGTTCAGTAACTATCTTTTGACAAATGTCACAACATAGTAAAACTACCCCCATACACTTTTTTTTTAAATTTTGTAATCTTCTCCATAATATTTTAGTGTACAACTGTTTTATGGAGAACCTGAAAAAAAAAAAATAATAATATCTGGAACGAAGAAAGATATATTCTTGAGTTTATTATTTCAACTTGAAGATTTCTATAGAATAAAGTATAGTCCACCTTCTAAGCCCGGATTCAGTAGGTACCGTTTGACCGCATGAAAAACCACTCCGAAATTGTGATTTTAATTGTGTCGATCACGCCATCACGTTTGCAACAACCTCGCAGTAGGGCTTGACTTTACAAATCACCTACGTTTGCGTTTGCCGTAGTTATAGGGTTAAAGGGGCAGTTTTTTTTGTAATATTTTGTTAAATCGGCAAATACGAAATGTGATATGCACTGACAATAATGTGGATGTATATTTTCTTACTCCTTTCTTTCTTTTAGAAAAATCTCGGCGATCCATAAAATACAGTCAAGACATGAACTCTACTCAAGAAACATTAATCCCAAAATCTGAACCTTCTAAATCCCAAGGTGCTTTGGTTAACGAAGAGTAAGTTTATAATTTAATTTAAGATTGCTAATAAAATAAACAATTTTTCATTGTTTTGATTCATGTAATACATAATTTTTATTCTTTTCAGAAAAACTTCGCCTGAGTCTGTATCAGAAAAAGTGGAAATCACTCTTACAGCAATCTCAAAAGAGTTGAATAGATGTTCCGAGTTGCTGGGTTCAAAGGTATAAAATGAAAAATTTTGCTCTAAAAACATAATTTGTACATAATAGTATTTTTTTTTTTAAATCTGCTCATTACAAGAATAACTGACGAGCTATTCTATATCTTTTGTGGGAACGAGATAGTTTTCAGCCGAGATCTGCTGTCAGATTTGTGGGTTTTTATATGGCTGTTATTTGCTTTTTCTGTGGGCCGATGTCAGAATTTCACCTGTGAGCTGTCACGTATTTCAGTTTAAGTCGTTTTAAACATGAATTCATGCAATTATGAATGATTATTTATTCATTTAACAGCATTAGAAAATCACACAAATCTGACAAGAATATATTCGATTTCCGTCTGATATCCTTCTCGATCGAGATAGATATCGAGCGAGATCTCTTGTCAGATTTGTGTGATTTTCTAATGCTGTTAGAACAATCTCGTTCCCACAAAAGATATAGAATAGCTCGTCTGGGCTTTGGACCGAAAATCCAAATAAATGCCAAAAAAGACTCCACACAATTTCAACTTCCCCAAAGATGATAGAAGCCCTGGGTATCTAGCATGGTCGATCGATATAGGTTTTATCGAAAATATCGGTAACTTGTCATCGCTACCGAGCACGACTGCAGGCCGCTGACGAACCAACAACAGTTCACAACGACCAAGGGTTCCTAATTTATTTGACTTGAACTGTTGTTTGTTCATTAGCGGCCTGCAGTCGTGCTCAGGATCGATGACAAGTTACCGACATTTTCGATAAAACCTATATCGATTGACCATGCTAGATACCCTGAAGGAAATAATTTCCATTAGGTCCTCCTGTGTCCTGTACGGAGTTATAACAAAAATAAAATTAAAAAAATGTTTAACAACAATGAAACTCTATCTCTAAACTACCCTGCTGTAATAAATATAAAATTTCAACATATGTATCAAAATAAAGTTAACCTTTCCTAATCATTTTAGTTCTGTCCCCGATCTGGGATTGTGGTTTAATGTCCTTTACCCTTTTACAGAGGATATACAACCGAACTTAGATATAACGAGTAACATTGGATCATTTATTATAACCATTGCAACTTGATCTATCAGTGATGAACAAAACGGTATCTCTTTGTCTAAAAAATTTGAGTTTGCAAGTTTGTTGGCACTGAGTTTGAATCACTTGTGTGTGATCACTACCATCATCATTATCACTATACATATTTGTGTAATTCTTGATCACTTCAGTTTTGTCATCATTCGCACAAAATTATTGATGTTTTAATTCTGCAATGTTATTAACTTTTGGTGTGCTGATGTAAAAATTTCGCCGTGCGCCATCTGATTCTTTTTTTTTTTACATTAGCTCCACACAGGAGGCTCTGAGGAAAATAATTTCTCTCAGGGCTTATATTAGGAGATGCTGTGTGAAGGGTTGTTTTAAGGAAAGGAAGGAGAGGAAGTTCTGGGAAGGAAAAAGGTACGAGGGATGGGTAAGAAACTGGGGGTCAGTGAGTCCAGGAGTGACGGACGTATGAATCCATCCCTCCAACTGTAGTGCAAGGCGATGAATCGGGAGATTCTGGCCTGGAGAGGATAAAAGACCTCCCTCAACTAGTCTCTCTCGATCCTGTCTACCACGCAGCAGGTGAGCAGACACATCGGCCGCGAAGACCTGGACAAACCTCACCCGCATGAACCCGGGCACCGCTGCTAAGTCAACAAACGCAGCGAACCACATTCAATTTTCTTTTTAATTTACTTGTTTTTTGCAAATTGATGTTTTGGTTTGTTTTTGCAAAATGACTGTCTTACCAGGAAATATGTTTTTTTTATGAGGCGCTTTAAAACAAAGACGGCAATCTCCTTGTATATAATCTACCTACATTTGTTTACTGTTTGTTTGTTTGTTTTTTTTTGTTTTTTTTTTTTTTTTTCTACCTACTGTTTGGTTTCCCCAGAATAGCTACATTCTTATTCAGAGAAATGATTTCCTAAACGTATCCTTTAGGATATGCTGGCGTTCAAAAGGTTAAAGCTGATAGAAAAGAATGCAGCAAACCTCGTTTAGGTCAAATGAGAGAACATTTTAAATATTAATACATCCAATATCTAATGATATTTCAGGATCATAAGGAATGCAATTGTCCTAATAACAACAAGAAAACATCTTCTAAAATCATTGGACAAAGCAAGTCCACAACACTTGTACAATCTGATACAACCAACGAAGATTTAAGTGAAGGGGAAATCCCTAAAAGTGAGTAGACATCATCTTCTTAAAATATTTCCTTATTAAGCACATTATTCCTCATTGCCAGAGCCTTGTTCAGAATATAATTTTTTTAGTATAATGCAAGTTTCACCATTCTTAATTTGTACAAAATCTAGCAGATGCTGCCGAGTGGTGTTTGCTTTGGTTAATGTTAAAACAATATTCTTAAGCCTTAAGATTAGGTATGCAGTTCAGTTAACTTCAGCTTTGACCACTGTCATTAAAATCTTTGACAAGTGAATGTGAAACCCCATATAGACCACTCAATTTGTTGGTTCAACTGTCCTGTGTCATTCGTTAGTGTTAACCCTATCGCATATAACGCATCTCCTCACGGTTCAACGTTACATTCAAATCAACCAGATTGATAAAAACCGCTCAACCAAATTGAATTGTCTGCAAGGACGAGTAAGTAGTGGAAACAAACGTTTCAATGGCAAAGCAAAGATTTCTATATCACAAAGTCTTTGCACCATAAGCCTATCTTCCTTGTGAGCTGGGATTTACAGGTTGTTAAGAGATGTGCTTGACTTGCTTTAAAATAAACTTTTTTGTTTATTTTTTTTATTTATTTATCTATAATAAAATATATTTACAATGGTTTTATTTGTATGCCTGTCTCACTAGGGTATACCTGAAAACAATAGTAGAATAAAAAAAGCTTCTTCGCTATTGAAATCTATTTTTTTTGTATTCTTTCTTTCTAGATAAATCACTGGATTCCATTAAAATAGACCAAGAAATGAAAAGCAAATCTCAGAATATTTCTACCATTATAGAAGAAAATAAAGATGAGAGTATTAATGTTGTACCCCCAGTCACCGAAGTGTATGTTTTAATTTATAATTTAATTAAATTTACATAAATAATATATTGCTTAAAAATGATCAGAGGTTTTAATAAAACTTCTTTATTTTATGGTTTCACATTTTATTTTTAGGAGTCAAATTATACAATCAGAACAGAAATTAAGCCCAAACCCTACCAATGTTCCGGAAGAAGTTAAGTGTAATGAAAAGGGTTATACAAAGGTTAGAAATGAGTTTTTCAGAAGTACATATTATACTATAATTAACAGAATTGATTTTGGTCACAGTATTGTTTCCATCAGAGCTTTATTCCATTGAAGTTTCCATTAACAGAACCAGAAATTTTATATAAACCTAAAAATATAGTAATAATTATCGTAAGTCAAATTATGAAAACTGTTAAAATAACAATCGAATAAGTCAAAAAGGATTGCAAAATGTGACGAATGAGAAATAATTGCTTCTCTCATGATATGAAACGTCACTGCGAATTGTTTGTTAATTTCTCTTGGCTTTGGCGATCAGGGCTCAATATCATGCATTGTGTAGAAATTAGTTCTCAGTTTGATGTGGATTGTTTTTGATTTTATAAATAGTAAAATGTATTTCAGGATCCACAAGTATACGATTATGCTGAACATGAAGTTAAGGAAATCACTACTGATGCTCCTCCAAGTTCTCAACCAAAATTGAACGGTATAATACACTAACATATCTTTCTTTTAATTGTTTTTTTATAAATTGCTTATACTACTTGTACGATACTTATCCAATCAATGAATCAATACTTTCCCATATTTAGGTAGGTGATTTTACAAATAATTTTTTTTTTAAACCATTTTTTTTATTAAAGCTAACAGTATGGGGTAAACATAGGATTTAAACCGCGTAAGCAGTTCATATGTTTCCTTTGGAGGTACAATATTAATTAAATCGAAATCTGAACATCCGGAAATCTCCATCACTCTGGTGCGAGGTTGGTGGGGGGAGTGGGTGGGGGGAGGGGAGTCGGGGGGAGGGGGAGGGGCGATGGTTGGGGGAGAGGGGGGAGGGCTGATGGGGGGAATGGAGTGGGGAGAGGGAAGGTGGAGGAGGCGGATTGGGAACCCCCTAATATCATTCGAGCGAAGCCGGGGGCAAAAGCTAGTGTATTAGGGTACGAACAAAAACAAAGTGGGTTTCGGTTTTCAGATTAACGGCGTTCAGTGCCCTGTTCCACCGGCGGCAGTTGACGCCGAGATGTGGACAAACAGAACGCGGATAAAACTTGCGCTACCTGCGCGGTAGCCTGACAGCAGCCTGACAGCAGCTGTCAGTTTTTACAAAATGTCGAGTTCGTAGACGACGATTATTTACTCTTGGAGAATCCTTTCTTGAAATTAAGGAATAAAACAGTTGTATTTGGAAATTAGTATCTCTAAATATGAAAAAAAAACTCAGGAGAACACGATAATATGTTAAGTACGTGCCTGAAAGGAATTCACTTGTGACATTTGAGGTTATTTCAAAATTTTATCTTGTTGATTTCATTCCATCACTTATCAACAACATTGCTGGTGCTGTGGAATGTATTTCTTTTATCCCAGATTAGCGATGGAATGAAAACAGCGGCAATTAGCAGGTCGCTCATTTTGATATCAGTTTCTGACCGGCGTCACCGGCGAGCAGGAATTAAGAATTCATTCCGGTAAAGCTTATCGGCGCCGCCTGGCGCGGACGCAAATCTGAACCTGCCTCCACTATGTTCGGTCTGATAAGTTGACATACAAACATTCTTGTCAGCACGCCTGCTCCAGTCGGCCGCCCATGCGCCAACTAATCAGAAAACCGAAACCCGCTTTGTTTTTGTTCGTACACTTATACTTGTATTGTCCATACGAAAAGCAAAGCTATAACTATAAGTAATTATTTGACGTTCAATGTCATTTTGTTATTTGTTTAGGTTACTATGGAGATGCCTTTGATAGTTAAAATTATACTAATATTATAAATGCGAAACTGCATGTGTTTGATTGTTATGCTTTAATAGGTGGTAGGCGAGCTGTTTGAAAAATTATTGTAACGGATATGGAGGAGGGGGAGAGGAGGTGGTGTGGAGAGGGGGAACGAAGGGGGGGGGAGAGGGGTGGGGATAGGGAAGATGGAGGAGGCGGAGTGGGAACCCCGGGAAGCCAAGCCGGGGGCAAAAGCCACTATTATAATATTACAGTGAAACTCTTTTAAAAGGTGTCTCAACATTCTGAAAAGCAAGTGTTTTGGAGTGTGTAAACTACTTATGTGTTGAGAACCTTACCTAACTAGCTGTAGTCCCCTGCGATGCCAGGGCTTTACACAGAGTTTTCGAAATCAAATGTTGACAGTTACCTACCTCTTGTTTTCAAAGTCACATGTGAAAAATTTATCAACCTCGGCATAAAACTGTAGATTTGCATACAAATCAAATCCAGCTCGCTCATTCACAACATACAGACATTCTCCTTTATATTTCAACCAATTTAGACAAAACCTTGACAAATTATATTCCTAAACCTTCCTCATGAATCACTCTATCTATTGGTGAAAACCGCATGAAAATAATACTCAATAGTTTTCCAGTTTGTCAGGAACAGACAGACAGACACAGCGGAGGACTTTAACCTTTTCTCTGCGTCAAAAATATGTGTCACTTCGTTCACACGCGGGGCTATTTATCACTAATCTAATTTATGGCTTTAAACAATAATCACGAGTGGATTTTAATATTTGTTTTAAAAAATAAATCACTTATGTCTTGAAGTATTTTTTCAAGTGTAAATAAACATTCGGTTTATCAATGGGACTCTATAAATCTTCGACACTTATCTCAGTAGTGTTATGAATACGTTTGGGTCAGGCCGCCATATTAATATTTCAAGGTCAACACAATAAGCATATCAACATACCGGAGTACAGCTCTTCAACTGTGGTGCGATGTCTCGATTGGCTGGATGAATGAAATATTGACACACACTTCAAAAAGGGCCGTATAATAAAAACAACTGCAGCTTCGTAATTGTTATATTCGTCACATTCACTAAGTTGGAAATCATAATCTATTTCTAAAGTTGCCTAATTATTTCGTCGTCATTAAGACTACGACCCGACATTTTGTATGTTGGTAATAAAAATAATTTCAATTATTGATAAAAATTCAAGCGTCTTCAACTTTTCGTAAAGAGTTATAAAATCACTACACTTGATTGTCCACTAAAAACACTCTGAATCACTTATTTTTGTTTAAAAAAAATAATCTAATACTGATCAAATTTTATATTTCTACCACAGTCTGAAAGTATATTTATAAAAAAAACTTATTTTTAAATATGATAAATCAGATAAATGTCCACGTTTATCACAATAGTTCACATCGACAAAAAAGGAAAAATTAATTCGATATAATAATGTATTACTCGGCGAGCCTCTTCGCTTGAGAATCTTACGAGTGCTTATGAGAGGCGCCTGCGCAGTAGCGTGTGTAAAGACGCGGGAAGAATTCAAACTGATTCAATTTTCGCTCTGAGTTGGGAGGTCCCTTCAAATCTCTGTAACTCTGATTAGAATACGTATTACGGATAAATATCGCAAGATGTCAGTAGGGTAAGGATTTGAAAATTTTTAGGAGTATAAATTTTACCATATTCAAGTAAGTTTCGTATACATAACGCCGGAGAAACTTCGCGGCGCACAGACGCGCCGCCCGCGTACAGGGCATGTACGGGGCGGCGCAGTGGTGCGCTTCCCGCAGGGAAAGGGTTAATTTATAACACGTAGAGATTAGTCCACCTCAAAATGAATTTTTCCATAATACCTATTTAGTGAAAAATTATTTTAAGTTAATTTTTATCATTGAGTGCGTAGAAGTTTTGAACAAGTAATAAATGAATATTTTAAAATTATATATACATTATGTACATTTTCATCTTTATGATTTGTAGATAACTCCGATTCAAGTAAAATGATTGGAGTATGCAAGACCCCTTCCCTCAGTGAATTTGACGATTTCCCCAAAGAGATTATTTGTATGCATTAATTAACATTTATTTTTAACACAATAGAAATTGTACTTAATCTAAGGGGGAATTCCCCCATCTTCTCGATAACTATCCATTATAATAAATAAATATTCAAAATAGGTAGAAAACTAAGCTAACTTATCTGATATATTGTCACATAAATAATTATGTGACTAATGCAGTTCTTGCTTAGGTGGTTATTTTGTCTATGGTGTTTTTTTGGACACTGGTAATTTTTGGAAAAGAAAGAGTTCCTTTTTGTTTATGGGCACTTCCTTCCGATCAACTTGGGCAGTTGGGTCGGAAATTGGTCACTCACCATCCTGGTGTTTAAATTTACGTTTAATCATGAGAATCTAAGTCGATTTTAAACCTAAAAGAACGCGGGGTGTTTTTTACGTAACACGCGAGGTTCGTGTACGAGTTATTTATAGTGGATGACGTGAAAGTCCCACTTTTTCCGATGTGGCTGGCTGGCCGTTTTGTGGAATTATTTCTGGAAAAGGAATCGTGAAGTGAATTGCTCCTGGTGTTGGCTACTATAATATGCCTTCACGACCCCGCGTCGCAAAGTCACGGTCTGCTAACCGTAATACGCCAGACTTGGATACTGTTGGGGGCCACGTGCCTTTTGATTGGAGTTCATCGAGATGGCCCGTGGCTGAATGCGCTCCTTGGAGGTATAGCGGCCTCCTGCCCAATTAGAAGGACGACCTTGGTGCTCTGGATTCCGCGCCGTTCCCATATGGGAAGACTGGAGTTCCCGTCCCGTCTCGTGTTTTCTGCGAGGCAAGATCGCGTTCGTCTACCGGGGTTATTTCCGTATAGTTAGCTTAGCGTGTCCATGAGGAGTCCATCTGGTATGTGTATTTTTGTATTTCCTTTTTGTTACCTTGGTACGAAGTTTGTACACTTCCTTGTTACTTTTTGGTTTTGGATTCAATACATTTTTATAAAGTTCCTCTTCTTTTATTTGACTGAAAACCCTACCTACATGACAGATAACTACTTGGCCCACTATCCTGAGCCCTGGTCTCTGCTCTGCCGCAAGGTTACATTATATACGAACATGATACGTTTCAGTGGCGCTTCCAACGTGTAAAATCAGTTATTTTCGGTGCCCGAAACGTACTTTTCTGTCATGTGGGGTGGATTTTCAGTTCTTTTGCTGATAATTTTAGTGAATCAGAAATGAATCGGTGTGTGTGCATTTATTTGGTTTTATATCTAACATTAACCGTTCTGCAGAGATTCTGTGTGTCATTCTGAAAATACACCTCATTGTGTTATGATCATTTTGTTGTGTGAATATTATTGTTTGTTTACCTTTTCGTAAGGCATGTAATTATAGTGACACCAACTTTAAGTGTTGCCATTAAGATAATGTTAGACACAAAATTCATTCATAATATCTCTAGAGATGATAACCGAAATATTGTTGGGAACATTTTTTCAGTTTACTGGCAATTTTTATTTTTACTGTCAGCTGTCTATTTTTCATCTATGTAATGCTTTATCGGAGCCGAGCTGTCAATCCTTGTTGACATTTGTCAGGTTATGTGCATTGTTTACTTACAAAGCCGCGGTAGTTCATTATTAAATACATTATTTTTGTTTTTTAAACATAGGACGACTTGTGACAGACATTTATCATAAATAATTGTTTATTATAAGCTTGCGGTTACTAAAATATTGGGAGAACATAGTAACGGCACTATTCTTGTTCGCATTTGTGTCCGTTTATACCTTCATACATATAAAGGGAGTTCGTGGAACGTATGTTGTAAAAAATAATTATTATTTTTAATATTTACTGCATTCTAAGGTGATTTTAAATAAATTATAAATGGCTTTGTCGTTATTGAAAATCAATGACTATTTTTCGAGTTCATACGTACAGGGTGTTTGGTAATTGACGTGTTACAAATAAATAATTATTTATAACAGTTTGGTTAATCCTATTATTACATTTATTTTCATATAATTATTTGAGAATAATAATTTAATTATAAATTAAATTAAAATTTTTATTTACATGGTTAGACATTTATCATAAATAACCGACGATCTTTTGCGTTCTGTGCACAAGGATGACAGAAGGTCGTCGTCAGTTACACAATATGGACGCATATATTTTAATAACAAATTTTGGCGAGGATTTTAGACCTCATAGGTATATTTTGATTAAAATCCTAGTTTATTTATAGGTATTTATAAGTAGTCGTTTATACATAGTTAGCTATATTTATTTATAGGTATACTTGTCTTTATAATTAATACTATGCATATATTAGTATTAGAATAATACTACCTTCATATAATTAGATATATTAAAAACTATTAAGTTTTTTAAATATTTTTTTTTTTTTTATGCGGTGGCATGAGGGAATACCAAACCTTCATACTGCTTCATTTAATTACATTTGTTTCTTTTGTGATTGTTCTGGTCTCATGCTTTGGAGTTTGGTACCTCCAAATCTTGTGCTCAGTACAGACACTTAATTCTAGTTCATTGACGATAAACCGTTTATTTACCCTCGGTAAACTGGAATGTGATCCTTGTGGTCACTGGCGCCCAAATTTTGTTAGTTAAGTCTTTCTTTCCTTCGTTACTTTACCTTTTCTGTTAATAATAACATGCACTAGTTTCGAGTTTTTTTGTTTGTATTATTAAACGTATGATTATTTTGGTAATAATATACTTGTTCACATGAGTACACACACACTGATTTCATACCTTGTTCCGTCTGTTTAACGGATTTAGTTGTAATGCTATTATTTTTAAGTTTATGCCCTTCTTTCTTTAGTCCACTGGAGGCTCTTTTATTGCCCATTGCCCATGGAACCTCCAGAGAACTTGAGAAGGAATATTTTGGAATTTTGTGTTTCAGAGACTTGAGCACCTTTCTGATGCACAAAAGTTCTGTTAGTTTTATTATTGATATTTTGTATTTCATAAGTTTAAGTATGGTATAGCTTTCCTAAAAGTTCTTTATATAAATCTTAGTTCATAAGAAAGTTGTTTTGTCTCTAACAAAGTTAGTACTGCTTCGCCGTGCTTAACTAATAATTAATTCCTTTGGAATTATCGCTTTGCCTCTAATACAGGAAAGTGTGTTCTGTATAGTTTTTTAAGTCTAAGTCTGTTCTGTATAGTTTTAACTCTAAATAATATAAACATTAATATCTTACTGTTAGTATCATTATTAAACTTTAAATTAAGTATTACTAGTGTCATTCATTAAAATTTTGAATTGATCACACCTCGAATAGTGTCAACTCACTGAAAGCCATAGTTGATCACACATTTTGTTTTGTTTGTACAAGAAATGCTGACTTTTGTGCACTCGTGGAGTGTTTTTTTCAAGGGATGCCAGCTTGGGTATTACCGTGGTCTCATTTTTTTTACAAACAATGTCACTCTTTTGAGTTTTTGATGCAGGTTGTTTAATGGATTTTTGGATATCCTAAGCTGCGAGCTTAACTTTCTGTTTTGCTGTTAAGTACCAATTGACTTTTGTCATGATCTGATAGATAGGTATTGTGTTATGTAAATCCTAATCTGACCACCTTGATTGGCAGGTATTTATTGTTTTATAAAACCTGACCTGATTTGATTTTTGAAAATTAGATAATTTAAATATTATTCTAGTTTGACGACCTTTTTACATATAGGTATTTCTTCGGAATTGTAAATCCTGGTTCAATAATGACAGTTAGATGATCCAATGTAAGATCCCTACTCTGCCCACGTCTGATAGACAGTTTGTATACTGATTCTATATTACTTATAACACAGAAAAGTATTTTCTTGTGTCCAAGTTTTGCCAACATTGAACTCCATTGTTCTGATTGAAAAATGTATATCTATATAGATATTTTCATAATTTAGGCTTCTTTAATTTTAAGTATTTGTTTATTTTTAAGTTTTATCTTAAGAATGTTAAACCGGATGGACTTAGTTAGATAAGTTACTTTTTTTTGCTATTCAAATATAGCGTAAATTCAGTGCGAGTGAGGGCTGTTTAACCCTAAAAAGTGAAGCCAAATTGGCCTTTATTTCCTGTATAAGGAAAATTGATCAAATTTTTTTTTCTTTTCTACAATTTATTTAGTTGTGTTTTTTCTTAAAATATAAAATGTTGAGTATTTTATAAGTATAAATCTTGTTAAATTGACACGAAAACAACAGGTCTCCTTTTTTTTAAGTAAATTCAAAACTTTGTTTAATTTAGTAGATGATGGTTGACTCCTTGTTTTCGTGCCTTTCTTTTCTTGTTTGTTCTTTATTATTAAGAAATTTAATTTTAAGAGATTTACCTTTAAGAAATTTAGTTCTAAGTTGTTGTTTTAATTACTAATTAATGTTTTGTTTTCATTTTTTAGATACCTGATGGACTCATAGTTTAGTTAGTTTATGGACTTAGTTTTTCATGTTTGAGGGCAAACATTTTCGTGGGAAGGGGGGAATTGTCACATAAATAATTATGTGACTAATGCAGTTCTTGCTTAGGTGGTTATTTTGTCTATGGTGTTTTTTTGGACACTGGTAATTTTTGGAAAAGAAAGAGTTCCTTTTTGTTTATGGGCACTTCCTTCCGATCAACTTGGGCAGTTGGGTCGGAAATTGGTCACTCACCATCCTGGTGTTTAAATTTACGTTTAATCATGAGAATCTAAGTCGATTTTAAACCTAAAAGAACGCGGGGTGTTTTTTACGTAACACGCGAGGTTCGTGTACGAGTTATTTATAGTGGATGACGTGAAAGTCCCACTTTTTCCGATGTGGCTGGCTGGCCGTTTTGTGGAATTATTTCTGGAAAAGGAATCGTGAAGTGAATTGCTCCTGGTGTTGGCTACTATAATATGCCTTCACGACCCCGCGTCGCAAAGTCACGGTCTGCTAACCGTAATACGCCAGACTTGGATACTGTTGGGGGCCACGTGCCTTTTGATTGGAGTTCATCGAGATGGCCCGTGGCTGAATGCGCTCCTTGGAGGTATAGCGGCCTCCTGCCCAATTAGAAGGACGACCTTGGTGCTCTGGATTCCGCGCCGTTCCCATATGGGAAGACTGGAGTTCCCGTCCCGTCTCGTGTTTTCTGCGAAGCAAGATCGCGTTCGTCTACCGGGGTTATTTCCGTATAGTTAGCTTAGCGTGTCCATGAGGAGTCCATCTGGTATGTGTATTTTTGTATTTCCTTTTTGTTACCTTGGTACGAAGTTTGTACACTTCCTTGTTACTTTTTGGTTTTGGATTCAATACATTTTTATAAAGTTCCTCTTCTTTTATTTGACTGAAAACCCTACCTACATGACAGATAACTACTTGGCCCACTATCCTGAGCCCTGGTCTCTGCTCTGCCGCAAGGTTACATTATATACGAACATGATACGTTTCAATATATAGCCACTAATCATAGGTTCAAGTGCCAAATAGTAAAGTGTGATTTTATATATAAATAAATCGAAAATAATATGTTATCTTATGGAGAGTACTTTTTAAGAGGATGGTGAAATATCCCTTATGAAAAATCCCCTTTGTCTTTTTTTCAACAAACCTGTTTTATTTTATATTTTGTTACATAGGGCTGCGCGTACATGCATGCAACGTGACGCGAACCGAACCACGAATTATGGGAAACGAATGAAGTAACTGCAAGTAGTGCAAGTGACATTTTGCGCCGTTTGTTGCTTAATTTGTGGTTCGTTTCGCGTTTTGTTACATGCATGTATACGCAGCCCAGTGGTCCCGACGAGCTACAAAACTCATTTTATTTATTGCTGTCTATTAGAATCATCAATTAAAAATAATTTGCATTGTTTTTAATTTTAGTGAGATCATTGGGCTCCATTTATAGCAGCCGGCGAAGTAATGATGGCAATGTAGAATCAATTAATAAAGCAGTTGTTCATTCAGATGCTAAGTTATCTCCATCGGTTACTGATGGGTAAGTATTTTTTTAGTTTAGGTACAGTACATATAAATTTTTTTTATAGTTAGGTTTTTCTCACTTACGTATTCATATAAACAATCTGTAAAAAGCCCAGTACAATAAATAAATAGATATTGTTTTTTTTATTGTATTAGAAAAAATATTTAATTTTTATTCTTCCAGGAACAGATCATTAGTTCTAGTTAAAGTGAAATTGCACACCTCTAAAGAAAGTCCAAAAAAAAAGTGCTGCTGTAATCAGGGTTGTCCCAAGGCAAGTACTTTTTTTTTTTACTCTACATAATGCTTGAAGCATTTTTATGTGAGTATGATTTAAATCGCTTCTCTTTTTTTTTTCAATGCATTAATTAATAATAACTTTATTTTAGGATAAAGAATGCATTTGTGGTAATGATGAAGCAAACCATTATTCTCCACACAGATCTCAACAAAAATTATCCGGTAAATATACACCGGTTTTTTGTTTCTTTATAATTATCAGTAAATAAGTTTAATTTAATGAATAATTAACCAGTTGAATCTGCTCTTAGCCTCCATTTTATTAACATCATATTTAAGTAACATTGCTTGCTTAATTATTTGTAGATATATCACAATCCTCTGTTGCTAGCCTAAAAAAGAAAAGTTCCAAAGAAGATATTTCAATTGCTAAAGAAGAAAATATTTCTAAGGATGCTACATTACCACCAGATTTAGTAGATGGGTATTAAAAAAATATATATCACTCTTTCTCTTGTAAACTAGAAAATTAAGCAACACAATCTGTAAGTCGTGGGAATTATAATTATTGAGCCATTAGTCAGTAAGTAATAAAATATGTCAAACTAAGAGACATTTAATTTCATTATATTTAATTCATCGTTATTAATTATTCCTCTTAATTAAATTCAGAAGCAGAGAATCTGTTGGAGTCGAAGTGGAATCAGAAGCAATCCATATAATGGAGACAGCAGCTCCTGCCTATAAAGAACCGGCTAAGAAGATGAATTGTAAGAAGGAAGGTTGTTTAATGGTAGGCTATGTCTAATTGCATTGAAGTTTGATCTGTTATAACAATAATTAAATACTTACATTTTGCATTCATACATATATTATTTTTATTTTCAGGGATCTAAAGATTGCACATGCGATGATACAATAGTATCTAGTCGAAATGAGATATCTCAGAATTTTCAACAAGGTAAGATATTTTCGATGAAATAAAAGTAATTTTTTTAAATAAAGAAAGACAAACTTTCCCGGGTTATGAATAACTGGAGAATATTTAAAAATCACCTACTATCCAAGACCGTTTCTACCATTAAGCTAGACTCGGCGACTGCCTAGGGTGGAAAAATTTTAGGGGCGGCAAAGGGTGGGAATTTTGTTATTTGAAATCAAACAGCGAAAAAATTTTAAGATAAAAAACGTTGAGGAAAGAGAAGATCTTTCTTTAACCTTTGAGAAAACTGTTAATGGGGAGGAAAAGGAAATTGTTCGCTTACAAATTGGAAGATGAACGAATGAAAGAAAAACTCTTGAGAAAACTGTTAATGGGGAGGAAAAGAAAATTGTTCACTTACAAATTGGAAAATGAACGAATGAGAGAAAAAGAAGTTCAGAGTAGGATTCACAGTTGAATTAATTTGCAAGATTTTGGTTTTCTGTACAATATAAGTGACCTCAAGATGAAAACTTCTAAAGAACTCACGAATTTGTGTATCAAATTAGAAAAGCTCTAAGCCGGCCGAGTCCTGGAGAAACCTCATCTTTTCTAAAGGATGTTGACGCGGCACTCTGCTCTGAACTTTCATGAATAAGTAATTGAATACAAAAAAAATGTGAAAACCGAATATGTGTTGAACCATCTGTGCCAAACCAAGTTAGAAAATACCTTTTTTTAAAATTTGTTGGTAGCTCTCCGAATCATTTTGACTGTACTCGTACACTGCAATTCTATCCAAACCTTAAACTTAATAATGCTAACTAAAAGCCACCGCGTCAAAAGACACGGCCGTCCAACTTTTCCTTTCTTAAGTCAAGCCCAATGTTCGATCCCTTCCCACATGTTTCCTTAAAAAGGATGGGCAAGTCGTACGTGTGTGGATTAGAGATGGGTAAGTTCTGCATTTTGCCGGAGGCCTCCGAGACATTCTTCCTTTTAAAAGTTCTTGAGTCCTTGGAGCAGGTCCCGGAAGCCACTCCCGACTCGCGAATCGCTCGGACCGAAACGCACGAGTTCAAACGGAACTGTACCTCGGTGCCAGAGCGCGCGAAAGAACTCGAACGCGCAATTACTGCTCTCGACTCACGATCAGCTCGGACCGATACGCACAAGTTCAAACGGAGCCGTACCTCGGTGCCAGGGCGCGCAAAAGAACTCAAATGTGCGACCCTGATGTTGGCTCTTGAACTCGAAAGCGTGATCTGCTCCCGACCGAGGCTCGGAATGTACATTTTGGCGTAGTTCAACGAAATCCATTGGTGTTTTGTCGTGGTCCCAGTGGTCCGGCTGACCGGCCATAACGATAACGGATGTATTTAGATAAACTTTCATCACTTTTAATCGGAAATTTTAATTACTATTTTAATCTCTTTTCTATGCCGTGGACACCTGTGTCGGCAGTCGGTATCGGTACACGTTTATGCTTTTGATCCATTACATATTTTATAATAGTTTCGGTGCGCCGGTAACTGGAGATCAGAAGACCGGAGACTGGAGATTATTTATTGAATGATTAGATTGATTAGTGCGTGTCAGTGGATATTATTATATAACTAATTAACGCATCTTTTTTTACCTGAGCTCCACACAAGAGGTCCTGAGAAAAAATAATTTCCCTCGGGGCCTATGTCATCTTTGGGGATGCTGTGTGGAGGGTTTTTTTTAAGGAAAGGAAGGAGAGGAGAATTCTGGGAAGGAAAACGGTTTAAGGGGTGGGTAGGAATCTGGGGTTCAGTGTGTCCTGGTCATCTGCCTCTAAGACCTAGACAAACCTCACCCCATGAACCCGGGCACCCCTGCTAAATCACCAAACATAGTGAACTACTTGTGGTGACCTATGGCAGAGGTGTTGGTTATCCAATAAAGGTTCCCGGGGCGGCGGTACCCAAATCTGATATTGAACAAAAAATAAAACTTCCACTCACCGCAAAGTTCGTAACAAAAATACCTATTTTTTAAAATCACTCAAATAATGTATTGCTAGATTGAATTATTAGTGCGTTACAGTGGATGTTATGATTTAACCACTTAACTCATCGGTACGGAAAAGAAACCCAACGTAACCCAAAAACAACCTAAAGTTCGTAAACAGAATCAACCGCTAGAAAAGCAAAGGCTGCTGTGATGTGTCACCACTATCCTCTAGTACCGGGAGAACTCGCGACTCGCAAGTGGAGTGGAGCGCGAACACGGGGACGCTGGCCGGTGGAGGCATTCGGGTTCATACTATCACTACTCACTAGAGCGCGAACACGGGGACGCCGCGCGCGCCGGCCGGTGGAGACATTCGGATTCCTACTACTCACTACCCACTAGTACCAGGAGAACTCGCGAGTTGAGCAGAGCGCGCACGGGGACGCCGGCCGGTGGAGGCATTCGGGTTCCAGGTCTGACTCCAAGTTTCGGGTTTGGGACCGAGCCCAAGTTCCGCTAACGGGTTCTCGATTAGTCGATTTTAAAAAGGAGAGGAGTAGGAACCGCTTCCCGCAAAGGACCCGAGTACAAGAGCCCATTCCAGCTGAACTGACACATCGCTAGTGTAGATGGGAAGCAATGAAGGAGGAGGCAACTATCCCAAAACTTTCTGAAAATTATGTTAGTTTTAAAAAAATTATGCAAGTATAATTTGTTTTCCTTTTGTTTCAGATGTTGATTCTTACAAGCCTCTGCCGAGTCCTGATTTGTCTGAGAAATAGTTCCTTATTTTTTGCAAAGCTCTAAAATAATACTGTGATAAAAAATTTTGGAATGTTATATTTTTATGAAATATTTACTTTCGAAGGGAACTGAAAATTGCGTTGTGATTTTTGAAGATAAACTATCTAATAAAAATTAGCTGAAAGTGAGACATTTAAAATTATTTAGTCACTGGCTTTCTTTCACACATTACCTATAAGTGTTTTATTTAGCCAAAAGGTCAGTACTTAGTATTTGAGGCGCTCAGCGGAAGATTGGCCCAACCCACATCAGCAAAAATATCATATTGTTATATACGAGTGTATGTAGCCATGTATCAAAGGATTTTTGAAGTAGTGAAAACTAAAATTGGGCTACTGTGGCTTCATAGACATGACAAAAATATAGAACAAATGATGTTTTCGCTGATTATGAATTTTTGTGGGTTGGGCCACTCTTCCGCTGAGCGCCGCATTTATAACTTCACTTAAAATCAAAAAGTGGGTAAGAATTTTCATACCCAGATTCAGATTAATCTACACCTGTTTTGACACAGCAACTCCCTAGTGAGGCAGACATAGGGGCATACATTATTTACGTGAGCTCAAAAAGAAGAGGGCAGGGGGGTCCAGCAAAATCTTACGTTACTTGAAAAGAATATAGGAAGTGGCCCAAATTTATCTCACCAAGGGGGGGGGGGGGAGGAGGGGTCTAGATTGGAATAAAAATTGCTTGAGTAATTAATGTATGCCCCCATAGCAAAATCCACAGATAATGGAAGAACGGAGATGGGCCGTAAACCATTATTAGTATAAAAACTGCAGGCACAAAAATGTTACCAACACCACCCATATTACTGCAAATCGCATACACACAAGCGGCGCCCCACCCGCACATCTAACATATAACATTCATTGACTCCACCGCATGCCGCTCAACATGCCGCCAAAACCAACAACATTTAATTATTAATTTCCATGTTTTATAAATGACGTTTAAAAAAAAAAATATGTAGAATACCTGCTTTTCTAAGTTCCATTTGATATTTTCACTCCGGACCTCGCTAGGGTTATTAAAAGTTTATGATTTTACTCTTCTCCGGGTAATAGAGCGTTCGCCCCCATTAGTCGCCGTGTAAATCTCTTATTATGCAGTGCCTCCTCAATGCTCACGGAAGGGAAAGTAACTGGAACTGTAGCTCTAATAAGAACCAGGGTTATGGAACTAAGGGGAAAGATTAACAACTTCAGAAATATTGTCATCATTGAATCCCGCCTGACTTCAGGATCGGGCATAGAAGAACATTGGAAAAAGATATCGGCACAATCTTCGATCCGATGGACCGAAATAAGAGATCAATAAATGATTTAAGTAATTTAATTTTATTTTTTTAAATATTTGTAGTACGCTGGATACTTGTTATCTTATGATACTACTCTCTTTTTTCCCTTTGCTTCTTTGTTTTTGTATTTATTTTTAACTTTGTTTATCTTTATTCTTATTTATAAATACCTGTGTTCGTACTTGAATCCCTTATGTAACCATTTACTTATACTCTCTCTGGGATGTGTGGGATTGCACTTACCTCCCCACATTCTGGAATAAGGACTACTATTATTATTATTATTGCAGCCATCTACAGTCAAAGCGAATGACTTATGAATTATGGACGCTTTAATTTTATAATAAGTTCAATCATAACTTTCAATTATTTTAGACAATACCTACTTAGGGAACGTACCCATACTACGTGACCTGTTCAGGGGGGGGGCTTAGGTTTTTGGTCCTTGGGGGAGGGGGGGGGGGGGGGGGTTAAAAATTGCAATTTCAATTTTAAAGTAAATTTCTATTTTTGACCAGGAAGACTTTTTCCCGCATTTGCCCATGTTGTTTATTATTTCTTTATAGAACACTAGCTGACCCGGTCACAAGGTCAGCTAGTGTTAGCCACGGTTTGCTGTGGCTAACGAAACACAACCTTTTAACTCACACCGCCATCTTAATTTGCATAAAAATCAAATCGATCAGTCGCTTTATTTATTATTATTATAGCGAGTTCCCGGTATGCATTGCTACGCCACTTAATAAAGAAATTGTTTCTCCCTGCGTGTCCTTTCCCATTCGTCCCATTCCCCTTCCGCCTCCCCTTCTGCTTCACTTCCTCTCCCGCGTTCCCTTCCCCTCGCGTTCCCGCTACACCTTTCCTCTCTCCACTCCCCTCGCCCGCTTCCCCCGTTCCGTGAACCCCCCTCCGGAGTTCCCCTCCCCCCTCCCGGGTTTCCCTCCCCCCTCTCCCGTGAAACCCCCCCCCCCCCTCCCGAGTTTCCCTACCCCCTCCCGAGTTCCCCCTCCCCCCTCCTGAGTTCCCCCTCCCCCTTCCAGGTTCCCCTGCCCTTTCCGCATTCCATTCATTCAGTCCCGGTAGTTCAGTTTTCAAACAGCTCGTGTGTCACCTATTGCAATTTTTTTATGCAATTTTCATACAATATGGATGCGCAGGCATATATTATTTTGGCGAAGGATGCTGTTAACTTACTAACCAACATGATTATGGATCCCAACAATAAATTCACGAAAGAACACCTAGCAAAAATAATTCCCAAAACCAAGACATATTGGGAACAATCGGCCAAATGCAGCACCGGATCTGCCATACGTTCAAAAACGTGCAAAAACTTGGCGCCAACAAAGAAAATAAGTATTGTATTAAAATTTAGTTATAATATTCCCTGAATCGTTTAAAAATTACCCATAGTACAAAATAATTATTACGCTCTTGCAACACTTTCCAAAGAAACAGAATGCGCACGCATCAGGTTGGTATCAACGGCTTACGAATTTATAGTCAGTTACATAATTTTTATACAAATTCCATATATTTAGTTTAAACGTAAGATCTATTTTTCCATATATCTTTTACGACAAATGGGTGCAATCCAAATTCAATAACCAATCACAGCGTGACGTTTTTGTTCTAGTGAATCAAACAAACCGACTTGCGCCTTTCAAAATGCTGACAATTTTAGTCAGTGTGTCGTCCGTACGCTCGCTATTGTTTTATTTTGTACGATTTAAGTCTCTAGGAGAAGGTAGTTAAAGACCATTTTCTTATGAAATCTTCAGTAAATTCCATTAACAAAAGCATCGCACGGTTTGCAGGATTTGCAGGTTGCAACGTGTTGACAGTTTCATCATTGATTTGACATATTATTTGAAGTTCGTTAAATGTATAATTAATATCTATTAGATTTGTTGGATTTGTTATTTTACGGTGTCAGTGTAAGTGTCTTTCGTAAGCCGTTGATACCACACGTCAGTGTTTAGTGTTTGTATGGTGTTTGTTCGCTCAATTTGGTGTTTGTTTGCTCAACACAGGGGAAATGCAAGGTACAAATTTGAGGATATATTCTTTTTGGTATGGTTATATTATTTTGTTATATATTTTTCCTAAAATAATTAAAATACCACCATAATTTTATGTTTACCCAATAGATTCAGAGAGTATAGGGCTCCTGGCGATTCTCTCTTGAAAAAAAAAACGAGTGTGAGAGCTACCGCCAGGTCACTTGGAAAAGTTACACCCTTGATTTTATTTGATAAATTAGTGCAAAAAAAAATAATTAAATTAAAAAATCGGGTGAACGAATTTTTAATCAAAATAAAAATGTAGGGGGGGGGGGGCGCCATCGGTACCTATTGCACAGGGCGCCAGATTTCGTAGATCCGGCCCTGGCCAAATGGCAGTTAAAATCGCAAATCTGGAGGGAGAGTTGACTGCTTTAAAAAGTGCAACCCCAAATATCACACCCCTTTAGATTCACAAACCCCAAGTGTCTGTGAAATTCTCGCTGAAATGAAGGAACAAAATTATAGAGATAAAAATCTGATAATTCGTAACATTCCTGAGAATACATCGTTATCGCAAATTGAATGTATTAACAGCGACATAGCATCAGTCAAAAAAATACTATCTGATATTGATAAGTCAACAAACAACCTAGAAATACAAATCTATAGACTAGGCACAAGGAAAGACGACAAACCAAGAGGAATTAAAGTTGAGTTTACTGAAGCAAAATGGCCAAGAATATTATTATCCAAAAAACAACATTAGATTTTACCAAGATCAATCGCTTCTCCAGCGGAAACAATTAACTGACTTATAGAAATGAACTTGAAAAAGAAAGGCTTCAGGCGAAACTGACATTACAATCAACAATAGACCTACAATAACGAAAATACATCCAAAAAACTAAAAGATAAATTGAAAATATTTTATCAAAATGTTCGTGGTCTTAGAACTAAACTTCAGGATCTAAAATCAACCCTACCCACTCACGATTCTTATGCCTTCACCGAGACATGGCTAAATAATAATATCAACACTTCAGAACTGGGTTTCTATAATCATACAGTGTACAGAAAAGACAGAAATGAAAAAAAAAATCCAGGGGAGGTGGAGTGTTAGTATCCAGTATCCATAAACAACAAACTTCATTCAAGAAAACTTAAATGCATCTATACACATCTGGAGCAACTGTTCATCATGGTATCCATCAAAAAGAAAAAAAAATATTATCGGCTGCGTCTATATTCCCCCGTCCTCTGACGCTCAACTATACAAAGACCACTACCATGAAGTCGAAACCATCCGGAGAAAATTTCCTGGCGCCACTATAATTTTGACAGGAGATCACAATCTGCCTAATATTACATAAAACTTAGAAAACAACCAAACTTCATTCACGGACAACATCCACCACGGTTCTCATGATATAATTGAAATGTCAAATTTTCTTAGTCTCCGACAGTTAAGAGCCCGCGAGGGATTTTTCAATATTTAATGTTTTTTTTCGTATTATATTCATCTGTGTCGATAACAGCACCTCAAAAAAAAAGTTTGTTATTATTTTTTTTAGATACATGCATTTTCGATGCCCTAAGTTAATATTAAATACATATTAAAAAAAATATTTTTTCTTACTTTATAACTGTTTATAAAAGATCAGTTTTCAAAAAATCGTTAATGTACCACTGATTGTTTTCCATCTGTCTTCATATACGAAAAGAAAAAAAATATTGAAAAAATATTTTTTTATAGGAAACATATCAACCTATACCCCTACATTTATATTTTTTTATAAAATGCGCAAATAATGATGTAAAATTATTTTTAAAAACTACGCAAATCGATGTACTTTGAAATCGATTTTATGTATTAAAAAACAATTATTTGAAAAAAAATAAAAATAATGTGTATGAAAATAATATTTAAACTATAAAAACTGATCACAAAATTAATTTTATTTATTTATAAAAACTGATAAATAAATAAAATTAATTTTGTGATTTATTGTGTAATATTCCATTTTTATCTGTACCCAAAACAGATAAATGCGATCCCATTTTCAACTTCTATTCATTACGCGAAAGTCGTCGCCACGAGAGGTGGTCTCGTAACGCTCTGTTCTGTAAAGTAGTTTAAAGAATATTTGCATGTGTTGGTTTTTGTATAGAATACGTATACTCTGGAGGGAAGAAATTCTACCACTGAATTTGTACGGGGAAAGTGAATGAAGTGTGTCAAAAAGATATATTTTAAAACGATTGTCGCAAGGATTGACTGTCATATACCTTCTTACATATTGCCTTGTTTGTAGACCCAAATATGAATACAGTGATCACTCGGTTTTACGAATCAATTTTTAACTGCTTTTATGTTTATTTTTATACGTGGGCTTTCGAAAAATATTTTTAATGTTATTATTGAAATCAATTACTGTATTAAGTTCTGCTAGATATTTTTAATGATTTTAATTATATGTGCACCGGCAACAATTGTTGATTTGGCGATGACTTTGGTAGGCAAAACTGCCATTAGGTACTTGTAAACAGTAATAAATGAAATTTGAATTATTTTCAATTAGCTTTTATTATTCGGAAGTTTTATTGGTTTTGACCATTTTTACTTAGTTTATTTAATTACGAATGCATTACAGAGCAGATGAATGAAGAAAATAGTGTAATGAGAAGGAATGAGGTGAATGTGTAGGTATGGTAGAAGAAGTCGGGGGGAGAATGGCACGATCAAGTGAAACTGCGCCCTAGGGGTGATTTTTCACTAATACGGCATTATACAAATCGTCCAATTATTATTATTAAATAGTTGAGATTCAGAACTGTACCTAAATGTATAATATTTTTCGATATCTCTGTATCTGGCAGTAAAACCATGTAAAAATTAAACATTTTGTAAAAGCCCATCAGTGCTTTTACAAGAAATAAATTTCCGTGTTGTCTTACTTTTTCGAAGAAGGCATGTATATCATCCGTCATAATATTATTTTATTTTTCAAAAGTGAGTGTCAAGTTACACACGAAATAGGGCTGTCCAAATAAATGGTTAATTATTATTATTCATAATTTAACTAACAAACCATCACGCCGTTTCTCCGCAGGGGTAGGCAGAGAGGACGGACCGCCAAACAACTCGGTCTTGGCACACACTCCTTGCCTCGTTCACATTCATACATCGTCTCATACATGCTTTTCTATTATTCTAACTCTTGATATGGTCCGACTAAAGTATCTGATTCATTTAGTCGTGCCATGTCTTTCTTGGACGTCCACGACTTCTATCATTCACATTTGCGGTTGTATATTCTCCTTACACTATTTTTCTCGTTCATTTGCTCTACATGCCCAAACCATCGGAGCGTTCCTTTCTTCATCTTACTCATTACACTTACATCAGCCTTGCATTCTTTGCGGATCTCCATGTTTCTCACACGATCCTACATGGTTTTACCACACATACGCCATACATCTCAGGGATCTCATTCTACAGCATTCAGTCTACTTTCATCCTTTCTCTGCCAGTTTCATGACTCACTGCCATACATCAGGTACCAGTACTCCATTAATAGAGTTACCTGCATTCACCCCTCTTTCAATATCTCTATCAGCCTTCCCATCTCTCGTAAACATACTTCCCAAATATACAAACTCATCCAATTGCTCCATTCATCATTCACAACTATGTTGCACATTGTTTTCATATTCTCTCTTTCAAATACCATGACTTTAGACTTTACTTACATTCATTATTAACTCATTCTTCGTACACCCTAGATACGAGAGACTGTAGATCTTCCATATTGTGAATATCTCGACCCATCGCCTTGCACTGAGATGGATTCATACGTTTGTTACGCCTGGTTCGATACACTGACCCCCAGATTCCTACCAATCCCTAATACCTATTTCCTTCCCAGAACTCCTTATTAGAACTTCGTCTCCATATTTAAAAAAAACTTTAAAAAACTTTTAAAAATCCTTAAAAAACCCTCCGCACAGCATTCCTTACGATGATAGTGATGTAGACAGTGTGATATAATAAGTCATTATTATACATCAGCTTTCACAGGAGAATACCTTTATTTCATAGGAAATAATAACAATGTTAATAATAATACATAACGACTACTTAATGTAAAAACCTAAACTTTTAAATAAACAAATAAATTTTTCAATGGTGTTTTATATTTCCGTGTGTTGTGACGCCCTGGGGATTATTCAACTGGCGGGCGCAGACATCCATCGCGAAGACTTGTTGTCATAGCCCCTCCAGACTCACGGCGAGAAGCCCCGAGAACACCCGAGAAGCGTGAATGTAATGCAGGTGTTCTTCTTGGGTGTTGACAGTTAGCTGAAAAAAATCCCGTATTTATGGAAAATTTAGTTTACTTGTAAAATTTGGAAATATCGATTCACATGTAAAAGAAATCAATATGTCGCAAATATTTTTCATATTTAGAAGATACAGATTTTTATAGAACTTCTATAACTTTTTGTAGTTTATATTTTTTAAATAAAAAAAATATAAATAGATTGAAGTGTTAAACCAATAAACAACTCACGATTTGCTTCTAAAATCATACCAGTTGCATAGTGAATTTCCGACAGTTTTTAAAAAGTTGTTCAAATAATATTTTTTTTAAATAATAGGGATCTTAAGGGAAATTTTCCCACGTTATGGGGAAAAATAGAAATCCAACGTTCAAAACGACCGGCCAAGATATAATATGCCAATATTTAATTTGTGATCGGGAATGATCGTGTAACTTCGGATTTTTACGAGCGGATACTATTATCAAATCCATTTTTAGTAACTATTTACAATAAATTTTGATAGAATTGAGTTAAAAAGCGATGAGGGCGACACAAGCGACAAACAATTAAACTATTTTAGCAAATTTCGATAAAACCGATTGTCCTGCTAGGCTCTTCTGTGTTTTGAATATCAATTCTCGTCTTCTTGATCTAGTATTTTCCAATTCTTTATCAGTAAAAGTATACGCATCTGTTGAATCCATTCTCCCGGTTGACAAATACCACCCCCCTCTAATAATTGAATGTTACAGTTCAATTACTAAAAAAAATCCATCTGCATCAACTAAGTTGAACTTTTTCAAAGCAGACTATAATCAAATCATTAATATTTTATCTTTAACCCTCTGGAAATTTTTGGACACTGGAGAAAACATCAATGAAATGGTTGACAAATTTTACTTAATTCTAAATAATGCTATTGATTTATTCGTACTCGTTTCAAAAATGTATACGCATAATTACCCAAAATGGTTTAGTAACGATCTTATTAAATTAATTAGAGACAAAAAAATCGCTTATAAAGTTTACAAATCATCACATGATCCTATTGATTACGCAAAATTTTGTGAACTAAGAATGACCACCAAAAAAATGTCCAAGTTATGTTACAAAAAGTGCATCGATAACTGCGAAGAATTGACTCTTGCCAATCCTCAAAACATCTATAAATTTTCAAACCTACTTAACAATAATGACTCCGGTGTACCCTCTAATATGTATTTAGATAACAAAATGGCCGATAATCCCCAAGAAATCGTTAATCTGTTTGCTGAATTCTTAGGCAAAGTCTACGATTCTGCAAACAACTCTCCATTATTCAACGCCACAACATCTAATAATAACCAGATCGATTTCAATCAATGCATATTTGAAGAAAGTGAAATTAGAACTAAATTAAAGTCCCTAGACCTGAAAAAATCGGCTGGTCCTGATAACATTCCTACAATCTTCTTATCGAAATGCTTATCAGTCTTAACTTATCCTCTTACTAAACTTTTTAACTTGTCAATAAAAACTGGCACCTTTCCGAATAAATGGAAAACAAGCTTTCTGTCTCCAATTTTCAAGAAGGGTGATAAATCTGATATATCCAACTATAGACCTATATGTATCAAATCGTCAATCCCGAAAATATTTGAATCTGCCCTGCTCTCTAAACTCTCTTCTGAGATTAATAAAGTAATTTCTCATCGACAACACGGTTTCATGGCAAAAAGGTCTACTCTTACAAATTTGATGATCTATCAGGAATACTTAATTAATAATATGCACAATCGTCTTCAAACAGACGTAGTATACACTGACTTTAGTAAGGCTTTCGACAAAGTCTCTCACAAAATACTTTTACACAAATTAAAATCCCTTGGAATAACGGGGTATATTTTGAGATGGTTTGAGAGTTATCTATACAATAGAAAAATTACAGTCAAACTCAACTCGCACTTTTCAAATCAATTCGAAATCTTCACCGGAGTTCCCCAGGGGTCACATCTAGGACCAGTGCTGTTTTCCTTGTTGATGATCTTAAAATTTACAAAACAATTACTAATCTCAATGACTGTTGCGTATTACAAACAAATCTTGTGAGGCTACAAGAGTGGTGCATCCATAATGAACTCTTCCTCAATATTGAAAAATGAAAAACAATAACTTTTGCCCGAATTAAAAATTCTATTAAATATGAATACAGCATCAACAACATCTTTCTAAAAAGAGTTGAACAAATTTAAGTATATATGTGTAAGTAATATAGTAAGGTATTATTTTTGACAATCAATTATCTTTTGTTTCTCATATAAACGAAATAACTAACAAGGCCATGAAAAGCTTGGGGTTTATATTGAGGACGGTAAAAGATTTAAAAATAATTAATTCATTTAAATTGCTGTTCACTGGGTTAGTGAGAAGCCATTTAGAGTACAATTCAACAATCTGGGCTCCTTTTTATAAGATTCACCAACAAAAAATTGAGAGAGTGCAACATAAGTTTCTGAGATTTATAAACTATAAATTAGGAATTCCAATCGAAAAACTTAACTACACATTTTTAATGGAATTACTAAAATTAAATGAATTAACTTTGTAATATTCTCCTTTTTTCTTCATCTCTTTATTTATTTACTCCTGGGCACTTGGCACCAGTCGTGATATCTCGCTTTTATCTTCATCTCTTTAATATTTTCTTTCTACTTTTCTCTTGGCTCTGATCGATATTTAAATTCTTAAGGCTTTGCATATGTGTGGTAGGGATGGAAAATTCCTCCCCTACGTCACACAAGCCTTTATGAAAATTGGACCCTTATTTCCTCTGATAACTACAGAAAGCTACTTAAAGCTCCTACACCATAAATACGAAAATATTTACGTTCAAAGTCGTAAATAACGTATTAATTAGTTAAGTACATATATCTCTAAAGATATGTAGTACAAGGCCCGAACCTTCATATGAATTATCGCTACAAATTGACTCTTCTTATAACAAGTGTGCAAAAGCAATATTTTTATAATAAAACATCTGAAAATGTATTTTTGGACTTTATTACCTACCCTATTTACAATTGCTTGGCGAGTCCACTTGCTGCTACTTGCTGGGCCCTGGGCCGAGGGGGGGGGGGGCGCGGGCATATTCATTTTAAGCAGTAGGGAGGCGTGATACTTATAAGTTTGGGAACCCCTGATAATAGATAGGATAGATAGATTGCATTTTTCCTTTGGAGGGGTGCAGACAAACGTTCACCGTTTGCCCCATTTTCGACTGTTGACATTTAGTGTATAAGAAAGGGGGGCAGCATTATATGTTTAAGAACAAAAGCACAACAATTAGCGCATTGACATTCAACATTTTAGAATTTTTGAAATTCACTCTCTATTCAATATTATACCATCACAATATTCCTGCAGCTCTTTCAAAAGATGAGAATTTGTTCCATACAAAATGTACGAGGAAAAGATTTTTCTTCATATTTTTTTTCGTGAATTTTCCGATGATTTTTTTTTTGCTTTATTAGTTTTTAGTATTTGCGTATTTTAGGTTTTTCTAACGTAACATTTATTTAAATGGTTTTATTTCCCAATCACTATGAAAACAGGCCAGTTAAGTTATAAGTATAAAAATTGATAACTTCAGTTCAATAAACGTAAGGGTTTATATTCGGCCCGCCCCGGGCGGCACTTTTAAAGGGCGGTAAAATTTCACAATAAATAATAATAATATCTTGTAAAAATTTTAACCATTTCATTTCTTATTTTTGTCGCACATACGATTCGGATCGATTGAAATGAGCACGGATTTTTTCATTGCTAATTCTGTTGTGACGAAACCGGGGAATCCACTTTTTTAAATGAATGTGTTATACGAATGTAAATGGGGAAACAAACGTTGATGACTAATCCCCCTAAAGTAAATTTCATGTATTGCAAATTATTTAATACGGCCGAAATTCTTACGGCTTTTCCCTTCCGGACCGCAACAGTCATGTTATTTCAAAAAACGGACCCCTAATGAAAGTAATTGGTGACCCCTGCAATACATTATTATACACCATGTCAAAAATTCTTGAAATAGCAATAAAAGTCCAGCTGCAACATTATCTGGAAAACATGCAAATATTCTCAATAAACCAACATGGCTTTAGGAAAAATTGGCACACAGAAAACGCAATTGCCACTGTAACCGAGTTTATTACACGTAACCTAGATGCTAAAAAGAGTTATATCAATTTATTTAGACTTATGTAAAGCTTTTGACACAACTTCTCACGAAAAACTGTTCAAAAAAACTATAAAACGTCGGTGTTAGTGGCACAGAACTAGACTTACTGAAAAGCTTCATGTCGGGTAGAATGCAACAGGTAAAATTAACATGTCAAGTGAGCCACTTCTATCTAGATACAGAGTACCACAGGGGAGCGTTCTTGGTCCCCTAATATTCCTTATTTACATAACGACCTGTGTGACATTGATATCGATGGTCAAATCGTAACATTTGCTGATAATACTGTACTTATCTGCCAGGCAGAAACATGGAACGAGGTATATTCAAAGGCCGAAAAAAGTTTATCGGTAGTTAAAAATTGGCTAAGCAACATTCTTACCCTAAACACAACAAAAACCAATTATATTACACACAGCATCACACAAAGAGGTCAACCTCCACCGTATACTCACCTTATCTTACACAACTGCGAACAAACTTCTCCCACCTGTCAATGCGAGCGTATTGAAAGGGTTAAGCACACAAAATACCTAGGAGTTACAATAGATGCCAACTTACGCTGGACTTACCACATAACTTATATCACAAGCAAACTGAAACGAGTCATGCATCTCTATTTAAAGTCCATTAAAACATATTTCCATGAACAATCCTCAGGACAATATTCTTTGCACTTTGTCAATCCATTATCTCATACGGCATTCTGGATTGGGGAAGTGCAGCGAATAAAGTATTAGACCCAATAGAAAAAATTCAAAAGGCAACAATTAAACTCATCCTCCAAGTACCGTTCCACACAAACTCGAATGTAATTTACGATACAATAGACGTCATGATAATAAGACAACTCTATGCCAAATCTGTACTAATCTACTTCTTACTCTTTAGAATACTACGACCTCCTGACCCAAACTAACCCTAATAAGGTATTTTTTGAAAGATTTTCTTAGGTGTTCTCCTCATAAGCATTTCTGATCAGAATATCGGCTTTGTGTGCGGCATGGGATTATTTAATATGATCTTTAGGACAAAAAATGAGTAAATGATGTAAACACACCGGATTACGTTTAAAACTATAAAGCCGTGCATAGACTGCATAGTGCATGCCCCGCGTTTTGTTACTGTTATTAGTAAGTAAACAATGTTTACTCCATCTCTAATTATAAGCCGGGGAATGAGACGTGAGACGTGAGACACGATATTACGACACTGTGATCTATTAGCCGAAACGTTATCGAAGCCAATCTCATCCAACTTGGATGCAATGGCAGGACCGAAATCAAACAGATTTTAATTTATAACGCCGGTTTTATCTTTTAAAACAAAAATTTCATTTGACAGTATTAATACCATAGCGACTGTACGGTTGAAAATTTTATATCCCTAAGAGCAACACAAATTATCTTGAAAATGTATTTATAAGAAGAAGCTGTAGCACATTTAACAGATTATGTCCAAATATGGATGTGTTTAATATGAACCTATCTAAATTCACAGCATTCATAAAAAAAAACACTCTTTTGAATGCCACACGTTTAACTAATAACTCAACCTTTCATTGATTTCTGTGTTTCTCTTTTTTCTTCTTCTTTTTATAGTGGTCACATTTTCTCTCCTTCTTTTAGCAGTTCGAATTTAAATTAAATCACTTCCTGAAAGATATTGATATCCATTAAAATTTAAATGTGAACCCTTGAAAAAAGAGGGAATTAAAATCTTCCAAGTTGGCAATACTTTTCGTTCTCGAAATCTCTTGATTTATTTATTACCGCAAACGCGATTAAAACAAGAAAAAAGGTATTTAAGCGACTTTCCAGTACAGTATGTGAACGTAAAGTTTGTGACTAAGCTACGAAGTAGTTAATAATGCCAAAAGATGGCACCACTTACGTTAACCGTCAGCACGAGGAACTGGAAAAGAAATGATTTGCATGTTCATAAACCTCTCCAGTCTGGGTACACATGATATGCACGTGAAGTTTCTGACAAAGCTACTGTTGGGACGCCCACCGCCCGCAGGGCCTAGCTAATACTCGCTAGTAATAAATAAACCCAGCGTACGTGGCAATTCCACTCCGTTCCCCTTACGCATCCCCTTTTACCCCCCTCGACTCGCGACCCTCCCCCCTTTCTCCCGCCTTCCCCTTCCCCCTCCCGCGTTCTCCTTTCATCATCCCCGCCTTCCCCCCTCCCTCGTCTCCCCCTGCAAATCCCCAACTTTTCTTTTTTGTTCCCTTTCCCCCTCCTGGATTCCCTTATGCGTCCCCGTTCCTGCCCCGTCCCCTCCCGCGTTCCGTTTCCACCGTCCCTCCCTTCCCCCAACCCGCGTTCCCCTCCGTGCTCAACCACTATAACAAAGTACTAAATTAATAATACGAGTATATTTATTTTTCACAAGTATCATGTTTAAAAACACAAACAGATGTACTTCTTACCACATATTTATTTTCTTTATTAATCGGCACAAACCAAAGAACAAAAAAGATTCATTGTTATTAGTGTTTATAAAAACGTAGATATAGTTTAAGTTTTCAGCGCCGATATATCGCCATTCAACGGTAAATTATTTTATCGGTGTATCTTTTGCAGAGCTCGTGAAGTCCTGCCTTGGAGAAACTATCGCCGTGAATCTTTTTGTCAGGCTTTGTAAACACCCAGCCGGGATTACCTACATCACGATAAATCTTTTGTAAAGAAAGCTTCGCGAACACCTCACTTAGTGTACTTTTTGCCAGACTTTTAATAAGAGATAACCTTCAATGAAATATAGTTGCTTTTTAAATGGCTTCGCGAAACCCACCAGGACAACACCGTGTACCGGGGTCTAACTTTTGTAAGATTTAACTTTTGTAATTTTTGTAAGCATTGGCCACGAAGGCGTACACATATATAATCTCCTTCCAGATAACCTAAAAATGGAGAAGAATATAAATACCTCCAAAAAAACTATTTAAACCTAAGTTGTTAGAATAAAATTAAAAATATTACTACTTTATTATACAATACTTTAAATATATATACTCTTTACTTAAGTTCAGAAAGCGTAATTTATATTTCTTTTAACTTAATTAGAATAATAAAAGAAAATTCGGGTGCAGTTTACACGCGGTAGAAGCGAAACTTTACCAAAACAATCTTAACCAATACTTGAAAAGTGAGGTCATAATCAAAGCGATCAATGAGCGCAGACCTCACGTCATTTCCGTTTCATATCTCAACCAATAGAAGCCTTTAAAAGTGACATCATAATCAAAGGGTCCAAAGAGCGCAGTTGATGCATCGCAGGTGCAGTAATCGTCATTTCCGTTTCATCCGAAATCCGAGTCACAGCGAGGCTAAAGAAGCTTCACTTAAAAATAAAAAGATTTCATAAAAACCTTACTGGGAAGAATCTATACCGAGATGAGAATCTTTTAAAAGGTTTCGTGAGAGAACCTGCATGAAGGCGTATCTTTTGTCGGGCTTGAGGATTTAGTGCCCGGTGCGGACCTGCGGGCAGACTCGCAGCATCTCCCCCGGCCCGTTTATTATCAGTCGGCAAGTCGCTTTCCCGGGGTTCCGTCGCGTGCCCGTGTCGTGTCCGCGCCACCGAGTGGAGTCTGCGAGTGTAACCCGCGTCAAGCGCAGCAGCGTGCGTAGCCAGCGTCTCTCGCCGGGAAAAGCGCGCAACTCGCCCCGCCGATACATGCCCGCCCGGCCGAGGCAGCCCAGTGACGAGCGGGCCCGACCCACCAGGATACCACGGATAGATAGCCTCGCTTCCCGGAGCGGCTGATGTAAGTGATCGGTGGCTAATTAAGTCGATCGGTGAACTTTTATGGGTGAAACTCTGTGCGGGAAATACGCCGCACTCACTCACTGTCGCTATCCGCTGCTCCCCGCCGGAGATCCAGCCTTTGTTGCTGGCTCCTACCTGTTGATGTGATTGGCTTGCGCGCCAAACACATCAAGTTAAATGTGAGCAAAGCAATCTTGCTAAATTGAACACGAATATTATGAAAAAAACATCTCAAATGCTACTTTATTCAGTGTTTAAAAAATGACAATATTTTTTCACGCTCTGCCGAAAGGACTTTTCCTTGGAATCGTGCTGTGCTTTGCATAGGCTGGTATAAAACTGCAAAAAAATAGGAAAATATAATGTACAAAAAAGTGTTAGTTTACGAATGCTAGTCTCTATTTCATAAATTATTTGGGAAGAGTGAAAATTTATTAAAAATTAATACTGGTTTTAATTTTTTTTTACTGAAAGTGATTTTTTTTCATCTCGTATTATTAGGCGAACACAGTTTTAAAGGCACCATGAACTCCAAGCCCAATGCAAACCTCGAACACTCGTAAAATCTAACGCCTTTAGTGATTTAACGTGAAGCTTAAAACATTTAATACGTTGGTAAATATTAATGATTATATAAATTAAAATAATCCGATTGGAAAAAGACCTTACTTTTAAAGTTTTACATTCGAAATTAGAATTCGAAAACTTTGACAAAACAATAATAATAAAATTCACATTAATTAAAATACGCAACAAGTAAAATGCGTACAAAATAGAGTTCGATTTAAAACCTGGTTGAAATCCTTTTAAAGGAATTAGGTAAGTTCAAAATTCGAATTCTAAAACTTGCGCAAAACAATAATGTAAAACTGAATATGATGTTAAAATGAATATGATAAGCCGATTGGAAAAAGAGATCGATTTAAAACCTGGTTAAAATTCTTTTACAGGAATTGAGTAACTTCGAAATTCTAATTCGAAGACTTGCCCAAAACAATAACAAAACAACATAAAACTTCATTTTATTAGCATCTTGAAGAAAAAATATCTTATCGTGAAAGCTTTTATAACACTTCTGAAAATCCCACGTGTTATAAAGCTTTCACGCTTTATTCTGTATTTGTACGTCTTGTTGGCATCTAAAATAAAAACTATGACTAACGTGAGAATGAGATGCCACTCAACGCATTCTCAGCAATTTATTTTAGAATATTATTATTATTATTGCCTAACATTACCATTTTTATTCCATATTATATTAGTGCTGATTCATGAAAAATCACGGGAAAGTCTAAATTGTTGATAAATCAGTACCAATTTTGAAAACGACAAAAAAATTCTGTTTGAATTAGTTGATTTTAGGCAGGTACCTACTTTATAGCTTGTCTGAATTCTTCACACAATCAATTTTGAAAATGACACGTTCAAAGCAAATTTGAGTTCATTGAACTAGACTCACGCAGAACTAACGCATAGACAACCGGAATTAGTATATTTGGTGATCTGAGTTAAAAACAATTTCCTTTTCCTTGTCGAATGCAAAATTTTGCAAAATTGGAACATGAGTATATTTATGAAAAATAAAAATAATCAAACTATAAACAGAATCTTTCCAAGTCTAAACAGTATTCACAGAGATGCATTTCTGGCATACAGCATGTTTAAAACTTGTTTCGCTTCAGAAAAGAAGATCTCAGTGAAAATTAAACACAGAAAAACTTTTCAGATAAAGCTTTTGCAATATTCAAATTCGATGGTTGTTGTCCCTTTCTCGTTAATAATAATCAGAAGGGGTAAGCTAGACAAAAGGCTGTTTCTCAGTGACTATTGACAAGGATACCACTGTCGGAAGTGCATGTGTGTTCACCAATACGTATTATTTGAGTCAGTTCTATAGCGTGATCTTCATTTACGCATTATCTCCGCAAAGGAGGCCGGTCTATGTCATCTTTGGGGATGCTGTGTGGAGGGTCTTTTTACGGAAAAGAAGGAGAGAAAGTTCTGGGAAGGAAAAAGGTTATACGAGTGACGAACGTATGAATCTTTCCTTCCACTGCGGTGCAAGGCAATGGATCGAGCGAGTCCGGCTGGAGAGGTCAAAAGGTTTCCCTCAACCAATATTTCCCGATCCGGCCCGCCTCGCAGTAGGTGGGCAAAAGCATCTGCCGCAAACATTCAGACAAACCTCACCCCATGTACCCCCGCTATGTCATCAAACGTAGCGAGCCACTTGGGGTGACCTATGGCAGGGGTGTTAACTAACCAACTAAACATCACGCCGTTTCTCCGCAGGGATAGGCAGAGAGGGCGGACCGCCAAACAACTCGGTTTTGGTACACACTCTTTTCCTCATTCACACTTATACATCGTCTCATACACACTCTTCTATTATTCGGACTCTCGACATGGCCCGTCTCAAGAATCTGATTCACATGATCATGCCATGTCTTCCTCGGGCGTCCCGACTTCGTCTGCCATTCACATTTGCGTCATATATTCTTCTTACACTACTTTATTCGTTCTTTCGCTCTACATGCCCAAACCATCCGAGAGTCCCTTTCTTAATCTTGCAGGGGTGTTGGTTATCCAATAAATGGTTCCCGGGGGCGTATTTCCAAAACCTATACCGGTTCAGTTGCGGTAGCGACGATTTACATTTTAAATTTACACCTCTATATTGGTTATTTTTTATCACTTTTAAAAACACAATTTTTTTTCTGAAATCATGATAAAATAATCTTTCCAATGTGTATATTAGAAATAAATAATTTGATTTCTAAATATTTAAATTTTGATATTGAAAATGTATATTGTCCCTACCGCGACTGAACCGGTATAGGTTTCGGAAATACGCTTCCCGGGGCGGCCGTACCCATATCCGCCTCCCAATCCAATGTATTATCCTCCCTATAATAATGTAACAATTTACATCTAATAATAAATTAAAGTGAATATCTTCATTATAAATTTGGCTTGTGCATGAAAACCTGTGCAATGTTCTTCGCCACATGCCAAATTTCGATTCATTAAATGAATGTCTAGATTAGAAAGCTATTTTTGATACAAACGGTTCGCATCACAGAAGCTTTTGCGACTTTATTTAAAGTAAGATAGGTTGAGTCACTAAATACCTGAAATGATAGCGTTATGTCAACTCGTAGGTATTATGCCAAGATTGTTAGAGTTATTGATATGATAATCAGCCGGCGTTTTCGAGAGGAATTTTGACCCAATTCAAACGAAGACAGATTCAAAGTCCTTGAATATTGAATGTGATATATTAAAAATATAATATTGAAAATAAAAAAATCTAAATTCATGATTTCATTTATTCGATGATGAAAATTTTACCAAATGGAAAATTATTTTTTTGTTATTTATTATTGGAGTGTTATGCCGTGTTGCGCTACCTCCTTCTTTAGCCAACATTTCGGACACCGTTAAAGTGTCCACCATCAGGGCAGATGTACGATGTGGGTGGGTACTGCCGGCCCGGGCACCATTTATTGGATAACCAACACCCATCTGGGCGTCGCGTGTTCAATAAGGAACTCCAGTGAAAAATATTATGGCTTTAAAAAAATATGTTCATATAGACCAATAAATGCTGATTCTGAATATATAAGTTTTATTTCATAATATTAAACGCAGAGTTTTTAAAAAATTATTAAAAAGTGCATTTTTAAACCTCTCCTCAAAACACAGCGTTAAGTTGGCATTACTGAAATGGTGAGTGGTGACGTCACTGCTAACCTGTCACCTGGTGAAAGTGTGTATTGTATTGGATTGACATTTGAAATGACTTAAAGTGAATGAATTCAACATTTCGTGTTTTTGGTTTATTTTCATACTGTTTATAGAGATTTAGATAAATAATAGTTATTGTGTTTATTGAAACATAGTTTAGGCTCTCAACAATTTACGAAAAGGGCTATACTTGCGGACAATCTGCAATAAATTTTGCCTAATTGAGGTTAAAGTCGTGTCATATTTGACATTTGGTTTATGTATTTTCAAATTGTTTTTAGTATAGGGCTTTTTATACATGTTATTACACAATCGTCATGATCAGTGTATTATAAATCAGTGTTTCTGTATGTGTTATATATAATAGAATGTACAAAATCACGCCTAAACACAAAATTAGATGGCAAGATGTCATTTGTATTTGCAATGAAGAAGATGATTTATTGTTTTTATATTGCACTTTGGTACAATACAATAACAGTAGCGATGAAATGTGGACATTTTACCAATGTGTTTCTATATTAAAAGCAGTTAATCTTAACTAAAAAACGACTTCTCATACCTAAAAGTAATCATACTAGACATCCGCCATATTGTTTATTGAAAACAGGGGTGTTCTGCCCAAAAAAATTATTTCCCTAGATTTCGAGGTGAAATTTCCCTAGAATTTCACATTTACGCAATTACCTACGTAGCCACCTGATTGTGTAACACTAATCCTGTTATACCTATGTTAATTAATATGATTAATGAATTGGGAAGATATCGGAATTTGGTAAATGTACTTATAATACTGTGCTTTTCCAAATAAAACACTTTGCTACGTGAAATAATAATTTAAAAGTACGAATACACTCACCACTGAATTAGAAACTGAATTACAAATTAAAAAAAAACACTTTGCACAATAAAAATCAACCGCAATCACCGATAAAACGGAACATAAAACATAATTTTTTTTTCGGCGGTCCCATTTATCTTTTTAGATACATAATAACATTTTGAGTTGTCAGTGTTAAAAATAACATTGCATGTAAGTACATGAACAATAATTAAGATTCATAGGATTTCCAAAAAATATATATACGTATATTTATATATATAAATAATACCAGTAATATTGTCATATGTAACAAAAATTTTGCCAGAGTTCGAAATTTCCCTAGATTTTGTCCTGATTTCCCTTATCCCTAAAAAATATTTTTCTCCCCTAGATCTAGGGAAATTTCCCTCGACATAACATTACTGATTCAAAATGACAACTTAAAAAGTAAAAAAATATCGGTTTGTGAAGACGTCACACAATCCACCATAGATACGGTGCGTTTCTGGGAGTCTTGAAAAATTAAAACTTTGACAATTATTTTAACTATTAAAACTAACTTTAAAAATAAAAATGCAGTTATTTAAGTTTGAAGGTCTTTATTCATTAAAAAAAAAAAATTGGACTGGAGTTCTCTATTCCTCGGCTGGATAAGTCCTCCATCACAACACAAGCAACATTTTCGGCTTTCTGTGGTGGTAGTAGGAGATTTTCAAACATTGTTGGGTTATTCGTAACCCGGGAATGTTTGTCTTTCTTTAAAAAAAAAATGTCATAGGTCATAAATCTGCCCTGATGATGGACACTGTAACGCTATTCGAAACGTTGGCTAAAGAAGGAGGTAGCGCAACACGGCGTAATATCCCAAAAATAAATATCAAAAATACTTTTGGCCGTGAAAATCTAAAATCATGTCGGAAGTTATTTGTTTTTTCTTGCTTGTTTTATGTTTTTTTTTATTTGTCAAGTTTTAGTAGTAAAACATAAAAACAAGAATTTCAATAAAATACTCATCATATTGCTGATGACAATAAGATCCTAAAAATAATCAAAAACTACCATGACTGCCTTCTTTTCCAATCAGATATTGACTCTTTCAATGACTGGTGTAAAATTAATTGCTTGGAACTAAATGTCGATAAGTGCAAAATTATGTCCTTCTACAGATCTAAAAATCCGATTGTTTTCGAATACAAATTAAATAATAATTGCCTAACAACTGTTCAATCTATTAAAGATCTTGGTGTCTCTCTTGATAGCAAGCTTTCTTTCCGGGAACATATAAATACGATTGTTAATAAATCTCTCAAACTACTTGGTTTTATCATTAGAACCACTTCTGACTTCAAAAACATAAATACCCTAAGAACTCTTTACTGCTCCTTGGTTCGCCCCCATCTTGAATATGCTTGTATTATATGGTCTCCTTTTTATGCTGTCCATATTCGTCATATTGAATCCGTTCAACATCGGTTCCTAAAGGGAATTGCTTGGAGGCTAGGATTAGAGCGAGGCAATTACTCGTACGCCGACAATGAACAAACTCTAAACCTTTCTCCTTTAGAAGACCGTCGGATAAAATCTGATCTCATTTGTTTCTTCAAAATTATTAACTGTTTAATCGACTCGCCTACATTACTACAACTCATCACATTTAATATACCTTCTCGTAGACTCAAAAATAAAGACCTGCTTTTCCTCAATCAGCACTCGACTAACTATGGTTATAACTCACCACTGTCCAGAATGTGTAGACTGGTCAACTCACGTCAAGACCTTGATTTTTTTGGTATTAGCTTAAATGATTTCTGTCGCTCTTTAAACAAATGAAGATATATAATATTCACCCTAATTTTTGCAAGGTCTTGACGTGACTTGACACTTATTTTTCTTCTATTTTCACTGTTTGTCTTTGCTTTCATGTACCATCCGAATCCTTACATTGTTCATTTCTATACTTCGTGATAATTTGTTTTAAATTGGAAGTAAGTCCGTAAATAAATAAATAAATAAATAAATTGATACGAGCATGAAGAGTGACCCAAAACCCCGTCACTAAAAAATAAACGCAAAAGGGAATCAGTCACGGCTACCCAGTTTAGTCTAGGTACTTTCGTACGGTGGTTACACAAATCCATTTTTTTTTTAAACGCACCAGAATTCGAATTGAATTGTTTTGTTTCATTTTTCTTTTTTTGACAGATAGGAGTTTTTTTTTTCAGAAGCGTCATGTGAGACTGTAAAAAAACATTAACTGATATTCTGTGAACTTGTAAAATAAACTATCGTACCGAGATACTTGTATTTTGTTTCTGAGCCCACTAAATTGATACTCGACCCAATCAATTGGCGCCCAACGTGTTTGTCAGATCAATGAGTTTTAACGAATAAATTCAAAGACAAGAGAGGCAACAAACCGAACAAAAGTGGGCTCAAAACACTGAAAATGCCACAAACACGTAGCACAACAGCGGGCAACGCTACCACAGTGAAGAATGAGGATAACAGTCCTCTAGCTCAATCCTCAGCGGATGTACCAAATGGAGAAACCTTCACGACAGACACCCAGACGACACGAATCCTTGAAATGTTAGCAACAAAACTCACTAACATAGCCGTGTGTCAAAGGGAGCCTCGCCTGGAGGCAATATTTTCTGGGAGACTGGAAGAATTTCCACAACTTTTCCTGGAACGGTGCGAAGAGTATTTCCAAATAGCTAACACCTACGAGGAAAACAAAACGAGGGTGGCAACGGCCCAGCTCCGGGACAAAGCGAAGGACTGGGCGAATACTTATATAAACACCCAGAATGGTCAATTTTTAAAAGATTTTTCCTTCGGGAATACGAGGGACCAGAAGTGGAACTCCGACTTCAAAACCAGATCTACCATAAAACACAAGAGAACACGGAATCCTTGGCAGAGTTTATTGCTAATAAACAAAGAATGTTTGCACGACTTCACCCGGCAAAACAATTATCGGAGTTAGATGTATTCGTGCCTGCGTTTTGTAATAGCCAAATGTTACCCCAGTACATACACATATATGCCACCACCATGGAAGAGTGGATGAACCAGGCCATGAGGTTTGAAAATTCTAAAGGCAGATATAAGATCCTAGGCCAACGCCAAACAAGAAGCAATTTATCTCCTCGCCGGTCAGCTCAACAATATTCTCCGCATCACCGTTCACCTCAGCGCAGTTCACCTCAGCGTCAATCACCGCCACGCCGTTCACCGAATCGCCAATCGCCATACCGCCATCCCCCGGCCCAGCGATCCCCAGCTCTACAAAATAGAAGAGATAGAAACTCGGGAAACCGGTACCGCCCGGGAGCTCGTTACTAAAACGGCAACCCGGGCAAAGAAGGAAGAAACCGAAACAAACCGCAGAGTGCCACACGGCAACAGCAGGTTCCTTCCTTCCAAGGGTGAGAGTCACCATAGAGGGGCAAACCTATCAGGCATTGGTAGACTCTGCATCTTCACACTCTATAATAAGAATGGGCATCGCCCAAAGTACCAAATTACAACAATCCTCGATTCCATGCCTCAAGTTGGCGAACAAAAGAAACGTGATGCGAATAAAGGGTATGATATCGATAAAATTCGACATCCAGAATACAACACGGGAATGGAACTTCCTCGTGGGAGAGAACCTAAGGGAGGAAATCATTTTAGGACGCGATTGGCTGTCCAAAGAGGAAGCTTCAATAGACTTCATGCGGAACTGTTTAAATTTCGGAAGCTCAATCAGGACATCCACCCACTTTGTGCCCGTTCGCCAGGGACAAAATAGTAACGATGTCCATGGGCCACTATTAGATCGAGTCCCAGAACAGGAGAAAAAAGGATTCACGGATCTATTATCCGAATATAGAGAAGTATTTTCCCCCTTGACAGGCACAGCAAAAGTACCGCCGCACAGAATCCACCTGAACACCGACAGACCAATCTGCGTTCCACCACATCGCCTTTCGGACGAGAAGAAAAAGGATTTATACAAACAACTGGAAGGGATGCTAGCGGATGGAGTAGTAGAATCCAGCAGATCCCCATACAGTTTCCCAGTAGTAATGGTGGCCAAAAAGGGAAAAGAAGGGCGACGATTCTGCATAGACTACAGAAGGTTGAATCAAGCAACAATAACTGAACCCTCCCCACTGCCAATAATCCACGAAACACTTAAAGACCTGAGCACAGCCAAGGTATTCACAGTACTGGACCTTAAAAGCGGGTACTGGCAAGTGCCGATGGCACCAGAAGACAGAGAAAAGACTGCCTTTACCACACCAGATGGGGGCAGTTACCAGTTCCGAGTAATGCCATTCGGGTTAAAAGGTGCACCCAAGACATTTCAAAGAACCATGAGCCAGCAAGTATTAGCCGGGTTCCTTAGAAAATTTGCCATGGCCTATCTGGATGATATCGTCGTATATTCCGAAAACTTAAAAGACCACTTACGACACCTCCGCCTCATCCTAGAACGATTGGCAGAGTTTGGGTTAAAATGCTCTCCAGAAAAATGTATCATCGCCACAGATGAAATCACATACTTGGGACACACAGTCAGTGCCACGGGCAACACTCCCCAGAGGCCACACGAAGAAGCCATTAAAAATACACCATCACCTCAAACAAGAAAAGAACTTCGCAGTTTTCTAGGAGTGTGCAACTGGTTGAGGGAATACATACCAAACTTTGCCGAAATGTCAGCACCCTTAACAAATCTTACCAGAAATAAGATAAAATTCCAATGGACCGGAGAAGCCGAAGAAGCCATGCAGCAAATAAAAAATGCAATGGCGGGGCCGCTGGAACTCAAGAGACCTGATTTTAGTAGGGAATTCGTGCTACAAACGGACGCAAGTAAATTAGGAGCCGCAGCAGTACTCTTCCATAAAAATGAAGATGGTTCACGAGATGTGATATCATACTCGAGCACCCGGTTCTCACCAGCTGAAGAAAGGTACCATAGCAATGAACAGGAAGCACTGGCAGCAATATGGGCTATTAAGAAATACCGGCCTTACCTAGAAGGGAGGCACTTTAAGCTCATCACAGACAACCGAGCTCTAACATGGCTAAACGAGGCAAAGAACGAAAGAGCCAAACTCACAAGATGGGCCCTACTCCTACAAGACCACGACTTTACTGTAGAGCACTGTCCGGGGAAAGCTAATGAGCTCGCCGACGCGCTGTCTAGAAACCCAGGACCAACGCAAATGATACTCGAAACGGTTACCGGAAACACCCGAGAAAGCTATCCGGAAGTCGGCGGAGATAACGGCATAAACCAAATAGACTCAGAAGAGGAGGAAGAGCAACAAACCCTAGCAAGTGCGGTAAAATCAGGACAACCGACAGATCGGGAAACACGGAAAAGAATAGATCGATGGAACACTCTAAACGACAGAGAAATCCTAAACAATGCCATCGATATAAATCACTACACAAGGTATAACGTCCACCAAAGAATACTTTGGAAAAGAGACGAAGGAAAGATGGACCGGCTGTTCGTCCCTCGAAGCACAATTCCAAGAGTTCTGGAAGAATACCACAACTCGGACACCGCAAACCACCCGGGAGCAGCAGAAACAACGAGAGCAATATCAGCACATTACTTCTGGCCAGGAATGAACGAAGAGATCCGCAGACTGGTACGCCAGTGCATGACATGTGCCACATCAAAACGTGGCCCAAATAGACCCGCGGCTCCTCAAGGAGGCACGAAACCAAATAGACCATTTGAAGTGGTCGCCGCCGACGTCATGGGACCGTACCCAAGAACCCTGCATGGAAACAAATTTATTCTTGTAGTAACAGACTTATTCACAAGATGGGTAGAAGCATTTCCGATTAAGTCTAGTATAGCAAAGACCATAATCCACCAGTTAGAAACTGAAGTATTTCCAAGGTACGGCTACCCGAAACGCATTCTCACGGATAACGGGCGACAGTTCATCCACCGCCAATGGTTAGCCGCAATAGAAAGATGGCAATGTAATCATTGGACAACAGCTATATACCACCCACGCTCAAACCCCACGGAAAGGAGAAACCAGGAAATCAAAAAAGGCTTGAGAATTCTCCTCAGAGATTCACCTCACAACAAATGGGATGAGAAACTGCCGGGAGTAATAATGACGACCCGCAACAGAAAGAACGAAGCGACAGGCGTATCACCCAGTCAAGCACTACTGGGATACGATATACCGCGACCAGGAGAGTGGCAAGCTTTCCCAGAAAACGCGAACGAGGCAATCGTTTTACCCCATCAGCGAGAACCAGCAGATGAGGAAATAAGAAGGAATCAAGCAGCGTACCAAGAGAGGTACGCCCCAGCGGTGGAAGCCTTACTTAGATACCAACAAGGAGAAGAGGTGTTAGTAAAGGAACACCAATTATCTGGGTCTCCAGAAGGAAATTTCGCAGGGTTTGCACCTAAATGGAGTGGACCTCACAAAATCCTCATGAAAAGTGGAAGAGGTAATATATACTGGGTAGACAAAAGAGGTAGACCCACTAAAATCCACGCAGATGAGTTAAAAAGGGTACCAACAATCCAAGAAGTCCGGGTGGAGGATCAAGATAACGAGGTTTTGACTCAAGAAGACCGGGTGGATTGATACGAGCATGAAGAGTGACCCAAAACCCCGTCACTAAAAAATAAACGCAAAAGGGAATCAGTCACGGCTACCCAGTTTAGTCTAGGTACTTTCGTACGGTGGTTACACAAATCCATTTTTTTTTAAACGCACCAGAATTCGAATTGAATTGTTTTGTTTCATTTTTCTTTTTTTGACAGATAGGAGTTTTTTTTTTTCAGAAGCGTCATGTGAGACTGTAAAAAAACATTAACTGATATTCTGTGAACTTGTAAAATAAACTATCGTACCGAGATACTTGTATTTTGTTTCTGAGCCCACTAAATTGATACTCGACCCAATCAAAATATTACCCGATTTCGCCCAAGATTTGAATTGAAACGTAGGGAATAATCAACATGGCATCTTGTCTTATTTTAAGTTTGAGTGGATTTATTCTAAATACCTACATACGAGTATATCACTATGTAAATTACTTTAGGAGCTAAAAATACTTGCGTTCACCTCAAGGTGCTTAAGAAAAAATGTGGCTTAAGTTCGGTTTATGGGCGAAATTCCTAAAAAATAAAACTAGTTATTTTTATACTAATTTGGGGTCGGGGAATCCGAATCTGAAAGAATTAGGCGGCGGCAAGCAATATTAACTGAATTACAGGACTTTAAAAAATTTTATACACATACAGGAAAATAGCCATTTTGGAAGCATTTTGATTCCTAGAAAATCAAACTAGTTATTTTTATACTAACTATGGGCCGGGGAATCCGAATCTGAAAGAATTAGGCGGCGGCAAGCAATATTAACTGAATTAAACGACGTTAAAATTTTCTATACACACACACATGAAAATAATCATTTCGGAAGTATTTTGACACACGCAGTACAAAGATCATAGAAAAACAAGAAATATACAAAAACATTTGCCGGCAGTGTTACCAGCTCTCAAAAATATTTATCTCTATATCAATAATTTCCGACACGATAATTCTTCACATAACACTTTAACCTGATGAATTACGACTATCTCAACGGCGTATTCTTAAACCAAAAGTATGAAATTTTTAGTCTTAAAAATGCGTAACCTAACCTAACCTAACGTTAGGTTTGTGTAACATGGTTTGTGCCCCTTTATACCGCCTGCTCGCGTCCCTAACCTAACCTAACCTAACGCTAGGTTTGTGTAACATGGTTTGTGCCCCTTTATACCGCCTGCTCGCGTCACGGCAAAAAAACATCCCTGTTTTCAAGTAGTTTAGCGGCTACGCTAGGTTTGTGTAACATGGTTTGTGCCCCTTTATACCGCCTGCTCGCGTCACGGCAAAAAAACATCCCTGTTTTCAAGTAGTTTAGCGGCTACGCTAGGTTTGTGTAACATGGTTTGTGCCCCTTTATACCGCCTGCTCGCGTCCCTAACCTAACGCTAGGTTTGTGTAACATGGTTTGTGCCCCTTTATACCGCCTGCTCGCGTCACGGCAAAAAAACATCCCTGTTTTCAAGTAGTTTAGCGGCTACGCTAGGTTTGTGTATCATGGTTTGTGCCCCTTTATACCGCCTGCTCGCGTCTCGGCAAAAAAACATCCCTGTTTTCGAGTAGTTTAGCGGCTACGCTAGGTTTGTGTAACATGGTTTGTGCCCCTTTATACCGCCTGCTCGCGTCACGGCAAAAAACATCCCTGTTTTCGAGTAGTTTAGCGGCTACGCTAGGTTTGTGTAACATGGTTTGTGCCCCTTTATACCGCCTGCTCGCGTCACGGCAAAAAAACATCCCTGTTTTCAAGTAGTTTAGCAGCTACGCCGGGTTTATGTAACATGGTTTGTGATACAAAATAACGTGCCCCTTTATAATGCCTACTCGCGTCAAGGCATAAAAACTCCACAATACTAGTTGGTGTACCTCCCTAAAATATTTGAGAATCAATTATAAAAAATAAGTACTTAAAATATAAACATGTTATTTTACGTTATAAATATTACTGCTTAATGGCAACACTTAATTTTGTGTGGTAAAAACATCTATGTTATCCTGTTTTTCTATGATCTTTGTACTACATGTTTCAAAATACTTCCGGAATGATTATTTTCATGTGTGTGTGTATAGAAAAATTTTAAGTCGTGTAATTAAGTTAATATTGCTTGCCGCCGCCTAATTCTTTCAGATTCGGATTCCCCGGCCCATAGTTAGTATAAAAATAACTAGTTTGATTTTCTAGGAATCAAAATGCTTCCAAAATGGCTATTTTCCTGTATGTGTATAAAAATTTTTAAAGTCCTGTAATTCAGTTAATATTGCTTGCCGCCGCCTAATTCTTTCAGATTCGGATTCCCCGACCCCAAATTAGTATAAAAATAACTAGTTTTATTTTTTAGGAATTTGGCCCATAAACCGAACTTTACCCAAAAATGTAATAGTAATCGTTAAAAGTACCAATGAATAGAACCTGAAAAGCTATAAATAAATCTGTAAATCGATCTAAAGCCTTAAATGAATAAAATTCACAAAGTGATGTTGTTTCCAATATAAAATATTTTAAAATAACATGTTGACGTGGGGGGGGGGGGGGAGAACGGAACGGGAAGGGAACCCCTACCCCCTTTGTATAGAGCCTAAAAAGCGTTTATCTGTAAATATACCTGAATCCTTATAAAAGTCACAAAGTGATTTGTTTCCAACATAAAATATGATTTTAAAATAGCACATTCTTGTTGAAATGTACTTTACTTTAATTTAATCAGGGAAACAAACTGATTGCTTATATAATATAAGGTAAGAAGATGTGTGAATTACAAACTATCGACTACAATTCTTAATTGAAATTAATTTGACAAATTGAACTCAGTTAATATAATTCGTATCATAAACGCGCATAATTTCGTACTTTGTCACGGATAATATTAATAAAGTGTATGGGGCTGTTACAGAAGTCTTTGATTGTTTATTAATACAGATTTCAGGCAAATGTCTTTGATGCGTGAGAACATGAAAAGCATTTCGATTGAACAAAACATTCCTATCGTATTTACATTTTCCAGAAACTCAAGTCGCTCCGCAGTCAGATAGATATTAGTAATCATTGAATCCATTTCACGAATCAAATTAAACCAGTGAAATAAGGACTTTAATGCTATAAACGTATTTGTACTGATATTTATTTTCAGTAAATATTTATCTAACCGCCGCATTTTTAATGGACACATATTATGGAAATTAAGCTTCGTTTCAATTTAATAAGGAACTCCAGTGAAAAATATTATGGCTTTAAAAAAATATGTTCATATAGACCAAGAAACGCTGATTCTGAATATATAAGTTTTATTTCATAATATTAAATGCAGAGTTTTTAATAAATTATTAAAAAGTGCATTTTTAAACCTCTTCGGAAAACACAGCGTTAAGTTGGCATTACTGAAATGGTTAACCGTGACGTCACAGTTAACCTGTCACCTGTGTATTGTATTGACATTTGAAATGACTTGAAGTGCACACGTACCTATGCAATTCAACATTTCGTGTTTTTGGTTTATTTTCATACTGTTTATAGAGATTTAGATAAATCATAGTTATTGTGTTTATTGAAACATAATTTAGGCCCTCAACAATTTACGAAAAGGGCTATATTTGCGGACAATCTGCAATAAATGTTGTCTATTTGAGGTTAAAGTCGTGTCATATTTTGATGTTTGTTTTTATGTATTTTCAAATTGTTTTTAGTATAGGGCTTTTTATACAAGTTTTTATACACACTCGTCATGATCAGTGTATTATAAATACCAGTGTTTCTGTATGTATTATACATAAAACAATGTACCGAAAAAGTAACACCTGACACAAAACACGACGTCACATGTATTTGCAATGAAAGAGATGATTTATTGTTTTTATATTGCACTTTGATTAAATACAATAACAGTAGCAGTGAAATGTGGACATTTTACCAATGTTTTTCTATATTAAAAGCAGTTAATCTTGAATAAAAAACACACCTCACACCTAAAAGTCATTGCAAAGCATTCCGCCATGATTATTCTGCGTTCTTCACAGTGTTGCCAACAGTTAGAAGTGAAATTTCCCTAGAATTTCACATTTACGCAATTACCTACGTAGCCACCTGATTGTGTAACACTAATCCTGTTATATGTTAATTAATATGATAATTAATTGGAAAGATATCGGAACTTGGTAAATATACTAATAATACCGTGATTTTCCAAATAAAACACTTTTTGCTACGTGAAGTAATAATTTAAAAGTACGAATACACTCACCACTGAATTAGAAACTGAATTCCAAATTTAAAAAAAAACACCTTGCAAAATAAAAATCATAAGCAACCCGCCGCTCATTTGTACCAAGCGTGGTATTTTGAAGACCCCCCCCCCCGAACGTGTCACGTAGGATGGGTACGTTCCCTAATATCATTTTGAGTTGTCAGTGTTAAAAATAACATGGCATGTAAGTACATGAAAAATAATTAAGATTCATAGGAATTCCAAAAAATATATATACGTATATATATAAATAATACCAGTAATACTTTCATATGTAATAAAATTTTTGCCAGAGTTCGAAATTTCCCTAGATTTTGTCCTGATTTCCCTTATCCTTAAAAAATATTTTTCTCCCCTAGATCTAGGGAAATTTCCCTCGACATAACATCACTGATTCAAAATGACAACTTAAAAAGTAAAAAAATTAGACCACCATAGATACGGTGCGTTTCTGGGAGTCTTTAAAAATTAAAACTTTGACAATTATTTTAACTATTAAAACTAACTATAAAAATAAAAATAAAAATGCAGTTATTTAAGTTTGAAGGTCTTTATTCATTAAAAAAAATAAAAAAATTGGACTGGAGTTCTCTATTACTACAAGAAATAACTATTAAAGCGTCGATGACACAGGGCTAGTTTACAAGCTACTATCTGGGAAATTCACTATCTGTTAGTAAACTCGCCCAGTGTCATCGTGTCACTTGCTAACTTTTTTTTTTTTTATTTTATATTTTTTTTATTTAGTAACTATATAATATTTTTTACATTTTTATATGAAACATGTTAGTTAGATGTATATATAATATATATTCGTAGTCCTCCTCACTAGGAGATCCTGTGCTGAGGGGGACTATGCTTTGGATAAGTTTTTCAGCGACTTCTATGGTTTTACTTCATTGGATAAGGTTTTCCAGAAACTTCTATGATGTTTTAAGTATACTAGTAAGTTCATTTTCCGATAGATTCTTCAGCCAACATTTAATGTCCTTAATGTAGCTATTTTTTATTTTTATTTGTTTGATACTAAGTGGGAGTTTGTTATATAACTTTACTGCTAAAAATGCAGAACTTTTTTGACCAAATGAAGAGTTACACTTTGGTATATTAAGTATGTCTGTTTGTTTAGCTCTGGTTTTATGAGCGTGTGAGGTGTCTGCCTCTGAATCATTTTTGTGGTGATGTACTAGAATGTTTTTGGCATATATTTTCTGTATGCTTGGAACATCAAACTGTTTAAAAATTTCTGCTGTTGACGTCCTTATGGGGACCTTTAGAATGGTCTTTATAATGCAATTCTGAGTTATCTTAAGTTGTTTTAAGTGATTAGATGCTGCTGAGCCCCATCCTATTACTCCATATTCCAATCGAGAGTGGCATAAAGCATAATATACTCTCTTTAGATCCCTCATCGACAAGATGTTTCTTAATTTTTTGAAGAAGTAGATGAGTTTTGTTAGCTTTTTTGAGGTAAGCTCAATGTGTAAATTCCACTGTAGATTTTCATCAATTTCAATCCCAAGATATTTAATACTTTTGGTTTGGGTTATAGACGGGCAGGAACATTGTGGAAAAGTATTTTGACATTCATGTAATTTGAGGGTATGCACATTCATTGGTTGTCCTCTTTTGTTTTTGGAGAAAGTTAGATATTTAGTTTTACTAACATTTAATGTAAGGGAGTTTACTTTTAGCCAGTTTTGACTAGCAGCAACTAGCAGATTGTTGACAATCTACGAAAAAAAGTTGAAAGGTCGTCAACTTTACTCGCCTACACGCTTGCTCCGCTTGCTCGTGATTGGTTTATTTACGTTTCCAACATGGCTTCCGATAAACAGCTGATTTCGACTGTCAAAAATCTGAAGAATTTAGTTCACGGAGGCGTCGTTATTCTTGTTACTGGCGCTAAAAGCGACCTCAGTTTCCTACGCTTCTGAGCGAGTGGACAGTTTTGTGTGTCATCATGACAATCTCACTCGCCGATTTACCCGCTTTTAAAACTTAGTAGATAGTAGCTTGTAACTCGCCGTGTGTCATCGAGGCATTACACAGGGAGAGATGGTAAAAGGTGCAATAAAATAAATAAATTATTCAATCAAAAGTTGAAAATTTCTCTTATAAAACGATTCCTTTGCCGCCATTTCAGATTTTTTTAGTATGGATTTGACATTTGCGAAAGTTTCCTTACAATCAAAATATGCAAAAATTACTTAATTAAACTATAAACTTAAAAACCTATTTTATGCATGTAAATGGTTGAATTTTATAGTAACTCTTGAAACAAAGTGTAATTTACATAATCTGTGCCTAAAACTGCAACGGTCAGGTAAATAATTACCGTGTTTTTAATGGAAGCTGGTTTGAATATGTTTTTTTTTTAAAATAGATGTTTTAATTAAGTTAAACAAAAGAAGTTAAAGATTTGTTCTTGAAACGAATTATACGTCGGGTGTTGACTTACTGACATTTCATAAAACACCTTATATATTCAGCATTCTAAAAGCTAACAGAATTTTGGTAGAAAGCAGTCACTTTGTGGTTTGACGTATTAACTGAAATAAAACAATTAAGTACTATGTTTTATTTCAGCTAACAGAATTTCTGAGGGAAATAATTTCGGGAAATAATTTAAGATTGTCATTCACTTTAGGGGTGTTCAGCAGTGTATCTATTTCTCATTTATGGGAACTTCTTAGAAAGGCTGTTCGAAACGTTTTTTTGTCAAGAAGGAAAAGGAAAGGAATCCCAGATGAACAACCCAAGATACGACAAATTAACATGAACACGAACTAAACATACGCAAATGAGAATTTGAAAGAGTTGGAAAAGAGTCGGAAGTTAGCTCGTGTTGGAAATTTTTGGTTCATCTGCAAAAATTAAAAAAAGTTAACTCTTAATGAGAAAAGTGTTTTATTTTCCAAAAAAGCTACCTCCAGTCAGCTTTTTTTCCACGAAAAAGTAAAAAATTGATGAAAAAATTATCTTCTTTAGAAAATTTGCGAAAAATTGCAAAAATTGGGACACGCCAATGGTTGACAACACAACACTTGTATACATTAATCTAATACATTAGTTATGTGAGCGATCTCTCCACGTCGTCGGTCGGTCGTTGACCAGTGGACCACGAGACGCCGAGAAGTTGAACCTAAAATGTATACTGTAAGCTGTAGGTACACTGTATGCTGTAGATATACTGTATGCTGTAGGTATACTGCAAGCTGTTTACTGCACAGATCAATACGTGTGCGTTGTTTTACTATGAAGTTGTCGCTAAAATGCATTCTGCAGTCATTGATATATCCGGCAGGAGATATCTCTCTGTCATTGCGTGTGCGGTCGTCAACCGTCCAATGTTATGGCCGCTATGACGTTCAATATCTCTACAACAGATTGATAATCTAATTTTCTTACCAGTAGTCAGTACCCGACTTCACCCGAGTTTCAACATTATGTTTGTATTACTGAATATTGTTAGAATTGATGAAAAAAAATTATTACAACTACTTGAACGTAAATGCTGACTACGAATATTATAGAAAATACCAGACGTGGCTTTCTAGAATTAAACTCAAGATTTAACATCAATCACTTGAATTTTTTTTAAATATACAGGGTGTTAAGGGACGTACTTGACTTACTTTAACCAGGGATTCCTGACATTATTTGGAGTAAAAAATGTAATTAAAATTTTGGTCTCCGGTGACTTTTTCGACGACTTTTTTTTACAATTTTTTTTTCTTCAAAATCAAACAATTTTTTTTTCTTCCGCATGTCGTCAGTGGTCACTCAGTCGAGAAAACCGACCAACCCCCAACCCCGCCTCCAACTGTCCAACACCTACCATTTTTTATGTTTTTCTAGAAAAAAACAAAAAACATCAAAAATGTCACCGGAGACCAAAATTTTATTTACGTTTTTTACTCCTAATAATGTCAGGAATCACTGGTTAAAGTAAGTCAAGTACGTCCCTTAACACCCTGTATAGAGATGGGAGTAGGTACTTCTTTAGTTTTGTCAAAATACTGGCAGTTAGTATTTTATGACTATCAGCATTAATTTTTCTAATTTGAATAATTGAAAAATATGGAATAAACAACATTTCGACATAATAAAAAAAAATTCTTCGTGAAAATAACCCTGAGAACTGAAAACAACTGAATTTACCTACAAATTCTAAGTTTTTGTTACATTTATCTTTAACTAGCAGACCCGGCCACACGTTGCTGTGGCTAACGAAACACAACGCCATTACCCAACCTTTATAAAATCCACACACCCGCTTGCCAGCTGCCCGCTGCCTGAATTGAATATTTGAATTTCTCGACTTTTCTCTACTATAATAAGCATGTTTTTATACATATAAGCCTTCCTTTTGAATTACTCTATCTTTTGGTAAAAACCGCATTAATATCCGTTGCGTAGTTTAAAAGATCTATGTGCACATACATTTTGAGCGACTTCATCAAATAAAATAATTCAAATCAAATACCTACTTACTCTAGGACATCTATTTTCCAATTTCTTCCGTAGAACGAATTTCAAAAGTAACTATAGTACGGCCCGCCAGCCGTTTTAAATCACACAGAAATATGTTTTCTTTAAATTTCTCGGCTTTTCTCTAATATAATTTACATGTATTATACATATAAACATTCCTCTTCAATCACTATATATTGGTGAAAACCGTATGAAAATCCGTTGCGTAGTTTAAAAGATTAACGCGCACATACATTTTGAGCGACTTCATTTTATACTATGTAATGATTCTTGTCCTGTCCAATCGATCGTTTGTAATTTAAATTTAAGCCCTTAAAAAGGCTTCTTAAAATTATTTTTTTTCATTATGGGTACATATTTGTATAGTTACTGAAAAATATATTTTTTACATTCAAATATTAAGAATTGTCAAAGTTTTCTCTAAAACCACAAAAAAACGAATTCTTTAATTTTAATTTTAAATTTTAATTTTTTAATTTATTTTAAATTTTTTTTTAATTTTTTAAATTTTTTTTTTAAAAATAATAATAATATTATTATTCAATGTATAAAAACAGTTTATTATAAACAGGGCTGGGCAGTATTTGAAATACTTGTATTTGAAATACGTATTTGAAATACAAATACGTATTTTGTATTTGTATTTCAATTACTTCCTAAAAATGTATTTTGTAATTTGTATTTCAATTACCTGATGCTGAGGTATTTTGCAATTTGTATTTCAAATACTTATGGCTTCAAAATACATTTTCAAATACATTTAGCGATCTTAATAATGATAATGAAAAATAAACTGACATGGATACGAGACAAGTTAGATAGTTTATTACGAGTAATACATAGACTAAAAACGCTAGAATCCAGGGCAGTATATGTTAATATTTAGAGTTGGCAACACTGTAGGTACGTCAAAGCAAGTATCTTGTAAATTGTTGTTTTCATCGTTTCGCGGTATAAATATACACGAAGACGTGAATTAATCCTTCAAAAAATTACGAAACATCTTGTCAATGAGGGATTTAAAGAGAGTATATTATGTTTTATGCCACTCTCGATTGGAATATGGAGTAATAGGACAGGGCTCAGCAGTATCTAATCACATAAATAATTAAAGGTAACTCAGAATTGCATCATAAAGACCATACTAAAGGTCCCCACAAGGACGTCAACAACAGAAATTTTGAAACAGTTTGATGTTCCAAGCATACAGAAAATCTATGTCAAAAACATTCTAGAACATATAAGTTTTAAGATTTTCACGGCCAAAAGCATTTTCGTTATTTGTTTTTGGGGTGTTATGCCGTGTTGCGCTACCTCCTTCTACCGGATCTGCCGGATCTGCCCTGATGATGGACACTGCAACGATGTCCGAAACGTTGGCTAAAGAAGGAGGTAGCGCAACACGGCATAACACCCCAAAAACAAATAACGAAAATTCTAGAACATCATCACAAAAATGATTCAGAGGCAGACTCCTCACATGCTCATAAAACCAGAGCCAAACAAACAGATGTACTAATATATCAAAGTGTAACTCTTCATTTGGACAAAGAAGTTCTGAATTCTTAGCAGTAAAGTTATATAACAAACTCCCACTTAGTATCAAACAATTTTTTTTTTAAATAGCTGCATTAAGGACATTAAATGTTGGCTGAAGGAACTATCGAAAAACGAACTTACACATTCACCGGTACACATCTACCGGATCTGCCCTGATGATGGACACTGCAACGATGTCCGAAACGTTGGTTAAAAAAGGAGGTAGCGCAACACGGCATAACACCCCAAAAACAAATAACGAAAATGCTTTTGGCCGTGAAAATCTTAAAACTTATCAAGTTCTGCTTTTGCTTCGTAATTATTATTATGCATTACAGCTGTTTCGCCCTCTGAAGGCATTATCAAACTGGTAGTCAGAGACCGTTGAATTGTACTGTAGATACTGATTTGTACTTAGGTGTAGCAGGTCTAATTCAAAATTAAGTTTTGTACGAAAAGGGCCGCGCAGCCACACCTCTTAACGTATGAAACGTCGTTTTGTATGAAAATGAGAACCGTAGTATTTCGATAACAAACCCTTGGCCATTGTCATCAAATTTAACGCTGCAGCATTGCCAAAGTTGTATAAAAATACTAGGACAAGATTAGAACACACATTTAGCTTTATTATTATTACTACAAAGGAATCTCTATATGTTATTGTGAACAGAATTGGTTCAGAAATAGACTATCCATGTAGTTTGTTGTATTCCGTAGAATTTGCAAGTATTATATTACATATTTTACCTGATAATTGATAACTGACGGTAACAAATGCAATATATTATGTACAAATATAGAAAGCAAGACCGATATTAAGTACCTGGGCATAATAATAGACCAGCGTTTAAAATGGTCCCCACACAAATATTCTGAACAACAGAATAAGGAAACTAACATATATATTTAGATGCTTAAGAGATATTTTAAACGAAAAATTACTTAGAACCACGTACTTCGCTTTCTATCAATCAATTATACAATAAAGCATTGTAGGATGGGGCGGTACATATACAAATCAAACACAAACAATTTACATATCACAAAAACTAATAATAAAATAATTTAAAAAAAAACCCTCGTCATATTCATCAGAACTGTTATTCAAACAATTTAAGGACAGAAAATTAAGTGCATTATACTTTTATCATGCAACATTACAAATTTATAAAGATAATATTCAAAATAATATTGCACCCTTTAAAAATAACAGAAATCTTACTATGTCCTATTTTTAAATCACCCTTTAAAAATAGGACAGTTAAATCATAAATATCTCGGAGTTAATTTTTTTTAATTCACTACCTGAAAAAATCAGAAACATGAACGGTAACATAAAAAAATTTAAAACTAAATTTTATTGAAATTTGAACTGAATAAAAAAAAATTAAACCAATATATAAACACCCCCCATACACACAAGCTTTGCTTATTTATGGGTGTAAATCAAATACTAAATAAATAAATCAAATTATGTTATTAATTATTGTATAAAATTTATTGTAATTTATGTATCTTTTTGTGAATAAAAAAAAATAAAAAATAGTTATCAAATCTGAAAAAAATTGATGTGAACGGAATTGATTCAGAATAGAGACTCTAGGGGTCTAGCATAGAGCATAGTGAAATCGATAGCTTTACAATATCGGATCGATAGGGGTAACTACCGATGATTTTATATCGTTTTTCCGAGCACGGCCGTACTGTTGATAGCTAAACCGATATTAACAGGGAATAAATAAAAAACCGATATACGACGACAACACTGGCGGATCTGTCCATGTTTTTACTTTCGGAAATATGTAACGGCTACATGAAAATTAAAAATACTAATAAATTGACAAATTTCGAAATGAAGTACTAACTTTAATATTATTGGCGCTTCGCATGTAGTTTTTAGACTATACTAGAGTAAATGAGGTCTTTAGTGGTATATAAACAACTTTCATTTCTCCAAGTTGGAAGGGAATCAATTGATCGTGTCTTAGATGAATTAATTAAGTTTATGGATCGCTTACATGATTTGTTTCATTTCTAAGAACTTCGTTATTCACCTCCTTTCATTAATAAGCCATTTATTGTGCATAACGAACAACATTATTAAAACAGTTGTGCATATTGACGGCTGGCGTGGTCTAGCGGTCAGGCTTTTGACTCGCAATCCGAAGGTGAAATTCTAACTCACCGAATCCCGGCGTGGGCAAATAAATGTTATCTTATTAATTTGTGTTTTTTCACGATTAATTCTATTAAAATAATATATACAGTGGAAGACACTCTTTGTATCGCCCTGGTGTAAGACCACCGTTCAGAATTGAAACGTTGCTTTAAATGGCTTTAGCCGGGTTTGGTGACCAGATCTGAATAGCCAGGTACTTCCCTACCTTCCTCTTCCCCGTCTCCTTCCATTTCCCACTACCTTCAGCCTCACAACATACCCCAATTGGGCAATAGACTCACTGGCTCCAGACGGGAGCAGCTGAGCCTTGTGTGAGGTATTCATATAAATTTTAAAAAAAAGCTTATCTGACTGGGGTGGCCGCAGTAAAAACGGCGGCTTTTGTCAACCGACTGTCGGAAACATATTATGTTGACCGTGCTCGAAAATATTGCTAACTCACAATATACGACGGATTTAGTCAATATTGTATTGTGTCGTCCGTGCTAGTCGTAGAGAGTAGTGCTACGCCTAGTTGTATTTCATAGAATGTGCAAATATTATACGAGTATTATGTAGCCTGATAATTCCAAACAGAATTGATCCAGAAATAGGAATTCAATGTATCGTAGTATGTTGTATTCCATAGAATGTACAAGTATTATATTATTTAGCTTGATATTTCACAGCTGCGCACTCGTTCCCAGCAGCTGTCCGTGATTTATTAACTTGGAAATAGCTTTCCATGTTCCCAAACTATAACTCTGTAGGTGGAGGGAAATGCACCGAAATAAACCATCCCTAATGTGCCTAAACATTACATTTTATGCGTTATTGCCATTTTGCCGTGGTAAGTAAATAAATACACGGTAATTCCCATTGGAGTCATTCTCCAGAATTAAGGGTCATAGTTTTGCAGTTTTCTTTAACCTTTTAGCATACCTACAATCTTGATGTACTGATTTTTAGTCAACACACTCGTTCTATATGAACTTAAAAAAAATGTTGAAAGTATGCGATTTTTTAATGTGAACGTTTTTGGAGTGTCTGTAAGAATAATATGAATACGACACAAGAGTCGCAAATACTCTGAGCCAGAAAGATTATGCCATCCCTGATTGGGGTATGTTGTGAGGCAAAAGGAGTGGGGAGGGTACGAAGAAGAGAAGATAAAATCAAGAAGTACCTGGCTATTCAGATCTAAAGACTTAAGTCATTTCAAGCAACTTTTCAGTCAAGTCTATTTAATATGCATATAGGTACATTCTTCAACTTTAACTTGGGAACTCTTTATTTACTTAAACAGAGATACTGTGTCTTTACTTACCAAGAGCAGTTAACAACATCCAAAATAGTATCGTTTTTTTCAATACAAAGAACGAGAAATATATTTTTTTGTAAAATATAAAAAAAATCTAAAATTAATGACTTACCATACTCAACTCGTTTTTTTTTTAATTTTGGTTTAAAATTCAAATTTATAAATGTCAATAGTATCACACATCACGTGAAGAAAACTTCATGTGAGATATTGTGACGTATTGATGGATATGTCAAAGATCCACAGCTAATTAAGTAAACCAAGTAGCTAGCTACAAATAATAGTGAGTTTTCGTGCTTACTCGAATTATGTATGGTATTCATGTTAGGAAATTTTAAAAGCAATTTCCTCCACACAAAATGCTCATCAAAGTTTTTGTACTAATAACTCGTCGAGAAGTGTTCCACTATTAACATACGATAAATCATGCGCACAGGCAGGATTCGGTAGTTTCCTGCGTTAAAGTGTTGAAAGCATTGGAGGTCAATTGGAGGTAACAAATAGAACCAGTTTCTTCGCTTTTTGTCTCTTCTAAGTATTACAATTTTTTTTATATTTCTTGGGCATTAATTATGTAACAATTTTTAGACATTTTGTTTTGAAGAGTTTTCATTTCACATGTACATTTTTACTTAATTTTAATTAATTGCTGCCGGTTTCGACACATCTATGTTATTCACTTTTTCAGATTGCAAGAGATTGGCACGGATGTATTGGAAATGGTAGCAGATAAATAAAAATGAAGTAACAAATTTACATGTGAAATAAAGCTCTTCAAACAAAATAAATATTTCATACGAATATTTTGGAAGCGTTTTGGTCTGGTGATTAATTTAGAAACTTGGTTTTCCCCTGCAAAAGTATAAAGAAAAGCATTCATCAAATCTCACACACACCATCTAACAGTTGAATCACTAACATTCACATTCCTCGTATCCCTGAATGGGTATAAATATCCTGCTTTATGGCCTGACCTACAAAACGCACCGACAAAAAAAAACTTCGTCTCAGAAGAAACATTCCAATTTGATTCTAAATAAAGTATCTTCATTGAAAATAATTCATTGGAACACAACGGATTGGTTGCTTAACAGAATTTGAACAATTCATCAAAATTCATACTAAAAATAAAGTTTTGTGAAAGTTCTATTCTAAGTTCTAAGTTATGTTATTATTTCATCACGGACCGGTTGTTTTACAGTACTTGGACTTTCACGAAAGAATACGACTTTCACGGAACTTGAATATTAAATTAAAAACTTTATTAAATTGTTAAAATTCATCAAATTTTCAAGCTTTTTTTATAGTTTGTTTTGGCAATGTTTTGCAAGATATCTGTCTAAAGATAACTGTTACAGTAGACATACTTTTATTATGTACTAGTAACATTAAATCCATAAAAGCCACCCAAAGTAGTCCTGGGTCGATCGTGAAAGATCTGATCGTCGAAACCCGCTCACGAGCCACCAAAGAGCGAGCGGGTTATTTATTCGTCAGCACCCGGGTCTTCCGCGACCCGTGAACCGCGACACACTCCCGCAACCTACCAACTACGACACATTCCTGCACCCCGTGACTCACGGACCGATCGCCGGGTGCCCATGTGGCGAGTGGCGAGACGTGTCAGGTCCCGGAACTCTCGAACTGCAACTGCGACGCACTCGGTCGCCGATTGCAGATCAACGCACACACGTGCGTGACGTAACAGTATCCTGCTTCCTGCCCGTGTATCACGTCATAGCGGAATTGTTTAGTAGATTCGATTTATGAATATTTGACTAGACACGGAGACGTTTTTAATAAGAGCGTATCTTGGTATTGTTAATCAAAGTGCTATGTGCTGTTTTCATAAAAACTTTTCATTTTTCGTGTGGGTGTGAATGTAATTGTGCATTGTAATAGAAACTATAAACTGGTAAAAGTGTAAAATGTCTGACCTTAATAAAAATAAATTATAATAAAGCATTACAGCTTACAGCTAATTTACTTATTTAAATTCTCAATAAAAGCTTCAGAACAACACGTTTTTTACAAGGTTTTTATATCCTTCAAAACATGATAAAACATTGTTTTTTTAACCCCTGAAGCATGTCTTTTTAAAAATTTATTTCTGGAACATGACATTACTAGTTACAGGTGTGAGCTGTGAGAGAACGTTCACACAATTATAACCTGGGTTTCGTGTCGCGTATGACTTGACCGGTCTGGGCGGCGAGCGTCTACCGCGCGGCGCGCCCGTAGAAAGTAACTGGGTGATGAGTAATCGAGTTTCGTATTTTGTGTCGCGAAAAGAGCGGGTCTTTGCGACCCCCTCGTGACGCCAGTGGGTCGTGAGCGACCCGGGTCGTGTAAAACGATCGATCGACCCAGGACTAACCCAAAGCGTTTAGGAGATCCGTGATATATGTGAATACAGAAATGATTAGATCTTATTAGGTTGAGAGTTATGATTTTTTGGAGGAGGGAGAACAGTAGGAAAAGTCAACATAACAAGGGAACTTGATCGGTCAGTGGTTGAATGAGCATCGCGTTTGGGTCCCACCCAGGAGTTCCGTGTTCGAATCCTCGGCTGGCTAAGTCCTCCATCACGACTCGAGCATATTTTCGGCTTACTGTAGTGGTAGCAAGAGATTTTAATATATTGTCGGGTTATTTGTAACCCGGGAATGTATGTCTTTTTTAAAAAAAAAAGTTTAAAAAAGAGACTTTGTTAATAATGGTGATTTACAGGGTGCTATTATTTTGTTAACTAACTAGTTTGCTAATAATTTAATAGAGAAAAGCCATAGCTTCAACAAAGAAAAAACTATGTTTAAACATTAAAAAATTAATTTATTTATTTATTAACGGACTTACGTCCAATTTACAACAAAGTATAACGAAATTTGGAAATGAACATTGTAAGGATAAAGAATGGTACATGAAAGCAAAGACAAACAGAGAAAATAGAAGAAAATAGAGGTGTCAAGTCAAGTCAAGACTTTGCAAAAAGAGTAAATATAAAATATCTTCAATTGTTTAAAGAGCGACAGAAATCATTTAAGCATTTTATTACATTTTTAATCATATTATTACACATTTTAATATGTGAGCCTGAGAAACCTTAGAAATAAACAAACAAAAAATTAAGTTAACAAAGTAACAGCACCCTGTAAATCACCATTATTGACAATGTTCCACGCTGTTGACTCCTCCCACCGTTATCCCCCCTCCCAAATTCACCACTCTTACTACCCCACCGAATGAAATCTAATAATTTCTGTACTTGCATAATTTTTAAGTTTGTTTTAAGATTGCTAGTCAATGACACTGGTGTGTCGAAACCGGTAGCAGATAAATAAAAATTAAGTAACAAATGTAGTGTAAAATAAAACTGATATAAAACTCTTCAAAGCAATTTTACTAAATTACACAAACACGATAAAAAACGATAGATATTTTTAAAAGAAAGCAAATATTTCCAGGTCACCATTATCATCACTTTGTTAGAATTATTTTTAGTTCTGTTAGTGAGCTAGCAAAGGTAGAACCCGCAACCTCCGGTTGAGAATCCGACGCTTTAAACCACCCCACCGTCTTATAAATTACCATCACTGAAAATATTATAATAATTCATAATACTCGTGTTTTCTTTGTTCTAATCGTATAATACATTATAGATAAATGAAACAATTTAACTTTGTTTGAACCACTTTTATTATTTGAATAAATCCTAATATAGGAGTAAATATAAATAAAATAATAATATAGTAAACACTTTTATATTTGAGTAAATCCTAATATATTTTAGGATTTACTCAGGTTCAAACAAAGTTAAATTGTTTCATTTATCTATAATGGATAACCACAAAGTTATAGCTACATTCAAAAGGATAATACATTGTTTTCATTTGCACAAAACATGTTTTTAAAATTTCTCTCCGCAATTCGGTAATACTTTTGCATCCAGTGTTTACACGATTTCTGTTGCAACGCTCCTTCTGCCAAGAAAAACCCCGATGACCAAGTCTATTAATAATCCTAGTGAAGTAATGGGGCATTTTTTCATGTTCAGCACTCTCCGCGGTGACAGATAAACAAGCAAGCAGAACTTTTGCGATCGTCCAGTTTTTATCTGGTCTCAATTATTATGAAGAAGTCGTGTTTTCATATTTTGTATTGCCTGTTTCTCAGTTTGTTCTTATGATAGTGTTTTGTTCATTTATATTAATTTATCACTTATTTTCTTCGTCAACTATTAACTTGGGGGGGGGGGGGGGCGAATATGGGTACCGCCGTCCCAGGAAGCATTTATAGGGCAATCAATACCTATGCCATAGGTCACCCCAAGTAGTTCGCCACGTTTAGCAGGGATGCCCGCGTTCATGGGGCGAGGTTTGTTTAGGTTTTGGCGGCGGATAAGTCTGCTCATCTGCTGTCTGGCGGGCCGGATGGATAAAGAGAGACTCTAGATAGAGAGAAAGGAGGCCTTTTGACCTCTCCAGCTGAACTTTCTCGACCCATCGCCTTGCACCGAAGATGGAGGGTGGATTTATACGTCCTGGACACACGGCCTCCAGATTCCTACTTATCCCTCATACCCTTTTCCATCCCAGATCTTTCTCTCTTGCCTTTTCTTAAAAAGACCCTCTACACAGCATCCCCTAAAATAAAACAGGCCCTGAGGCAAATTATTTTCTTCAAGTCCTACTGCGTGGAGCTAATATAAAAGAAAAATTATGAAATCCGGGAATATCCTATATTATCAGTAATAACATAAACGTAAAATGCATTCCGCAACAGATAGTTGGTAACTAATTAAAATAATACCGGGAATATAATATGTGTACGAGATATAAATATACCGTATTTGAACTAATTTTGCGAAAAATGTTTTGCGGAAAAACACTTTTTCTTACTATAACCATGGACTTGGACCCATAACCTTTTCGCCCCGAGCAAATGATTTTACCACTCTTACGCTCATAGACAGAGGTTATTGTACTACCTTGGTATAAACCGTTAACATTGTTTACGCGATGTTGCGCCATCTTACATTAATTTAATAGTTTACGCAAACAGTCTCGAGAATTGAACACACTTTTTAACAGACTGTCTCTGTTTATAATTGTTCGAAATCATATCTCTCAATTTTATTGGAACATATCTCATAGAATTGACATTTAGGTACCCGACGGGGTGCCATGCTCTCTTCCATCTCATCGTCCGTATTAAACAGCGTCATGATGTATATAATATTATGGCATCTTCTGCACGAGAGATGCTTTGAATTCGTATGCGCGGGTACAAGTATATGTGAACGCGGGCGTCGGGCGTCCCTCGGGCCAAAGCGTCGGGACGCCGGACGCCTAGCGACCGCTGGTCAGTGAGTGGACAGGTCGCGAACAACGACACACGTCGTCCGATTCCGTCGAAACGTCAAAATCCGTTGACCTTAATTTATTTTTGACGTGCCTTCGTCACACGGCGTCAAACGAGTGCATTTTTAACGAGAAACAAACGGTAAAGCACACTCATTTCAAATCGTTGAACCAGTGTTTTTCACCATAATTAATGTATATTAATAATATCTTATTCACTGCGAAAACATATAATTTGTGTGGGATGCCCTCCCTGGTTTTGAAATACAAAAATAACGTGTTGTGGATTATTTAAAAAAACAGTTGATTCATAATATAACGCTTAACGCTTAAATTCATTTAAAGTTTGTTATTATTCTATGTGTTTTATCTTTTAACGAAGCAGAGTTATTATTTGTAAACACACTTGATCAAGCAAATCGCACATGCTACCTATGCATTCATAAAACATAGTCCTACATCACACATGTAAACATAATAATATCACGTGCATTATGAAATCATAATTTGTGCATAATATATTTGTTACTTTCCAAAACGAATGGTTTAAGCTAGTATTATGTTTAAGTTTATCATACACAAAAAAACACAATCTATGCTTATTTTAGAACTAGAAACTTTAAAAAAATGACTGGACTTTAGCTGCGTACAGTTTTTTAATAGTAAAAGTGTTTCAAATTATATCAAACAAATTTGATTATTGACAAAATAACGTGAATCTGTACACATAGTATTTTGTTAAAATAAAGAGAAGTTTTATGTGGTAATATAGTTGCTCAATTCAACAATTTTCACTATTAATGAGCCAGGAAGTTGATAAAAATGTAATTTATAAATATATCAGCATTTCCATACATTATATTGGCCGGACTCCAGATAATTCCTCTTATAAAGTTTTCCGGAATAATTCAAGTGGATTTTCATAGGCCGAGTGATCGATGATTTCCTCGGCCGCATTAGTTATCGACTCCGACGATAGGTGCCTCCGCGAAGAGTGGGACACGATCGACAGTATTAGCAATTTTAAATATCACAGAATTGAACCAGTGCCATCGGCGAGGTCGGATTCTGTTAAGTCATTTTTAATATCGGAAATCAGAAGCAAATTGTTTTCGATCGATCAGACCTCATCTTAATTTGTCATGTTTTGGCATTGATATTAATTTTGCATTATTTATTTCGAACAAATAAAAATAGCACATGATTTAATTATTGTATTTCAAAAACGAGGTAGGTAGTTACGAATTCGAATTATGAGTTAGATCGAAAATATTGCCTATAAGAAAGATTTCACGATAAGTTCAAAGCGATGTAAAAACCTAGCAATTAATTGCTACTAGGATATGATTCAAGAGGATATAAGATTTGCTCATCTTTAGAGTATAAATCACACATTCGCCTTGAAACTCTCCAAAACCAAATGCATTACAAGAGTGTCTTTTTTTAGTAATTTATTTATTCAGTTGTATTTAACAGAATTTATTATACGCTCCCGACTCCCGACAGACAGACCCTACGGAACAGTGAATCGTTTTGGTATTCTGAACTTCAACGAGAGGTCTGATAAAAATAAATTAGCGGGTTAATCACTGTCCGCTAGCCACAGAATCTAATGTAGACAATACATACAATAGACAAAATGATTGTTCCTTGTTATTTTCCAAATGATACATTTAACTCAGATATCTACCTATCTTACAACTGACCTTCATGGAACCATAGCATTACCTCAAGCTTTGTAAAACGAAAATATCTCAATCTCAGAACTTCATTCATTGGTAAACATAGCAATTTCAATTTCGTGGAGTGAAATGGCTTCAGTCGTGTATCTGATTTGGGAGGCGGATAATCAACACCTCTGCCACAGGTCATCCAAAGTGGTTTGCTACGTTTGGTGGGCCAGGGGGGCCAGGTTCATCGGGTAACGTGGGTCCAGGTTTTAGCGACGTGTACGTCTGCCCACCGGGAGAAGTCGGTTTGGGGAGACCCTTAGACCCGTCGTCTTGCACCGCAGCAGGAGGATTAGATTCGTACGTCCTGGACATGCTGACCCCTAGATTCCTACCCACCCTTGATACCCTTTTCCTTCCCAGAACTTCTTCTCCTTCCTTTCCTTAAAGAGGCCTCATCTCCAAAGAGACAGCATCTCTAAAGATGACATAGCCCCTGAGGGAAATTATTTTCCTCAAGACCTCCTGTGTGGGGTGTTAATGTAAGCAAAAAAAATCTGAAAAGCCAGGCACTTCAAAATTCTCCTATTCCTCTTCCCCATCGTCGCTTCTTCTCCACTTCTTTTATTCTCATATCTGGGATGTCATAGATGAGACTCTTGTGCGGTATTCAAGTAAAAAAATATTGTAACTTCTGTTTTTTTCTTCTGTGTACGTACGTTTTATTAAAAACTTGCCGTTGAGAATCCAGTTTCACCTAGATATTGTGAAAGCAAGTACCTACATTCTACAATCAAAAATAATCAATAAAATACTTAATTTTCTGACACTTATAAATGTTAAAACCTGGGGGAGGAATGCAGATACCGCCAATGTGGGGGATTTTAATAAAAATGCACTTTCTAGATGAGAAAAGTGTGAAAAAGTTGAATAAAAAAGAAATTAAGGTGCGCTTGGCAAAATTGAGGGAGATACAGCCGTTTAAAGAATGAATAAAATGACACTTCGTGAACTTATACTACGCCATTTTGTTACTATTATGTTGGTATCTCAGACTTGCTATAACGAAGGTTGATACGATTGTAGCCGACTTCATGTGATAGATGAGACGCGTAATTATGAAATTTTTCTAGCGGACTTTTTTTCAACGATTTTTTACAGTTCACCTTCCAAATTAAAGTAACCTAACCTAAGACTACGCTAAACATGGTTTGTGTAACATGGTTTGTGCCCCTTTATAACGCCTACTCGCGTCAATGCAAGAAAAACATCGCAGTTTTCAAATAGTTTAGCGGCTACACTAGGTTTGTGTAACATGGTTTATGTAACATGGTTTGTGCCCCTTTATAACGCCTACTCGCGTCAACGCAAGAAAAACATCCCAGTTTTCAAGTAGTTTAGCGGCTACGCCAGGTTTGTGTTACATGGTTTGTGACCATTATTAATTCTGTTTTTCATAATTACGCGCCTTGTTATATATCACACGAAGTTGGCTACAATCGTATCAACCTTCGTTAATAGCAAGTCTGAGATACCAACATAATAGTAACAAAATGGCGTAGTATAAGTTCACGAAGTGTCATTTTATTCATTCTTTAAACGGCTGTATCTCCCTCAATTTTGCCAAGCGCACCTTAATTTCTTTTTTATTCAATTTTTCCACACTTTTCTCATCTAGAAAGTGCATTTTTATTAAAATCCCCCACATTGGCGGGATCTGCATTTCACCCTAAATTTGCTTCACGATTTAGCTTTCTGTTGAAACAGACGGCCCTTTTGGAAACTTATCATGATATTACTGCAGAAAACTGGACGTATCAATTTTGCTCTGTGCGGTGTTTCCAATGAAATATACGGTTTAAAATTTCAACTGAATTGGAACGATGTAGTGTATGTAAATTATCGTCTTTGAAAAGATATAAATAATACTAAATTTCTATATTCTTATAGAAATTAAATAATAAAAATAATATATAAAAATGAATCGCTGAATGTGTTGCTAAGCGCAAATCTCGAAAGCAGCGGAACCGATTTCAATAATTATTTTTTTAGAATATTCCTTGAAGTACGAGGATGGCATAAAGAAAATTGCGCAGAAAATTGGATAATTTCAGAAAATCTAACGACTATCGCACGTTTGACAGTTCGTGTGTTTGAGAATGACATTTTACATCAGGATTCTATTTTTGAAAATCTCTAAGTTGATAAATTTATTTAAAGTAGGTACTCCCCTAATAGTTTGAATCGAATCAAGAATTTTAGATATTTTAAATGTGTAAGGTGCCTGGTATTGCAAAGTTCCACAGAATACAACTTAAAAATTTCCATTCTTTACCATCCGCAACATCAACTTTCCAGCCATTACATTCACATATTAATACTTGTGTATTTTTATGCTCGATGGCAGTTCCACATTTCACAGTTCCACAGAGTGTGTGGATCCACCGCTTCGTTGCATATCCGCCGTCTGCCAAAAAGTCAAGGTTTCCAGTTATTACGTTAATATATTCGAGCCACGGTCACTGAATCAAGGTAGTCTCTCAGAGACCGTCTCACCTCTGACTCTGCCGCCTGTCGTACTTTTTCAAACCGATTAAAATATTATAAATTACCCAGAAGCTGGTGAATTATCATCGCCAAAACGTGTTATTTAATTTGTTACGTTTTGGTTCTCGCAAAATGAAATGCTTTTATAACAACTTTCGCTGAAAGAATTTTGTTTTTTTTTCGTTTAAAACTTTTTTTATTTCATAACGGTCTGTGTTGGGAAATGGTCTACGCATTTAACTTTAAGTTGAGAGGTTGTGGGTTCCATTCCCGCCACAGTAGAAATAAATTGAAACCGATTTATCAATGACGTTGATATTGGCGCCGTCAGACTGGATAATGCGAGGTTTATTTTTTTTACATTACCTTTTGTTGCTTGCCTTTGGTTGCTGTGTGAAGGGTATTTTTATTAAAAGGAAGGAGAGGAAGTTTTGGGAAGGAAAAATGTATGATGGGTGTGTAGGAATCTGGGGTCAAAAGGTCCAGGAGTGACGGACGTATAAGTCCATCCTTTCCGCTGCATTGCAAGGCGATGGGTCGAGAGAGTTCGGCTGGTGAGATCAAAAGGTCTCCCTCATTAGTCTCTCCCAATACGGCCTGCCAATCAGTAGGTAGGCAAAAGCATCCGCTGCCAAGACCTAGAAAAATTTCACCCCTTGAACCCGAGCTCCCCTGCTAAGTCACTAAACGTAGCGAACCACTTGGGGCGACCTATAGCACGGATGTTGATTATTCCAATTATGATTCTCGGGGCGGCGGTACCCATACCCGTCTCCCAAATTGAATATTATATTATTTGTCAGACCTTATTGAGTATGATTTACAGTAAACACAAGGAGAAATGAGAGAGATCATAATATGAAGAAATTCAACATACTTATTTTTTTTAGTACCTACTTTTCAAACGCAGTTTAATATCTTATAATATAAGCGATTTTATTCTAATAATTTACATACGAATGGCCGGCGTGGTCGAGCAGTAAAGTTCTTGGCTCGCAATCCAGAGGTCGCGGGATCGAAGCCCGGCGTGACAAATAAATTTTATTTAATTAACGACAAATAATTTTTTTTTTTTTTTTTTAAATCATAATCTTAATTTTTTTATGTTACTCGTACATAGGTAATTGTGCTGTGCCTGTCTCACTAGGAGTTCCTGTGTTGAGAGCAGGCGCATTTTAACATAAATAGTTTATAAAGGATAACAACAACAATGTTATTTACATTTAAAGTAAGAGTACAATGACAATCAGCATCGTATCAATGGGTTAGCATGCATTAGGAGGTTCTAAAAATATTGTTGATATATGATCTGTCTTTGGTAGTGATCCAAAACTTGGAATCTGTTTTGTATTTTACGTGATTAGTGTGCTGTCTAATGGTCAGTGGAAGTGTATTATAAAGTTTTGTTGTAAAGTACCTGAAGTTTCTTTGACCAAACGTTGTTTTGGCGAAAGGGATAAGTAAGAGATTTTGCCCTTTGGTTCTCGTATCACGAACAGTTTGGATATTGTCAAAAACAGATCTATGTTTGAATAGATAAATTAGTATATTTTTGGCATAAAGTTGCCTAATGTCCAAAACACCGATTCTCCTAAAGATTTCATCAGAACTGCTTGTGATCGGTAGTTTAAGAATAAACTTTATAATTAGTTTCTGGGCTTTAGAGATCGGATCAATGGCGGCAGCGTTTGCTCCTCCCCAGGCTATGATACCATACTCGATTAGAGATTGACATAGTGCATAGTAAATTGTTTTGAGTTGGTTCAAGTTAAGAAAGTTGCGAGTTTGTCTAAAAAGGTAAATTTGTGTTATTTCATAATTAATCAATTTTAAAAGAATATATAGTATCTATATTTGCGGCACGTTCCAGAGTGGAAGATACTCTCAGTATTGCCCTAGTGTAAGACCACCATTCAGAATTGAAACGTTGCTTTTAATGGCTTTAGCCGTGTTTTGTGACCAGATCTGAATAGCCATGTACTTCCCCACCTTCCTCTTCCCCATCTCCTTCCCCTCTCCACTACCTTCAGCCTCACAACATAAGCAATTGAGGATGCCATAGTCTCACCAGCTCCAGACGGGAGCAGTTGGGACTCTTGTGCGTCATTTGCAATCCGTTTTTTTTACAAATTAATACATATTTTTTTACAATAAATTCTTGGTTAGTAGAAGGCATAGAAGTACTTTTTAACATAGCTAAAAAAGGGCTCCACTAGAGGGCACATCTGTAATTGTTAAAAATATAAAATCATTCATCGACCATCTCCCTGCACTTTGCATGAAAATACATTCTCAAATTGTAACTGAAAATCGTAGATTCTGTCAAATTAGAGTTGTCAAATTGTAAGTTATGGTCTCTCATCAGTAGAAACACTGTCAATCAAAACTACAAAATTACTAAAATACTCTACAGTTCTCTGCCAAATCTATAAGTTCGTGCTTTACGGATCAACTTTTGAAATTCAAAACAAAAATCGATTTTGCTCTTTTTGGCAAAGATTTTAAAAAAATCTCTGTAATACAACTTTAAAACAATAAAAAAAGGATTCTATAGTTGATCATTAATCATTATTTCTTCTAAAATATACGAATGGCACAGGAGAATAATAAGGCATACCAAAAAATTAAATCTCATAAATATTTTTTTCCTTGGTCCATCTTATTGATCATAAATCATTATAATGTTCAACGTCTACATTACTAAATAAAATGTAATATACTTGTACTTGTAAATTATAATAATAATAAGAATATTATAAAATTTGATTTTGTTAAAATCCACACCATTATCATTAAAGCTCTAAAACACGTACGGACAACGTAAAATGTACGGGGTTCTCTTCACTAATATCTGTCAAAAGTCAAACCAAATGATAAGTTCGCAGAGAACAAACAATAAATCTAGTGAACGTTAAATGTCAAATTCAAAAATTCGCCTGAAATCAAAGTGATGCCATATAAAAAAATAAATCAGTGTGGAATTTTATAAAATTAATAGGAACATTTTCGGAGACGGGACATTTTCATGTAGTGACGTCACCAGCCCAAATAATGTATTTATTTATTTAAAAAAAAAAAAAAAAACTGTACATTTCTAAAAAGTTTTACTAACAATTTCATAATCTTAGTAAAAAAAATCTATCCACACGGTTTTTTCCAAGTCGTTAGGAAATCTATGCAAGTGGCCTATTCTTGCCAATATGACATAAAATAACATGCAATTTTTTAAAATGTAAATACCACATAAGACCCAAATGCTCTCAGCCGCCTGGAGTCAGTGAGACTATGGCATTCCCGATTGGGATATATCGTGAGGCTGAACGTAGTGGGGTAGGAAAGAAGATGGGGAAGTACCTGACTATTCAGATCTGATCACCAAACACGGCTAAAACCGTTTCAATTCCGAATTGTGGTCTTACACCAGGGCGATAATGAGAGTATTTTCCACTCTGGAACGTGCCGCAAATATACCTTTTATTATATTAAATGATTTAACTGTGAACACACAATTCAATCAAATAAAATTCAATCACGCACGCCGGGATTAGAACCGGCGACCTTCGGATTGCTAGTCGAGAGCCTTACCTCTCGACCACGGAAGACGTCAAGGGATGGGAAATAACACAAAACCCATGTGTTAATATTGTATATAAATATATATTTACAATAAATTTTGGATGATGCATTTTCATTTATCTACATTTATTATACTTTGGCTACAACTCTACTAAACAAAATTATATTTTTATTCACATTTTTTTACATATATTTTTTTTTTAATTTTCATTATACACTTCATTAGTGCACCTCTGTATCTGTACAGTGTAAAGACATGGGAACTAATTTACCACTAACCTAGAATTTTCATAAATCTTCAATGAGATTTATATGTATACTAGCTTTTTCCCGCGGCTTCGCTCGCATGGTATAAAGGGGGTCCCCACTCCACCTCCTCCACTTCCCCCCCTCCCCACCTGTCACCGCCCTACCTCCCTCCTCCCCCCTCCCCTCCCCCCTTCACCCCCTCCTCCCTCACCACTCCAGCCTCCCCCCTCCCCCTCCCCCATCCCCCCTCCCGCCTCCCCCTTCCACCCTCCCCCACCCCCCTCCCACACCTCTCCCTCCCTCCCGCTTTCCATATATTCAATCCCAGTACATTCAGTTTTTAAACAGCCCGCGTGCACCTTATACAATTTTTATTCATTTTTCCATTTTTCATGTATATTAAATTTGGTACCTAACATAGGTACCTATTTAAAATATCTAAAATGCTTGATTCGATTCAAACTATTAGGGGAGTACCTACTTTAAATAAATTTATCAACTCAGAGATTTTCAAAAATAGAATCCTGATGTAAAATGTCATTCTCAAACACACGAACTGCCAAACGTGCGATAGTCGTTAGATTTTCTGAAATTATCCAATTTTCTGCGCAATTTTCTTTATGCCATCCTCGTACCTCAAGCAATATTCTAAAAAAATAATTAGCGAAATAGGTTCCGATGCTCTCGAGATTTGCGCTTAGCAACACATTCAGCGATTCATTTTTATATATAAGAATATATAAATTTAGTATTATTTATATCTTTTCGAAGACGATAATTTACATACACTACATCGTTCCAATTCAGTTGAAATTTTAAACCGTATATTTCATTGGAAACACCGCACAGAGCAAAATTGATGCATCCAGTTTTCTGCAGTAATATCATGATAAGTTTCTAAAAGGGCCGTCTGTTTCAACAGAAAGCTAAATCGTGAGGTAAATTTAAATTTTAACCGTCGTAAATTTTAACAAGGATGTTAAATAGGACCACGAGCTATTTCAAGTGTACTTTTGCCAAAGTAAAAATTGTTGCTGTGGCCAGTCCAAAAAAAAAGAATACTCCTGAAAAAACGCATTGCATTATTTTTCGGTGCGGCCACACCTCAAATTAAATTTGTAAACCAGCACAACTGTCCGGCTGTATTTTGTTTTACGTCATCATAGGATATGAAAGCTTTGTTCTTATAAAAATATTTGTGTGAGTATTTAAAAATAATTGCTGTAACATGGAAAAAATATTACTAACTTTTCATTAGTTGTAATTTCTTTTTTTTTCAATTTTTCGAAGAAAACTTCTTCGGAAAGGTTTTCACTTTGTGATAACATTATTTATTTTAATGAAAAGACAAATAACTTTGTTTACATCACTTTTATTTGTACACAATCTACATGTTTCGTGAACGATGTTCACATCATCAGGATCAAATGTATACTAAACTTAAAAATTAAACATAGATCACATAAGGGACGAAGGGGTAGGAGGAAGGGGAAGGGGTAAGATTGAGGGGACAATTGGAATTTCAAAGTCATTAGCAGGGAAAGACCGGTTAAGTGGGAAAAGGTTCAAAAGAGGGTTTATAAAAATGTGTTGTTTATCATTTACATTTTTCCTAATTTCTAAAATCTCTAAATTATTTATCTGTGATGCCTTCTAACCCGTATGTAATATTTTAAGTCCATGGTTTTTGTCAAAATTATGATCATTTTTTATTAAATGTTCTGCGAACTCAGATTCGCTATTGTCATTTAATGCCCTGAGATGTTCTTTAACCCTTACTTCAAAGTTTCTATTTGTTCTACCCATATAAAAGTAATACCAGTCTTTACAATTTAGTTTAGATATCTTTGTAGTAATGGATGAACTTTTTTAAATTTATTATTTGTATAAAATGCTGGTTGTATAGTACCGGGAATATTTTTACTAATTATTTTTGACATATTATTTATTATTGACAAATAGAATTCTACGCCATTGATTATTTATTTGTTTAGAAAAAGGGTAAATATATAGTTTTAAGAATTTTTGTTTATTCTTTTTATTTATTAGTTAATCTATTAATTTAGCAGAATAACTATAATTTGCCGAAAGAGTTAATTAATGATTTAATTTTACTATTCGATGTTATTTTTGAACAGAATTACTTTCAATACAATTTTTAAACAAAAAGATGGCTTAGCGATGGGTATTAGTACGAGCCCTTTGATTGCAGATATTTTTGTAAATAATATAGAAAATAAGATTTTTAATAGCGGTGCGCTTTTACTTAAAAACGTTTATTTTTGGAAAAGATATGTCGATGATATAATATGTATTTGGTTAGGTACAGAAAGGCAACTGAAAAATAGGTAAAGAGAATAGTTTAAATTTCTTAGATTTAAACTCTTTGTCTTTTCATTATAATTTCTCTTTAAATTTGATGTCACAAATTTTACGAGATCTTTCGAAATGCCAAAAATCAAAATTACCAAACATTACACAAATAACCATATTACTACCACGGGGTCGCAGTGGTCTTAGTTTTCGCTGCAAGACATATTGGATTTCACTATCATCCTTTTCACCTTTTCTGAATCACGATTAATAACCAATGTTGAAATGCACAGTTTTGTACCTTAACTCAAAATGGTGGAGTAACCCTCGAGTAACTATCGGTTTTCGGAAAGTAAAAGCAAAAGTTGAAAGTGTACGTAAGACAGGCGATTGAAAAATGCAATATTGTGATATTTAATTTTAGCAATTACTCTTACTTTATTTTTACTCCAGTAAACCTTAAAACAGGCGGCTCTAAAAACAGTATACGTAGCAGGATCGATGCGCATGTCTGCGATAATAATCAATGTACACAAACACAGAACACATGTTTTATAATAACTTTCTCTTTTAGCTGTCATGACACAACACATTCTACACTAGCCCAGCACACACACTAGGCGGTCTATCCTCCCGCACCACGCACCACAATGTCCTACAACAAGAATCACAGCAGCTTATATCGTCAGACATGTATCGAAACAGGTTGGTTCATTGACTATAATATTAGAGCTTTCAAGGAAATGGCGCAACCGCAGCTTTTGGTAGTAACCTTTTAGTTTGTTTTACAATATTTTAAGTAGTAATACATGGTGTAACAGTACCTAACCGAAGATTTTAACCAGCGTTCCTGAGAATATTTGGAGTACAAACAGTAGATTTCATTTGATTTCTGATGATATTGAAATGAAAAAATATATTATTTTTCAATCACATGTCAAGTGATGCGCGCGCTGTGCGGGTGTTACCGTGCTGCTAGGACGAGACGTATTGCTTATCACGTAACGCGCTAGGCTATATACCCACTACTCATTTGCGACATGTGGTGAAAAATTTTTTTTATTGTTTTTAATTGAAAAAAAATATCATCGGTCAACAAAATTACATTTTTTAATCCAAATATGCTCACGAATCGCCGGTTAAAATCCTTCGGGTATACGTGCTGTTACACCCTGTATATTATATCACGCTGTTTTAATTTAAATTATTGCTTTTCTACTCATATGTCTTAATTAATTTATTGTTGATAGTTTTTCAAAATTATTTTATATTTAACATTATTCTGTTATGAAAATTTTTTGGCAGTGGACTTTTAAAAGGTTTAATCTTTTAATAATTATTCGCATTTAATTTTAAAATATCTACTTACAATAAAACGTACTACATACTAATTTTTCTGTAAACAGCCGACCTCGCATCCAAAAAAGTTTTTCAAATCAAAGCACAATTTTCTCTGCAATCATAAATTTGTAAGAAGGTACTTAATAACCTACCCACTTAAATATAAACCGTGTACACCATATGCAATTTTTTTTTTAATATTTCAGATAAGGATTATACGAAGAAACATCACTATCTAAAAATTAAATTTTCAAACTTTCTTCAGGCAGGTACACACCATAATATTGAAAAAGGATTAGAAACTTCAAATAAATACGACGAATTCACAATTTAAAAAATCATTGCAACTATTAAAACGGCTACCACCTTGAACCGGAAACGGAACGTTCAAACAAATGTACATTCAGACTAAATGCAAAACGGCTAAGTTAAAACATGACTTCGCTAGTAAAACTATTGATTTCATAGTGTATATTACTTGTGTAAATGTGATAACCGTGGCCGGTTATATACATTACTCTGGACTGCTTGTGGTGGATCCAGATTCCTCTTGATGATGACCTCAGTGGGATGGCAATAAAAGAAGTGGGTAGACTATTACTGTTTATTCCGAGGTCGTACAGAGGTGCGTCGTAGGAAGCCTAAATGCTAAGAGATATACATAGCTATGATAAGAGGCCTACACCTCCCTTACACCTGCCAATAATAAAAAAAAAAACATGAGAACAATAACCTTTATAATTATCTTGTTTGAGTTTTGGTTGTATTATGGCGTGTTGAGCTTCCTCATCTTTTAGTCAACGTATCAGTGCAGATGTTCATTTGATGGAAAACTGATCATATTTGCCAAATGATCGATTGCCAAATAAGTTTCTCAAATCTGTAAAATTTGTTTATCTTTGTTTTTTGTGTGGTAGTTTGTAGAATTATTTTTTTAAGTGCTATCCGTTTTTTGGTCCTGCCAGTTATATTTAATCTTGCCTACGAGTATATGTAAAGCTTTCAGGGAAAAAAATAACGTACTGCTTTTCAGAAAATTTAAAAGATATAATACTAAACCCCAAAACCCACCAAATGTAACCCCTTTTTAGCGTTGACAATGCCGACGAACTAGTTATGACGTAGAACAGGCTTACCGATCTAAATTAGTAATATGTTATTCTTAAATTTAATAACTTTCAAATAACACTAGAAATACCGCTGAGAATAACGGCCTGACATGATTGGAGATATAAACTCAAGATTGGCCTTGTCTAAACCGTAGTTCTTTTTCCTAATGATTGTTTCTGGTCTTGCATAGTCTTTTTGTCGGTATCTGGTCGGTCTTTTTGCATTCCGTAATGCTCAGACTTCAGCTGTGACGACAGACGATCAATGAATGCCATCGTTTAGCTGCTGCCGAGGGAAAATTATTACCTCGTACATCGTACAGGGAGTAACTGTCAACGTTCGTTGTTTTACGTACATTGCTGAAACTTGGAAGATGTCCAGCCGTCAATCACATCTCGACCGTTGTTTTTACAGACTCCAATATTGACTAGTGCATTGCAACAAGTATTGTTGTGACTAATTTTAGATCAATAATGTTTGGCTTTTAGCAAAATTTTGACACTTCTTTTAAAAAAATCATAAACTCAAAAAAATAACTTTTAGCAGTATGACTTGGAATGCTTGTATAAGATATAATTTTACTTGTAGAAAGCTTTCCTTTTAATTTTAACAATTTTATTAATAAAATAAATGTTTTACTCGAGATATGGTGTGTTGGATACCAACAAACTTGAACCATTGTAGAAATAATATATGTATTTTATTCCTCCTAGCTTGTACTACATGAAAACATGTTGTTGAATGATCTGTTTAAATTATTACTTGAAGCTGTTTGCCGGTTACAAAGAACTGAGATAACATTTCAACCGAGTTTTTCTCTATTGAGATATTTTCTAGAGATGCAATATATAGATGCAATGGCGGAAGTATAATCTAATTTATAACTGTAGTGGTATTAACACCACCCAGAATATTGTCCAAACCACCATTCAAAATCGAATAAAAATATGTTTTTATCAAAATCTTAATATTGTCGGAAAATACCCAACTTAAGGCATCGAAAATTTTTATAAATGGTGTTTAAACTAGCTGCCTAGTTGAGTGAAGATTTAAACTCTGATTAGCGTCTGTTTTGTATACGTTGATGATCTGTTATTCAACCCCTGGTCTTAGGTCTTAGGTCAGAAGGTCAGAAAATTTTCGCTCTGCAATAAAACCCAAATAAATTTAAAACCCATATAGTTTCATAAAAAAATTAAGTTACTTAAAAATTTCAAATTGTGGTCGGAAACATTGGTTTCATAGAGGTTCACTTTTTTATTTGTCTTTGGTTAACTTCTAGATTCGAAAATAAAGTGCGTTATTTTCTCTTTCTAATAGTTTTGAGATCTAATTTCTCACCATGACAGTTAGGGAGATACAACGAACACCGATTAGCTAACAACGTTAGCCGTTCACAAAAGCAAACAAATTAGCCCGAGGAGTTGACAATCTTTGGTATTTTATTTACATTAACGGTAGTTATACGAGTAAAATGCATTTACACATAGCTTTAAGTTTAGATTACGCTTTCGTCGTTTAATAGTTGCTTATTCACCTTATTGCTTTTGTAGTTCGAAATATCTTTAATTTTCATTCAACTGACCAATTGAATTACGAATTGCTCATTCAGAATTATTTGTTTTGAGTCTCGTCTTCATCTCTAATAGTCATGTTTTATATTTACTTTCGTAGGTGTACGAATTTCATTAAGAAATACGATTGCCAGATTTCTCGGAAGTGGATTTGAGCATTACTAATTAAAACAGAGAAACGGAAAAGTATCCAATGAATTGAATTATCGTTAAAGTGACAGGATTTCACCTGGTAAAATACCACTTTATTTTGCTTTATTACCCTTATTGAAAGGCTGTCAATCAAGATATTTTATGTTGTTTACTCATTTCAAAGCATCACAGTTGCAGTTATATACGTATTTGTTTTTTTTTTGTGTATGTTGCACTAGGTTGTTCCTTTATAGTTGAACTGAATCTCATGCATTTAGTGTTTGATATATTTAGTATTATTAGATTTTCATCGAGCCAATGTTTTATCGCATTAACACCACGCTCTGCAGGTTTATGAGTTTCAGTGCAATCCTCTCCTTCAAACGTATATCATATTCATACCGTATCGTCTGCGAATGTAATATTTTTTCCACCGACTGATAGCTTGTATAACTCATTATTGTAAATTATAAATAGAAGAGGTCCCCGTGTTCTTCCTTGCGGTACACCAAAGTTAGTTTATTTTGGTTATCAAAGTGGTATTTTACCAGGTGAAATTCTTTCGTTTTTATAATGAATTTAGCTGAAGACAACAGTATACATGTAATGTAATTAATGTGTTTATCGGGTCAAAATACCGTCCATTATCATCGTTATTATTAACCCTTGTTGGACATACTAAAAAAACACAGAATGACTGACACAGACCAAATATTCAACATGTTCGACGGACTTGATATACGACAATTATATATAAAAACACTTCTTAACTATATCTTTGACCAAAAACACAAACTCCAACAAACACAAACCATTAATAGACCAGTTAGACAAGCATACATACAAAACTTAAAAACACCGACGATAAACACAAGCTTTGGACAAAGACACCACAAATACCAGGCAATAAAAGCATTCAACCATCTTTCACTCGATTTAAAAAAAGAAGAAAACAAAAAACTTTTCATACTCAAAATTAAAAGATGGATTAAAGACCAAAAAAGACAACTTTACAAAAAAATCACAACATAAAAAAATAAAAAAATAATAAAAACACATAGACATAAACACCATTGCAATACTCACTAATATATAAAACCTTTTAATTTCACTATCGGTTTATATGTATCTATCCTATTTATATAGTTTTATTCTATTGTTTTATTTTAGTGTTTTTGTACTCTATTTTGTTTTGCTCTATTTTCTTTCTTTCAATTCTCATATGTTATTGTTGAGTCTCTTTTTTCTTTAGTTTTTATTTTATATGTATCTTAAGTAAAATAAAAAAATCATATCAAACTGTAAAATGAGGTCCTCAGCACGGGTAAAGCACCCAGTGAGGCCCACATTAGTCAAATATGTAACACACATGTATAAATCAGGTGAATCAAATAAAAAAATAAAAATAAAAAATAAAAAAAAAATACTCGTACTCGTAAGATCTAATTCATGGTGCGAGTAGTACGAAAAGATTTTATTCCCGTTTTTCAAAACGCTGTAGAAATACGAAATCTTATCAGATTAGAGAATAATAAATTGTATCATGATTCATTTTTAGGTTATTATGCCTTATTTAGCCAACGTTTCAGACAGTGTTACGTCATCAGAGCAGATGTGTGGATTGTGGTAAAGTGTGTGTTTATGTATGTAGAAGTGATATCGTGTTGCGCGCGTTTAATTTGTTAGGGCCAGTTAATTATAATAGTTAATTAAATAAATGTGGTTTTCGGCGTCTAGTTTTGGTGGAGCCGTCAAGTGCCGAATACCGAGAACTATGCGTAGGCCGATCTTCTCTATGGAGTTTTGGCCGATCTTCTCTATGTGGATTTCAATTGCCACCGTAATTAGGGGTGATCTGCGCGTTTTGGGTCTTCCCAGGATTTCAGGTAATGACCAGTTTCTGCCATCTGCCCTGACGATGGATACTGTAACGCTGTCCGAAACATTGGCTAAAAAGGAGGAAGCGCAACACGGCAGGATAACCCAAAAAAATGATCACGATAATACTTTTGTCAGTAAAAATCTCAAATCATAATGTATTTTTATTTATTTATTTTGCAGAGTTTGGCGAGCACCTGACCCGAGTGGTAGTGGCGGAGCTGCTTAAGCAGCTGGCCACACACAAGATGGAGGTAAGCGAGATACACTGTCATGTCAATAATTGCGCTGTCTGTCAATAATTACCCTATCATGTCAATAATAAAGAGTGTTATATACTCCCAGTAAGTCTAGCACGGACTATAGATAAAACCCTACATCAATATGATCGTCATACAATGATAACTATATCCTTCATCGATGGTCAATTATCAATTTTTGAAGGCACGGTCAACAATTGATAAGAGAAATTCCGACCGACGTGACGCGACGATTGATAAATTTTGGCGAGGACTTCATAGTATCAGATAAGTTTCGGTTAACTGTCAATATACTTGAGCGTCGATGAAACTGAGCGAGTTTACAAGCTACTATCTGGGAAATTCACTATCTGTTAGTAAACTCCCTCAGTGTCATCGTGTTACTTGCTAAGAAGCAGATTGTTGACAATCTACGAAAAAAGGTCGTCAACTTTACTCGCCACACGCTAACTCGTGATTGGTTTATTTAAGTTTTCAATGTGGCTGCCAATGAACAGCTGATTTTGACTGTCAAACATCTGACAGAATTAGTTCACGCAGGCGTCGTTATTCTCGCTAATGGCGTTAGCAGCGACCTGCGAGCTCAGTTTCCTACGCTACTGAGCGAGTGGACAGTTTTGTGTGTGGTCATGACAATCTCAGTCGCCGATTTACACGCTTTTAAACTTAGTAGTAGCTTGTAAACTCGCTCAATGTAATTGACGCTTTACACATATTTTTGAATAATGTCGTTCGTTATTCAAAATTACTGGCTTATTATTGAACGGAGTTGAACTAATGGAGCTTTTAGAATTGAAAGAAGTAGTACATGCAGTGACTTGAATCCGTTCGGGCCAATGACGGTACATTGGTTCGGGCTTGTAGAACCCAAAGTTGTTCACACAACAAGTTGTGAATAAAGACCTCTTTTAGTGTTAAAATGTAAATGCGGACTGCCACTACATATTTAGGTTAGTATTTCAAGTCAACATTGCAAATTTATTAATATTTTTACGTGATTGTTTGGCGTTTAACATTCCGGAATGTCAACTTATATTACATTCGCTCCACACAGTAAGCCCCGAGAATAATAATTTCCCTCAGGGCCTTTGTCATCTTTGGGGATGCTGTGTGGAGGGTCTTTTTAGGAAAGGAATGAGAGGAACTTCTGGGAAGGAAAAGGGTATTAGCGGTGGGTAGGAATCTGGGGGCCAGTGTGTCCAGGAGTGACGGATGTATGAATCCATCCCTCCCACTGCGGTGCATGGCGATATTTCGAGAGAGAAGTCAAAGAGACTCCCTCAACTACTCTCCTCCGATACGGCCTGCCATGCAGCTGGTGGGTAGACGTATCCGTCGCTAAGACCCTGACAAACCGCACCCCATGAACCCAGGCACCCCTGCTAAGTCACTAAACGTAGCGAACCACTTTGAGTGACCTACGGAAGAGGTGTTGGTTATCAAATAAATGATTCCCGGGGCGGCGGTACCTGTACCCGCCTCCCAAATTGAAGAGTGTTGTCAGAGTATATCGATTTCTTATTTATTCCCTGTCAATATTGGTTCGTTGTCAACGATGAAACCGCGCTCGGGACATAAATATAAAATCGTCGGAAGTTGTGCCTATCGATCCGATATTGTGAAGACCACCATTCAGATTCAAAACGTGGCTAAGATGAAAAACACCGTCGCGTGTCAATAATAAGAGTGATAAATAATCTCAATATCGCCCTGGTTAAAGACCACCATGACTGTAGTCGTATTGGTGACCAGATCTGAATAACCAGAAACTTACCAACCTTCCTCCTCCCCATTTATTTCCCTTTCGCACTCCTTTCAGCCTCACAAAATGCACAAACGTCGGTAAATTTATTTTTCGTTTTACATAAAAATTATAATTCATAAAAATGGCAAGCCTTGGTTTTGATGAAATGTTTGACGGTTTTCTGTTTTATAGTTATTTTATAGGCCACTTGCATGGATTTCATAACGACTTGGAAAAATCGTGTGGATAGATTGTTTCACTAAGATTACGAAAATGTTACATTTTTTTTTTTAAATGTACCTACAGTTTTTGTTTTTTTTTTTAATAAATAAATCCATTATTGGGCTCGTGACGTCACTACATGAAAATGTCCCGTCTCAGAAAATGTTCCTATTAATTTTGTAAAATTCCACACTGATTTTTTTTATACGGCAACACTTTAATTTCAGGCGAATTTTTGAATTTGACATTTAACGTTCACTAGATATTGTTTGTTCTCTGCGAACTTATCATTTGGTTTGACTTTTTGACATATGTTATGAAGAGAACCCCGTACATTTTATGCTGTATGTACGTGTTTTAGAGGTATAATGGTAATGGTGCTGATTTTAACAAAATCAAATTTTATAATATTCTTATTATTATTATAATTTACTTGTACAAGTAAAATACATTGGATTTAGTAATTATAGACGTTGAACATTATAATAATTTATGATCAATAAGATGGATCAAGGAAAAAATATTTATGAGATGTAATATTTTTGGTATGCCTCGTTATTCTCCTGTGCCGTTCGTGTGGAAAACGTTTTTTTTTTAAATGATTTTCCGCTATGTAATTATCGTTTTTTCGCACCCATAAAATTATGTCCCGTCTTTCCGGTTTATAAAAAATGGTCTGATTTTTATGGTTGAAATTTTCAAAAAATCGCCGGGGTTTCAAAAATACAAAAAAAATACAGAATGTCTTAGAATATTTGCCTAAACCGGATTTTTTTTAAATGTAGTGCAAGTGGTCTATTGTACGCGAGCGTGTACAGAAAACTTTTAAATATAAAGAGAATTATTTTTATCTTTCTAAATTTGTTCATATTATTTTTGCTTGTAAAGTCCTCCCCATCACGCCACATGCAACAGTTTCCGCTTCCTGTGATAGTCGCAGGAGATTTTCAAAGTATTGTCAGCTTATTCGTAACCCAGGAATGTTCCTCTTTCTTTAAAAATATATATACCTACATAAAATACGTCTGATCATAACAGAAGATGAGATACCTACTCGTATATCGAGGTTTTTTTACATTAGCTAAAGGGTGCTATCGAGGGTGGGGCCGGGCGGGGGGAGATGAACTATGTTACTCGTTCAACTGAGCCGCTTCGCCCGCCACCTACTACCTACTCCACAAAATGGTCGTCATCGAACAGCTGATATCGCCGTATCTTATTTGCCTACAATTGTGCAGGTGATGCTTCGTTTTCGATAATATTGATTTTAAAAGCTAAAAAATAATAATTTAATACAATTTTTATACCACTCTCCCGTAATAATATTGAAAAATATAATAAATATAATATAATAAATAAATAATTCCACCTAAATAATGCTACACACGGGAGGCTGAGGAAAATAATTCCCTCCAGGGCGTATTTCTTCTTTAGGAATGCTATGTGGAGAGAAAAATTATTCCCCTAATCGGGAAATTTCTGAGAATAGAATTTTTGCAAAACGATTTTTTCATTGCTATTACTCGTCATTCAAACTATTGGTGAGGGTTAATATTTTTATAATCAACATTCAGTCTGCGGAATGTATTTACCGCAACTTGTCAATTTTTTTATGAAATATTTAAAAAAAAAACATTTGACTCCGGCGAAATAATTTTATAACGAAGTAATTTTAGAATTGGTGAAGTGAAATCACAACGCTTTCAATACTATCTACTCCACTGCCATGTTCCTCGACAGATGATCCCCCGACAGTTGCCCCCCGGGCATAATTATATTCAATATTCAGTCGGTTTAGGAAGAATACCTACGGTGTATCTACAAAATACAAAAAGTGCCCTCGAAGGGGGGTGCAACGAGGATGCACCGCCAAATAACAAAAGTATAAAATATTTTTTATTCAAATGCATCAAGGATAAAACTACTTATATATATATGCTGTATAGACCAGGGTATAAGTACAAAATAAAGACACCATAAATACATTCGTTTGATATCCATACCAACTTCTACAAAGTATTTTTGAAGCCGATTTTAGTTTTGAAATTGGTTGAACTCGGGTCGCCCTATAATTTTAAATGAGAAATAAAAAAAAATTACTTAATTTTATTATCTCCACACGATAATCGTCTTGCTGACACAAAAATAAATCAGTTTACGTATATTATGATATGCCAAGACCGAATACCAGGCGAGGTCTTTGATAAATTTTATTAATGTTCTTGCTTATCATAACACGGATAAGTGCCCAGTCAATATTTACGAAAGCAGTAATAAACCCTTTCGGAACATTAATATTAAAGAATAAATATTTAAAATTAATTTGAAAATAGAAAACATATAAACGTATAGAAAACTATATTTTTTAAAAATTTGCACAAAATAACCCCTTTAGTGAGAAAAAACAATGATATACTTATACTTTAAAAAATTACATTTCGGTTGCAACACTGGTAAAATATGTAGGTATCTGTTTATTTATTTCTACCAATAAATACCTATCTCTTGATATAAATAAATTTAATACGTTTAAAACCTAGCATGGTGGTTGAAAAATTCTCGATTCATGCAACAAACAATTCAATGAATAAAGAAAAATTTAAACAAAAACCTTTGAAAAGCTTTCAAATATTAGTTTTTACTAAGCAACGCTGCGTAAAGTACAAAAATCAACCAAGGTTAATATATTATGAAAAAATAAAAATATTTTTAACGTTTATTACAGATTGGTGTAATCCTATTTAATACACATAACATAATTTAGATAACTTTAAATAAAAAAATGTTAAATTTAACAATATTGTATTTCAGAGTTCTTGTCTAAAACGAATCTTGAAACCTTCAAAGCCAATGTTGAAAATATCAAAAGAACCTAGATAATAGCACCATGCCTCTTGACATGCTTTGCTGGAAAAGACGGCTGTTCTACTGTGTGGAATACAAAGCAAGTCGTGGTGTCGATCCTGGCGGTAGTTATTCATGAATATATTATAATATATATTGGTAATAAAAATATAATATATTGGTTTATTATTTTACTATTACTTAATAGTTTACTATTACTGAAAGGACACCTATCCTCCTAAATTGACGACTTTCGTAGCTCAATTTCATTTCAAAGAGCAAATCCATGTAATGCATAGATCGCGGGTATTTACCATGCATTATCAAATAAAGACACCTTAGAATCCTTAGATTCTATGTATTTTTGCTGGTGTGGAGCAAAAACAGAAGGGTTTTGATTTTTTAAAGCAGTTGAACATTGATATCATTGCTTCGGGCTTATAAAATTGTTTACTCGTTCTTATTACAAATCCAAGAAGTTTGTAACACGATGATGCCACTATATGTACTCGTATAGGATCTGAAAAGCTTGGGATCAAATGTGACCCCGAGGACCCTTATGGATTTAACTGAAGATAATATTTCGTCATATAGCTTACAAACGAATTTAATTGGGTTTTTGGAATGCGAATGTCATAAAAACCCTCTTTTACATAAAATTAAGTTTTTTCTTTATTTAACTGTCAGGTTTTTCGGGGTTATTTGATTATGTGTGAAATATGGTAATAAGAAGAGAAACTAACCAACTAACTTTTGACTTCACGACAAGGGGATATAATGTACTCGTATACATTACATATTATATAACTCGTGAAGGTTTGGAGAGTAGTCAAAATTTCACCAATATTTCAGTTTATTAAGTTAAACAAAATCACAACAATGAAAACGCTCTCTTCTGCTGCAGTACAAAGCTTTTTTACTCTAACGAATAAATTGGTTTATCAAGAGATTTTTTTATTGTTTTTCAATGTACAATCCCTTTAAACCGCAATTAAGCAGTTAGTCAACAGATATTAATCTTCATTTATAATTTAAACATACGTACATAATGTAGTGAACGTATGTCTTGCAGTATGAAAGAGACATGCGTGTATGAGTGAGACAGCATGTGGAACTTATAAAAGGCGTGAATGTTGTCCATTCGTCCTCTCTTGTTATCAGCTTCCTAAGAAGAACCTTGTACAGTATTCTCGGATTAAATAGACATAGTCTATTATTGACATACACCCCATACTGTGATCATCATATCTGAGGAATCTGGATCCATCATAAAAGAGTCCAGAGGTAATGGGATAACTGGCCACGGTTGTTACACATAATATTATTACTACAACTGTACAGATTGTAACAATTAACACACAGACTTTATTTAAACCATCTCTAGTCTAGTTTTTCAGTATATATATCTCAATTTTGGAGGTGGGAATGGGTACCGCCGCCCCGGAAACTTTTATTGGATAACCAACACCTCTGTCATACGTCACCCCAAGTGGTTCGCTACGTTTGGTGATTTAGCAGGGGTGCCCGAGTTCATGTGGTGAAGATTGTCTAGGTCTTGGAGGCGGATGACCAGGATACACTGAACCCCAGATTCCTACCCACCCCTTAAACCCTTTTCCTTCCCAGAACTATTCTCTCCTTCCTTTCCCTAAAAAACCCTCCACACAGCATCCCCAAAGATGACATAGGAGGCCCTGAGGAAAATAATTTCCCTCAGGGCCTCCTGTGTGGAGCTGATGTAAAAAAAAAGCTGTTTATTATATTTTGGGCACGTTGTATTCCAGGGTTCGCCGTCCGTTGTTATTGTTATATTTAGGAACAAGCATTCCTTCATTCTCCATTCATTCTGTGGACCTAGTAATATGTTCATGTTCCACTTTCCTCTTTTAATCAGACTTAGATATATGCTGAATCACTATTTTGTACCATAATAGGGCCTGCACCGGTAAGATAAGTAAATTCCTTTGCAACAATGATATTATGTTTTTTAATTGTGTTTTTGAACTAGTTAATAAAGGTTTAAAAGTATCATCAACATGATCTTCAAAGATCATGAAAAACATCGATAAATTAATATACTCGTAACATCGAAAGAAAAAACCAAAATTCAGCTAAAATGTACTGCGATAAAGTGTTTTCAGTGTTCGAGTCTTCAAGTGTTGATCTTGATCAGTTGATATGCAAGCAAAGCGGAACCAGTCGAGCTGCTCTGGGACCAGCTTCTATTTATTTACACTGGCCGATGGGCAATATGCAATGGGTGATGGGCCGTCTGATGTCTGATGGATGGCCAGTGGCATTTGCAATTGGCAGCACAGCGCGGTCAGCGCATCAGGCGTTCCGAGTCTCTCAGCCATCAGAATGGCGACAGCTTTCTGCACTATTTTGACCCCCGCCAGAGGGCTTTTCCGCCTGAATTCGGTGAATTTTTAGGCATTTAAAACGATTTAAAAAATATGTATACTTTCGTACGTAATACTATTTCACTTATTTTCGTGAGTTTTATAGATTTAGCAACCATTTCATTCAGGAGTCTCATAATTCGCTTGTTATTATGCTGGGGTACCCGGCTTCGCTCAGGGAGTTGATATGAGTTTAAACTATCGTTCAAACCCACGACCGATCTTGCTTTATATACCCCTACCAATGGGTAGCCCCACCCATACAAAAAAGGCTCCGAATGGTTCACAATGTTTCAGAACATTCAACAACATTCGAGAGTGTTATGGAATGTTCCACAATGATCTGGGATGTTCCGGGATGTTCCCGAACGTTCCAGACTATTCCCGAACATTCCAGAAAGTTCCGAGATGTTATGGAATGTTGTGGAATGCTCCCAAATACCCTTGAATGTTCTGGACTGTTCTCGAAATTTCTAGAGACGAAACTTCCAGCCCGTATATGTTCAAAAGCGCGCCCTACAGGTAAAAATGGGAACCTTCTTCAAGGATGGGGCTAGCACATCATATAACCCCCTCGATCGATCGTACAGGGACTTGTTTCTGAGTTTTAGCTGCACGCACATTGTATACTTTCTTTTATAATATATATTGATTATATATTATATTATATACTATATTTTATCATAGATTATATACTATATTTCTATATTAACGTATTTAAGTTAATAAGGATTAATACTGTATCCGTCTAAATAACTTTTCAATTACCGCTAAGTAAGCTATCCGTAAAAGATAGATATATGCCTTTGCGGACTTTTGTGTAGATCTATAATAGAGGAATATCCCACCAACAATGGTTTTGTTATATCCCAAAAGGATTAGGCAGCGTTTTCGATGAAAGCTACCAGGCGGCTTGATTTTTCCGACTCTTCTAACAATTATCGTTATGTTTCAACCAATTTACACAAATCCTTGACAAATTATATACCTAACCTTCCTCGCGAAACACTCTATCTATTAGTGAAAACCGCATGAAAATCCGTTCAGTAGTTTTCGAGTTTATCGCGAACAGACAGACAGACAGACAGACGACGCGGGGACTTTAATTTATAATATGTAGAGACTAGAGATAGAGACATTGATTATCGTGGGTATTATTACAATTAATAAAAACATTGTTTTAGTTAGAAATTTCCAGGTGTAACAAACATCTTAGTGATGTACAGATTTCCGGCGTATATTTATTAGTTCTTCGATCTCGAATACTTTCTCATTCCCATATCACTTCGCCTCTTATTAGGGCGAGGGATGCTATTGGCGGGGCCGGCCCTATGCAGGCACAATATAGAACTCCAGTCCAATTTTTTAATTTTTTTTTTATGAATAATGATGACCTTCTAACTTAAATAACTGCATTTTTGTTTTTATAGTTAGTTTTAATAGTTAAAATAGTTGTCAAAGTTTTAATTTTTCAAGACCCCCCGAAAACCACCGTTTGTATGGTGAATCGTGTGGCGTCATCACTCCTGAAAAATGACTATAGAATCGGGCATCAGCTGATCAGCTGCCGCCATTTTAAATTCCGTTGTTCGAAATATTCTCCCTAGAAGTAGCATTACTATTTTTTTGTGCAGTAGTTTTTGAATATTTTCAATAATAGAGATAAACTAATAAGAGATATTTTTCGTTATTTGTTTTTGGGGTGTTATGCCTTTATTTTTTAAACATTATTTAGGTCTAAATAATGTTTCAACAAATACAACAACTAAGTAAATATGCGTTTCATATTATTAAATAAAACTTATATATTCAGAATCAGCGTTTATTGGTCTACATGAACATATTTTTTAAAGCGATAATATTTTTCACTGGAGTTCCTTATTGGAGCAATCCGCTCCGGTCGCCGATTTTCCAAGGAGCCAAGAAGCAAGGCGCTGACAATCCATCCATAACTAATATTATAAATGAAAGTGTGTGTGTTTATTTGTTAAGCTTTTATTAAACCACTAACCGGATTTTAAAAATTCTTTCACCAATAGAAAGCTACCTTATCAGCGAGTAACATAGACTGTATATAATGATAAGCTCTGGCTTTATTAAATTTGCATAAATGAAAATGTGTGTATTTAATATATTTTAGCGGCAGGGAGGAAAGGCAGGGGGAAAGTGGGGTTCGCGGAGAGGGGGGGGGGGGGAGGCGGGGAAGGTGGAAGGGAAAGGGGACACACGGGAAAGGACATGCAGGAAGAATCCATTTATGGTATTGCAAATGCCGGGTACCAGCTAGTATCTAATACAGCGCCCTTGAGTTACCTATCAGCGCCAGGCGCCGTTTGGCTCAAGGCCAGTCCTGGCTCTTGGTTAGTTTTTCCACCCCGCCGCTCTGGCTTACAGTATGATCCTGTAAAGGAGGTCATCTATCTATAGAGTACCTATAAAAGGTCATATTTTATTGCTAGAGAGCTTGTTGTTGCTTCCCGATGCCTACCGCGCTACTTCAAGTGAACCTCTGGTTGGTCTGACGTCTAAACCATCTAAACCAGCGGTCGTCACACTTTTCTGGTCAAGGGCCACATGGGACAATGTGAGGTATCACCGCGGGCCGCACACTTGATTTCGGGAGGGAGGGGGGGGGGGGGGTGACCTTTTTGTAAGTTATAAAAGCAATTATAAAAAATTATAAATTAAATGTTCATGGTTTAGTGTCTATTCTTAATAATAATATTACCCGTAAAACCATATATTAGGTATATTAAAAAAAAAGATGTCTTTATCTGTAATGGAATCTTTCAGTTCAATTTTCAAAGTTAATTAAAGTTTATTTTGCTTTATTAGTACGTGATAAGAGTGTTTTTTTGTTGTCTTTTTTAGACATTTTTTTTTACCTACACACCCTCACTGTGCCATCTCTACGACCTCTAATTTTATCTGGGTCTTCTACCGCCCCCCTGAAAGTCTCAAACGACAAAATAATTAATTGTGAAAAAACGGAAACGGCAGATATTTGCGAGGGCCGCAAAAAAACGGATAATATAATTGTACATGAAAAAATATATATTTAAAAAGAAAACGGCAGATTTTTGTGCGGGCCGCAAAAAACGGATAGTATCTATAATTGTACATGAAAAAAATATATTTAAAAAGAAAAGGGCAGATATTTGTGCGGACCGCAAAAAAATGGATAGAATAATTGTACAGGAAAAAAATATATTTAAAAAGAAAACGAGAGATATTTGTGCGGGCCGCAAAAAAACAGATAGTATAATTGTACTTGAAAAAATATATATTTTTATGAAAACGCCAGATATTTGTGCGGGCCGCACAAATATGTGCCGCGGGCCGCAAGCGGCCCGTGGGCCGCAGTTTGACGACCACGGATCTAAACCGTCTGCTCAAGAGTTCAGCTAACCCAGAGGTTATGAATATACTCGTTGAAACCCTTTTTGGTAAAACGAAGGGTTTCAACGATTATTAAGGGTTACGGATCGCAGGTGTAACCTGTTTCTCAATTAACCAATAAAAGTTATTGTTAAAAGTTATTACACTGTATTACTATAATTGAAATGCTATATATACGTGTCGTACCTGCAAATTGAATGCATTTTTTTCATGTTTAACATTAAAATAATCCAATTTAGAAAAATTTAAAGTATATTTCAAATGAAAAAATCTAAACGGTCATTTTATCCAGCTTATAAAATAATGGTAAAATTGTTTTTACGACATATTAAAAAAAAAAAGAAATATATAAGACATTCAACATGGGTACCTTGGAAATATTCAGAAATTCGATGTGATATGTATTTTAAGTCCAAACAACAGATAAACAATCCTCTTTGGCTGTGTACAGAATGTATATACTCGTATCTTTCCATGAACTATTTCTTCATTATCAGTTTATATTACTCGTAGTTAGGTTTTCACATATACAATTGTTTATCAATTAGTAAGGCTGTGTGTTCACCGTTAAATTGGGTATTAATTTAATAATCTCGTTACAGACATTTTAGATGACACTTTTGAAATAAAATCAATCGTTAATGTTATTAAAAATGGCGATTACTTTTAAAATGTTAGATTTCCCGCCTTTAATGATGGCAGTTTTGTCGTAATTATTTTATAACGTCACGAGCATAAACTAAAATACTTGAAATAAATAAATACTAACATTACAAAACACTAATGTAAGTTTTAATTTTTGTTAAATTAAAAAAAAAATTAAGTCGAGTTCCAGGAATTATATATATATATGTCGTGCTTTAGACCTGTGTAGATGCGTTCATGAAAGAAAAATAGATATTTTGACAATGTATTCCAATTGATATGGATAACAATTATAATTAGTTACATTAAATCTCTATCTCACATCTTCATTGGTAATTAATTAAATAAACTAGTAATTAATTAAACGTTAATTTATATTGCTTAGTAATAATTTATAAACCCCAATAATAACAAGGCACGATAAGTGAAAATCCAGCAAATAAGAACAATATTGGTAAAGCGTAATATAACTGTCATTACAATATAGTGATCAAATCAAAGATATTACTTTACTATTTACACACTATTATTACGTTCATATTACATTCTTCAAAATATATCGTACTGAAAATCGCAATAAAACTAAGTATCTACTGTTGTTCCTACGATCTGTGTTATTTTGAATGTCTGATAATGTAAACATCCACACAAAGATCTAAAAGAAGACATTTATAAACGAAAACATGTTTTGAATGAATGAAAAGCTTCAGCGAGCTTTTCTGAAAGTTCCGCAACACTCGCGCCATCTCTTAGTCGCTTTGCGTACTAAGTCGGTACAGAAGTTCTCTGCGTGTTGAACTGCTGAAAATATCCCTGAAAATAATTCGAGCATCTGTCTACACGAGTGCTAATCTGAAAGATATAATTTTACTAAATTTTAATGAAGCATTTCAAATATTTTTTGAAACAGTAGTTATTAGTTTACATTTTGTTTTCTATAGCCTCATTGTAAATTTAAGTAAAATCATATTAGTGAGTTTACACTATTTCCAATAATTGTTTCGTAATCTTTTTTTGGTAAAAATCATTTTTTCTGAGTATTTAAAGGTGTACCCGTATCGTAAATAAATAAAGTTTTGGAGTTCCTGGTTTGATATTACTGGTATTATTTCTTATCTTGAAATGTTTATTTCTGTACTCGTACCTATTAGACAATAAATATTAAAAATTTAGAGGTAACTTTTAGGTTTTCGTAATGATTTAAAACAGATATGAAACTTATTTCCACTTTAATTTAATAAATTCTAGTGGAAACAAGATTCATATTTGTTTTATTATATTATTACTAGCTGGTTCCTGGCATGCGTTGCCATGCCATTCAAAGAAATAAATTGTTTCTCCCTGCAAGTCCATTCTCATGCATCCCGTTCCCCTCCCGCGCCCTTCCCCACCCCTCCCTTCCCCACCTGCGTTTTCCTTCCACTTTCCCCGCCTTCCCCCTCCCTCGTCACCCATCCCGCGAATCCCACATCCTTCGTTACCTTCCCCCTCCTGCCTTCCCTCCTAACTAACTAACTAACAGGCAGAGAGGACGGACCACCAAACAACTCGATCTTGGCACACATTCATTGCCTCGTTTACATTCATACAACGTCTCATACGTGCTCTTCTATTATTTTGACTCTTGACATGGCCCGACTCAAGTATCTGATTCAATTGGTCGCCCTGCCGCTAAAATATATGAAATACACACATATTCAAACCACTTGGGCAAGTGTAGATGCGAGAAGTGTAGTAATTTTTTATACAAATTTCATAACGCCAGAGCTTACCATTATATATAGAAATACTCTTATGCTAAAATGCAATGTTCTGTAAAAATCTTGAATCAATCCATCGATTACTTTCCGAGATTTTCGGACCCAAACATACGAAACCTAAAATTTTATATATATACGAGTAGTTTCAAATAGAAATATTTTCGGTTTTTCTAAATCATGGAGGTGTGTTGATGTCTCATCAATAAATAGCATTTATTGTGTTCTTAATTTTGATAAAGATTTAATTTAAAAAATAGACATTTTACAGATTACTCATTACTTTCAGTGCCGTACAACAATTTTTCCCGATTCCCACCATTTTTCTTTCCCACTACGATATTTTCATTCACAATATGTGAATAATTATTTTTAAGTCTCCAAATTCCTAGACCAAAATCCGTAAAATTAATAATCCATTCATTATTAGCCATTCAACCTGATATCTGAAATGTAAAAGCAGGATACATGAAAAAGTACCTACTTAACTTCGCTGGTATTTTTGAATTCATCGATTTTTTAAATACAGGAACGTTACCAAATCACAAAAACGGGTAGTTTATACCGATATTTCTGCTTTGAATGAACGCTCCAATTTAATTAAAATCGTTATCCGTTAAATTAAAACACGGGACGCCACTTACCCAGATAATGCGCACAGATGCGGTTGCCAAATTGCGGACGGATGTAGAATATCTTTTTTAAAAGTGCAGCGCAGAGAGAGTTGAAACAGACAGCCATAAAGCTTTAAAACTATTGACCTGGTTGCAGCGCAAATCTGCACATCCCTGTATATTGAAATTTTGCAATAAATAATAGCTGTGTAATAAATAATAATAGCTCAATCAATAGCTGTGCCTACCTTAAGAAAAACGATCCAAAAGACAAATTAAAAGTCATTTTTGATGAAAATTAATTTTAATTTCAATGAATTTGGTAAGGAACAAGCACATCCACTTATTCCAGTTGGCTTTAACAATCGGTAGAAGATGATAATAAAATGACCAATTTCAAATGTTCAAAGCACAATTCCTATCTGAACTTGAAAACTACACATAGCCTATCTTTAAAACGTTCTATGCATAAAAATCTTGTCTAAACGTTAGTTTATAAATTAAAAATAATAATTAAAGATAGGCTATTTCGCAAAATGGAAACAGTACACACTTACTTCTCAGTTAAATTTGCGTCCTCCAAAATAGTCTTTAATTGTCTGGAGGACATTGGACAACCAAAATATGACAAAATATATTTTGCATCTCTCAAATCATTAAGCACCCTTAAATGTTAAGGCTATGGAACTATTTCGCCACCTGGTTGGGGTCATTGTGAGGCAAGTGAAGGGGTGAAATAAGGGATTTGTAAATGCGAGCCCTGCAAACTTTCACAAAAAATATGAACAAATGAATACTGGCAGTTCATTCCACATTTGTGGGATCTCACAAAGAATGATATGGTCAAGTGACTACCGACATCAACTGCAATCGTATAATATCCTAGTATTCGCTGAATATATCACTGATGCATTGGTAAAGGTTTTTCCTTCCTCCGAGAAGGCTACATTGTGACTCTCTCAAACTGACTAAATATGTATTGTCTGTCTAAGATTTGATAATCAATTTTTTATTGTAGGTGGAATCAGGCATGACGTCTGCACACAGTCAAACAAATTCACTATCAACTAATGCAAATCAATTTCAAAATTACTGAAGCCCTAAGATCAGATTCTTAAGAAGCTTATTTAAGCTCTAGTAAATTTAGGCCTATTTGGGCCCTCGATACTTCAGCTGGTTTGATATTATCTCCCCGAACAGCTCAATTAATTAAAACTTTTGTTAGCGTTTATTTGCAAATGACATCCTCAAGACGAGAGATCACAGTGAGAATATCAGTATATCTATTTTTATTAAAAAAATGACTTTAAAACATTTTAAATAAAGAAATCTGACATATTCCAGTCAAAAAATAAAGGAGTGATCAAAGAATTTTTTACCCAATCCACTAATTACATGCTCTTTAACTCTGTACATACTCAATCAACAACTTTATTTATTTTGTTACTCGTAAAAAAATATTTTTAAAAAGCTCATTATCAAATTCTTCCGAACGAATTTTTGAATGAAACTTTTCAAAATATTGCGAAAATATCTAGTTCTTTGCATCATTAGAGTTTTTGACAAATTCCTGAGACTGTTTTGGATTATTGTCAAGGGTAATGATTTTTTAAATACAGTGTTTACATAATCATTCAGCGAAAAACAATAAAAAGCTCTCCCACTTATGTAAAGCTTCGTGTTTTAGTTATGTATATTGGTATGAATAAGATGTTTCGCACGTTTTTCCGACAAGATTCCTTCAGTCGGTTAACTACAGTTGAAGTGGAAAACACTTCAATACAGTTTCCACTCAGCAAAAATATCTAGTGCTTCGATTATTCTTTGAAGTTTTGCTGAACTTTTATAAAAATCGTATCAAAGAACTTTGTGTGTTATTGTGACATGACAAACTATTTTCTTAGTGTTGCAAAGTTTAACTGTGGTGTATATGTATATAATATAAATACTGAAGTTCTTACATAAAGTGAACCTATGCAAAAGCAATAATTGTTGATAATTTTCAGTGCTATATTAATTGTGTAAAATTGTTAAAACAAAGACATATTTTTGATTAAATGAATAATAATAATCATCGTGGTAAATTATAAACAAAACTCTTAAAATAATACAGTTTTAACCTACAATGTATTTGGTACACTAAAATTATTTAGATTTAAGAATTAATGCCACTGTTAATCTACATAAATCAATAAATTAAACGGGAGTTTTATCGAGGATATCAAAAATGTTTTTTATAATTGCTCTTTAGGGAACGCCGTTCATAAAATTTGTAGTATCCTATTGCTGTAGTATCCTAAGAGCAAAAATTGAAAAATAATAAACTTGTAAATTCATTCAATTTGGTTCCTTTATATAATTTGTGCTTGACTTCAGATGGATAAGTTTAGGAGCTTTGTTAGAATGTGCGTTCATTCAATTCGTAATATAATTTTCAATCGCTGTAAGTACATTTTGTGAGATACCTACGTTAATATTTACAAATCAACATCATTACTCCCTGCCTTCAGACTCAATGACAAATAAGTAGATTATCAGTAATTAGTACCTGCCTGTGCTTTAAACTAAACAATAGAAATACATGTACTTTAAGTGCATAGAAAATGGATTTAAGCTATGTTGAGATGTATAAGCAAACGGCCACTGGAGAAAGATATCCTTTTATTTGTCGATTTAACAAGCCGGTCTATTTTTTATAATCATTACGTGAAATACACTATAATGTGCAGTCTAAATATATTAATTATCGAAAGGTTAACCGGACTAACAAAGTTTAACATTTACAAAACAATATATTTTTGAAGAGTGATATAAAGTCATAAGAAATGATTAAAAAAAACTAGATTCACTTTGCTAAAAGTTTCGTTAGATTCGATTGTTTTGTCTATTCTCATTACTTTATATCACTTTTTTAAAAGTGTTCTGTTTTGTCACTGTTCTTTTTATCCACGAAACCATCGAAAGGTATTTTAAACAGACATCTATTTTTTTTATGTGAATACCGCACGAGAATCCTAACTGCTCCCTACCGCCTAGTGCCAGTGAGATTATGACATCCCCCCCAATTGGGGTATGTTGTGTGGCTGAATATAGTGGGGAGGGGAAGGATATGGGGAAGAGGAAGGTGGGAAGTACCTGGATTTTCAGATCTAGTCACCAAGCATGGCTAAAGCCATTTCAAGCTACGTTTCAATTGAACTTAGCATTTTTCTCAATTATTAACTGCGTGGTCTCTTTTTTTACAATAATAATAATAATAAATTTGGACAACTTATATAGCGCTGTTTTTGCGAAAAATCGCCTCAAAAGCGCTGTGGCTACAATGGCTCCACACAGCAGGCCTCGGAGAATACAATTTCCCTCGGGGACTATGTCGTCTTTTAGGATGCTGTGTAGAAGGTATTTTTAGGGAAAGAAAGGAGAGGAAGTTCTGGGAAGGAAAAAGGTATGAGGTGTGGGTAGGAATCTGGGGCTCAGTGTGTCCAGGAATGACGGAAGTACGAATACATCACTCTCACTGCGGTGCAAGGCGATAGACCGAGAGCCTCCGCCTGGAGAAGTCAAAAGATCTCCCTCAAACGCTCTCTCTCTATCCGGCCCACCACGCAGTAGACAGCCGCCAAGACCTAGATAAACCGCATCCCATGAACCCGGGCACCCCTGTTAAGTCACCAAACCTAACGAACCACTTGGGGTGACCTATGGCAGAGGTGTTAGTTACCCACTAAATACGAGTAGTTCCCCGGGCGGTGCGGCACTACCCATACCGCCTCCCAAATTGAACTATAAAATCTAACACATTATCGTAACTTTAATTCAGCAATGTCAGGTTCGCGCTTTCGTGTTTACAAACTCATAAAATGGTAGGTAATACCAGAATTTCTCGCGAGATACAAACAGTCGTAATCATACGTGGACTCTATGCAGTATTGCGTGGGAGTCATTTGATGTGATTCATTCGGTGGAAATAGTCGTCAACGGTAGCTTACACGCTTATACTCCCATACAAAACATTTCTTTTCTTATATAGTATATTAAAAAAAGTAAGGAAGAGTTTTTTAAAAATAAAATAATATCTTCAGAAAATAACCATAAACAAATGTGGAAAACTGTGAATTTGGCCATAGACAATACAAAAAAAACACAAAATATCAAGTACATCGAACATGATAAAAAAATTATAGATGCCAATTTACAGCCTAAACAATGTGCAAACATATTTAATTCCTTCTTTGCAAATGTTGGAAAAAATCTTGCGAAAAATATTCATAAACCTTCTAACCCGGAAAAACATAAAAATAAAAATTTACATAAACGTAATATACTTTCAACATTTGAAATAACAACAGAATGTGAAATCTTAAAAATAATAGAAAATATGAAAGGAGGTTCGTCTCCCGGTTTTGATTCTATTACGGCACACATGTTAAAATCTATGAAATCTTACTTAATAAAACCCATCACTCATTTAATAAACTTGAGTTTAATGAAAGGAATATTTCCAATGAACTACAAAAACACAATAATCTCACCTATTTACAAATCTGGTGATCCACACCAAGTAACGAATTATCGCCCAATTTGTCTAATTTCTAACATAGGAAAGATCTTTGAAAAAATAGTAAAAAAACAATTGGTAAATTTCCTAGATAGTAATAAAATACTACACAAAAACCAGTTTGGTTTTATTAAATCACTCAGCACACATGATGCAATTGCTAACGTAACTTCATACATTTACGAATCATTAGATAAAGGTAAAAAATGTGCGGGCATATTTATTGACCTCAGAAAGGCTTTCGATAGCATATCCCATGAGATACTATTAAAAAAATTAAATGATATTGGCATAAAAGGCAACGCGATTAAATGGATCACCAACTACTTAAAAAACCGCCCTCAAGTGGTAAAAATCAATCGTATTAATAGTGATCAAGAGATTTCAAGCTTTGGAATCCCCCAAGGTACAGTGCTTGGACCAATCCTTTTCACCATATATGTAAACGATATTTTTTTTCAACATCTACATGGTCAAATTACATCATACGCCGACGATACAGTTTTAATAATAAGTGAAAATACTTGGGAAAATGTAGAATTACAGGCCACAGAAGACATCAATACGCTTAAGAATTTTTTCGACACTAATTTACTATCACTAAATAGTGAAAAGACATTTGTAATTCCATTTGCAATCCATCCAAACGACGCTCCCAAAAATTTTAACATTGTCATACACGATAACACTAAAATTCACAACCAACATTATTGCAAATCAAACTGTACAATATTAAAAACAACAAATAAAATTAAATATCTCGGCGTAATTATCGATAAAAATCTGAAATGGAAGGAACAAATATGTCAAGTAGTAAACAAAATCAGAAAATTAATATATATATTTTTAAGAATTAGAAATTTTCTGTCGATAAAAAATCTATATTTAATCTACTATGCCTTAGTTCAATCCACTCTACAATACGCTATTATTAGTTGGGGATCCGCGTATAAATGTAACCTTCTTCCAATAGAAATTGTACAAAGAACAATTATTAAAATTATATTAAAAAATCCTTAGACTACCCAACAGAACGCCTGTTTGAAGAATTTCAAGTACCCACATTTAAAGATTTATATATTAAAAATTCAGTAATTCAAATAATAAAAGAAAAAGATAAATATCCATTTTTAAATGAAAACAGAACTCGACTTAAACATGTTTTTCTATGCCCAAAACTAAATACGTCTTTTGCACAGCATCATTATACTTATCAGAGAAGAACTTTTTTCAATCGTCTACCAGAGGAAATCAGAAGCATCAATGATAAGGCCCGAATGCTGCTCTCTGTCAAGAGACATTTTAAAGATGTTCTTAAGAAAAGAACTACTGTCAATTAATCTTACAAATATCTTAGTTCTCCATAACATTCCTTCTTTAAAAAAAAAAAAAAAAAACACACCATTATCAAATAAATACTGCAGCTCACATATATTTATGTACAATTAATTATTTAAGTACTAACTTATACCTAACTAATAACTAATAGCATTTATGTACACTCCCCTTCCATATACAAGCAAATACTTTTAATGGAAGGGTAGTAAAAAAAAAACCTGTAAAAAAAAATATTTAGTTGTAAAATTGTAATTATAATAAATGTTTCAATAAATAATAAAAAAAAAAAAAAAACCTTTTACAGGTGTAATGCATAATAATTGTTTCTCTGCGTATAACGAAATACATTAATATTGACGATCAATATTTGAAACTTAATGTTTTAACAAATTCAGCCACGTGCAATATCGCATTTATAGACTGAATTTGTTTAGTAATTGAACAAATGCATTACGCCACTTCATTTGGAATAGGGTTCTAACATCACTTCACCTTGTTCTGTCATATGAGGTGTCAAACTTTGCAAAGACGATTTCTCATTATCTATTTCCCAAATTCCGATTTTGATGTTGAATCTTGTGAAAGTATTTTAATTGAACATATTTTAAAGAAAAATAGGTAAATTTTGGGGATCGCTGGCAACGGTTAATACGCACTTTTTTTGAAAAAATCTTTTGATTCACCTTAATTACATTAAAAGACAACTATTTGCATTGGGGGAAGTGGAAAATATGTTTGTGTAACATGGTTTGTGATACAAAAGAACGTGCCCCTTTATAACGCCTACTCGCGTCAAGGCAAGAAAAACATCCCAGTTTTCAAGTAGTTTAGCGGCTACGCTAGGTTTGTGTAACATGGTTTGTGATTCTGGCGTACAATCTCACAAGGCGAAAGCTAATATTAATTTAACGTAATGAAATTTAGAATGAAATATTTTCCACTTCCCCCAATGCAAATAGTTGCCTTTTAATGTAATTAAGGTGAATCAAAGGGTTTTTTCAAAAAAGTGCATATTAACCGTTGCCAGTGATCCCCAAAAATTAATGAAAAATATTTAAATAGGACGTATACTTACCATTTTTGAACATACCTAAACCTTGCAAATAAAACCACAATATGCAACCAACTACAGCATAATAATTCATTGCACACTAGCAATTACATTTCCCTACAGCTGTTTAAATATGTTCCATTAAAATACGATAAACTAAAATACTACTTCTTCAAAATTAGCAAACATACTTTGTGGCATCATTGTAATATAATGAAAATCAAAGCACTTTGTCTAAACCACTATACAATTATCAATGTCAACATGTTTCAATAACAACGTTAGATATCTTCATCAGGACGAGATGTTAATTTAAAAAATAAATGAAAAACAAGTATAGACAAATAAGAACAAATTATAACAAAGACAAAAAAATAAAAAGTAGAGGTGATTAACTTGAGGTGATATATAAAATTGCATTTAGATAATAAAATACTTTTAAAAACAAACAATAAAAACATGTAGTTAAACTACAAATTTAAATAACAAAATAAAAAATTATAATTATATTAAGTATTATAATAAGAAAATAAATTTAAAAGATGGCTATTTTTAAATAATGTTTGGTTATTTATAATATTTAATTTACTACGCTTTTTCTAATTTCTAAATTATCTAATTGTATGCCCGTAGTGTTAGTATGTAAAATTTTAAGACTTTTATTAATTTCAAAAATGATTTTTTTCCAAAATAGATTGGCAAATTCGTAAAAATAATTATTATTTGATTGATTAAAGTGATTTGATTTTCATTATAAAATACTTTAACTAAAAAATTAAAATAAATTACGTCTTTGCAAAACTTTGAAAATACAATCCAGATGGTTCTGAAAATTATTTTGGGTTTAGAAATGAGCAAAAGAAATGCTTTAGCATTCTAGGGTCATTTTTGAAAAAAATGTCAGTTAGAACCCTATTAAAATGAGGTGACGATTACGATAGTGACGATACGCGTAATTATGTATACAAATACATTACAAGTGAACAAGTGTTCTTGCAAAGCGAATTCAATGTTTTTCCCCAATCATTTTACATCGCCAACGTGATCCAACTTTAGCATTTATTCAAGATTTACGAACATTTTGTATGATATAGTGATTTTTGTGCCATGTTGCGCTACCTCCTTGTTTAGCCAACGTTTCGGACAGAGTTACAGTGTTCATCATCAGGGCAGATGTGTGACACACCGTAGCGCAACACGGCATGATACCCCAAAAATAAATCATTATATTACTACTTTTATTTTACATAATAATACTTATACTAATTTGATATTTCTAAACCCTATAATCAATACTCTGCGTTTACTGAAAATAGCTGCAGTGACCTAAAAATTCTAGGCAGAAAAAACTGTGCAAATGACCTGTCGCCAGAGCTCAGTTTTTCCAGCTTCACAAACAAATGTTCTACTTTTAATTAAAAAAAATATATTTTAGGGTTCGAGATGGGGATAATCAATGACTTGAAATATCTATCTATCTATAAATAAATCTTGAAATATCTATCTCTCTATCTTCTTCTTCTCTATAAATAAAACTGAATCGCCGAAATATATGTACGCGCATAACTTCTGAACCAAATAGCATAATTATTTTTTTGTTGTGTTCGTTATTGTGAGCTCTGGCATTAATGAAATTTGTCTAAAAAAATTGCTATAGGTGGTACGCGAGCTGTTTGAAAACAAAATGTATCGGGAATTAATTTATGGAACGCGGGAGGGGAACCATGGATGGGGGAGGGGAACCTGGGAGGGGGGAGGGGAACTCGGGAAGGGGGTTTGAGGGACGGGGGAAGGGGGGAGTGGAGTGGGGAGAGGGAAGTTGGAGGAGGCGGAGTGGAAACGCGAGAGCGCGGGAGAGGAATGGGGGGGGGGCGGAAGGGGAACGGGACGAATGGGAACGGACACGCAGGGAGAAACAATTTCTTTATTAAATGGCATAGCAACGCATGCCGGGTACCAGCTAGTTTAAAATAAAGTTTGATTACGGTCGGGTGGCCTAAAGTATCGTGTTGAAATGACGGGACGCCAGGCCTCCGGGGTTCAATCCTCTGCAAGATCATCCATCACTTCACAATCAACATTTTCCGCTAGTAATTATTATGGTAGAAAGGTGAATGTGAATTTGTAAGCAAGGAGTGATTCTTTCCTTAAAAAATCATTGAAGAATTATTACATTATTTCTTCTAACACAGCATACTTATTTTATGGCACCATTTTAAATCAAATTAATAAAATACTTAGTTCTTACCACTTTTATTGTTTACAAAAACCAACATGTTTCGTGAGCAACGCTCACTTCTTCAGGGTTTTATTAATACTAATTATAAATAATAGCCATAGACAATGGTGTCAATAGAAAAGAATAGACATAGACAACGGTATCAACCATTTGGTGGAAACCAGTCACACCTTTAACTTCAATAGTGGAATAGAATTAGTACATTGTAGTGTTAATGGCATTCAGTTGGATAAACTAGAAATTTTAGAAATCCGAAAGAGTGTTAATGCGAATTTGAATATTATTAATAATCAAAATTGTTCTTAAATGACCCAATATTAAACCTGTCCCTTTGTAAATTGTTCCCTATGGCCCCTCTCCCCTCTAACCATTCTCATATTTCCATTGATACCATTGTCTATGTCTATTCTTTTTCCATTGACACCATTGTCTATGTCTATTATTTATAATTAGTGTTAATAAAATTCTCACGAAACATGTTGGTTTTTGTAAGCAATAAAAGTGGTAAAAACTAAGTATTTTATTAATTTGAATTACATTTGCGGTTTTAATTGAAATTTTTTTTAACATAGGTTTCACAGTGGCACACGTTCAACATTAATGGAAACGCCTACAATAACGTTGACGATTATCGTCACACCCGTGCAGTAGTAGAATCTATTCCTGCGCTTTTCTTTTTGACAATGCTCCTCAGCACGCCAAGTTTTCTTTAAAAAAAACACACACACACACACATTCGAAATCAACGCGACAACTTAAAGGTTAACGTTGAAAACTCTTCTGCCTAAGAAAAAACTACTTCTGATGTTGCTAAAATTATCTCTTAGAGTTCGGTCCCCCACTGTACGAATAACAGAGGAAATCGTTGGCACGTAGTAAAACTTTCAAGACTATTTATGTACCATTGTAAGGCGTGACTGCGGAATGGTTGAGTGCTTTTTGTTGGGTGGTTGGTACACTTGCCAGATCTTTTGGAGTTGTGTGACTTTGCCCACCTCGCCTGACGTCACGGGCTTGCCTGGCCTGCCGCTGCGGGAATTCAACTCACCTTTTTTCTACAGGAGCGCGCTTTTTCCTGTCGCTCGAAAGATCGAGATTAAATTGCACCTTTTGAATTGGAGCACGTGTGTTTATTATTAAATACGACGGACATGTTCACAGAGCTTTCATCTTCAAACTATATACAGCATCACATTGAATCTTTCATTCTTATTAATTATTTTTAATGCGTAGTTATTACCCGTTTTCATCCGAGTCTCAATTTTTTAAATATTTAATACGCATGGACAATTGTGCCTTCTTGCCTTAATTTTGACGCTGTTGATTTTTCAAACCTCCATAGCTCGTAGATCCTAACACTATTCCAAATTTTAACACATTTTAAGATCCTAACACCATTCCAAATTTTAGTGGGATATTAAAACTATGTTCTGTTTATGTATGGTTTATATTTTCTGCAATATACCTACCTACCATCACTAGACATTATATTATTTGTAATATTGTAGGTGTACATTTTATCGACAACTGTGACACTATTGAATAAGAGGAGTTAGACTTACGATATTGTATACACAGTATTACAAGTAACCGAACGTACTTAATTTTACAGTAAAAATCATATGAATAAAATACTACACTTAGTCATGAAGTTTCAGATAGGACAAGGGATTTGTAATACAAGTCGTATCGCATTTTGATTACTCATCGGCAGTAGGAGTGTACCCCGGAACAATAATCATTCTACGCTTTCGAACGTAAATATTTAATATCTATGAAAATAACATCCTGTATTCCCGGTGAAATTCTCCGGTGGGGCAATGCTCTCGCGGCGTAGGGCGTCGCGACGCCACCGTCCCTTAGCTGTTAGCTGTTGGATCAGTTCAACGATAACCGCCGCCGGGTCCACCCGTCTCCCGTCTCTAAACCGACGCCTTCTGCTCCCCTAACTTGTCACAGTCATATCAAAAAGACTTAAATAATGAATTCATTCAACAGTCGCATTCTCTCTTATTAAATAATATACTCGTACATCAATAAGTTTTACCACCTCTTAAATAAGTGTTTGTGTTTTTTTTTTTATTATCAATCAATAATATGTTTTGTTAGCAATATACTTTGTTTAACTAATGTGTTGTTTTAAAAACAGTGAAGATTCAGTAATATTACAATGAAAACCGTTGCGTTTGGGACTAACTTTAGTCCATCTTTAGTTGTGAAATATAATATGATTTAGAGAAGTTTAATTGTTAAATAGTTATATTTGAGTGTGTACGATGTCGTTCTGTCGTATAACGGGCTGCAGCCGAGGGTTGCCTAAGCCCAATTACTTCCCCCTGCTACCCCCCATCTCCCCTGCTGACGCCCGCCGCTGCTGCCGCATCACCGGCAAGTCCTACGGCCTGCCCTCGCACCACTACATCCCCGTGCTCCTGTCCTCCAGCGATGCGCACAAGGCCAAGTGCAAAATCACCAACGTATCCGATGAACTAGGACCCCATCACTATACCCCAGAAATCAATTACGGAACCAGAAAACACCAACTTCTTGCTGACTTCAGATATGTGTTTCCCATTCTCGACTCATCCAATGAGGCTCAAAAGTCATTATTGGATCTAATCGGCACCAAAAATGTTGCGGAAGAAAGAAGATTCGTATACACCGTTCAGGAACGAAGATGCAGTCTCATATTCCCCGCTGGCCTCGAAGCCGCCGTGAGAGATGGAGACGTTAGAGACGTGATGCTCGCTAAAGATTCAGATACCATTCTTATCAAGATGAAGCAAGGCCGTCATGTTTCCATGGACTTCGCAGACTTTAATGAAAAGTGTGAACTCTACGAAGGCGAAGGACCGAACGAAAACACTTTGAGGACTATCGAAAATGAAGAACTGGAAAAAAGGAAGAAACGGAAACGAACTCCCGGTCTAGCCGGAATGAAAAAAATATTCGAGGAAAAGGAAAAAATGGCTGAAATTCAAGAACTTGAAGAAGTAAAACACAAAATAGAAACTCAGAAAAAAGTTATCAAAAAACCTAAACTTGTGAAAGAAAAAGTGAAAATCGAACCCGTATTACTTAAAGAAGCGCCAAAAATTAAAAATAAAACCGATATTATAGATTTAGACCAGAAAGTCGAAGCTAAAAAAGTTAAAAAACAGGTAGAAATTGAAAAAAGTAAAATCATATCTTCAGTTGTGCCAAATGGGGATTGGAGAAATTTAATGAGACCTTTAATAGAATCGTGGGATTGGGATACATTTGAGCGAGAAGCTGCAGCTGCGATGGGAATCCCAAGAATAACAACCTTGCCTCAGCCAATAAAGGCTTCACCATTGCAGATAACTACTGAAATTCATAAAACCGTCCCAGAAATTCTAAAAATAACGACAAGTTTTGAAAACGTTCCGTCTATTGAACCATTTTCTCCTGTTACTGAAGAACCAGATGTGGAATTACTTTTCATGATTAAGAAAATATCGGCAGAAAGTTTAGAAACCACTGCAAATGTCAAAGAAAAATTGAACAATATCGGCATAGATTCCGAAGAACAACTTCCTTTCTTGGATGAAATTCCTGAAATGGTTAAAATGATAGCGAGTGGCAAATCATCGAAAGTAAATAAAGTTACCGGGCTGACATTAGATATTGATACTGCAAAAAAGTTTGTTCCAGGACAAATAATCAGTACACCTGTTGGGGATAAATTTGTCCCTGGACAAACTGTGTCTACTCCAGCGGGACAAGTTTTTGTTCCCGGATTTACTGTTTATACTCCTAGTGGACCTGCATTAGTACCAGGACATACTTTTATGAGTAACAAAACAAACGAACCGATTTTTGTTGCTGGGCAAACAATGGAAACGTCTGAAGGAGAGAAGTTTGTGCATGGTCAAACCATTCGTCTCGAAGATGGGACTATGAAGTTTATTGAAGGTCAAACAATTTTATCGGCAGATGGTCCTAAATTTGTACCAGGAAAAATTTCTAAAAGTCCTGAAAAGAAGAATACTTTTATCCCCGGTCAAACAATGCTGACTAATGACGGCCCACAGTTCATTCCTGGACAAACAGTCAAACATGAAAATGGAGATATATTTGTTCCTGGACAAAATATTTGCCAAGATTCTGAGTGGAAATTTGTTCCAGGTCAAAATATAACACAAAATAACGATACTAAGTTTATCCCAGGTACAACTTTGAATACTGAACAAGGACCTAAATTTGTGGCCGGACAAACTATTACTTTAAATGATGGTAGTCCGATGTTTGTCCCAGGTATAACTGTAGAAAATAACTTTATTCCTGGAACTACCGTTGAAACATTAGATGGTCCGAAGTTTATTCAAGGACAGATTATGAACACACCCGAAGGGCACAAATTTATTCCGGGTAAAACAATAGTAGGACCAACTGGAGAAATTGAATTTGCAATAGCCAGATCAATAAAAGATATAGTTTTTATGGAACCAACTCCTACGGGATTAGTAATAGACAGTTTTTCTATGTGTGTTAATAGCGATTCTGTGTGTGTATTTGGCCATATGGTACAGACCGATAAAGGAATAGAATTCTTCCCTGGTGTTGAAAGCCCCCTAGTCAAGGGTAAAATTGTGGCAGGAAATCTAATTAAAGGTGAAGAAGATGGAGCTCGATTTATTCCTGGCATGATGATAGATGAATGCTTTGTACCAGGTCAAATAGTTTTCACAGAAAAGGGTGAGAAATTTGTCCCTGGTCAAGTAATTGAAACTTTGGACGGACCTAAATTCGTTCCAGGGCAAGTAGTTGAGACTAAAACAGGCAGCAAGTTTGTGCCCGGACAAACAGTTGAAACTGAAGAGGGGCCAAGATTTGTTCCTGGTCAAATAGTGGAAACCAAAGCCGGACCGACTTTTATACCGGGCCAGGTTATATTTACTGAAGAAGGAGGTTCTCGCTTTGTCCCGGGGCAGGTTGTTGATACTGAAGAAGGTCCTAGATTCGTCCCCGGTAGAGTCGTAGAGTCCAGTGATCGTGGAGTTACATTTGTACCGGGCCAAATTGTTCACACCGCGGAAGGTCTTAAGTTCGTTGCACCAGATCTAACTGAAGGTGAAGAAGGATTAGAGTTTTCCGTCCAAAGCTTCGTCGTTACCCCGGAAGAACTAAAACTTTTAAAAGTCCACGGAGGAGATGCTTCAACTCGGGGAGAATTGAGTATTGATTCTAAAATGCTGAGACAGCTGTCCGAAGCCGGAATGTCTGTTGGAAGACAAGTTCCCGCAGAAGTACCCATAATCGATATAGTTTTAGAACATACGAAAAACTCACGACTGCTGGAATCTTTCATATCAACATATGGATTTAAAGAAGGCGTCACCGATCAGCTTCGAACCATTATTACATCGATCATTGAAATGAGCATGAATGTAAATAACCAAACATATAGAGAGTCAAATAATCCCGCTGACCAATTAAATAAGGTAGCTTCTGCTGAAAACAAGAAAAATACAAACGAAGTGTATCAAAATGGTTTCCATGGTGAAACAAAAGATCAGAGAAACAATAATAATATAGAGAATATTAAAAATGCCATAGCAGCAGCCGTGCTCGCCGCGACTGTTATCGCTGAACAATGCGAACAAGAGAATAAATTGAACAATAATAATAATCATAAAGATAAATATAAATGTGTTCTCAATTCAATTGATAAAATATTGGGAAAATCGCTGAATGAGCGTTTTATATCATCAGTTTATAATATTTTACAAAATGAAGAAGACAAAGACCACCTCTGCGAGCAAATCAAGAAATACTCATCCAAAAATAAAGTTGAAATGCTGAAATTAGCCATTAATAACATGGTTAAAAATGAAGTAGTAAATGAGGAAATTGTTGTGGAGAAACTCAGTTTCGTTCTTCGCGACGAAAAAAGTTGTCTGGGTCCCGCATTTAAAAATATATCAAAGTCGAATTCTGATCTCATCAAACATGTTTTACAAAACATATCAGAAACTGCTGCTTGTCTCGCCACGGAGCAACAAGCAACTGAAACATTACAGAAAGCCATTGTAACTGCTGTTAGGCAAACGAGTGAAGTCCAGCTTAATCAATTATTATCAAATGGAACTCACGACGATATAAAGCAATTACTCATTCAATCTCTAGGTCTCGCTAAAACTCTGGGTATGCATGCAGTTTCTGCAAGCTTGTTGGTACTTATATCTGATCCAGAGAGTATGACAAAATTAGCAAACGATGCAACAACGTTGGACACCTTGAGAAGATTGACAGTAATGAGGCAGCTTGCTGAACGTCAACCGAGCCTAAATTCTGCACTTCGAAAATTAGAGATCGACCCAGAATTGGCGAGAACAGATCCGAAGTTCCGAGAACTTGTACGAGAGAGCGCAGCTCTCATGATTGTTCCTGAGGAACCTCCTTTGCAGAGTTCAGCAGACGTGCCAATAACACTCTTTCATAATGAAAATAGTTTGGCAATGGAAGACTTCCTGCTACAACGAAAGAAGCATCCAGGAACAGTTTTGATTATGAAAAAGGGATTGCAAGCAGTCGTTCCTAGGGAATCGAGCAGAGCTGTACTTACAGGGCAAGTAGCGTATACTCTGATTGATGAAAAAGGGATTAATCATTTTGAGCCGTTGCACGTTTTCTCAGCACTTCGACTAAGTAAACCAACAGCTACTCGATTCTCAATGTATTGCTGTCAAGTGGCGAAAGATGACGATGATTCGGAGAGTCGATCGACGACAGATTGCAGCAGTAGCATGAGCGATGATATGCGGATGACTAGGTTGGGAGGTTGGGTGAATAATCAGCGAGGAGTTAAATTAGATACTTTCCAAGGCTCTGTTGGAAATGATGGAAGTGTAGCACACACACCAAGCTTCAGAAAAGTGGAGTCTCTTTGTCAAACAGAGAGTTTGATATTTGATAAGGTAAATCTAGTCGGATCTAAATTATTCGAAAAGAAAATGAATGAACCCAATGAAAACTCTTTTCGGTTTTGCGTGTTTTTAAAAAGAATTCCGACATACCAACAAATATTTAAAGTATATATTAATTAAGATCAATTACTAAATCGTTGCCTCTTTAAAATGTTTACATTTTTTCTTTATTTTAGGTAGATGACGTCGTGGTGGCTGCATTCGACTACACAGCTCAAGGCGATGATGAAGTGTCCATGAAAGCTGGGGATATCGTCGAGATTCTTCAATCATCAGAAAAAACTGGTGCCAAGTGAGTTTCATACCGAAATGCATTTTCTTACATCGCTGTATTCATCGCATGCCCAACATAACATTTTATTAATCAAATAACCTTTCAAAAGTAAAACGAAAAAAGTTTTCATTAAAGAATAAGATAACACTAAACTAAACGAAAAAATTCAAAAGAACATGACACAAAAAAATAAAAAGATAACGGTCGCAACTGGGACTCGAACCCAGAACCTCTCGTCTTACCGGAACAAACGCCTCTACCAATTCAATCTCATATTTCAAATTTCAGAATTAACGATAATATTTCGACTATTTTTTTCCATATTGAAAGAATTTGAATCATAATATTGACATGTTTATTCATCATCATTAAAAAGAGAATAAAATTAAAATGTTTAAATAAGTTTAATGTGCTTTCTTCGGACGAAATAAAGCAAGAAGATTTTTTTTAAAATGGTTCTTCCAATTCGTTCAAATTTATTGCCGATTTTTTGCATGCGTGAGTCACGCCGTCATGGAACTTTTCTTTTGAGAAATTATTTCCGGCTCTCTGTCACCCAGTTCGTATAGGAAATACAACATGTTAACTTTTTTTCTTTTAAAACGACGAATATAAAAAGTGTGCTGATTTTATAATGACTTCTTTGTCCTGTTAATTACACCTCATTTATAATCTTTCAAAAAACTCGTTTTTAACTTCGTTATAATATGTAAATCATGGAAAGTTATAGAAAACAACCTAAGACGAACACCTTGTTAATACGGTTGTATTATGTACATAGTATACAAATAATTTTATTTATCTCGAGCTAATAGAATAGATTTTTAATGGGTGGAAAACTCACGAAAAGATTGTGCAGGTCTGCCATGTATTTTTTAAATATAAATGTTTACATCGTTATCTTTTAATAGGATAGTATTACTTGTTAAAGTATAAACTAACTAGCCAGAGTAATTTATTTATTTGTCTTACGCCCAGAGGGCTTTTACATAAATAAAGGTAGAATAACTTTAACGTAAAAAAATAATTTTAGACGAGAGAAAGAAAAAAAAATTACAGGAGAAAAAAATACATACACGAAATAAAAATAATGGATACGAAAAATAATAAAATAGAGTGATCAGATATGTTTACAAAGAGATAACCAAAGGTTTAAGAAGAGGGTTGGAATAGGTTTTAAATGTGATCCAATTTGCAAGGCGGGTATGGGTACCGCCTGGGTTCGTGAGGTGGGGTTTGTCCAGGTCTTGCTGGCCGATACGCCTGCCTGTGGGCAGGATCGAGAGAGACTGGTCGAGGGAGATCTTTTGTCCTCCAGCCAGTATCTCTCGACCCATTGCCTTACGCCGCAATTGGAGGGATGGCTTCATATGTCCGACACTCCTGGACACACTAAGCCTCTGATTTCTACCCACTCCTTATACCTATTTCCTCCCCAAAACTTCTTCTCCTCCCTTTCCTTAAAAAAACTCTCCACACAGCATCCCCTAAGATGACATAGGCCATGTGGGAAATTATTTTCCTCAGGGCCTCCTGCGTAGAGCTAATGTAAAAAAAAAAATGTTAACATTAAACATGTCAATATCACCTAAGTATTGGATCCCGTAGCGCAAAACCGCTATATCGGAGAGTGAGCAATGCAATGTAATTGTGCTTATGTATATTATAGTAGAATAGATTTATGTGTCGTGTTATTCTTGTGGAGATGCGTAGGTATAATATGTATTTTACAACGGTAACAGTAGATCGAATAAGTTAAATGGAGATTATAACGGCGTAGAGAAATTCATTAAATCAGTCTCGTGAAGGGGTGATGAATTAAAATGGCCGTTGCAAATCACTGCAGGAGGAAGTAGCAATAATTATCTCAAGCGACAAAATGCGTACATAAAAAACAAACATTAAATTATTACAATTTTATTAAGTGCATAAGTAAGTTCTCATTATCCCTGTTCAATTAATTTTACTAGCCGGCATCACCCGAGTTAACATACACGTTTTAGAAATATTTTTTACAATTGTTAAATAAAACCCAAAACAATGTTTTACAGCTCCATAGCTTATGATGTAAATGTCTTTATGAACAGAAAACAGTTGCGATAACGTAGAAATTACAGACACAAAATGTACGCAAAATTTCACTGCTCTATTTCAATCCTACCTTGCAAAAGCTCTCGGGGCTTTAGTCTAAAGTGAATTGATTGCTATTATTTCAGAAACTTATAATAATAATCAACAAAACCTATATTAAATTATGGTATATCTTATAGCAACAAACAATCCCCAAAAATAATTCTGAATCAGCATTTGAATTCGAATGCATGTTTTATTTATTAGCGTTATAAACAAACAGTCTGTATAAATTCATAAATGACAGTGATATTAATATGTATGTCATTGACCAATAAAATAACGACAAATTGAAGTTTAGAACCATAATACAAAAATTCACAACAATACCTATACCTGATATAAACAATTCTGATAAAGTGCATCAGTGCGTGATAAATGAAATTTTTCAAGGGTTTACATTTAAATTTTGATGGATGTCAATAATATCTTTCTGCAAGTGATTTTATTTGAATTCGAACTGCTAAAAGTAGGAGAGACACTAAAAATAAATCTGGTGATGCTAAAAATAAAAAAGAGAAATACAGAAATCAATGAAATATTAAGTTATTAGTTAAACATGTGGCATTCAATAGTGTTATTTTTTTATGCCTGCTGTGAAATTATCAAGGTTTGTAGCAATTATTATAAGCAATAATTATCAGCCTGAAACACTCATCCACATTGAAAAATCTTCCGAGAAAAGATACATGACGCCAACGGGACTTGAACCCGTGCCCTTCTGATTGCCGGTCAGCTACTCTCCCAATTGAGCTATGGCGGCTTATCTTAAAATATAATAAGCAGTAATTGTTGAATGAAACACTAGTATATATTGAATCATTTGGCGGGTATAAGATAAGCCGCCATAGCTCAATTGGGAGAGCAGCTGACCGGCAATCAGAAGGGCACGGGTTCAAGTCCCGTTGGCGTCATGTATCTTTTCTCGGAAGATTTTTCAATGTGGATGAGTGTTTCAGGCTGATAATTCTTGCTTATAATAATTGTTACCCTTTGTGCTATGCATAAAAATCTTGTCTTAAACGTTAGTTTAACAATTAAAAATAATAATCAAGGTTTGTGTTAAACACATCGATATTTGGGCATAATCGGTTGTGCTACAGCTTCTTCTTATAAATACATTTTCAAGATAATTTGTGTTGCTCTTAGGGATATAAAAGGTATCTGGAGATCGAGTAAATCTTAATGGACATCTGAAATGAATATTTTGTAGTAAGTATGGGCTATCAATGAAGTTATGAATACTCTTATAGAGCATTAATAGGTCTCTGATATCTCGACGTTGATCAGGAGATTTAAGGTTTACGGGGACATAGTTTTCATAATTTCGCACGCGATAAGAGACATACTTCATAAACTTTTTTCTGAACTCTTTCTATATTTGATTTATATGTAGAACAATGAGGGTTCCACACTGTAGAAACATACTCCAGGTGGCTTCTAACGTAGGATATGTAGAGAGTCTTAAATGTTTGTGGATTTTTGAAAACCGAACTAACTCTAAGATACGTATATGTTTAGCCTCAATATATTATGTTTAGTCAATATCTTTACTTGCCTCAAATCATCAAACAATATTTCACCCAGTCGACGTAGAAACGACAGTGTGTCAATCTTATCGACTTCTCCGACAAATCGGCGTAACTTGAGACACTGACTAAAGAGTCTACGTCTGCAGAAAGTGCAATGTCTCGTGCATCATAAATCTCTAGCGCGTGCACTGTGCACTGGCGAACAGAAATATATCACGCATCCAGCTATAAATACACCACATCTCGGGCCAGTCAGCCTGTTACTCCGCTCCGGCTGACATTTCTAGCGGGACGCATAGCTTCGGCATACCAGTAAACAACGGTATACGAAATGATCTTACCGAAGTTTAACGATCGATGCATTAGATGCAACCCATTGCACTTTGATTTGGTCTGCGAGGGTTTTATAAAATACGTTCAATTCTGTTGCGGAAATTCATCGCGCTCTTTGAATGCAGTTGATGAAAAAACATACAACTTCAACGAATGTTATTTCGTGATTTAATTTTAGATATAAAAAAATGTAACAATGTACACGAATCATAAGAATTTGTTTTTTCTCTCTATAGCTTTAATTGGGCTCTTGTGTGATCTATGGAAACCTTTAATGCACAACCACTGGTTGTTCTACCACGGGCGTAGACCCCCCCCCACTAAAATTTAAAAATTCTAGTAGTTCCGTGAAAAATGAAGTATGTAAAAAGTAAGTAGATAGCACAAATTAAATATAAACCACATAAATTAAATTGTCCAAAGAAATGAAAAAAGAAGGGGGGGGCAGTAGAAGACCCAGGGAAAAGTAGAGAACGTTGAGATGGCACAGTGAGGGTGTGGGCAGGTAAAACAATGTGGCCAAAAAAGACAATAAAATATTGTCTAAAAAATCACGCTAATCATCTTACGTGTATGTATACGTAATAATTGTGGTATATATTATAATCTGACTATGATGAATAAAAATGGCTGTTTCAGATTTGCGACAGATGATAAGTAAAAAAATTAGGGGCTCTATAGAAAAAAAAATATTCTCAATGTGGCCGGTGGGCAAAATAAGGATGAGAACCTATGCTCTAGATATAGAACAATAATGGTGTTTTGTGTTTGAAAGACATTGCGGGCTGAGAATAGTTGTGTCGAAAGTTCCTTAAGCCTAGAAAATCCACACTTAGAAACGTAGCGTAAATTGAATGATAACTGTTAAGCGTTTGTGAGTGAGGCATAAAATATAATCATTGAAACTTGAAAATTAAGAGCAGGTACCCAACGTGTTTCCACCAACACATTGACTTCCTCTCTGATTTTTCTACTCTCAATTCATCCTTTCATCATGCAGGTTCTAAGAAAACTCTCAAATTCAATCTTAAACCAACATTTTTAGTAAACTTTCACAAATCCGTAAAGTTCATTCTCTCACGTTAATAAATCATCAAAAACTGTCCACCTACATTAGCAAGTTTTCAGAATCTTCACGTTTCACCGAAAACAGAATGCCCACATTGCCTACGTCAGGAGACCAGAGAACTTCAAATAGTGGCTGTCAATTAGAATATGTTTGTTCTGATATTCCGCTGAAGTCTGCCGTCAACCTTTCACGAAGAAGTATTTGAAAAATCCTACTAAACACGACCGGAATTTTCTCCAGATTGAATATTTATTTACAAGAGATATTATGAAAACTTGAGTAATTTTAAGCTCCGTGTAATGAAAACATCTCATTGAAAGAACATTTTTGATATCTGTTTTGTATCTTTCAAAGTATTTTTCTTAAAGAATAGCCATGAATAACCTAAAATATATTCATAAGAATGCATTTATTTTCACCTCTAAGAGGGTGGTTAGTATAATAATATCGGTTAATAATAATTTTCATCACTACATACTCGTAAATGCTTTATTTAGCTAATATTTCACTATACATGACTAACTAGATTGTTCTAAATCGATATTATTTTGACCTTTCAAATATTAACGTACCTGCATACATTTGGCACCGAGGACTTGTCAACAAACTGCATTCTTACGGACTTCCCGCATCCTTGTGTACGTGGATTGCCGACTTCTTGAGGGAGAGGTCGATTCAGACGGTAGTCGATGGTTTCACCTCTTCCTCTCACTCGATAAATGCTGGCGTCCCGCAGGGATCGGTTCTGTCTCTAACTCTGTTTTTGTTGCACATCAACGACCTTTTGTCATGTGCACCAATTCACTGCTACGCGGATGACAGTACAGTTCATGATAGCTTTTTGTTTGACAAGCCCCCAAAGGGCTCACAAACTCCAACAGCTCGTAAGGCTTTGAAGCAAAGAATGGACGGTTACCTCGAGAGTGTTTTCTCTTGGGGTAAAAATAATCTCGTTGAATTTAATGTTTCAAAGACCCAATCTTGTCTGATTACGTCTAAAAGGGATCGCAATGAAAATCTAGTCTCTTTCAACGGAAGCAATCTTCCGAACAGGCCCTCCATTGATTTGCTTGGTGTAACCCTAAGTGACCAGCTCAGGTATGGGGGCTCCATCGAAGCCAGAGTAAAGTTAGCCTCCCAAAAACTGGGCGTACTGTACAGGGCCCGCAGATACTTTAAAAGTGCACAACTGCTAACCCTGTACAAATCGCAAGTGCGCCCCACGGTTGAATTTGGCAGCCACCTCTGGTCTGGAGCTCCAAAAAACCTGAAAAATACCCTCGACTCTGTGCAGAAACGGGCGGTCCGTTTGATAGATTCTCCCATCTTAACAGACGGATTGCAATCTTTAGAGCACAGGCGTCGGGTGGGAATGCTATCCTTGTTCTACCGGTATTACAATGGAAGATGCTCCGAGAAACTAGCATCATTGATCCCTTCGGCACCGGTGCATGGTCGGGAAACACGCCAAACGCGTGCCCAACATTTGTACACAGTTGACATTAGTCACATGAGAACGGGTCGTTTCTTCGACTCGTTCTTATGTTCAACAGCTCGGCTGTGGAATGATTTGCCGGCCTCTGTGTTTCCTCCTTCCTACAACATGGGTCTCTTCAAGACCAATGTTCATTCCTTCCTCTCCTCAAAAATACCCTCCACACAGCATCCCAGATGACATAGGCCCTGAGGGAAATTATTTTCCTCAGGGCCTCCTGTGTGGAGTTAATGTAAAAAAAAAAAAAAAAAAAAAATACATACAAAAATGAACTCACGATTTTGATAATATCTTTGGTGGAATTTATAGCAGCCAAAGTCCGCTTTAGTCTAAACATAAAAGTTTCTTTAAACGTACAACTTGTGTCTACTTTAAAGTGCATATTTTATATAGCTACGTTTTCTTTAAATTATTAATTTAGTAAGTTTTCTAGTATATTCACGAATTATCTCCATTACTAACATTACTCCATGCAAAAATGCATTAAATTCTCTGAAAATCCTATTCGAGTTATCGTTATTTTTTAAATAACTGGCTCATAATGAAATAATAACAGAACTAAAATTCTCAGAACGTGGATATTGTCTTTGAAATTTGTTGAATATTGTTCAACTTCTGTAAAACAACTGCCCGTAGTAAGTACAGTCGTAAACAAACGTGATATTTTAAAATTCATGATATTTTAAAAAGTATAAACAAACGATAAAATTGTCATGATGTTTTTAAAAGCATATTTATTACTTTTATTTCAGACGCATCAAAATACCCCACTTTTTAAATCTTAGTCTTAAAGCTAAAACAAAACAAATGTGAATGAATTCCACATGGTCATATATGAATCTTACTAATTCTCTCACTCATTATTCTCTCACAAGTACATTCATCACGTACTTGTAACTCACTGATTCTCACTCTCTAAATCCACGATTGTTTACATAATATCTGAACGATTACCTCCCTCATAAACCGGTGATTTTTTATGTAACTAACCGATTTCCTAATTCATAAACCCATGATTTTTTTATGTTACCACCAGATTCTTTCACCCATCATCTCATGAAGGTAAATAATTGATTCCGTTACTCATAAATCTATAATTATTTGTGCATCTCACCGATTCTCTCAAAAAAAAATCCAAGATCGTTTATGTAACTAACCAATTTTCTCACTCATAATCCCATGATTGTCTGCGTAAATAACTGATTCTCTTACCCATAAATTCATTGTTATGTGTGAAACTTACTGATCCTCTCACTTAAAAATCCTTGGTTGTTTGTGTAATGTACCGATTTTCTCATTTATAAACCCTACTTTACCGCTGTCCAATAACTGTCAGAACCTGTTATCTTACCAAAACACCACCGAATGTGGTCAAATTCAAATTTCAAATGTACATTTAACATGATGCATATGTAACATACCAATTTTCTTACTCTTAAACCCTAGTTTACCCCCTATCAAATAATTGTTAAACCCGTTAAACTTATCAAACTACCGCGGACTATGGTCAAATTCATATTTCAAATGTACATTTAACAATATTGTTTATATAACTAACTATTTTTCTCACTCACAAACCCTATTTTACCCCTTTCCGATCACTATCAGAACCTGCTCACCGCTCCAAGTAGTATATCGCATGGTGTTTGTTCCCAGAAAGCCCCGCCTGGACCCCGAACTGGACCTCGGCGTGTCCACCTCCACCCTCCTGGACACTTCCGCCGCCAAACACAAACTGGCCATCAGACCCAAAAGGACACACAGCGACTCTAGACAAAAGCCACAACCCGCGGTGACGGTACACGAGCCCAGGCCGGGATGGTAAGGAAACATTATCTTCATACATCTTATGTTCTCCTAATAACAGACAAATAAAAATATTTTTTTTGTTTGAAATCCTCGGAATCTTAGAGAAATGGTAAAATATATACAGCTACATTAAACTCGTAGGACAAGCGGGAGACCGGTGAAACTACATCCCATTTGAAGTCGATTTCGTGGTATAACTTTTTTTATGTGAGCTTTCGTTTTCGAATAAATCGAGTACATAGGTCAAATTGGATGAAAAGGTGGCTACGGGCTTAATTTCGGTTGTTTAATGTCTTTTAAGATGTGACGAGGCGCAGAGCTGTCTCCAAAAGTTTTTTAATCCGTGAGTTAGTAAATAAACATTGAATTGAGCTCAGATTGAAAAAAAAGTTTTTTGGGTTCCACCATGTAATGATATAAATTATTTCCTGCTTATACGAGTTTCCGTACTTCGTGTATAGACATTTTTGATGACTTTTTGTTTCAATTTTTTTTTCTTCAAAATCAAACAAATAAATCTTTCACATATTGTCACTGGTCACTCAGCCGAGTAACCGACCAACCCCTTACCCCACCTTCAAGTGTCCAATCGTTTTTTATGTTTTTGTAGAAAAAAAACATTAAAAATGTCACCGGAAACCAAAATTTTATTTACATTTTTTACTCCAAATAATGGCAGGAATCACTGGTTAAAGTAAGTCAAGTACTTCCCTTAACACCCTGTATACTGTACTGTAGGTATTCCACGCCCATATCGCGAAACTTTTAAGAGAAGGGAGTGGAAACTTGTAGACATTTTTTTATTATTCCCAAATAAATTATTTTTTCATAAATTTCTCATTTCTATGTGATGTATAAAGTGTTCGTATCTCAATAATCGCCCGGGTTGCCGGTAATTAAATGAATTAAAATTAAACAATTGACGCACCTTTATAATTACGAGTATTATTTCTTCGCGCGTAACAGCTGTTCTATTGAAGATTTGAAATGTGAGAGTGGTAGTCGCAAGCTACGATTACACTAAACAGTTTTCATTATCACAGAATTGCTTTTTTGGAAGCGTTATTCGCATTACTTCTTAGATTATCGTCACCCCCCAAAAGTTCGCTGTATAAGCGTAGAACATAAATATAAAATAGAAACAAAGGTCACCAAGCTACGACCATAACCAAACTAAAGGGACTATCATATGTTATGTCTTTGGTATATAGGTATAAGGCGGGGCGCCGCTGCATTATTCGCAGTATTATGGCTGAATTATGTTGGCGACACGCTTGTGCCAGCGGTTTCATTTCAGCGGTTTCATACCACCACCTCTGCCATAGGTCACCCCAAGTGATTCGCTACGTTTAGTGAAATAGCAGGGGTACCCGGGTTCATGGAGTGAGGTTGGCCGGATGACCGGATCTTGGCGGCGGATGCGTCTGCCCACCAACTGCGCGGTAAGCCGGATCGGGAGAGACTGGTTGAGGGAGATTTTTTGACTTCTCCAGCAGGACTCTATCGGAACATTGCCTTGCACCGCAGTGGTAAGAATAGATTCATACGTCTGTCACTCTTGGACACACCGACCCTGGATTCCTACTCACCCCTCACACCCTTCTTCCTTTCCAAAACTTCCTCTCCTTCCTTTTCCTAAAAAGACTCTCCACACAGCATCCTCAAAGATGACATGGGCCCTAAGGGGAATTATTTTCCTCAGGGCCTGTGTGGAGTTAATGTAATTTTTTTTTAAATCATACTAAAAATCGATAAAAACTAAAGTTTTTTGGTTATACTTTCATCCTATTTTCGTCTATTTTCGACCCAGCTGCGCCGATAGTGACCAATATAAGAGAAATGCATGTCTATACGCGTGTATGCGTGTGAGTGTCACCTAAAGTTGACAAAATGCATTATCATCGCAAACGTATCTATCCGCCGAGTTTCAACCCGATCGATTGTCAGGAAGTGTGTCAAATTCCACTTCCAAAATATGAATTCATTCATTCAAGAAAACAAAGTCGAAATTCAAATTGATATTTTAAAATATTGACCGGTTCTTTGTAAAATTCTCACAGGTTGGATTGTTTCGTAGTTTTATATTTTCATCGTTTGGCGTATGCAGATTTTTTCACTGTTATACCTATTACCCACAAAGCTTTGATCTGTCACTATTGTAATCCATTCATAAAACCTCTTAGCATCTCTCAAAACCTCATCAACAATAACAGCAAAAATAACTTTCGATTAAAATTAGCTGAAGTGTTTGAGGTTCGTGCGAACAATTTTATGATCGATTTTTTGTTATTAATTTGGTAGAAACTTTTTTTTCCCTTCCACAACAATTTCTATTACAAGATTACTCTTTCTTTTCTATAAAAGACACTATCGTCTCCACACAACATCACCAAAGATGATCCTTGTATATCATAGGTATAAATTTTAATAATAAAATGTCGTTTGAAACGTTGTCAAATAATAGGGAACGATAAAACAACCCATGTTTCGGCAAGTTTTAGCTTTTGATCAGTTTTCATGCATAATTATAATTTTGCTGTACTACAGTTTTATTATAAGAATTTGATTTAAATCTGTAACGGGCCAATCTGTTCAGCGCGAACCTGTCAAGGATGTCAATAAATACAAATGATGTGATGGTCGGTATGATAGCCATCAAATAGGATGTATTTTATACCACCTTTTTATAAAAAAACTTTTTTGATTATTAGTACTTTATAACTATGTAAATTATTAACGGTTCTTCTCATTTTTTTTAATTGAATGAAATTACTGAGTACGGGTTGTTTCAAATAATTTGAACAATTCATCAAATTTAAAAGTTAAGTTTCGTGAAATTTTTGTTCTAGTTCTCTTGTCATTTCTGCTATTTTTTATTTTTTTATTTTTTTTTTTATTTTAGTAATTTGTACATTTAAGTTTACAAATTTCTAATTGATAATAATATTTCATATTCACTATATTTTTTCAAGTTTTATGTAGCTCCTACAATACATCTTGAACTTTCCAATTGGTGTGGACTTTAAAGTTTCTGGTAGTGTGTTATACAACTTCATTCCCTTGTACAGTAGACTGTTCTGCGTATTCGCTTTGTCCTTTTTTTGTAGCCTAATTTCCTTGCACGTCCTTGTGTTATATCTGTGAATGTCTTTATTGTATAAAATTTTATTTGAGAAGTATTTTGGTAACGTGTTGTTCAATATTTTGTGGATAAATACCATCGTGTTCAAGGTCAGCATCTGTTTCACGGTCAACCAATTTAGTTCCTTTAACATTTTAATAATTTTTGAAAATCTGTTTCGTCGAAGAATTATTCTCATTGCCCTATTTTGGAGAATTCGTAACTTATTTTGTTCTCTTTCGTTACATAGGAAAAGTATACTTGAGCAGTAGTTGAAGTGTGGAGCAATAATTGAATTTTATATGGTGATTGCAGTTTTTCTAGAATTTTTTGGCCGAATTCTTCCAAAAAAAGATATCTTTTGGCTAATTTTCTTTTGGGTGTATTCAGCATGTCTATTGAAGTTTAGTTTGGAATCTAATATAACTCCTAAGTATTTCATTTCAGTAACATTTTCAATAATTTCACCATCAATTTTAATTTTGCTTTCACTGGATGTCTTCTTGTTTCCAATCACCATACATTTTGTTTTTTTTTGTATTTAATTTAAGCTTATTTATTTTTAGCCATCTTGATACATCATTTAGTTCATTATTTAAAATGTGTATTAGTTCTTCATAGTTATCTCTATGCGAAATAAGTGGCCATTTTTGATACGAGAATAAAGAAGTTAAATAGAGCCTTAACAGAACTTGAAAATTAACTTTGAAATTTGATGAGTTGAAATGTTTAAATTGTGTGAATCAACTGACCCTAATAAAATTTGATACAATTGATAAACAACGGTAAATGAATGGAAAATGAAAAAAAAATAATCAGTTGCGTACAATTTAAAACACGTTTATTAGTACCTAAGAGGGCAATTCTCTGCTGGGTAGTTAAAGGAAAAAGTTACCGACTTTGTAAAGGGTCTTTCATTAAGCGCTTCCTACCTTTAAATTCAAATAAAATAAAGTGTTTGTGAGATGTCATCGAAATTTTTTATTCGTTTGAAAGGCCTATCAATGCCATTATGTATGGAATATAAAATCGTTTAAATGTCCACCGCGGCTTCTTGAACATGTCCTATTTTTCATGACTCTGGCGCATAAATCAGGCTGAATTTGACCGATGGCATGGGTTATGTTGGGTTTGAGAGCCGCTGTGGTTTGTGGCTTATTTGCATAGACCTGCGACATAAGAAAACTCCACAAGAAAAGTCTGACGGGATCAAATCGTACCATCTCGGTGGCCAGTTCACGTTAGATTTTATTATTAAACAATTTTATACGATTAATTAAATTTAAAACTATTATATCATTTGCACTTGTTGATAACGCTATATCCGTCCATGGTGATTTGGCAAAATAGACTGAATAAATGACAGCCAATTTGACAGATGTCGCTTCAACAATATGGCCGCTATCAACTGTCAAAGTTCAGAGGTCCCTATTAGAAGTTTGAAGACCCTGTAGTACCTAGGCGTAGATGTAATAATTGCAATTTCATCATCAAAAATACTAATTTCGGTTTTGTCTGTCTACCTCTCTCACTCGGGTTCATTCAATGAACTCAGATTTTTTTTTCAATTTACGTGTTATTTTTAAAATTGGAACTGATTATGTGAAGAATTCAGAAATGCAAATAGAATTCAGACAATATCAATTCTACATTTATAATATCAGGTGACTTTTCACAGGTCTTTTAAAATAATATTTTTTCAGTGCTTTTCACAAGAAGTTGACGTTTGTTTATTTTAATTTTATCACAAAAATATTTCAAAGAGTACAAAAACGTGGCACCATGTTTCATCGTCTTGACTTTAATATCCAATAAATGTTTAAGTAATCCAAGACTCCTTTGAGTAGGTTCTGTTGCGGCATCGCCCTGCGAGTTTATGTTCCTCATTCCTGCGTTATATTCGTACTCGCCTCGCATCAGCTTCTTTCATGTTTACTCCATGAGCATGCATGCAAGCTACATGTTACAACACTCCAATACCTCGAGTTATGATCGAATTCTAAAACCAACTTAACGGCTATCCACAGCGGCTAACAAATTATTGTAGGGAGAATTACGAATTCTAATATTCAAACGCTGTTCGAAGCAATTACAAAAGTGTGTAATAAGTATCTAATTTTCAAACGATGTTCAAGGCAATTACAAAAGTGTGTAATAAGTATTCTAATATTCAAACGATGTTCGAAGCAATAATAAGGAACTCCAGTGAAAAATATTATGGCTTAAATTTTTTTTTAATATAATATAGACCAATAAACGCTGATTCTGAATATATAAGTTTTATTTAATTAAACGCAGAGTTTTTAAAAAATTATTAAAAGTCCGTTTTTAATCGGGTCGTAAAAATACGCCGTCAAGTTTTATTTATTTATTTATTAATTTACGGACAACAGTCCATTAAAAACATAATAATAACACGAATAAAAAAAACAGAGATGACAGTGAAGGGAGAGCACATATAAATGAATAGCAATGACAATATAAAATGTAAAAAGTACATACAGAGACACTACAAGTCAAATCATGAAGAAGAATTTAAATATTGCATATCGACTGCCGAAAGTAATTTAGTTTTACACCAAAAAAATCAATGCTTTGACTTGCGTTGACAAGTCTCGACATTCTGGATAAGGGAGAATGGTATCCATAATTAGTAGAATGTTGATTGGGAAACAGCACTTCATTATTTCAAGGGATGTTAAACTGGATGAGTTGTAACAATGCAGGTGTATCAGTAATACTGTTGATAATTTTAAATATGCAAATTAGATCAGAGTCCTTTTTACGTTTTTCTAAAGAAGAAATATTTAAAATGTGTTCGATTTCATCATATAAGTACTTGCCTCTTTCAAGACCCAACCTCCAAGCAATCCCTCTTAGGAAACGATGTTGTACGGATTCGATGTGACAAATGTGGACAGCATAGAAAGGAGACCAAATGACACTAGCATATTCAAGGTGAGGGCGAACCAGCGAACATCACACATCTACCGGATCTGCCCTGATGATGGACACTGCTACGATGTCCGAAACGTTGGCTAAAGAAGGAGGTAGCGCAACACGGCATAACACCCCAAAAACAAATAACTAAAAATATCTCTTATTAGTTTATCTCTATTATTGAAAATATTCAAAAACTACTGCACAAAAAAAATAGTAATGCTTCTTCTAGGGAGAATACTTCGAACAACGGAATTCAAAATGGCGGTAGTTGATCAGCTGATTGCCCGATTCTATAGTAATTTTTCAGGAGTGATGACGTCACACGATTCACCGTACATACGGTAGTTTTCGGGGGGTCTTGAAAAATTAAAACTTTGACAATTATTTTAACTATTAAAACTAACTCTAAAAATAAAAATAAAAATGCAGTTATTTAAGTTAAAAGGTCATTATTCATTAAAAAAAATAAAAAATTTGACTGGAGTTCTCTATTGTAAACGTGAATAACGTAGCACTGCTACCCTAGCATACCTACTCGTAAATACATTTTTCTGTCGGATGTCGTTGCCACTGCTCCAGACTGTACGGAGCCAGTGAAACTTCTCGTTTTTTAGTCGTTTCCTCATTGATAAGGATCGTGACTCACGCTCCAATTTCCCTGGTGGACAAGGCTCCCCCACTCCTGGCGATTCTGTGCTGCGTAGAGATTTACGACATCTACGTTCCAGACGCCAGTGGAACCACATAGCATCATCAATTATTGGGATATGTCGTGAGACTGAAGGGAGTCGGGAAGGGAGGAAGATGAGAAAGAGGAAGATTGCGAAGTACATACCTGCCTATGCAAATCGGATCACAAAAACACTGCTAACGTCATTCAAATAAGATTTCGATTCTGAATTGTGGCCTTTAACCAGAGCGATACAGAGAGCGTCTAATACTCTGGATCTTAATTCTGTGTTTAATTCTACGCCATCATGAAATCTGTTGGAACATGTAAATTGTAAAATATTTTTTTAATTAATTCTTTCGTATAGGATGTACAATCTACATACATACAGGCATTGATATATTATATATCTACGTATACAGGGCGTATGTACCTACTTTTTAAAGAATATTGCACATTTTAAAGGCAATAAATATAAATATTGCCTTTTAAAAACAGACGAGGAAAACATATGCAAGAAGCCTCGATTAGATAATTGCAATTACCTAAAATATATACATATGTTATGCATTTAAATTATAAGTTAAAACTTGGAAATCAACGGAAAAATGTATGTTCTCTTAAAGTGGAAGACCTGCTTATCCGATTTTTTAGCGATTTATAACATTGACCTTCGATTGAATCTTATAATTCGGAATACTTAATACTCCATACAAACACATGGCCAAAGTGTAAATCCTTTCTTCTCTAACTAAATATATGTAAATAGATTTAAACTTCATGACTTTAGAGAGGTGGTTTTGTAGTTAATTGTACGGTAAATTTAGTGCACTCTAAAACCTGATAGGAGTTAGAATATGATATATGGTAGACATCCATAACTATTAGCTTTAAGGTGTTTGTTTTTGGATTGATGAACCTTACTGTGTTTCTCCTTTTCTTATTAACTCCTTTCATAATTTCTTGCTGGTAATAAACTAACTAACGAATCATCACACCATTTCTAAGAGTTGGTTAGTAGAGATGGTGGGACTTTTTACTCTATCTTTGCAAAAAACTCCTGACATTCACTTCATTCACTCCTGACTTCATTCGCATTTCTACATCGTCTCATTCATGCTATATTTGATTCACTTGATGGGGCCAAGACTTTTCTCGGTCGTCCGCGACTTCATTTTAGCTTTATATATTACACTCCTGAAACTTTCTGTGTTCAACCGCTCTTCACGTCTAAATCATCTGAGCATCCAGTTCTAAACTTAGATTATTTATATCTTTTACAGAATTGATCAATATAACCGAAATCGTTACTACGAAGGTTAGTTTATAATAATATATCGTTGTAAGGAGTATATTATTGTAAGATTCGGCCATTGGTAATCTAAGAATATCCCAACAACTCGCAGCTAAAGTTGGATATTGCGTTTGCATTTGAAGAAGTGGGTACTTTTTATACTTTAACGATGCAAACTAAAACTCAAATAATCATTCATATATGGGAACCGTGTTTTCCTAGATGTTAGTTTAAGAGCTTACCGATAGATGGCACGTAGCTGTCGACAATGCAGGGATTGAGAGAATAATAAATACTATTGCAACCTCAAGGTCGAGGACCAGAATAAATTCTATCACCTACTAAATAAGCTATCATAGCTCATGGTAATTTATCACAAATAAAGTCCATAGTGTTTTGTTGAAGACCCCGAAGTTTTTATTTAAAGGGTTTGTGAGGCAAACGCGGAGTTACAACAGAAACTAATAATGCCTGTTTCCCTTGTACTCTCATACTTTATATAATACCGAACTTCTTTAAACACCATATTATTTTTAAACCTCTAAAAACTTCCTACTTAAAAATAGTTACGATAATTATAAATCAATAAGATGTGGGCCATTTGGCTATTGGAGTTTACGTCATACACCGGTGGGAAGGTAATTTGGTTCGTCGTAGTGACAGGTAACAGTGAGTCAGTAACTTTTCCAAGCGTTCCTTATGGCAGTGATTTATTTTGAAAACTCCTCGAAGAAGGTCGGCTATTTTGGTAAAGTTCTGAAGTTAGAGCAGAGGGGACACGAACCATATGGGTAAATTGGCTTCAAAGAAGATCAAAGACAATTGTACTTGGATAATAAATCTTCGATCGTAGCAAGGAGTGGATTTTTCACACTCTTATATGTATTTCTGTCGGAAATTGCGACGAACGAGTTGTTGATCTTTTTTGCATCGAAAGTATTTTGGGAGAATAAAAAAAAACTAGGTAAAATTTTAGAAGTGAACAAAAGTAGTTTTATCGATACTAATAACTAGTAATATTGCGCTTTGCATACAAAAATATCAAGAGAGGATCTTATGACAATACCTACTGCCTTTAACACTCCAATACACGCGTGTCATCTCACAGATGACCAGTTCTGTTTTTTCGTCATAAGTTTGATGAAGGGAGGGGAGCCTGGTCCCCCGCCCTAGTATTCCCCAAGCTCGCCTAGCTCGACATTCCTGCAAAATTGCGAAAAAACAATTATACTATTCACTTTTGACAAATAAGTGAGCAGTCATCTGACAGATGACACGCGTGTATTTATGTCTCACTAGTTAACAGTAATATCGAATGTACCTACATAATGTAATTTAACAGCAGGTTTCAAAACAGTTCCATGACATCTCAACAAAGTGGCATTTCAACACAACTTTGAACAGTTGTGTTGAAATGCCCCAAAATGTTGTAAAAGCCCCGAAAAAGGGCGTAAATAAATAAACAGTCATTAAAAATTATTTAAAAAAAAAAAAATGTCCATAACATAACCTAACGTAAACTACTTAACCAAGTTGTTTTTTATTACTTTTAATGACTTTTCGAAGGAGTAATGAAGTACATTGTTGATTGTGCGGTCATCATAAAAACATATCATGCTGAAAGGACTTTTGTGTAGGTATAACTTTTTTCAGTAAATTAGAAGTTTTAGGATTTCAAGATGTTTAAGTATATACTTATTTGTTAAACATAAAATGTCATAATTGATAAGTTAATTTTGTTGTTTCTGAAAAATTCAGAAAAAAAACAAAATTATTGTTCCATTCTCATATTTTATATTTACCATAATATTATGGTTTTTCAAAAAGCAACCAAAATATTCGAAAAAATAAGATTCGTAATCGTAAGTCAGTGACGTACGTACATTAGGTAATGACTAATTTTTTGCTTACAATAATAATATATCTTGATTTGCTTTTAAACATGTTAAGCATTTTAGGTACTAGAATCACAGCATCAAAACGAATATATTCGTTTGATTCGTGTGATTTTAATTGAGATTGGATTATAAATAATACACTACATAAATTTATTAACTGATTTCTTTTCGTTCACTTCGAATGCTAAATTACAAGTTATAATTATTAATATTATAAGTTACTAGCTGAAGACCTTCCTCTTGTTTTGAAGGTCACATGTGCAAAATTTCATCAACCTCGGCATAAAACTGTAGATATGCATACAAATAAAATCCATACCGCCCGCTTGCCAGCCCGATTGTACACCACATACATACATTCTCATTTATATTTCAACCAATTTATTGAAAACCTTGACAAATTATGTACCTAAACCTTCCTCATGAATCACTATTGGTGAAACCGCATGAAAATGCGTTCAGTAGTTTTTGAGTTTATCGCGAACAGACAGACAGACGTGGCGAAGGACTTTAATTTATAATATGAAGAGATAATAATAATAGTTTATTCCAGAATGTAGGCAGGGGTAGTGCAATGCAATGCATTCCATATTTTTGTTTTCTTTTATTGTTATTACATTCCCTTAAATAAAAGAGGTCCAGGTGAGATTTTATTTATACTTACTAACAATTGTACGTAGTAGCACTTGCATACTACTACCTAACAACGTATGCGGGAGCAATGGGGGTCTAGTATCGTTTTTTTTTTTTTTTTTTTTTTTTTTATTGAAATAATAGATAATACATAATATAATCAACAAACAAGTCCTGCTAAGCCAATTGAATCGGCTTGTCAACAGGTGCTTATATTTTAGTTACATATTTATACATTTTTTAAATTTTAAATTTACATCTTATATCTACAGTTTATTAAATGTAGAGTTGTTTTTATACAAAAAAAAACTAGCTGGGTTACCCGGCTTCGCGTAGGACAACATTCGAGAGTGTTCTGGAATGTTCCACAATGATGTTCCCGATTCCCTAATCCCAAACATTCCACGACATACTCCGCCACTCCTTCCAGAACTTTCTAGAGCTCTGTGGAACCTTCTAGAACTTTCCGGAAGACTGTTCTAGAAATTTCAAGAGGGCGAAATGTCCAGCCCTTATATCTTAAAAATCACGCCCTTTAGGTAAAAACGGGATCCGTATCCTAGAGGGGGAATAGAGATCTACCACACCAAATAACTCCGTACCGGGATTCATTTCTAAGTTTTTGCGAGCCGCACGTTTTTTTGGTCTTTCCTTTATAATATACAGGGTGTTAAGGGACGTACTTGACTTACTTCAACCAGTGATTCCTGACATTATTTGGAGTAAAAAATATAAATGAAATTTTGGTCTCCGGAGAACTTTTTTCAATTTTTTTTTTTTCAATTTTTTTTTCTCTAAATTCTAACAAAAAAAAATTCTTCCGCATGTCGTCACTGGTCACTCAGCCGAGTAACCGACCAACCCCTCACCCCGCCTCCAACTGTCCAACACCTATCATTTTTTTATGCTTTTGTAGAAAAAAAAAACATAAAAAATTTCACCGGAGACCAAAATTTCATTTACATTTTTTACTCCAAATAATGTCAGGATTTACTGGTTAAAGTAAGTCAAGTAAGATTGTAAGTACATGACAAAATATCAGCATCGATACATTTTTTGTTATAATGATTACAAGTTCTCAATAAGAAAGAATTTTGCCTGAGACTAGTTGAAGCAATTTCGACATGAAACAATGACTTGTCCCTAGTTTTGTTACTCGGAACTCTAATATTAATTGATGACAAAAGAGCTGGATAGTCAATATGACCATTCAAGATTTTGTGTAAGTAAGTCATATCCGTAATGTCTCTCCTACATTTTAGAGTTTTGAGTCCATAGTATTTTATAGAGCTGTCCGTGTCATAATAACGCACATGTCTCTTGAAGTTCAACTGATGTACAAATTTTCTTTGGACAGCTTCTATGCGTTTTGTGTGTATATTATAGAGCGGATTTCATATAGGAGAGGCATATTCAAGATGACTACGAACATAGGAGTAATATAATATTTTGAGGGTTTGGATATTGGTGAACTCCTTTCCAATACGGAATAAAAATCTTAACATGCCCAAGGATTTCTTAACAACCATATCAACATGTGCCTTAAACGAAAGTTTGTTATCAATGAGAACGCCGAGGTTTCGAATTTGATTGAGTTTTTTTAAGGATGTTAGTAATACGATAATCATATTCGATGGTTTTTTTGTTTTTTGTAAAGGTTATTACATAACATTCGGCTGTATTCGTGTGGAGATAGTTGACAGTACAATAATTATTAAGTCTATTAAGATCTTCTTGAAGTTTATAGCAATCAGTAATAGAATTGATAGAAAGAAATATTTTCAAATCATCAGCAAATAGTAATACTTTAGCATGCTTAAAGCATTTTACAATGTCATTGATAAATATAGTGAAAAACAACGGTCCTAAGTGAGACCCTTGGGGGACACCTGATGGTACATTGACAATTATTTTTATAATTTTTTTATAGCATATTTAATAAGTAAAACACAGACACATGTAAATAATAGATGTATAGCATATTTAATAAGTAAAACACAGACACGTGTAAATAATAGATTTATGGCACATTTAATAAGTAAAACACAGACACGTGTAAATAATAGATTTGTAGCATATTTAATAAGTAAAACACAGACACGTGTAAATAATATTTGATTTCTGGCGAATATTCGAATATTGCTTTCCTCACTATCTCAAAACTTAGTATTTGAAGATGTCCTACTAATCAAGTGGAAGTTCGATATATAAAATGGTGGCTGTTGACACAATTTAACACGGCAAAATATTTTATGAATGTTTGAAAATAATCTTAAATAATAAAATTATATTATACGTATGAAATTGTACCTTCATTGCGGCTTATTGCAGTTGTAACTAGGAATGCAATAATTGAACTCGGTGAACTCGTTTTACAATACGAGTCTATTATTGAATATGTTTATGTTCAGTTTCGTTTTATGGTTTCCCTGTTAACTGTTTTCAAAGCCCCGTAGCAAATTTAAAACACATTTCATTGGAGAAGCTGTTAGAATTATTACTAAAACGTCGTCCATGACGTGTTCACGACGTCAAGTCAAATAGTAAATTGTAAATCTCAAGTAGAATTGTGAATTTTGAGGCGAATTGTAAATCTCAAGTCGAAAGTAACGATGCATTAAAAGCGTGTAGGTGCTTAATTTCTCACTCTCTTACGTTAGACTAATGAAAACAAATATGAAGATCACAACAATTATTTCTTAGATGCAAAGTGTTAAAAGAAAGCACGCCATCATTAATTTATTTGTAATTCTAGATAAATATTCCGCTTCTTTTTCATTAATTGACTGCATTAAACTTCAAGAGGACCTCAATCGTCTTTTTGTCTACATTGAATTAAACAAACTTGTTGTAAATACCTCAAAATGCAATAAATTATCATTTACACGCAACTAAATTTTTCCTTTGAGTATACAATAAACGGGACACATGTTAATAAAGTATAATCTATCATAACTTTATACAACAAACTGACGAATTGATCAACAAAGCCAACCAAAATCTGGGATTTATAATTCGTATAAAAACAAAACCTTTCTGCAACATTAAAACTCTTTATTTGATGTACCTACTCGTACATCCGTCCCTACTTAGAACACTGCCCACCGATCTGGACTCCTTTCTACCTACCAAGCCCATGTCAAAAGAATCGAAAGAATTAAAAAAAAATGTTAACACATGTAATATACTAATATTATAAATGCGAAACTGCCTGTGTTTGTTAGTTACGCTTTCACGCCTAAACCACTAAACCGATTTTTAAAATGCTTTCACCAATAGAAAGCTACATTATATCCGAGTAAAATAGGCTGTATATAATATTATATTTATTATACGTTTATTGTCAAATAAATTTCCTGACAAAAGAGAGATATTGCTAACGTCGGACGAAAAGCAAAAAAAAGGGTTATCGTGGAAACGTGGTATATTTGCGGGAAATTTTATTTCAGGCGTCATAGTTTATCTATCTATCTATCTTCTATCTATCTTCTATCATCTCTTCTATCTATCTATCTTCTATCCATCTAACCAAATAAATAAAAATGAATAGACGAAATGTATGTACGCGCATAACTTCCGAACGACTGCACCAAATTGGATAATTCTTTTTTTTGTGTTCGTTATTGTCAGGATAAAGTTTATATATAACTGCTGGTGAGTTCTGGCATTATGAAATTTGTATAAAAAATTGCTATAGGTAGCACGCGAGCTGTTTAAAAACTGAATGTACCGGGACTGAATGTATGGATTGCGGGAGGGGGAAGGGAAAGGGGGCGCCCATTTCTGCCTGTTTCATACAAATCTTAGATTTGAATTTGAGATCAAAATACCCAACAAAACTGAAAAATTATTTTGTAATCAAAAGGTTTATCAAATATCTAGTCAGGATGTGAGCTACTTTATTTATTTTTGCTTTAAATTATAAGATATAGGCCGTTAAAGATTTTAATGTTTCTGGATTTTAGAGGCGATTTGGTCAATTATTTGTAAGTAAATGAAAAACAATAAAAAAATTATTTTACTATATTTATCATATAAATATGATGAAATATAAAATAAAACACAAAAATTATTTTAAAAAATCAATTTGATAGGTGTAAATTTAAAAAAAAAAACCTATTTACGGCGGAATAAAAAATAGTCGTTTATATATTAAAATTACTATCCAAAAAACGCATTTTTAAGAATTTTTTTATTTTTTCATTTTATTTTTCATTGTATTTTAAAATAAATATTGTAAAATTATTTTTTTTATGTTTTTCTTTTACTCACAAAGAATTGCCCAAGTTGCCCCCAAAATCATGAAACACAAAAATCTTTAATGGCCTTTATCTTATAATTTAAAGCAAAAATAAATAAAGTAGCTCACATCCTGACTAGATATTTAATATACCTTTTGATTACAAAAATAATTTTTCAGTTTGGTTGGGTATTTTGATCTCAAATCCAAATCTAAGATTTGGATTTGAGATCAAGATTTGAGTGTGGAATGTATCGGGAGCATCTCCTATCCTTATCCTATTTTCCGCTTCCTGTCCTCATCACCTGAAATTAATTTTATAGGTATTAATAAAACTCCATCTCCAAGTAACTTTTACGTAGAAGACCTTTTTGGCTTGATTTAATTTAACTTTGTATAATATGTATCTCTATATTTTTATCTAAAAGCTAATGGTCTCCTACAAAAAAACACTAAGCATTGTTGTAAAATCCGAAACTAGTAAAGAAAATCATATAAAGATATTATGTACGTTTTTGACAAGTTTAAACTTTTTTTTGAAGAAGATAACAATAATAATCTAAACGAAAATATGAAAGAGAACAAGACACAGAAAACAGACAATGGTCGCAACTGGGACCCAGAGGTCTGGGTTCGTGTCCCAGTTGCGACCATTGTCTTTTTTCTGTTTTCTGTGTCTTGTTCTCTTTCATATTTTCGTTTAGAGTATTATTTTTATCTTCTTCTTCAATGATATATTACGTTGATGGGAATAACCTTCAAAAGTTATACGAGAGAGTTTTTCTTACAAAAAATTAAACTTTTTTATTCACCCCAGTTTATTTTCTGCCTAAATTTATTTCAAAAACATTTTAAGACTGACGGCCTCCGTGGTCAAGGGGTAAGGCTCTTGACTTGCAATCCGAACAGAACAAATCCGACTTGCACAGGGTCGAATCGAAATTTTATTTGATTAATGTGTGTTATTTTACAATTAATTCAATTAAAATAATATAAATATAGTATATTTGGGGCACGTTCCAAAGCGGAAGATACTCTCAGTATCACTCTGGTTCCATCACCATTCAGAATTGAAAGGTTGCTTGAAATGGCTTAAGCCGTGTTTGGTGACCAGATCTGAATAGCCAGGTACTTCCCCATCTTCCCCTCCCCACTACCTTCAGCCTCGCAACATACCCCAATTGGGAATGCCATAGTCTCACTCGCTCCAGATGGGAAGACCTGGGACTCTTGTGAGGTATTCACATTAAAAAAAACTTAAGTATTCACTTTGTTCGTTCACGATTATATTTAAATTTTGTTAAATAACAATCATTTATCATATCGTTGTTCAATTTAATATGGCACTATTTTCTTACCTCTAAAATTGGGTATCCAAATGAACGTTGTAAGAGGATGCCAAAACTAATTTATTAGTGGTATTTAGAAAATATTGAAAGCAGATGACAAAACTTATCTGGTAAAAATATCGTAATTAATAAAATATTTTTCTAAGAAAATTAATACCACCGGAATTATGAACGATTGATCAATGTACATTCCCATTATGAATAGAGTATAATGTATATTTCCATGATATATGTGTCATAAAAGCTAATAGTCTTCAGGCTATTAAATAAGGAACTTTTAGCCACTAAGTGGAAATTTCATCACAAGTCTTGGCAAAGATTCTTTCCAAAAATGACCTCGCACTTAATTCATAAGTTGGTTACCTGCAATGTCAATATTCGTGATGAATTGGCTTCACTCCAGTAACGTTCTTTATGTTATTAATCTTTATTATCAACTCCGTAACACCCACAATCATGACGTTTTGATTTATGTCAGTTCGATTCTAGCTCAATCCATCACGCCCTCTGCTCGCTACCGGCTTTACTTTGCAAACAAACGTAATGACGTGGTCGCAAATTCTAAATTCGCCGTCATTTGACTGAAACGCTTTGGTTTCTGAAGTCTAAGCGGAAGGATTTCGTATTCGTAGAATCCTTTTATCTTGGCAACGATTTGAATTGGGTTCAATTAGGTCCGCGCTCTAGTGCAGTTCGGAGGAAAAAAAAATGTGAATGAGGAGGACTATTGACTGAAACGCTTTGTGGATTCTGGAGTAAACGGAAGGGATTTCGTATTCGTAGAATCCTTTTATCTTGGCAACGGTTTATATTGGGTTCAATTAGGTCCGCGCTCTAGTGCAGTTCGGAGGAAAAATAACAAAAATATGAATGAGGCGGACTATTGACTGAAACGCTTTGTGGATTCTGGAGTAAGCGGAAGGGTTTCGTATTCGTAGTATCCTTTTATCTTGGCAACGATTTGGATTGGGTTCAATTAGGTCCTCCCTCTAGTGCGATTTGGAGGAAAAAGAAAAAAAATGTGGATGAGGAGGAACGAAGAAAAATGGTGAGATATATAATTTTAATTGAATTGGTCATTTTGTGACAAGTGTTGAGAAAATTATTAATATATTTTTCGGGATTTTCCGATAATCGTAGGGGACAATTTTACAATTATTAAGTGTATGCTTCACCAATGACGTGCACCTGCAGACCCATAAAGGATGAAAAGTTGTGCCTTCCCTCAGAACACCGAACGATATTTTTCAAGCTTCATAAAATATACTAGAGGTTGATAAATGAAAAATATTTTGATTTTTTTAAATTGGCGTACCAATGTGTCCTTTTGATTTCCATTTTTTGGAAAAATAGCTTCATTTTTTACATTAACTCCACACTGTCTGAGGCCCTGCGGAAAATAGAGGGTCCTTTTGAAGAGGTGGAGGACTGAACATTGGCCTTGAAGAGACCCATGTTGTAGGAAGGGGGAAACGCAGAAGCCGGCAAATCGTTCCACAGCCGATCTGTTGAACACAAGAACAAGTCGAAAAAGCGACCCGTTCTCATGTGACAAATGTCAACCGTGTACATGCGAGTATGTTGTATGCGCGTTTAGCGTGTTTCCGACTGTGCATCGGTGCCGAAAGGATCAATGACGCTAGTTCCTCGGAGCATCTTCTGTTGAAATAACGGCAGAACAAGGATAGCATTCCCACCTGATGCATGGGCTCTAAAGATTGCCATCCATTTGTCAAGTTAGAAGAATCTATGAAACGGGCCATGCTTCATTCCACCAATATTATAAAAAAGTTTATGTAGAGAAATGAATATTCTTCATGTCTTGTTTTTAATTTAGTCTAACGCATATACATTTTTATTGATGGTTATCGAACCTATGCATCAATTTTTTTTTTTAATTTACATGCTAGGTACATACATTTTTACAATTTGGGAGGCGGGTATGGGTACCGTTGCCCCCGGAACCATTTATTAGATAACCAACACCTCTGACATAGGTCACCCCAAGTGGTTCGCTACGTTTGGTGACTTAGCAGGGGTGCCCAGGTTCACGGGGTGAGGTTTATCCGGGTCTTGGCGGTGATGTATCTGTCCACCAGCTGCATGGCAGGCCGGATCGGGAGAGAATGGTTGAGGGAGTCCCTTTGACTTCTCCAGCTGTACTTTCTTGGAACATTGCCTTGCACCACAGTGGGAGGGATGGATTCATACGTCCGTCACTCCGACCCCCAGATTCCTATCCACCCCTATTACCTCTTTCCTTGCAAGAACTTCCTCTCCTTCCTTTCCTAAAAAGACCCTCCACACAGCATCCCCAAAGATGGCATAGGCCCTGAAGGGAATTATTTTTTGAGGGCCTCCTGTATGGAGCTATTGTTTAAAAAAAAATACTCTGCCGTATAGAATTATTTTACAAAAATAAGACACAATGTCGTAGATTTTTTTCTAAAGAATTTAATTTTGAAAATAAAAAGTAATAATAAAGTTCAATAACCTCTCCACGTAAATAATAAAATGAAATGCCGACATTTCAAACTGATTTTCCTTCTCGTTATTTTATTTTGAACTACATATAATTATATCAAGATTCAAATGTAAACCAGTAGGTACATTTTCAAACCCGTCCCAAGAAATTCCATGTTTCTTAAAATATTCCGACAGCAGCTTGCAACCCACATTTCACCAGCTCCAGTATTTTCCATAAACTTTCTTCCGAACATAAGAGTCGCATTTTTTTCTTGTGTCGGAAAATAACTGAAAATGTTTCATGTCTAGACGCCCTAGACAGCACTGAAATAGAAAGTAACAATTCGCGCGTTTAAAATATCATATAAAAGAAACATTTTACCTCCATTTGCTAAACACTTTCAAGTCCTTTTACACGTTGAAAAATTCAGATTGTACATAATGTTGAACATCCAAATTAATCTTCTTCCATATTATGTAGTAACGTATTATTTGAAAAATTCAAATTCTCAGAAGTAATCTTATTTTTATTTTTATTTTAACTTTATGAGTAAAACCTCAAATTGTAATATTTGACAGATGTGTCAATATCTTTTTCTGATTTTTCTGTTTTCAGATTTTCGATTGAGTTTCGCTTATATTGTCTTCATTTAAGTAATCTTATTATTTAAAAAAATAACATTGATCACCCGTATCTGTGTATCAATAACTTTGATCGTAATAGGGAAATAGATAGATTTATTACAGGTCATCTACAAAAAAATTCATATGGAAACAAAACTGTTAACATAAACTATACAGATGTAACAACACATGTCTCCTTACATACAAAATAAATAATAAAGTCATACATGCAAATACAGAAATCATTCAAACGCCCCAAGTACACAAACACTTTACAATACGACAACATGCCTTTAAAACACAATACATACTCACTCTGGTAAGCAATCCATTGGTTACGATGGACAACACAAAAAATTAAAAAAGTCTAGGTACATTTAAAAAAATACTTTTTATGTTTAATCATAAAATAATGAATGTGGATAATGTTGTAATTCAATGTATTTACGTGTATTTATTTGAATTATTTCACTTTCAAAACTAAAAAAAAAGAGCCGTAACCTTTTTTTTTTTTTTGTAATGTAAAATGTTTTTTTTCTTTAAATAAATGAAGACAATATAAGCGAAACTCAATCGAAAATCTGGAGACAGATAAATCAGAAAAACATATTGACACCTCTGGGACTCGACCCACTTTATTTAAATATTACAATTTGAGATTTTACTCATAAAGTTAAAAATTAAAAATAAAATGTTTTTATTTAAATTATTTCTAGTCAAATAATAACTGAAACTGTAATTTTCTTTTTCTGAATTATAACTTTAAAAAAAGAACGGTATGGATCTATAGGAAATATCTTTTAAGCAACGACAAAAAAAATCATGTTTAAAACTAAATTTCTCATTCTAAAACAAAATAATTTTTCATTTTAATTTTTAAAACTTCTTTTTGTTTTTTCCCTTTACACACGAGTAATTGCACTCTCGTAAAGGTTATGTATTGTATACATATATGTGTTTTTACAGTTTTTTAATCAATGTTGCATGTTTAATGACTCGTGGTTATGTTACATGTGTATGTATATAAAATAAAAAAATGTTTATATAAAATATATTGAAATAAATTTTGCGTATTTACCCCACATTATGTATGAATGAAAGTTTTCTGTCTAAATCTCACGTATGTACGTTTGTGATACACGACTATTTGTAATTGAAAAATGGCTTCAAATTTTGTTTTCTTTCTACAGCTAATATACCTACGTACGTCTTTCCTTCTCCCGATAATACTCAAATCCACACAGTTAAGAGTTTAAAGAGGAACGGCTTCGCGGCCTTTTTCGTGCAATACTTAAATTTGGATTTGAGGCCAAAATACCCGACAAAACGGTATAATATATTTTTTTAAATCAAAACTAAGAACAAAAATCTACAAAGAATATGTGTTACTTTATTTATTTGTTTTTCAATTATAAATATGAGCCTTTAAAGAATTCTATTGTTAACATTATTAATTATTTGAAAAAAAATATTTAGCTGTATTTACTGTGTAAATATGATGAAATATCAAAATAATAAAAAAAATGCGTTTTTATGGACGTCAACTTAAATACAAAGGAGTGATTTGCGTCTGAACACAAATTATCAAATATAAATTTAAGTTTCTACCCACAAAAAACCCCTTTTTTATAATTTTTTTCATCATTATGTTAACATAGTAGGTAGGACAGAAGTACTTTTCGTAATAAAAAAAAAATCCAAAGCTGTCTCCAAAATTGTGCATAATTGAATTTTTGAATGACTGAAATAATATCATAATTAAATTTTATTTAATAATGTTATTATCAGCTGCTGAAAGTGTTTTAGTATTTATTTTTGTTACAGCTGTTTCGACTTAAAAGTCCATTTTCAAACTTTCATAGTTTAAATCCCAAAAAAATAAAATAGCACATATCCGTACTCTAGATATTTGTTAAAATTATAATAATTTTTTTTTTTAATAATTTTATTTATCTTAAAAAATGGAACATGTTACAGTGTTACTTTTCCTCCATTAAAAGCATATGCTCGTGGATGGAGGAGCTTGTGGATACATTTTAAATATTTACAATTTATACAGTCAGGTGTTTCACATAATATATGCACAGATTCACAGTTAATATACACACACCGTTAAAACACAGTTTAATCATATCGCAATCAAGATCCTTTAACTAAAAGATAAAATCATCCACATGTATTCAGTAATAAGTAAAATAGGTATAATTTTTAGTGTGACATTCATGTTATACCTTCATTAAAAAAATAATTACTCAATTTGTCGGGGTTCATTCCTAAAACTATTTTTTTATACTTTAAAGATGTTATTTCTATGAATATAAATCAACATTGACATTCAAAGAGCTACGAACACCACTCGCCCGTGAATGTTTGATATTTCATCTAAGAATATCTTCTTTAGAATTTAGGGCAAAATTACAGGCAAGCTTCCAAAGAATATGATCGCTCAATATTTCGTTTGAAGTTCGTATTCTTACCCCGTTTATTATTTGCGACCAACTGAGTTTAGTTTTCACTTAAATATTTTTTACTGTACCTACTTATTTACATAACAATGCATTGCATGTTGTGATTATTAATTATTTATTAAATAAGTAATTATTTAGTAAATATTATTGAATAAATTTATTCAAGACGCTATCTAGATAGCATTTAGTTCGGGAAGAATCTTGCAATCATACATAAAGACAGCAGCCATAGCCGAAGGGGATAGATAGATATAACGAATTGTAGCTCTGTAGTAGAGGGTCGCCCCGTAAGGCTAAGGTCCTTGGTGCAATTTCTAAATGCAACCGTATTTTTTCTGTTTTTTATATATATAATTTTCGCTTGACAGTCCCTAATATTGTCATCGGTGATTAAATTAAAAAATATTAAAGTTTTTTTTCACAACGTATGCAGAGGTTGAGCAATAATGAGCAATGCAATGCGTTACATAATAAGTAACAATAATAACACTTAAAAAGAAATATAATGTTACAAAGAGAACAACAAAAACTAATACGAAACATTTTATTTGACAATCGTGCCAAAAAGCTTTCAGGTGAAACAAAATATTTGATATTTAGACAAATACAAGCTTACTGCTTGTATTTTATTGGTCTACTTAACTATAAATATTTTAGCAATATGCTACGTGGTTACATTATCTTTAGTATGAATAAAATACAAAATTTCTATTTTGGGTTGAATCCGTGTGGAATTCCGTAACACGTTTAGATTATAAAACTTTACAACTTTGCTCCACTTATTAATTTTGAATGGTCAGGTAGAGTAGTTTCACCATTATTAAATCCTCGGGTACAGGATGTTGATATTAACCTTAGGGAACGTACCCATACTACGTGACCTGTTCAGTTACTCAAAAACACATTAATTTACCTCACACCCGGTGACACTGAAAAAAAAAGTATCTGCTATCTACCACTCAGAAACTTGCCGCAAATATACTGAATATTATTCTTGATTCATTGATTAAAATAGCACAATTTGAACCGGCGACCTTCGGATTGCCCTCCACTAATCTTCTTAAATGTCGATTGTCGTTTGTCGATTGTCGTAATTATTGGCGCACAACTGGACTGCGGCTTACGTGTTCACAATATAGGTGGATAGGATAGGAAAAAAACGACGTTTACAAACAATTTATTGATAAGAATAGACAAGACTGTGTACTTATAATAGACCATTTTACAAAAACATTCCCCAAACTAGGGAGGGCTTAATCTTCTTTTTCATTTGCTTACCAACGAAAAATGAAAATTTCTTTTAATTCTGGGTTTATTTTGCGATCCATAATGTAAACATGTCATTGTAAAATGAAAAGTGGACCACGTTACAGGAACATTCTCCAAAACACATAACACAAAACACTGTCAAGGAAGACATCGCTCTTGCGTTTTATTACATTCAACTTGTCAAATAAATTACCAGAAGAATATGAAAATGGAACAAAACACACCTTTTGTGCTATGCATAAAAATCTTGTCTAAACGTTAGTTTATAAATTAAAAAAAAAATAATAATTAATATTTAACAAGTTTAAGTATTTCCCCAATAAATGCAGACATAATTTGTCTCGACGCCACCTAGCGAGGGATTTAACACTAACAATGTCTTCCTCGCAAAAATAAAGTTGGTTGTTTTCAGGGGGAAAAAATATAACAAGTAGTAATTGTTGAATGAAACACTAGTATATATTGAATTATTTGGCGGGTATTTGATAAGCCGCCATAGCTCAGTGGTCAGAGCATTCGACCGGCAATCGGAAGGACACGGGTTCAAGTCCCGTTGGCGGCAAGTATCTTTTCTCGGAAGATTTTTCAATGTAAATGAGTGTTTCAGGCTGACAATTATTGCTTGTAATAATTAAAACACACCTAGTTAATTTACAGGCTTATTGTTCTTGTTAAATTACTTACTAGATCTTTTTTTGGAATAACTTAATGATTAGAACCTCAAAATGCAATATTTAATCAGCGCCCTTGAGATGATTTTTCATGAAAACGGCGCTTTATAAATCAGCCAAATATTATTAAATATTATTATTGAAGACTATATTAGCGAAAATTGGAAACAAAAAAAAATAAAAAAGATTCGGTCGCATTCCTGCTCGTGGTGACTTTTGGATGTGCTAGTAGAGCGCTAATATAAAAAATGGCAAATTGATGTTACTGTAGCCGAAAACGTTTTTTTTTTCGAAAATACCGTTTTTGTATGAAGATTTTCAGGTAATCGGTGCAGCGCACTACCAAACTGAAATTTCCTGAAATTCTTTACACAAAAAACCAAATTTTCCAAAAAAAAAAACGTTTTGGACCGAACAACATCAAAAATGTCGAATTTATCAAAATTAGCACTCTATCACACACAAAAGTCACGCATCTAGGAATTAAACCCAGGACCTTAGATTTGCCGGGGCTCTGTTCTGACCAGTGAACTAATTCGACCCTATTCCCCTTCGGTCATATTAAAATGTATCATACATCAACTAAGAAATAGCAACATTATCTTCAATTTCATAATGCATATTTTTTATTGGCTGCTATCGTTATATATGATTGCAAGATTTTTCCAGAACCCTGGGTTCAATTCCTAGATACGGCCGAATCTTTTTCTGATTTTTCTATTTCAATTTTCGTGTGAGAGTCGGTAATATTGTCTTCAATGAATAGAAATTTTTGTTCATCGGGATTTATATTCGAATCATATGGCTGTGTTGGTGAAATTAATATTGACATTCATATGTACATAAATATATGTCTACCTATTATTGGATTATATCTAAACCACTGGAGCCACAGCGCATTTTAAAACCTTTTTCTCCGTTTGCTCGAGGTTTTCAGAAAATACTTTTTCGCCAACATTAAAAAAATTAATACCTCCTAATTTTAACATGGAAACATAAGAACTTATTATAGTGCCATACGGTCAATGAATGAACCTGTTTTTTACCGTTTTCATATTTGTAGAATTTATAAAAATAAAAAAATTGTTTTAGTTTATAATCACGCGAATCCTGCATATTTGTAACTTTGAAACTGCCGTGAGAGGTACTTATTCGAGTCAACATACAATATTTTCGATTTCTGTATATTGCTGTAGTATACTTGATAATGAAAGGTGGATGATATCTATGGAAAAAGGACTTAATTTTAACCGTAAACAGCTGTTCAGAAATTCTGCGTGAACGAAATATTTTAGAAAAAAAAAATTTACATCGTTATAAAATAGTCAACGAAGTTCGGATTTGCGACATCTGTGGTCATAATAGATAAAAACATTTCAATAGCTTCGTTTCCAATCCAAAATAACAAACGTGGGAGCTACAAATATACATTTTTTTTAATTTTGCCGAATCAGGAAGATAATTGTCTTTTTATCCGAAAAGCAATCGGATACATTTAAAATGGCGCCAATATATGGCAAAAATCGCTCCAGTGCTTAAATATTTTGAAGATAATTCTAAATTCTGTTTTTTCGCAGGGGTACGTTCCACAGAATACCATGCAAAATACAGTACCTACATGATATATAGGAAAATGGAAGAATCTATGGTTTTTCTTATATTCTAGATTCTATTGTTTGAAAATCACCCCAGGGTGTCAAAAAACGGATCATATTACTGTTTATGTTCACAGCACTATTATCGGGTAGAGTACGTGACGGATGGGGCAAATCTAGGTTTTTAACCCTATCGGACCCAAATTAAAACTGACGGTGGTAGAACACATTTGCTGCTAGATAAAAAATATTGATAGATTTATTTGAAAAAAAAATGGTGTAGTTTTTTTTCAAAAGTTTAGAAGTTATATTGCTACTTTTATTTGAAAGAAGGTTAAGTTTCAGAGGACCTGTTTCACATAAAATTACAAATCGTACATTGTACAGTGTACACCAAAAGCATGAAATTATAATAAATTTTATAAAAATTACATTAAATATTCTTCTTTTTTTATTCGGGAGAAAAAATTCGTTTGTTAAAACTAGTAGTTAAAAAGAAAATTTTAAAAATGCACAGTTAGCTGGTGATATCAGAAACTGGGGAACGAAAACGACCAATTTTTATTCGCTCTAGTCTACATAGATAGTGAGGAAAAAATTCTGACATCTATGTATTTTCAAATATACACAAAGTCGGAAAGGGCTAATAAAAATCTATACCTCCGTTTATTTAGATTCTATGTTGATTTTGCATTCTTTTCAAGCCATTTATAATAATATTTTGACTAAAAACACCTGCTATAAGTATATCTAGCAATATCGTTCTGGTATCTTATTTATTTAGATTTGTGATAAATAATTCGTAATCGTAGCGAAAAGTATCTTCGTCGTCTTGGAATCTTTGTTTTAGAATTACTATTTATACATATCTATTTTTTTTAGAATTACTAATTATAACATTTTTTTAGAATAACCACCATGCCTTTTTTATTTATTTTTGGGGTGTTATGCCATGTTGCGCTACCTCCTTCTTTAGCCAACGTTTCGGACAGCGTTACAGTGTCCATCATCAGGACACATCTGCCCTGACGATGGACACTATAACGTTCAGCAACGGTTAACCACGTGCAACGTCGTCGCTACTTTGAAAAGTAATTAACAGTGAAAAACTTGGTTAAATAGGTTGCGTTCATAATAATAATAGTTGGATAATTTGTAGAGCGCCGTATTTTTGAAAAATCACCTCAAGGGCGCTATGCAATTTATTAAGAATTCTTGGGTTCTATCTAATTCTACTATTTACAAATGGATACAAAAACATATGTTAGGTTATGGGATATTAAAAAAAAAAACAGTGCAATTCACAGTGCAATTCACACGCGGTAGAAGTGAAACCTTCTGAAAACTAAATTAGACAAGAGTGGGGAGGCTACGAAGCACTTTCATCGAGTTTCAAATCACATCGGTGCGAAAGAAGTTTTCATTAAAAAAAAAAACTAATAAAAATGATGAAAAAAACAAAAAACTTTTAAAATTGTAATATTAACAATTATTCATCACTGTCAAGGAATGTTAAGAATTTTTAGTACAATATCGATAAATATAGGGTACTGGTACTGAGAAAACGTATTTTTTCACTTGGGGACCACTGTGCAAGGCGTGTGTTGGAACGGTGACCGGCCAACTCAGAATGAAACCAACTCGGAACCACCTCAGAAAGGCTATAAAGAGTGATGATAAAAAATATCAAAAATTGGTTAAATTGGTTACGTTAGGTTAGGGTTAACGGCTTTTTTAAATTATTTTTTTAAAGCTTTTAATGACTTTTCAAAGAGGTGTTGAGTTGACTTGATTTTGAGTTGGCACGGAACCGTTGGAACCAAAGATACAAGGAGAGATGCTATGGTTTCCGCCCGACCGTCGGCGGATTACGTCCTAGTGGGAATAGTTTGAATACGGAAAGAAGTTGATTTTTTTAAGGTGTGCAGTAGTATTGGTTAACAATATCGGCAATACCAGAAAACAAAGTCCTACCCAGTAAAAACTGCGGAAGGTACATCTCTTATATTACAATATCTTCGGTTGGAACCCAACGCTATGCACCACTAAAAGACGCAATCCTTCGAATAATACTTCTGGAAATGAATACACGACTTTTATCGGTTTCCTTTCACTTATTTGCCATCTTTATTCGAAAGCTCTAAAAATTATTGCTGTTCTTGGTGATGTTACGAGGCGTTAATTAAATATGGCGTGTTTAGTCGGCGGACGTTAATGGTCTCTTTACGATGTGATTTATTTGTCACGTCCAATTGCTCGTATTTCAAGATTTCGGCTTGCTGGCATCGGGATGGAGTTCTGGTCGGCAGAACATTTCACTTTGGAGGTCTGCCATGATGTCCCGACCTGATAGCACTGGCCACACTTAATAGTTGAGTACCCAACCATTGGTTCATATAATTCCGAGGATGAAGAATGAAATATCATTAAATTAAAATGATGATAATAAACACAAATTAATAAAATTTTCAATTAGCAGGTACAATATTCAACGCGTAAAAGAAAATCTTGTTCTCTTTGAACGATAAGAATTTTATTAAAGAATACAGTTTATTTCGGCGCCTCGTATTAGTGGTTACTAGGGCTGCCACCTCTCCGGGTTTGACCCGGTGTCTACGGGTTTGCATGGTGCATGTCCGGGCTACGGGTTTAACATCGATATCTCCGGGTCAAACCGGGCGTTGACGACAGAATTTCTGCCAAAGAAAAATTATTTCGAAGAGCTAAACGTATCGACAATCGAAATTGCGTCAATTTATCGTGCAATTAGACACCATCACAGTTATTTGAGCACCGATTGCGGAATTAAATTGAATGCCTCTCTTTATTCCGATTCACCACTATTACATAAAGTTCACTGTGGCAGAACCAAAGCTGAAGCCATTGTTTTGAATGTCCAAGCACCGAACTCAATAGAGTCTAAAATACAAGACCTAAAAAGTTCTCAATCTGGAAATGGAGTTCACTTTTCGATTGCTATCGACGCCTCAAATAAAGGATCCCAGAAAATGTATCCAATAGTCATCAGATACTTTGACCAAGAAAAAGGTGTTCAAGATAAATGAATGGATTTTTATGAGGATTCCAACGAAACATCTCAAAAGATTTTTGAGAACATTGAAAATTTTATGCTTCAACACGACTTAGACACAACTTTGTTGTGTGCATTCTCTGCAGACGGTTAATTATGGTGCTCAAAAAAATAATTAGAAATAATTCGTACTAAAAAAAGGTTTATTTTAATTAAAAAAACTATATTTATAAAATCTCCGGGTCTTCTGTTTTTGAAAGGTGGCAGCCCTAGTGGTTACACGGATATTTAATCAATTTTTCAGCAATTTTTGCCAATTTCATCCAGAATGTCAACAAACACATTTTCTGCTTTCTCACTAAACACACCTAACATTATAAATGGTGCCTTAAACTAACACAACTCAAAACATTTTTTGGAGTTTCTCCCCGACACATAACATTTTTTTTAATTCAAAATTATTGTTTTTAATTCATATTCATCGTTATTTTGGCTTGAAAGGGTATTTGTGGTTTATGTAATCCATTACCCTAGAGTTTATTTATTTATTACACGTCCTAATGGGCTTTTACATTCTTTGTTTATAGGTTAAGTATCAACAGTTATTTTAAATACTTTAAAACTAAAACAACAAAGAAAATATAACATAATGAAAAAAAAACAACAAAATCATATCTTATACACAGTGTCCGGAAACTCGTAGTACAAGCGGGAAAAATCTACATCACATTCGGAGTCGATTTGTGATATAACTTTTTTGATTTGAGCTTTCGTTTTCGAGTAAATCGGGTCCGAAGTTGGAATTTTTTTGGTTAAATTTGAAAAAATTGTTCATTAGTAGGTTGATTTCAGCTGTGTAATGTCTTATAAAATGCATCGAAGGGTAAACCGGTCTCGAAAGTTTGTTTAACCCTTTAGTTGCCGAAAAAATGGAAAAATAGAAAAAAAATAATATTAAAATCGAAATGCTCAGATCTAAAAAATATGTTTTTTGGGTTCTCTACATGATGTAGATTCACCAGTTTCCCGCTTGTACTGTGAGTTTCCGGACACGTTGTATATAAAAATGAATCGCTGAATTTGTTGCTAAGCGCAAATCTCGAGAGCAGCTGAACCGATTTCGCTAATTCCTTTTTTAGAATATTCCTTGAAGTACGAGGATGGTTCTTACGGAGAGAAAAAATTAAGAAAATTGCGCAGAAATTTGGATAATTTCAGAAAATCTAACGACTATCGCACGTTTGACAGTTCGCGTGTTAGAGAATGACATTTTGTTAAATGTTAAATCAGGATTCTATTTTTGAAAATCTTTAAGTTGATAAATTTATTTAAAGTAGGTACTCCCCTAATAGTTTGAATCGAATCAAGAATTTTAGATATTTTAAATAGGTACCTATGTTAGGTACCAAATTTAATATACATGAAAAATGGATATTTGAATAAAAATTGTAAAAAGTGGCACGCGGGCTCTTTAAAAACTGGAGGGATAGAGAGATGAGGGGGTGGGACGGCGATGAGAGGAGGGGGGGAGGTGGAGGAGGCGGAGTTGGAACCCCCCCTTACACCATGCGAGCGAAGCCGCGGGAAAAGGCTAGTACATAATAAAAATAAAACACATTGGTTAAAATGATAAGAAGTCTCTCATACAAAGATATTCAATATAAACAAAGATTGCAGATATTATCCACGACTATTTGTGTCTAGAGGTATAAAAAATTTGAATAAACAATGTATATACTGGTTGTTCTTAAGGTGAAATATATCTCCTAGATCAGAATATTTATTTCCGAGATTGTGAAGTCTCGGAATTGGGGAATTTTAGGAAGAGAGTGTCCTGGTTGTTAAAGTAAAGGGGTAGTAAATGTCGCGACGATCTTTTGGGAATGTTGATTAATTGAAGTAATTCAGGAAATACTTGGTTATTTACACTACTAAAATACGCATAAAGCAGTCAGTTATAATTAAGCGAACCTTTTTGCAAAGTCCACGGCATTAGTACCATTTATCTTTTTTTTTTCATAAAGTCTCCTTAACCCTTTTTTCACTTCACTTTCGTCTTTTTGATTTAATGAACGTATTTTCGTAATTTTTTAATACATCTAAATTTGAATCTGAATTGGATGACATTTCAGGAGTTATTATTATAATACAAAATTAAGTCAATCCTATACAATTAGGATTTGGCTAAGTTGTCAGTTGACTCCAGTCTCTGGGGAAGATGGTTCAATCCTCAGTCAAACCAAGAAAGAAACATTATTTTCTTTGAAACTGGCTTCTATCCGACCCAAGAGATGGCCCAACTGGATAGATAATTGAAAATAGAAAATCGAAAATTAAAATTGTGGTATAAAAAACTAAGTTTTTATGGGTTGATTTTTTTTAAAGTTTTCTACGTTTTAAAAAATTTTTCGAGGTGGTATCGCACATTAATGACGTTATAAAATTAAGTGGATTTTTTTCGCCATATTCTCTACATCTAGTTCATCGATGAGCGAACATGCTTTAGGTTCTTCTCACGTGGTGGAGGGATTCCGGTGTATTTTTGTTCACTATTAATAGGATTATGAATAAACAAATGTATTTTCGCTTTATGCAAACCCAGCGGAACTTTTATTCTGACTGCAGCGGCTTCTATTTGGGTTTATTGCAGTAAGTGTTGAAAGACATTGTTGGCGTTTCGTAAATCACTCTTTAAAATAAAACGAAATGGGAAACAAATCGTTTTATTATCCAAAACAAACTCTGTACTGAAATTGAAGTGTTTATTTTGCGTTTTGCCAAACACTTCGCTGAAATTTCAGGATCCGGATTCAAAATAAATATAGATTTGATTCATGGAAACATATGCGAATTTTCAGGTGGATCTAAAACCAAGAGGTTAAACAACTGTGAAACAGTTTCAGCAAAGATAACAATGTGTTTGCAGGAACCCTGACTCGTATTATTTGCCTACGGAGAATGAGGTATGCGTGGGCGATCTGAAAATAATTGATAACTCTCTTAAATAACGAATATTGTACAAGCAATTTAGAATTTCAGTTATGTGTTTGGACTAGCCTCGCTACCCGGTATCTGAGAAAGATTGCATTGAAAATTTTGAATTTTTATTATCATAATTTGAAGCCGGAACCGAGTAAATACCTAAAAATTATTTGCTTATGAAGATGACATTGGAACTGTAATGGTGGGTTTCTTCATTTACCGAGAATGCTAAATGCAATGCTAATTGTAAAAGTAAACGGTCAAATGCATAGAGAATGATTCCGCGGAAAAGTGATTTAAACCCGATTGAAATAACATGAGAGGAAATTAAGATTGCAAAAATACGAGTAGGATGCTTTTTGTTTAATTTACGATTGCGGAAGATTGTATCTTTTCTTTAACAAAAACTTTAATTCCATACAAGTCATGAAATTATTATATGTATCTCTAGTTAGAAGCCTAATGGAATATAACTCGGTAGTTTGGTCTCCATCTTACAAAATTCACATTAATAACATTGAGCGAATACAGAAAAAATTTCTGCTTTTCATAAATTTTAAATAAAATATCCCACTAGAAGACTTGAAATATAATTTATTATTAAATATTCTAAAATTACACACACTAGAAGACAGACGTAAAATAAACGACTTAACATTTTTATTCATAATACTTAACTCTAAATTTGACTGTTGCGAACTATTGCAACTCATAAACTTACGAATACCGGCAGTAACTACACGACAAAATACACTATTCTACTGTAGCATTCATAAGCGGAACTACATTGCCCACTCTCCGATACAACGATTTCACACTATGGGAAATCAGTACTTAGGTGATATTGATATATTTAACATAAACTTGGCGAATTTTGTTGATTTTGTAAAAAACTTATTCCAAAACTATTCCTAAACATATCTGTTCTTCTGAAAACCTATGATATCGCTGTATTTTTGTATTTTTATGACTTGTGTGCTTTTTTATCAAATTTTATTTTTATTATTTCTGTATATGTTTAAAAATAATCTGTCATGAATTATTTGTACTACCAAAATGTAAAAGCCCTTTGGGCGTTAAATAAATAAATAAAAAGTACTTTCGTTAACATATATTTTTTTTAAATTGATTTCAGGTTACTAGTACGAGTAGTTGAAGAGGGAGGTCCAGGTCACCAGGGTTGGGTCCCCGCAGAGCTGCTGAGGTCCAAGGAGGAGCAGGAAACACACAAGAAACATGGAGGACTCGAAGCTGATGCGTCCTTCAGAAGACAGTAGGTCCTGCATTATACTATTTACAGTTATACATACATAATTTGTCAGTAAACGATAATCTACCTGCATTTTAATATAAGTATTCAGATTATTATAATGCTAAGGTCTGTCATACACAATGGCTCTATACGAAAGCTACAAATAGAAGTGCTGCCATCTATAATATTCGAAGAGAATTGTTGTAGTTTCAGGAAAAGCTACTAGTGAAATTATTATGAAATATGTTTTCAATAAATTAAAGCTTTTTCTATCTTTCGCTTGAGTAGAATTAAAATAAAATTGTAAAATTACTTTATTCAAAATATAAGCGTAAACTACAAAAATATGATTTTTTTTCGTTAGAAATGTAAAAACGTCTAAAAATACAGTTTTGTCTGATATTATCTGTGACAGTTTCCCTTGATCAACTTTTTTCCGTCTTATAAAATTATTCACAGAATAAATAAAAACAACCTTGGACTAAATTCTGCCGCTTCTAGCCTACATTTGTCAAGCGATTTTTATGCATATTACCTATATTTGTGGAGATACAAGGCACAACAAGAATATTCACGTGTATTCATCTTAATATAAAACCCTTTCTGTGAATGTCATTCGTCTCATATTTATATTCGATTTGGTTCAAATCGATATGCGAGAGATAAGGGAGCACTGAGAATTTTTCAAATCAAATCTCCTGCCTCGCAGGAGTTGGTTTTCACCTGCTAGATTTATGTAATAACTAGCTTTTTCCCGCGGCTTCGCTCGCATGGCATTAGTGGATTTCCACTCAGCCTCCTCCACCTTCCCTCTCCCCACTCCATTCCCCCCATCAATCCCCCTTCCCCTCCACCCACCCCTCCCCCCCATCAACCTCCTTCCCCCTACCCCCTACCCCTCCCCACAACCTCCTCCATCCTTCCCCTTTCCCCTTCCTTCCCTCCCCCCTCTCCCTCCCCTAACCCCCTACCACCCACCCTCCTCCCCCTCCCCTGCCCCCCTCCCCACTCCCCCCACTCACCTCTCGCATTCCACACATTCATTCCCGATACATTCAGTTTTCAAACTGCTCGCATGCCACCTGTTATAATTTCTTATACAAAATTCATAATGCCAGACCTCAACGGAAGTTTTAAACAAAAAAAACGAACAAAAAAAAGAATTATCCAATTTGGTTCAGACGTTCGGGTTTATGCGCATACATACATTTTGGTGATTCATTTTTATAGATAGTTATTAAGTACGAATTATTATTCTTCTTTTTATATTCTACCAAAAAATCCAGTACGGCAGTTTTATACTTAAAAAATGCGATACCTGTCTATCCAATTAAAACAATAATTGTTGTGTGACATTATGTCAAAATTTGAGAATGACATTTTCTTCTCTATTCTTTTCGATTCTTAAATAAAAATTCTATTTTAGAAAATATTTAAGCGAATTTATTTGAAGTACCTATTTCCCTAATAATTTGAATCGATTAAAGAATTACCAACACAGAAATTCTCAGGCGGGCTAGAGCAGATAGAGAACTGCTTACATTAATAAAAATCAGGAAAATTTCATATCTGGGTCATATACTTAGAGGGGAGAAGTATCACTTGCTCCATTTGATATTGAAAGACAAGATAGAGCAGTGGTCGTCACACTTTTCTGGTCAAGGGCCACATAGGACAATGTGAGGTATCACCGCGGGCCGCACACTTATGATTTTTTAGGGGGGGGGGGGTGTTGTACCTTTTTTTTAGCAAGTTAAAAAAGCATTTTTTTGTATTTAAGTACCGGGTTGCTACCTCCTTCCTTCTTGTGTTCGTGATGTAGTGTCAATTCTTAATAATAAAAATGGTAATGGAATCTTTCAGTTCAATTTTCATCCACTTCCCGAACTATTGAATGTGTGAATTTGCGCACACGTGATAAAAATTATTACAATACATACAATAACAAAAATTAACCAATATTACTTTGCTTTAATTAGTACATGATAAGCGTGTTTTTTTGGTCTTTTTAGACCATTTTTTTTTACCTACACTGCGCCATTTCTACGACCTCTAATTTTTTCTGGGTCTTCTACTGCCCCCCCTGAAAGTCTCAAACGACCACAGGGGGGCGTTATCGCCCACGTTGAGAACCTATGACGTACACTATGTGTTCAAAAAACCAACTGGGCGATTTAAAATCAAATGTCAATCAATTAAAATCAACGTTTTAAAATCATCTGGGTACGTACACAAAATATTTGAAAAAAAACGGATAATATAATTGTACATGAAAAAATATATATTTAAAAAGAAAACGCCGGATATTTGTGCGGGCCCCAAAAAAACGGATATTATTATTGTACGTGAAAAAATATATGTTTAAAAAGAAAACAGCAGATATTTATGCGGGCCGCGAAAAAAAAAGATACCATAAAATTGTACATGAAAAAAAAATATTTAAAAAGAAAACAGCAGATATTTGTGCGGGCCCCAAAAAAGGGATCTACCGGATCTGCTGGATCTGCCGGATCTGCCCTGATGATGGACACTGCAACGATGTCCGAAACGTTGGCTAAAGAAGGAGGTAGCGCAACACGGCATAACACCCCAAAAACAAATAACGAAAATGCTTTTGGCCGTGAAAATCTTAAAACTTATCTTAAACATCAGATATTTGAGTGGGAAGTAAAAAACGGAAGTAATAAATGTAAGCACATGAAAAAAAATATATTTAAGAAGAAAACGGCAGATATTTGAGTGGGAAGCAAAAAACGGAAAGTATAAATGTAAGTACGTGAAAAAAATATATTTAAAAAGAAAACGCCAGATATTTGAGCGGGCCGCACAAATATGCGCCGCGGGCCGCATGCGGCCCGCGGGCCGCAGTTTGACGACCACGGAGATAGAGGGTCGCCGAGGGCCTGGTAGGAGACAAATGTCTTGGCTGCGTAATATACGAGAGTGGACCGGCATTAGAAGTGTGGAGGAGCTATTCCGGGCAGCGCAAGACAGAGAGACATTCTTAAGAGTGATCGCCAACGTCGGGGGGACCTGATACGGCACACAAAGAAGAAAAAAGAATTATATATAATTATAGATATCTATCTTACTAATTGTGCCACCTATTGCAACTTTTTCATACAATTTTCGTAATGCCAGAGCTCTGAGCTATAGCCTATATGTTCATATTATTGTAAAGTTTCATTAAAATCCATTCTGTAAAGTAGGAATTAGTATTTTATACATATTTGAATTTTAACATCAAAGGGATGTCCATAGTAACCTAATTTTTAAAAAAAACATCGTTTCCAAGGCGACAATTGGCGTTTGCAATAAATCGATTTTTTAGCGACAGAAAACGTATGATAAATAATTTCATAACGCCAGAAATTATTCATAACGCCAGAGCTTACCGATATATATAGCCTATAGATCTCGCAAATAATGTAGCTTTCTATTAGTGAAAGAATTTTTAAAATCTATTCAGTAGTTTTTGCGTGAAAGAGTAACAAACATACATCCATACAAACTTTCACCTTTATAATATTAGTAGGATATAATTCATATATAATTTTTTATATTATATTTTTTGAAAGATAAATAATTTTTATCTTATGTTATTATCAGCTAACCTCAAAATTTTAAAACATTTTTCGTCAAATTCTCATTTGTTTGATCTTTATTTTTTTTGCTTTACCCTTTTTCCTCGGAAGGGAGAAACGACTGTAACGTATAAAAATAAACAATTTGACATAATTTTCTATCTATTATGAAACGGAGATTTGTAAAATAAAAATGACATTATTTTCTGCAAATGATTTACGCACTTTCTTTGACAGTACCCGTCTTGATATGTGCCTAATTATCGTGTTCAATTTTTTTTAGTAAAACAATTCGGGCAGTGCACAGTGTTGAAGTGGATCGCATTAGTTCTGTTGACTGAGATTGCAACGTATTTCAACAGTTAAGATTTCATTCGGCCATGAAAACATCGACTTGTAAATTCATTTTTAAGTTCGAACAAAACAAGATTTAAAGTAAATTTCAACACGAGCGGTTTAAAAAAAAAATTGTGAGCAGAGGTTGAAACCATTACAAACATAAATAATTACTAATATAATATATTTGCTTGTCTTCTAAGAATTTCACTACCACCCTTGATTTAATTTATTGAGTTATGAACTCTGATGTATTAAATCAAATTTCATCAGAGAGATCGTAATACAAACTTGAGCCAAATATGTGAATTTATTGTAGTCAAAATTACATCTCAATAAGGCTTAATTCTTGAATTAAGGCCAGAGAATTTTAATTTACGTCAATTATTTATGTATTGTTTATCTATCGGCTATTGTTTATCTCTTTAATATAGAACACCTAAACTAAAATAAACATACGAAAGCAATATCACTTGGTTAATCCTCTTCTTTCTTTATTGATAATATGTTGTGAGTATAAATTCCGCGAAGATTTCTTTTATTGACAACTTTGAGAAAACATCGTTAATCTGAAGTTGTGCTTTTCTTTGTCGTGTTTTTGAAGTTTTTAGGAATCTTTAAGCGCTATCCAAACACGTGGGAACATTTATGGGTCAAAGGAAAACTTAATAGGACAGATCTATTTCCGTGTTTTCGTCTGATGATATATTTTTCTTTCTTGTCATACGATGCACATCATTAATAAATTTATGGTCCATAACTAAAAATAATTATGTTTTTCTTTTTGTTAGCCAATCCTCACTGCCGTTTGTATTTTGTAAGATATTAGAGTGGGTTTTTTTATTTATTTATTTATTTATTTATTTGTTTATCAAGACATACACAGTACATTATAATACAGATTATAAGGTATGTTAAATTAAATTATTACATGGTTATGTACCTATTACGTAAGTCCATAGAATGTCATTTGATAATTACGCCTGAGATATGAACCGGTCTTAAAACTTAATTATTGAATGAATGAAGTAATAATAATAAAAAGGAAGAAAAGAGGGGGGGGGGGGATAAGGAGACATTTTGAAATCAAGAATTATATGCTCACTAATTGTAATTGACTGATTAAAGTTTAATGAAAAGTTAAGTGTAAGTAATTTTAAAACAATTATATCACGCCAAGAAATTTAATAAATTAGTTTTGTATGTTTGCAAGGAATCATGAAAAATGTCTAAGTGTAGTAATTTTTCATAGTGGTTATAAGTTATGATTGCGCGAGTAATTGGTGAGTTACTCGCTGCATTAGTGTTATTGGATTCTATATGAAAAAGAGAAGTGTGCCTGGTACGCCTCATTGGGACATTTAAACCAATAGTGGATAGCAATTCAGGACTATCTATTTTATTATTTAGCAGGTTATACAGAAACAGCAGATCTGATAATGTGCGTCTTTTTTGTAAACTTAACATGTTATTTGTAGTTTTGTTGTATTTCTTGAATAAATATTTAGAGAATTTATTCTGTATACTTTCTACTATATCTATGTACACCTTATATTGAGGATTCCATACCGGGGACGCATACTCCAGTGGACTTCTGACCAATGAACAAAACAACATTTCAAGAGTCTTAGCACTTTTGAAAACTTTACATATTCTTAATAGGAAACCTAGCATCTTGTAGGATTTTGATATTATGTGTTCGATATGCTTATCAAAAATTAATTTATTGTCTAAATAAACACCTAGATCTTTACATGTAGACGTAGATTGTAAAGGTTTATTATTCAAGTTGTAAGAATAGATGATTTTATTTTTATTTCTAGTAAATGTAATTGAGTGACACTTAGAAATGTTTAAGGAGAGTAAATTTGATTCACAATACGCGCACAAATGATCAAGATCGCATGATCAAGATCAACCCATCAAGATGGGTTGTTGAAATCTATAATCCAACTGTTTTATCATTTGAAAGTAAACCTGTTCAGTAGAAATTCCAAGTAAAGCTTCAAAAAGAAACCGTGTAAAAAATATATAAAAGTCTGTTTAGTATTCAGACGATGGTTTCCAAAAAATTTCTAGTGTTTACCTGAAGATTAAATAAAATTAACCTTCTGAATGTTTTTGGAAGACTTCCTCATTAGACGAGAGATTTTCATGTCAGCGTAAATTTCTCTTATATTTTTTCTAAAAAGTGCAGTATTAATGCTTTTCTTCGACAGGGACAAAATAAACCCGAAAAATCTTTGTTTTAACGAAAAGCAGGTGCTTAAGTCAGACATTTCCTTTAAGACTTTTTTTGTTTGTGTTTCGGACGTGTTGACAGTTTATTATTCCTTCAAGTAATTATTACGCTTTCCGGGAACATTAACGCGACTTGTTTTTCAGATTTCATTTCCGTTTTAAAGTCAATGTATTAATGTGGGCATTCACTCTAAAGCAGTGATGATCAACCTTTTTAGGCGGATGGCCAATTTATCAATTTTCAATTTGTTCGTGGACCGCAGGGACTTCATACAGCTTTACATTGTTAAATTTGCAGTTGGTGGTGTCGCAGACCTATTTCTATTTTCTAAAACAGTATTTTTTTAAATAAAACATTAGGTATAGAACGACAAAAATAAAGAGCAGGCGAAAATTTTATAGCTCCTAGGCCAAACCAATAAATGCTGTCGATTTTTATTATTAAAAAATATTTCAAAATTCCTTCTTACAATTTTTGGCAACTGATCTGAACGTAGATCTCAATATCAAAAAGCATTGCGCTGCGAAAGTGATTTTTTTTATCTATACTTAAGATGGAACCACGAAATGTTGTCTTTGTTGAAGGAGACCTTTGACCTCTGCCGGACTTTGCCGAACTGGAGTGATGGATTCATTAACACTTCGGGAAACACTGACCCCAGATTCCTAACCACCCCTCATACCTTTTTCCTTCCCATAACTTCCTTTCCTTCCTTTTCGTAAAAACACCCTCCATACGACATCTCGTAAGATGATATAGGCCCTGGGAGAAATTATTTTTTCCTCAGAACCTCCCTTTTGGGGCTAATACAAAAAAAACTTAATAAAAATATTTATTTTAGAAAAAAATACCAGCGAATGGTATTCGAGTTAGTGTCATAGATGTGTTTAAATACTTAATGCGTGCACCACTTTATCATTGCTTATTCCTAGTACAAAGTTGATAAATGATGATTGACAACACGATATTTAGTAATCAAGTGGAAAGATTATTATGGTGTTGGTAGTATGTTATGTGGTCCTGTTTTATCCTCAATTCATGTATAATGTTATTGCAGGAAGGCTAACACTAAAATGAATCACTAGTAAAAGAAAGAGTACAACTATAGTTGCACATATCATTTTGATAGTTATTTTTTACGAAACCTCTTCATGTGTTTTGTAATTAAAATTTAAATAAAAAAATTTTTTGAATTAGAAGTTAAAACTAATAAATCTAAACGAAAATATGAAAAATAACACGTTACAGAAAGATAAAATGTTAATACTTTATTGGTATTATTATCTCTTCAATGATACTTGATGGGGATAACCTTCAAAGAGAATATTCAAATTTAAAAAAAAAATTGTATTCATTTTGACCTTTAGAAAAGGTCAATAGGTGTCCCACATATATAAAATCGGATATGTTTATCCGAGACACTATCTAGGTTACAAAGCAGTTCTCCGATTTATCATTTTAAAACTCTGGAATAAACGATAAAAAAAGAAAGGTTGCAAAAAATATGGGAAAAAATTGGTCGACGATAATATTGTTAATTCTGAATTTGAAAAACGATATTGACAAAATGACTTAAAAATAAGAGGTCTTAGTGGCCGAATTGTTTAAGGCGCCTTACCCGGAAAAACAAGATATCCTGAGTTCGAGTCACAGTTGCGACCATTAGCTTTTTTATTTTTCTGTGACTCGTTCTTCTTCATATTTTCATTTAGACTTAGGTATTAGTAGTACTATCTTCTACTTCAATGATATATTACATTGATTGGAATAACCTACAAAAGTGATTGATAATGGGGAGTTTTTATACTAAAAAATTAAAAACTGTGTAGGTATATATTTTTACTAAATGTAAATTAATATATATTCGTGTAATTGCTTCCAGAGCCGTGGTGCGCGAGCTGGTGGAGACGGAAGAAGAGTTCGGACGAGACTTGCTGCAGGTGGTGGAGCGGTACATGAAGCCGCTGGACAAGCCCACAACGCCCAAAGTGGTCAGCGATAATAAAGATCTGGTCTTCAACAACTTCAAACAGATCGCCGAGTTCCACAATACGTAAGGATCGTTACTATGTTCATATTCTCAAACATTCTTGTTTCTCATGTGGGTCTGTTTGTGATGTAGGTACCTAACTCTGATTCAATGAACTCGGATTTGTTTTGAATTTAAGCGTCATTTTCAAAATTGGAACTGATTATGTCAAGAATGCAATATCTGACAGTATTAATACTCTAACGACTGTACGGTTGAAATTTAAGAATACTACTCCGAGTATAACCTGACGCCGCGCTATATGTGAAAGCAACTATGAACGTGAAGTTTGTGACTAAGCTACTATCGTAATAGAACAGAATTCAAGCAAGTAGCTTATAATGCCAAAAGATGGTGCCACTTACAATAACGACTAGCATGAGGAACGTCGGCGGGCAGGCTTAAATACTCTTGGATTGGCATTTTCATGAATCTCTCCAGTCTGGATATGGATGATATGTACGTGAAGTTTGTGACTAAACTACTGTCGTTTCGCCAGCCGCCCGCAGAAGTGGGTTTTTTACTGCTAGTTTAATATACCTACTTACGTAAATGTAATTTGATATTTAAAACGGACTTTCTTTTAATTATCATTTTTCAAAGTTTTTAAATTAAATTAAATCAAATTGGTTGTCAAGAATTCCGTCGACCGATAAAGTACCTACCAATAACATTATGTTTTTTCACCAGAAAATTATTTTAGTACTATATTTGAAATGTCGATGATAATATAAACACAAAGTCAGATTTTGTGACTTTTCAAGGGTCTGCGCTTTTCAGCCAACTTGCAATTATTATCAATCCTATAATTAATCTGCCATGATTTTTCACGGGTCTGCGCTAGTCAGAATACGAATTTCGGTTATGACTCTTTTTTTTTTAAGTTTCTTTATTCATTGAAAAAATCTTTTTTTACAAAAGTTGGGGATTTTTCGACCACCATGCTAGGCACATGCCCGTGTTGTGGTGGTCAATTTTTTATACAGTAAATTATCATATGCAATATAAAGAATGTGTGAGAGTATTAAGAAAATATACATATGCATAAAATAATATAATATTAAAGAATATTATAGAATACAAAATAGTATTTAATAATTTAATTTAAAAGAGTTACGAGTATAAAATCAAAGTGAGTACTATATGGTAAGCACATGAGAAAGGATTTTTATGTTGAAAATCTACATTATTTAACACCAATTTTAGTACAATTAAATGTTGGGCTTTATTCTTCAAGTCCGGTAAATTATATTGTACAACTGTACAGTAGTATGTAGTATATAGTACAGTTGTTCATGTTTCAATCCGACGAATACTAAATAATAATTATTGTTAGCATGGTTTAGTGCTGGGAAGTACACATGAGACTTCGTCGGATTCGATACACAGTGGTGCCAAACAGTTTTAAGTAAATAGTTTAAGATTATTTAAAATTTCAGCTAATTACATATAGTTCTTTACAGACAAAAAACTTTTATTGGTGGTATATAATCAATTATCAATTTTATTTATAAAAAGTAACTAAAACTTGAATACACAATTTCGTCGTGGAGCTGGTAAAATAAAACCAAGAAACAAAGAACAAAAAAAAAACAAAAAAAGGCTTGGAGTGGAAAGGGCTAAGAATGTTAAGTTAAGTTTATTAAGTTAGTTTAGGTAATCAAGTTAATTTAAGTTAATTCAAGTTAGCCTAAATTAATGATGTGAGGCATTCTTTAAAATAGTTCCTTCCCTTTACAATCAACCAGTTCTGAACACTTGTGATATAACTATCGCCAGTTTTCGATTGTTTAGTGAACTCTGTCTCTCCTGTTTAGTGAACTCTAGAACTTTTGCTTTGAATTTAAATGACGTTTTCAGAATTGTAAGTGTTTGTTTGTAGAATTCAGATAAGCTATAAAACAACATTCATAACATATTTTGAATAGAAATGCACGCGTTTCACTTCAAAATTGAAAGTGATTTATCGAGAATGCTTGCTTTTCGTAACATTTCACGGGTCTGCGCTAGGCATAAATAATAAACGCCAAAACGTGAACCAGTCAGACAGGAACAAAGTACCTGGAGCACAAAAATGTCATGGGTAATTTGGATTAATTTCCGCAGTGGCGGTAATGTCACAAATTACATATAGTATACAAAATAATAATAAACGTCAAAACGTGAACATGCCGACAAGAACAAAATACCAGAAACACAGAAAGATGATTGATAATTTCCATTTCTTTCGTCGGTTTGCTGAAGAGAGGTTTGATTTAATATCCCATTCACAGAAAGAGTAGGCAAATGAGCAAAGAGCGTGAAACTAAATATCAGTATCTACTAAACCTTTTTTCCCATTTTTAGTGTGAAGCAATATGTCAAACCCCAGGCACATTTGTTTTGCACAAGGACGGGGCGTACAAAATATAAAACTTTTTTTTTAACATTCTCAGTATTGTGACATCGAGCGCGAAATACTACGTATCCACTGGAGCGACCAAGCGAAATAAATAAATTTGCCTCGTTTGCTCGAGATTTCCCAGAAGATCATTTTTTTAAATTTTTCGGCAACGTTAAAAAAATCATACCTTCCAATTTTACAATGGAGACATAAAAACCTATAGCCAATGAATTAACCTGTATTTTACCGTTTATCTCATGTTTGTAGGATAAAAATAATCGTAAAATTAACCGCGCAAATCCTGCGTGTTTGTTACTTTGAAACTGCCGTGAGGGTACTTATTCGAGTCAACATAGAATATTTTCGATTTCTGTATATTATATGTGGTATACTTGGTAATGAAAAAAATGAAATCTATGGAAAGGGGGCTTAATTTTAACCGTAAACAGCTGATCAAAAATTCGGCGTGAAAAAAATTTAAAAAAAAAACTATTTTTAACATCGATCTAAAATCGTCTAAGAAGTTCGTATTTGCGATATCTATGGTCATAATAGATAAAGCATTTCAATACCTTTTTTTAAAAATAAATGGTTGGCCATGGAAATGTTTTAAATAATTACAATAAATGTTTTACGAATGGTAGGAAAATGTGGTCCAATTTTGGACCGCTATCAATCGCAGAAAAATAAAAGTGGTCCATTTTTCGAACATAATCGCTCCAGTAGTTTACGCCTCCTGATTCATTTAATTTTCTTCTCGGTGTGCTAAATGAAGGCATGAAAGACACTACAATTCGGCCTGAAACAATTATTTTCTCCCAGTGTCCTGATAGAAGGCATGACATACAACCCCTAAAATATTCGCATATTTTTTTGTAAACTACAATATCCCCTAAAATATGAATTTTACTTAGCAGCGTCTTGAAAGAATGTGTAAAGTACCACTGCAATTTCACCTGAATTTTTTCATTCCCTAAGGAGGAGGAGGAGGTCCTAAACTATATCAATATCCATTGATACTTTAAATTTTCTCCGCAGTGTCTATATATAGGTCGTGATTGTCGTGAAGTAATACTGTGATATCCCCTGAAATGTTAAATTCCATTCGCTGTGTCCTGATAGAGGGTGTGAAGTTACTACATAAAACATTCCGTAACGCATTCAATTTCCTTCCAAGTGTCCTGGTACTGAACGTGATGTGGGTACTACTACCATATCCCCTGAATTACGTAATTTCCTTCGCAGTCTTGATGGAGGGCGTGAAGAGACACTACAATGTTTCCTGCAAAATTAAATTTCCTTAGCAGTATCGAGGTAGAGGTTGTGAAGTACCATTGCAATTTTTTATTTTTATTTGTTTTTAACCACCACTGTTTTATATAAATAATAATAATAATAATAGGCGTCGCCTTTGTGGAATTTTTTTGTTACCTACCGTTTTACATTCTGTGTTCTTTATGTACATATGTACTTGTATGCAAACTTCCATTTTAATAATATCATGCAATCTCTTTCTCAGTGTTCTGATAGAGGGCGTGAAGTACTACGCCAACGAGCCTCGCATGCTGGGCAAGACGTTCCTGCGTATGGAGCGCGAGTTCGACAAGCACGTGGCCTACTGCCGGGACGAGCCCTCCGCGCAGATCTTCCTGCAGGACAACGAGCAGGCCCGCGATTTCTACGAGGTAATTAATTACATTTCATTATCAAATAAATCACTTATTATTGTAACTACTAATATTCGGGAGATGGGTCATTAACCATTATTATTAAGTGTTGCCAAAGCCGTTCACCCTTACTACTGCAAATCACATTTATGCACAGCAATGCCCCACCTTGGTTTTTACCTTAACACCGAACGCATAACTTGCATTGGCTTCGCCGCTTTGATAGGCCGTTCCTGTAGCTCGGTGACAGTCGGCACTCATCCATGCCATATCTTCTTATGTTTCTATTTCACATGTTATAACAGCACGTCCCGAAGGATTTTAAGGAGCTTATTTGGAGTACAAAAAGTAGACGTCATTTTGCTGTTCGTTGATTTTTTTTCAATTAAAAACAATGAAAACATTTTTCCATCACACGTCGCAACTGAATAGTCGGTGTAGCCAGGCAGTTCACGTCATAAGCACTCTGTCTCATTCCAGCAGCACGTTAATAGACGAAAAAGCGTGAGAGTGGAAGATACTCTTAGAATCGGCCTGGTGTAAGTCCACCGTTCAAAATTAAAACGTTGCTTGAAGCGGCTTTAGTCATATGTGGTGATCGGATCTGAATAGCCTGGTACTTCCTCAGCTTTTTCTTCGCCATACCCTTCTCCTTCTCACTGCCTACAGCCTCACAATATACCCCAACTGGGGATGCCATAGTCTCGTTGGCCCCAGGCTGGAGCAGTTGGGACTCTTGTGATACACTCACATAAAAAGCGCACGTATCAAGTAATCCTGTCGCCAATTTTAGAAGTGTGATCAGTGTGTTTGAATTTTTTGTTTGGATTTTAATAGAAAAAAATATTATCGGACTGCAAAATTTACTTTTAATGCTCCAAATATGTTCAGAAATCGCTGGTTAAATCCTTTGGGTACGTGCGTGCTGTTATACCCTGAACATATGTGACTAACATACCTTTTCTACGGTCCTGTTCTTAGAGCTTCGTTTCAACCTTTATTTATGAAAATTATGAAAGATTGCAACAACTGTTTGCCTAACCGCTATTCAGTGGTTGCAAAGAATTCACCTGCAATCGCTTTGTGTATAAAACTTCGTTAAAACGTCCAACTAAAGGCCATCAAACTATGTGCCAAATTATTGCCAAAGTTGCATCGAAAATCATGAAAGGTGATTAAATACGCTTTCAAATTGTATTATTAGAAGTAAACATGTTATTTTTTAAATATTAAAATTTTGAATGCAAACGTTAAATGGCTCGCCTTGCGTTCTTTTAAAACTGAACTAAAATAACTGATATCGAAAATAAAATACATTTTTTTTATTTTGAATATTAATGTTACCTCACTTTTTTATCACTTTATACAAAAATAACTATTTTTGTATAAAGTGATAAAAAGTGACAAAGTTTCGTAAGTTTTTCTTGTATACGAGGTTAGATCAAATTTTCTTAAAGGTTAGAACAAAAACTTTTAAAGATATTATTTTTAATTATTATATTACGTAATTAAAGTGGGAATTGGTATTTCACAGCGCCCTTGAGGTGATTTTTCACAAAAACGACGCTCTACAAATTTTCCAATTAGTATTTTTATGACTTTATGTCCGGGTTAAATCTTCCCCACAGGAAAAACTAAACCCGTCCACACATTTTTCCACAAATGATCATTTAGTCATCCACGCTATGGAAGTGCACTATATAAGTATAATAAATCCAAAATAATACAAGAGTAACATGTCAACTTACTAGAAACCAAATGGGAAAATAATTCACCGACTCCAGATATTGCCATATCAGAGGGTTCGGCTCGGTAGAACTCCCAGCTGGACCGATAAATCCGACTGATCCCTCAATATAAATATTTTAAAAATTATTATTATTAAATAGATTCATTTTGTATTAAATATTATGGTTTTATACGATCAAGAAATTTAATTTATACAACAATTTACGAACAAACAATGTTATTTTCGATGTAAACGCACACATAACCTAAAATTATTGTTTCGCGATTTTTAAACAAACACATACTAAACCTCTATAATACGAGTACTACTGTTTTATTTTCAATTCAATTCAATTCAATTCAATATATTTATTCTTTCAAAAAAATTACAAAATTTAAAATTTTTAATGCGTTTTTAAAATATTTTTGTAACAGTATTACATTAAACATAAATATAAATGGTTGGCAAAAAAACTATATAAGCATTAATTGAGCTTGTCTTTTAAACGCAGCTTCACTGACGCTAAATATGTCGATATCCGAATTAATTCTGTTCAACAGCAAGATTGCTCTCCCGACTGGCATAACCATTGGCAAGTTAGTTCTGCAAGCCGGGAGATAAAACAGTCTATGCTGTCGATGACGGAGATAACCATCGGGAACATAGAAACTAATGATAGCCATTTATGGAACACTATAATGCACACACCGTGTTATTTATATTCACTTCAAACTGACCAGTTGTAACATTATATAAAGTTGTTATCATGTTGTATATATAAACATTCTATCGACCTTGAGCGAAATTAAGTCGTAAATGGTCGTAAACCATTAAAATTAGGAGAAATACCACCGTTTGTAGTGATGTGGTCGAATCGTAGAGATGTTTCGATTAAAACAGGCTCACGACTTATTATGAGTTCGATATTTCTCGTAAAAATGTTCAGATTTAAAACACAAATAAAATTACCACATATCCGTTCTAAATTTTAGCTACAGGTAGCTTTTTATTGAAAAAATATTAAATTGAAAATCTGCTGCAACCACTCTTTTATCAGAAAGCTGACTGCATTTTTCATAAAGCTGACTGCATGCCCGCATGGCAGCAGGCAATTCTGGTCGCTTGCGGGCTCAATAGGTCGCAATTTCTGCAAATCCAGTCTGCCACCTCTTACCAGACCTGACGGCTCACTAGCAAACACCGCCACCGAAAAGGCTAACTTACTAGGTAAAATGTTTGCGGATAACTCAACCCTCGATGACCAAGGTGCTGTCCCGACGTCGGTTCCTCACTGCGGTTTTCGTATGAAAAAGCTGAGGATCCGGCATCGGGAAGTACTCCATGTTTTACGAGGGCTTGATGTTAATAAAGCTAGTGGGCCTGACGGAATACCTGCCCTGGTACTGCAGAGGTGCGCTGCGGAAATAGCTCCAATTTTGACGAAGCTTTTTAAAATGTCCCTGAAGACTGGCTCTGTGCCCTCTGGTTGGAAAAAAGCGGTTATCCATCCTATTCCAAAGAAGGGTGACCGCTCCAACCGGCCAACTACCGCCCCATAGCGATCACATCAGTTCTGTCTAAGGTGATGGAACGTGTGATCAACGACAAACTGCTCACATACCTCGACAAGAACAAAATTATTAACGACCGTCAATACGGATTCCGGCGGAACCGCTCGTGTGGTGATCTTCTCGCGTATGTGACGCATGTTTGGGGGCGATGCCTGGAACGTTTCGGTGAGACCCAAACGGTTGCACTGGACATCTCCAAGGCCTTTGACCGGGTTTGGCACCGAGGACTTGTCAACAAACTGCATTCTTACGGACTTCCCGCATCCTTGTGTACGTGGATTGCCGACTTCTTGAGGGAGAGGTCGATTCAGACGGTAGTCGATGGTTTCACCTCTTCCTTACACTCGATAAATGCTGGCGTCCCGCAGGGATCGGTTCTGTCTCCGACTTTGTTTTTGTTGCACATCAACGACCTTTTGTCATGTGCACCAATTCATTGTTATGCGGATGACAGTACAGTTCATGATAGCTTTTTGTTTGACAAGCCCCCAAAGGGCTCAAAAACTCCAACAGCTCGTAGGGCTTTGAAGCAAAGAATGGACGGTTACCTCGAGAGTGTTTTCTCTTTGGGGTAAAAATAATCTCGTTGAATTTAATGTTTCAAAGACCCAATCTTGTCTGATTACGTCTAAAAGGGATCGAAATGAAAATCTAGTATCTTTCAACGGAAGCAATCTTCCGAACAGGCCCTCCATTGATATGCTTGGTGTAACCCTAAGTGACCAGCTCAGGTATGGGGGCTCCATCGAAGCCAGAGTAAAGTTAGCCTCCCAAAAGCTGGGCGTACTTTACAGGGCCCGCAGATACTTTAATAGTACACAACTGCTAACCTTGTACAAATCACAAGTACGCCCCACGGTTGAATTTGGCAGCCATCTCTGGTCTGGAGCTCCAAAATACCTGAAAAATACCCTCGACTCTGTGCAGAAACGGGTGGTCCGTTTGATAGATTCTCCCATCTTAACAGACGGATTGCAATCTTTAGAGCACAGGCGTCGGGTGGGAATGCTATCCTTGCTCTACCGATATTACAATGGAAGATGCTCCGAGGAACTAGCATCATTGATCCCTTCGGCACCGGTGCATAGTCTGGAAACACGCCAAACGCGTGCCCAACATTTGTACACGGTTGACATTTGTCACATGAGAACGGGTCGTTTCTTCGACTCGTTCTTGTGTTCAACAGCTCGGCTGTGGAATGATTTGCCGGCCTCTGTGTTTCCTCCTTCCTACAACATGGGTCTCTTCAAGACCAATGTTCATTCCTTCCTCTCCTCAAAAAGACCCTCCACACAGCATCCCAGATTACATAGGCCCTGAGGGAAATTATTTTCCTCAGGGCCTCCTGTGTGGAGTTAATGTAAAAAAAAAAATTCTAGTAATCATTACTTTGACTAGATGGCTAACTTTGACAAGGTGGCTTACTTTGACTAGATGGACCTTTCAATAATATATTACCTACCTGCCTAAAGAAATTTGAAAAGAGTTTTCATTGAGAAAATGATCTTTCTTTGGACAATTGGATAATTCCTTAATTGAAATAATTAAAAAAAAATATTCATAAAGTAACATATGGTCTTTAATTAAGTAGGTTGGTATTTAAGAGCCTACTTACAAATCTTATAATTTCAGAGGAAAATTTGGTTTTGATTTTTAAATAAGAGGAAATTAGAAACATACCATTTGGACGTGTGGTCTACTGTTCATAGAATTACTAGTTCATTCCAATGGGTACACCTAAAGTCCGGTCTCCTGTGAACTCCGACATGAACATTATTTGCTTACACATTATTATGAAAATTGGGGGCGTGACCTTTCACATTGTTTATGCGTCTGCAGTAAGGCCACGCCTACGTTGTCAATGTTTATAGTAATAAGTAAGCAAATGTTCATGTCGGAGGTCATTGAAGACCCTGCTTAAGTTAGAGATTCCATTAGCCAAGATTAATCTCGGCTAAATGGTGTAAAAGTTTGACGTAACGGTTAGGCCCATTGATTCGCACAAATTAACATTTGATTTTTGAAAAACCCCCGTTAGACGCTGATTTTAGGTGCGTTTCAGCTTTCTATCAAATTGTGATAAGCAGACAATCATTTCAACACGATAGTTGTCCTCTTCTGCTGATCACAATTTGTTCAAAAGCTGAAACGGACGTATAATCGGCGTGTATCGGGGACCTTTCAGCTGTCAAATAAACAAAACGGCACTGAATGGTTAATTAACGATAATGTATAATGTTAATAATGTAATTAACGATAATGATTACGTTTTAATATCTGTGCAACCACCCGTCCTTTGACTATTTGTTTTACGGGTGATAATTTTACGTAATTCACTACGTAAAACAAATGATGTATTCGCAATAAATAAATACATGTAATTAGCAATATAGTTTGTGTTAAACATAAAAAATGTTTGCTTTGATGGCATGACGTTTGGAGGATTCTGCAAAAAATTTTCCATTTTTTTTAAATAAATAAGCGATCGGGGAAAGATTTCCCAAAAATGCATTAACTTGCGTTGATTTCTCCTGCATTGTATGTATATAGGTTTATCAAGCTTAGTTAACTTCAACGCAGTACTCAGACAGATGCGTACCTACATCAGTGGCGATCCGTGATTTTTCAGTGAGCTAGAGTGCTAAGATTGACAAATATGACGTTATTGACGTTGTTGTAGCTGAAAATGATTTTTTTTTTCAAATTTCGTCTTTTTGTATGAAGATCTTCAGGATTCTTTCAGTCAAGGGATGCGCCGCATCCACATACTGAAAGATCTTCATACAAAGTGTTGAAATTTTGAAAAAAAAATTTTTTTTTTTCAACTACAACAACATCAGTGATGTTTATTATTTTTTTCAATCTTAGCACTCTTGCTCACTGAAAACTCACGGACCGCCACTGGCGTACATGCAGCGTGTTTCATTTAGACAGATAAAACAATTAATTGACAATTCAATTTGGGAGGCGGAAATAGGTACCGCCGCCCCGGGAACCTTTATTGGATAACCAACACCTCTGCCATAGGTCACCCCAAGTGGTTCGCTACGTTTGGTGATTTAGCAGGGGTGCCCTGGTTCAAGGGGTAAGGATTGTCTAGATCTTGGAGGCGGATGATCAGGACACACTGAACCCCTGATTCCTAACCACCCCTTAGACACTTTTCCTTCCCAGAACTCTCCTCGCCTTCCTTTCATTAAAAAAAACCCTATACACAGCATCCCCAAAGATGACATAGGCCCTGAGGGAAATTATTTTCCTGAGGACCTCCTGTGTGGAGCTCATGTAAAAAAAATGATTAGATGAAACAATTAATGATATTTTCACAATTCAGAATTCGAAGCCAAAGCGTTAGCGTGACACATTAAATATTGTTTTATTTCGGTGTTATTAAAATACTGAAAGTTATTTATACGAATGTGATTATCTTCTGCACCAAATTCATAACTAGTAATAATACTAATAATATTTACTGATTTATATAACGCCGTTTTTGTGATAAATACCCTCAAGGGCGCTGAGTGAACAATTAATAAAAAGGAATATGCTGTAACACAGTGAACACTTGAAAACTTGCTGTCCCCTTTCCACTAGTCACGATAAGTAGACGTATACGAGACAATAAATTATTATATATTTTGAAACAATTAGGTTAATGGAAACATTAAAAATATCTGTATAATAATCATTGTCTGATGCTGATAATACTTAAATATAATATATGTAGTCTAATGAATAAATTCTAATGAGTATAATAAACAGATTGTAGCAAAAAAGCTGACGATAAATAAATCCAAAATCTTTTAGCGTAACAATGTGATCTTAAAATAATAAATATTGAGATTATTTCACTCGCGATGTCATGCACGCGATCGATCTGGAACCGATATAAACAGGACATAATAATAAGCTGTATGCTTCATAACAATATTATTTTACGGGCATCGTATACACTTGCTGTCCCTTTTTGGCTAGTGGCAATAAGTAGGCGTAAACAAGAGAAAGGGCTTACTTTTACTAAGCTTTTTTATTGCATCCAACTTTCGCTGTGTTACCTATAACAATGCTTGTAATTTCAGTAGCCATTTTCTATCCGTGATCCAAACCATCGAACCATAAAAATAATTTTTCAATAACCATTTTGAATTTCCACCGCCAGGTGGCGTTGAAGTCGGAAAATGGTTGTTAACTTGACTATCGAAAGATTCGTACAGGAAGGAGCTTTCCTACAACAACTTTGTGATGTTATTAATAGATGGCGAGATTATTAACTGTGAAACAAGCCTTTATCTACACGTACCATACACATAAGGGGTGTTGATTGATTTACGATTCTGATCTAAATCAAGAATTGGCAGAACTCTGTTATATTTCACGAGAATACAAGACTATTATCCTCATTTTATTGGTTTTGGCTAATAAATGGAAAATCTAGTGGAAAGTCCATTTCCCTTATTGTTGGTGTTCATCTAACAAGTAGACTTAATGCGCCACATTATTTTTCGTGTATTATTCTTAAAAATAACCACCCTTATTGTCTTCGGATATTACCTATCTAATTCTTCATATTAAAATATTATTTTATTACAAATAAACATCTCAAAGTATTTTTAATTTGATTTAGCGTAAGACGCAGGATGACGAATACCTTATTGTTAATTTTAGGAATTTATAAAAATACGTAATTAGGTAGCGTGTATAATGTTTTGGAAGGTTTATAATTATTTAGGTAATTATATAAACACAGTAGGATTTTAAATGCCTACAATTAAATTACTCATATTATGGAGGAAAAAAAACAATTAGTTATTGTACATTAATTAATGGGTTAGCGTTAGATGACTAAAAGATTTGGAATATCATTGGTCCACCTTACACTTAACATCCCTTGTTGTTCGGTTTTCGATTTGGCAAATCAATTTAATTAATATCATTCCTCAAAAAATATATAATAGAAATAGAAACATATGAACTGCTTGCCGTTGTTTAAAGCCAATGAATTCGTTTAGATTTCACCGTTCATCCCATTAGGTTCTATAAATTTAATACTATAATAATATCGATGGCGGAAATTTGAAATGCTGTAAAGGACAAAAATTCAAAAATGGGTTAAAAATAAAAAATTTTCCGCATTGTTTCTCTCTTTTGATCTGCGTAATCGAAATATTTCTAGAAAAATAAGTGTGTCCTTTACGACCAATATTTTGAAAGAATTTTTTTCCGAAAAATTACAAATAGACTGAATTCTATTATTAATGAAATTTCCAAAAAAAAAATTATAGTTCTATTAAATGTATTTTTGTAATAAAAATATCATAATCTTAGGTCTACAAAAACAGAATATATGGATTTTTTTAATAAAACAACCTTCTTTTTGCTCTCCTGAACAATTACATTTTGTCCTTAGCAGCATGGATGCTTTGAATGATACCTAAGATAAATAATAATATTTTCATTTCAGTATTCCCAATTATATTTCATTCCAATTGCCCCCATACTTCCTCCTCCACGTGTCATTCGTCTCCGGTTCTTCCCACGTCTCTCGTCATTTTGACATCTTCCCAAACACAATCTTAAATTAACCCAAAAATATATTCGCTACATACGTCACACCTACGCCACCTGAAATTGCGGAAATCTAAACATTGCTTTTGCATAGCTAATAATAGTTTATTGTTCACATCGATGCTGGATACATCAGCACTCGTTGTGCATTCTTATAAAATTACCTTGAATTTTTTTATGTAGAATGTAGCATGCGGTTTCATTTCATATTTCAATCATTTTAACGATATTTTTTGATTTTCGTTGATGTGGTTATTCATACAACAGCAACAGGGCGTACCCTAAGGATTTAAAACAGCGATTTCTGAGGATATTTGACATAAAACACATTTTTTTCCATTTAAAAACAAAAACATATGTTTCTATCACACGTTTCCACTGATTATGATGCTACATGTTGTGGTGACGGGATCAAGTGATACGCGTTCTCTCTCCTCTGTTACCGCGCTACTGGAACGAAACACAGTGCGTATCCATCCTGGCTGCACCTCGCAATTGCAAACTCGCAAATGATAAACTTTCATTACACTTAAATGATAACCACCATGCATGGAGCAAGGAGTGTCCTATTTACAAAAGAAATATAGAATCGGAGAAGATAAAAATTGATTTTTTAGGATAAAAAGAAAAGCAACCATATACTTCTTAAACATTTGAAGTCTTTTGGCTCATGTAAATGAAATTGAAGTATTATTACAAGAACTCAAACCAGCAATTTTAATGTTAAATAAAACGTGTATAACTAGTGATATTTACGATTCTGAAGTATCATTTATAGGATATTCAACTGTAAGATGCGATTCATTTAGTCGGCATACGGGAGGAGTTGTTATGATTATAAAAAATAGTATATCCTTTAAAATAATATCAAATGAAATGTTTGATGAAAAAAATACATGGATACTGGCAGTACAAATAAGAAAAAACTTGATTAAAGGAACATACGCTGTATTATATCACTCACCAAACCAAAGCCATTAAAAAATTTTGGATTTCTTTGAAAGTTGGTGTACTAAAAACATGAAATATCAAGATATGTTTTATGTAACCGGTGACTTTAACATTGACATGAAAGCCAAAAATACCTGCAGTAATAAACTTAAAAATTTATACATATAATAATAATAATAAAATAACTTGGATCTCAAGACAACGCGCCTTGTCTACAATTCTATTGTAACTCCGCATTTAAATTATTGTTCTAGTGTTTTATTCCTATTTAACGGAGCCCAAAATAATAAACTACAGGTTATACAAAATAGGGGGATGAGGATGATTTTAAAATGCAACATTTTTACAAGAGTTAAAATTATGTTACAAAATTTAAACATGATGACAACAAAACAACATATAATATATAATACATTAACAATGATTTACAAACTTAAAAATAATATGCTCCCAAATTATCTGAAGAGTACTATTATGTTTCAAGAAAATGTTCACAATTATCCTACGAGAAGACGCGGAGACTTTAGGCTTCCCAAAACTAAACTTTCGTGCACACAAAATAGCGCATTTTATAAAGGGCAAAAACTCTATAACAGTCTGCCAAATGCCGTAAAGGAAGCCTCAAGTCTCGGCACTTTCCGTAGGATATGTGCATTTTATGTAAAAAATATTTTTTGATTACTTACTAATGTTATTCTCATATCTTATTCTTTTATAATGTATTTTTGTATAGATATCTTTTTTATTTAGTATTCTTTTTTTAAATGTATTTGTGAATGTTACTGTACCTACTTCGTAAATTGTATTTTTTTATATTTTCCCACTGTAGATGTATGAAAATATTTACAAACATCTAAATAAAAATTTCAAAAAGAAAAAAAACCCAAGTACTAAGTTGCGACGTTTGATGGAAAAACTTTTTTTTTGTTTTTAATTGAACAAAATATCATCGGACAGCAAAATGAGAACTACGTTTTTTGCTCCAATTATGCTCAGGAATCGCTGTTTAAATCCTTCAGGTACATGCTATTACACCTGTATACATAACTAAACAAATATTCCCTGGAAAGAGTGAACAATTCCGATTTGAACGAAAATGGTTGTCACTTGTATGACACATTTCCTTTCAGACAGAAAAATTAGACTGATTTAAAACTAATGACATGTATTAATGATAATTCTCTCTATATTTATATATACGTACATTTCTACAGCGCCCTTGATGCTTAATATTTTTTATTTTATTTATTGTTTTAGAAAATGTAAAGATTATTAACATGAAAAAGTTATAACATTAACATTGTAGAGAGCGCAGATGTAAATAATCTATTTAAAAATGTTCGCGGAATGCACAGTTTACATCGACGGTGTACTTGGTCGAAGACAGTTTAAGATTAGGTTTTCTCATTTAGCCATGTTAACAATAATTAGAAATAACAAAAATGTAAAGAGAGATAAGAAAAATTATACATAAATATTAAAATATTATGTAAAAAGATAAGGTAATTTTTTGGGATTAGTGTCCAAAATAATAATTTTTAGAAAATTTTTAGAAAAAAACTTTAGATTCGCCTTAATTACTATAAAAGGAAACTTTTTGCATCACGGCTGGCGGAAAATAATTTATTTTAATTTTCAATTTCGTTAAATAAAATTTCACTTCGCGAACCGATACTACGACAGCCCGCCCGCCAATTTGTCACTGTAAAGTAAACCATTCAAATCCTGGGATGTTTTTTAAAATAAAGATAAAATACACAAGCCCGCTACACAAACCCTGCTTTGCCAGACAAACCCTTCAAAAACGTAGGCTGTTTTTTAAAGTAAATATAACATACACAATCCCGCTAGACAAACCCTGCTTTGCCAGACAAACCATTTAAAAACGTAGGCTGCGAAGTGAAATTTTATTTAACGATATTGAAAATTAAAATGCATTATTTTCCGCCGGCCGTGTGCAAAAAGTTTCCTTTTATAGTGATTAAGGCGAATCTAAAGTTTTTTTCTAAAAATTATTCGTAATAGCCATGGACACTAATCCCAAAAATTTACCAAAGATAATAAATAATAAAGAGTAAATAACAACAATTTACAATTGAGTTAAAATATAACTATTTTCTATGACATGTCATGTTAGTAGTCTTCTAATTTGCTTTTTAAAATATGTGCGACTGTTTGCGTAGATATCTCTATAGTCACATTTCACATTCCATAGTATTATACAGACGACATACGAGTATTAAAGACAGCGGATTGAAGTAGGCAATATTGTTATTAAATAATTCAAGATGGAATATATTATGACTTCTTAAATTACGTCTATTCAAGAACTTTGATGTGAGTATTGCTTAGACAATGAGTGGTTTCAAGCTTATAATGAACAATTTTGTGTAAACATTATTATTTTAAGCCGGCAAATTGTCTTCTTTTTTCGGGGTTGTAAAATTAAAGTGTTGAAGTTGTTGCTCATCAGGCATTTAGTCCAAGTTTAAATGATAATTAGAAGTTTTTGTTGTACAGAATCACTAGCTTTTGAATATTTTATATAGTGTGGGTTCCAGATAATAATCCCATACTCGAATTTGCTTCTGACCAATAAGTTGTATAAGGTTATCATGGATTGGGGAGTTTTTAATGGTTTTGATATATAATTATTATTAAATAAATAAAGGCCCTACAGTGATGAGGTTCAAATTATTTCAAACAGATTAAAGGTTACAAGTTGATATTAGACCCCCCCCCCTCTAATTTCAACATAAAAATGTTTTATTATCATTGTAGAAATTTTTTCTACTTGTCTGGGAATCTTTCAATGTATTGTTTATGCGTTGGTACAAACATTCCAATTATTATAGTCAATTAAATATTTTTGAGAGAGATGTACCAAGGGAAACTAAAAAAAGACAGATTTAATTTTACTTTTTGGATTAAGCAAAGCACCCCTTTAAAAAACCCAGACTTCACGAACGAATAGGATGACATATTATTATAACCCATTGTTACCATCCACCCTCCACACAGTATTTCAATTTGGGAGGTGGGTATGGGTACCGCCGCCCCGGAAACCAGTTATCGGATATCCAACACCTCTGCCATAAGTCACCGCCAGTAGTTCACTACGTTTGATGACTTAGCAGGGGTGCCCGTAGTGAGGTTTGTCTGAATCTGACCCACAGTCTCCGTGGCAGGCCAGATCAGGAGAGACTGGTTGAGGAAAACTTTTTGACCTCTCCGACAGGGCTCTCTCGGAACATCGCCTTGCACTGCAATAGGACGGATAGATTCATATGTGCGTCGCTTCTGGACACACCGACCCACAGATACATACCTTTTTCCTTCCCATAGCTTCCTCTCCTTCCTTTCCTAAAAAGATCTTCCACGCAGCATCCCCAAAGATGACATAGTCCCGGAAGGGGATTATTTTCCTCAAGGTCTCCTTGTGGAGCTTATGTAAAAAAAAATCTCAAAAAGTACAAAGACCGTAGGGAAACTTTGGCTTTCCCTACAACCAACTTTAAAAGAACAAACTTTTCTACTCAGAATACTAGATTAAAAAGACGATGACGTAATACGTTTTATTTTATGCGTATAAAAGTCGAAAGTAATTAAATTGTTGACTTCAAACCCTGGATTCCGACAATGTACGATCTACTATTTATAATAAGAAATAGAATTCACAAACTTTCTCGGCAAATCCGCGGTGCGAGTTCGTCTGGAAAAAAGAAAAATATTTTTCAAATCATTGCCAATAAACATCGCGCATTAACCCACTTCTGCCAGTTTCGGCTGTCACTGGGGAAAATACTTCAAAAGATGATTTGACAAACAGAATAGTTGTCATGTGAAATAATTGGTAATTAACATTATGATGTTAGTTACTCATATTTTATTCGTAAGAGCGCAAAAAGAAAGCTTTTAACACAAAATACTGTTTCCTAGCTAAACCTATTTAAGTGTATTTTGTAAAGTGCTAAACCTGTATAAGTGTGTTTTGTGAAGAGCTAAACCTATATAAATGTGTTTTGGTTGTGTCTGTGATCCTGAAGTACGGTTTTTTGTATTGCTTCCGGAGAAAATGATCAAAAATTTTCAAAGATAAAAATCAATTCTTGAATAATTAATTTATTTATTTTTAATATTATTTTCATTGCTGGCAACCCAGCCATTAATTTAAAATTTAAAAATTAAATTGATTCATGTGTATGTACTTCACCCGCCTTACTGGATAACATCTGTTCTGAGTTGACTTCTAATTGTTTTTTTTTTTTTTTTACATTAGCTCTACACTGAAGGCTCTGAGGAAAATAATTTCCCTGAAGGCCTATGTCATCTTTGGGGATGCTGTGTAAATGATATTTTTAGGGAAAGGAAGGAGAGGAAGTTCTGGGAAGGAAAAGGGTGTTAGGGGTGATTGGGAATCTGGGGGTCAATGTGCCTATGAGTGACGGGCGTATGAATCCATCCCTCCAACTGCGGTCGAGAGAGATCAGCGGGAGAGGTCTAGGTTAGATCTCCCTCAACCAATTCCTCTCCGGCTCACCATGCAGTAGGTGGACGAACGCATTGGCCGACAACCTCATCCCTTGAACCCGGGCACCCCTGCTAGGTCACCAAACGTAGCGAGCCACTTGGGATGACCTACGGCAGGAGTGTTGGTTATCCAATAAATGGTTCCCGTGGCGGCGGTACCCATATTCGCCTCCCAAATTGTACCGTCTATGGAGAAATGTATTTTTTTACGTTGGCTGCACACGGAAGGCCCTGAGGAAAAACATCCCTCAGGGCCTATGTCATTTTTATGATGCTCTGTGGAGTGACTTTTAAGGGAAAATAATGAGAGGAAGTTCACATTTCTAGGGAATGTCTATTCGGTTATGTAAATGTGCATAATATATTATTGTCACTCGCGGTGCAAAAACGAAAAAAAAAAAATTTATAAATAATGTGCATTTACACCGCAAAACTTTGGGTCGATTTTTCATGATAACCTTAGAAAAAAATCGTATGAAAGTTTTTAAACAAAGCAATTCTAATTAGCAAAAAAAAGTGACTGATGTAATCGTAGTTTTACTTTGGCGAGTCGTAATTCACTTGTTCAGATAACATAAACGTTATATACTCGTACACGCCTAGTAACAGCGGTTATTCGTTTAGAAACATGTCCTAATTAACGTTTAAAAGATATACAAAAGAGAATACATTCAAAATCGTTGTAATTTATTTTTAATAGAAAAATCGAACATCTCACCTAGCGCGGAAAAATATCATAATAAAGCTTTGTTAAAACGGAGAAAAATAAGAAATTTATCAAAAAAAATTTAATTAGACACTAATGAAAAAAAAATCTCAACATTTGTTGCCATGTTTTTCATGGATTATCGCTCCCCAGTTTCGCGGTATGAGCGTAGATCATGATGTATATCGATCGTCCAGTTGATTAGACAGACTTCGAAAAGTCAAAATTTGAGTTTAGTATGCAGTTAAATGTAAAAATGCACCATCGATTGGTACAAAACTCGGATTACTCATAAACACAATCAAATCAGTTATAATGTAGAAAAACTTGTAGTGAATTTAATAAAATGTTGATATTTTCAGGTTCACTAACTAGTAGGATATTTCAAATGTCATACTAATGTACCGAATAGTACTGTTATTTTTTAGCATATTATGTAAAACCGAGACACGTCTAAATAATATCTACCTATTTGTTTAGTTTTGTGCTTAACTGAGTTAAACCTCAAATTGTAATATTATTTAATGATTGCTCACTAACACTCCGTCAGAAAATCTGAAACAGAAAAATCAGAAAAGGATACGGTCACATCTAGGAATCGAACCCAGGATCTATGCCTTGCCAAGGCGGAGCTCTACCACTACGCTAATATGCCCTATCCGATTCGGATATTTTTTTACTGTATCATACTTCTACCAAGGACTTTTTTTTTTTAAGGTGAATACCGCACAAGAATCTCAACTGCTCCCGTCTGGAGCCAGTGAGACTATGGCATCCCCAATTGGGGTATGTTGTGAGGCTGAAGGTAGTGGGGAGGGGAAGGAGGTGGGAAAGAGGAAGGTTGGGAAGTACCTGGCTATTCAGATCTAGTCACCAAACACGGCTAAAGCCATTTTCAAGAAACGTTTCAATTTCTGAATGGTGGTCTTACACCACGGCGATACTGAGATACTGATAGTATCTTCCACTCTGGAACATGCCGCAAATATACTATACATTATTTTTAATGAATTAATTGTGAAATAACACAAATTAATCAAATAAAATTTATTTGCGCATGCCGGGTTCGAACCCGCGACCTCCCGATTGTGAGTCAAGAGTCTTACCCACTGGACTACGGAGGTCGGAGTCGGAGGACTACCAACATTATCTACATTTTCTTAACGCATGTTTGTATTGGCTGCTATCTTTATGTAGATTGCAAGATTCAACTAGATCTAAATGCTACCTAGATAGTGTCTTGGATAAATTTATCCATTTTTATTTATTTGCGACATCTATTGATATTTCTGCAAGTTTTGCAGAAAGGTTATTTTTCTGTTTCGGATTTTCGATTGAGTGTCGCTAATATTTGTCTTGATTAGTTAAATAATATTTGATTTATGGTGAGCATTCGGATATTGCTTTCCATATTGTCTCAAGTTGGTCGATGTGCAGTTTCCAAGTATGTACTGGTATTTTGTATACTTTATATGAAAATGAAAGCAATGAAGTCTGTCTGAATTATATAATTAGTTTGCAGACACAAAACAAGCCAGGTGGATTCCTGGGCTGGTACTGGGAGTTGGGGAGGTGAGTGGATGAGTGGATGAGTGGATGAGGCCCGACTGTGTCGAATAATAAATAACCACACAGAGTAATTTAGCTAAATATATTCTGTCTGCGGAGTGCGGTCAACACTCAGATATTACCATTCTGGCTACTTTCAAACTCCACTCATCACGATTTGTGTAAGTGGGTTTCTTGCACAGCTCTACAGGACACTCTCTGACACTCTAAAATTAATAGTCGTTTTGAGTACCAATTGCGGGAGCTAGTGAAATTATGACATTCAAAATTTGGGGAATGTTTTGAGGTAAAATAAGTGAGATTTAAATTTAGAAGGCGGTTATGGATGCAACCGACCTGGGAACCATTCATTGCGGTCAACACCTCTACCATACGTCATCCAAAGTGGTTGTCTACGTTTGATGACTAAGTAGAGGTGCCCGGGTTCATGGAGTGAAGTTTTATCCGGGTCTTGGTGGCGGATACATCTGCCCACCAACTGCCTGGCAGGCCAGATCGTGAGGGACTGGTTGAGGGAGATCTTTGGACCTCTCCAGCCGGATTCTCTCGACCCATCGCCTTGCACCGCAAGAATTACATAGGGAGGAATTGATTTATACATCCGTCACTCCTGTACATTTGCACTGACCCCCAGATTCCTACCTACCTCTCATATCCTTTTCTTCCACGAAATTCCCTTTCTTCATTTTCTGAAAAAACCCTCCTCACAACATTCCACAAAGATGACATATTCCTTCAGGGGAATTATTTTTCTCAGGGCCTCCTATGTGAAGCTAATATAAAAAAAAGATGGGGAAGAGGAAGATTGGAATATGATCGTCTATTCAGATCTGGGCACTAAATAATATTAAATTAGTAAAAGGCTCGTTTCTACGAAGTTTTGATTCTACGAAATTTCACTCTGTATTTTTGCAGCCACTAGGTTCTGAGACCTCCGAGTTGAGAGCAATCAAATTTAGCACTCTGTTATGGCATCGTATTGAGAGTATAAATAACTCTATGTAGTACTAGATTGGTAAAACCTTGCAAATTATGAATATTGTTGGGCCACACTGGAATCCAATTGTTAATTTACATAAACAAACAATTCACAAACTTTTAACACGTAGACAAACTAACAAACCAAACAGCAAATTTATACATACATTTTAAAAAACCCAAAAAAAACTATGCAGCAAGACATGCGGTTTCTAAGCATCTAAGGCAAAGGTTTTATACTAAATCACTGTTTTAGATTAAGCTTAACTGTGAATCGATTTATATTATAAATACAGAAAATAAGCTTTGGATAAATTGAAACTTTTCCTACCAATGACAGTTTCCAATGATTAATTTTTTTCTTTCTTATAAAATTATTCACAAAATAAATAAAGCATGCCTTTACGCTTGAAATCGTGACCTCTAGACTCCATTTGTCAAGCGAGTTTTATGTATATTACCTACTTTCGTGGCGATATAAGGCACACTAAGAATACATACATTTTTGGCTTGTAGCTTATGACAATTAATCATTAGATCTTGGATACATGAGAATTAGATCAGTGATTATATAATATTCTTCAGCAGGCGGGAAGCAGTATCTATTTTTCAAACCTTCAAAAAAGTGTGATCCAAAAAGTGCAAGTGAATTAATTCGTTGCACGTTTCACTTTTTTGTGATATAATGAGCACGCCATTTCCGGGGAAAGAAATGAATGAACCGAACCGAAATGAACCGAAATGAATGAACAGCCAAACACCTGTTCTAATAAAACTCCTTTCTTCGTTCTCTCTTAAATATTCAACCCTTACTCTCGCCTCTTGTCTGGACCCGCCTCAAATAATCGATTTACTTCATCATGTCGTGCCCTGGAACTCTTCCTTATACGTTCTCTCGGCACTTTTTTCTACACTCATCATATCTGCATATCAAAACATGGAGGTGGTAATCTCTAAATCTAATTCGTTACTTTTTGGATCTATTTATTCATTATTCGATCCTACATCTATTTTTTTAAACAATTCTTAGCCCCATCCCCGTGGTCGAGGGGTAAGGCTCTTGACTCGCAATCTGAGGGTCGCGGGATCGAATTCCGGCGTGCGCCAATAGACTTTATTTGATTAATTTGTGTTCATTCACAGTTAATTCATTTAAAAATGATAATTGAAACGTTGCTTGAAATGGTTTTAGCCGTCTATGGTGACCAAATCTAAATACCCAGGTACTTCCCCACCTTCATCTTCCCCATCCCCATCCCCTCCCCACCTTCAGCCTTCACCAACGTACCCCAGTACCCTACAACATACCTCACAGCACACTCCAATTGAGGGTGCCATAGTTTCACCGGCTCCAGACGGGAGCAGCTGTGACTCTTGTGAGATATTCACATAAAAAAAAGCTTTTATTAAACAAAAATTTTAATGAAAAGTAATGCTATCGACAACAGGTTTAGCTACGGTAAATATAAATATAAACTAACAACATTAAAATATTATATGAGTTTTTTTATCAAAAATAGATTATACTGAGTCATATATAGAATTTTTTTATAAACTTACTCATTCGAAATACTTTTACTTAACTTCTTCAAATTTTGCGAATTCACTTTGTGGCACCATTTTATTAATGCAATAATTAAAAACACTTTGTTTTTACCACAATAAACTTAAGCTTAAAGCTTCATGTCACCTGTAAATCGGAAGCAGCAAAAACTCTCAAACGATGAACTCTGGTGTTTTGTTCAGTTTTCCGCCTAAAAATTCAAAGTCAATAACTCTAGCAATTTCATTTATCTGTGAAATGTTAAGACAAAACTCCAGGAATGTTTCATAATTTCTTATCATACCTACAACAATATGAATTTTTGTTTTTTAAAACCACAGAACCAATTTCTCGTAATAGACGAATCATATTTGTGTTTATTAAATTAAAAAACACACTTTGTAAAGCACCACTTTTTATTAGAATTGATATTTAACAGCCAACCAGGTTTCGCTCATCTCGAGCTTCATCAGGGCTTATATAACAACTAAAAATAATTATCTACATACATACATATACAAAAGAAATTAAGAGAATCCTCTTTTCTATTTGTATCGCTTTCTGGCACCAATAGGGTGTTGCCTATTCTGTTTCTCTTTCACTCATTCTCTTAATTTCTAATGTCACACCACAAAGTATTTGCTTCCTTCGATAATATATTTGTGTTTCATCGGTTCAAACTCTCATGACAACTAAAATAAATTTGACAAACAATTATGTGAATGATAATCTAAAAAAAGCATACGATCATATTCTTTATTTTTCCAAGGAAAATTTAAAATGATTGTGAAATCAGAAGTGTTGATCACTTCAATTGGATCAAACATTCCATTCCTAAACAGTGTAAACAACACACGCCACAAGACGGTGGGCTGCTAAGAGAAAACTTTTTTTTATTCACCAGGATCTGAAATATTCGATTTATATAAAATTATTACTAAAAAACTACTTATTGAAAGTGACTTGGTACAGATGTAGAACTTCTAACACTTTCTCTTTTTTCTACCCCTTCTCCATTCCGTCCTCTCCCAACTATTGCTGGTGGGCAAACTGCCAATTCAACTAAAATAGTTGGACATTTTTAGAGAGCCATCAGCAATATTATGACGGCATCACGCTAATCTAAATGCATAGCTGCGGTTAGTTGGGCCTGTCTCACTGGGTTTTACTTTAATTAACCTTTAGTTGCTGCAAATTTCTGCTCTAAAACACCGTGGGCTTATTATATTTAGCATTTTCACACTCTTTGGCTCAAGGTTTGGTTTTCGCTCGATCCGAGAGGGCTGGCGCCGGCGTCTATGCGACGACTTGTTGATTTGATATGTGTCGTCAAGACGCCTAAGAATGGTTTATACATTCGATTCAGTTTGCTTTTCACTGAGAACGTAATCAAATAGTCAGCATATATAAGCATTGAAAGCCCTGCTTGGTTAGAACCAGTGAAATAAACTCTATAAAAATACGTACAAATTCGCAAACCATTAAAATATTATACCTCATTGAACTTTATTTTAGTGCAGCAAAACTCCTGGTAACATTCCCAGGCAGTAGTCTTTCTCGATTTTCAATTTTATGTGTTTTAAAGCATAACGTAAATTTCAAAACAAAATTATTAAAGAGTACTGACACTATAAATTTAATGCGTGAAATAGAAACAAACAGGACGCTGAAATTTTTGCCTAGCTTTTCCTTTCAGTTATTTTCAAAGTTGCTTACTTACCCATTGCAGATGCACTCCAACCCTACCAAGTCACCAAACGTATCGAACCGCTCGGGGTGACCTGTGGCAGAGGTGTTGTAATCCATCCACTGGCCATCCAAATTGCGTGGCCTCCCAAAAGTATAACTCGATATTTTACGAAGGGTATTTTATCTAAAATAATTGACGGAAATATGCACTCATCGGATCAACATTTAGTGTTGTCCATCTAAAGCACGGGTGTACAGATGTAACCCTGATCTAAAGGGTTCCAAAATTCCTGAATCCCAAACAAGCAAAAGTAAATAACACATTTCTGGAAAAGTCAAAATGATTGCAAAGTTCCCACAATTTATATCTAAGTAAGTTTAGCAAAGTTTCTAGATATCCGACATCCTCTCTGTGTCGGATATTGAAATTGAAACAATAATTCCTCAACAAAACATTTTGAATTTATGTTGTTTTATTTATTTTTTTAAGATAATGTCTAGATGCTGCCCGCGCCGAAACGCAAATTATATCTAATTCGCTCGATAGAAAAAAATCGCAAAGTATGCTCCAAAAATTATTAAAAACAAGTCTGTTTCTATTATCTTATAAATTATATTTGTGAAAAAATTCACAATGTTTCTTTAAATGATGGGTGCTGTTTAAGACAACCCCCTCGAAATTTTTGCTCTATTTTAAACGAGTCGTGTTTTATTAAAAAAATTCGCAATTTTCGCATCGATTTTGTCGCTTTAAATATTAGCACGTAGCCAGATTTTGATTAAGGGTGTGGCAAAATATAAAAATCTAGAGTAGGTGCCGAAAAAAGCAGGCTTCTACAACATATTCATGCTTAAGGCTCTATGAAATGAATACAAATAATATGAACGGAAGAAGGAAAAACCATCCTATGCAGTGCTGTAATATATATTTTTTTAAAGTAAGACAAACTTTCCCGGGTTACGAATAACCCAACAATGTTTGAAAATCTCCTACTACCACCACAGAAACCCGAAAATATTGCTTGTGTTGTGATTGAGGACTTAGCCAGTCAAGGAATCGAACACGCGACGCTCGGGTGGGACCCAAGCGCTATGCCCACTCAACCACTGACCGGTCAATGTGGGGCAAACGCCCCGCCTTGCCCCACCGTGCCTACGCCCATGCTCTCAGCTGTTGTCCAAACACATGACCAGTAAAAGTAAGGCTTCGATTATTCCAGACAATTTTTATTAGAATTTTTTTGGCATATTTAAAAAAAAATTACATGTGTTTAAAAAACTTTTGTTAAATAATCATAAATTTTCCTTCAAAGTGAAACTCGTCATGAAACTCCTCAAAGTTTCGCGGTGGGAGCGAATCCAAGAAAATAAAGACCCTAACGCCCCTCACTTGGTAAAAAAGATTGGCTTTTTCATATTAAGGTACAAAGTGAAAACCTTAAAACGTTGCGTTGTCTTAGAATTTAATTATTTTAAACATTTTATAAATCGCAACATAAAATATTTTGAAAACTAATTCCACGGCAACAAATCAGGTTGCATTCTTGGCTTGATATTTTGTCTGACTTTGTTACAACTGAATTTAAAAATATTATGCAAAAATCCGTAGAATATGCAATTTTTCGTCGGATTTTTTCTATGGGTAAACAAGTGTATTTTTAAGATAATATATTTTTAAAACTACTTATATTTAATCGTTTTGGCACCAAATTTGATACGCTTTCTTGCATATTTTAATATCGCTGCTTGAAATATAAAGGTTTTTTAATACGTTTTTTTAAATCATTTTTAACACGGAATTCTTTTTTTTTACAAACTCCGCACAGGAGGCCTTAAGGAAAATAATTTCCCTCGGGGCCTGTGTCATCTGAGACGCTGTATGGAGACTGGACAGTCTTTTTGAGGAGAGGAAGGAATGAACATTGGTCTTGAAGAGACCCATGGTGTAGGAAGGAGGAAACACAAAGGCCGGCAAATCGTTCCACAGCTGAGCTGTTGGACACAAGAACGAGTCGAAGAAGCGACCCGTTCTCATGTGACAAATGTCAAACGTGTACATATGTTCGGCACGCGTTTGGCGTGTTTCCCGAATATGCACCGGTGCCGAAGGGATCAATGACGCTAGTTCCTCGGAGCATCTTCCATTGAAATACCGATAGAACAAGGATAGCATTCCCACCCGACGCCTGTGCTCAAAAGATTGCAATCCGTTTGTTAAATTAGGAGAATCTATCAGACGGGCCGCCCATTTCCGCAGAGTCAGGGGTTTTTTCGGGTATTTTGGGGCTCCAGACCAGTGGTTTGTACAGGGTTAGCAGTTGTTTACTATTAAAGTATATGCGAGCCCTGTACAGTACGCTCAGTTTTTGAGAGGCCAACTTAATTCTGGTTTTGATGGAGCCCCCATATCTGAGCTGGTCACTTAGAGTTACACCAAGCATATCAATGGAGGGCCTGTTCGTAAGATTGCTTCCGTTGAAGTAGACTAGATTTTCATTTCGATCCCTTTTAGACGTAATTGGGATCAGACATGATTGAGTCTTTGACACATTAAATTCAACGAGATTATTTTTAACCCAAGAGAAAAAACTCTCAAGGTAACCGTCCATTATTTGCTTCAAAGCCCTCCGAGCCGTTGGAATTTGTGAGCCCTTTGGAGGTTTGTCAAACAAAAATCTATCATGGACTGTACTGTTATCCGCATATAAATATAATGTGTGTATATTAGAAGAATCCGTACTACTAAGATCGGTACTCACCTCGAGTCTGGAACCCCTATTATATGTAATTAACTAGAACATTTGGATAACCAAATGAAAATCGTTAGAGCACATTTAAAATGCATCAAGCACCCAGGTGTCGTGGGTTCAATTTCTGTGCTAGCTCCTCCAATACACAAGCTACATTTTGGCTTGTAATAATGACATTAAGAGATTTTCAAATATTAGGTTAATCGTAAGCCGAGAATGTTTATATCAAAAAATAAATATAAAACAAGTCGAATATCTGTGATTATTTTACTAGAATTTCAATGGAATGTGCTCCGGTGGACTGAAATCATTAATCCTTTTGATTCCCTTTGATGCAGTCAGACTCTTCCAACTTTCCTTTATCTTAAAATCTATATATCTATAAAGTCTTTCACTATGAAAGGTGCCATAAACCCAATGGCTTTGGACAGTTGAGACTTTTGTGTGGTCTTTACATACACACAAAAATATTTTTTAGTAAATTTTTAAAATATCCCTTCCATTGTAATTTTTTATTTTTATTTTATTAATAACTATCTTAGATGTGTTACATTATTATGTTTAAGGCTCTTCGTACATGTAGATACTTCAAGCTACGTGACTGACGCAACCACCAGTAGCCTACCGATATACTTACTACTCTTTAATGCCGGTTTCATTACATGGCGCTTTCCGAAATATACTAAACTTGGTCATTTTTTCACGTGCATCCGTGAAAAAGATGTCAAGTAACTCTACCAACGAATAATTTTGTTCTTCTTTATATAAAGATAAGCATAAAAAACGATCTAGAAGAAGATGTTGGATTTACCCGTACAATGAAATAAATAATATAGTAGGGCATTCATCGCCGGCAGGGAATGACTGAGAATGTTGTCAAATTGACTTTTTTTCTAATCTCAATTCACGCCTTCTCCACTAAATCCTTTCTTGATTATTCCTGTAAATTATGATTAAAGATCACATAAACATTGATATTTTCCCACCTCCAGAACAAATTAACATTCAAATCATGTACCGACTCCATTTCTGTTAAACGAGTAGTAGTGGATGCAAACGCAACTCGCGTAGCGCGCTACAGCAATGTCAGTAGTGCGCAAAATACGTCAAACCCGTAGTTGACGCGTAACGTCGTATACAAACAGTAGCAAAATAGTATTCTAACTTGCATGTAGTGTAGCATATCGTAAGTTCAGACCTTCTCACTAGGGATTCCTGTTCCGGGCTGACTGAAAGTATTTGTGTTGTGTTACAGAGTTTATTTCACCATCCTCTCGATAGCTTATACTTAGGATAACATATATTTTCAATCTATTTATTTATAGTGTCCGAGTTATCTATTCGAACCTACGAATAGAAAATATGTATCAAATAAGTTAGCCGAGTTTTCTACCCTTTGCGATTATTTATTAATTTGTTTATTTATCAATATACGTTTTTCTTTGAATAAACGATTAAGGCTTGTTCTACCGATATTTCAATGGAAGATGCCCCGAGGAACTTGCGTCATTGATTCATTCGGCACCTGTGCACAATCGTGAACCACCCCAATCGCGCGCCCAACATTTGTACTCCTTTTTGTGTTTCCTCCCTCTTAAAAAATGGATCTCTTCAAGATCCACGTTCACTCCTTCCTATTGGTAATGTTTGTGATAAAGATGTAATAATTGCAATTTCCCTAAAAAGACTTTCCATACTCCTTTATGGAATGGATTAATTGAGTAATTGTAAAAATAAAAATAAATTAATTGTGTGAAATATTTGGAGACGTTTTTGTGAAAAATCACCTCAAGGACGCCTAAATTTTATAAATTTAATTTTATTCTCATTGCTAAAAATGTGTTATTATGTAATTCAAAGACCTCTTAAATCATTTTGTGATTATGAAATCCCCGATTCCCGAAAACACCTTGCTAAAAATACCCTGGCTAACCTACAAACGTCCACCTTTTTAAAGATGCTTTATTGTCTACATTTTATTTCACGCGGAAAACGTTGAAGCTCTAAGTAAACACTGTTAATTTTCTTTATCTCGTGATGCAAAACACTCTTTAGGATTTTCAGAATAGCAACTCCCGAAACTCATTCATCTACTAATACTATAAAGAGGAAAGATTTGATTGTTTGTTTGCATTGAATAGGCTCCGAAACTACTGAACCGATTTGAAAAATTCTTTCACTAATAGAAAGCTATATTATCAGCGAGTAACATAGGCTGTATATAATAGTAAGCTCTGGCGTTATGAAATTTGTATTAATGAAAATGTGTGCATTATTTGGAAGGTGGGGTTTGCGGAGAGGGAAGACACGAGGGAGGGGGGAGGTGGGGAAGGTGGAAGGGAACGCGGATGCAAGGATGCAAAGGACATGCAGGGAGAATCAATTTATTTCTTTGAATGGCATAACAACGCATGCCGGGTAATTAATTACCTTAAGGGGAACGGCTGCGCGACCTTTATCATGCAAAACTTGCATTAGGATTTGAGGCTAAAATACCCAACCAAGCTGGAACATTATTTTTTTATTCAAGAGGCGCAGCAAATTCTAGTGCAATTTTTCTACTTTATTTATTTGGGGTTTAAATTATAAAATATAAGCCATTAAAGAATTCAATTTTTCATAATATTGTAGGCAACTTTAGAAATTATTTGTGAGTTAATCTGTATATGTAAATCTGTCTGTATAAATAAAAATTAATCGCCGAAATGTGTGTACGCGCATAACTTTCGAACGACTGCACCAAATTGAATAATTCTTTTTTTTTTGTGTTCGTTATTGTCAGGACAATTTTTGTAGATAAAACTACTGGTGAGCTCTGGCATTATGAAATTTGTATAAAAAATTGCAATAGGTGGCACGCGAGCTGTTTGAAAACTGAATGTAAGGAATGCGGGAGGCGAGGGGAACTCGGGTAGGGGGTTCGCGGGAGGGTGGTTGAGGGGAACCTGGGAGAGGGTATGGGAACTTGGGAGGGGGGAGGGGAACCTGAGAGGGGGGAGAGGAACCTGGGAGGGGGGAGAGGAACCTGGGAGGGGGGAGGGGAACCCGGTAGGAGGGTTCGCGGGACGGGGGAAGGGGGAGTGGAGTGGGGAGAGGGAAGGTGGAGGAGGCGGATTGGGAACATGAGAGGGGAAGGGGACGCAGGAGAGGAAGGGAAGGCGGTAGGGGGAACGGGTCGAATGGGAAAGGACACGTAGGGAGAAACAATTTCTTTATTGAATGGCATAGCAACGCATGCCGGGTACATAGTAGTTAATAAAAACATAAAATTAAAAAATTAAAGTGATAAAAAAATTATTTTGAAGGACGTAAATTTAAATTACAAACGACTGATTTACGTTGGAGCACAAATCTGCAGTAACGTAACCTAACATTCATAAATTTAAATGAAATATCCGATTTTCTCCACCTTCCCTGTCAACAGTTCTCCTTTTATTTTCTTTCATGATTATCTCAAACATATGGTAATATTTTAGACTTATTTTACAAAGAGATCGATTAGTATTTTCTATTTTAAGTCCAGCTCGTTTGTTGCTATGGAACATCTATTATCTGTAAAATAATTTTGAGATTTGATGTATTTTTCCAGCAACTTAGAAACCATCTTACATCCTGACAGTCGATTCATTATTCACCATAAATATCAATGTGTTTGTACGAATGCATCTCTAGCGAAATGAATTGACGTTGCCAAAGTTGCCTCTAAAATCATGCGAAATTTAATTATTTTATGGTCTATATATCATAATTTTTGTGACCGGATAACTTAGTATCATGCAACTTCAACACCTCCTTTGAAAAGTCATTAAAAATAATTGGTTAAATAAGTTGAAAAAAAAAAAAATTGGTTAAATAAGTTGCGTTAGGTTAGGTTATGGACTATTTTTCTTTTTTCGTGACCTTTTAAAGGGGTGTTAAATTTGCATGGTTCTGAGTTGTCATGGAGCCATAATTTTAAACTTAACAAATAAAGTAGCCCATATACGTACTAGATATTTGCTACACCTTGTGATTAAAAAAAGTATTATTCACTTCGATTGGGTATTTGACTTCTAATCCAAATTTTAGTTTTGTACGAAAAAGGCCGCGCAGCCAGCCGTTCCTCTTAAACGCCCGAAGTGTAAGCAAACCTCGTAACGTATATCTCAATTTATTATTCACTTGTGTATAGTGAACCTAAATACCTACAAAACACATTTAAAAGCCGAACAATCGCAATCTCTCTGTTTTGTCGAAGCAATTGGTTAGCATTGAAAACTACAAATTGATTTGCAATATGCAAGCACATTTTTAATACTTTATGTTTACGCTTCCAGCTTCGATATTGGCGATATTTGTGTACACTAAATGAAGATATCTTTCGCGAAATCTGTCAATGTCGTAATGGCAACCGACTGCGGCTATCGGGAACATCAGAACATCATTCGCTAGAATCGGGAGAAACATTCCGTCCGACGCTAAATATAAACGGCGGGATGTTGAAAATACCGAACGCCGAATCTAGGGACGGCATTCCGTGCAGAAATTATTGCAAAACTTCGAACATTTAAAAAAAAATAAATGAAACATATTTGTTCGTCCTATTCGTGGAGAGCTTACAGAAAAAGTAAGTTTTTCTGTAAGCCCTCTACAAGTTTCCTACGTTTATCCGGCTTCACTGTTTCCTAACTTCATTTCTACTCGTTCTTAATTCCAATTACTATTTTATGATTTATGGTTTAGAGGTATCATATTTATTCAAGACGCTTTTGAAAAATAAAAAAAAGTTGAAAAGGTGCTTTCCTGGGATAAAATTATGGAGAAAAAGAGAATTTGTAGAGTAAATAAATTAAAATATTGTAATTTAAACATATTTTGTGAGTGGAAAATATTCTCGCCCTAGAAAAAAAACCATGTTGTTACCAGTAATTTAAGTATGGTGATAACATGTATGGAGTAGCCAGTTACTTTCAAATCTTCCATTTCAAATCTTCCACTCCTTCGACTTTCTCCAAAATCCTTCTAACGTTATCCAAATAGGTATGCCATAGTTCCACTACCAGCAGTTTTGAATACTGAAGTTCTTCGTTTTTCTTTTTTCCTTTACGGGTCAGAAAAAGGTCGTGCAGGGCTAGACCTTGCAAGTATTTTCAGCTAGCAATTTCCTTCGCTCCGTGAGGTTTGAAATATTACAAAATAAAAAGAAGGCGCCAACTTTTCAAATTTTCATTACAAATATTATAATATACAGTTTAAACTCGGGCCAAGTCGATTAATCTACAAGTAAAAAATGAACAAACAAATAAATAACTGGTAAAAAAACTTTTGTTTGTTTTTCCCGAGACAAAAGCATCTTGTGACTAACACAAACAACACCTGAAAATAGGAATTTGAAAATCTGAAACTCAGAAACAACATTCGCGAGTGATTACAAAAACCTATTTTTGTTTATAAACGCATTCCTGAAAGCTTTTATGAGAATTGTGTCAACTTTTGGAGACGTAATTTCCTGAATGCCAAACCAAAATAAACGTCCGAAGCCGAAAATATCCACCAGCTTTAAGCGGTATTGTGATTCATTTTGTTTTATTTATGAAATTTAAATTAACCACACATTTAGTAAGTAGGTAGGTAATAAAAATAACCAACGTGTTTGTAAAGTGGAAAATCGGCCCTCGATTGTTCTGGCATAATAGTGGGCGTCTCAATATGTTCTCATTTCTCAAACTCTATTTAATAAGAATGTTTAATGGTGTTTTTATTAATCACTGCCACTAAAGATAGCCAGTCATTTAAGACAAAGTTTTTAACAAGGAACATTCGAATATTAACATCATCTTGAGGAGTTGATTCATCTTCACAAATTTTCTAGACTTGTAATTGGCAATTTATTTTTCTTTCTTGCTAAACATTTCTTCCTCGGCGTGTGGATCGCTTCCACTGGGGCACTGAAATGATTGTCGGGTTCTTGTCTTATGGCATTCTTTTAACACTTCGATTTTCAAGATCTTCTATATTGTTCAATATTTATAATTTTTACCGCAATCACTGTAATTCCTAAGAATTTCATTTCATTTTAATTTGGTGATGATTTACTGTTGTAAAGTATGGGCAAGTCGTATAGTATTTGGCTTAAAAAAACCTCAATATAACTCCCTGTGGGTACTAAAAAAATAATAACTATTTCAAAATCACCATCTGAATCTTATGGGTTTTTTTTTATATTAAGGGCTAATTCACGTAATGAAATAAAATAATTACTTTATTTATAACCACAAAATTTATTTAATTTATTTCGACCGACCGGTTTTGCTTGGTACAGGCATCATCAAGGTACGAATTAAACTGATCAAAAATATTAATGAAATAATTAAAAACACTTTGTTTTTACCACAATAATCTTTATTTAAAAAATCAACATTTCGAGAACGATGTTCTCTTCATCAAGACATTATATGTACTAAAAACTAAATTATCAATTATAGAAAGACAGGCGTGGGTAGAAATGGAAATAGTGGAGGGAGAGAGGTGGAAAGGGGATGTGCTTAGAAAATCAACAGGGGGGAGGGGGGGAGAGGTGGAAAGGGGGGGGGGGGTGCTTAGAAGATCAAAGACAAAAAATTACAATGGAAATATGTTTAAGATAGGGTTATTCACAAAATTAATAAAATAAAATGGTGCCACAAAGTGAATTTGCAAAATTTGAAAAAGTAATCAAATATACATTGTATGTGCTTATATTTACTTATAGAGTAAGACAAAACGTAACATAGAATAAAAGAACAGTGAGATAGCAAGAAATTAAAATCTAACCACGGTAACTACATATTGGGTTACCATATTAGGTATATCTAAAAAGGCAAAGCGTCAAAGAAACCGGTGATTAAGGGATAATGGGAATTTTTATGGGAAATATACCTAATACTGGCCTTTTAGACACATTTAATTGATTATTAAGGATAATAAACTAATTCATTTCCCTCCAACAACAATGCTAACTGTGTTCCTAGAAAAAAAAACTTATTTTCCGTTTCAACAACTGTAACGTCTAATAATGTATTAATACTAGTTGTGCGTAGTGGATTCAGATTAAATAGTTGATCAATGTTAGTAAGGGGCATTATTAAAATAATTTCACAGTAAGAAAATTCGTATTTTCTGGATTCAATACGTCGTAGTGCAAAACTCTTGAATCTTACTGTAGGTCGTCCTTCCCACGCTATTACGTTCCCGCCAGATTCCCAGAAGCTTCCAAAAGATTAACGTACATAACTCAGCCAAGGGCAATACTTACACCAGTCTGTGCAACTCTGCATACAAATATCTACTTCATAACACATTGCATCGCATGTAATATTTCATTTGCTATTCTACTTCTAATTACTAGATCAAGGCTCGGTTGCCATCTCAAATCCCAGAGATGCATGGCTTGCCAAAGTCATAAACCTATATGTAACTTTGAATATTGAATGGGCTCTAATGTTGGATGAAATGAACAGAGGAATCAGTGCGTTCAAATTATATGCAATAATTTTCAATAATAGGCAGATAAGTTAAAAGGTGTTGGATCGTGATCCCGAAAGCTGAGACTCCGAAAGATCAAGTCCTGGGTTTCTAGCACTGTCGGTTAATAAAGACCTGTGTCTATACGATATTGGCTAAATTTGCAATCTATTGTCGATTAGCGATATTTGTGAGCACGGTCAGCATATGATTTCGACAGTCGGTAGGTTTTTAACGCGGTCTCCAAGGTGGCATATATGCTGTCAATGTACACACCTTTTTTAATAATGTCGTTCGTTATGCAAAATTACTGACTTATTAATGAACGGAGATAAACTAACGAAGCTCTTAGAATTAAAATAAATCGTATACGCTTGGAGAAAGTTGTTCAGATATCACTGGTTATGGCTAAAGTCTTCATTAAACTCAGTTTTTAGTTTCAAAAAGTGCCTGCGGTCTGCCAATGTATATCAAAGTTAGTATTTCAGTTCGACATTGTCAATTGAATAATATTTTTAATTTTTACATAACCGTTGAATTTTTATTTTTAGGAATGTAAATCCATAGACAGATTCGCCAGTATTGCTAACGCGTTACGATTTCTTGGGTATTTATTTTGTGTCAATATCGATTCGGCAGCGCACACAACGCAATCGTCCTAGGGATATCGATATAAAAATAACGGAAGTAAAGCCTCTCGATCCGATATTGTTAAGTTATCAATTTGATCATACAAAATCCCAATTACAGTTAAATAAATGCCAAAAATGGTGTACCACCCCAAAACTTCATTGAGGGCATACAGCAATTGTTCTTGATTATTAGGTTAACTATTTGTTGTTTAACGTTTTCACCTATCTGCAGATCATAAAGAAAAATTTGTTCATGTCGGTTTTTGGGTTTTTGATTACAGGATTTGATTGGTCTTTCGGAATTTCTCTTTCAAAACCGTCGTTTTTATGAAAAGTTGGTCAATGTGTTATTGTGCAATCCCGTAATAAAATTCCTCAGTCAATCAATAGTCCTTTTCTATATTAGTTCCACTGATCTTTGATCGTTATATTTCAGTTTTCATTGCCGCAATAACAAATATGCTATATTGATACATTTATGTTACATTCTTGAATGTGAAAAAAATAAACGTCATTTTAAAGGAGACTGTATTTGACCGGTCTATTCCTGTCGGCCTTTATCCAATGTTGTTCATAGTGTGATATAATTATAATTAGTTATCACGGTCACTGATATCAAAACATGTCATTCATTTTCATTAGATTTTAAGTCGGGTCCTGACCGGAATTTACTGTAAATCTTTATAAACGGGTGAATATTTTAATTAACGTTTAATTATGTTTGCTGCTGATGTTTGATGCAAGAAATATATGATAAATTGCATACCTATTATATTATATTTTTTATACTAGTAAAGAGTTTTGTTAAACTTGTGGTTCGTATAACAATTTAACTTATTAGTATTTAACGTGTTGATGTTTTTCAGAGGTTTTCCGCATCCATCTCAATGACGTTTCTTGCTGACCTTTAGGTTTGTTATTGTTTGGAAAATGATTTGTGTTGAGCTTTTCTGACTTCGCGTTTACGTAAACAAATATATTCAAAACGGTGCACTTATATTAATTCAAGCATTACCTACTTCATCCGGAGACAATCAGAAAGCTATGGCGGTTCCAACAACCCTAGAAAACACTACCGTTATTTAAACAATAATTTATTTTTTAAATATATTGCTGTTAAACATGTGAAAACATTTTATGATGAAAAGTATAATTAATATTTAAAACCAGCATCAGGTCATTACTTGGTAAAAATATGGAATAAACATTATTAATGTTCTCGTTTATTTAATTTTTGAATCGATTTAAGAAACAAGAGATTCGTGCTTGCAAAATTGTTGAATTCGATTACTGTCTTCAAAGAGCACGGTTTATTGCAGTTTTAATTATTGTCTTTGATTCGCGTATTGGAAAATTAAAAATTAGAAAATCATTGTTATCGTTTTGTCAAATCGGTTTTCTTGTTTACTATTCCATTATTTAATCTTGAATAATCTGAGAAAGTTTTTTGTTGTATAGTTCGGGGGTTAAACCTCAAACTGCGAGTATACTGGAATGTGGAGCTTCACAAGCGACAAGTTAAGAAGGTCCCGTTCCAGTTATCATTAGTCACGGCTAATCAAACGTTCAAGGTTGATAATTCTCGAGTTTTCCACAATCCGTTGCTTTTCGCGCGTTATTAACGACGCGTTCCCGCCAAAAAGCTCTCCGCCTCGTTGGGCCGGTGCGATGGGGCGATGGGGCGATGGGGCGATGGGGCGGTGGTGGGCCGGTGGGCCGCCCGATGGGCCGGTGCAGTGGGCCGTGGTCGCCTCCGCGCCGGCTAAGATTAGCGCGAGCCGCAGTGCCGCGCGAGCAGTGTTGGAGCTCCTGTGTCCGTGCGCGTCCGTCCACTATCCGCGGAAATCCGAGACCGTCCACCATCTTGTGTTGTGTCGCCATCTTGTTTTGTTTGTCTAACACCTGAACAGATAAACACTTGTTTACCATCAGGTAGGTGAAAGAGTGCCCATTGTGCCGATTGTGCTGAATGTGAATCCATCAGGTGTCTATCGGCAGAGAGTGCTCACGAATAGATCGGTTACCGTTACTGTTTCCGACGGGGGAGGATTGAAGCTTCCCACGCTCCTTTCCCTCCCCCGGCCCCGACCCTCCCCTCACCTTCTCCCGCCGACACCACCGCGAATCCGAAACTGATGGATCGTAAAAATAAACACGCAATGTTCCCGAAATATTTCGAAAGTCCGCGATAGCCGTGACATAATAACGCTTTAAATTCTATTTTATTTCGGCGAGCAAAAATAACAATTGTGGGGTCTGCGAAGTTTTCCATTGGGTACCAAATTTTCACCGATAACTTCGAAATAAATAAAAATACTAATTTCATACATTTTTTTGATCAAGTAATTGATGATTGAATCGTGGATATATTAACATATTTTTATACCAATGCATGAGCCGAGATCATAAAACGAATGTTCGGTTATGAATCAGTTAGCTTTAAAATCACAAAAAGTACAAGAGATTCATTAATGATATTGGGGGATTGACACCTCTTTTTGTAATCCATTTTCATGCACCCTAATAATAAAAACCATACCCTGATAATACATTAAAAAATAACCTTTTTTGCAAAAAAATATCCTATGTGAAAAGGGAAAACATGAATGTCCCGACAAAGTGCTATAAAGTGAATATGAGATACTGATGTGTTATTGTGTTCTGTGAGCAGGAGCTGTCAAATCAACTTGGAGACGACAAAAGCATCTCCGAGCATCTGAAGCTTCCCATCCAACGCATCAACGACTACCAGCTTTTGCTGAAGGTAAGAGCGTTTCTCTTTACTATTTCGCAACCCACACACAGGCCAAATACATTTTGTCATCAATGTGTAGTGTCGGCAAGTCTTCGCAGGTGGTCAACCTATTTTTAAAATTCTGTGTCAATGGAAATCTTTGGTTTTTTCTGCTATTTTGGAATTTCAAAAAAAATGTCTATGTAATGTCACTCTTAATTTTATTTCTATAATCCAAGAGTCTAAGATTTGCTTTATTTTAATTTTTTTTACTTGTTTTAATGAGGTTTATCGAAATTTTTTTTTTACATTAGCTCCACACAGGAGACCGGGATGCTGTGTGGTGGGTCTTTTTAGGCAAAGGAAGGATAGGAAGTTCTGGGAAGGTATAAGGGGTGGGTAAGAATCTAGGGGTCAGTGTGTCCAGGAGTTACGGACGTACGACTCCATTCCTCCTACTGTGGTGCAAAGCGATGGGTCGATGGGCGATGGAGAGATAAGTCTGGAGAGGTCAAAAGGTCTCCCTCTCTCTCTAGTCTCCTCTGATCCGGCTAGCCACGCAGTAGGTGAGCAAATGCATCCACCGCCAAGACCTAGACAAACCTCACCCCTTAAACCCGGGCACTAAGTCACCAATAGTAGCCAACCAATGGCAGGGGTGTTGGTTATCATCGGGAAGACAACAATATTAATTTGCCTACACACATCAAATAACACTGACTTCTAGGCCAACGTGGCGCCTGCCTTTTCTAAATCAAAAAAATGTATTTTAGCCATAGACATCCAAAATTTACTTACCCCTGTAACCTGCGACGAGCTCCCTAGAGAAACGCCCACATTCGCTATGTTCTAGGTAGGTCTATAGCACAAGCTCTCATATTTTGCCGTGTTATTTCGTAAAATGTATGATGTTACCTCTGCCCTGGTCAGGACAAGAATGATGACATCACATTTTTTTTATTCAAGCGAGGCTCTCGTAAAGCCCAGCTAGGTCCAAGGAGGAGCTCCAGCTGGCTCCATGGGGAGGGGGAAATAATACGTTTTTATCACTTAGGGCATGTCCAGATATATTCATATGTCCGTGATTTTAGCTAATATTAGTATTTAAATATCAGAGGCCAAATCGAAATTGTTTAAATTTATGGTTCAGGAGAGCGGAAGATTTTCTAATTAACTATGGAGGGACAACGAATAATATAGGTCAAATATTGTTTCTGGACAACAGATGATATATTTGACTCTAAACCTGCGAATACATCCACCATTTTGCGATGACCTAAATGTGTTAACCGTTATTTTAGAATAATAATCGACATTTCATTATCACCTTGAAAAAAATGCATTTGATTTCTGATATATATATTTCTGAAATAGAGAGTATTTTTTTAATTAACTTTGTTGTTAATAGTGTAAGCTTTTAGTCCACGGATATAAAAATGATTTATTAGAATTTGTATTATTTGTTAACCTAGTAGAAACGAATTTTTGACGATCATGAATAACTAAAACCGGAAAATTATATGTATATATATATAACGTGCGTATTGTTTAAGGGTGGATTCAAGATAAAAAGGCACAAAAAACTGATGTGGTAGGAACATAGATCTTTTTGGGATTCTAGTATTTGTTAGATTTAATAAGTAAATCATTTATTACCCCGATTAAATCAAATATTAAGAGTAAATCCGTTAGAAGTGAATACATTTTAGTAATTTGAAAATTATTTACTTTTTTATATTATTGCCCGTATAAATAAGTAAAAAAAACTTGTAAATAAGTAAATAAAATGTAATAGCTTATATTATGGGCTTTTACAAACATATTTCGATATAATTTAGTTGAACAGTAATCTCGAAGTAAAATGGTGCGCGTTTTCATCCCCCGACAAAATATCCCCCGACAAAATATCCCTCGACAAAATATCCCCCGAAAAAATATCCCTCGACAAAATATCCCCCGACAAAATATCCCCCGACAAAATATCCCCCGACAAAATATCCCCCCGACAAAATATCCCCCGACAAAATATCCCCCCGACAAAATATCCCCCGACAAAATATCCCCCCACAAAATATCCCCCGACAAAATATCCCCCGACAAAATATCCCCTGACAAAATATCCCCCGACAAAATATCCCCCGACAAAATATCCCTCGACATAATATCCGAAGGACAAAGTATATCTACACTACGCTGAATTCTATCTTATAATTATTTTTAAACAATAATTTATTAAATTGAAATTAAAACAAGTTTTTTTAACTTATTTCCACATATTTATTTAACCAGTACCGGTTTCATTCTATTATGGACATCTTCAGGCTGGCAATTGACATTCTTTTGTTAGAGAATTTTTATAAAATTTGGTAGGCAGGTACACAATATTAGAGTAGGTACATATGTTTTGGTTATAACATTAAATAATATTTAAAATAATATTTACATTGGGAAAAAATATCAAATGAAATAATTTATTGTCTTTATGGGATGTCTGTATTATTTTTGGCCCATTTTACTATTTTTTAATAATAATTTATTCAAATTAATAGATAACTTTGTATTAACCACTTAATTATTTACAAAAACCGACATGTTTCGTCAGCACAGCTGACTTCTTCAGGGTTTTGACAGAACTAATTTTAAAAATAGACATACATAGGTAATAAAATTATATATGATAACATTATTATTATTATGTTGATAACATTAGTTATTATTTAAGACGAATATCGTTATATCCTTCTTGTAACTGTGTTCCATGCAATTGAATACATCTACTATTTCTGCGAGAGTATTGCAAACTGCATGCAATCTAGGTACAAGCTAATATCCAAATGAATCAGTCCTGACGAGATATACTATATCTTTTGTGGGAACGAGATAGTTCTCGGCCGAGATATGCTGTCAGATTTGTGTGATTTTCTAAGGCGGTTAAATGAATAAATAATTCGAACGAATTATTTTTTCATAAACACGAATTCATGCATACTTGCATGAATTCGTGCTTAAAACAACCTAAACTGAAATACGTGACAGCTCACAGCTGAAATTCTGACATCGGCCCATAGAAAAAGCAAATAACAGCCATATAAAATCACCCAAATCTGACAACAGATCTCGGCCGAGAACAATCTCGTTCCCGCAAAAGATATAGAGTAGCTCGTCTGATATTCTTGTTGAAATAAAAAGAATTTTGGATCGAGTATTTCTAGTTGGTATATGGAAGGTAATTAGGCTGAGTAAATCAGGGTTGTCTATTAAACTTGTTAATGGCGTAATACCATTAGTAAGTTTAAAAAATAAAAGTTTGGTCGGAAACAAGTCTTCTATCTGAGAGTTTTAATAATTCTAATTCTTTCCTCAAGTGGCTGAAATAAATTTATCCTTTCTATAGGTATAGGTAGACCAAGTGAAGTTATCTTAGAATATTTTGCTGTTTTTTTAAATGTAATCAGAGCGGATTTTTAAATGAGGGGATCGGATAAAAGACTTATATTCCGTGCCACGCTAGCTAGGAAGCTTTTCCAAAAATGAAAATTATCTTTTCTTCTAAATTGTTATATGTTTGCATCGCTTGGCTGGTGAGCCATCGGAAATATAAATTCGTCACCTAAAACTGTTAGTCACAGGTTGAGTAACGAGTAAAAACAAAAATAAATATGTCGCTTTTCGTCAGTTTTTCAATCTGGGAACCTCATTTTAAGATTTTAATAAAATTGTACCTTCTCATTTTTAGCCGAAAAAATCATATAAAAATTATTGACAAGAGTTCTTATAAGATTGATTTTATTAGTTTAATATTCTTATTAGGATTAATAAGATATAAAATATCCAAAAACTATTTTGCCAAAAAAAATATTTTCGCACATTTAAAGTTAATCGATACTGATATTTTTTTTTTTATTATTGGAGGGTATTATAATTCGTTCCTACAACATACATAAATATTGTTCTAAGACGACGATCGACTTACTTGTGAGTTTTGTTTAATTAGAGACTAAAAAATGATCGATTATAGCAAAGTTTTAGCAAGCAAATTAAACATATATCAAACACTAGAAATCCGAAGGTCGCGGGTTCGAATCCCGCCTTCGTAAATAAATTTTATTTGATTAATTTGTGTTATTTCACAATTGTGAAATGTTTACGGTACAGTATCGCCCTGGTTTAAGACCACCCTTCAGAATTGAAATGTTGCTTGTTTGGTGAACAGATCTGAATAGGCAGGTACTTCCCCAACTTCCTATCCCCATCTCCTACCTCTCCCCATTACGTTAATCCTCGTACGCACGTAAGTACGCAATTATCGTAACACGTGGAATAACCAAAAAGGAATAAAAATTAGAAAATATGTATATTTATCGCATCACGTATTAAATTAACAGTGCAAATTTTAGAATCCATTAAAAAACACGTTGTAAATCATTAACTCACCTAATTAATTTAAATCGAGAAAATGGAATATTTCCGTCAAAGGATTAGAAAACAATTATCTCGCCTATATTTAAAAGTAGAAACACCCAAAATGAAACTAACTGTATCGACCACTTTCCCTCATTTCAAATATTGGCAAAATATTTGAAAAGATGAAAAAATTGTGAAATTTCAACTAATGGAATTTATTGAAACCAACCAAATACTTTACGACAATCAATTCGGATTCCGAAAATCGTGCAGCACAGAAGAACACTTGAAGTGAAATGACACAAAACTGCGCTATATGTACAAATATAACGTTATTAAAATTAATCACATCACACATATGTAAAAGCCTAGATACCAATGATTAAAAAATGTACAGGTATTTTCATGGATCTGAGAAAAACATTTGACAACATATCTCATTAAAAATTAAGATAAGATAATTTGAACATTTAGGAGAATGTAGCAAATTGGATAAAAATTTACTTAAACAATCGCCATATGTCAAAATAATCGACATGTTAATAATGAAGAGATATCTGAATGTGGAATCCCACGGGGTACTATTCTGAGTCCAATATTATTCATCTTATATGTAAACGGGATATTCTCTCAGTCAGATTGTAGTATAACCTCTTATGCTGACGATGCAGTACTCATTGAAAGTGATAATACACGGGAAGTAGTAAAACAAAAAGCAACAGAAGAGGTATATACTTAAAGACCGATTTGACATTTATGTTAAATAACACTTCACAGCTAAATAACAACTAAACATATACACAAGTAATACATTAATAAAACATATTTACATTTTCATGTATAAAAAAATATAACTCTGATTGCTTCATCCGTGCCGTAATAAACTTAGAAAAACGAAAAACAAATACTCTACAAAAGTACGATTTCTACACAAATCGATTTGGTGATGTTCATCAAACTACTCAACTAATGTAGTATAATTAATACGTTATATCATCTGACGAAAACGTTTTGTTTATCAACAACATGTAAAAAAAATCCAAAGAAAGAATGTACGGTTTGTCATTTTATTTTATCTAAACTTATATAACATTGTGTAAATGACAACAAATAAATTTTTGCTTCTTTTTGTCCAGTTTTCATTCCTAGCAAATTAGCCCCTGGCATTTTGCCAACGGCTGAGGCGAATAATCGGCGTTGTCTTACCAGGCGCCTCCAGTACGAACGGTTTTACACTGTCTTGTTTATATGTATACAGAACGTCAATACAATTACCCATGAAATCGATAAATAATAATTTATGTTTGCTTTTCATCAGTCTTCTCGTTTACAAAATGGTTTGTTTTCCCATCTTGGAGAAATTTTGTTTGGCACTGGCGCTTTGTCCGGGCAAAATAGATTATTTTTGTTGGAATGCAGTATATCTTTCCGAAGACCACGTACGTTAAATATATATTTCTATAGACTACAAAATTACGACTATATACTGAAAAATTAACATTTTGCTATTTTCCATTTGAATTTATTTTATTACCCGTCGCCGCTACTCGCTAAACATCGTCCTTTATATTTTGTAACGATACCATTGCCAGGTTATTTACATGAATTGGAAAAAAAATCGGAATCAGTCATGTATATTAATAAATTTAAATGAAAATCTTCCGATTTTCTTTACCTTCCTGTCAACACTTTTAGTTGTCTTTCATAGATGTCTCAAAAATAGAATGGTAGTTACCCTTTTAGACTTATTTTCCAATGTGATCGATGAGTATTTTCTATTTTTATGTCCAAGTCATTTGTTGCTACGAGAGATTTATCATGTGTAGTATAATTTTGATGTTCGTTATCTTTTTCCACCAACACAGGACATCTTCCTTTCTTCGAAATTCGGACGTAAATATTAATGTGTTTGTACGAATGCATCTCTGGCGAAATGATATGACTTCAGCGGGATAAAAGCATCATCAATCTTTTAAAGTGCTTCATTGTTTACTATATAAATGCAAAGTTTTAATGTACAAAGTTTACAAGGAGTGACATTAAGAGCCATTAAACCAACGGCCGAGAATTTAAATTTCGTAGAACGATGATCTTGCGATCATACCCTTGTAACTGTATAGGGCGGTTCCGATGAGAAAGATTAATTATTCTCCATACCAGCATTTTAACATAATGACTCAATATCGATTTTATTTAATTCAAAAGTTGCTTTGATAAATACCTACATTCAAAAATGCTCAAACTCGTGATGATAAAACTATTAAAATTATGTAGGTACTTTTTGTAATTATTTTTTTATCATAAGTATTTATAATTTTTCAATAATGTCTAAGCAAAATAAAAAAATCTTAAATATATTAGTTTGTAAGACCGTAAACAAATAAATAGACAAAATGAAATACATTCGTCACAAAACACGTGCGCGGGTCTTTTTTTAAATGATTTTATTTAAACTAAAAATAAAATTCTGGAACATAGCTTTTCCAGATAATTTATTGATTTATTTTACTGCATGATTATATGATTTGAAATATGTGTTGTGTAATACAAATTTTGTTTGAAAATTTAACAAATCTGCCAACGACCTATGGTGTAACCTTGTTTTACTAAAAATAAACATTTTTTCTAAAAATTTAAAACATAACTTTACTCGATAAAACAACAATCTTTCGAAATCAATTTATAATTTTTTGGGAAAAAGAGTCAATACATCTAAAATTTGATTTAAAAATTTCGTATTTCCGGTTTTTTCTGGTTTTTACCTCTTAAAAAGGAAGGACCTTGTTAATTGAGTATTTTAATGTTGATTGCGTTTACAATCACAACATTCATATAACGCGTATTAAATGAAATAAAAAAACAATAATCGAAGTATGTGAAAGAATAATTATTTAATTTTTTCATCTTACTGCTATAAAACCAACAAAAAATAACAATTATGATAACGACTTCTTAAGGACCTCAATTAATGAGGAGTATTTTGATGGCGGGTGACACACAGGCCACTAACTCATCCAAAGTCAGTCGAACGACGTGCGATAATTCACAAACGCAGAGTTTCGGTGCGGCCGAAGGTTCGGCAGGTTTTTTGCCGAAACCGAAACTGATGCCGTCAGATTTTTTGGCCGAAACTTGCCCAAACCGAAACCGAACTTTCGGTCGGTCACCAGTGTCAGTGTTAATTTCCAAAGATCATAAATATAAGCATGTGTAACTGAGAAAATAATCGAGTGTAAGAAATCAAAACCTTTAAAAAATTAAAGACTTCATTCTAACAGTATTATAGGTCGTAACGTCGGACTTAAATACTTGTAACGCTAGAGCCAATCCAGAAGCGTGCGTAAATAAATTTTATTTGTGTTATTTTACAATTTCATAATTTAAAATAATATTAGAAACATTCGCGGCACGTTCCAGAGTGGAAGATACTCTCAGTATCGCCCTGACGTAAGACCACCATTCAGAATTGAAACGTTGCTTGAAATGGCTTTAGCTGTGCTTGATAACCAGATCTGACAAGCTAGGTATTTCCCACCTTCCTCTCCCCCACCTTCCTCTTTCCCTCACCGACACCTTCAGCCTCAATATTGGGGATGATTAGTTTCACTGACTCCAGGCGGTTGGAAGCAGTTGGGACTCTTGTGTGATGTTCACATTTAAAAATAAAAAAGAGGGTAAATAGAGCTTTGAACCATTAAAAAATTGACGGTTTTTTGATACCCAAGAATATTTCTCTAGGGGTCATTCCAACTACTTCATACTATTTGAATATTCTTATTTCGATAAAATTAAATAGGCATCGATGTATAATAACGTAGTATTTATGTAGCGAAGTTTTGTGTTATTTCACATAATAAATAATATATCGTATATTATTTCCTTTTTCTTTACGAGAACCGTGCTACTCGTGCTGGATATAATAAATATGTTAATCTTCCCTATACAAAAGAAGAAACACGAAAAAAAAACAACGTATGTGTTTTAGATACTTTAAACCGCTTTAGTTAAATTATTAGGTGGGGAGATATAAAGCTGTCATCCCTTTAGGTTTCTACCGCTGTTTTATCACGGACACCTTTATCAATTCATCACTCGGGATAAACTATGATTAACTTTTACGTGATATTTATTTTCAAGCTAAAGAGTGAAATTAAATTAATTCTAATTATAAATTGTAAATTTTGGGGTCAAGATATGTAGTTACTTTATTAGAAAAGCGTGAAGACATTTAATCTCTCTTCTGACGGAAAGAACGAAATAATATTTTTACGGCTTGTTTCTAAAAGAAGCCAGGATCAGTTTTTAAATCTCACGAGTCCTAAGAATATGTACTTTTTAGTAAGTTTTAATTTATGCCAAATGCGATTTTCTAGTGTATCATTGGCTTCCGAAAATCGAAAAACCCTTTCTCGAAATCGTAAGTTTATTTTAAAATTCGGAAGAAAACCTAATGTAATTTCGATCATCAGACACATAAGCAATTAGTTGACTGATTACGTTTATAAAAAAATGATTGAAAGAAAAGCTGGACACATTTAATTCAATAAAAATGTTTTTATATCGTTTTTAATGTTGTTTTAAAATGTGTGTATTTTATCAAATAGTGACAATTTTGAAGTTTTATTCTTTAACCAAAAACATTAAAAAAATTATAGTAGGTATTGGTCAGTAAGGGGAGGGGTGAGGGGTCGGGCGGCTACTCGGCTGAGTGACCAATAAAGACGTATTGAAGAATTTTTTTGGTTGGTTTAAAAGAAAAAACTAAATAGAAAAAGATAAGAAACCATCAAAAAAGTCTTCGGAGATCAAAATTTTAAATAAATTTTCACACAGGAATCACTGGTTAGAGTAAATCAAGTACGTCTCTTAACCACTCGAGCGACAGCACGATTTTTAACTTTTTCCTCCGATTGCTCGTGATTTTTTGGTGACCATTTTGAATATTTTCCGTCTACATCAAAAAAATCATACCTCCGAATTTTACTATGGAAAAATTTATGCATCTTGGGAAAATTGCCTAAAACAGGCAGCAATGCAATCCGAGATATTTTAAATGGTGCCGTATTGTGGCAAAAAGCGCTCCAGTGGTGAAACCCGGGAAAAACTGGTATTGGCCCTTCTAGAAATAATTCACAGATTTACCTTATCAATACTCTATTTAACTTAGCGTGTTCTTGTGACAAAATTAAAATCAGATTATTTTGATCAAGTACAATCGTTACAATACAAAAACATTTATTTTGAATTGCTATAGAAATGTCCAACTTTTCCTCCAATCAATTTTTGAATGAATTTAATCAATATATAGATTGCTTTTGTATTTGTTGATCGAAAATATAGAAGAACCTATATATGATTTTAATGGTAGTTTTGTAAGATGCCAGAAATGAAGATTAGATAAAATAAACCTATTAATGTGGAACCTTTTGTGGAGAGGAGGCAAAAGGTTGACCTTGAGTGACTACTTTTCTGATTATGCTTGTCCACTGACATGAAATAATTTCGTGCTTTGGGCTGACAAAACAGTTTTGTTTACCTAAAATTAAAGCAGTTACATAAGCACCCTTGAGAGTGTGTCTTAGAAAAAAACAACGCCAGACAAATTATTCCATTATATACTCGCTTCAGTGTAATGAAGTGGAGATGAATAAATTAATTCTTCTCAAATAACTAAAATATATTATTTACAGAATTTTATGAGCATAACAAATCAGCATTAAGAAATAGACGTTTAAAAATAAATGCAATAATTCCTTCCACTTTATCAAATGGTTACAGCTATTTGCTCTCTCATTTTCACGGCTTGAAATAAATGCTCTGAAAAAAATTCGATCCAATAGAAAAATAAATGTTATTTATGTTTGTGTTTCTGAGAGGGGAATTCCGCTGGGCTTTTACAGTAAAGTTGGAATTGAAATGATAATAACGCAAAGGGTGATCTTTAAAAAAGAAACGTTTCAAAATAAAGCAGAAAACTATAATTCGTTTGTAGCAACATCATTTCTAGGTCAATCAATAATTTTACTATGGATCGTTGGAACTTTGAAAGTGTAAAGCAATAAGGGTTGAAGAGTTGATGGGTTAAAATGTTGACTGCTCCCTTTGAGTGATTTTTCACATAAACGGCACCCGACAGATTATTTCATTTATTGTAGAACATAGATGAATCCGAATAAAAACCAGTAGTACAAGTAGGTACCTATGTATATAAAAAAGGGTGACCGGACAACTCAGAAACACCTCAGAAAGTCCATTAAGAGTGATGATAAAAAAAATATAAAAAAATTGGTTAAATAGGTTAAGCTAGGTTACGGTTACCGGCTATTTTAAAATTATTTTTTCATAGCTTTTAATGACCTTTTTGAGGTGTTTCTGAGTTGGTTTCATTCTGAGTTGGCCTGGAACCATAAAAAAGGTTTCTACCTTTCATACTTGTCTTGTAGTTCACAAATATATTTAGGAGCAAACATGAACATGGGTATAGGAGAACATAAACATCTCTATATATATATATATACATAAATATCAAAATATGTTTGTTTCTGGGTTTGTATGTACGTATATATGTATGTCCGCTATGCATTGCTAAACCATTCATCCGATTGCGATGAAATTTTGGGCATTTGATGTGCGCATGCCCGCGATGGTTTCTGTATACAATAGTGAGCTCTGGCATCATGAAATTATACATTGCTAAACCGTTCATCCGATTGCGATTAAAATTTGTGGATTTGTAGGGAGGAGGGGAGTGGGGAGAGGGGGGGGGGGAGGGGGTTGAGGAGGGAGGGGGGAGGGGCGGAAGGGGGGTTAGGGTAGGGGTGGGTGAAGGGGAGGGGGGAGGGGTAGGGGTGGGTGAAGGGGGAGGGTGGTAGGTGGAGGGGTGGGGGAAGGGTGGAGAGGGGAGGGGGAGGGGGAAGGGGAAAGAGGGACTCGGAAGGGTGCGGAGGGGAGGGGGAGAAGGGGAACTCGGGAGCGGGGAGGGGAACCTAAAGCCGCCCGCAGGGCCTAGCAGCAAAAACCTGTGGAGCGGGTTTTAACTGCTAATATTTTAATAAATTTAAAAAAAAAATTGTTTTTGATCGAAAAATTATAAATATATAACTATTTACTTTTGCTACAAAATTGAAGGCTGTTTTCCTGTAAAAGAACAACAACTTAGACATACTTCATTTATACATTATAAGATACCTTTTTTTAACCCTCTAAACTTTAAAAAAAATTATTTGTAAGTTTTTATTTTATTTAAAACACTGCGCATTTTACTGAGTTTTCTATGTGTAAAATTATATTCTTGTTTCTTTTTTTCCCTAATTACATGTGAAAATATTTGCATGGAATGTTTATTTATCTGTTGCTCAAGTCGATCCATGAGAAATAGTTAGGGTGCAGGCAAATTCTCTAGTTATTGTATTATAATATGTCAGTGACTGAGGTGGCATCGCGTTTGGGTCCCACCCAGGCGTCGCGTTTTAGATTCCTCGGCTGGCTAAGTCTTCCTACACGACACAAGCAACATTTTCCGCTTACTGCAGTGGGTTTTTCAAGGAGATTTTCTTTACTTGCTCTCGCCGGGATTTGGATCCGTGACTTCTCGATTCGTAGTCGAGAGCCTTACCCCTCGACCACGGAGGCAAACGTATATTAATTTTTCGTTTATCTTCAAAGAAACTAATATTATAACCGGAAAGAACATTTTGATGATATTTCCATGTTATTAAATATGTCTCGAAATACATTTGCATTTTTTGGAAATAATTCCTCTTCACTTATTTCATAATCGCATTATTAGATTAGCTAAATATTAAATAATGCATCAATGTTTTAAATAATCATAATTCCCTTCAAATAACATACCAAATTATTTTTGTTATGGTGTTATTAGGTTGTAATAAATGTCTTAATAATTTATGATTTGCGATGTCTTCAAAATAAAGTACCGTTAAACAGTGACTTCAGTACCAAATAACTCACTTGAATAATGAATTTTCGTGCCAGTGTTTAGTGCCAGGCAAATGACAATGCGTATAGAATTAATACTATTCAATTCATATCAAGATTCATACTTGAAAATCATAGCGATAGATAGCGTTGCAAAAGTTCTCTAAGTCAATAATTATTATTGTCAATTACAAAATTTTGTTAATTGGTTCATTGGGGGGCACGATTTACCTGTTTAACGCTTAGAAAATACCGAGCTACGTGTCGCTTTTTAGTCATCACAACCGAACAAATTATTTTCAGAAAACTATTCGTATTAAAATAATCGATTAAAACCTAGTCACCATCTTGTAATTGCGTTTTAGTTTTTGTTATATACAAATACATGAGTATATACAAATTTGTTATATACAAATACATGTTTTTAGTAGTGTCCAACCGAAACAAGATTTTCTACCGAAACCGAAACCGAATCTTCGGTATCTGTCTCAGTTTCGGACGAAACCGAAACCGAAACTTTTTTAGACATGCTAAAAATCTATTGTTTACTGAAATTTGGCTTTTTTACAGTTACACAGTTAGCACGTGTCAAATGAAATAAAAAAAAAAAACGATAGTTGAAGTATGTGAAAAAATATGTACATATTTTTTTTATATTACTGATATAAAACAAACAAAAATTATTAAAAAATAACAAAACATGTTAACTACATCTTGGAACAAAAATTTGTCAATAATCAACACTTACATTACAAAGGAAGGAATTCATTAATTGATTATTTTAATTTTAATTGCGCTTACAATCACAAAGTTCTTATTACCCGTGTTAAATGAAATAAACAAAAAAACAATAATTGAAGTATGTGAAAAAAATATTATTTATTTTTTTGATATTACTGCTTTAAAACGAACTATAAAATGCTGAAGTCAGCCGAAGGAAGCACGATAATTCACGAACGCAGAGTTTCGGTGCGGCCGAAGGTTCGGTAAGTTTTCTGCCGAAACCGAAACTGATGCCGAAACTAGATTTTTTTACTGAAACTTGCCGAAACCGAACCTTCGTTTGGTCACAGTTTTTAGCTTTTATGAAAATTTATAGCAATTTTGATGATAAATTCAAAACCATTATTTTTTGTACCTGTTCGTGTCGACCATATAACCAAATATTTAATCTCACTTCCAGGAGCTGGTAAAGTACTCGACCCGACTTGGCGAAGACTGTACCGATCTCCAGAAAGCCCTAGAGCTTATGCTAGGAGTGCCCCACCGGGCAACAGACAACAAGTTCACATCGAGCATCGAGGGCTACCACGGCAACATCCACAAGCTTGGCCGTCTCCTCACCCACGACTGGTTCACGGTCACCGACGTCGAGGGGAAGCCCAAGGAGCGGTACCTGTTCCTCTTCAAGGCGCGTATCCTCATCTGCAAGGTTCGCCGCATCTCTGACGACCGATCTGTCTTCATCCTTAAAGACATCTTGAAGGTTGGTAAAATTCCTATTTAACTGTATGTCCAAACCTCCACACTTGGGCTTCAAGAGCAAGTTCACGTTAAGGTGCATGGTCGCAAAGTTTTCCGGATCTGTAATGTTAATCATACTCCGAAGCCCAAGATTAGAAGTTCACGGAACTGAATTCAAAGACTTGCCAATGGAACGGCACCGGTTTCACCTAACTGCAGATGGTTTTCTGACGGTCGATTTGACTTCGCACATTTCCAACCCCCGGTTCACAACACTTATATCGAGGACATGTTCAAGGATCGGTGCTCGGACCTCATCGGTATCAATACCGATATGGTCAAACATAGAATAAAGAAGAACAAAAAAGACAAGAAGAAAGAAATACCGTGTGTTTCGTGATCCAAATATTTGGCCAATCGGGCCTTAAATTTCCAAAGAAAAACTGTTTTTTTTATTATTATTTTACGCCCAGAGGGCTTTTACATACATAAATAAAGGCAGTACGTCTTTAACATGAGAAAGAAATAATATAAATAAGATTACGATAGAAATAAAAAAGTACATAAATGAAATAAAAATGTAAGCAACAACAATTTAAAGTACGGTGAGATATAATAACAATAATTTACAATAAAAAAATACATACATGATATAAAAATACAAACAACAAAAATTTAAAAGTAAGGTGATCAGAGGTTTACAAAATTGCAACATCCATGTCTAATAACACCAAGTTTTAGTTTCGCGTAGTGCCAAACCGCTGTATCGATGGTACCTCCTGTACCTGTGCTAGTTGCAGGAGTTCGGAACTATCCGATTAGGATTTTAATATTTTGGATAAGAAAGTTAAATCATTTTTTTACATAACTAAATAATACTACAGGTTATGATGGTTTATAATACATATTAGGTACAATAATTTTAATTATTATTTTTAATTGTTAAACTAACGTTTAAGACAAGATTTTTATGCATAGCACAAAGGGCAACAATTATTATAAGCAATAATTATCAGCCTGAAACACTCATCCACATTGAAAAAATCTTCCGAGAAAAAATACATGACGCCAACGGGACTTGAACCCGTGCCCTTCTGATTGCCGGTCAGCTGCTCTCCCAATTAATTTCTCCCCGTTGGCGTCATGTATTTTTTCTTGGAAGATTTTTTCAATGTGGATGAGTGTTTCAGGCTGATAATTATTGCTTATAATAATTGTTACCATTTGTGCTATGCATAAAAATCTTGTCTTAAACGTTAGTTTAACAATTAAAAATAATAATTAATATTTGACAAGTTTAAGTATTTCCCCAATAAATGAAGACATAATTTGTCTCGACGCCACCTAGCGACGGATTTAACACTAACAGTGTCTCTGTCGCAAAAATAAAGTTGGTTGTTTTCAGGTGGAAAAAATATAATAAGCAGTAATTGTTGAATGAAACACTAGTATATATAGAATCATTTAGCGGGTATAAGATAAGCCGCCATAGCTCAATTGGGAGAGCAGCTGACCGGCAATCAGAAGGGCACGGGTTCAAGTCCCATTGGCGTCATGTATTTTTTCTCGGAAGATTTTTTCAATGTGGATGAGTGTTTCAGGCTGATAATTATTGCTTATAATAATTGTTACAATAATTTTACTAAGACAGAAAAATGGAATGGAGATCTACGATGGCAGGCGAGTGTAAGTGAGACAGAGACAGAGCCGGCCCTATGGCCAATTGGAGCTCCGGTCGCCGACTTTTCAAGGCGCTGATAATGCATAACACCTAATTACGGCGCCCTTGATTTTTTTACTAGCGCCAGGCGCCATTTGGCTTTGGGCCGGCCCTGGACAGGACCAGCGGGTGCTAAATAGGCTAAAAGAAACATTTGTTTCCACTCGAGTTCGTATGGAAGGCACTTCTAGTTTTCTTCTTTATTTTAAGGTAATTAATAAATCTTTGGCGACCGTCAGTTCTTTTTACATGGTTTACATATTTTAGTCAATGCGCTTTCATAATTACAGTCGGTACCGTGAGGCCAAAAAAGGCAATAAGCATACGTTCCATCGCTATAATGCTGCAGCTCTTTCTTACACATTAAACAATGGTGAGACACACAAAATACGTGTGACTGTTTCCTCCAAAGTACTACTCTTTTGCGACGGGAATTGTGTTTCATTTTCTTTATACGTGAGAGGGAGATGTGTGATAATTATTGTATGTTTCCTTTGGGGGGGTGCAGACTACGTTCACCGTTTGGCTTATTTTCAACTGTTGTTATTTAAAATGTACGTTCACCACTTGTCTTATTTTCGACTGTTGTTATTTAGTGTGTAAGAAAGAGAGGCATTATATGTTTAAGAACAAAAGCAAAACCATCAGCGCATTGGCATTTGACGTTATTATTGGAATTCACTCACACTTCAATATTATCCTTGTAACTAACGGCAAGTAGGGATCTACGGCGACGTCTCGGTGAGGTGTGTGAGAGAGATGTAAGAAAATTATGACTTGTTTTTCCTTTGGAGGAAACAGACCTAAGTCCATTATGTATCTCATCTTTTGAAAAAATTGCAGCATTATAGCAATAATGGACGTATGTTTATTGGATTTTTTGCTGTCACGATACCGTAACCGTGAATCGTCACGGTAATTATAAAGTAAGGTTAGAAAAAAAAAAATTCTTAGTTTTCCTGGAAAGTTTTGATGGCCCTTAGATAATTCGTTTAACTTGTACGAGTACTTATGTTTGTTGTTCAAGTTCAGTTCATATATTGTCTATCCTCTGATAAATTTTTAATTTTTCTGTATTTTTTTAGTTCAGTTATATTTAAAGTGGCAACTATTCAGCCCTTTTAGAGCCGAAGGTATTATACAAGTGCAGCTCGGTCACATAAATTTTTTAAAAAATGTTTTTATTACTACAATTTGTTCAGCAAACCATTTGATTGGCAAATCCAGGATATTTATAATATAACGAGTCCAACCAAATCCGGTTCAACATCATTAAATAAATTTGTTGGCAACGGTAATACTTAAATAAAATTTACTTCACAACATCATATAATTTTTTTGATATTTGGAAATATATACAGATACTTATAGATATATACAAAATCCTGCCAAGCCAAACACATTATGGCTTTCCAGCAGGTGCCTACACGTTATTACTACATATTTATGTTTTTATATTTTATAATTCATACGAATAAATTGCTTTTTGTTCTTATTATACTATCTTCATACTGTTACAAAAAATTGATCAGTATTGCGTAATGCAAAAAATTATTGTACACTCACAGTATCTAGTGTGCAATTTATTTGAAAATTTTGTAAAATTGTTTCAGCTTCCTGAAATAGAAGTAAAGGATCACATCGCAGATCGTTTTAAGTTCGAACTACATAGTCCGTCCGGTGCACCATATCCGATTATACTAACAGCACACAAGGAGTTAGTGAAACCTTCTTGGCTCAAGGAAATCAGACAATACTCCAGCGATCTTGGTATGTTAACATACAAATCAAAAATTTAAATATATCTGTGTATCAAAACACCTTCACTCCTTAATTATTCATCTTTTGGTGTTAATAATTTCCAGAAGCATAATAACAGTTGTTTTTTATGTTTCCAGTTGCATTAGCTGAACACGCTGCAGACGACTTAAGAGTTGATCCAGGAGCATCGTTTTCACCACAGGGTCCTTCACCAGAACCACCTAAAACTATCGACGAAATCAAAAAAGCAATACAAGCTCAAAAGTCAGTCGCTATCAGCAAACAAGTGATTACTGCAAGCTCAGAAAAATCTGTTACAGTTGAACAAAAAGTAACCGTTCAAACAGTTAAATCTGCAGCAGAACCTACAAAACCTGTTGTTGAAGCTCCGAAACCAGTTGTTGAAGCACCAAAACCAGTTGTTGAAGTACCAAAACCAGTTGTTGAAGCACCAAAACCAGTTGTTGAAGCTCCGAAACCAGTTGTTGAAGCAATAAAACTAGTTGTTGAAGCACCAAAACCAGTTGTTGAAGCTCCGAAACCTGTTGTTGAAGCCCCGAAACCAGTTGCTGAAGTTCCTAAACCAGCAGTTGAAGTTCAAAAACCAACGGTTGAAGCACCAAAACCAACGGTTGAGGCACCAAAACCGGTTGTTGAAGCTCCGAAACCAGTTGTTGAAGTACCAAAACCAGTTGTTGAAGTACCGAAACCAGTTGTTGAAGTACCAAAACCAATTTTTGAAGTACTGAAACCAGTTGTTGAAGCTCCAAAACCAGTTGTTGAAGCTCCGAAACCAGTTGTTGAAGCTCCGAAACCAGTTGTTGAAGCTCCAAAACCAGTTGTTGAAGCACCGAAACCAGTTGTTGAAACTCCGAAACCAGTTGGTGAAGCTCCGAAACCAGTTGTTGAAGCACCGAAACAAGTTATTGAAACTCCGAAACCAGTTGTCGAAGCTCCAAAACCAGTTGTTGAGGCTCCTAAACCAGTTGAGACTCCTAAACCAGTTGCGGCAGCTCCCGCGCCAGTTGCGACTACTCCCACACCAGTTGCGGTTGCTCCCACAGCAGTTGCGGTTGCTCCCATACCAGTTGCGGTTGCTCCCATACCTGTTGCGACTGCCCCCACACCAGTTGCGGTTGCTCCCACGCCAGTTGCGGCAGTACCTTCACCAGTTGCGGCAGTTCCCACACCAGTTGCAGTAGCGCCTAAACCTGTGGCGGTAGCATCCATACCAGTAGCGGTTGCTCCCACACCAGTTGCACCAAGTCCTGCACCAGTTGCAGCAGCTCCTACACCAGTTGCAGTAGCGCCCAAACCTGCGGCGGTAACACCTACACCAGTTGCTGTTACTCCTACACCAGTTGCGGCAAGTCCTGCACCAGTTGAGGCAGTCCCTACACCAGTTGCGCCAAGTCCTGCACCAGTTGCGGCAGCTCCCACACCAGTTTCGGCAGCTCCCACACCAGTTGCACAGGCTCCCACACCAGTTGCAGCAGCTCCCACAACAGTTACGGTAGCTCCCACACCAGTTGCGGTAGCACCTACACCAGTTGCGGCAGCTCCCACACCAGTTGCAGCAGTACCTACACCTGCGGCGGTAGCACCCCCACCAGTTGCGGCAGCTCCTACACCAGTCGCAGTAGCGCCTAAACCAGTAGCAGTTGCACCTGCACCAGTTGCGGCAGCACCAACACCAGTCGCAGTATCGCCTAAACCAGTAGCAGTTGCACCTGCACCAGTTGCAGTAGCTCCTAAACCAGTTGCGGTTGCACCCCCACCAGTTGCGGCAATACCTGCACCAGTTGCGGCGGTTCCCACGCCGGTTGCGGCAGTACTTACACCTGCGGCGGTAGCACCAACACCAGTTGCGGCAGCTCCTACGCCAGTTGCAGCAGCGCCTAAACCAGTAGCGGTTGCACCCCCACCAGTTGCGGCAGTTCCCACGCCAGTTGCAGTAGCGCCTAAGCCATTAGCGGTAGCACCCTCACCAGTTGCGGTAGCTCCCACTCCTGTTGCAGCACCAGGTCCTCCTCCTACGGCGGCTTGGATAGCTCCTACAGCAGCTTGGATAGCTCCTACGCCAGTTGCAGTAGCACAAACTGTAACAAGTTCTACAGCAGTAAAGTCTGTCGAGCAAACTGGGCAAACTTTTGTGAGCAGTCTTGAAACAGAGGCAGAAATGTCGCGAAGATATAATAGTTCTTCGTCTCGCCGAGTAGAAGGTAGCAAAAAATTTCTTTGTTTACTAATAATACTTAATTATTATTGTCTTGTACTAGAACTCCATAATTTTAATTATCTACCTTATTTAATTACCTCACACAAAAACTACAACAAATTGACCATCATTCTTAGTCTAAATTTGATAAAACTTACACACAACAACACATCATTGGCTATAAAGTTGGCTGCGACACTAAGCTCATCACACATCTAATCACAACATTTGCAAGTCATTGTAATTCAAACATCAGTACTGGCGCAATTAATACCATCTATATTACTTAGGATTTGCTTATTTACTATCTAGAATTCTCGGCAGTATCAAGTAGCCAATTGTCATCCAGTTCTACTTACGAATCGTCCAGTTATGGAGCAAGCAGTGCCAGTTTTAACTCTCAAGTGGCTGGGTCAATCACCTCCTCGACTGTTCTCCAGAAGGAGGCACTAACCAACGGAACGACCACCAGTTCCTCGACACTAATTCAGAACAGCTCCCGGCGCTGTATCATCGGAGGTGTTGGTGGAAAACCCGGGTTCGTCAAGGCTCCGGAAGGAGTCAATATCGAGCGTAAGTATCCCCCACTAATCGCTGCCGTTTGCTGAGATTTTTGTCAATAATAAGAATTTTATTTCACGGATTTCATACTACTTTACAATGTGTTTCATTGTGTATTACCCCCATTTTACCCCACCAAGCAATTTTATTTTATTTGTTGGATTTTAGATGACACCAGCTTCAAATTTGTTTTCATTCAGCTTCTTGCTTCTGTATATAGTAATATTATTTATCCAAATTTGCTTAAATAAACAACAACAAAATCTTATGTCACCTATAAATATTGTCATTATGTGAATAATTTATTTTATTTTCCAGCTCTAAAATAATATAATTACTCCTTATAATATTTTACATCACTCATGCCAAATCTGCTTTGTATATTGCTTATATAGTGACTAATCTATCATATTTCTATCATATTTTTATCATTTGTAAATAATTTTATGTGTTTTTTATGTGAATATTTTATGTGAAAGTTTCGTTTTTATGAGTTTCAATGCTTCAATGAAGTTTTTTTGAGAGAAGTGAGAATATTTTTTACAACGAAAACAAATACCTAATTCATTGATTCCGCTTTGTAGAAAAAATATTTATGAGTAACCAGATTAACATTATTACAAGTAGAACCAAGATTGGTTAAAACATTTATAATTATGCAAAAAAAATGTTATGTAATTTTTCACCTGCAATGCTGAGAATTTCCCAGTGTATGGCGAGCGATAATCACAAACCAAAGTTTTAAAAATTTTAGGTTGGGCAAAATTTTATTTACGTAAAAGATCTCACATTATTTCTGGAAGTGTTATTTGCTTATAACCGTGTTATTTAAGTTTTCAATAATGACGCAATGTAAATATGGTGAAAGCTGGTTAAATTTATTTTATTGAAATATCTGTAACATTTTTACAAGGTTTGGTTTTATAGTATAATTTGTATATATAATATGTGTAAATAATACTGGCAGGTATCCTGGTTCTCATAATCCCCTTAGTAAAAACCATTCAAATCTTCTTCTGCTTGTCCTCATAACCACTCGAGCGACAGCGCGATTTTTTACTCTTTCTCCGATTGCTCGTGATTTTTTGGTGACAATTTTGAATAGTTTCCACCGACATTAAAAAAATCATACCTCCATAGACATATGAATATATATAGACCTGCCCTAAGTGATAAAAGCATATTATTTCCCCCTCCCCACACCGGTTCCATGGAACCGGCTGGGCTTACGAGAGCCTCGCTTGAATCTAAAAAATGTGACGTCATCATTCTGGTCCGGACCAGTGTCGAGCTCTGAACACGGCAAAAATGTTAGCTTGTGCTATACATTATACCCTAAAATATGTCGATCATAACGAATGTGGTTCTCCAGTGTGCTCGTCGCTGGTTACAGGGTTAAGTAAATTATGAAACATTTGTAAATGTGTCTTAACTAAATACGGCAACAAAATATTTGTCTGTGAAAAGTGGCGAACTTTACTTTGCCGTATTTGGACTTCGCAAATATGTTAATAACGTGGCGAGTAATTCACGCTCCCATGTAAAAAGGTCTATTCATTCAAAAGCAGATTTTGCTTTTAAGAACTAAATGGTGATATTATAACGCGAGATGCCTATATACTGTCAGATTGATTTTTTAACGAATCACAGTCATCTTTCCCCTCTTCGTCCCCCCAAAGTTTGGTTTTACCCCTCATCTCTATCTTCTCGTCTATTAAAGTTGGATGTCTATGCATACCTCCGAATTTAAAAAAAATTTGAAAAAATTAAAAAATATATTTTAAAGCCCTCCAGTGGTTATATACAATCATTGGAATAATGTGTTCTATGTTGGATTTGAAAAGATACGGAGTGAGGGTATTGAAAGGTTTTTGGGTACCCTCGTTAGGTCCTATAAAATAGTTTGCATAATATGTAGTTTGGAGTAGATTGTCTAAAATGTGTATAGTTATGAACGTAACGCTTATTGGTATGTTTATTTAAAACAAGTAATAAGTTAATGTTCTAATTTCAGCCCGCGTAGAAACACTGACTCTTTGGCAAGTAAGAAATCAAAATGATTGCAAAAATATTTAACATCTTCATTCTAAACTATTGCAAAGGTATGCAAGTAGCAAATTAGAAAAAATATTAACAAAAAAAATAACTTCACATTCATTAGATGCTACATTATTGAAAAATATCAGTAAAATATGTGCTCGAAAATCTCTGATTAAAATTATATTGTTGTAAAATTATCAATTAAATGGAGCTAGTTTTCGTAGAAACATAACAATTAAGAACATTACTTTTTTATAAAATGACCAGTAAAAAATTCTAGTTAAAAATTCTACATACCAATACTTTAAAAAAGTAAAATGCGATTTATGATAAAGTAATAAATTATAGCTAGCAACACCACAAGAATGCCAAAAACCAAAGAATGACAAAATGAGATCAAGTATTACCATTTTCGTAATTGTTTTTGGGGTGTTATGCTGTGTTGCGCTACCTCCTTCTTTAGCCAACGTTTCGGACATCTACCGGATCTGCCGGATCTGCCCTGATGATGGACACTGCAACGATGTCCGAAACGTTGGCTAAAGAAGGAGGTAGCGCAACACGGCATAACACCCCAAAAACAAATAACGAAAATGCTTTTGGCCGTGAAAATCTTAAAAGTATTACCATGTTTAAAATATGGAAATTCAGAAAGTATGCAAGGATGATATAAATGTGACAGAAAAGATTAAGAAATGAATGTTTAAATGGTTTGAGCGTGCAGAACGGACGAAGGAAAAAACGTAGTGCAAGAAATATATGGAACACCCGGGAAAATAAAGCACGATCAAATGAATCAATGCATCAGAGTCAGAGTCGGAATAACAATGTATAAATGTGAATGTAGCAAGGAGTATGTGCCAAAAAAGAGTTGTGTAGTGGCTATCTGAAATGGCGTGATGGTTTGTTAAGAATGCCAAATTCAATAAATTGATGTAAGCTAATAAAACATTCTACAAACAAAACGGTACAAAAATGTCAATTATGATTTTTAATTAAACTTTATAAATTATAGCTGGTGAGAATGCAAGGTTCTCATGCTCCCTGCAGTCATCGGAAGAGACGTCAGTGACATGGCTGAAAGATAACCGGCCGCTAGATGACAAGTTGGCCGACAGGGTGAAGATATCGGGCAACAGCCAGAACGGGGAACACACCCTGGAGCTGTTGCACTGCGTCGAGAACGACAGCGGCACCTACACGGCCAGGGCGGAGAATAAGAAGGGAAATTCCCTTTGCACCGCTCAGCTTGTGGTGCAGGAATGTAAGTATAGTTGTTTACTGAGATTGCAGGAATGTAAGTTAGTATAGTTGTATACTTTGATTCACACGGTGGGTTCGTAGAATAAAATGGGAAATTCCCTTTACCCTGCTCAACTTGTGGTGCAAGAATCAGTTATTGTTTTAGGAAATTATTAAATTCTATAAAATTAATGAAATTCTAATCCATTGATTTATTGTTACTTATTGATGGGGTGTTTTTGCTGTGGTAATTATTTAGGCAAGTAAATTGCATTTTTCTTGTTCATGTCAAGCAGGTACTTTGTGATGTGACATTATAATATGACGTTATAGCAATAACTTAGTTAACACCAGATTTAATTTTTATATACTTACTAAGAGTTGTACTAATTATTGTACTCTTGTCGTTTTTTTTTCCTTTGATGTCCTTTTTAAATTTCTCAAATAATCCTTGCTTTAGTTACCCCTGAGGAGCGTAAGGAAAGGGCCGAGAAGAATGCAGCCTACTTCGTGGTCAAGTTGAAGGACACGGAGCTGTTGGAGAACACCTACCTGAGGTTCATGGTTAAGGTCAAAGGCGACCCTAACCCAAGAGTCAAATTGTATGTACACTACATTTTTATGATTTATTCAACTCCAAATATTAATTATGGTTTAGGTGTCTCACAGAAATTCAAGCAAAAATTGGCATTAAATGGCCGATCAACGCCATTGGGTTTTTTTTTTACATTTAAAATATCCCCGCCGCCAGTTCTAGGTTCGTTTTAGCTTTCTACCAAATTGTGATCAGCTGACAAGCATGACAATATTACAGTTGTGCTTTTCCTCTGATCACAATTTGTTCAGAATCCAAGTTAAATATATTTAAATAAAAAAAAAATGGCGCTGAGTGATCATTTGAAAACAATCTAGGTACCTACAATGAATTTATGTGAAACAGTCCAACCTTAATTTTGTCTACATACCTACTCACAATAATAATTTGCTTGCATTCATACTCACTATAATAACAAACTATTCTCATTCGAACTAGGGATTGCCCAATCTTAAAACGTTGCCAGAAACAAAGGTCACAAAAGTAACCACAACAATTTTATTGCATTTTAAGAAAAGACGAAAAAGTGATGTAAACAAAGTTGTTTGTCTTTTCTTAAAATAAATAATGTCATCACAAAGTGAAAACCTTTCCAAAGAAGTTTTCTTCGAAAAATTAATTTTATTGCACTTCAAGCGAAGCTAGCACTTTCTTTCGCAGTAAAATTTTTCAAATTTGACCACAGAGAAAGCACTCAACATAGAATTGAGCCTATATTTAATTACACAAAAGTTATAATAATTTGAAAACGATTTGATATTCAGAATTATCATGGTACATGTTATATGAGTAAGCAAATAAGGTGAAGAGATGAAGCTCGTACGAATCTTGTTGTGAATGCCATCATTTTGGATAACGGCATCTGTGACGTTTTCCGCTAGTAATTTGCTTAGTTAGACGTTTTTGTCAGTGGCTACAATACTTTTAAATGCATCATTGTCACCAATACTAATCTATGTAAATACTTAATCAATGTTTGGTTTTGTTTCCCTTAGTTTCAAGGATGACGTTGAGATCATGGATGGAAATGAGCACATCCAGATCGTGAGAGACCGAGGAGACATTGGCTTCTATGAGATGGTGATCGTGGCCGCACAGGCCCGTGATGCGGGCAAATACTCCTGCACCACTTCCAATACCTATGGCACGGAGACTTGCGAGGCTATTGTCACTGTCACAGGCACGTTTTATTTTACTTAATAAGAAATTGTTTTGTAGTGGCCTATAAATTTGGGCTTCCATCGTAGAATTCAGATGGAAATAAATAGGAATGAATTATTGAAGAATCACCCACTAAAAAGATTATAAAATGGTTTTTTCCAGTCAATATACGTAATAATAAATATGGATTTTGCTAGATCGGGGATTTGTGACAAAAATTATTAAGTTTGATTAAACAGCTCATAAATAATTGTAAGGAATAATAAATGATAAATGAATAAGAATCTAGTTTCAATGGTAATTTTAAAGAGAGGTTAAAGGCAAATTATGATTCGATTTACGCAATTTTCCAGCACTCACAAGTGGTGGCAATATTAAATTTATCGCCAAAAATTTGTGTTTTTTTAAGTAAACATTTTGTTTTCTATTGTTTACCATCACTATTCTATTGTATCCAACGTTGAATTTGGTGACCATCTCCGGTCTAGATCTCCAAAATATCTGACTTTAAAATAACAAAACAAGAGCATATCTAGACGTCAGGTGAGAATACTGTCCTTGTTCCACCAGTATTTCAATCAAAGTTGCTGTGAAAAACTACAGTCATTGTTCCATTTGACAATGGTGTTCTGTTGGGAAACCCACCAAACACGAGCCCAACGTTTGTAACAACATGGTCGACAACAATTATTGCCCCCTGAAAACGGATCAATTCGACAAATCGTTCTTGTATTTAACAGCTCGGCTGTCAGTCTCAGCGTTTCCCCCCGTCCTACAACAAGGGTCTCTTCAAGATTCCAGGACCAAATTCACCAAATTCCTCAAAAAAGTCCTCCACAGAGCGTCACAAAAGATTACATGGTCTCCAAGAGAAATTATTTCTCTCATTCACTGTTGTGTACCAAGATACTCAATCTCTGATCTCATTAAATTCCAATATAATTAAATAAATAACATTAATTTTCACCCCACAGATGACAAGAAGATATTCGGAGACCTGGTGGATGGAGCAGTGCTCGCGCCCGGGGAGAAGCCCTCGTTCAGCTGGCGCCGCGACGGGCAGCCCTTCGACCCCGAGGAGCGCTTCAAGGTGCTGCTGGGTGACGACGAAGACTCGCTGGCCCTGGTGTTCCAGCACGTCAGGCCGGAGGACGCGGGCCTGTATACGTGCGTGGCGCAGACCTGCGCGGGCAACATCTCGTGCTCTGCTGAGCTCACTGTTCAAGGTATATTCATACATAAGTCTGTTTTAAAGTTAACACGATAGATGTTCTGAAATGATGTTGAAATTGAAAAAGGAATGAAACTGCTTCATTGTGTTGATCGTCTATGCTGCTGAACTCACTGTTCAAGTATCTATGTTTTAAGGTGATAAATGATATGAAATGATCTTGAATTTGAAAAAGGAATGAAACTGCTTCATCGTGTTGACCCTCTATGCTGCTGAATCCACTGTTCAAGGTGTTCAAGTACCTATGTTTTAGCGATAATTGAATTTGATTAAGGAATTACATTTCTTCATCACATTGATATCGTCACAAAAACAAAAGGTCACAAAAGTGATTGGCCTGCATTGGAGAACATCTCATACTCTGTCGAGTTCACTGTTCAAGGTGCACACTCTTGCTTTGGCGATGGATGTTCTGAAATGACCCTGAAATTCAAAACATGTTTGAAATTGCCTCATTGCGTCAATCATGTATGCTGCTAAACCCTCTTTTTTCAAAACTGATTTTTGAATCGCCAAAATAATATCTAGAATAAATAATTTGCTAAAAAATGCTTTGAAATGTCGGATTTAAAACTTGGCACATGCTCATATTATCATAAAGATAGTTGTCAGTAAAACAAATAAACCTGTTAAGGCAATACTTTGGCACAAAATTATAATTCAACATATATTTACCCCGCAGCATAAAGAGAAATTAGAACATAAATACAGCACTAGATTCACGCGTAACGACGGGTTAATAGTTCCGAAATTTAACAATAAGTACGGACAGAGAACGTTTGAATATATCATACCGAAGATATTTAATTTATTACCTGACACTATAAAGCAATGTAATTCTATGAATAAGGTTAAATATATGGTGAAAAATTGGCTATCGGAAAAAAAAAGATTTATATTGATTTTGATATGTATGAAAAAATGTTGTATCTGTAGATATAAGATGTAAATTTTAAATATGTATAAATATGTAACTAAAATATAAGCACCTGTTGACAAGCCGATTCAATTGGCTTAGCAGGACTTGTTTGTTGATTATATTATGTATTATCTATTATTTCAATAAAAAAAAAAAAAAAAAAAAAAAAAAAAAATTTGGTTATTATCCCTAGTTGCTGATTGTTACAGGTTTTTGCTATTTTCATCAGATTACCCCCTTTATTCTATGTAGTAGCTATCTATTTCGTCACTGGCATCACTTGCTGAGGTGGTGTCAGAGAATACTTGACGTACATAATAACAATTTAAACTATCCCCGAAAATTGAAAAAAATAATATAGGAGGGCGGTCATCTGCAAAAATAAAGAAACGGAAACCTTCCAACAACTTTTAAAATCACAAAATGTCATGTAATTCCAGGTTCCGTGAACCAGCTGATGCGCGAACCAGAGAAACCGACGCTGATCATCGAGAACCGCGAGGCCAACGTGTCCGTGGGTGGCTCTGCTATGCTGGAATTGCAATGCAAGGGTTTCCCCAAGCCAGACATCCTGTGGAAGCACGATGGCAAGGTGGTGGAACCTGGCGGCAGATACAAGTAAGTTTTTATTGCAGCTTAAATTCACGCCCGATATATATATACACATATTGGCCCTTCAACCCTTGGAGTGTTGGTCGCATCTAGGAAACATCTCCACTACCATACCCACCGCCTAAGGCTGCTGTATTTGCCGCATATCATTCAGCCACCTTAGGTATCCTTTCTTTAAAATATTTTATCGAATTCTTTCTCCTTTTTTTGCAAAGGGAAAAAGGTTATACAATAGGGTGTGTCAATTATTTCAACTTTTGAATTCAGAAACGCCCGGGGTCTCAAAAGTTGCGTCTTACAAAGAAAATGAGAACTGCATTTAATTTTTTTTTTTTTTAAATGGTTACTAGCCTGCTAAAATGCATTGAAAATCAGAAAACAAACCTAAAACCATTTTTTTTTTTAATTTTTAATAAAAAAAATTTCATTAATTTAACCTTTGAACGTTTGTTTATTATTAAAAAATGCATATAACTGACAAAAATGAAAAAAAGTTCAAGTTTATGAATACAAGTAAGTCAACAAGAATTCTGATTTTATCCAGAAAAAGTGTTATTTTCCCCTTTTATATTTTTAACCAACACATCTTCTTTCTTTGTACTGCAGTTATGGAATGAAAAATAAGTTTGGTACAAAATATAAAATGTGAACCCATTGTTTTATTTTTTTTCCAAATCACGAAATCTATTTTTTTTTTCAAAACTTCCGGCCATTTTAGCGGGCAAATAGTGAACAATAATTTCATTCATTTTTACTTTTTCGAATAGCTACAGATCATACGAAACTTTTGAGACCCCAGGCTTTTAAATATAAGGCCATTTTTTTTCTCTCTGTGTAGAGCGATACGAGCTATTATACAAGTCCCTACTTTAATAAATACCTGATGAAGGATAGAAAACAATTTGCAGATGAAGGGTACACAACTAGATGTGTCCATTGAGATTCAGTAATTCAAAAATAAATAAAAAATTACATTTATCAAACCTATCGATGAACATGTTCTAGTCACATGCACAAGAGTCATATACAAATTCATACATTCGGGTTTCGTCTTTGTTTTTTTTTTGGTGATGTGTTCATATCTGGAAATATTAAAATGACAAACTTCATGCTGACTCTCTTTCTTGCAGATTCCTATACGAGGATGCTGAAAGCATGTCCCTTGTCATTAAAAATTGCACCGCGCAAGATGCCGGGTTATACACGATCCACGCTAAGAACGAACTCGGCGAAGATAACACCGAGATGCGCCTGGTTGTCGAGGCTGCCCCCAAGATCAAGAAGAAGGTAGAGAACCAAACCTGCATGACTGACGTAACCTACAAGATGACCATTGAGATTGAAGGATCTCCGGCTCCCGAAGTATCCTTCTACAAGGACGGAGTGCTCATAGTCAACACCGACCACATTAAGATCATAAAGGAGAGCGAGGAAGTCTACTCGTTGACTCTCACCGGCACAAAGATTACTGACACTGGGTCCTACTCTGTGATTGCGAAGAATAGAATAAATCAGTGCTCGGAATTTTGGCAACTGCGCGTCACTTCACCACCAAAACTCACCAAGATGCTCGGAGCTGCGAGGGATTGCAGCGAAGGAGAAACAATCACCTTCCAAATCAAGGTCGAGGCTGATCCTCAACCCACTATTAAATGGTATAAAAATAATCAGAATTTAACCATTTTTATATTGTAAGCAATTACTTTTCCTGTGGTTTTTCACTTTCCTGTGGTTTGCTCAAACTTATAGACATATTGTTTTGTTCAGCAGATAGCTAATTATTAGACTTTTCACGCAAAATTGTCCATGCTGGCCAATGCCGTCACATTGCACAATTTGTTCTACTCTGACCAACTGTTTTCAATGGAAGCTTCAAAGAAATATAGCTAGTGGCAGAAACTAAATTGTGCCCTGAAAACAGTTGCATCGAACCAAAAAGACGCAACAGAACATTCTGTGTGTAAATGACATTATCATACTACCCATTAGCGCATCATTCGCGAGTGAGACAGACATTGAATTATTTGTTAAACGAGTAATTAGTGCCAGCCTATGGAAATTTTCTACATTTTGATCTGTGACCATTTTTAGCCCGCATTAAAAAATATTTTATAGAGTGATTACTGGAGTGTTCCGCAATATAGTCAATTTCAGCTTTGAATGCTAGGAAATTTTTAAGTGTTAGGTTTGGAAATTTCCCACACTCATTCAAAATATCATATCTACGAATTTTAACATGGAGACATATAAACTGCTTAAGGTGTGATAGAGAGTTATTGCACGCACCTACATTTGACCGTTTATTCTGTATTTATTAGGATTCATAAAAAAATTGTTAAAGTTACAAAAGCGTGAATTCTGCATGTTATTGACACCTATTTGGAGAAAATTAAATATTATGACTTCTTTATATTGTGTACGGTCTAATTCAGGGGTACCCAACCCAAATCATTTGGTGGGCGGAAAAATATTACTGACCTTAGGTGGACCACTCGTGGGAAGGGGGGGGGGGGTTCGCCTCTAACTTTTCAAGCAATAAATCAAAGTTTGATCGTAATTCTAATTAATTCAAATCCCCGTCTGCAGTCATTGGTCTTATAACAAGAAAGTCCTAAATATTATACTATATATAAATGTCATAAATTTGCGAGAATGATTTTTTCTTTTTTTTACGAAAAACACAGAAAGCTGAAAACTTCATTTTGGGCTGCTCAAAATCTTCAATTGGGCCGCAGATTGGGCTTACCTGGCCTAGTTGATAATCACAGATATAAATATAAATTCTAACATGTACTTTTTTAATATTGGGCAAATATTGCAAATTGGGCAAAATGTGAATAAAATAAAACTTATTTAGAAACCACTTGATCATTGTTATTTACTTTTAGGTTCCAAAACGGAAAAGAAATCACCACCGAAAGGACCAACGCAAAGATCACTTCTGACGGGTCCACCTTCACTCTTGTGATGACCAATGTAACAAGAAACGAAACCGGCACCTACAGCTGTGAGGTTTCCAACAGCCATGGAGTTTCCAAGGACAGCACCAACCTCAATGTTCGCTGCGGACCTCAGTTCAAGAAGGGTCTCACAGACACTATTGCCGTTGAAGGATCGTTGAACACGGAGTTAGTTGTCAGTGTTGATGCTTACCCCAAGCCTTCAGTGAAATGGTAAGTTTGCAATATATGTATTGACAAAATACAAATCTTCCAAATATTTTCAGGATGACTGTTTTTTGGTTTGAAATGTGTTGTTCAGAATGTAGTAAAAAAAAATCGTTTTGGTTTAATTTCTAAAAAATCATGTTTATAGGTACTACGGTGACGCTGAAATAACGGAGAAACGCACAGAGTTCACGCGCACAGACGATGGCGACAGCTACAAGCTGATAATGAAGGAGGTCACCACTGAAATGTCAGGCAAATACTCCTGCAAGGTCACAAACGAGATTGGAGCCAACACTACTGCTTCCACCTTCACCGTTTACAGTAAGTTAAACTCCCGCACATAAGAAGTCTCACGTTAGAAGATTCCACACTTAAGAAGTTGTTTTTTCGGTCTCTTGAAATTGAATTGTAAAAATGGTTTAATGGAACCCACTTATATGATTTTTCAACATATTATAATAAGGTGTTATTTTTCCAGTCCTTTGAAAAAACTTGTTAAAACAATGTCATTAATAAAATTAATGAGAACAATCCTACCATTCGATATCTCCAAACAATCAAAGCATTAGAAAAAAAATCAAAGCATTAGGAAAAGGAAAGGAAAACAATGAAAGCATTATTAAAAAAAACCAAGCAAACACAAAATGCTTTTAAATTTACAATGTGCAGGAAAAAAGTTTAATACATATTTCTAGGGTTAAACCTACCATTTCAGATTTTAGTACAGATCAGGAATGGCTGATAGGTTGATCGCAATATTTAGTCGATCTTGGTCGTATTCGTAATTTGGTCTATAAAGAAACATCTGACTATTTACATTCTGGTTTAATCCTGAGAAGAACCATTATAGTGTTCTGAATGCACCATTCAAGTTTTACAACTCAGATACATTTATTTGTTTTATTACTACCTTTATACCTTTATCTAAAGTCCTTACCCTTTACTGACATAATTATTCCTTCTCGTTTCACATAACAGGCAAGCCAAAGATCACCAAGAAGCTAATCGACATGACCGTGGACCAGGGAGCGACACTGAAGCTCGAGGTGGAGATCGAGGGCTGCCCCGATCCGAAGGTCCAATGGTTCCGGAATGGCCAGGAAGTCACCACCGACGCCAGAATCAAGATCGAGCGCGACAGCAAGCGCCTGGAGAACTACAGCCTGACCCTCAACCTAACGAAGGAAGCGGACGGCGGCGAATACGAAGTTCGAGCTATCAACGAAAATGGCAGCGTCTCCTGCAAGAGTATTGTCACAGTTCACAGTAAGTACTCTCTCAATTCACTCTTCCCAGAAAATTTTATTTCTGTTGTGATTAATATCTTTTTCAAATACTTAAAATTTAATTTTAAAAATTGTCATATCTTTATGACACAATGGTAAAAACTCTTTCCGATGCAATTTATGTTTATTGTAGACAATTTTTACATAAGCGCTAAGCTTATGAATTTTTGATATTCAAAAGGCCTGTTTCTTCGTAAGCGTAACAGTATGACCGTTATGCTTGATAGTTGATCGCAATTGATCAAACGCTGAAACGTGCCAAGAATCAAAAGTAAAAAAATGAAAATGAATGATTGATTCATTAGTCTTCAAATGTGAAACACAAATCGGATTGGGGTTTCGCCATGAAAATGTATATACAAATAAAATTGAAAAAATAAAAGCTTTTTGTATACTTAATATTATAATTCAAAGTAGAGCAATTTTTGTGTGGTTTTCATAAGAAAACATTGTAATTTTTGAAAGACGTTTGTACTACCATTTCATTTTTATAATGGGTTTAAGAAATTCGTTTTCTAGGGCAGTTTAAATGTAGTACCGTAGTTTAATCAATAATTCTGCTCTGGGCTAAAAGTTTCTTATATCTAAAATGTGAAATGTTGTTCCAAATGGATACATGTGATTAATACATAATGAGATCTATGGTTGATTTTAGGTTATATTTCTTGTTATTAATGCTACAATATGTATAATATTTTTTTACCACTATAAAGGTAGCATTTCTAGGCTCGCTTCATTCATGGAGCAAGTAAGTACACGTGTATTGGAGATTGCCACCAGGATTGTGTTTACATGTGTGATGCTCCAATCGGACCACATAGAAGTGGTTTGGATTGCTATTTTTTAATGACTGCAGCATTCTTCCATTAGTACTAGATTTAGTATTAATTTAGTGCATTCGCAAAATATCTTTCGATAAGAAATGCATTTCAAGTTTTTTAAATATATTATAATCTTCTGTCATGTACCTTGTCTTGTTATTGTCAGTGGGTGTGTTCACAAGTTTTAAAATCATACCCAGCTTTTCAAATTATAGTCAAAATGCATGATTAAATACAAAACATATATGAAAAAGAGTTTTCCTTGTTGTGGCTAAGTTACATTAGAATGTAAACGACCATTTCTCGCATGCCGGCAATGTACCGAACTATTATTTGCTTTACCCATTATCTGAAAAAATATTTGTGAACATTCCCTCTGAAGTTTTCCATGCTCGATTAAATAAAATAACACCTTCAATGCAATGTGATTGTTTCTTTAGAAAACATGCTGTCTTTAGTTTTGCATCTTTTTATTGAATCTCTACTCCCAAAACAAAACATATTCATATCATTGTTATACTGTCCTCATCCAGCTCAAGAAATAACCAAGAGGTTTGACAAACTAGAAATCACCACTGAATCTTTGGATGAATCTTCAGAGACAAAGAAATCTATTCAAGATGCGATAGAACCAGTCATTCCCGAAAAAGCGAAGAAGTCTAAAACAGAACTTGATATAGTTGAAGAAGTTCAGTTTGACGCGAAAACGAAGAAATTGGATGATTCTGATGTTGCCGAAGTAGACAAACCAAAGAAGGCTGATAAGTCTAAAACTGAGCCTGATAAAATCGAAGAAATCGAATTAGATGTAAAAATAAATAAGGTTAACGGATTTGATAATCAGGAGTCAGATAAACCAGCCGCACAAAAAGGAAAGAAGGGAGTCCTTGGGAAAGAAACAGTTGAAGAAAAGTCCATGGCAGAGGAAGAGGGCATCAAGCAGAAGAAAGCAGAAAGAACAGATGCGGCTCCCAGTAAGCAAAAAGGGGAAAGCGAAGGTATAAACAATTCTATATATACACAATACACATATACAAAAACAGTCAACATTCAGATACAACATCATTCATATCCACGACAATTTTCGATGTTGCATGCTCTCCTTTTATTAAACATGATTAATGGCTTTAATGTGCATTCGATCCAAGCATGCTTGGAGTTTATGTTTAGGATAATTGTGGGAGAATGTTGACTTGATTGAGTGAGTGTGTTACATCTTAGGCCGGCGCTCCACCGAAACCGTCACCACTTTCCAGAGGGGAGAAGGTGAATCAATCATTGTTACAGTTGTCAGCAGTACGCGTTCGCACGAGGCGATAGTATCAGGTCAGTACCCGCTTTCTATACGCTCTAAAACATCAATAGCTTTCATTCATTCAGTTTCCATTACAATTACCACAAAACAGATACAACTACTCATATGCTCTAAAATTAAAAATAATATTAACTTTACTTCCAAGATTTTTTTTTCTAATGTTTATGTACCTATAATACTTTGATAACTCGCGTGACATATCTTTGAAACTCACTATTCCAGTGTTCACTAACCAATTCGTAAAATATAGGTCCTGCCGAAACACACACATTACACAAAATGTCTGCCACTTCTATGATTTACGAAGAGGACTCTGATAACGAAGGGGAGCGGCGGAAAATAATAGCTCCTAACCGACCCCATAAAACCTCTCTAGAAGTAGAAGAGGTCGCCACACACCGATACACCCAAGACGAATCCGGAGGATATGCCATCTCTGAAGTATTCAAGAGGGGCAACCACGGGATCATCGAGGAACCCGCCGACTCGGACGGAGAATGGAACTCGGACAGATATTCAGACAGGAACAGACTCACAGCCAACAGAGGAGTATCCATTTTATCACTTTCAGAAGACGATACAACATTCGTCGGTGGCAACTTATCTCGAGATCTTTCTTTAAACGATGTCAATAATCTAATCTTTGATTTTGACGATACCAAACGAATGTATTCGAGGGAGAATTATGTTAGACAGGCTTCGTTCCAAGAAGAAAGCTTTTCAGAAAGTGGTGAGATAGAAGAAAAGATAATATCTGAAAAACTTCACCGGGTTATCGAGAAAGACATGAGCGATGAAATCTTAAACAAGAGGCTCGGAAGTCTATCTAACGGTTACTCATCAAGTAACAACAAAACTGAATTTATTCATACAAGCGAATACGAAATTAGTGAATCTGTAAAAGCGAAAAATGCCAAAAATACAGACTTTATATTAAAACAGTCTATTGATGACTTTGGAAGCACAAATACCAAAAGTAATGTCAATCATGAATTTGATCTTCCACCTAAAAGATCAAAAATAACATTCACAGACGATGAAGATGATGAAATGGAAGACCTATTCAGAAGAATAAAAATACAAAGAAATAATTTGGGAGACATTCTTTCAAAGGAAGGCCAGAGAAAAAATGACAACTATTCCAAAGGTTTCAAAAGGTCTGAAATTCTTGAAGAGATAAATGAAACACACGAAAATTCTTCATCAGATATAGAAAGTCCTTCGATAGGTACAGAGAACCTTTCAGTGAATATTGGAATAAAAGAAAAAATTGTTACCGGATTTGGTGAAATATATGAAAATAATCTGTCAAAACAAGAAGGACCTCAGAAAAAAAGTGATAACTTTCCAAAAGAAGATGAAAAAAATAGTGAAGGTAAATCTATTAATCAAAACCAAATATTTTTCACAGCTTTTGTAAATGCAACTTTAAGTGTACGGTTTAAAAATTAATGCTTCTTCATCAATGATCTCTAGCAACATTTCTTCAGATGCAATTTAATAAAAATGATTAACTGTGATTTTTCTATTTTAGATGCATGAATTGTGTTAACTAACCCTGTGATCCAACTCACCAACTAACCTACAATAACCGGTCTGCAGCAGCCAATGTTCCGGTGGGAGGGTAAGAGCATTTCCAGGATGGCCAGTTTCAAATGTTTTGCAACTTGATTTGTGTCAATATTTAACTTAAATTGGAATTAATCCATAGCCATCGCTGAGATAACAAGCGCAGAAATGGACGATGGAAATGTTTACGAGAGTCTCCCGCTGGAGTACAAGGTGTTTGCAAAGGGACTCCCCCGCCCGGCCGCCAAGTGGACCATCAACGGAGAACCCATCAAGCCAAGCCAGAGAGTCAAGATCTCCGACGAGGGAGACTGCTATACCCTGCACATTCTAGAGACCGAAATGGTCGACGCTGGACTCTACCAGTGCGAAGTCGGCAACAAACTTGGAACTTTCGCCCGCAAAGCCACCTTGTCCGTTACGCGTAAGACTTTCTTATAATCCTCTAATTGTTTTTAAGAGCAATTTTTTGTTGTTTCATAACATGCTGCATTTTCAAAAACCTACGCCTTATTACATTTAATGCTATCCTCTATTGTACATATTTTTATCTTTATTTACATAAATTTTGTATTATAATGCATGGAATGTAGTAAAAAGTAGTCATCATAAATAAACTCTTAGCATGTGTGTCTAAAAAAAAATATGCTTTTATTTCAGCTGTATGCGAATTGCGCAAGCCTAAGTTCATTGTGCCGCTAGAAGCGCAACAGATTCCCGAAAGGGAGCCCATTACCATGACAGCCGTGTGCACTGCAGACCCCATTCCCAACAAAGTGTCATGGTACTTCAATGATGAAGAAATTATTGCGGATGCCACTGTTAAACTGTCATCGGAACATAAGAAAATTGAGTATAATCTGAAGGAGATTACATACAAGTTGCATATCCCAACAGGTTTGTCTTGGCTTACATTTACTATGATCATCTTATAATCTGCAATGAAACAATAATTTCACAACCGATCAAATATTCAGAAGACACTCAAACTCTTGTTATTTTCAACGGGTGCAGGACGCAGCTCTGACACTGGAGAGTACACCATCAAGGCCAAGAATGAGCACGGCCAAGGAGAGAGCAGCGCGCGCCTTGATATTCTTATCCGTCCAATCATTGAATCCCTCAAGGACATCACTGCTGTGCCGTACGAAGACACTGAATTTATTGCTGTCATTCACGCCAATCCTATTGCTGAAATTACATGGTGACGTATTTTAATCAGTGTATTCAACTAACTTTGCACATTTCCTGGATATAATTTTCAAACCCTCATATATTATCATCTTTTCCACCGAAACCTTTACTCTGTAGTTACGACCTAAGAATATTATTGAAACCAAATATTTACTAATGCTCTACCTATGAAAGCTAATTTGAAAACTACATATTTTGTATTTTCAGGTCCAAGGATGGAATGAAAATTGTTGATTCCAAGATGCGCAAAGTTGTGGAAGAGCCATCCAATAATAAGTACAAGCTGGTCTTCAAAGAGTTGGATATGAGTGATGCAGGAACATACACGGTTGAAGCCAAAAATAGTCAAGGCTCTGCTAGCCACCAAGCCAAGCTTATCATTCATAGTAAGTTATTCAAATTCATTTTAAAATGTGGTTATTTTACATTTTAAGCACCTCAAAAATACAAATTTTGCTTTTTATAATATAAACCTTTTATAATAATCATTTTTGATTTAACCCGGCGAGAGTGTGGTGAAAAAATGTAACATGAAGTATGTGGCAGGGAATGACATACCCGTTTACAAATTTGACTGTAAAACTTGATTCTTAAGAAAATCATTATATTAATTATTTTTTATTAGAGCAAGATTATATTATAACGTATTGGAAATAAAACAATCGCGCCATTTTAAAAAAATTTATATTTTACTTAAATGGAAACAAGTCACTATGAATTTTCACTCTCAAAAAAAACTACAAAGGAACTAAACTATCCCTTCCCGCACCCCTTTAACTGCAGCTACTCAAAGCAACAACAGGTTTCAAGGTCACAAACAAAAAATACACGCAAATAAGAAACATGGTGGGTATGACATACCCTGCCATACTCTCGCCGGGTTAAGCACGTCTTTAGCACAATATATTAAATAATCCTGCAATTATTCAAAGTCTGCATAAACACAACATGAAAAGAGAGCCATATCAGTTAAGTAGCCTTATGATGACCATTTGAGCCCATAGGAAAATGGAGATAGTGGGGTGATAGGCATGTAACACTCAATGTATGTTTTAGTTTTTCAATTGTAATTTGTCAGATAATAAAGGCCTAGTTGTTTTGCAAAAAATTGCATGTGACATTGTCATCAAATAGCGGGAGTTATTAAACATTTTCACAATTTTCGTTTAATTATTAAGCGCGCTCCCTCTAACATTTGTATATACATATCTCCCCTTCTTTTTTTGAGCTCTTACTGCCGGGCCTTAACACGAATCTTACAATTGTCAAAAAACAAAATGTGACGACTTTATCTGTCATTTCTAAATTGTAATAAATGATGAACAGGTGAGGAGCCGTCCTTCTCCAAGAAGCTGGAAGACCGGAAGGTGAAGGACTACGACAGCATTACCCTGAGCGTGCGGTGCACCGGAGTACCAACTCCCACCGTCAAGTGGTATAAGGATGGCAATGAACTGATTGAGGATGAGCGCCACACGCTGGTCACCACACACGAGGGCCAAATTGATAGCGAACTCACTATCACTCACTTTGAGGCATCCGACGCTGGAAAGGTATGTTTCTAAATACATTCATTTTTTAAATCAACCACTACTCCCCTGCCGTAGGTCACCTCAAGTGGTTCGATTACTTAGCAGGAATGACTGGGTTCATGGGGTGAGGTTTGTCTAGGTCTTGACAGCGGATGCGTTTGAACACCTACTGCATGGCGGGCTGAATCGGGAGAGACTGGTTGAGGGCAGTGGCGGCCCCTGCCTTAGTGCACTTGTGCAATGCACTACCAAACACCGAGAAACGCCAAAAGTGTAAATTCGTACAAACATCGACAAAGTCAAAAGTGTAAATTCGTAACATTCATTCAAGAAGAATTCCTGCCAATTCGTTACCTTATTTACTAATTAATATCCTTACCAATTAACTTTCGTACTAGACTCCGTACTCATACTCGCATCGGCGCATACGAAAAAGCAATGCGTGCATCTTCCGTTGTGCCGAGACGTGATGTCACATGAAGTAATATTTCTACTGGGACAGTCTACAGAGGCTGGAACCGTGAAATGGGCAAGACATGAGTGAAGATATGTGACACGCTCGTGCAATAGCGGTGCACATGCGCAGAGGCATTCTGATTTATGACAAAACCTTTAACATGCGTGAGATGTTACCGAATGTTTGGAATCACTTAGTTAGGAATAACGAATTTACAACTAATTGACAATGTTATGTATTAGCTTTACCATCGCACCGGGGTGGCGAAATCAAGTATTTGGCAGATCTCACTGATCACTATTGACACATTTTTTAATGGTTTTCGCTAGTTTTGCTCTGTAAAAAACTTATTTAAAAATGAGTGGTAATGAAAACACTGCGATTAACGTCGATTTTTTCAAAAGCAACCGAATTTCATTTGAGAATAAATTGTTTTTGAAAAATAATGGCCCTCCAAAACCTTTGCTAAATATAATACAAGTAAGGTTAAGGGAAAAAACTATGAACAGAGTTTAAAAAAAAAAGTATTAAATATTCGAAAGTTTTGTGAATGTGATCGTTTGAACCCATTTTTTTTTGTTTTCTGTGAACAATTTTCGTGGGTGTTGATAAACTGTGGAGTGAAAGTTGTGTAAACGATAGCGTTTATTTTACTGAAAAGTTAATAAACATTCATACTCCCAGTACACATACATAACGTATTGCAATTTAGTTTGTTAGATCGATTTGATAGGTACACAATTACAACTTGATGTTGGTTTTCGCGAATCTGTGAATCAATCAATTATATTTTCCCGTATTAATGTTACCATTTTTTGTGAAATGCACTGCTGGCAAATTTTGTCACGGGCCGCCTCTGGTTGAGGGAGACCTTTTGATCTCTCCAACCAGACTCTCTCGACCCATCTCCTTGCACCGCAGTAGTATACTCGTAGATTATGTGGGGTCATATTGACCAAAGATTCCTACCAACCCATCATACTTTTTTTCTTCCCAGAACTTCCTCTCCTTTCTTTCCCTAAACAGACACAGTATTCCCAAAGATGACATAGGCCCTGAGTGAATTATTTTCTTAAGTCAGCCTCATGTACTAGCTAATTATATTAATTCTCATTTTTCCAAAGTAGGCCTAAATCTAGCAAGCAAAATCCTCAACAATCACCACACTGCAAAAAAACTTGCATCTAAACACAGCCCTACCAAGCAACCATTACACTCTTTTAATATATATAAACTCAATAAAACAGAAATTTCTGACCTTATTTTATCTCTCAAACCACATTGCGCTCCGGGCCCGGACAAAATCTCAAACCAAATTCTGATTGATCTGAGAGAATTTATTGTTATACCTCTTCTACACATATTCAATCAAAGCTTCAGCCAAGGGATTGTCCCGGATAAACTAAAAATTGCCATTATAACTCCAATTCACAAGTCAGGGGACAAAACTCTAATTTCTAACTACAGACCTATCTCACTATTAAATTCATTATCGAAAGTTTTGGAAAAAGCAATGAAAAAAAGGCTAATATCCTACCTCGATAAACACAACTTACTCCTCTCAGATTGTCAATTCGGTTTTCGAGCTAAAATGAGCACAGAACAGGCTATATCCGAATTAACTAATTACATTGTCAAAAATACAGAAGAAGGATCCAAAGTCATCAGAGTTTTTCTAGATCTGGCTAAGGCTTTTGATACTATCTCTCATGACATTCTGTACGAAAAACTTAAAAATAATGGTATCAACGGACCGCCGCTCGAATGGTTTATTAGCTATACTAAAAATAGAAAACAAATAGTAGAACTTAATAAATGCTACAGTGATCCGGAAGAAATCAAGTATGGCGTCCCTCAAGGTAGTGTACTTGGTCCCCTTCTATTTCTCATTTACATAAATGAACTTACCGATATTAAAATGGCATCTATCGACTACAAGGTAATCAGTTACGCAGATGACACGGTAATTCTATTCAAAGCTCCAAGTTGGGAAAAGGCCTTCAAAAGTGCGGAAACTGGTATGTTAGAAATAAAAAATTGGCTGGACAAAAATCTACTTACATTAAACATCACCAAAACAAAATACTTAACATTCAGCAAAACCACTACCGGGCAACCAAAAGTCTTTCCGCCTTTATACCTACACCCTGATCAAAACCACTACCGGGCAACCAAAAGTCTTTCCGCCTTTATACCTACACCCTGATATTACCTCAAATCCCTCAAACCACAACTGCGAAAAAATAGAACATACTGATAATATCAAGTATCTAGGCTTAACAGTGGACTATAAATTAAACTGGGAACTTCATATTAAATTACTAATTAAAAAAATCCGTAAACTATCATTTATTTTTAAAGCTATTAGAAACATTATGTCACTGAAACAAATAAAAAATGTTTACTACGCTCTATGTCAAAGCATTTTAACTTATGGAATTTCTGCTTGGGGGGGAGCTGCCGACAAGTACATTAAGCTGCTTAACACAACTCATAAAACATTAATTAGGATCATGTTAAAAAAACCTTATCTTCACTCAACGGAAAACATACTTATTACTAATAACATACTAGATATCAGGAAGCTGTTCATCAAAAAGATCATACAAATAAACTGCATAAAATCCTCACCATGCCACATAACTCACCCAAAAAACACAAGAGCTAAATCGTGCAATCTACTTCTAGTGCCTAAAACTAAATCAACTTTTGCCCAAAAGCACGAATCTTACCTCGCACCTCACATTTTCAACACCTTCCTAAAAGAAACCACCTATTGTACCACAAAAAACAACCTAAACTGGTTATACAATCATTTCAATACATGGTTACTACACAAAAAAGGGCAAGCATCACCAAGTTATTAGTAATCTCATCTTAGTCTTTAATCCTCACGCTTTATTTACATATATGTGTTGGTTACTTATAGAAATTTTATCTTAATTATTAATACTGCTTTTGTTTTACGAATGCTTATATTATTATTACCTCATATGTATATTATTTTGTTGAAATCTTATAGTTCTAGATTTAGACGCTAGTATTACTATGTGTATTCATTTTGTTCATATTTAATAGTTCTAGATTTAGATGCTAGCATTACTATCTGTATCTGATGAATTTTTGGTTTTATGGAAATTTGTTAATTCCTTGATAACTGTATTTCAACTCCCAATAATTCTTATTTGATTATATGTATTTATGTTTTAATATGTATCCGTGTGTTCGATTATGTACACGTATGCGATTGCCTGTGTGTATGTATGTGCACTTATGCGTGTATGTGTGTATGAACATAAATGTGTTTATGTATGTACATATATGTAAATGTATATGTGTGTAAGTTTATGTATATATATGTACCCACCTCGGAACAGACTTAGTCTAGTGAGGCGGGCTACTAACTTGTTTGTATAAGATATTATTATTACAATAAACGCCCGGGTTGCCGGCATTAAAAAAAAAAATTAAAAAAATGTGGAGCTAAAGTAAAAAAAGAAATCACAACAAATACCTAGACTTTTTTGTTCGCAATGTTTCTCTCACCTTTTATAATACACATAAGCACATCAAAATCTGTGCCATCAGTGAGACTTCTAACAGTCGAGGCTAAACTTGGGGTGTTTGAAACTTCGTCACATTTAATGACCAATAAATTGACCATTAGCGCCCTTTCGATTTTTGAAATTTGAGCTGTCCCCGTCAATTATTCCACGGGGTGCTACTTCTATTTATCTTTTGTATAATGTTAATGTAAGTACTTGGATACTGCTTACTAACCCCGTATGCATGGACATTGGAGGGTCTAGAGTCGTTCAAATAAATGTAGCTTCGTTCAAAAAAAAAAGTAAAGTCTGGACGTGTACGGTGAAGGAGGAAAAATCATATGTTTCCTTATAACGCCGTTGGGAAAGTGGTGGGGTCCCCTCCAATGTCCCCGTCAAATGCCGATTCTTGTCCCATTTCAGCTTTCGATCAAAATTTAATCAACTGAAAAGCATATTGATGGCAGTCATGCTTGACAGCTGACCAAAAGCTAAAAATTTATCGACATTTAACAGGGACCTTTCGAATGTGAAAAAAATCAAAATTATACTAATCACTGATAGTTGCATTTATCATTAAGTTAAAATAATGATATTATTTTTGTTGCAGTTCACCGTGACTGCAGCTAACGTAGTAGGGGACGTAGCGACATCAGGCACGCTGAGGATGGCCCAGATCGCTCCTGGATTCGCGCAGAAGATGGATAGGGCCACAGACTGTGATGAGGGGGAACCTCTCGAGCTGAAATGCAAGCTGGACGGCAGTCCTATACCTACTGTTGCATGGTAACTATATTTTTAAGACTAAAAAATCCAAAACTTTTCTGACAGGTTGAAATTTTTTCAAAACCTCGTCATTAATTCTGTCTAACGGATTTGCGTCCAACTTATTAAAATTAACTTAAATTAGTTAAAAATTGAAAGACTTGCAGAACTTAATAAGAACATTTAATTTTCTTATTAAGTATTAATTAACATTTAATTATCTTATTATTAATTATTTAATTTTTTTCCTATTGAAGAATCGTTACTGAAGTGACATGTAGGTACTCAACTGTGAGAGCGGAAGAGAATCTATTGCCCACGACTCATGTTCTCAGATCATAAAATATTACAGTCTAAATACCTAGCAAGTAGCATCCTTCATTTGAGATGTCGACCCTTTCAATGACTCTTTCCACATTGTTATTTTGACATTGTATGTTCATAGTAAGTATTGGATAAGGCTGGCAGCACACCGGAGCCACATGCTACATGCACGCAATATTTACGTCGTCACAATATGCATGCTACATTTTTGCTTGGAGTATATGTGTCGCGCACACCAGTATACCTACTCGAAAATGTCGACATCATCTGACGACACGGATTTCTTGATTTCTTGAAGAAGAAAAGACATTATTGGGTTCACCCGTTTAATCGAGATTCTGCAATTCACATTAATTTTAAAAAAATATATATATTTCGCCAATTTTGGTCCAGATGATTTCTGTAATCCATCTATTGCTATAATCAGTGAGTCCATGGTTATATAATATAGGGTTTTTTTCAACCTCTGCAATAAACTCCACATAAAATTCAATATCGTCTTTCATTTTTGCAAACCACTGCGCCACAAAAAATCGATCTTGAATACATGTAGCGCGGCTAACGTCTCTCCACAAACTGCACCCGCTACAAACGGGTCCTTGGTGTGCATGTTGGCGCGCAAATATAGGGGGGCGTTAAATGTGTCGCGTTTCAAATGTGGCACCACAGTAATCGTAATACAAATGTATGTCTGTATTATGTATGTCTGTATGTCTGGTGTGCGGCCTCGCTAATATGTGGTTCAGCCACGCGTTAATCCTGCCGATTACCAATGACGTTATATATAATATATAGACACGCGGTAGAAATCTCAAAGTGCTAAGTCAAAGACAAGGCAATTGTATTGTCTTAAATACGTAGTAACTGCCACGTGTAGTCGCGTAGGGTAGGGTTGTTTCCTACCAGTAAGTAAATTGCATTAAAAATGCGCCAAAATGTCCTCATGTGTGATGAGAAAATGTTTCCATTACACGGCAAACACTAATAAAAGGCAATAAATAACATTTCATTCGTAAATACATGCAAATTATTTACTATTATAAAAAACACAATTATTTCGATTGTTTCCTGAAAATTTTTAGCACCAATAGAGAAAGCGAGATAGCAAATGTAGCAACATTTAAGTATAAGGACAACCTAGGACAGTAGGTCATCTCATACGGCTTCCGTATTCGTTTTGATGTAAGCGAGTAAGTGAAACGCCACCTGGTACTATATCTATGTCGTTCATACACATACATTCTTTGAATGTCTGTCTCTATCCATACATGAATAACTTAGAATTAAGAATTTACTGTAAAAATGTGAGTGTTTCTTACTTTTCACATTCTATCTTGAGTTTGTGAGAGAATAGCGAGTTTAGATGTAATGTACAACGTCAGTGCCGAATACTGTTTCAGCCACAAGCATAAAGTATAAAGACTGAAAAAATTATTTTTATTTTCCTCAGGAAAATAATTTCCCTTAGGGACTATGTCATCTTAGGGGATGCTGTGTGGAGAGTTTTTTAAAAAAGAAAGGAGATGAAGTTCTGGTGAGGAAATAGATATGAAGGGTGGGTAGGAATCTGGGGTTCAGCGTTTCCAGGAGTGACGGACGCATGAATCCATCCCTCCAACTGTGGTGCAAGGCGATGGGTTGAGAGATTCTGGAAGGAGAGGTCAAAAGACCTCTTCAACCACCCTCTCTCGATCCGGCTCGCCACGCAGCAGGTGGACAGATATATCGGCCGCCAAAACCTGGACGAACCTCACTCCATGAACCCGGGCACCAAACGTAGCGAATCTGATCTGGGTCGGGTGGGGGGGGGGGCACTCCGGGCGCTTTTAAGGGGCGGCAAAATTTCACAATAAACAATAATAATATCCTGTTAAAATTTTAATCATTTCTTTCATATTTTTGTTGCATTTCAGACCGATTGAAATGGGCACGGAATTTTTCATTACTTATTCTGTGACAAGCCTGGGGAATCCCCTTTCTTCAAATGAATGTATAATAATGTCATCTTGATAACTGCAGCGACTGGCAACACCGTCCGGGTCGAATTTTATTTTGCTTGGATTTTTTATGACTAATATTCAGTGAGAATGATTGAGAGAGGTCCGTGGGCGATGCGCGATAATTCTAAGAAAGTTTCATGGATCGTTACGTGTTCCAATGGATCATCAAACCATCCATGTTTTCCAAGTACAAAAGTAAGAGGAAAACCATTTTCTTGTTCTGTGTGTAGTATCTGAGCTTAAGCCAGATTAACTCCCGGGTTAAAACCAGTTTCATGTTCCGAATAATCTGTCAAAATTCCAGTAGCGGATTGATTTGCTGACACATTTCGAAGAAAACCGTTTTAATATTTCGAGTGGAGTTAAAATTTTTATTACAAACCATTCCACAAAATTCGTAATTCGTTAGAAAACCATACTACGCATTATATGAGAGTAATACTAATTAAATCTGTCGACACGCAAGCAGATTCACCCTTAATTTAAAATCAGTTTTCAATTTGGGAGGCGGGAATAGGTACTGCCGCCCCGGGAACCTTTATTGGATAACCAACACCTCTGCCATAGGTCACCCCAAGTGGTTCGCTACGTTTGGTGATTTAGCAGGGGTGCCCGGGTTCATGGGGGTGAGGTTTGTCTCGAATGACCAGGATACACTGAACCCCAGATTCCTACCCACTCCTTCAACCCTTTTCCTTCCCAGAACTCTCCTCTCCTTCCTTTTCCTAAAAAAACCCCTCCACACAGCATCCCCAAAGGTGACATGAATGGCCCTGAAGAAAATTATTTTCCTCAGGGCCTTCTGTGTGGAGCTCATGTAAAAAAAAAAGTTTTGTGATCAGAATGTAAGTTTCCAGTTGTGGATTCATCTGCTGACACATTTTGAAGGAAAACGTTCTCTTATTCGAAGTGAATTGGAGGTTATCCACCACATACCCGCCCGATGTAAGTAACAGAAGGTTACTATTTAACAAGGACTCTTATTTTTTTATAGAACGACCCTACAATCATAATTAACTAAAACTAGACCCATATTGTCCCTGCATACGTTGTTAGCGAGCAGTATGCAAGTGCTTGATCTGATGACAAACCGTTTAGTATGGAGAAGGCCCGAAGATATCAATCTAGGGATTGGTTTATTTATGACTCAACCGTTGAATAACATCCCCTAACTGTTTGGGAACTCCCCCTAAGCAGTGATTGCAATACGCGCACTGCCTCTCACCACTTACTTCAATTCCATCTATGGGCAGAATAAAGAATTGATATAATATGATTCTTTGGTTAATTTGAAGCTGTTTAGTTAGATGTCGCTACGCTACACTAATAGGTAGTATTTTTTTTCAATCATGTCAAACAATGAACAAACAGTTTACTAGTATATTATCATAGTAGATGGTATTTCTTAAGGTAGGGCACAGGTATTTTAAGGTAGGGCATTGCCCCCTAATGCCCCCCCTAGCTACGGCCCCGTGGCGGGACCCATATCCGCCTCCCAAATTGATGTTTCCTAAATTTATTTTAATCATATGAAATGGTTTCCATTTCAGGTACAAAGATGGTGAAGAATTGAAGGCTGATGATAGACTCCAACTGACAGCTATGCCTGACGGAACTGTGAAGTTATTCATTCAGGAATGCAAGCCATCTGACTGCGGCGCCTACAAACTGGTTGCTAAGAACCCCAACGGGGAAACCTCAGCACTCTGCGCAGTCGCCATTAACCGTAAGAGACACTATATCACTTACAACATATCAAAAACAAAATGTTGCATCATATCTACATTTTTGATCAAGCTAACCATGATAAGCAAACAAAACCATGTTAAGCAAAATATGAACAATTTTGTTGACCAATTGAGAAATACATAAATGGTGTCTTTTCAGCCTCACCTCGTAAGCCAGTATTCCTTAAGGGGCTGGAGCCAACAAAGGGTGTGGTCGGCCAGTCTCTTAAGCTGGAAGCGCAGATAATGGCGTACCCAGCTCCCGAAATCAAATGGTTCAAGGATGGTATGTACATATTCTTTCGTATTTACATATTAGAAATAATAATACAATATATTTTTATGATATCGTACAAATAAAAACTTATGAAATGTAATAAATATTTGCCTCAGAGTCACTGCTTTTCAAAAGAAGAAATTTATAGAATGTTAGTAAACTTGAAAAATTACGACATCTGTCGAGTGACGTTATAAAAATCCACGTTATATTATTCATACTAATCGAACAAAAAAATATAGCACCACTTACGAACAGGGTAGTGTCATTCAAAGAATATGTGTACAAATGCAGTAGGAATGGCCAGTTAACCCATCTGCTTGGTTCAATATATTCGCACCTCACAATCCGGAAGCTTCGGTTTGGCGCGTAAATTCTGAAACCGTCACTTTGGATCGAGATTGTAAAATATCTATGCGAGATAGCTTTCATATTTCAAAGACAATAAGAAGCATTATTTCGTTCTCTTTCTGGTTAAAGTAAAAATACATATGTTTGCATGAGAGGAAGAGAGATATATTTATAGCTTTTAAAATGTAAGGTCGCTCTGGGACGTTTTTGGTCTTATGAAAGTATAATGCGATTACGTGTTTTGGGATGTATTTATTCCTAAATAAGCAGACGGGTTAAAGTATGTAGATGTATTTTAGTGAAACCATGCGCATTGTCTCAGTAACGTATCTTCAATATATTAATTTATGTAAGCATCTGTCAAACAATTAAACGAAAGAAATACAGATTTCAAATAAAGAATTATTATTTAACAAGATAATGTTGGTACCTACTTTATCACTTGTCTAATATGATTTAGGCCATCCGCTCACGGAGAAACTGAAAAAAAACTAGTTGGTGACGCAATCGCAATCAACCTCCTGAACAAAATTGATATTTTTCTGATCTGACATGTCAAAACATGGCAAAACTTGACAGATCGTGAGCCGCTACCATGGCAACCTATTAACAAGGCAACTAAGACGCAACTGCCATGGTGACCAGTACTGCAGGTTGCCATGCTAGCGGCTCACGACCTGACAAGGTTTCGAGTAATCTGCGATATGTCAGATCAGAAAAATATCGATTTTGTGCAGGGGTTGATTGCGATTGCGTCGTCAACTGTTTTTTTTTCAATTTCTCCATGAGCGGGTGGCCTTACACTTATCAGTGCAAATTTTGGAAATCAAACTTAAATAATTTTAAACATTACGCAGGAATACATTTTCAAATCACGCACCCATGCACCGAAAACCGAAATTAGTATGTTTAATAATACTTGGCTAACTATAAAATATAAATTTTCTTTTATTGACGAAAATTTTGCACGTTATACCTGATCAGAAGAGAGATACACCGATGGAAGTATTTTGTGAACGTAGACATTTCAAAGCATCAAAAAAAAAATTAACAGATAATCCATTTTATTGACCCATCTTTTTTTAAAAAGTATATTATTTTTAGACTTCACAACATTGAGACATAATCCACGAAAAACTGCAAGACTTTTAGCCTCCTTAGTTCATCTGGGCCTAAGCGATCCTGTGAAATATCAGATTTTTTCAAATTGACTTTAATCCTTTTCAATGGGTTATCTACCTAATCGTTTTTTATGTAGGCATGATTGTGCTTACATAAACTAATTGTAATTTTTCAGTAAAAATTTCATAACAAAAACTTCTTTCGTTTTCCAGGTCTACCAATCAGGCCATCCCAAGCCGTTAACTTTGTGAACCAGCCTGGTGGCCTCATCGGTCTAACTCTGGAAAACGTAAAGCCGGAAGATGCTGGCAAGTACACCGTGACGATCTCCAATCGCTTGGGAGACATCACCGGCAATGCCAAGGTGGAAGTGGAACAGAAAGAAAAGAAACCCTCCTTCTTTGCTGACCTGCAGCCGACCACCGTCGTGGAGGGCTTCCCTGTCAAACTGGAGGTTCGCTGTATTGGACACCCTCCTCCCACTATCAAATGGTTACTATACTTTCTATTTCAACTTTTTTTTATGTAAATCCCTCACAAGACTCCAAACTGCTCCCAAATGTCTGGAGCCAGTTGGATGATGGCATCCATAATTGGATTATGTTGTAAGGCTGAAAGGTATGGGTAAGGGAAGAAAATGAGTAAGAGGTAGGTGGGGAAACATATCTGATCACCAAACATAGTGGTCTTTCACCAGGGCGATATTTATTCACACCAGGATTCGAAACTATAACCTCCGGATTTGTAATCGAGAGTGTAATGAAAATATTTGATGTGCATGTCAGCTATTTGTTGTAGCTGAAAATGAATTTTTTTTTTTTCAAAATTTCAACTTTTTGTATGAAGATTTTTCAGTATGTGGATGCGGAATTCCCTTGACTGAAGGAATTCTGAAGATCTTCATAAAAAAGTTGAAATTTTGAAAAAAAATAAAATTCATTTTCAGGTACAACAACATCAATAACTTCACATTTTTCAATCTTAGTGCTCAAGCTCACTGAAAACTCACGGACCGCCACTGGTGCATGTGAATGGAAAAAGAAAGAGGAGATTCTTCGATGAATCGAATGAAAAGAGACCGTATAACAGAATATAAGTAGTATGAATGAGACGATCTATCAATGCGAATGAATAAATGTGTACAAGACAAGTTTGTGTGGCATTTAATTCCGTAATAAAGAATTGTTATATATTTTTCAGGACCCACAAAGGCAAGGAAATCAAGCCAGATGGCAAGCACATCAAGATCTCAGCGCAGCCTGATGGCACCTACTGCCTCATCATTGACAAGGCAAAGCCTGAGGATGCGGGAGAGTATGCCGTCATTGCCTCCAATGAAAAGGGAGAAGTCTCTAGCAAGGGAGTGCTTAGCGTTGCAGGTACGGTTCACTTTATGATTCCCTTATGACTTTTTTAAGTTGAGTTTAGTTATTATTTTCCTGGAATGATTAACGAGAAGTAATGATGACTATGTACAATGAATTTGTTAGAAGAAAGCTGAAGTACGCAAGTGTTGTAGGAAGTTCATAGGATCAGGTCTCGGTAAGTGCTTCTATAGGACCTCTACACAAGATTTATGCTCCATTTGTATTTATTTTATTTTATTATAACATTAACGCCTTTCGACTTTTATATAACATAACATAGTACAAGGAGTAAACTACCACATGAAAAATTTAAATTGAGCACGTAATAAAGAGCATGAGCGTGTAAAACAGCAAAGGATAGAAAATATTAGTTAGGAACATGTTTTTTTTTTTTTACAGTTAATACCGCACAAGAATCTCAACTGCTCCCGTCTGGAGCCAGTGAGACTATGGCATCCCCAATTGGGGTATGTTGTGAGGCTGAAGGTAGTGGGGAGGGGAAGGAGGTGGGGAAGAGGAAGGTTGGGAAGTACCTGGCTATTCAGATCTGGTCGCCAAACACGGCTAAAGCCATTTTCAAGCAACGTTTCAATTCTGAATGGTGGTCTTGCACCAGGGCGATACTGATAGTATCTTCCACTCTGTGTAAATAACAAAGCAAAATTAAATCCTATTTAAGTAATACACTATTGGAATAGATTTATTTGAAAATGAACTTGCTGAACCTAGAAACTAGGGGAAATCACACTTGTAATCAAAGAAATTGCAAAAATATCTCATTTTCGATACACTTGTTGGATTCCATAGCCTGTTCAGGATACCACATAACAGAACAGAAGTTCTTTTAAATGTGGCATGACAAGAGAAATGAAGAAGCATTTTTTATGCTGATGAATAGGCTTGTGTTAAGGTTATGTACGCATGCTGAAATGTGTTGGACATTAAACCTACTCTATCGCAAGCTGTTTCCTTACTCATGTGAAAAGACCATACAGTTGACCCGCGGTAATCGGTCCCCTGTCTAATCCGACACCCGCTATAATCCGACATGCCTATAACCGTACTCGTGTGTATATACAAAGCATATTTATTATGGCAAATCTTTGCCGATGCATGCTTAAACATGTGTGATTTGTTCGCGGCACCGTAACTTTTGTCTCAGATTGATTGTGAATGTGATCACGGGTGTTCATATATTGCTGTTGCATTGTACAATGCATATCTACACGTATCGCAATGAGTTCAGTCCGTGGCAGTACTCTATAGTTCGACAAATTCGATCATCCGACACCACCTTGCAAAACATTAATCGGATTTCCGCAGGTCACATACATAATACATTTGACAATATTCAATCGGCACCTCACATTAATAACTAACTACCTGACATATCTTGCAATTCAAATAGATAAATAGGTAGACAATCTAATTCCACGAGGAAAACCTAATGATTAAAATGTTAGTATGGTTCCTGTATTTAAAAAACCCTTTTCCCACAATAAAACCTATAAAAGACTTGATATGGACATGAGCCTAAAATGGTGGTCATGATAATGCAAATGAATTGTAATGTGAAATTTATCTGAAATAATAAAAGTAAAAATATTAATTTTGCAGCTCAACTGCATGTGTTTTCTATCTCGGAAGCTTTGTATTAAAATCACCTGTGACATTTATGTATGTAACTTACTTCGTCTTTTTTAGACTTAATACTCTTAAAATCGGGAAAGAGTGTGTACGACAGTCAATGGACTAATGTCTGTTCTTTAGTTTCCTTGTTCTCAAATCCTCTCTGTTGGTATAAACCTAACTGCTAGCTCACCTCGCTTCTGAACTGGAGGGGTAAACCATAAATACTAGAGACATCTCTTGGATGACACTATAAACTTTATAAGCTACTAGCACTAGAACAATCTATGTTATATAGCTCATACTATCATATGTATAGCAACATTTCTTTTAATTTTTCAGGCAGAGCAGATACCAGCTTACCTGAGGAGCGGCCATTCTTCTTGCACGCCCTGCGAGATGTCACCACAGAGGAGGGCACTCCGCTGGTCATTGGTGCTCCTTTTGCAGGAAACCCAATTCCTGATGTTTGCTGGAGCAAGGATGGAATCCTCATAATGCCGTCTGATCGCATCACCATCTCTTGTGATGGAAAGAGGGTAAATATACGAAAAAATAATCAGTACAAAAAAATTGCCTTCATATATCAAAAAATGTTAACTCTGTGTATATTGATACCTGAAAGCTTTTTTAATGATGCCAAATTTATTACAATAAATTATGCAGTTTTAATCTTATCAGTCCATTCCCAATGCATGAATCATCATAAGAAATCCACACTGTTGGAACAATAATTACAAATAAAATTCTACACCAGTCCAAAACTCGTTCCCAAACTTGGACCCAGTTAGACAGACGAAGAAAATAAAATCCATGAAATTAATTGTGTATACCTACCCTGTAAAATATAAGTAGTGGCAGTTACAAATGCATTGCTTCCTGATGATTTGTGACTTTTAGTATAGAAGTGTGACATCTTCATTTTTCAAGAAGTTTAGAAATGTAATAGTATAAATTAAAATATTCAAATAAGAGTTAATAAAATAAATCATGTAAATCAGAAAATTATGATAGTTAGAACTATCAATCAAGCGTAGGGAGTGTGGCGAACCAATCACTCAGGGAGTGGAAACACAAACCTGCAATAGCCATCCCAAGCCAAGGTGTGAGCTACCGTGCTCAGGCTGAATGTCCTGGGGAACAGTGTCACGAACGGTGCCTCCGAGAAAGAAGGTCGCATCTCGGAGTATTTAGACCTTACTCCAACATTCGGGGCTCTGCTGGAGTGGACCTTCTATTACCCTGGTAACTCGTGGGACAAAAATTGGACCATTCGAAAACTAGGGGCTTTTGGAAACCTAGGAGTGCTGAAGCCACCTCTGTGGACTTCCTTCCCGGGGCCAGTAGGAGGAACCAAGAGGAGAAACTATGGAGAGGTGAGCTGAGGCCACCTTCATGAACTATTCCCTTGTGGGGCCTTCATGGAAACAAGGAGAAGGGCACTCTTCCAGCGCGAGGCCTTTGTGGATCCAAGGAGGAGTGAAGTGGAGAGATGATGTCCTCTTCCCATGTGGGGCCTTCAGGGAACCATGTAGGAGTGAGGAGGAGTAATGAGGTCATCTCTGTGAACTCTTCCCCTGTGGGGCCTTTAGGGGAACCAAGGAGGAGTGAAGAGGAGAGATGAAGTCCTCTTCCCTCCTAGGTCCCTCGGGGAACCAAGGTGGGGTGGACTCTTCCCTTATGGGGCCTTTAGGGAACCAAGGGGAGGTGAACTCTCCGCCGTGGAGCATTCGGGGAACTAAGGAGTGGAGAGGAGAGATGAAACCCTCTTCCCTCGTGGGGCCTTCAGGGAACCAAGGAGTAGTGAAGAGGGGAAATGAGACCTGGGAAGATACATTGTCAAACCAGAAGACATAGTTTCATTTCCAATGACAATCCTGGTGAACTTTATAAAAGGAACTGGGTTACTGTCAAAGGAATGAGGTAAAATAGGAGATGGTACAATGGGTCTACGGCCTAAGTGCTCACGGGAACTACATTTATGTAAACCATCTCCGCTCTTAAAAAAAATATATATATATATAATTATCAAATTTTTCGCCAAACAGATGTATTGTCATTTTATACTCCTCATGAACCCGTGACTTCCAGATTGTCTGAAACAAATGCAATTTTCTTCCACAGGTGGAATTGGAAATCAAGCCTTCAGACCTCTCCGATGCCGGAACCTACACCTGCAAGCTGGTCAGTCCCCTCGGGGAAGACAGTAGCTCTGCTAAGGCCATCGTAAGGAAAGTGTTCCAGTCACCTATCTTCACGCAGAAGTTCACCGATTTACAACAGGTACAATTCAAATGTTATGCTAAAATTTATGAATAAGTAAAATTTACAGTCATAAATGTATGTAATCTTCTGCTTCTCGTATTAGGTGGATATATACATAACAATTTCTTGGTTGGGTTACACAGGCAAGATTCTGGGTTCGGAATTCAGAATGCTACATCTCTACAAAACATACTGCGGCCGGGTGATTTTTCATAGATGGTTAACTAGTTGCTTATAACGAATGAACAGTAACCAACCACTAGTCTAAATAATCATTTATAAATTGATTGAACCATAATACAGACCATCGCGTTCACTTCTATTTCATATAATGAACCCACTTAAAAGAATTAAAAGCACTTTACTGCACTCAGAGGTTTAGAAGTACAATCACTGCAAGGCGTAAAATGATTTCTTTTTGGTGAAACTTTTTATCTAATAATGTGCTGGGTTTTAGTTGTGACCTTTGAGAGCAAAATTTAAGTTGCTCTGTTGTCTTTTAATGATAACAAATATATATCTTGAAAAATAAACAAAATATTTGAAAAACAAACATAACGTGAAATAATAACTTGTAAATAGAATTTTGCAACATTGCACTACCTCGTCCTTCTTGAGCCAATGTTTCGAGCAGACTTGTATGTCCATAATCACTGCAAGCTCAAGGAAGAGTCAGCACAACACCATCAGCTATGAAAATGTAAAATCTGCAAACTTTCAACTGTATAAACATATTTTCAGCTGCCTTCAATGGATGCCAAATTCCCAGCGCGTGTACTCGGAGTACCCCAGCCAGAGATCAGCTGGTACTTCAATGACAAACCTATCCACGAGTCCGACAAGTTCCACATCAAGAGGGACGGCGATGCCTGCTGCCTGTACGTCAGGGACTGCAAGCCCGAGGATTCTGGCAAGATCACGGCCATCGCAAGGAATAAGGAGGGAGAAGCGAAACTGCAAGCAATCCTTGAAGTTGTCGATAAAATGTAAGAACGAATTTCAAAATATAACTAACAAATCCACAAAAGTGAAGGAGCCAATGGTGCTTCAATTCAAAGAGTTCCACAAAAAATAATGTAACTGCCAATTCCCACAACGCTGGAAAGTATAAATGGCTAAAGTGCCATAGTGCTAAATGACTACTATTACCCATTTGCCACAGCGCATTCCGGCATCGAAAATAAATTTTGGTGATTCAAAAACAATAGTCACAAATTCTATAGCAAAGCAAATTCAGTTTCAGATCAGGTTTCAGAGTCTGCGTTCAAACCAAAGTTTTTAAATGTAGAGGGCTCCTTCACGGGTCATATATAATGTTGAGCGATATCTCTGGATGTATCGCTGCATGGACTTGCACATGTGTCTGCAGATGTCAATTTTTTGCCAGTAAACTATCTATATTGCAGATTTCTTTTTTACCGTCCCGCATTAAGCATCTCATTGAGTGAGTCAAGTAACGACGAGGCTGTGAAATTGTACATTTATTCACAATGCTTTCATGATAGGTTTTATTTTTTTATAACCTGGCTAATTAATAAATTCATAAGAATATTTGAAGGGTTTTTTTTTTTACTAAAAGAAAGATTTATTAAAGTAATCTCAGCGGTGATACGATAATATCGAGAAGCTATTGAAACCATGTACCGCCTGTCTGTATACAGGAAGTACCCAACAGTTGATGCCAACCTCTAAAAAAATGTTAATCCAGACCGTTTCTTTTTTTCCTCTCCCTTCAAATTCAAAAAAAGAACATACATAAAAAATATTTCAGTGTACCTACTTTACTGCTTCCTTAATATATTAGTGTACCTACTTTACTGCTTCCTTAATTTGTATCTATATATTCTCTATAGTGAGAAGAGACAACGCATGGAGCCGCCATCATTCTTGAAGAAGATTGGAGATACCGAAGTCTACAAGAGCATGACTGCTAAATTCACAGCATGTGCTACAGGCACACCTGAACCTGAGGTAAAATACTTCATTGAAATATATCGACCCATAATCGGCAGAACAGCGTAAACGACATTTTTGTCAAATTCCGATTTTTAGCGAAAACTGTTCAATGCTGCCTAATACATCAATGACAAAAATTATTACAAGCAATAATTGTCAGCCTGAAACACTCATTTACATTGAAAAATCTTCCGAGAAAAGATACTTGCCGCCAACGGGACTTGAACCCGTGTCCTTCCGATTGCCGGTCGAATGCTCTGACCACTGAGCTATGGCGGCTTATCAAATACCCGCCAAATAATTCAATATATACTAGTGTTTCATTCAACAATTACTGCTTGTTATATTTTTTCCACCTGAAAACAACCAACTTTATTTTTGCGAGGAAGACATTGTTAGTGTTAAATCCCTCGCTAGGTGGCGTCGAGACAAATTATGTCTGCATTTATTGGGGAAATACTTAAACTTGTTAAATATTAATTATTATTTTTTAATTTATAATGTTGTGAGGCTGAAGGTAGTGAGGAGGAGGAGATGTGGAAAATGTACCGGGCTATTCAGATCTAGTCACCGTATTTAGCCTATTTGGTGACTAGATCTGAATAGCCAGGTACATTTTCCATATCTCCTTCCCCTCCCCACTACCATCAGCCTCATAACATACTAAAATTGGGGATGCCATAGTCTCACTGGCTCCAGACGGTTGGGACTCTTGTGTTGTATTTGGATAAAAAGAGTTGCATTATATGATTTTTTTTATATTTTTACGCTGGTGTGTAGTGTATATAATTATTAGACTTATTACTTGAAATGGCTTTGACCGTATTTGGTGTCTAGATTTGAATATCCTGGTACATTTTCCACATCTCCTTCCCCTTTCTACTACCTTCAGTCTCACAACATACTAAAATTAGGGATTCGGCTCCAGTTGGGACTCTTGCGTTGTATTCGGATAAAAAAGTTATTTTATATGATTTTTTGTATATGTACGCTGGTGTGTGGTGTGTAAGTATTAGACTTATTATTTGAAATTGCTTTAGCCGTGTTTGGTAACTAGATCTGTATAGCCAGGAGCATTTTCCATATCTCCTTCCCCTCCCCACTACCTTCAGCCTCATAACATATCAAAATTGGGGAGGCCATGGTCTCACTGGCTCCAGACAGTGGGAGAAGGTGTGCCTCTGGTGTTGTATTCAGATAAAAATGTTAATGTTTTTAAAAATTTTAATTTTTAAAAATGTTTTTTGCTAAACCGACTGCACATATAAGTATGTCGTATTTTGTTATTACCGCATGCTCCTTCGGAGAGTCGAAATTATTGTTAGTAAAAATATCATTACAACGGATTTTCAATCAAGATGCCTGCAGATACAAGTATATCGACTTTGTTTTACGGCCGTATATCCTCTTTGCATACTTACTTGCAAATCATTGTATTTAGTCAACTTTAGGATCAAATGTCATGGAACCATTTTATTTAGTTATTTGTTTACCTATCATGATTGCGTGATAGACATTTCAAAAATAATTATGTACTCCGAACAGCGTATGCAACATTTCGCAGGGAAAAAATCTGTCAGGGTCATAGGCAAAACAGCGTTACCGCCACTATCTCAACAACTGAAGGCATTTAGATATTTGTATTATCAGCTTTACATAGGCAGCAACCAAAGATTAATAATCCTCATTAACCAAAATCCTTTTTGGAATCAATGAAGAAAGTTATGTAATTTAAAAAAACCTTCTCCTGAACAATTTACTTTTTGCCGCTTACGCTGTTCTGCTGATTATGGATCGATATATCCATAAGCATTTATTTACTACCAAACTTATAATAATAGATTATGTATTATCTTCAAAATTCCAATCAAAAAGTATGATGTTTTACAACCTAAAGATGTCTTTTTCATTCCAGGTGGAATGGTTCCGTAATGGAGACAAATTGTTCCCTACAGATCGCATCAAGATGGACCGGGAAGGTTCAGGCCTGCTCCGACTCTCTATCCTGGGAGTTGACCCAGCTGATGTTGGAAAATATTCCTGCAGAATATTCAACCCCCATGGTGAAGATATCTGCCATGCCGAGCTCAGCTACGACTGTAAGTTTTATTATTGGAAAAGAACACAACAGAAGTTCTTTTTTTAAATATAATTGCTTTTCACCAAGATTCGTAGAAAATGTATTTAACAACACATTCTCTACGAACCTTGGCTTTTCACCCCAAAGAAGCGTTTTACACACGGACATATGAATATATCTGGACCTGCCCTAAGTGATAAAAACGTATTATTTCCCCATCCCCATGGAGCCGGCTGGAGCTCCTCCTTGGAACCGGATCGCTCCATGGGGGGGGGATAGAGCCTCGCTTGAATGTAAAATGTGTGATGTCATCATTCTTGCCGTGACCAGCGCGAAGCTAACATCCATACATTTAACGAAATAACACGCCAAAACGGTAGCTTGTGCTGTACAATATACCTACATATCAATGTGCACATAGCGAATGTGGGCGATTCTCCAGTGTGCTCGTTGCTGGTTACAGGGATAAGTAAATTATGAAACATTTGTAAAAGTGTTTTAACTAAACACGGCAACAAAATATTGCTATGTGTATTGGGGCGAATCTTTTTGGGGCGAGCATTTGGCCTTAGCAAATATGTTATTAACATGGCAAGCAATTCGCGCTCCCATGTAAAAAGGTCTATTCATTCAAAGCAGATTTTGCTTTTAAGAACTAAATGGTGATATTGTAATGCGAGATGCCTATATACTGTCGTATTGATTTTTTAACGAATCACAGTCATCTTCCTCTCTTCGCCCCCCATAGTTTGGTTTTACCCCCTCGTCGGTATCTTCTGGTCTATTGAATTCTGATGTCTATGGTTTTACAGAAGTTAATTTTTATATTTTAAGCATTCTAGATTCTAGATTCAAAATATTATCAACAGAAACATTTGAGGGTACTTACCTACACATTTGAATTATATTTAGTTCAATAATTTACCACCAGCTGGAAGCATTCGTGATTCAAAATAAGAAATCACACTATTGTTCAATGGGATTGGTCACAGCCTTCTGGATTATTGGTTTATTTATGTGTCCAACATTTGGGTATCTAAGTACCAATCAAAAATAATTTCAATTAGAATTTGACTGAGACAACTTTGCAGGCCAGAAAGGAACTAAATATACTATGTTTGTTGTTTGGCTGTCAAAATATTTTCAACGTTGAATGGTGGAAACCAACTGGAACCAACTGGAAAATGCTCCATGTCAAGTTGTACAAACTGTTGATTTTGTGATAAAATGAATACGGATGCGTGTTTTCAGCACTGGAGCCAAGAACTAAGAAGCCATTAGCAGATCAGTACCAGGAATTTGACAAACTGAAGAAGACTGGAGTACCGATGCCGCTCTCTGACAGGCCAATAATATCCAAGATGATGGATCGCCATCTGACCCTCTCGTGGAATCCGTCCATTCCTCATGGACCTAGGTTCCCCGTAACATACCAAGTAAGCGAAAAAAAAAGACAGTTTTTGGCACAATTAATATAATAAGTATGCATGTTCAAAATCGACAACAAACAAAAAACCATTAATATAAATGCAACGACTCTTCAATATAAATTATGTAAATACCACCTAATTTTTAGTATTTCGTGAATACATAGTTTGATTATCGGCTTAATTTTGCTTCTCCTTTAATCCTTAAAAATATACAAAACAGAAGATATATACACTTATGCAATTAAATGTTTGGTTAACTAGGTGGAGATGTCTGAACAACCTGATGGTGACTGGTTTACCGCCCGCAACGGAGTCCGTTCATGCGCTTGCGATATCCGCAACTTGGAACCTTTCCGCGACTACAAATTCCGCATTCGCGTGGAAAATAAATACGGAATAAGCGACCCTTCACCTTTCGCAATCACCTACAGGGCAAAACTGGAACCAGACCCACCAAAGTTCATTCCCTACTTGGATCCAGGCATTGACTTCAGGCCCGAAACCTCTCCCTACTTCCCTAAGGACTTTGACATCGAGAGACCACCCCATGATGGCTATGCCCAAGCGCCTAAGTTCTTGAGACAAGAGCACGACACCCAGTATGGTATCAAGAACCATAACAGCAACCTGTTCTGGTTTGTCTATGGTTATCCCAAACCAAAGATGACATATTACTTCAACGAGGAACTCATTGAGCCCGGTGGCAGGTACGATTGGAGCTACACCAGAAATGGACAAGCAACATTGTTCATCAACAAGTAAGTTATATAAAATGATTTTTAAAATACTGAAACAAAATATGAAATAAAATTATATGACATGTACCTATTATAAAAACACACGAGAAATGGGTTATTGCAGCAACCCAGGGTTTCATTGATCTCAGGGACTTTTCCAAACCAGGCAACTGGTCTGACTTATGGGCTATCAAGCTGGCAAACGAAAATAAGAACTTACAAGCAGAAAACTTTTCAAAAAATCATTCTAGTAAAGAGTAGAAAGGCGTGCTGGGTATTTGTATTCGGAATTCGGAATCTACTGAATTTACTGATATATTTATTTTGTACCGAGAATGAACATTGTTTTTTCTAGAATGTTGGAAAGAGACGTAGGCATGTATGAAGCTGTGGCCTCCAATGAGCACGGAGAGGCCCGCCAGCGTATCAGCATGGACATTGCAGAGTACCCAGTCTTCATCAGACGTCCAGAGGAGGCCATCATCATGGTGCGCAAGTCCGGACGCCTCGAGGCCAGAGTTACCGGAGTACCCTATCCCGAACTGAAGTGGTACAAAGATTGGCAGCCCCTGTATGCAAGCAGCAGAATTAAGGTAATAATAAAGCTGTCTACAAATACTAACTAACATATAAATCACCTTGAAACTTGGATCACCTAAAACAATTATCTACTGACATTTGGTCTTTGCAAGGTTGCCTGTTTGTTTGATTATTAACCTAGTCTAGACAGCTATATATCGGCGGCTATGCCCATACACGGATATGATCCATGCACTTTAAATAAAACACATACATTGTGTCAAATGATACCATGTGGTGGAATAAATTGCGTTGAAAAGCCCAGCATTGTAAAGGTTAACCCCCCAAATTGAATTAATAGAGCAGAATGCTGCCTGCTCATTAATTAATAAGTTAATATTGTATGTATGCAAGCCAGAAACTCTTCATAAAATCACTGTTTAATCATTTTCAGACCCAGTTTATCGAGCCTGATCTCTGCATTTTAATCATCAATGACGCCATCGCAAAGGACGAAGGGTTATATTCCCTGAGTGCCCGCAACGTGGCAGGTGCCGTGAGTTCTTCAGCCATGGTTCACATCGAAGAGAATGAGCAGGAGTACTCCTACAGGACCTACATCAAGGCCCCCACCATCAAGCCCAAGACAAAGCCCTTCGATGATCTGTATGACTTGGGAGACGAACTGGGACGTGGCACTCAGGGTGTTACATACCACGCCGTGGAAAGGCTGACAGGTGAATTGAATATGTGTATTTGTTGATCCATTTAAAATAACTATTCACAATATGGTCTCCTATCACTGGGAATTCTGCTGAAACCCCTCTTCCTTGCGTTCGTTCTGAGATATGGAAGAGATTACAAAGAAATGCTTTAGTTAGACCTGAATATTGCTCAGGTTCTGTATAAGATTCCAATCAATGTACTGACTCGTGCAAAGGAACTGTAAAAAACACTACAAAAACAATAATAATTATTAATCTCAACTTTAGTATTATTAAACCCAAAAGAGTTTACCAAAGTATGAATTGAAAACTTTTTCAAACACAGCAAACTTATTTTGTACTGGGTTAAAATTCACAATAAATTTTCTAAATTTGTGTAAGTGTTACATTAGGTTGAGGCATTTCAAACTACATCACATTTGATGACCACCAAGTAGACGATCAGCGCCATTAGAACGATTGCCATTAAACACCGACAATCAGCTGACATACAGCATAACAACATGACCGTTATACTTGACAGTTGAATAGAATCCGATCAAAAGCTGAAACGAACAGAGAATCAGCATTTAGCGTGGTGCTGATTGTTTATTTTATGCTCATCAAATAGAGAAGACTTTTTTGCAATCAGTAATATCGCTTTCCTGTAATGATATTTCGATCCCAGACTGTATAATTTTGCGCAAAATTAAATCAGGTGCTCACATCCAATTCCAGGTCGCAACTACGCCAGTAAGATGATGTACGGCAAGTCAGACCTGCGCGCGTACATGTGGAACGAGATGGAGATCATGAACTCGCTGAACCACCGCAAGCTGATCCGGCTGCATGACGCGTTCGAAACCACTCGGAACATGCACCTGGTCACGGAGCTGGCGGCCGGAGGGGAGCTGGTTAAGGACAACCTGCTGAAGCAGTCACACTTCACCGAGGGTGAGATCGCCAGTTACATCCGCCAGGTCCTGTGGGGACTGGAGCACATGCATGACCTGAACATCGGCCACATGGGACTCACAGTAAGTCTTGTTTTTTTAGGCAATACTATTCTGTTATTTTGTTATAAGTTTTCAAAGAAAAAGGACACCTCACAAGAGTGAATTGGGAAACTCGCCACCCAGTTGGGCAATGTTGTTAAAGAAGGTATTTGTTAATCCAGGCGTTGACGAGAGTCACATGAAATGAATGAGGAAAATCAGTAGCCGGTAACTCATAAACAAACAACCCATTCTTGCAACCACATCAACCGCCCCTGTATGCATGGACACCGGTGCGCAGGGCATTGATGCCGCTAGCTGCATTGAATTAAACCTTTGATATTAAAATGGCATCTATCGACTACAAGGTAATCAGTTACGCAGATGACACGGTAATTCTATTCAAAGCACCGAGCTGGGAAAAGGCCTTCAAAAGTGCGGAAACTGGTATGATAGAAATAAAAAATTGGCTGGACGAAAATCTTCTTACCTTAAACATCTCCAAAACAAAATACTTAACATTCAGCAAAACCACTACCGGGCAACCAAAAATCACTCCGCCTTTATACCTACACCCTGATATTACCTCAAATCCCTCAAACCACAACTGCGAAAAAATAGAACATACTGATAATATCAAGTATCTAGGCTTAACAGTGGATTGTAAATTAAACTGGGAACTTCATATTAACTTACTAACTAAAAAAATCCGTAAACTAACATTTATTTTCAAAACTATTAGAAACATTATGCCACTAAAACAATTAAAAAATGTTTACTACGCTCTATGTCAAAGCCTCCTAACTTATGGAATTTCTGCTTGGGGGGGAGCTGCCGACAAGTACATTAAACCGCTTAACTCAATCCATAAAACATTAATTAGGATCATGTTCAAAAAACCTTATCTTCACCCGACGGAAAACATACTTATTACTAATAACATACTAGATATCAGGAAGCTGTTCATTAAAAAGATCATACAAATAAACTGCGTAAATTCCTCTCCATGCCACATAACTCACCCGATAAACACAAGAGCTAAATCGTGTAACCTACTTCTAGTGTCTAAAACTAAATCAACTTTTGCCCAAAAACACGAATCTTACCTCGCACCTCACATTTTCAACACCTTCCTAAAAGAAACCACCTACTGTACCACAAAAAACAACCTAAACTGGTTATACAAACATTTCAATACATGGTTACTACACAAAAAAAGGGCAAGCATCACCAAGTTATTAGTAATCTCATCTTAGTCTTTAATCCTCACTCTTTATTTACTTATATGTGTTGGTTACTTATAGAAATTTTATCTTAATTATTAATACTGCTTTTGTATTACGAATGCTTTTATTATTAATACTGCTTTTGTTTTGCGAAAGTTTATATTATTATTACCTCATATGTATATTATTTTGTTGAAATCTTATAGTTCTAGATTTAGACGCTAGCATTACTATGTGTACTTGATGAATTTTTGGTTTTATGGAAATTTGTCAATTCCTTGATAACTGTATTTCAACTCCCAATAATTCTTATTTGATTATATGTATTTAGGTTTTAATATGTATCTATGAGTTTGAATATGTACACGTATGCGAATACCTGTGTGTAAGTATGTGCGCATATGCGTGTATGTGTGTATGAACATAATTGTGTATATGCATGTATATATATGTAAATGTATATGTGTCTAAGTTTATGTATATATATATATATGTACCCGCCTCGGAACAGACTTAGTCTAGTGAGGCGGGCTACTAACTTGTGTGTATATGATTATTATTACAATAAACGACCGGGTTGCCGGCATTATAAAAAAAAAAAAAAAAAAATCATTTTAGATTGGAGATTTGCTGATTTCCCACCCTGGAGGAGACGACTTGAAGATCTGTGACTTCGGTCTAGCCCGCCGCATCCACTATGGCAAGTTGGCCAACCTGGACTTTGGCATGCCTGAGTTTGTGTCCCCCGAGATCGCCAACAACGAGGGAGTGGGACTCAACACAGACATGTGGAGTGTGGGCATCATCACCTACATCCTCTTGGGAGGATACTCGCCATTCAGGGGAATCAACGACAGGGAAACCCTGACCAATGTCAAGGAAGGCAAGTGGGAGTTCAAGGACACGGAGTGGTGGAGCCGCATCAGCTCCGAGGGCAAGGACTTCATCACTAAGCTGCTGGTCTATCAGGCAGAGGGCCGTATGGACGTTAAGGCCGCCCTCAAACACCCGTGGCTGCTGTTCGCCGACAAGATGCCGACTGATGCTTACAAAATCAGCACGGACAGGCTGAAGAACTATTACAACTCCTACAGGTATTAACAAAGCACTTTTTAAATTCATTACAAATTCAACACTTGAATATTATTTTCTTCCTCACCTTTGTTGTCCAGTTTTGGTGAAAACAGCTATCAAAGTTAAAACGCCGAATTTAAGGACGGGTTGTTTAAAAAAATTTTAACATTTCATCAAATTTTGAAGTTACTTTTCAAGCTCTGTGTAAGTACTATTCAAGATTTGTTATTATATAATTATAGGCCAGTTGCTTCATAAAACTGAAATCATCACAGAACTTGAAAAATTTACTTCAAAATTTGTTCAAATTTTTTGTAAAAGTCGATTCATAATATTTTGCATACATATTCTTGTGTTCTAATATCTGCTTTAGATTCCAAAAATATGCTTGCTTTCTCCTACACTGAATAAGTATTCATTTTTTTTCAATTTATTGGGTTTCATGGGTTTTGCCAATATGTATAAACCTTTCAGCACTGGCTGATAATCATGCGGGTCCGTTTATAAAAATATTTCTCGAAAACAGTTTTTATTTTTTTAAATACTTTGTATTTTTGCCCACAACGACTGTGCGGATTTGTCGGTTCAGATATGAACCCGCAAAGTTGTTGTGCGCAAAAATTTAAAACCGTTTTCGAGAAATATTTTTATAAACGGACCCGCACAATCATATCGGCCAGTCTGAAAGGAATATTTGTAACACTCAATATGTAGAAAACAAATCACCACTTGCTGTTGATTTTTTACATTCGGAGATTTTAACAATCAATATAAAATGGCAGCTGATTCAAAATACTTTTTGCTTCTCTGGGGCAAGTCAGGACTGATCTCTCTAATGATTTATTTTAGATAAGAGAAATTACTCAAAGAGGTAACTAGATATTATGAATTCTGAAATTGTATTTCTCTTATTAAATTTACTGTACATAATATCCATAATACTTACTCATACTAAATTGACACCAGTAAAAAGTTCTTCTACAATACCAACAAATGTAATCTTTCAGAGACTGGACCAGCAATTCTTCCTGCCGCACCTGGTACCGAAGGCGCCCCCTGAGCGGTGCCTTCCAGCACCCGTCCCGCATGGTGTACCCCCCGGGGCACGTTTACACCCCCGAGGGTAGCCCCGAGCGTTCCTCTCGCTCCCCCCGCGTGCCCGGAGTATACGACAACAATCACAAGGTGTACGAGCATCCCGACTATGAGATTGGAATGATCAAATCTGAGAGCCAGTTAGTATTTTTATATCTTCCTTAACCTTCCCACTAACCAAAATCTCTAAAATTAGTATCTTGCAGGTATCAGCTTAAATTTTTTAGATAATCTTTTTTATTTTCAGCAAATGGACAGCAAGAAATTTCAATAAATAAAAAGATTTTTTTGTTATAGCCAACACGCAGAGCGAATTTACAAGCTACTAGCCGGGGAATTCACTGTCTGCTAGTAAACTCGCTGAGTGTAATCATATTTACTAGCTAACTAGCAGATTGTGAACAATCTACGAAAAAAGTTGAAAGGGGGGCTACTTTGCTCGCTACTCGCTAGCGTGTGGGCTTGTTGGCAAGTAAACTAACCTTGTGTCATCACAGTAACTAGTTGCGAGTATCTCAGTTTTCTACAAAATGTCGACAGAATTAGTTAGCGCGGGAGTCATTATTTTAGCTCTATTTTATTCTAACTAGTTCAGTGGAAAGTTTTGTGTGTCATCATCACAATCGCACTCGCCGATTCGCCCGCTTTTAAACATGCCGGCTAGTAGCTTGTAAACTCGCTCAATGTAATCCGAGGCTTTAACTAAACTAGTAGAGGCAATAACTGAAAACAAAATGAATATATAAGGTCGACACTTCAATTGCAGTGCTTCGCAACGTGCAAAGGCAACATTCTTCAACACTGCAATTGCAGGACTCCGGCTCCTAGGGGTTAATAATTATAACATGCATGGGGTTATCTCAGTTACCCCTCGTGGTAGCACCATTGTTTTGCATCTTGGCATGTCGATGGTTAACCCTCTTTAGCCTCAATATGCTAATCTACACATTGTGAAACAAAAAATCTATCCTGAAGCTAGCTTTACATCATCCAGATAAATCTATTTGTGAAGCATCATTCTTTGCATGTCAGGCATAACACGACCGTTATGATTGAAAGCTGATCACAATTTGATCAAAAGCTAAAACGGGCTGAGAATCAGCGTATAAAGAAGACCATTCAAATGTCAGAAATTCAAAATGGCCCTGATTGTCAATTTGTTGTTCTTCAAATGTGATGGAGTTTTAAACGTCCCAACCTTAGCCTCAGAGTCCTAACCTATCGGCGTACAAAGACTTAAAAACCTCGCACTGCCAATTAACTATAATGTGAAACTAAAAATTTATAATTTTTTAAAAAGAAAAACAAACATTCCCGGGTTACGAATAACCCAACAATATTTGAAAATCTACTACCATCACAGAAAGCCGAAAATGTTGCTTGTGTTGTGATGGAGGACTTAGCCAGCCGAGGAATCGAACACGCGATGCCCAGGTGGGACCCAAGCGCGATGCCCACTCAACCACTGACCGGTCCACTTAACATGAAGGGTAGCCTTAGATAGATTTTGAACTGTTAATTCGTGGTGGAATTCGATTGTATTAGAATTTGAAATTAAAACACTTTTGTACTTTCTTCCACTTATTTATTATCACCAGGACCGGTTTCATCCTATTACGGACATTTTCAGACCAATGTCCTTTCTGGACTGGACCAGTCTGGTCTGAAAATGTCCGTAATAGGATGAAACCGGTCCTGGTGATAATAAATAAGTGGAAGAAAGTACAAAAGTGTTTTAATTTCAAATTCTAGTAGCCTTAGGTCATCCAAATAAAAACTATTTGTGAAGCATTATTTGTAAACATACAGGTTTTTTATTGCTGGTAAATTAATGGTTATGATTATTAGTTATTGTACCCAAGTACTTGGTAGCATTGTATTTAGCAATATTTTTATTGGATTTGTTATTTGTTTCATTTCAGCTATCAAAATGGTCCAGACACATATCTTCTGCAGCTTCGTGATGTTGACTTCCCTGTCCGTCTGCGTGAATATATGAAGGTGGCCAGCAATCGTAGTCCTGGATTCAGTATGTCTGTCTCAGACACGTATGACTGGAGGGTGAGATATATAGCATTTAGTAGTTCAATTTCCTCTTCCTTAAATGAAACCCTAGCTATTACATTTGTATCTCAATAATATTGTCAGTCAGAAGTACTGACAACTTTACTCGACGTATCGACACCAACTTTATTTCACTGATTTTATTCTTTGTATCTGCTTCCAGACACCAATTATTCGTGAACGTCGACGATTCACTGACGTCATGGATGAAGAAATTGATGATGAACGTAAAGACCGCATCAACAAGTACGGTTCGGCCGATACCTACACGCTGAGAAGGATTCGTCACGAACTGGGATCCAGACTCGACAGCTACGCCGAAGCAGAAGCCATCATTGAATCCAAGAAAGATGGACAACTTCCTTTCTTCAGAGAAAAGCCCCAAATTCTGCCAATCCTCGACAATCACCCAGCAGAACTAGTATGCTACGCTGTTGGAGAACCCAAACCCACCGTTCAGTGGTTCCGAAATGACATGGTTATTGCTGAAGGTAATAGGGTTAAGGTAACAACTGACGAAGATGGCAGATCCATTCTCAAGTTCAACCCGGCTCTTACTCATGATGTTGGCATTTACAAGGTCGTTGCTCGCAATAGGATTGGCCAGACAGTGGCCAGAACCAGGGTGGTGCAAGCTTCAGTCCCAGATGCACCCGACAGCCCTACAGCTGCCGAGACATCCGACTCTGAAGTATTACTCAGGTGGAAGCAACCCAAAGACGATGGAAACTCTGCCGTCCTGTGTTACAGCCTGCAGTACAAAGAAGGAGATAAGGTGGACTGGATCGATGTGGCCAGTAACATTGATCACGAATTTTACTTGGTCAAAGAATTGAGGGCCAACACCAGTCATCAGTTCCGTCTAGCTGCTCGCAACCGCATCGGATGGAGCGAAAAGGGAATACCCTCAAAGCTGATCAAAACCTCAGAAAGCGGTGCTCCCAAGATTCAAGTCACAAGAGCCATGAAACATTTGCAACAACTCACAGAGTCTGGACAAGTTATTGTTTTAGATGAAGAAAAACCTAAATTGAACTATTCCTGCGAGGAAACACCCTTGGAATGGGGCTCAGACAGTAACTTGACCGAAAAATACAGCTTTATTTCTGAACTAGCAAGGGGCAAATTCTCCGTAGTTGTTAAAGGTATCAACAAGGCAACTGACGCAGTCGTAGTAGCCAAACTGATGGAGTGCCACAGTGAGACTGACTCTCAAGTTATCCGAGAATTCGAATGCCTGAGACGTTTAAGACACGAAAGAATTGGTAATCTCTTAGCAGCTTTCAAAGCTCCCAGCACCTCAGTGGCTGTTTTAATCTTAGAGAAACTGCAAGGAGCCGACATCTTAACCTATTTATCCAGTAGACACGATTACACAGAGCAAATGGTATCTACCATCGTTACCCAGATATTGGATGGCCTTCAGTACCTGCACTGGAGAGGATTCGCTCACTTGGATCTCCAGCCCGATAACGTAGTCATGGCTTCAGTGCGATCTGTACAAATTAAACTGGTAGACTTTGGATCAGCTTACAAAGTCAGCAAGCTGGGCACAATGGTACCTAGAGTTGGTAGCTTGGAATACATGGGTAAGGAATCTAGAAACATGCATATAATATTACATCATTTAACAAATTCATCACTTTACATAGTTACCTTTATAATAATGTTTAAACCTTCCTTCCAGCACCTGAATTGATCAACGATGAGCCGGCCTTCCCACAGACAGACATCTGGTCTGTCGGAGTCCTCACCTACATCATGCTCTCGGGCGTTTCACCGTTCAAAGGCAAGGACGACGCGGAAACCAAACAGAACATCAGCTATGTTAGATTCAGATTTGAACACCTCTACAAGGAGTTGAGTCAAGAAGCCACCAGGTTCTTGATGTTTGTGTTCAAGAGGACGCCATCTAAGAGACCGTTAGCCGAGGAATGTCACGACCACAGATGGCTCATGGCTAGTGATTTCATGATCAAAAAGAGGGAGAGAGCCGTATTCCTTGGCAACAGATTGAAGGTATGTAATTTTTTTTAAACAAATTATTTCTATAAACAAATATCTTCAGCGTTACAAGATGCCACCGCATAAAAGGCGGAAAAGTAAAAATCTCCTAAGGGTAGAAAGGTTAACCTTGTTACACTCTTTGTAGTTAGTTCTACAAGTCATACTGTCTACCCCACAAGACTTTACTGTCAGGAGAGCAGAAGCACAGATATTTCGGCTTATTTAAATAAAACATTTTTAGCATTTTGTACTCTTTAATATATATTAAAAATGGTGTTGTACATTTATTGCAGGAGTTTTCGGAGGAATATCATAGTCAAAAGGCAAAGGAAGCCACAAAGTCAGATTCTTTGTCAGGGACCCTCGGAGGCAGCGCTCCGCGAGTTCTTACACGCTCAAACAGTATACAGGAGGAACTCATCACTTCATTCTAACAAACTGTTCCACTTCACTTCACTTACATTAAACAAACAAACATGAATCATCTTCGCCCATGTTTGTACTGCTCGCCAAATTATTTCATACCAAAGGTGCAATTAAATAGATTACTTGTGACGATCTTCATATTATTATTCTAGAAAATGTCTTTTTTTTTTATTAACCTTTATTATTTTTAATGTATAATATATCTAGTCAACACTACACCCACAAGTGGATTTTTATACGGAAGTTAACAATCCTTTACCTGAAATCTTACCAAAACATATTTATTGGTTCTTCATGTTGCCTTTTTGTTATTTATATGTAAATTAAATTACTTTAAGAATAAATAAATTAATGATTTATAATGGCTCGTTATTTTTTTACAAATGTTAAAATTGTCAATTAATGAAATACAGGGAAGAGTTGTAAACTGCGTTATGCAAATCATAGCAAAATAAATTAAAATAAACAACTTACAAAAATATGTATATGCATTCAATAGCTACCTAAATTATTACCTATGAGGTTCTCAGTTGTAATGGATGGGATTAACTCTCATCTCTTGGCGTACATTTCTAAATATTCCTTTACTATCACTTGAAATTCCCTCTTATTTTTCTGATATAATTCTGCGGCTTCAATGTTTAACGGATCATCGAAATTAAGTAAGTCCTGCAAAATTAAATTTATTAAAAACAACTCCCCAGTCTCAAACGTGCTACAGATTTCATTAGTAATAGAGTAGAATATTGAAAACGTGTCCACGAAGGAAGCCTGCATTATATTGGGGATGCTATGATGAGGATCTTTTAGGGAAGGAAAAGGAGCGAATGTAAAAGTGAGCAAATCATTCTACAGCCGGACTGTTTAGCATAGGAATGAGTGGTAATAACAACCCATTCATGCGGTAAATCTCAACCATATACAAATGTACAATACTGTGTACCAATCTAAACAAATGAAAAATTGAGACCTCTGGCATGATAATAATAAATAAAATCAGTTTCAAATTTGAACAGTCACTTTGAAGATTCTATAGCTTGACCACAAGCAAAAGACAATGCTCAGAAAGAGGTGGGGTTTATTGGTAATTTGCTAACTCTCGTGGGTGACAGTCAGAAGGTCAAGTGTGCAAAATTTAATCAGTCTCGGAATAAAATTGTAGATTTGTATATAAATCAAATCCACACCGCCCGCCGGTGTCCACCATAGACAATCTTCTTTATATAAATAATAGATTACTTATGTTTTGCAAATACAGACATGGGGGCGTTCAAGTACTACGTAACACAATTTTTTCCGTACCCCCCCCCCCCCCCCCCCCCTAAACGTTACGTAACGCCCAAGTGACAATTTTTACCTGAAACTCACAATTAAGTTGCGCAAAGTACTGGAAAGTCGCTTAAATACCCCTTTTTCTTGTTTGAATCGCGTTTGCGATAATATATAAAACAAGAGATTTCGAGAACGAAACGGATTGCCAAGTTGTAAGATTTTAATTGCCTACTTTTTTTATCTAAATAAAGAAAAACATGTTACGTAACGCGTTGTTCGAAACCCCCCTCCCCCCTCTCGTAACACACAGTACCGTTTCACAAGACCCCCCCCCCCCCTCAAGTGCGTTACTTCGACACCAAAAGGAAAACAATTAAAACAAATTATTCTTGAGGATTTTCACAAGAAGCGTTACACTGAAAATCCACAAAAGCTGAGAAAAATTCCAAAATACAAATTGGTGAAATTGAGATACAAAATTCTTGGAGAGATCGGAATTTCAAAAGGAAGAGCGGACAAAAAAACAATTAAAAAAATATGTTTGTACATTTTACGTACTTGTTCAAAAAAAATATATATATTAGGAATGAGAAGTTCATCTAAGAAGTCTCTTCCTGAGCCCCCCTTCGTTCTGGACGGCACTAGGGATTTTTTTTTTGTGGTCCAACTACAACATTACAGTCCAGGGATAAAAAGTAAGTTGCCTTAAAAAGAAAGTGGATGAAGGAAAAAATAATGAAGACTTAGACTTACGGTGAATAAGGAGTTGAGTCCCCAAACCACGTCTTTTAATCTTCTGGTCGGGGCCCAGCCGAGACCGTCTATGGAGTTCTGCCTCAACAGGGACAAACAAATATCTCCATCTTCGCTTATGTTGGGATGCCACAGTTTCGTCAGACATTTTACTTTAGGGGGCTGAAAATAAAAATTAAAAGGGTTAATGGTTAATTGCCAGATAAAACAAAAATGTGTAAATCAGCCGAGCGATTCTATATCTTTTGTGGGATCGATATTAGATAATGGATGTTATCTCCTGTCAGATTTGTGTGATTTTTACATATTTACTGTCACAAATTTTAGTTTAGATCGTTTTAAACACGAATTCCTGCAAGTATGCATGATTATTTAGTTATTTAATGTACATTGTACCTAGAAAAAGCAAATAACAGCCATAAAAATCACAAATCTGACAGGAGATCACGTCCGTTATCTAATAATGATCCCACAAAAGATATCGAATCGCTCGGCAAGTGATGCGTTTTTGATTGCAAATGTACCTCACAAAATTACTTCACAACTGTAACTGAAACAATAAAATCTAGGATAAATAGGCATATGATGGCATTAATTTTTAACTTTTAAAAATTATTTACACATTTTTTATTATTTCAGCATCTAAACATCTGATGTTATTACGCTTAAATATGTATGTATATCTATACATCTCTATACATCTATGATCCAATGTACTGTACAATCGCACATTAAAAAACTGAAATTTACTTCCAATCGCGCTACTGCATAATGTTCTCACTAATGATCTTTTAGTTGAGTTTGTCAAAAATAAATCACAGCCACCTTCCTGTTTGTAAATGTAACTTTAGCTTCGGCCAAGAGAAATAATTACAACTTCCATAATTATGATAGTTATTATCATCTACACTCCAAATAATTTTACATTCAACATGGTATTATTGCTTTATAATACAATAAGGGGGTATTTCACCATCCTCCTGATATCTTATCCAGTAACATAACGATAACAAATATTAATAAATAAACAAATAAATACTAGCAAAAGGTAAAAAAACTTGGCTAACTTATCCTAAATATAGCCACTATTCATTGGTTCAAGTACCGAACAGTAAACTCAAGACTTTTTAAATAAATAAATTGTGTTTAATTAATTGAAAATATACATTGTCATATGGATAATATATGAAGAGGATGGTGAAATACCCCCTAAATATACTAAACCGATATTTACCTGGTATAAAATGTAATCAGAGACATTCTGCAATTCTCAATTTGGATCAATTTTAATAGATATACCTAACACCTCAAAACCCCCCAAGGAGGGCCTGAGGAAAATAATTTCCCGAGGACCTTTGTCATTTTTGGGAATGCTGTGTGGAGTATCTTTTTAAGGAGAGGGAAGTCCTGGGAAGGAATGAGGTAAGAGTGGTGGGTAGGAAATTGGGGTGTGTGTTCAGGAGTGACGGACGGATTACAACATTAATATGTATTATAATAAAAACAAGCTTAAATTATCCGACTGTTTTGTGCGTCGTCTGGTTAGTGCGACTAAGTATCGCCAGTCCCTTTAGGGTCGTTATATTCGGATTCTACTGTATGTATTTCATGAAAATAAACCTAATAATCAGACTAAATTACAATGAATCTGTACAAATAATAGAGCATATAACGATTTAGTATTGGTAATAAAATATATTTAGAAAAGAACATCTTGACAACCAATGTTATTTCAATATTTACTTACTGCCATGTTATAGTCCTCAGTCACGAAAACGCTAAAATTAAATGTTCCACCTTTCCAATATCCTTCGTCAGGGGAAACATTGAGGTTAAACTCGCTGAGAGTATTAGGGTCACTAAAAACAACACGGCAAGTTCCAGGCAAATTTTGTTCCATTTCTTGGACTTCCTTGACGAGGAGTTTATCCCTTATCGAAACTCTTTTAGCATAGTCTGAAACTGCACTCTGGTCGGATTTATTACCAGGGGCATCTTTCTTGATTTTTTTAGTCAGGGTTATCATTTTTAACTATTCATTAATTCAATATTATAAAGAAAACCAAGATCGCATTCCGCACATGAACTCAAAACGTCAAAACGAATTATTATTATGGCCGAAGATTTGGCTACGGATTAGCAACTACCGTTACTGAACACTAAAAAAGTCGCTTCTTTAAAAATACTACTTTGAATTAACATATTCGCAAAAACGAAATACTGTGAGGCGGATTTATATTTACTGCTTTTCAGAATAATGCACTTGACATCTTGACAATCTTGACATTTCAGAATTCGGAACTTCGGAAGTTGTCGGAACTGAAAAATATATTTAGGTAAATAACAAGTGGCCAGAAGCACAAAAGGCGAAGCAGGCGTCGCAGTAATACCGACTAATAGCAGTAAATTTCCCTACTTTATAAATACTAATCAAAATATTTTGTATTTCTCTCAAAAATAATTAGTAGTTTTGTTATTTAGAAACCTTCGTAAACGTAATAGAAAAATTTATTATTTAGTTATTTTTATCTTACTGTACCCAAACTGTACCGTACTTTTTGACGGTACCGCGCGCCACTTCAGGCCGCCGCGCAGAAAAGTAAAGTCCGAAGATAAGGTAACGGTTTACAGCGTAGTTCATTATGAGACTTTTCTGCGCGGCGGCCTGGAGCGGCGCGTGGTAGCGTGTGCGTGTAATTGCATATTGTAACAGGTAACAGCGCAAAAAGTACGAAATAAATTAATATTTTGCTTGTGAAAGCCGGTCTCCTGCGGCCATTTCCACAAACAACACGTGAAACATTACCACATCAATATACTAATATACCAATCCATTACCACAAACATTTCGTTGGCAAACGAAGCATATGTGAATGGAATCATCTACGACTGGACGCCAGACGCTGAATATTGCTGCCAAAAAATAAATTCCATATTATGTAATAATATATGGAATAGTCATTTTGAAACATTGTCAACTAAAAAGGAAATATGGTACAGAAAGCACCAAGTAAGACCATGGTTCACTGAGATTTTTAGATTAAGATCCGGACATACACTAACGGGAAGAATATTGTGTTTGATAGACCTGATTCTCCAATGTGGTCGATATGTGAACAAATTGAAGATATCGAACACACATTATCAACATACATTAAGTGCATTAAATATGAACAACAGAGAGTGACAATACTAATGACCTCGAACTCATTGGAAGTTCAGAATAGGTATAATAACCTCAACCGAGTTTCATGCCATATCAAGAATACTGAAATTAATTCGATCATGTAAACTGGAAAATATTTGAAAGTGATTTTTTGTACAAAAGGACTAAGTACCTTTTAAAGAACAATAGAGATTATAAAGAATATTATAATTTAAAAATAGATGAGGCAAAAAATGACAACATTGTGTGAGTTAGAAGCCTCGATAATATGCATGACATTAAAAAAAAAAACATTTCGTTCCGATATTATTTCATTCCTTCTTCTGTGTTTGTTGAGATATGGGGCGCGGTGGACGTGGCAACACACATTTTCTGAATTAATTGCACTGATCATGGTGTAAGACGCATCCAACACAATGTTCAACGTTAACGTAAATAATAACGTAGATGCCAAAAAACGCCAAGTTGAGTTGTCTTGATGAGGAAGAGGTGCTTACATTTTTAGGGATAAGATTATAGATAATCAGGGAGAAATTACAGGTTTCGAGTTAGATCATACATTAGAACTCAAAATTTGAAAAGGTATCTATCAGGAATTAAAAATAAAAGATCGATTTGGATTGATCAATTTCTTCTGTCTCTCTGAAGCCGATTTTCGCCATTACATTAAGATTTTTCTCTACTGGCGATTCGTTTACGAAGCATGTACCATTATTTAAGAATTACACATCAATTATTATCGTGAATTGTTCTGTAGGTTTATTTAGACCTCAATTAAGTTAATAGACTTTGTTTGAAAGTGAGTTCACGATAGAAACACTCATCTATTATGACACTATCTATTTACAATTTATTAAACTCATCATCATTAAATTCAATGCACATAACTTCAAATACTCGTGCTCTCCTTTCCTGCCTTTCTTTTCTTTTCTCTTCCCCCGCGCGGAGAATATTTCCATCGGCCACGCGTCTGCGAACAAAATGTTTGAGGCACTGTTTGTGGAAACGTTTGGAGGAGACCGGCCTTCATACATATTTTTTTTGAGATCACGACTACTGGCACTTTACCTAGTATGGGCTAAAAAAATGAAGCCTTGCGGAAGCAATTTGCCCGCAGACAATTTTTAGAGCCTTTTCTGAAAAGGTATATGGTATATTTATGGGTATTTGTATAGATACATATTTTAATGCTGTAACGCTGTCCGAAACGTTGACTAAAGTAGAAGGAAGTGTAACGCGGCATAATACACGAAAATAAATCACGATAGTGAGATTAAACTTAAGTCCCCGGAATTGCACGGGTTTTACACAGAGTATTTCGGTATCAGACGTAGGGAGTGATTTTAAATAATTTATTTGGCTAATGAATTAATTAAGTAGGTCCAATGCAATTATATTGTCTATGGTCTCAAATGGCCTTGAACTTCCTCTATGTTATTGTCTTTGGTGGACCATTTTATTTTTGGTTAAGTTGGTGACAGTGATGACGAAATTTCTAGTATGGAGAAGGCCCGAAGATATCGATCTAGGGATTGGTTTATTTATGGTTCACTGTGAGACGTGAGACTTTTCTGCGCGGTGCGGCGACCTGAAGTGCCGCGGGACTCGGTCGCTCCAAAGTGGCCGTTTGCGGGGTGCTATAATATACTCCTGTATAAATATGAAGATTTTCGAAATTTTTTAATTCGTTGTCTATGAACAAAAACATTTTACTTCGTTAGGTTTGCACAGGTTTGTTTTGCGTATTTATGACGTTGATGACGTCTCTTTGCTGGGAGTGGTACAGAGTGGTATATCTATGGTCTACTACTAATTTTCCTTACCTGACGAATCTGTCAAATGTCACTTTTATTTTTTATAAACAAAAGTCGTTCGCCGATTGTGGAAATCTGGAAATAATATTTAGTTTTGTGAATACATTAAATTATGGCTGTAATTGAGTGGCCTTGGCAGTATAATTTTCCGCCGTTTTTTACGTAAGTTACGAAATGATTGGTTATTGGATTTCCTTAATTTCAAGTTCCATGCGTTTGCTGACTAATCATAGGAACAAAATTTTACTCAGCGTGATATTATAATATTAACAGTACAAGACGAAACGTCTTGGGTGTTGAGAGTTTGTATAATGAATTAATATTTGCCGTGGGACCGATATCACTATGAACGATCTGCAACTCCTGTCAATTCTAGACAATAAATATGTTTATCTTGGGGAAGGAAATTGCAATATAGTTTTGGCTCTTGAAGATTCTGGCCTGATATTGCGTCTTCGAAAATCGCAAGAAAGTGGATTGAAGCAACACATTTCAGATAGTGAATTGAAAGTGTTAAATCTTGAATATGAATACTACGAAAAAATTATGACAATCCTGATTGGCAAAACTTTTATACAATCTCCGAAAATTGCGGAATTATACAGCGATGATTTAGAATTTCTAAATGATCAATTGAAATCGATAAGGCCAATTTCACGCCAACACAAGCAGTTATATTGTAAATTTGGAACTATTACAATAGACTATACATCTAATAAAATATTTCCCGGAATAAGATGCCCAACACTGTGTGTAGAAATAAAATGCAAGCAAGGATGGATGCCTCCATCTTTAAAGCAGTATGGAAAATGTACATTTTGTATGAATCAGTACTTGAAACTGGAGAAAAAGCAAATATCAGTCATCAGTGGTTACTGCCCACTCGATTTGTTTTCTGGAAATGCCAAGCGGGTGAGGAAAGCTTTAATGGAACTAATGATCAACCCTCAAAACAACTTCAAAGTGTTCTTGTCCGGGAAGCAAATATTTGGAGAAAACTTTGCTTTCTCTGTTTTCAGTTCACACTTACACGATTATTTTTCTGAATGTACTGATGATTCCACGGATACTATAGACTCCTTTATTGATATTATTCTAGAAGCCCTCATGAACAAGCCACTCGAAGCTGACATTGTAATTCACAGATTTAGCAAAAACATGTCTGGCCAAAAGAGATCATACAATAAACAGAGTTGTGATTCTTCTTGGGAAGGTTTGCCAAATGGAAGTGTATTGAAAGCGATACTTCACACCCAGATGTTGGAAAAAGGTTTCACCTTGGAGCAACCGGACACGGCTTCAGACTACACTTACTTGGAAGAACTGCTGGCTTACTTTAACAAGCTGGTACCATCAAACCCTCAGTGTCTTAATAGCCTTCTAGAAGAATTGAAACCTCTTCATAAATATATGCTGGCATGTTCAGCTAAGGATTGTTCCGTAATGATTGCCATAAAGCCGCAAACTTATATTACTGAAGAGTTAATGAACAAAAACAGAGTTATAAAGAAAAGTGGAAGTGCCTTTCTTACTAAAATTGGTGTCATCGATTTGGATCCAAAACCTTCGAGTAAGATTCGATTGCACAGGAAAAGAGACGAAGATGTCATAGGGTGTTATAAGAATTCTCTAGTCTAGATCAATTATTTAAAAAATTATGTACCTACTCGTAATTTGTTTTTATCATTGATTATACAAATTTATTTATACAATGTTATTAATCTGAAATTTTATTATTGTTCATGTTTTTAAATCTTTTAATAAATGCACACCATATTTGAAGTCTTTTATTCACAGTTTTCATTTGGTTCAATTCATTCCTGAAAAGTAATTTCTATTCCAACTAGACATTATGACTTCTACAAATATTCTGAACATTGCAGGCTTCAACCACATGCTGAAACCAAATCGAAACAACTTCTAGCATGGAGAAACATGATTTTAGACTATTACAAAGCGACTCATCAGACAATACTCGATGTCAGTGAAGCTCAGAGAAGTCCTCTATTCTGTAACACCACCATTAACAGAAAACTTCCTTTAGAAGCCATCATTATAGTTCTGGAAGACATGGCCAAATCTGGCAACGCGGCACCCATAGACAAGTCCAAAACTAGATGGGAGATTTACTGGCATTCCTTGGATGAATGGGGTAATATTATTTATTCGTGGGCATGTAATAATGGGATGAACAATACGGTGTGTACAATACACGAACTCGTTGAAGGGGACAATACAACTGATGAAGGTAATTATTTTTTCTGTACTTCTAAAAACGCTTATTTCTAATTTAAACATTTCAACAGCTTAGGAAAAAATCACCTTTTTTTAGAGAAAAATCGACCCAAACATTTTTAAATGTGCACTAGAACCTTTAAATATATATTTGATTTGAAAAGGGTGCATTTTGATAGCTTTCAACAGCAAGAAGTTAAAGTTTAAAAAAATTATTAACTTCTCAATAATTTTTTTAATATTATTATTAGATGTTTAGCTTTAATAATTTAGACTATTTAATCATCTGGTAAATCTCATCTTATATGTAACTGTCTAGAGAAACTCGACACCAAAACTAAACAATGCTGGTTTAGTTTTAGTCTGACCTAATTTTCTACATTTTATTTGACAAGCCTTTGATTATAACTACACGTGCTGTGAAATTAGACGTCAGCAAACGCACTTATCTCTATGCCTATCTGCTTATTTTATCTTTATTGAATCAAATAAAATTAAGGCTGTAGAGATGCTAGCTTGCGATATCTTGCTGTATATCATTGTTTTGAAAGTAAGTATTAGAGATAGGGGTATGACCCAGATAAAAATATATTGAAGCCAAAAAAACATTTGAATTACAAAATGGACTAAATAAAACTCTGATGGTAACTGCTCAAATCAATGAGCACTGTCCATATTTTGCAGGGTAGACGAAATCATAAAAATCGGATTTATTTAATTTTAACTCGGAAGACGGTCTTTGTAAAAAAAACCAATGTTGTTACTGTTTTATTTAATTATTAATTTATAAATATCAAAATCAATATACCGGTCTTTCCAAAATGTTATTATTTTTATTTATTTATTTATTGTACACAAACATTTTTGAAAATTATAACTAAAAAATTAACACAACTAACAAAAAAAGAGCACAAAAGGTAGGGTAGTTTTAAAGAAATTTCTTCCAACCCACCTGCAGTAGGAGATGTGCTTGGAGAGATTATTTTTTTATCACAAGCAATAATATTTGCTTATTCAATAAAAAATCAACAACTAAGAAAATTAAAAATCCTAAGTAAGAATATTAACAATGAAATTAAACCATTTGGGCATCTTGTTTATAATGGTTTTGTGATTTGTCCAAATCTAGTCTTTTCAAAAGAAAGACTAATTATTTACTAACTATTTCTTTTTTACTGTGCACCAAATTGAATGCTGAAAATATTATTTCGATCCCAGCAGAAGACGCACTTAGCAGCCAGTTCCAATTCTTTTTCAGTTATACATTTCTTATTATGTATTGCTAACCTCCAAAAAGTAGGTGCGCTTTTCTGTATGACTTGTTCAACAACCAATACTCCAGTGAAAGGGTCAACTTTGGCATATAAACAAAAAATAATATTCGTCAAACTGACACGCACACACACATGCAATGCTATAACTTTGTAGACAGTTATAGCGTTGCATGTGTGTGTGTACCATAGTTTATGCCGAGGGAACTCAATTTAAAAAATGTTGGATTTAAAGCATTGATTTTTTTTTTAAATCCCTTGGTTTTAATCGCGATTTAAATCACTGATTTAAATCAAGAGATTTAAATCATCTCAACCCTGATATTTTGCAAATTACTTTTAAGCAATACGCTTGTTTAGTTAGTTTGATAATTCTATGTCAACGAATTGTCATCAGTTTTTATTAATAATTTTTGTTTTCAGAATTTCACGGATTGGATCCAACGGTACTGATAAAAGCACTTAGAGCTTTACAACTGAACAATAAGTGTGAATTTATAGATTTCGATGATAACCAGGGTGTGAAATTCTTCTAAAAGTAATTATCTTCTCCTGATAAATAAAACACCACTTGAAAATGTTATAAAAGTGTAATTTAATTACAAAAATTAAAAACTTATGTAATATTTTAAATATACACAATACAGCAATATTTTATTGTTATCTATAATTACAAGATACTCCACATTTCCATGCACAATAATAACATCCATTCTAATTTTAATTGATTATAATAATTTATTATTAATTTTATATTATTTACAGATCTCTCAAAATATTCTTAGAATACAAAATCATAAATATAATGGAATAAAAATCTTATAATATTTTTTTTCGTCTCTTCGTTTCGTAAGTAACAAGCCCTGTTCATAAAACAACATTGGTAATGAATACATTACATTTATAGTACATGTAAACAGGGCCGTCTTAAGCCATGAGGGGGCACAATGAGTTTGGGGGTGAGAAAAATTTCCCCAGAATATCGCATTTTCCCCTGTCTTCTTGGCGCCTTGGAAAATCAGTGCACTGAGTTTGGGGGCCCTGCACTAAATTTGGGAACATACACGCACAAACTTTCTCATTTTAAATTTGTTTTTTTTTTCCATGTAAACAACTAACATATATTAATTACCATGTGTGTTGTTGCTATATAAATACAAACAAAATATATATAATACCTAACAGATAATTAACTTGGAAAATTGTAACCTTGTTCAATAAATAACAAAATTAACACCCACGGATAATCACATTTCATAAGATTGTTTTATAGTAGTTGTTGACAATTTTGTTTGAGCTTTTTATCTTCTGCTAATGCGAATCCTATATTACAGGTATATTTTTTTATTAAGGGTTGACATTTATATTATTGTATGACTTGTCACCATATTTCTTAACTTACTTCTACGATTTCTACTTTCAATGTAATTGGTATAATTAATTGTTTTCCACAATTTGTTTACTATCAAAGTACAAAATTTATATTTTACAATACTTTTGAATACATTTGTGGACAGTTCTTATACATATACACTCTCAATATATATTTTTTATTTGACAGTACATCTGTAGGTACACATTTGATTTTAAGTAATTTATTACTATAACACATTGCCACATACTGTTTGTTGTTATGCATACTAAGCATTTCTACTCAAACTATGCTCTCAAGCTTGTATTATTAATACAATGCTCTAAAACCAGATTTACATAACAGCAATCCCCCCATACATACTGTGGATGCGGTGCTTCCCTTCCTTTTGAGGCATATAATAAATATAATTACATGCCTCATTATTCAGAATTATAAAAAACCTTGAGCTAACTTTTTTCTAGCCGTGAACAGCAATAAATACTGCAATTTAACGACACCGTCCCAACCTCAGCGGCCAGAAACAACAAAACACGACGCTCCGACCAGACCGAAATACATAATAACAACACCATTCGCGATAATAGAGTGTCGAATGTCACGATAACGCACCAATACCAGCAACAGTGGATTCTCTGCTCTATTCCGCATCCACAGTGTTAGAAAAAGTGCCTGCCAAGTTTTGCCTGAAGCAGTATACTCATTCGATGGGAGAATCCAACGAGCAGAAAATGGCTTTAATGCGCGTAGGCACAGTGCACAGAATAGCATAACAAAGTGCGTGGATTAATTCGGTACGTTTTAGAGAATTTTTTCATGCAACCATTTTGACAATTTGACTTGAATAACGGATGCCGATTGATAAGTTAAATATCTTTCGAATATCTATTGTTTTTCGGGTGTTATGCCGTGTTGTGCTACCTCCTTCTTTAGCCAATGTTTCGGACAGCGTTGCAGTGTCCCATCATCAGGGCAGTTAATTTAATTTTAGAACTGTAATAATTGACGTCAAGCATAAAGGATTTATGCTATTTTGACATACTATTTTTTCTCAGTAATCGCATTTTGTTTGTGGGCATATATTTATTTATATATAGGTATTTATTTTTGATATTAGGTAAGTATTGTGTACACTCGTACATAAGTATTGTGCGAATGTAAATATTCCATTTTCGTAGGTACAGTAAATGTGTTAAAGTATTTTGGTGTACGTGGGTTTTGACGTGTGTAAATGTAGTATCAAAACACAACTATGAATACTATGTCTATGAACATCTTAAAAAATGGATATGGGATATTTAAGTGTCATTATAAAGGTTAACAAGGGCTGAGATCAGCTCGCAAACAATCTTTATAAAAAGTACAACACTAATATTTACATTAAATTACACTATATTATGGCCAAAACGACAGTAAGTACCGCACATGGAATAATCATATAAAATCTAACATTCAATATAGTAGTTTTCGTGTTAATATTGTTTGGTTACTATTACGAATACTTTTCAAACAAAATAACAATCTTGGAAGAACGTAAAATATGAAACTAAAATCGTTCGTTTAAACTTTCGTTGACGCAGCCGTTGGACCGTGGATAGTTATGTTGTTTGTTATCACTTTGGACCAAATGCACGGAGGGAGTCTGAGCGGCTATGACCTTTGTGTTCTGCGGAGGTTTGTAAAACCACCACGACAGAAAGAAGAACAGAAGAGATCCCGCTTTAGCGATCATCGCCAATGCCATCATGTACCTGAGAGGAGAAAAAATACATTCATTAGAAAAAAGTCATAAATTGAAATATTATCATCAGGAAAAGTAATGTGTACTACCTAGCGATTCCCGTATCTTTTGTGGGATCGTTATTGGATAACGGACGTTAACTCCTGTCAGATTTGTGTGATTTTTACATATTTACTCTCACATATTTTAGTTTAGATCGATTTAAACACGAATTCCTGCAAGTATGCATGGTTATCTATTCATTTAATGTATGTTGTACATAGAAAAACCAAATAACAGCCATTAAAATCACACAAATCTGACGGGTCACGTCCGTTATGTAATAACGATCCCACAAAAAATACGGAATCGCTCGGCTGGTCTGACAGTCATAACCCAGGAACATACTTTCCAGTGTTTACCGAAATTCTCATCTCATTTTCTGGTCTCACTTTATATACTTACTTCGTCCTAATACTTCCCTTTGTCCTAATCGGATTGGGGACCCATCCCCTTGAGATGATGCCTCCAGGCGTCCCTACGCTACTTTGGCAGCTTGTTATATATATCCAGACTATAATTATTTATTTATGGTGTATTACAGTTCTCACCTGCTCATGAACATGTTGTTATAAACCAGGCAAGCCCCTTTGCCATCACAAGACTGTTGCCACAGTATGCAGGATTTGTCAATCAATATTCCAAATATCATTGGTGCTGGAATAGTTCCCAGGAGTCGCACCTTTATCCACTGAATGCCCAGTGCGAATGATCTCTGGTCATCTTTTACACATCTGCAACAGTCAAAATATATTAATTGTAATGCATTCATTATTTTTCGTAATCCAAAAAATTTCAGCCGTATCAGAACCATTGGTTTCTAAAAAAATTAAGAGAGTATTATCGCTGTATATTGCCCATACATCCGTTTGATATGAGATAAAAAAAACAGTATAACTTGGTCCTCCATTAATTAAATTGGATGCTTCCACTTTTACAGAATTATTGTGCTCATGTGGATAAGCAAGAAAAAATCATGAAGACTCGAAATATTATAGCTTCCAAGATTGAGCAGGTACCTACCACATTTAAATACATTTTAAGTTCACGACAATATTGATATTTCTTCTATTTCATCAATAACCACTCAATCACGCGAAATTAATAAATTTGCCTCGATTGCTCGATATTTACCAGAAGATCGTTTTATAAATTTTTCGCCAACATTAAAAAAATCATACCTTCGAATTTTAACATGGAGACAAAAACTTATAATAGTTCTATATAGCGTGAATCTGAAAATCTGAAACAGCAATTATTGTCATCACGATTATATTTACCATAACGGAGGGGGCGTAATGGTAAGGGATGGGGCAAGATGGGATGGGATGGGTTTCTCTGGGTCTCCTACCGACCCCCTGAAAGTCTGAAACGCCCCCCAATTTTCTCTTGGTCTTCTACCGCCCCACTGAGGGTCTGAAACGCCTCCAAGGGGGGGGATATAGCCAATGAATTAATTAACCCGTATTTTACCGTTTATCTCATATTTGTAGGATTTATAACCGCGCGAATCTTGCATGTTTTTTACTTTGAAACTGCCGTGATGGGTACTTATTCGAGTCAAAATAGAATATTTTCGATTTCTGTATGTTGTCTGTGGTATACTTGATAATGAAAGGTCTTATCTATGGAAAGGAGACTTAATTTTAACCGTAAACAGATGAACAGATGAAACAGAAAATATTTAAAAAAATTATTTTTAACATCATTCTAAAATAGTAATAGTACGAATTTCGCATTTGCGACATCTATGGTCATAATGGATAAAGCATTTCAATAGCTTCGTTTTAAAAGAAATGGCTGGCCAAGGAAATGTTTTAAATAATTACAATAAATGTTTTACGAATGGTAGGAAAACGTGGTCCAATTTTGGACCGCTATCAATTGCAGAAAAATAAAAGTGGTCCATTTTTCGACCATAATCGCTCCAGTGCTTATAAGCCTAAAAGGTTACTTGTGCAACTATGGAGGACTTAGCTAGCAGAGTATTGAACCCGTGACGCCTGGGTAAGAACCCAACACTTTAGATACTTGACTACTTTAATTCATGTTGTCTAATGCTGTGTTCAATCATTCTGTGATCGAACTGACGAAGTTCACAAGAAAGGGGGTCTGGCCCAAGTCTAGCTCTAGAAAAACAATGTTTTAGACGGGTGCCACACGCAAAGATAAAAAACCATCGCACACACAATAACTCTCTCGATTCAATCCCATTAGTCCTGCAAACCTAAGCAGTTTATGCACTCGAAGCTCAAAGTTATACGCCATAATCTGCCGAGGCGATGTGTGAAAAGTTGTGCGACCCCATCTCTGCGTAAACAGGAGAGGGGGTCATTTTAATTACGGAGCTGCCTAATCGGGCGGATGACAGATGTCAAGTAGACAGATTCAATACGAAGAAATGACATTTCGTGGCAGTTCTCTAATTCATCTGTCTCCCTCTCCTACCAACGGGAAGAAATATAATATGATAGCATCGTGTGACGGTACAACACATAAGCGCGCTCGCGGTTTAACAGATATCTGCTCGCGCTTTTATCTTTGCCTGTGGCACCTACATTAGGGATGAAATTTTATTTATCAAGATATAAAAAGAGGTTTCCTGAAATTTTCAATTTTGCTTGAATGTTTTCTAGAAACCCAGTGGCTGATAGAATTAGATGTAACTCACCTCAAGGTTGCAGATAATGCCGGCATGGTTGACAGGAATGTGAAGAACATTGTAAAGCACGCCAGTATCAGGAAGAAGCCGAGATAGTTGCAGGATGACTCACACATAGTATTTATTGCCTCATAGGGCACGCTTGCTCCACCGGTCAAGCTCATTGCTTCAACATTCAGCAATAAACTCTCGTTAGAATTGGTTTTTCCGTTGAGGATCGTTTTGGCATTGTTGGTACTGTTGTGCAAACTTTCATATGTTCCTATTTCTTTGGAAGGCTTGTGGATGCAGGTACACTGGGTGTATGCTTTAGAGCCGTGTGCATTGGTTTCCTGGGCGCAGCCAGCGTAGCATGGGGAATAGTACATTACTCCATCGATTCCACAAACTGGATCGTATACCGATCTTGAACAGGAGCACCCTTGGTTGCATGGAGAATCAAGACTGATTATTTTCCTGTTAATAAAAACATAAACATTCATAAGCATATTTTTAAACTTTTATAATATGCTGATTTGTTTATACAACATGGTGGACGGAAACCAGTGATATAAGTGGAATAAGTACTATTTTTGATATATATTAGTTTTCAAGTGAATTTAGTATGAAGTTCGAATTTTTAGGTCAAATATTGAAAAAAATCTGTCATTTTGGGGTCACTACAGAACTGTCCATTGTCGTATAAAATACGTCAAAGTGAAGACCTGGCACCAGTGGTTTCTTAACTCATTCAGTCCGAGCCACATTAATTCAGGGCCGTTATGTTGGAAGGCCTTCCCTCCGAGCCGCCATAATTCAGGGCTCCTGAAAAAATGTTTTTTTTTTTTTAAAGTATGACATTTTACGGTTTTTATGAGTTAACTAACTAACTAACCATCACGCCGTTTCTCCGAAGGGGTAGGTAGAGAGGACGGACCACCAAACAACTCGATCTTGGCACACACTCCTTGCCTTGTTCACATTCATACATTGTCTCATACATGCTCTTCTATTATTCCGACTCTTCACATGGCCCGACTCAAGTATCTGATTCACTTGGTCGGGCCATGTCTTCCTCGGGCATCCCCGACTTCTTCTACCATTCACATTTGCGTCATATATTCTCCAAATTCTTTTTATGAGTTGGGTAAAATTAATCAATAAACCAGGACAACTTAGCTCCAAAATGACTTCAGTTGCTATTTCAGTCGGTCGGATGGGATGGGCTAATTGAAGTTTCCAAAAAAAATCTATTTTTCAAAAATTAAAAGATTTTTTTTTTTCAGTATCTCTATGAATGTGGGTAGAATTTCCCGTTTTCCGCGAGTACCATACGTTTCCAGAGACTGCGTAAGATATAAAGTGGGTTTTTTTTAAATTTTAGAACTATATTAATTTTTGGTATACCACTCATGGGAGCTACGGATTCCCATTTGAACAATGTTCAAATGGGCCATAGAAAAGGAGCTTGCTCTTTCACAGAGGTTGTCAAATAAGATTCAATCACAGCATGACCATTATGCTTACCAGCTGATCATAATTTAATGAAATGTTGAAAGTTGGCATTTAAGGTTAAACGTCACATACGTTATAATCTACGCATTCATAGATGGCGCCAATTAAATTATTTTAGGTTTTTAATACTTTTTTAACGTTTTGCTTTAAAATATTGAGGTGAATTAATTGTTTGCGCCTGTACATATCTAATATGAATATAAATAAATAGTTTTGTCCATAAACAAACCCAAATCTTTCAAGAAAGGCTGAAAAATACAATATTGGATTGAGTCACCGATACAAAATTGAATTTTTCAGCCTCTCTTGAAAGATTTGGGTTTGTTTATGGACAAAACTATTTATTTATATTCATATTAAAAATGTACGGGCGCAAACAATTAATTCACCTCAATATTTTAAAGCAAAACGTGTAAAAAGTATTAAAAACCTAAAATAATTTAATTGGCGCCATCTATGAATGCGTAGATTATAATGTACGTGACGTTTAACCTTAACAGGGTTCATAGAAACACTCTAAGCTAGTGTGAAATAATTCTTGCACTCATCAACCAAGTAGGTACCTATATCTATGGAAAATTTGTATGACACGTTATATCTAATAACTCATACATCGATGCTTACACTGCGTTTGACGTGTTATGTCCATAGGGCTGCGTGAGGCCAGCGAAGGCTAGGTTGGGACAACTGAGGAAGAATCCCCCTGAGAATAGGAGGGCTGCCGCAGTGGACCAGACACATAACTTCAGGATCCCCGCACAGGGTAGGTTTAGTCGTTTCACCAGGTAGCCGCCGAAGAATGTGCCACCTCCTCCTGCAGGAACTGTGATGAGACCTAGGAAATAACAAATAAAAACCTCCTCAATATATTATTAAAATTTTCCGCTATTCCAGGTAAAATATCTATAAATTGACAGGTAAAAAATGTTTCCAAGATGAAGTTCAAAAAAAAATTTAGTCCTCTTTCATGTCTATATTTTTCTAAAGCTTATATTTGAAATTTATTTTTGTCTCATTATCATATTGTCCCTTCCTTGTCAGCGCAGGGCTCCTCTCTCGGGGGTATTTACAGTAGTAGTCAGAAAATCCACCACTGAACCATGTTGAATTTAGACCTAACTTACAGTTATAACTGAAAATTAATGCAGACTTGCCGCAGGCTGCATATTTATTGTGAATTGTTTTATTTTGCTTTTGGAAGCCTTATTGTAATTTTTTAATCTGTTATTTCGGGGCCCCCGAAAGAAGCAAGGCCTATTGGCAATAACTTACCTACTTCACCTTTCCAGAACCGATTAACGTGGTAATTGGATATTTTTAAACTTACTTCGTACAGGTGTTATCTTTGGAGATGCTATGTGGAGGGTCTTTTTAAGGAAAGGAAGGGGAGGATTCCTGGGAGGAAAAAAGGTATAAGGGGTGGGTGTGAATCTGGGAGTCAGTGTGTCCAAGAGTAACGGACATATGAATTCATCCCTCACACTGCGGTGCAAGGGGAGGGATCGAGAGAGTTCGGATGAAAAAGTCAAAAGGTCACCCTCGACCGGCCTGCCACTAAGTTAGTGGTCAAACACATCCGCCACCAAAACCTGAAGAGACCTCACCCCATGAGCCCGGGCACACTTGCTAAGTCACCAAACATAGTGAAGCACTTAGGTGACCTATGGCAGAGGTGTTGGTTATCCAATAAATGGTTCCCTGGGCGGCGTTACCCACACCCGCCTTCCAAATTCACAGATCATGAAAAAATAATAAGTTCGATAAGGTTAGGTTATTTTCGTTATTTATTTTTGAGGTGTTATGCCGTGTTGCACTACCTCCTTCTTTAGCTAACGTTTCGCACAGTGTTCTAGTGTCCATCATCAGGGCAGATCCGGCAAGGTTAAGTTAGTTTTGATATGTGTTATTTTTCAGTTTTGTTCGATGTTTTGTCACTGTTCTGTTACACATACCCATTAGCATGGCCGCCCAAGACGCTGTGATGCTGAACTGGTTCTCAATTAGCTTCGGCATGAAGGCGGCGAACCCTGACAGAAGCAGTCCCTCCGTGGCGCCGGCCAGGTTCAGGAAGAAGAAGGTGGGGTTCCTCATGAGGGCGGAGAAGGCCTGCGGGAGCTCGCGGATCTTGCTAAAGGCCTCGGTCTGACTGGAGTTGCCGTGGGCCTCGGATACCTTCTCTTTTTGCAATTCTGCTGCACCTGAAATATTAAAAAAAATATGTTACCTAAGTTAGTATTTTTCAGTCAGTAGAATAGTAGACAAATGCTCAATTACTCACTGGACAAATCCTCCATCATTGCATAAGCAACGTATTCTGCTTATTATGATTATAGTTCGAGTTTATCAGTTACTTGTGGCCCGGGAATATTTATCTTCCTTTTATAATAAAAACTAAGAAGCAAAGATGTAAAAATGTGCCTTATGTATGTACCTTTACCGTTGTAAAAATTTTACATTACATATGTTCAAACATAGCTATAGAGTCTGCATTGGGGGTAGCGAAGGTAAATCATTAATTTTTTGGGAAGCTTTCGCTCGGACACAGCTCGTCTCGGGACTCAGGCAAACGGAATCGTTCATTTGAAGCCTATCTTTTATCAGTTAACTTTTTGAAAAATACGTACTTACTACTTACCTTTATATTTTTTTGATTTAAAATTTGTGAAAATAAAAGTTTTAAAAATTGATTTTCTTTTTTTAATTTTTACTTTTTGAAAGTTTTTTTTGTAATATGGTCGCCTTGCTGTTGGTCATATGTGTACTAATGATAATATCCTTTCAGAAGTCGCGAAGTATAAAACACGACATGTGAAGTGCTCGCAACTCGTGATGTCATCAATCGTAACTCGTCCGATCTATAACTTCACTTTTTTGTTTATTTAGTTTTAACCAATCGGACCCATAAGCTTGTTTTCACGATAATATAACATCACCAAAGATATGTATGTGTTACGTATGAGGCGTACCTGAGTTATTAGTAAAAAAATGAGAAAAAATAATTCTCTGGAGGCCAAAAATTCATTTACATTTTTTACTCCAAATAGAATCACTGGTGAAAGTACTTCACGCAGGTACGTACTGTAACACTGTAACACCCTGCACATAGTATGAAAGTTTTTAAAGATTTTTTAACACTGATTACAATTGGTATTTTTCGCCAATAAGAACTCCAGTGAAAAATATTATGGCTTTTAAAAAATATGTTCATATAGACCAATTAATGCTGATTCTGAATATATAAGTTTTATTAAATAATATTAAACGCACAGTTTTTAAAAAATTATTAAAAAGTCCATTTTTAATCGGGTCGTAAAAACACGCCGTCAAGTTGGCATTATTAAAATATTTAGTGGTGACGTCACGGCTCATCGTGTCGTGATGTCACCGTAAAGTCATTGTATGGGAATGTAGGTATGACATAAGCCATCGTATTAATTTATTATTTTATTTACATACTGTTTATAGAGATTTAGTTGTTGTGTTTTTTTATATATTATTTAGGCCTAAATAATTCAGTTTAAAAAATAAAGGTATCTCTTATTAGTTTATCTCTATTATTGAAAATATTCAAAACTACTGCACAAAAAAATATTACCTAATGCTACTCTAGGGAGAATACTTCGAACACCGAATTTCAAAATGGCGGCAGTTGATCAGCTGATTGCCCGATCTTATAGTAACTTTTCAGGAGTGATGACGTCACACGATTGTTTGACATATACGGTGGTTTTCGGGGATCTTGAAAAATTAAAACTGACAATTATTTTAACCATTAAAACTAACTCTAAAAAAAAATGCAGTTATTTAAGTTAGAAGGTCATTTATTCATTAAAAAAACAGGACTGGAGTTCTCTATTTTTCTTTGAAAAACTAAAAAGAATAATCTAAGAATAATAGTTCAGTGCATTTTTTATTTGAATTTAGCCGCAATCCTTTTTATTGGTAATTCAAGCTTGTCAAAACCATGTACCTACAAAGAAATATTTGGAATGTATAATGTTGCTTTATTTTACGTTACACGAAATAACCAGAAAATCGCTTGAAAAATATGCAAAATCGCGTGATTTTCCAGAAAATCGCGAATATCGCGTTATTCGCGTGAAAATACCAAAAAATACGTATTTCGCGTTATCGCAAACGTGAAAGTTCTCTAAAGGCGATTCCAGACTCACGGCGAGAAGTTCTCGCCGAGACTTCTCGCGAGAACAAGCACTTGTCCACACTCTCATTTTTCTCACTCGTGATCTGTTTCCCATCCGGCATGGACGACATTACAGACGATATTCAAAATGCTGCAGGTTTGGCTCTGTGCGATAAATTGCAACTCTTGTTGATTGTTCCACATTTTTAACACAAGGAAACAAAATTTTCGAAACAAAAACAAAAATATGACGCACGTCTACTCTCAACCGCTCACTAAACAACACTGAGACAAAACGTGAGTGTAGTAGTCTTCTCGCTTCTCGCCCGAGAAATGCTTTGAAGCGGCCAAATTTACCGACAGCTATCCGAGAACAGGCGAGCCCGAGAAAGAGAATGCGAGAAATTGATCACATTCACGCTTCTCGGGTGTTCTCGGGGCTTCTCGCCGTGAGTCTGGAGGGGCTATAATGATTAGTGACTATGGCGTATTTTTACCTGGTAATGAGGGGGGAAAGAGCATCAGGGGAAGGGCGACAAGGAAGCTCAATAATGCGGCGAGAAGAAAACCGGTCCACCAGGCTCCGATCCAAACATTGCTATCAGGGGTCAATCCGAGGCTGTAAGAAAAGAATGACAATATTGTACTACATTATGTATACCCATTTGTTTAGTGAAAATAGGTACATTGGTTGTAGGTATCTCATACCTCAACGATTTGAAAATAACATAAACCGGGGCAAGGGCGGATTTAGGGGGGGGGGGAGGTGTATTTTTGTGTACTGTGGAGATTCCATCACAGTACATACTTGAAGCAAAAACTGTCTTTATTAAACATTTAATTTTTCTATTGTTTTGACACTTTCATAAACCTTCCTATACATACTTGAACTTGTACTAAGTATGATACTTCAAGTTTATTTCTAACAGTAATTGTTGATTTTTTGCCCGTCCGCCCCTTGTGCCCCCCCCCCCAGAAAAAAAGGCCCCCCAAACGCCTCTCCACATGTTCCCTTGATCAAACCCTAAACAAAGACACCACTGTAAATTTTTTTTGGAATTTTTATTTCATTTTTTGATAGATGCACTTAAGAATGCTCTCACCAACTTTTTTAGGGAAATTCGAAAAATTGACGGAGATACAGCATTTTATGTGAAACCGTTTGGAACAGTTTGTATATTGAATTATCCTTCAGCAAATTTTGAATGCGTTTTATTTTTGAATGAATTTTATTTTCTATTTTTTATGGTAAATTTTCCTCGTCTGGCATCATAGTCAGGGCTGGATTAAACATGTCGGGGCCCCAACTCAATGCACGTATGGCTATAGTGACTGGATTATCGAACAATTTAAGACTTGGTGCATGGTGCATGCAAATAAGATGTATAGTTTTTCTAATATGTTGTCAATCAGGTTGAAAAACTTAGTTTTGAGAAAAACGCGTTCAAAGTTTTGCTGAAGGATAATTCAACATACAAACTGTGGTTTCATATATGATGCTGTATCTCCGACAATTTTACGAATTTTGTGAAAGCATTATTAACAAATGTAACTTTTGGAAAATGAAATAAAAAGTGCCAATTTTTTTTTTGTGTCCTGGGGCCTTTAAAATATGCTGAGTATCTACCTATCTAAGAGGTGGTTTGGAGCAGCGAGGACTTTAAAATTTTTAAAATAAAATTACTATCTACTACTAATTTTTCTAATGTCTGTACAGTTTTAGTTCCAGTTTCACTTATGTATTGCACTTCATATTTTTTTTAACTATCTTAGGCCCTTTGCTGAAGGCTATTTTATCATTACAGATAATAAAGATGGTAATAAAATAGGTAAGTAATTAAAAAGATTCAGTGGCGGACTAACAGGGGGGGGGGGGGAAGGGGCGGCCTCTGATCCCTGGGGGCCTCCAAACGCCTCCATGTTTCCTTGATCAAATCCTAAATAATGATTTAAGGCACCAGGACAATTTGGACATTTTCAATTTGGGAGGCGGGAATGGGTACCGCCGCCCCGGGAACCTTTATTGGATAACCAACACCTCTACCATAGGTCACCCCAAGTGGTTCGCTACGTTTGGTGATTTAGCAGGGGTGCCCGGGTTCATGGGGTGAGGTTTGTCTAGGTCTTGGAGGCGGATGACCGGGACATACTGAACCCCAGATTCCTACCCACCTCTTAAACCCTTTTCCTTCCTAGAACTCTCCTCTCCTTCCCTTTTCCTTAAAAAAAACCCTCCACACAGCATCCTCAAAGATGACATAGGCCCTGAGGGAAATTATTTTCCTCAGGGCCTCCTGTGTGGAGCTCATGTAAAAAAAAAAGGACACTAAAAATATGTTTGTAATTTTTTTTTTCATTTCATTTTATGAAGTTAACAATGCTCTCACGAAATGTTTTTTATAGCATTTTATGTGAAACCGTTTGAAATAGTGTGTATGTTGAATTATCCTTCAGCAAAACTTTTAATGCGTTTTTCCCGAAACTTTTTTAACTCGTTTTTCAACCTGGTTGACAACATATTAAAAAACTATACATCCGCCTGTATGCTTTTTATTCCATTTGCATTAACTTTTGCATCTACCAAGTGAGCGTGGACGACTTCATTTTATACTTAGTAAAGATAAACATAAAGTTTGTAGAAAGGACCAATAATTAGTAAACAGAGTATATTTTCGTTAATTGAGTAATGATATTAGGTACAATGCGAGGAGTCATTGCAAAGATTTCATCTTGTGATCCATGCGTAGGTATTTTGTTTTCAATGTTTGGGATCTTCAAAATATGATAAACGTAAGAAAGTTATAGCATTATTTAATCCCAGAAATTACCAAACAAATAATAAGAAAAGTCATCCATCATTATTTGTGTTATCCCCTTTCCACTTCTTTGTAAATCCGACCTTCCTAGGAAGTAGAAACGTACCTACCCGGATGGATTCTTCGGAAGAGTAATTTACTTCAATCAATCATTTTAAAATACCGCGCGCCTTGACGACAGATTAATGTTAAATTAAATTTTAAATACGGTGGAAACTTAAAGCTAAACGAGAATAATAATAATTAATAAGCTTACAGGCATCCCATTACGCTGCGATTGTGGCCGATTTGCATAATGATCCTTTCCTAGTATGTAGGTATTTACAAAATTGATTGGTAATTTAACACACCTTAGTACCTACCAAGTACCTAGCTAAATAAAATGCTTTTTCAAACTGAAAAAAATAACTATGAATTTCCCAACCCCAATGGCCAAATATGTACACGTAAGAGTAAGGACTTTTGAAGGTTTTTTTGATATTTTAGAATCTAGGCCTTATAAAAAGATCCGAGCTTTTTTCAAACGCTTTTACTCGCAGATTAATTAATAGTACCTACCTACTAATAGTGGGCATAAACGGCCAGCACCTTCAGTAAAAAAATATTTTTTCAATTTTGAAATCGTCGTATTTAGTTTGGACTTTCTTATTCTCGTTTTTGCAATACTTTGGAACCTTCGAGAAGGATAATTGGAAAAAGAATTTTCACTGCGATAGAGACATTTTCTTAGACAAATTTTAGATACAATTCCTTAATATATGCAAAAAAATATTATATAAAAAAATTGTGTGCACTTCACACACGGTAGAAGTGAAACATTCTTAAAATTAAAGTAGATAAGAGCGAGGAGGCTACGAAACACCACACAAAGAGAAGACCGATAGGCTACAAAGCACCACACAAAGATGAGACCGATTAGTCTATTCTATCTCATTCTCTCGCAGGCTAAATCTTATAGATTTATTTGTTTGTCTCTTTTTAGTGTCGCTTTTTCGTTTCATCGAATTTCAAATCTAACGATGCTAAAGAAGTTTTCACTTCGAAATAGTAAAGTAGATAAGTAGTATTTAAGTACCTACTTACAAATTTAATGATTTCAGAGAAAAATTTGGTTTTGATTTATATACGAGAAAATTAGAAACAAACTTTTTTAGACAAAATTATTTTTCGTTATTTATTTTTGGTGTGTTATGCCGTGTTGCGCTACCTCATTCTTTAGCCAACGTTTCGGACAGCGTTACAGTGCCCTTGCCCTGATGATGGACAACGGTAACGGAAACGTTGGCTAAAGAAGGAGGTAGCGCAACACGACATAACACCCCAAAAATAAATTACGAAAAAAGAGAGGCCACACAAATACTGGTTTAAATATTAAAATTTATGCGTTGAAACTAAAGCAGTATCTAGCTTAACTATAAATCCTACAATAAAGATTTTCCACCACAACTTAAAGCCAAACTGTTATAAGTATAAAATAGAATTTCGAAAAAGTGTCTTACTTTTACAAAAAATTTGACGAAAGTGCCAACAGCCAATATTGTCTCATGCCCCGCTTAGCAACGCAATATCCTTAATCATTTTGGCTAAAATAAGATATCGGATGCACTCAGATTTTCTGATTGATAGCTACACAAGAAACGTTTTTATAAAGTCCCCCTTCCCGTCTTCATCCTCTGCACTACCTTCCCTCTTCCTCATTCCTTCTTCCCTTTGTTCCTCATCGTTCCTCCTTCATATCCCGTGTTGGTTGGAACCGCAAAGTCAACACCCTGAGCAAATATGGGGCTGAGATAAAAGCTTCCAGACATCCCATTCTCATCTCACCCGAGAACTACTTTTGGTGACATAAATTTTCCGAGTAGGTAACATTAATGGATGTCTGGGCGAAGCAATAGAAAACGTTCACAAGTGGTTGGCTGGTTGAAGGTTGTTCGTTAAAGGGCAACAGGCATTCTTATTATTAATATTATTATACAAGTAATGATTTTTTTATCGCGTGTCTCAGTGTTATTACGAGAAAATAAGAAGCTAACCGAACTGATGATTAGACTTCTCGAGTTTCACCTATAAACATACTAATTTTAGGCATCTGAGACATTAACGCGGTTCGTAAATTGGTTTTTAATGCTATCATGATATTTGGGAGGCGGGTATGGGTACCGCCGCCCCGGGAAACATTTATTGGATAACCAACGCCTCTGTCATAGGTCGCCCCAAGCGGTTCACTACGTTTGGTGACTTAGCAGGGGTGCCAAATTTCTTCCCGGACTGAATGTATTTCCATGGCGCAGTGTTTTATGTTGATTTAATATATATGTTTAAAAAAACTTTAATACATATTTTAATATAATAAAATATATATTAAAATATATATTTAATAATTTTTTTAAATATATATTTCAAACGTATACTTTGCCCTGAGGAGGGAACGATCGTTCCTAAGCCGGTCGGCTTTAAAGAAATATACAAGTGGTTCAAACAAAGTAACATTGTTTCATTTATCTATAATGGATAACCTCAAAGTTATAGCAACATTAAAAATATGTTTATTTTTCGTACATTAAGGTTTTACCGTAGGCTGTTGACAGATTTGTTAAATTTCCAAACAAAATTTTATATTATACAACACACAATTCAAATCATATAATCATGCAGTAAAATAAATCAATAAATTATCTGAGAAAGCTAGTTTCAGAATTTTAATTTTAGTTTAAATTAAATTATTTAAAAAAAGATCCGCACAAGTGTTTTGTGATGAAAATACTTCAGTTTGTCCATTTATTTACGGTCTTACAAACTAATATATTTAAGATTTTTTTTACATTCTTATTTTGCTTAGACATTATTGAAAAAATATACATACTTATGATCAAAAAAATAATTACAAAAAGCACATAATTTTAATAGTTTTATCATAACACCTTTCAGTATTTTTGAATGTAGGTATAAATTAAAGCAAATTTTGAATGAAATAAAATCGATATTGAGTTACTATTTTAAAAAGCTGATACGAAGAATAATTAATCTTTTTCATTGGAACCGCCCTGTACGATCGTAAGAACATCTTTCATATATATAAAACTCAAAAGCATTAGGTTCGGTACTTAGCTAAAACCTATAGTCAGTTATGTTTTAATTATCTTTAATGACTTTAAAGAATAATTACGTATATATTTATATTATATTTACATGTTTTCGTGGTCTCTGTCGACTACTAGCAAGGTATATATTGCAGATAACTGTATTATGATAGGAAGTACTAAGTTCGGAAAATCGGTGACGGTATATCTTATATGGTAGGTGTACCGGTACTCATACCGTGATGGGGATGGTTTACCTACATTATACGAGGTATTTAAGAAGGTACTAGTGAATTATAACGAAGCATCATTAATTTCCCTCTGCTTAAAACACACATTCTTGCAAGGAGGTTTCCTGGAATTCGCCGGGCAACACTCACCTTTGCGTAACTAGGAAACCAGGTATTAATTTCCCCCGAGATATAAATTATGCCATTGTGTCCGATGTATTGTTAGCTACGTTTAGTGGCGGAGCATGATATTGCAGTATCTCCGTGAATCCCTAATCCGAACAATGGGGGGAGGCACGGGGTAGGTGGGAGCAATAGCAAGGAGCTACCGGTATGCTATGGGATCGCGAGATAAAGGAGACGAAGGGACAGTGGGGGGACACGTGCCGATGGGTAAAGTGGCACCGTATCTGCCCTGGACAATGTGTGTATTGAAGGAAACATATTGGACATCCCTTCTACACAACACTTATGATCGGTGAAAAGGATCTAGGTAGAAAGGTGCTCAGATCCACTCTGAACATTCACGGTACAGGAAATTTAGAAGTTTTCCGAAGAAATCATTATCTCGAATAATAGTAGATAGGTATATCGTCGTTGCATTCACAATACGCGCCATGTGAAGTTTTTGACCAACATTATTTACACCATTCGATTTGGATTTTTTTTCTAATTTCGGATTATTTAAAAATATTTTTAAATAATCCGACATAAATAAATCGCATTTTTCAGATCAAACTTTGGCTTTTGAGTTAATGTAATTATTTAAAAAAAATACTCTATTTACTATGGAAATAGAATAAAATATAGAATTATAAAATAAAAATGTAAAAAAAAACGTATGTGCATAAATTCAAATTACACACGACCTATTTATATTATTAACAAAAATTTGACGTAGGTATATAAATTTAAATCTTTGTGTTTTCTTCTCAAATCCAAATTTAAGATTCGTATGAAAAATGCCGCACTGCCGTTCGTTCCTACGTTTGCTACACAAAATATCCTGTATCTTATGTGCAGTAAACAATGAGCACAAAAATCCTGCACGCAAAATTAAGAAAAGTTAGTCGGTTTTAATGAAAATTTTAAATAAAGTTCAGTTTTTTTTAATAAACAAGTCTTAAGTCTAACTCTACAATTAATAAAAATTGTTAAAAACAAAAAAAGCCATGCTAGGCTCATGCCCGTATTATGGTTACATTATTTAGAATCTGTTTTCATGGTTATGTAGTGTTATAAAATATAAATCGAATGCAGCAAGACCAAAAATTGTATAATAATATAATGTCGCCGTCTTCTTTTGTTCGACGCAATTTGTATCACTACCTAGGGAATTTGAACATATAACAAATAAATTTAAAAGTAAAAAAAAATAACGAAAAACGTCATCTTTTTCAATAATAAAATTGTCAATAATATTGAAACGCGTGCAAAGTCGGGTAGTAAGTAATCCGTAGATAAAATTATTAATCGGTAGGTGTTTTGATTGAATCGAGCAGTCCAATTTGTCGCAATTAAAACTGATTAGATTTATTAAAAAAAAACGTGACTACAGTTTGAAAATGTTCAAATATACATTATACGATCAGAATTCAATCAAAGCATAATATCCTGTTTGGGATCCCCTGATTGATTTCTGACCTGTAGGAGGCTATATTTATGGTGAATTCTACCTGTGTATACCCTTTACCAAGCTTTTAAAAACTGAAAGGACGAGCGTTCATTTGGAAGGCTTCTGCGTGTGGTGCATATTGCGCTAGTCAAAGAAAAGTTTTCACAATGATGCGAACTTTTCGATGGTAATCTTTGTCATGCCTATGCGAGTCGCAAACTGTTCCCAACGTCGCATCGCGTCATATTTTTTCTGAATTTGTAATTATATTTTAATTTTGCCTTTTCCTCATATTTCTCTCTCTCGGACAAATTTGATATCATTTTGCATAATGATATGCAATTATTAATATTTTTTTATTTAATACTAGCGAAGACCAGTGGAAACTTTAAAGCTGAATGTTTATTGTAAAGACACAACAGAGCAAGGAAAATTGCTGCAGAATGATTAAAAATATATTTACAGCACACTTTTTGATAACAAATTTGTTCGTGAATATTTTTTCTTTCATCAGTTGTGCAAGTTATCAAGCTATGTCTGAATTATTGACATATTCGTTCTAATTTTGAAAAGGACAATAAAAATAATTTTGTTAAAAAATCTATTTTTTAATAGGTAGGTACTTTATCGGTTGTCTGAATTCTTAACACAATCAGTTCCAATTTTGAATATGACACTTAAATTCAAAACAAATCTGAGTTCATTATACCAGAGTTATATCACAGACAGATGAATATTGTAATATACACAACAAAAAATATTATTTTTAAGGCTTGGGGTTAGACTCGTAATTGAAATTTACGGATTACATAAGATTTTGACAGATCACTCACAGGAGCGTTTACATATGCATCCGACTTGTGGTAATTAATGATCACGGAAGTTGTTCGGAAGTTCGACCTGTGTAAATGCTCATGCGACCGTTTACATCTGTAAATTTATTTGCGGTAAGATGGCTTCCTGTCAACAACGACCAGCTACTGTCAAATTTACGCGATTTTGTCAATAAAGACGAAAAAGCCCCAATAAAGTGTTGAAATAGATTTTGGCTTTAATTAAACAATTCTCCACGCATTTTTATGCCGTCAAAGGCGGCAATTAATTTCGTTTTATCCGAATGACAGTAGACTCGCCATAGTCTTACATGCTCGCAAAATAATGTGGCAAGTAAGCAACAATCTTTTGTTTTCAGCGGTTTTCAGTAATTTCTTAATTCAAAAGTTATTCATATATTAAAAAGTTATGCTACATTCACACTGAAGCCAAACTTCCAACTCGAACTTCCAACGCATGAACTACCCTTCTACGCAATCGTCCGAAAGTTTGAAGTTGGAAGTTGACCTCAGTGTGACCGTACCATAAGACAATTAAAAAATGTGTGTTTTTTCTCAAATGGCGTACAAAATTGTCGGACGGAGAACATGAAAATTAATTGTATTGCTTATAATAATCGATAATAATAAGTAATTTGTGTGTACGTATAAATTAAATGTTATTTCTTCACTTTTACTAATGTTTGCCGTGTAATGGAAACATTTTCTCATCATACAGGAGGGCATTTTATCGCTTTTTAAATGCAATTTTCCTACTTGTAAGACATGACCTTACTTGACGAGTGACAGTTTAGTACTAAAGTACTAGAAATCGAGAACAGTGCAATTGTTTTGCGTTTGGCTTCCCACTTTGAGATTTCTACCCCGCGTCTAAAGTATGTAACGTCTTTGATGACAGCTACCTGCAATCTGCTGACAGCAACCGACTTCGAATTCAAAATTTCAAATACGTAAATGTTAAAAACAAAAACATTAAGATTGGAAAGGATTGGACCGATAATTGAATAGAAGGATGCTCATTTTCCAGAAAACTTGTGAAAGTGGAAATAAATACTAGTTTTGTAGGAAAAAAATCCTATGAAAACAATTGTCTTTTAGTTTTTGTCATTTCGCAAGGTGCGCGGCGCATTTCGGAACTATTTCTTGCGGTAAGTCTCTTAGCTTATCAAACTAATTTTATAAGCTGTAAGAAGGCTGGAAATTCGCGCGGGGGCGATTAGACCTATCAAAAAACCTCCGAAAGAATAAGTTCTGTAACTTGCTATAAATTACGTTAAGTGACTTTTGGTGTCGTTTACATTGGTAATTTGGTCATAAATTGCTTACAAGAGCGATTTACAGGTAAAAATTTACGAGTCTAATCCCAGCCTTATGATTATCGATTATCTTTCTAAAAGTTAATTATAAATGATTAGTAAATAATTTTCAGTGTTGAAAAAATGAATAAAACGAAGCTTCGTGAGCTTCGGCGTCATAAAATTATAAAGATACTTGTAAATAAAATTCAAGCGGTTAGTAGACGAGTGGACAAATGCGCCGGGCTCCTGTTAAGGCGTCAAGGGTTCCATTTTCTGCTAGCTTAATCCTACATCATCACACGATAAAAGTTTCTAACTTATAATAATAATAACAATAGTTGGATAATGTTTAGAGCGCCGTTTTTGTGAAAAATTACCTCTAGGGCATCTATAATGTTAGAAGTAGGATTGTCGGGTTTTTCGTAACCTTCCCTTTTAAAAATCGGTTAATTATAAATTTTAAAATTAAATTAACGTTAACTTTTTAGATGAAACCGAGCTGACAATCTCCAGTTTAATCAAGAGCTATGGATCTTATTCAATGAATTATTTAAAAAAAATCATGCCGGGCAAAATTTTTGTCTCATATTTTTCAACTGTTCAGTAAAAAGATTCTGAAAAAGTGTATTAAAAATCGATCGAACGTGAGGTAAAATTCGGTAAAATATACAATTCAAACCCCAGTAGCGTCGGCTATCTTTACAATCATATTTTAACGTTGCGACTCACGTGACGTACCACACCCTCTTCCCCACTTCGCCCAGTGAACTCTTTTCATACGTGAATTCCATTAAGAGTTTGTGAAGACTCTTCTGGGGGAGCCTGGTGACTAGTGCACTTCTTTCTTCCCTCAAGTTCTCCGCATTCATCTTGAGTTGCTATTCTCTGAACATGATTGAAAGGAACCCCTTTCCCCTTTCCTTTTCCCCGGGGAATCGGTGTCGCGTGATTAATAATATCGTTTTACTTTTGTTGGACTTTATTATGAAAGTTTAAAAGTATACTTTTATTCCTAAAGAAGTGAACTTGGTTCACGAAACATGTTGATATTATAAAATATAAAAAAAATAAAGTGATGTAAACTAAGTTATTTTCTTTTAATAAACAATATAATATTATGATGTCAATAATGAAATAAACAACAATAAAAAATAATTTTACAAACTGCGAGTATAAATACGTTACTTCATTTTGTCAGTAGGTAGCACTGAACCGATAGAAGTGTGCTATGAGCGTTTTAAAAAATCTAAATTCTCGAGAAATAAAAATCGATAGCGTTTTCAAATATCGAAATTATTTCTTGTGAAAATGATCAATTTTCTTTAAAATCTGTATAGATCGTACTTCTAAGGACTCTCAGTTCGATTTGGAATCACTTGCAAATGTACCTATTATATATATTTTTAACAACATTTACTGCGTTTGTAACCCATCTCTCAAGATTGATTTATTAAGTTATTTGGTAGGTAAATAAAACATGATTCGTGTTAAATAAAAAATACAATTAAAATCAATATTAATGAATAATTATCTAGCTCTAATATATATTTTTAATAAGCATTTAAGACTTTTGTGCACTACGCCATCAAAATCTTCATTTGAAACTACTGTGTTGGAACAACATTTAAAACGAATAATAATAAAAACAATAAAATTATTTTTAATATAGGCATTTGTTAATGTTTACATGAAACTCGGTTAAAGAGTCAGGTTCTTCATTCTAATTTTTTTTTAAATTTGTGTATCAGCGTGGTGGTTTTCTATGTCAATGAAAATTCCTTGAGGTAATAAAATACAATATTATGGGCCAGAGAAGTTTGTACTTTTAACGTTCACTTTATGTAAAAACGTAAACATAATACTAGTAAATACATACCAATTTTATTTCCTATGCAAAAGTTCTGGAGTTTATTTCTGACATATGAATAAGATTTAAACATTACACAATTTTGGGGAAAAATTTTACGAGTAGATCACGGTAAGTCTCAGTTTTGTGTAATTATACCTACACGAGTTTTTTTATGAATCAGTAATCTCTTCACTATCCACGTGGACATCTATCACCTCTGAATTCCTGGAAGTGTGGTCGCCAGTGTCTATTGTATATCACCTATCTGTACAGTCAATCTTCAGACTTTCAGAATTTCAGACCTTCAGAATTTTATTAATTTAGCATTTTTAAAATTTTACACAGGATTTAATGGGATTATTTTGTTCGCCAAGGCAAATCAGATTTATAACCTAATTTTGTTTTAAAAAGAAATAAATAATATACCTAAGCTTAATACGTATTCAAATTTTTATAGGATATGTTTTTCATATAAAGCTTGACGATATGCAGGCATTTATAAATGGTATTATCTTTTAAACAAATTATTCCTTCAATAATGTTCTTGGTGAATGTAAATCTTTTTACATTGTTATGAAAACAAAATGTTTAATGCATTAAGTTGAGTTGAATATTAATGAAGAATTAATAAATTAACAATTTTTTTTTTACAAGAACGGGTCTGAAGAGCGATTCTATGTATTTTGTGGGATCGTTGTGATTTCCTGTCAGATTTGTGTGATTTTCTATGGCTGTTATTTTCTTTTTCTATGTACAACGTACATAGAAAAAGAAAATTAAATTAATAAATAATCAAGCATACTTGCAGGATTCGATTTTAAAACGGTCTTAACTAAAATATGTGACAGTATTTATTTATTGTTTCTTTAAACTGCAGGTAAAATATTTACAATAAAATTTGTCACCTCACTAGGACAAGCCTGTGTTGAGGTTAACAATTATACAAATTAACAAAATAACACAAAATTATACAGATATTGAAAGAACAATATTGTTGTATTTCTTACAGGTTGAGAGTATGGGTACCTACTAAACTGATGGCGCTAGGCCACTAGGTAGTACATTAATGTAAACATGTAGACTTTTAGGGTGACCATAGTTTTGAGATCTGATTTAAAATAAAATAAAGTTTTTTTTAAAGGTTTAAGTTGTAAATAATAAATATATGTACATAATATAACATACTATAAATTTGGCAGGAGGAAGATGAAAAAAAACGGTTAAAACAAAAATAATATTAATTTAGCTTATTATTATAAACATAATCATTTAGCTAATAATTTAGAAAGGACAAAGTAGAGAAAATCAATTGGCAATCCTCGACTAACACAAATAATTTAAGATTCTTTTTAAAAGTGTACAAGGAATTAGAAGACTAGTAAATGTGTAAAAAGCACATAAATCTGACAGGAGATCACGTCCGTTATCTCATAACGATCGCACAAAAGATATAGAATCGCTCTTCTGGTTGACATTAAAAAAATGAGAGAATTACTTTTTAAAAAACAATTCCTGAAATTTGATGAAAAAAATCAACAAATTCATTTTATACAATAAAGACATTCACAGATATAACACAAGGACGTGCAAGGAAATTAGGCTACAAAAAAAGGACAAAGCGAATACGCAGAACAGTCTACTGTACAAGGGAATGAAGTTGTATAACACACTACCAGAAACTTTAAAGTCCACACCAATTGGGAAGTTCAAGATGTATTGTAGGAGCTACATAAAACTTGAAAAAATATAGTGAATATGAAATATTATTTATTATCAATTAGAAATTTGTAAACTTAAATGTACAAATTACTAAAATAAAAAATTATTATTATTATTATTTTAATAATTTATTTATTAACGCCCTGAAAGCATTTATATGTAAACATTTTTATAGGTAAGTTGTTCGGGAATATAATAATAAGTGTATACCGTATACCTGCTACATAACATAATAAACTGAAAAAGATATAAATAGGTACAATACAAGTAGGTATGTAGTTTCATTATTATGTAAAGTAAAGGCGTTCAATACGTGTAAGTATATAAGAGTAAAAAAAAGTACTACGAATGCAGTTACAGACCAATCCGTACTAACTTTGTTGATATTATAAACATAAACATGAATATATTCTTGAAAAGCTAAAAAATAATAATAAAGGTAAGGGAGGTAATATCTCAGCCGTTTTTTTAATGTGAATATCGCCCAAGAGTCCCAATGACTTCCTACAGTCTGGAGACTGAGACTACAGAATGTTCAATTTTGGTATAGTGTATAGTGTTGAGTACCTCATACAAGAGGCACCTCAAATGTCCCATACAAACACGTAAGATGTCCCCCCACCTCACAATATGTATTTGTACCAACTCTTTTTCTTTGTATTACTACAAATATGAAGGGGGGACAAATATGAGGTGGGAGGTGGTTTGTTTTGTTGGACTACATTCATGTCATGTACGGGACAAATATGAGGTGAGGTGTGAGGTGGTTGGTGTATTGGACTACATGTCATGTCACGTTGTCACGTATGGGACAAATATGAGGTGAGGTGTGAGGTGGTTGATGCATTAAACTACATGTCATGTCACGCATAGTTTGGGACAAATGTATGAGGTGGTGAGGCGTGAAGTGTTTGTATATTCTATGACATTTTTGTATTAGAACCGTGAGGTGGTGATGGGGTAAGCCATTCATATATTGTGAATACCGCAGAAGCGTCCCAACTGCTCCGAAATTTTTTTTTATTTTTTTTATTCTAAATTATTGTTAAGTGAATACCGCACAAGAGTACCAACAGCTCCAATTTTTTTTTTTTTAATATTTTTTTTTATTGTAAATTATCCTTATGTGAATACACCTAACAATAATTTATGAGCACAAGAGTCCCAACTACTCCAATTTTTTTTATTTTTTATATTTTTTTTATTGTAAATTATTGTTATGTGAATACACAAAACAATAATTTATGAGCACAAGAAGCCCAACTGCTCCAATTTTTTGTTTTTTTAATATTTTTTTATTGTAAATTATTTTTATGTGAATACACATAACAATAATTTATGAGCACAAGAGTCCTAACTGCTTAATTTTTTTTTATTCTAAATATTTTTTAATGTAAATTATGTATTGATAAGTGAATACCGCACAACAGTACCAACTGCTCAAAAAAATATTTTAAATATTTTTTATTGTTATGTGAATACTGCACAAGAGTCCCAACTGCTCCAAAATGTTTTTATTATTTGTTAAAAATATTTTTTATTGCAAACTATTGTTATGTGAATTCCGCACAAGAGTTCCAGCTGCTCAAAATTTTTTTTATTTTTTTTTTTATTGTAAATTATTCTTATGTGAATCCCGCACAAGAGTTCCAACTGCTACAAAAAAAATTTAAATATTTTTTATTGTAAATTATTGTTATGTGAATACCGCACAAGAGTTCCAACTGCTCCCAAGGGAGGGAGGATGAGACAGTGTTGAGATGAGGTGGAGGGGGTTGCTGAGGAGGGGGAGAGATAAGAGGGTGGTGCAGGGAGGGGATCAGAGGTGGTGAAGGGGGGGAGGGGGTTGAGGGGGGGGGGGGGGAGGATAGGCCTTTTTTATATCCATTTTTCGTATTACAAAAATAACAGACACGGGAGGCGGGTATGGGTACCGTCGTAACACCTCACCTCAACACCTCATTTCGATATTTGGGTACCTCATACAAACTCATCCTGATGTCGTGTCGCACCCAACACTAATGGTGTATTGTCAGCTGAAGGTGGTGGAGAGGTGAAAAAGATGGGGAGGAAGAAGGGGGGATGTTCCCTTATGAAGCTCTATGTAAAAAATATTTTCAAATAACTTTTTGTGAAACTAATGATATTTTGTCGACTTATGAATATTTTTTGCGATATTCCATTCCTCTTTAATTACCCGTATTACAGAGGTAGATTTTGTGATTACATAAAAAGCTACAATCAAAATTAATTAAAGAATATTGTTTTCATTACTATAATTCGAAGTTCACAAGTACATAGGAAAAGTTGATTTCCTTACAGAACTGCACGATTTTCTTACAAAAACAAAGAGAGAATTCATTCCTTAATATCTCAAGCTACTCTAGCCAAACAACTTTGATCGCTAAAGTTAACTTTTATGAATATCTAATGTAGATACTTCCCTAAGTTTTGACGAGGAACAAGATGAAATGAAGAAGGGTGGAGGAACTCTCAGTTAGGGTGGATCAACTTTTGTAATTTTTTCAAACGAAATAATTTTAAATGTCTAAATCAAAAGTTGCATCTTGCAAATAAGATGATATTTAATAAGATGATATAAACAATTTAAAGACCTTACTACTTTCAAAACACTGTATTTCTCATATGTTCGTAGTATCCTTGAATACACATCTCGGGTGTGGAACCCAGGCTACGCAGTGCACAAAAATAGAATTGAAAGCGTTCAAAATAGATTTTTAAGATACCTCAATTTCCGCTCTTTTCGATCTCATGTTAGTAATGAAGACTCTGCAAAGTTCTTCAAAATACAAACGTTAACTTGTCGAAGAAATATAGCAGATTCGCTAATGTTATTTAAAATTACACATAACTTAATCGATTGTCCTGATCTTCTTCAACGCCTATCATTCCATGTTCCAAAGCGCAACAGCAGAAGGTCGCTTACCTTTAATCTCCCTATTTGCAAGACCAACTCCAAACAGAACTCATTTATCTACAGATCCACACACTCATTTAACTTAAATTATTACCACATTGACATTTTTAACTCAACTTTACGTGACATGAAACGAAAACTCACCAAGCAACATGACTCAAACTAGAAAGTTCAATCCCTACATATGTTCCCGTCCTTTGCCTCTTAATCCTATTCCTATGTTCCTCCCCCCCCCCCCCTCTTTTATATTTTGTAACTAAAAAATGAAACTACGAAAATACCCTTACAATGTTACACTTTATTATTTATTATTAACTATCATCAGTGGAAAGTTCATAATTGGCATAATTAACACCTTATTAATGTATTATATTGTAATCTTTGATTTGCTGTCAACTTTCTCCAAAATAAATAAAATTAAAATAAAAATAAAATATCTGCATTCGATTTTTTGTTAATATCCTAAACCTCCTCAAATGTTTGGAAAGATGAAAAAACAACATTTTATGTTATTGTTTTTCTTTCTATTTTTAACAATCAAAGTGTGTTCCTAGTGGGGAAGGGTAGCATTTTAGTGTTTTTTTCAGATTTCTGTTAGATTTAGTTCTAATGATGCACTTTCAATTAAATTTTCATGAAAATTTTAAACAAAATGCATTGCTTTAGTATATAAAAGCCTTAAAAATAGTTGGCCTCCATGGTGGAGGTGTAAGCTCTCAACTAGCTATCCGGAGGGCGCGAGTTCAAATCCCGACGTATGCAAATATCTTTATTTGACTGATTTGTACCTACCTACTATTTCACAATTTAATCATTTAAAAATAATATGGTATATTTGCGGTACCTTCCGGAGTGTAATAGATACTCTCAATATCGCACTGGTGTAAGACCACCATTCAGAATTAAAACGTTGCTTGAAACGGCTTTAGCCGTGTTTGGTGACTAGATCTAAACAGACGGGTACTTTCCCATCTCCCTATTCCTTATCTCCTTCCCCTCCTCCTACCTTCAGCCTCACCACATACCCCAATTGGGGATGCCAGTCTCTTGTGCGGTATTTACGTAAAAAAAGCAAAAATATAGCTGTAAATACCTGACTTTCAGGGTATTTGAAAAAAAAATTAAGGAATAGCCCTTTTAATTTAAAAATTAGATTTTTAACGCGTTTGAAAGGGATAAAGATATATTTTTAAATAAAAAATGCTATTTTTGTGATATGTGTAGATCTATTGCGAATCTCTTATTTGAAAAAATACGAAAATAATTGACACACCCTTCCTTCTCTCAGTGGCTAAATAACTTCTGGAGAATTTATCGAGTGTGAAACGTGTTCCAGAAGTTTCGCTAGCCGTTTTCCCGCCTTGATAACAATAAACAAAGAAACTACATAATAGAGAAAGTCCAGATAATAGCTTTTGTGATACAAACTTCTACACAGGATTTTCTATAATATTATGGTGGAGTAGAGATTTCACTGTTTGCTTCTCATTGGATTAATGATCTGATACCTAATACCTAGTTGATTAATTTACGTGCTTTGTTAACCATATATTTTATTAACATTTTCACGCTAATACCGCTAAAATTCTAATTTTTTTCTTCTTTTCATTTCACACATTTTTTTTAATGCGAATATCACACAAGAGTACCCCCAGTCTCTTCTAATTGGAGCCAGCGAGACTGTCGCATCGTTAGGCCGAAGGATGAAGATAAGGCCAAGGATGTGCGGAAGAGAAAGCTGGGGAAGTACCTGGATATTCATATCTGGTCAGCAAACATGGCTAAAGCCATTTAAAGCAACGTTTCATTTTGAAACGGTGGTCTAACAGATGGTTTCTTCTACTCTGGTACCCCAAATTCTTTTTAATTAATAAATTGTGAAATAACACAAATTCATCAAATAAAATTTGCTGCGCACGCCTTAATTGAACCCGCGAGGACCTTACTCTTCATTCACGGAGTCCGCCGAATGTACATAATTTAATAATAATAATTAAAATATTTAATTTAATGAAGACAATATCCGCGAAACTCAATCAAAAATCTGAAAATATAAAAATCAGAAAATGATACGGTCACAATTAGGACTCGAACCCAGGACCTTCGCCCTAACGGGGCCCAGCTCTTCCAACTGAGCTAATATGCTATAATTTAAGTACGACTGAATCGGATATGGACACATTAGCTCCTAATACGATTTTCCTGAAACCATGGTATTTGGCTGTTGACTTTATTTCAATTATTAAATTATCGAAAATTTTAGGAGAATGAAAGTTAAACTGTGACTGGGCCATTGAGGTTCTTGTTGCTGGAATAATGTGTTGGTTTAGTAAGTAAAAAGGTAACCGAGGGTCACCCTTTATATTTCCGGCAACAACAAAAAACAAATTGCTATATAAGATTTTCTCTTTGTTAGAATGTTCACCCAATTTCGTATTTCGGTACGAACATGTATCACAGCCGTGAGTAAATAGTTATGAATTCATACACACATACGATAAAGAATAATAATATTAATTTAGCAATACATATTTACCATCCATTTTTCTTCCACGAATACAATAATCTTTTCATACACAAAGGTTTTTGCACCAACGAACGAGAAAATGAATTACTCGCTCTTACCTAACCGGCCTTCGCTACGTATATAATGGTATTTGAATGGTAGACAGAGATTTGATTGACAGAATAAAATAATGGTTGTGATTTAGGTACGTAGATACTAAGCAGGTATTCAATTATTCATAATTATTACGTAAGTTCAAGCCGGTACTTACTCAGCTGGGTTGACGGAGACGAAATCTGTGTATATCTTCAACAGTTGACCTCCAAGGACGTAACCAACAGCGGGACCAATGATTGACATTGTGTAAAAGATACCTGAAATACAAAAAGACAATCAGAACATTGTTCACGAACGGACAACGAAAGAACAAATAAAATATACTTTTGTTTAAGGCTCCGCAACCGGGCCCGAAAAGAAGAAGATGGAGAGATACGAAATTGAATGTTAGAGGAGAGCGCTAACATTTACGGCGACAAAATCGATGCGAAAATTGCGAAAATGTTTAATAAAACATGACTCGTTTAAAATAGAGCAAAAATCTTATTAAACGGCATTTAAAGAAACACTGTGATTTTTTTCACACAAATAACTTTGAAAATAACTGAAACAAACTTGTTTATAATAATTTCTTGAGCATACTTTGCGATTTTTTTCTATCGAGGGAATTTTATATAATTTGCGTTTCGGCGATGGAAATGTCTAGATATTATCTTCAAGAATAACATATATTTTTTTAAGAGCTTTAAAACTTAACGTATTTGAGGGAGATATGTAAGAAATCGGTAGTAATTCGGGTAGCGGGCCCTTAACTAAATACCTTAAAAATACACACCTGGAGATCGAAGAAATAATAAGCAACCAATGTTATTTTTAAAAATTGTAAATTCGGAGCTTGACTTTTGCGAACTCATAAGAGAACTTAATTCTAGTCAATATAAGAGAACTTATCAACTCGAAACCTAAGGTATAAGGATAATTTTTAATGTCACCCTTCACGAACAAATTAAGAAGCAATTCGCGATTCCTCGTCTGCATATTTAGCAAATGAATATTTAAATGGTATCGACATTTTTAGGTTAAAATATTTCCGCTTCGCAATAAAATTCAAATAAACGATTTTTTTCTGAATCTAATTCGAAATCTAAAAACTGTTTTTGAAATGTGATGAAATACACTTTCAAATAAATATATAATTTAAAAAAATATATGAATGCAAACATGAAAAAGTTTTACAAATGTCTAATCTTCCGTTTTTCTAACTAATATCATCATCATCATCATTACATAGTATAAAATGAAGTCGCTCAAAATGTATGTGTAACTACGCAACGGATTTTCATGCGGTTTTCACCAAAAGATAGAGTGATTCAAGAGGAAGGAATATGTATAATACATGCTAATTATAGTAGAGAAAAGCCGATAAATTCAAATATTCAATTCGGGCAGCGGGCAGCTGCCAAGCGGGTGGTGTGGATTTTATAAAGGTTGGGTAATGGCGTTGTGTTTCGTTAGCCACAGCAGCGTGTGGCCGGGTCTGCTAGTTACTAATAAAATAACAACGAAAAAAAATAATACACATATTTTATTAGGAAAATGTACTTTAAACATTGTTGTCAGCTCATTTTTTGTCGTTTCACGTAAAAATAATAATTAATTAGAAATTCACAAAGTTTCTTTGGAAATTGGAAACTTTCAAAAAGGTGCGTATATTACCTATTTTGTGGTTAACTTTTAGATTTGACCATACAGCGTGGCAGTTTCTCTTTCTAACACCGTTTAGATCATATTTGATAGTAAGGGAGACTCAACGATTTCTTCGAGACCTATATGAGTTGTTTCGAAAAGCGAACAAATTAGCAACACACATTTAATCCAGTGATGCCAACTTAGCAACTTTATAGCTAGATCTAGCTATTATTTGATGTCAGACGCTACATTTTAATGAAACTTGTAGCTAAACTTTTTAGCTACTTTTTATAGCAACTTTTCGTCATTGTTTGATATTTCGATTTCGTCATGAGAGAACATAAAACGCTACGTCGTATAGTTAAAAGTAAAAAACAAACGCGACTCTATGGTCATAGACGCTATGGTATAAGTGGCGTTAGCCGGAAAATCCACGTTTCCTGCTGCACTAGCTCTCCCTTTTTGGAGTACAGTGCCACAATCTTTGATATTTCTATGACATATTTGTTCACAACTAGCGACACCACCACCGGAACAGATAACTTTGTGGCACTGTAATATTGTTCTGTGCGCTAGCTAGCTACGACAGACAGAATACAACCAAAATAGTACGCACTACTCTTATTCTACCTTGTGTTGTTTTGTTTTATCCAAATAAAACCTGGAAATAAAACGATTGTCAGAATTTAGAAGATTGGGGGGGGTTAAAAATTGCAAAAAGTTGGTCACGTAGTATGGGTACGTTCCCTTATCTACTTACTGTAACGTTTAGCTACTTCTAGCAACTTTTTGGGGTAAAAACAACTGGCAATCTAGCAACATTTGTAAGATGTCTAGCAATTTAGCATAGCTAACTGTTGGCAACACTGATTTAATCAATTCATTATGTCAACATATTGACAACAAGATACACATAGAAGACATCAGTCGTTGTCTACGCCGTTACTTCTTGATAAACGTGATTCGCGAAAAAGTGCAGTAAAAGAGAGTTAATCGTTTATGTGTTATACATCATTTTGTGCAGAAACATTTGATTATTCTCCTGCAAAAATAATTTTTTCATTACCGTAAAGAAACTTCGAGAATTCTAGGTTCTAAAGTGATTTTGACAGTTAAGTTAACCATAGATACTTGTGGAAATAGACGGTAGAGTCAAGCTCAGAATAACAGAAAAATTTCGCAAGCTGAGTTTACCATAGACATTTATTTCATTTTTACATTTCAAAACTCAAAACTCAAGATGGATCCCCAGAGCTACATTACCAAAGCTACGGAAGCGGTAAAACCTAAGAGTATGGATACTAGAGAGACGGCATGTAAAGTGTGCCCCACTGCCCAAAGCATGCCTTTTCAAAAATTTTACCGAACGGTTTTTAGATGGCTGACATTGGCTTTTACACCTCGGTCGCGCATAGAGCTCCCAGAAAAACGTTCATAAAACATAGAAAAATGGTCCACTGTGCCGTAAAATTGTGTAAAAGTAGTTCTATGAAGACCTTTAAGAAAAAAGACGGTCTTACCTTTCACATGTAAATGTTTAAACATAGCTTAAATATACATTTTGTAATTTTCGGCGTGTTAATTTCAACCGCCATCGCCATGAGCCCGATGTTATCACGTGAACTCCGACTGCCAATGGGCCGAATCGGTCAACTTAAATTATAATAATTAAAAATTACCAAAAAACTTTTATGTTTTTATTAATCATGTCATAGGTATATGTTTTTTATCATTTAGCTTATTCATTTTTAAAAATTTTTACTTTGTCTTTTTTGCACTGTTATTTTTAGATTTTCTTCCTACTAATTTACCACTCCTTTTAGATATGTTTACAACGTTAATTCAAAGTTTATAATCACTCTATTGTTATGTAAAAGTCACATTGACATGCCCTCGTGGCTGAGGGGTAAAGCTCTTGACTAGCAATCCGGAGGTCGCGGGTTCAAATCCCGAAATAAATTTTATTCGATTGATCTGTGTTTTCAACATTTTATAATTAAAAACATTATAAAATATATTCCCGGCACGGTCCAGGTGGAAGACATTCTCAGTATCGCTCTGGCGTAGGTAAGACCACCATTCAGAATTGAAATGTTGCTTGAAATTGATTTAGCCGTGTTTGTCGACTAGATCTGAATAGCCGGGTACTTCTCCAGCTTTCTCTCCACCATTTAGTTCCCCTCGCCATTTACCTTCAGCCTCACAACGTACATGCTACAGACGGAAGCAGTTGGGATTCTTGTGATATATCATATGGTATATCTCTACATATTATAAAACAAAGTTATTCGCCGCGTCTGTCTGTCTATCTATTCGCGATAAACTCAAAAACTACCCAAACGGATTTTCATGCGGTTTTCACCAATAGATAGAGTGATTCATGAGAAAGGTTTAGATATATAATTTGTCAAGGTTTTGTGTAAATTTATTGAAACATATAATATATCTGGTTAAGCGGCAGCGGGCAGCGGGCAGCGGGCAATGGGCTGGAAAATGGGCGGTGTGGATTTAATTTAACAGATGGCGTTGGTTATAAAGGTTGGGTAATGGCGTGGAATTTTTTCACGTTAGCCACAGCAACGTGTGGCCGGATCTGCTAGTATAATATAATATGTACATTATTTTTAAATAAATTAATTATGAAATAACACAATTTAATCAAATAAAATTTATTTTCCCACGCAAATAAGTCAAGCAGTGTTTGTTCCTATCACTTATTTTTTTTGTTATCATTGTAAAACTGTAAATACAGTTCTTTTATAAGATTAATATCGAGCACTCCTTTCTTAAAACTCAAGCACCAGTATACATCAGAATAGAACGCACAAAAATTTTCACTGCAAGTCTGTTGATTTTATAAAATACGTATAAAAAACCATACTTACTATTTATATGATAAATTAAAATCTATTTCAAACTGATGAGTTAAGCAATGATAGCACCAAGGAATGGCGCCTTGAGTTACAGCGAGTTCATAACACTAGTTATTTTACCCACTTGCAATTGTCAAGTAAAAAGTGAGGCCGATGTATTTCGACAAGCGCTTCACAAATCTTTATTTCGCAAAAAATGAGTTAAGTACGTCCTAGTAGATAAAGGTAACTTAAAATAACTTGTATAGGGAACAATAAAAATTAAACAACACATAAGTCTCCAGTCTCCTTGTTACTACCCTTTCCTCATTTCATTACTTATTTTTCAATTAAGCTATTATATTTTATGTCCAAAATTTAAAAAAAAATTAACGAAAGTTTAAAAAATATAAAAATAATAATGATTCCCATTCACAGTTCGGCCCTTATCTCCAGAGCGCCGCCTTCCCCCCGCAAGCTAGCCACATTCCCCGTTTCTATCCCCTCCCACTAGACGGCTACAAGTTTGCGAGCTACATAGGTTTTTCGCTTATCCCCGTAATATTCCGAAAGTATTGCCGCTTCCCTTCAATCTTAGTTCAATGGGTAAAACAGATGCAAAACTGTATTAATGATACTTCAACGAAACTTAGCAAGGAGCAAATGAATAAATTGAATCCTAAGACCATAACTATATTAGGTGTAATTAGCGAAATGGCGGCAAAAATGGCTGAAATAACTGGTGAAAATAGAATTTTAAGGGAAAACAACTATCGTGATGAGCTTCACTCGAAAATTGAATCTGAAAATTTTCCCCGATTACCTCCTATTACTAGGAATAATGCTCCTCCTGGACCTGCCAGACCTTCAGTCATAATCCACCAGTCAACTGATACCCCGTCCACCTCCGAGTCGACCCTAAAATCACTAAAAAATGCAGTCAATCCCAGTGAACTGGGCATCCGTGTCACTGGAATGAGGGAATTAAAAAGTGGCGATGTCTTAGTACACCCTAGTACTTCTGCTGAGGCAGATAAACTTGCGAATGCTCCAGCGCTAAACAAAGCGGGACTTAAAGCAACTATTGCTCCAAATCGCCTCCCACGGATCGCCATTCACAACCTCCCTCAAGATATTTCGGCAGATGAAATCATAAATGCCGTTCATCATCAATCTTCCAATGATACCGGTCTGTCTTTACAAAATTTAAAAGAGAACATGTCCTTTTCTCATAAATCTGGCCCTCGCACTGGAAGCTGCATCCATATTTTTAGAGTCCCGTCATCTGTGCGTCACTCTCTAATATCTCGCACCAAACTTGCTATAGACTGGCAGCTTCACCGCGTGAGAGACTGGGTAGATAGCTTGAAATGTGGCCATTGTCAACTATATGGCCACACAGCTTCCAAGTGCCAAGCAGACTCACCCACCTGTCCCCACTGCGCCAAAGTTGGCCACAACCGTGATGCCTGCCCCAAAAAGGAAAAATCTCCAGTATGTGCCACCTGCACCTTCTTCAGAAAACCGGCTTCCCACAAAACTGGAGCTCAAGACTGCCCCGCCCGCCAAGCTGCTGAAAGACGTGAACTTTCTCGGATAAATTTTTTAGGTTGAACTTGAATAATCGTTCTGAGAAAAATTCCTTCTCAATGTATTATCAAAACGTTCGTGGCCTAAATACGAAACTGAACATTATTCGCTGTAACGTCAGTGTATGTAATTACGACTTTATATTTTTAACCGAAACATGGCTATCTGAAAATATCTCATCTGCTGAACTTGGATTTTTTGACTATAACGTTTTCCGCAGTGACCGTTCTACTTCTTCTTTTAAGTGTAAAGGTGTTGGAGTGATGATATGCGTAAACAAAAAATACCCCTGCCATATTCTAGAAACATTTACCAATGTTTCTGATCAATTGTTCCTGTGTGTTCTACTTGGTACCAAAAAGCTTGTACTTGGTTGTGTTTACATTCCTCCCTCCTCTTCGGTAGAAGTCTATAAGTCGCATACTGCTTCAATTGAACATGTGTCTAGAAACGCTGATTCCCTATTTATTTGTGGCGATTATAATTTACCTAAAATATTGTGGCTGAATGACGATCAAGGTGTCAAAACTCCTTCTAGTAATCTTTCTCCACAAGCTGTTGAAATTGTAAATTTTTTTGCCTATTTGAATATGTTTCAAGTAAATCCAGTCACTAACTATCTAGGCTCTTGCCTGGATTTGATTTTCACTAGCATACCAAATGTCATAGTAAGTGAAGCTGATGTCTCTTTGTTACCTTTGGATAAATATCATCCACCTCTCTCTATTAAAATTACACATTTTTTCAAATTTGATTCCTTGAAACCGAATGTCTCTTATCACTACAAATATCTTAACGGCGACTATTTTAATATGAACAAATATCTATCCCAGATTGATTGGTCGACACTATTTTTAAATTCTGATATTAATGACGCTGTACTTAAATTTAATGAATGTGTATCACATGCTGTAGAATTGTTTGTTCCTAAGGGGTGTTACTCTCAACCTAAGTTTCCAAATTGGTTTAGCACGAAACTTAAACAGTTAATAATTGAAAAAAGAAGACTCATAAATTATTTAAAGACACTGGGAACTTAAGCTTTTATCATAAATTTTCTCAATTAAGGGAACTGTCCAAAATCGAATCAGCCAAATGTTATAAATATTTTGTAGAAGTTACAGAGACAAAGTTACTGCAAAATCCTAAACAATTTTGGCAATTTGTTGCGCAAAAGCGTACTGATAATGATCTTCCTTCAAGTATGTATTATTATGAAACTCATGCTACCAAAGGCCATGATATCGCCAACCTTTTTGCCAAACACTTCTCCTCTGTATATTCTGATGCATCATGCAACATCCCTCCACTTAACTATGACCATAATATTGACTTAAATGATTGCCAAATTACACTTAAGGAGGTTTACCAATCCTTAAATAATCTCTCTAACAAAAAAAGTACCGGACCTGATGGCATTCCAGAAATCTTGCTAAAAGAATGTAAATATACACTATCTAACCCAATTTGTATGTTGTACAACTTGTCACTTTCATCTGGAACATTTGCTGACTCATGGAAAATTTCATATATTCGACCCATTTTTAAGTCCGGAAACAAGTCGAATATTGGAAATTACAGACCGATATCAATTATATCTAATATTCCAAAAATATTTGAGTCGATAATTACAAAGAAAATTACTCCTGTTTTCAAAAGTGTTCTAATTGAGGAACAGCATGGATTTAGATCGGCGAAATCTACAACAACAAATTTACTTTCCTTTACAAGTACCATTGTGAAAGCCTTAGAAGATAACACTCAGGTTGATGTTCTATACACTGACTTCTCCAAAGCCTTCGACAAAGTTAATCACCGTATTCTCATGGCCAAACTTTATGCTATAGGCATTAGAAACCCTTTGTTATCATTCTTTCACTCTTACTTGACAGATAGAAAACAAAGGGTTAAAATAAATAACTTTGAATCCTTTAACATTGATGTAACTTCCGGCGTTCCCCAAGGAGCCCATTTGGCCCCGCTTCTTTTTAACCTTTTTATTAATGATATCACAAAAGTTTTTTCTCACACACGTTTCTGGCTATTTGCTGATGATAATAAGATTCTTAAGATTATTAAATCCCACCTTGACTGTTTACTATTTCAACTTGATATTGATTCATTTAACGATTGGTGCAAAATTAACTGCATGGAACTTAATGTTGATAAATGCAAAATTTTGTCCTTTTATAGAACCAAAAAACCTATTCAGTTTGATTATAAACTAAATAGTGTTTGTCTATCTACTGTCACATCTATCAAGGACCTTGGGGTCACTCTAGACTGCAAACTTTCTTTCCGTGATCACATAAATAATATCGTAAATAAATCACTTAAACTACTCGGCTTCATTCATAGAATTACCTCTGACTTCAAACATATAAGTACACTTAAAACTCTTTACTGTTCGTTGGTTCGCCCTCACCTTGAATATGCTAGTGTCATTTGGTCTCCTTTCTACGCTGTCCACATTTGTCACATCGAATCCGTACAACATCGTTTCCTAAGAGGAATTGCTTGGAGGTTGGGTCTTGAAAGAGGCAAGTACTCATATGATGAAATTGAACACATTTTAAACATGCCTTCTTTAGAAAAACGTAGAAAGGACTCTGATCTAATTTGCATATTTAAAATTATCAACAGTATTACAGATACACCTGCATTGTTACAACTCATCCAGTTTAACATCCCTTCCCGTAGGCTTCGAAATAATGAATTGCTGTTCCTCAATCAACATTCTACTAATTACGGATACCATTCTCCCTTATCCAGAATGTCGAGACTTGTCAACGCAAGTCAAAGCATTGATTTTTTTGGTGTAAAACTAAATGACTTTCGGCAGTCGTTACGCAATATTTAAATGCTTCTTCATGCTTTGACTTGTAGTGTCTCTATATGTACTTTTTATATTTTATATTGTCATTGCTATTAATTTTTATGTGCTCTCCCTTCACTGTCATCTCTGTTTTTTTTATTTTTATTCGTGTTATTAATATGTTTTTAATGGACTGTTGTCCGTAAATTAATAAATAAATAAATAAATAAATAAATAAATATTATTTTTAATAATTTCAGATTTAAAAAAAATTGTAAATCATTGTGATGTAACTGTATAATCTATCGTTTATTACTAACACTTATATTAAAATTGTAACCATTGAAAGGCGGTAAAATAAATATAGAATTAAATTAAATAACCCAAATACGGTAAGAACAGGAAGTTATGCTGCAGAAAAATATTAATTTGTTAATAAATAGCCACAAGAGCTATAAAAAGACGTGTCGATTACTACTCGTCTTGTATCCCACATAAAATACGATGTAAACTTTCCCATAGAGCAAAGTTTTCCCCGGAAACCACAAAAGGAATTCAGTATTCAGCACTGAAAGCATTAGAGCTCTGCGTTTAATATCTTAAGTGGGCAGAACGGAATGGAGAATGCCTCTGAGGCGCCGAACATAAGCCCCGCTCACTATTCAGGATGATAAAAGGTGGCTGCTTCGAGACCCGGGGTAGTCCATAAGAGGCTAGAGGCAGTAATCTCCCATAGAGATGAATGATCACGGCTTCGGGATCACGCGTCGAGGCGAGGGGTGCGAAACCGATATGAATATGGAATCTAATGAACCAAGAATTGAATTTTAATCAATCATTATTCATTGAATTCTTCAAGTGTCTATTCATAGACGCGTATTCATGTTACGCTCGATAGATGTTGAACTCCGTGGTCGATAGGTAAGGCTCTCGAATGGCAATCCGAAGCTCGTGGGAAGTTAATGTCAATGTGAAGAAAGTTTCAAAATATTTCTATTTCTCTACACGAGCGGCAGAGATTTCTAAGTGTTCGGTTTTCGATTGGGCCGCAGTTACTACAAGTAATACCTCCAAATAATTATGAGATATATTATAAATGCTTTCTGAAGTTTAAAGTCAATGAATCCACCTAGATTTTGCACCGTTTATCCCTTATTTTAGATGTGAAAAAAAAATCTTTAAAATTATATTTTACTCCTTCAAACATAGCAAACTTATTTTGTGATAACATTTTAATTCAAAATTAATAAGATACCTAGTTTTTACCATTTTCATTATTTAAAAACCGGTGTGCTTCGTGAGCAATGTATATTTATTATGTACAAAAAGATCGGGAGGGAAAAAATGAACGAAAATAATGTTTTCAAATAATAAAGTTACCAAATCTACAACAAAGAATGTACAAGTGCAATTCTGTAATCGATTTGTGCAAATAATAAACTGTAGAATTACATATTAAATAAAGATAGAGACTTAAAAATAAATTAAATCTGGAGTCTATAAATTGAGGTGTAAAAATTGTGTTTTTTTTTTTATACAGATAATTCGAGAAACTTTGAAATTGGGATAAAGGAGCACATGAGGTGTTTAAACAATAATAGTTTCACGGAGTTTGATAATAATTTATTGGAGACAAAATAAACTTTTAATTTTAATTATTAAATACAGTTACTGCACTGTAATGTTAATGGTACCCGATCAATTGGAAATCTTAGAATTTAGAAAGAGTGTTTTAGAGTTTATTGTCGTGATTAGTTTTGAGTAAACCCTGATGAATTAAGCATTGCTCACGAAACATGATGGTTTTTTAAACAATAATAGTGGTTAAAACTATTTTTTTTAATTAAAGAACTTGTACAACACTCATTTATTCAGATGATATGGTACCAAATATCTCCTTCCTTTCCTTAAAAGTACCCTTCACATAGCATCCCCTAATATGACATAGACCCTGAGGGAAATTGTATTCTTCAGAGCCTCCGGTGACTTTTAGATGTTTTTTTTTCAACTTATCATAAATAAAAATATCATAAAAGTTCTGTAGAGATTAATTGAGGGATATATTTACATTCATTGAGCAATCTAAAGAAGGCTTGTAAAAGTACCTACCTAAGGAAGGAAACATAGATTTTTGGAATGGTTTACATAAACTGGTAAACGAACACCAATAAGTATTGGTGTTTCTTGAAATACGTAGCCGAGACCGTTGGCTACGTTTTAGCCATGCAAAGTTACACACTTGAAACGGTGACCGGACAACTCAGAAGCACCTCAGAAAGGTCAAGAATGATGATAAAAAAATTGTTTAATAGGTTAAGTTAGGTTAGGGTTACCGGCTATTTTAAAATTATTTTTTCATATTAATGCATTCTGCACTAGCCTGTATACATGTGAAACATGGTGTCAATACCGAGTAAGCTCAATGGAACGTCTCCGGATCCAATATAATGATGCGTGCAGAATCATATTTGGATTCAGAAGGTATAGCAGCGCTTCAACAATGTTCACAGAATTAGGACTCCATGGATTCGCCAGTCTGATGAGACACCGGGTCACTGGAGCCAGGATGCGGCTAATGGCCTTCGACAACACGTTGGTGACCGCAGCGTTCCAGCACCAAGCTCCACTCCTGAGTGAGCGATGGGCCCGAGCGCATTCAAGATCACGCCCTGCATAATAATTTGTTTATTTATTTTTGTTATTATTAATTTTTATTACTATTATTATTTTTATTTTTTTTCTGTTTATGTTCTTATTTCTCTACTGTGTAAATATATAAATATGTATAAGTATATGGGACGTGTGGGATTGCACTATCCTCCCCACATCCTGGAATAAAGATTATTATTATATTATTATTATATCTTTTAATGACCTTTCTGAGGTGTTTCTGAGTTGGTTTCATTCTGAGTTAGCATGGAACCACTTCAAACACATTGCTTGTGTTAATTTTATCTTATCATTTTTATGGATTGCAATATTATTTTTTATTAATACCCAACTATTTATAAATTAAACCAATCGATTCAGAGTTAGTCCCCTGTCTCCTATTTTTAGACAAAGGAGTGTGCTTTCATCTCTTAACGATATGCGTGTAAAAATCGCAATCCTATTTACGTAATACACTATAAATTTATTAATAAGGTTTGAACTGAATATATTGTAAACAGTATTTTAAGTTCAAGGCGATGCATCACGTCTTATAATCATCAGCTCCTTTTATAGATGGCGAAATGGTTTTTTTTTTTAATTTCCATTTCCCGCTTAATATCAGCCTTCCATTTTGATTTATTCAAAAAGAACGTCATCACAAAGTGTGTTTAATGTGTGTTTTGTGAAGTTTGGGCACAAATATTAAAATGTTATCCGACCATCTTCTAAAGAACTTAATTTGCCACATTATGTAATAAAACCATAACCAAAAGAGATAAGTAAGTAAGAGATTTTGAACTTTAAAGCAGTTATTATAGTCCTGACCTGATACTGTTTTCCAACGGCTTAAAAAAATGCTAATCAAAAACCGCTCAAATTTTCAAACCAAAAACACAAGATTTTGCATTACTTCGTAGTGCTTCGCATTAACAAATAAATAGTTATTACAAATAATAATTCTTTTTCAATTGACACCATTGTCTACGTCTATTATTTATAATTGGTATCAATAAAAAAACCCTTAAGAAGTCAGCATTGCTCACGAAACATGTTGGTTTTGTAAACAAGAAAAGTGGTAAAAACGAAGTAATTTATTAATTTAACCCGTTTAATCACAGGAGACCATATTTGTCCCAAAGAACATAGGTCTCACATAAGACGCCGTAACTCCCTTACTATCATAGTTAGAAATATGTTTTAATCGGTGTTAGAAAGGAAAAACATCATGCTTTATATTCAAATCTAAAAAATAGCCACTAAAAAAGTCAAATGTACACTTTTATGTACACAAAGTTTTGAATCGCAAATTGAAAAAAGAATTTGAAACTTCTGGAATTTAAAAAAAAAAAATTTCATAGAGTGACAAAAAAGTGAGGTTACAATATGTATTTGTTATGCATTTGTCTAATAAAATATGCATGTGTTTTTATTATTTTTTATTATCAGTAACTTAAGTTAGAAAAAACATAAGGTGAGCCATTTTGAAAACTTATTTATGTTTGTAAAAATTTTATAATTTAAAAAATATGTATATTTTTCGAATTCCATAATTTGAAAGCGTATTTCATCACCTTTCTAAAACAGTTTTTGGTTTTTTAATGTGTTCAGAAATATTCCAAATATTTGCATTTTATTGTAAAACGAAAATATTTTGACCATCCGAAAAAAAATCCAAATTTTTGAAGGGTTAAATAAATAGTTTTCCTGATTTTATGATCACCAAATTAACATGGGTACATTGAAATTATGGTACGTTCTAACGTATGTGCCTGAGCACACACATAAAAACAACGTTGTTTGCTGAGGAAACCATGGCAACCTCACGTACTAGATTATAGCCACAATTTATTACGTGAGACCATGTGGGACCTACTCTTCGAGAAATGAGATGAAAATTCAGCAGCTAACAAAGGAAAATTCTGATCTTGGTGCTTTTGTTAGCGAAGAACTAATATTTTGATCCTTTTAACACCTGAAGAGGGTTTTAGCGTACGTTTTATTTGTTCTATTCATCCAGTTCTAGATTAAATGTGAAAGGTTTTAGCGAAACTGTAGAATAGTTTGTTTGTTAAGTGTTGGGGCACGTACAATCCACAGTAAAGGTGATTAGAAGTAAAAGAACAGTGATAATAGAACTAAACAAATGTTCTGCTAAATCATACTAGCTTGTTTGTATTAGATTAATTTATTACACCGTAATGAATGGAAAAATAAAAAATGCTAGCATATTATTAATTTATTAAGTTATGTAAATTACTAGCGCAGACCCGTGAAAAATCACGATATATTATAATTGTAGTATTTGTGAAGCTGAACACATCAGAACAATGACAGTGCAGTTTTTCTGAATTCTTATCACATCAGTTGCAATTTTGAAAATGAAAAGTAAATTCAAAACAAATCCGAGGTCATTGAACCAGAGTTACATCACAGAGTTTAAGTGTTTTTAATAGTATTTTTAGGCGAGTACCGTAAAATATTATTGTTAATTATTTCATGTGTATCTATAGTAATAGGATTAATAGATGGGTTCTGCCTTCAATAAAGAGTTTCTATAATAATTCATTTGTCTTCAATTCTAGCATATAAACCAAATCGTTGTATTATTTTCACGATGAAAAAACCTTTTATTTATATTTTACCTATCCAAATACGAAGAAGTGATCCCAATTGCCTCTACGCCGTAGCAAAAACCGATTCAATAATCCTCGTTCTCATACACAGGTTGGTTTATTTTTAGAATATATACTGTCCTAATAAAAATAACTTCTCCGAGAGGGTTCAACAACCCTCCTAAAGTATCAGCTTTTCGCAGAAAATCATTTTGGCGGATAAATATAGAAATTCTTGGGATGCGCGTATTTTAAGTTTTCCGGTAAATAATGAAATAGGAAGTAGGTGGTTTCCTTTGTCACCGCCTGCCAACCGGAAAATAGTGCGGATAACCCCAAACGTCTAATTACATCGGCAACTACCTGAGTGCGGTTGGAACTTGTCTCGGGAAATTTAATAACGGTGCTAAACTATTTATTACCTGGGTGCCTGCTGTATTTTAATTGCGAAGTGCGTAACTGCATTTATATTTGTATGTACCTAATTGGCTATCGTTGGCTTAACAACCTGTTGCGTTTCAACCTCTCTCTATCATATCGGAGTTAGACTATCATCGAAGGAAGGTTCACCACTCTTTGGCAGTCTCTAACTTCAGAATGAAGCTCGGAAAAAACTCAGATGTACCCTACTAGTTACAGTCATATAAGTTTTGGTGACACGTTTGCTTCAGATTTTTCTTCAAATTCCTTTGAATAAAAAGCTTGACTGTTCAATGTTACGTTTAACACGCTATTGCACGGGTTCAATTTGATTAATTCATTTATTTATTTACGAACAAAAAGTCCAATATCAATATAATAATAACACGAATAAGAAACAGAGGTGACATTGAAAGGAGAGTACATATAAATGAAGAGCAACGACAATATATAATATAAAAAATACACATTGAAGAAAACTACAAGTCAAAGCAAGAAGAAGGATTTGAAAGGCTTTAAAAATTACACATTGCGAATTGACTGCCGAAAGTCATTTAGGCTTAAACCAAAAAATTCAATGCTTTGACTTGCGTTGAGTCTCGACATTCTGGACAAAGGAGAATGGTATCCATAATTAGTAGAATGTTGATTGAGGAACAGCAATTCATTATTTCGGAGTCCCCGGATGTTGAACTGGATGAGTTGCTACAAAGCAGGTGTGTCAGTAATACAGTGGACAATTTTGAATATGAAAATTAGATCAGAGTCCTTTCTACGTTTTAAAAAGGAAATGTTTAAAGTTTGTTCAATTTCATCATATGAGTACTCGCCTATTTCAAGTCAAATCAATTCTCAAATCCTCCAAGCAATTCCTCTTAGGAAGAGATGTACGGATTCGATGTGACAAATGTGAACAGCATAGAATGGAGACCAAATGAACTGGCTTATTCAAGGTGAGGGCGAACCAGCGAACAGTAAAGAGTTTTAAATGTACTTATATGTATAAAGTCAGAGGTAAAATTCTATTAACGAATACGAGTAGTTTAATGTGATCGCGGAAAGAAAGTTTGCAGTCCAGAGTGAGTCTATTGATAAAGCGCATCATTCGATTTATCGAATGTTCCACACTTAAATATTTCTATTATCAAAATGTCTCGCTTATAGCAGAAGTAGATAGTGTCAGGAAAATGATAATTATGACGCAGAAGTAATTTGAGTGTATTAGAGATGTTCCATAAAGACAAAGCACGAGTAATTAAGATCATATCAAGAGTTGATACAATAGAAGACTGGATATTAAAATTAAACAAAGATTGTCTAACTGGTAAAAGGTGTGTAGCGTTTAATCCTCGCTACGTGTACTTGCAGTGAAACTACGTGACGGTTAGTAAGTTAAAGAATATTTAAAACAAGCTAGTTCCCGGCATGCGTTGCAAAGCCATATTCAAAGAAATAAATTGTTTCTCCTTGCATGTCCTATTCCGTGCGTCCCCTTTCCCCTCCCGCGTTCCGTTTTCACCTTCCCCATCTTCCCTCTGCCCTCTCCCGCTCCCCCGTCCCGCCAACCCCCCTCCCGCATTCCATATGTTCAGTCTTAGTACATTCAGTTTTCAAAATTCATTCACCTATTACAATTTTTTTATTCAAATTTTAATTTTTCATATATTATCTACAAATATTCATTTTTTTATATTATACGAACAATCAATCAAATTTGGTACCTAACATAGGTACCTATTTAAAATATCTATAATTCTTGATTCGATTCAAAGTGTTAGGCGAGTACTTCAAATAAATTCATTCATTTAAAGAGTTTCGAAAATCGAGTTTTGATTTAACAATCATTGTTTTGCCAAAAGTCATTCTCAAAATTTTCTACAGTTTCTCAATTTTTTTACAGTTTCGCAAGAGTTTTTGTAATGATTAAAAACTTTTTCAGACGTTTTTTTTTAATATTAACTCCACACAGGAGGCCTTGAGGAAAATAATTTCCCTCAGGGCCTATGTCATCTGGGATGCTGTGTGGAGGGTCTTTTTGAGGAGAGGAAGGAATGAACATTGGTCTTGAAGAGACCCATGTTGTAGGAAGGAGAAAACACAGAGGCCGGCAAATCATTCCACAGCCGAGCTGTTGAACACAAGAACGAGTCGAAGAAACGACCCGTTCTCATGTGACAGATGTCAACCGTGTACAAAGGTTGGGCACGCGTTTGGCGTGTTTCCCGACTATGCACCGGTGCCGAAGGGATCAATGATGTACGCAGATGTATTGTCATGAGGTTGTAATAATCCAGAAACCTTTGGCGGGGGTTTAAAGAAGGTATTTTGAAAGTTTCAAACATTTCCTATGCTTAATTTAGTAATACATAGACTACTCATATTCATTCGCGTATATGTACCTACACCCAATCAAGCATATTTTGATTTATATATATATATAGATGGCATTCGAATACTGTTTGGCAAACCCCATCGACGCGCATCTAATTTAGATATTTCCTTGCGACAATTCTACCCATTTCCAAGTGACGTCCCACGACAACGCAGCGGGTTGGAAACGTAATTTATAACTGAAGAAGAGCAGCGCTTGGAGACGGTAAACAGCAAACAGAAAGCATCCCTCTCAGTGTCACCCCGTAATGACTTCATCCCGCTAGGAAGTGATAAACAGCACACCTTATCTTCTCCGTTCGAGCAACCATCACTCCTACAATCTAATTAAGAGGGCCGTTGCTTTGCTTAATTTTGCTAAAATTATCTATCTGTTTCAGCGTGAAATGGTTTTATTTACTTTTGAGGTGTTGGTTTGTGTTATTTTAAAACAACCCTTACCGTAATGCGGAATCCGAAGTAATATTGCACCGTAATAACGAAGTCCAGTAATACTAGCTTTTGAGATAGAAAAAAAGAGTTAAAATAATCAGAAATATTCAATACTTTTGAATGTACCTAGCCATAACTTTGTGGTTAGGTTATCCATAATAGATAAATGAAACAATGTTACTTTGTTTGAACCACTTGTTTAAAGCCGACCGGTTTCGGAACGACTGTTCCTTCCTCAGGTCAAAATTATACTGATTTGACAATTACAAAAAAGCCTTGGAAATAAAAAAAATCCTTTAAAAATAATGAATCTATTATCAATAAACAAAAAATATTATTCAACCCAATCTTGGATATGTTCCCCCCCCCCACTCTTCATTAATCCCTAGCAATGCCTCCACCCCTACCACAATCCTTAGTAATAATACATTGTTCCCACCCACTATTTTGTAATTGTCAAATCAGTATACGTTTGCCCTGAGGGAGGAACGGTCGTTACGAAACCGGTCGGCTTTAAAAAAATATACAAGTGGTTCAAACACAGTAACATTGTTTCATTTATAGAAATATTCAAATTCAGAGAATAGTGAGGCTCCTCTTTCGATATTTTATAAATTTAAATTTCAAACACTTTTTAAGAACTATATTCATTTAAATTAAATGAAAAAAAATCAATACACAACTTATTTAATAAATTTTAATTTAATGGGGGGGGGTGGTCGAGAAACGCGTTACGTAACATGGTTTTCTTTATTTACATAATTAACTAGGGAATTAAAATCTTCCAAGTTGGCAACACAAATTTCTGTACTCAGTGTTGTTAAAGTGAGTTTGAAGTGACTATAATGTCCTGAAAAGCGGGAGATTTACATCATCAGCTGTTATTGGCCTATACAGGTTCTCACGCTGACTTGCCAGCCCAGCGCAACCAAAAAAATGACAATGAAATTTGTAAAAAAGCAAAAGAAAAAATAATTAAAAATCTATGGAACATAACATATGAATGATGTTACACGAGGGTTTTTAGTTAGAACAATGCTTTTTAGTTATTACACACAGGTTAGTTTACTGCTTAAATATAATAATATTACATATAGATATTTTTTGTAGTACATGCCTAGTCACACTCAGAACATGAAAAAGGTTTTTCTCCACTGTGAATCGCGCTGTGCATTTTTAAATCTCCTTTCAAGAACTTGAATAACTGCATTCGGGACAAGAATATGGTTTTGTCTTCTGTAGGTAAACATGTGATTTTTGGTGCCTCTTTTTAGAACATGAATAGTCGCAGTAGAAACACGTACGAGGTTTTATATCACTTTAAGTCAGCAAATGATTTCTAAGAAATTCCTTTGTACAACATAAATAATTGCAATGAAAAAGGTTTTTTTTTTTCATAAGAAGCAATTACTTTGTGGTAAGACATTATATTAAAAAAATAAAACAAACACTTTGTATCTAACCACGAATTTATTATTTTATATTTCGACCGGTTTCGCTTCGACCAAGCTTCCTCAGGATACAATAATAACTGTTATTATTATTTCCTGAGGAAGCTTGGTCGAAGCGAAACCGATCGATGTATAAAATAATAAATTCATGGTTAAATACAAATTTGTTTGTTTTATTTTTTATTAACAGGTTTTTCATCAGTGTGAGTTAGCATGTGCCGTTTAAGTTATTTTTTTTCGAGAAGAAGAATAGTTGCAGTCAGGACATGAAATGGGTTTTTATCCACTGTGGGCAGATATGTGATTTTTAGGTTTCTCTTTGTAGTACTTGAATAGTTGCAGTCGGAACATGAAAAAGGTTTTTCTCCACTATGAGTCGAGTCAGCAAGTGACTTCTTAAATATCCCTTTTCAGAACACGAAGAGTTGCAGTCAGGACATGAAAAAGGTTTTTCTCTTCTGTGAATCGTACGGTGGATTTTTAAATTGTCCTTTTGAGAACTTGTATAACTTCATTCCGGACAGGAAAATGGTTTTTGTCAGCTGTGCCCAAACGTGTTATTTTTGGCGCCTCTTTGTAGAACACGAATAGTCACAGTGGAAACATGTAAAAGGTTTTATGTCACTTGGAGTAAGCAAATGATTTCTACGAAGTTCCTTTGTACAACATGAATAATTGCAGTCGGGACATGAAAAAGGTTTTTGTCCGGTGTGGGTAAGCATGTAAATTTTTGGATACCGTTGTGTAGCACAGGAATAGTCGCGGTCGGGACAAGAAAAAGGTCTTTCGTCACTGTGAGTTAGCAAGTGCCGTTTTGGTTACTATTTTCAAGAAGAGGAATAGTTGCAGTCAGGACATGAAAAAGGTCTTTCTCCGCTGTGGGTAAGCACGTGATTTTTAGATTTCTCTTCGTAGTACATGAATAGTTACAGTCGGAACATGAAAAAGGTTTTGCTCCACTATGAGTCAGCAAGTGACTTCTTAGATATCCATTTTGAGGACACGAATAGTTGCAGTCAGGACATGAAAAAGGTTTTTAACTTCTGTGAAACATACTGTGGATTTTTAAATCTTCCCCTTTGAGAACTTGTGTAACTGCATTCACAACATGAAAAAGGTTTTATTCCACTATGAGTCAGCTTGTGAATCACAGTGAAGTGTTGCTCCACAGGGAAACAATAGGAAAATTACTTTCTTAGGGCCTCCTCAGTGCAGCTAATGTAAAAAAAGTACGTGTTGTAAAACCATGTGGGTATATAAGAGGTCAGTGTTAAATTGGAATACAAAGGAATACAAGGCCGATAAAAATTATAATAATTTCCAATTTTTTTTTATGAATAACAATTTGAATAAATCAAATAACCAATATACGCAATACGCATGTATCCGAGTTTTAATTATTTATTTAAGTGACATTTCAGTACGTTGCGCAACTTAATTGTGACTTTCAGGTAAAAATTGTCACTTGGGTGTTACGTAACGTTTAGGGGGGGGGGGGGTAAAGGAAAATGTTACGGCGCGTTACAGGGGGGGGAGCAAAATCTTCAAAAATTGCGTTACGTAATACTTGAACGTCCCCACATGAGATATATACAATTATTATTACACTTAATTATAATAAAAATAAATTAATGTCTTTATGGAATTGCGACCATTATCTTTTTCTGTTTTTCTGTGTCTTGTTCTCTTTCATATTTTCTTTTAGATTATTATTATTATGTTCTTCTTCAATGAAAATAAATTAACTTAACGGATCGTCCTTTATGGTGGTCGCAGCATCATTTGCATCCATTGACGGCATACATCTACGACAATGACGTTGGTTGACATCTGTTCCTACCCAAAAACTGGCTACTCGTATGCGAAGTAAGTTATTAGTTATTAGTTATTACTTATTACTTACAAATATACCACAATCTGAAATAACCTATCTACGAATTTCCGGTTTTTGTCTTTCATTCCAAGGAAAATAACTACGCATTAACATTCCACAGTAAAAAAAGCAAACCTCTATCTCCCAGGAGCCAATTTATATATTTTTCGAAGCGCTGATAAAACTCTTTTGCGTTCTTTTTTCGGATTTTATTGATACAAAAGTCTAATAAAATTCTGGATAAAAACTTGTTTGCACACTTTCTATCTCGAGAACAGTTCCAATATTTAAGGGGAGCAAAAATAAATTTAGAACAACAAACCTTCCAAAGTACACAGTGAATCCATTACATCAGAACAAGGGTTGAAGTTTGAAGTTATAAGCTTTTATTATGTCGTCAGATTCGCTAGTTTCTTTGAAGACGGGGCAGGAAATCATTCTTCAACTTTCAGGTTGCCTGTGACAAATATCGCGCACGTGCGGTGGCAATCTGCCGCCAGTTTTCCACGAGGGCGGGCGGTGGAACACGTGATGTTTGCTCGAGACACGTGGCAGGTACCACGTGACGGTCCCAGGGAAACCGTCTTACTATTATGTTATTTCTCCGGCTCTATTGCAGCCCGGAACATTGCTTTATTGTTTTCAAGGCAGATTGCGGATGGTAATTAGTTTCTCGTCGATCGTTTTCAAGGAGCATTTAAAAGATGGTTAAATATGTAAGTTTGTTTTTTTTATTATTTGTTTTAGGATTGGTATAATAACATTATTTTTTTAACTAAATAAGGCTCTTCACAATACACGGTGTAAGAAACTCACATTAGAAGCGGAAAAATGATGAATCTACATCACACAGAGAACACAAAAAAACTTTTTTTCCAAAACTTCTTTACGCCAAAATTCTTTTGCTTGACCTGGGGAGTAAGCTGATGAATGCGTGACGATAGAGTTACGAAAAGTGTAATCGGGCGAGGCGAACGAAGTTGAGAGGGAGATATAAGTTAGTGAAGTTTTATTTCAGTCGTGTGGTCTAAAGCACACTCGTTTTTTTTAAATTTCTAAAAATTGTTTTGGTAACTAAATGAATTTAAAAAAAGTTTTGGCACAGGGTCTACGCAAATTTTAAAAGTCGTTAAACGGTTGATATTATTTCAATTTGATATTAAAAATTCCAACAAACGAACTCCATTTATTCGAAAACAAATGCTCAAATCAAAAAATTATTACACTACAAAATCGACTTCAAATGAGAATTAGATTCACTAGTTTCCCGCTGATATTAAGAGTTACACCATGTATTTAAAGTAATTAAAACTTACGCATAAATTCATTTATTGAAATTAAGTAAATTGACTAGAGAATTCATTGTTTTTCAAAGTTATAGGGAGGTATTTTAATAAAATGTTTGTAAATTTTCACTGATTGACAGAAAATCCCAAGCAAATTTATCTATGCCGTTAGAGTAGAAAAAATATTTCACAGATTAACCTTAGACTTTTCGACTCAGACAGGTCAATAAATTTAAATCTTTGAGCACATGGATAGTGAAAATGTGAATGCAGTTCAACGTTTTATTATTTACTAGCTGGTATTAAATGGCATGCGTTGCTATGACATTTAATAAAGAAATTGTTTCTCTCTGCGCGTCCTTTCCCATTCGTTCCATTCACCTTCCTCCTTCTCTTCCACCCCCGCGTCCCTTTCCCATCTCGCGTTCCTCCTCCACCTTCCCTCTTCTCACTCTACTCCCCCCCCTTCCCCCGTCCCGCGAACCCCCCTCCCGAGTTCCCCTGCCCCTTCCCGTATTCGCCTCCCCCCCTCCCAAGTTTCCCCCCCCCTCCCGAGTTCCCCTCCTTCCAGGTTCCCCTCCCCACTCCTGCATTCCATACATTTATTCCCGATACATTCAGTTTTCAAACAGCTCGCGTGCAACCTATTGCAATTTTTTTAATACAAATTTCGTGATGCCAGAGCTTGTATATGTTATTCTGATGTATGAGCCATATTATTGTAAAGTTTCATTAAAATCCATTCAGTAGTTTTTGCGTGAAAGAGTAACAAACACACATAGATCCGTGTTTCGTTCAATGTTATGGCTGTCCGATGGCATACGATCTGATGCCATTTTGAACATTTTTACTAAATCATTGTTCTGATGAAGAAACGTTTGCAGTTCTTGGACTATGGTTCGTTTCACTACTGGATTATGAGCACGACGCCTTTCAACTTCCGCATCTTGATTGCCCATAAAACGCTAGCTTTTTCCCGCGGCTTCACTCGCATAGTATTAAGGTGATTCCCACTCCGCCTCCTCCACTTTCCACTACCCCTCCCCCCTCCGTCTTCCTCTCCCCTCCTACACCCCTCCCACTCCTTCCTTCCCTCCTCCTCTCCCTCCCCCAATATTCACAGTTGACATTGGTCACTTGAGAACGGGTCGCTTCTTCGTTTCGTTCTTGGGTTCAACAGCTCGGCTGTGGAACGATTTGCCGGCCTTTGTGATTCCTCCTTCCTACAACTTGGGTCTCTTTAAGACCAATGTTCATTCCTTCCTCTCCTCAAAAAGACCCTCCACACAGAATCTCAGATGACATAGGCCCTGAGGGAAATTATTTTCTTCCTGTGTGGAGTTAATGTAAAAAAAAATAAAAACAAACATAAAATGTTGTTAGGAGGGGCAGTTCAGTTATGTACAATAAATGCTGTATATTATATAACATGTAAAAACATCTTAAAGTGGCGTTAATAAATAAATTAATATAAATGGTCGACCTTCTTTTGACGGAACCCCAACTGCAATAAATAAATTTAATTAGCAATTGTAACCATACAAAATATATTTTTTTCTGTTTTAACTTAATGAATTAGTAAAAACTCAAATTGTAATTTTTTATCACTGAAGATAATTTTAGTGACCCAATCGAAAATTTGAAATAAAAAAATCAGAAAAAAATATCGGTCGCATCTGGGAATTGAAACCAGGACAAATCAGGGCACTGCTCTACCACTGAGCTAATTGGACCCTATCCCCTTCGGTCATATTTAACTGTATCATACTTCGACTAAGAACTACCAACATTATATTAATTTCCTTTACGTTTATTTTTATGCGCTGCTATCTTTATGTATAATTGCAAGATTCGTCTCGAACTAAATGCTATCTAGATAGCGTCTTGGATAAATGTTTCAATTTGTTTTAATGTACGCCATCTATTGAATTTTAACTTAAATGAGTAAACCTCAAATTGTAATATTTAATCACTGAAGACGATACAAGCGACTGTCAATCGCCATCAAGTCTAAGGTCCTGGTTTCAATTCCTAGATGCGACCTATTTCTATCTGATTTTTCTGTTTCAAACTTTCGATTGGGAGATTAAATATTTTATTATTAACCACCCGGGCAGTAGCTACCCAAATTTGGTCAGGTGATTTTCATGAATAAATTAATTATAAATTTAACTTTTTAATTGTTTTTGTTGTATATGTAAGCTAAAAAGCCAGAGTCGCATCGGAAACAAAGGAAAGCTGAATCTCTTTAGTCTTTCAGCGACTGGAGGATATTCGTCCTTCTGTCAGTGTTGCGTGGTTGCGCCATTGAGGTGCTTGCGCCGATTGTTGGCACCGATAAGCACCGCTGTTCGGCGTCGGTTGCCTGGTTTCTGAAACACGCCCACACCCAAACTCTTGGAACTCCTGCATCCCTTCCACAGAATCCTAGGGTTCCACGGAACATCTTTTAGGAATCGCTGGTATTCCTGCTTCGTTCATATTCCTTACCACCCATTTTATGAACAAATTCAATTAAACAGTGGATTAAGTTTAAATTTTATTTTATTTGTGTTCCGGGCAAATTATTTGAAGGTAGTTTTAATTTCTCCCATTGTCATATATTAAGTATTACATTGCGCCCTTCTCACAAAGATTGCGCTATAAAAGTTTACCAATTCAGAATTTTTATTATTCAAATGGCGAACTGTCCCCCAAATAATTAAAAAGAACCACAACTAATAATAAAAATGAACGTTGGTAATTAAAAAAAAAAACAATTTTTTGTAAGAATAACTCTCTTTTTATTACTTTTGAAGATTATTCCCATTGACAAAAAAAATGTTTCTAATATTTTTTGGAGGGGTAGGTACCGAGGAATTTCAACAAAGTGTTTTAAAAGATATACGTACACCGTAATTTAAGTGATTTCGTAATATTCGTTGAAATTTTCGTCACAGATGCTTCACCTCCCCATGATGTTGATAAATACTAGACGTTCTGTGAAAAGAACCTCGCGTCCAAGAAAGAAAGTTTTTAATTTCCTCTTATTTAATAAATCAAAACCAAAGTTTCCTGCAAAGTTTTTTGCAATTGTAAGGTTTGTAAGTAGGTACCTACTTAATTTTAAGCCATAAATACTTTAGGTAACAATTTTATTATTTAATTCGAATAAGGAATTATACAAAAAAAATTACCAAAACAATGACAATTATTCGTTTTTCAAACTTTCTTCAGGGCAGTACCTACCTAGGGATCTACTGGTCCCGTAATATTGAGTATTCCGATTTGACAGCTTCTTATAGGAACCACGATCATGCAAACTATGGCGGGATAAAAAGGTATCGAAAAAGGCCACCATTTTGAACTGGAACCGAAAAGTAAAAACAAATTTACAGAGAGATGAAATGAAAAATGATCGAGTTAAAGCAGGAATTCGCTAAGCTCAGCCAAATAATAAATATTTCTAGAAATTAGCTCCAATAATTAATTCTTAATATTTACTTAAATAATACAGCATTGACGCATTTAGTATTGTTAATTTGTGCTAAATGTTTAATCTAACACTTCCTGGTGCCTGGAGGATTTCACAATTCAGAGTGCATTTCTGCAAAATGTACATGGACCAACGCGAAACGTAGCAAACGTTAAATACGCTTCTGAATAATTAGACAGAATGGTGTATGCAGTTACAATTAAAACCATGGCGTTGAGAAACACTTCGTTTGTTCGGCACATTTAACATTTTGGGTAAATAGGTACCTACCTTATGCAAATCTTCATTGAAACAATGATTTACGTAGGATGATGAGTCAAAGTCAAACACACTTTTCTCGGTATGAAAATAATTTAATACTAATCGCCTTTCATACAAGTAAACCTTGGAGGTCCTCAAGGATCTGTTTTGGGACCGCTCCTATTTATTATATACATACATTAAAGATATAGTGAAGTTCCTAAAGTACTTTACACTTTTACACATTATAGCAAAAAATATTGTAGATGCATACAACGTGAATTTCTGACAAACAAACATCTAAATGGTTAAATGTAAATTAAATTAAATTAAATTAAACTATAATCATAGTATAAAAAACTAAACGAGCTTAGTAGGAACGGAGTAGAAAAAATTAAATACTTGGTAATTATAACCGATAACAAATTAATCTTAAAACTAACCTGGAAATGTTAGACACGAAGATGTATGACGTCTGTTTTGTGCTGTAGCAAATATGCAAGGATAAAAATCATGCAACGCCAGCTCAATATTTTTAGTGTGCGGCAACAATTAGGCAACCCTAGTATTTAGTTATAAGTTAAAAATGAAATATTATCCGATTATGTTAAATTATTGTTGCTATCCTACGAGAAGCTGGAACGGTTTTTGTCTTCCTACGACAAATTTTAAAATTTAAAAAACTATATGTTATACGGTTATAAAATATTCAATGAACTCCTAGTTAGGAAGCTAAACGACTAATTACTTATATTAAAATCTTCAAAGGGCTGCGATGTGTTTTTTTTTACTAAGCTCAGTAACGCAAAACTAATAATTTTCAAAAGTTATTTTAGGTAATACGAGTATATATATATATATATTCTTTTACTTTATTGCTGGGCACCTACTTGATTAAATTTAAATATTCGGCTATGCACCTCTCTATGTTCGCATGGTCCCGCGGTAGGAAAAAATATTGTTTGGGCCCTTTATGACCCTAATGGGGAAGTGTCACTGCCACCACAGGGCCACCTAGCTGCGTGGGGGCTTCTGAAGGGGACAAGTGGTTGCGAGGGGGATACCGCAGAGCTTTTAGCGAGGACACCATCATTGCACTTGTGGGAGCAAACAATAATAAAATAAACCCAGACAGAAATATTTTCTAGGGGAATTTTGCTTAATTATTCAAAGGATGAAAACTAATAAAAATGGACCTCTCATTTAAATTGAATTGTGCTAGTTTTAAATTAAAATCCGCCGCCAAGACCTAGACAAGCCTCACCCCATGAACCCGGGAACCCCAGCTAAGTAACCAAACGTAACGAACCACCACAGGTGATCTATGGCAGTGGTGTCTTTGTCTAATAAATAGTTCCCGGGGCGGCGGTACCCATACCCAAATTGATATGTATTTGATAGCCACTCAAACGAAATTAATGTTTTACACGTCATTATTCCTACCTCATACGGGTCACTAATGCATATAATTATTTATGGAATTCTTCGTTGTACAGAATACCTATATTTTAGTGTGATATTTACACGAGTTCCAACCGCCCGGAACCAGCGGTAATATGGCATTTCTAATTATTGGGGAATATTGTGACGTAAATTTGTTGTAGGTGAAGGAGAGCAAGGTGTGGAAATAGGTGCATTGCTATTCCGAATTGGTCACAAAATATGACTAAAGCCATTTCTAGCATAGTTTCGATTCCGAATAGTGGTCTCTCGCCAGGGTAATACTGAGGGTATCTCTACCACCTGCATCGCTATCTACTTTTTTATGAATCTGATTTTATAAAATATCTTCTCACAAAATTTGGCAATACGTAGAAACCGTTACTCTTCATGATATCGAAATTGACTATAACCCGTTAAATTTAGTTGATTAAATTCGGGCAAGTTTAATAGACAAAGTCTGAAGCCCCATAATGGTCGATAAAACTCATAATATTAATAAAATGGCCATCGATCATTAATTGGAGCAAAATGGCTGTTCGATTATTACTACGAAGATTCCCGAACAGAACAGTAGAGAGCGACTATCATCTATGGGGGAGTATAGCAAGTTGTCCCACCTGATTTAGGAGATGTCGTGGCGCTACCGAAAATTGCATTTCCCTTATTGAATTCATTATGGAGACTTCTAAATTGCTAGGGAGGATATGGAACCCTATCATAAGTTCAGGGGCAGATCGAGTAAATTAATTTTTATTCACAGACCTCGTTTATTTGTTCATTTTGATAAAATACTTTTCTTTTCAATTTGGGAGACGGGTATGGGAACCGCCAATGGGCCAATTCTGCAATAGGTCACGCCAAGCGGTTCGCTACATTTGAGGTCTTAGCTGGGATTCCCGGGTTTGTGGGGTGAGGATTGTCTAGGTCTTGGCAGCGGATACGTCTCTCTTTATACCTCTCCAGCAGGATTTTGTCGACCGATCATCTTGCACCGCAAGGGGAGGGATGAATCAGTCAGTTGCTACCTACGTCGTGTTTATGAATTTATTTGATAATTTATTGTATGGTGATATAAGGGGAGCGCGGGGGTAGATTGCACTATATTCGGGAGGTGATCCTACATGATAGTTGAAATAAAAAAAGATAAGTAGCTTTTATGAAATTCCATCGTGTTTTTTTTCCATACAAAAATATTTTTCCATAGAATAACCATTTTTACCTGAAATAATATCTATATATATTTTTTTTTACTTAATGTACTATCGCATAGAATCATCTACCGAAGTGCACTTATTGTGCACTTCGGTAGATGATTCTATTGCACCTACCGAAATACCCCGTATTGTAATTAATGGTAGACAGCATAGACATCGATATATTCATATGTCCGTGGTAGGCAGCAATCACATTGTTGCTTTTTTATATATTATTTCGAAAATGACTCGTTTCAAGTCAAGGGTATATATCTGTGAATTCGCGTTACAAGTCCTATTAACCTTGTATGTTTTCAGTTCTCCCGGAATTAAGAGGGTATAATAACCAGAGAAAACCAGAAATATATCTTTTTAAATCAGATTTTAGACGTATTGACTCTTTTCCACAAAAAAAAATATAAATTGATTTCGAAAGATTGTTCTTTTATCTAGTAAACGCATGTTTTAAATTTTGAGAAAAAAATGTTTATTTTTAGTATAATAAGGTTATACCATAGGACGTTGGCAGATTTGTAAAATTTTCAAAAAAGATTTTGTATTTTACAACACCCATATCAAATCATATAATCATGCAGTAAAATAAATCAATACATTATTTGGTAAACGCACGTTTCAGAGTTTTAATTTTAGTTTAAATAAAATCATTAAAACATAACTTGTGATCAAAAAATGATAAATACTTATGATCAAAAAATAATTACAAAAGTTCATAATTTTGATAGTTTTATCATCACGCCTTTCAGCATTTTTAGATGTGGATATAAATTAAAACGAATTTGGAACGAAATAAAATCGATATTGAGTTATAATTTTAGAAAGCTGGTACGGAGAATAATTAATCTTTCTCATTGGTACCGTCCTGTACGATCGTAAGAACATCTTTCGACGAAATGTGGATTTTCGGCCGCTGGCTGGTTAAACGCCCTTAAGCTCGGGTGTGAAACTAATGCATGCTAAACACCCAAATGAAGGAAAAAAATCGGGTTGTATTGTAATGTAAGCTAAAATATTATAAAATTTCTGAATCCTCGTCTGTGAGATTGCCGTACAGTGGTAAATGGCACGAGGCATAAGGCAGGGGGGCGAGCAAAGCATCTGCTGGGCATAGTTGGGATGCTGCGCCCCCCGTGAGGGGAGGGGCGATGGGGGTGGAGCTAGGGGAGGTTCTGGCGGTATGTCACGCTCACTTGGGGTGAATACAACACTGGTGCTGGTGGGATAAACACTAAGTTAGCCACGTGTTGATACCACCAAACGAATAAAAATTACATTGGGGATGAGAAATATAATACTGTGGCTATTCTGTCCGTTGGAAGGCTTGTTGCTGAGAGAAGAAGTCGTGTATTTAAAAAAATATATATCTCAGCTGTTTTATTCGGCGTCGTTTGGGATTTCATTTTATAGTGATTGACTCTTTTTATCTTATTGCACAAATGAAAAATGAGATATGTGTATTATCTACATAAAAAAAATATATTTATTTATTTATCGATATATATATTTTTTTTTACAATGAATACCGCACAAGAATCTCAACTGCTCCCGTCTGGATCCAGTGAGATTATGGCATCCCCAATTGGGGTATGTTGTGAGGCTGAAGGTAGTGGGGAGGGGAAGGAGGTGGGGAAGAGGAAGGTTGGGAAGTACCTGGCTATTCAGATCTGGTCACCAAACACGGCTAAAGCCATTTTCAAGCAACGTTTCAATTCTGAATGGTGGTCTTACACCAGGGCGATACTGATAGTATCTTCCACTCTGGAACATGCCGCAAATATACTATATATTATTTTAAATGAATTAATTGTGAAATAACACAAATTAATCAAATAAAATTTATTTGCGCATGCCGGGTTCGAACCCGCGACCTCCGGATTGTGAGTCAAGAGTCTTACCCACTGGACTACGGAGGTCGTCAATATAAATTATGTTTACACTGGGTTTTTCGATACCTGTCTCACTAGGATATACCTGTGTCGAGATTTAATAATGTTATTATGAGTTGTAACTCGGCTGTAGAACAATTTTCCGGCCTCCCCCTCCTCCTTTCCTCCCACCAACAACATGGGTCTCTTCAAGATCCAGGTTTAAGTTCTGGAAGTGTTTTAGTTTTTTAAGTAAAACTTCTTTACGCACGCTTGACTTGGGGAGTAAGCTGGTTAATGCGTGACGAGAGCTTTACGAAAAGTTTGCAAGAGAGGCGAACGGTCGACCCTTTACGCACGCTTGACTTGGGGAGTAAGCTGGTTAATGCGTGACGAGAGCTTTACGAAAAGTTTGCAAGAGAGGCGAACGGTCGACCCTTTACGCACGCTTGACTTGGGGAGTAAGCTAGTGAATGCGTGACGAGAGCGTTATGGAAAGTGTGATGCGGAGGGCGAGGCGAACGGTCGGGCGAGGCGAACGGAAGTTGAGAGGGAAATATAAGTTAGTGAAGTTTTACTTCAGTCGTATGGTCTAAAGCACACTCGTTTTTTTTATTATTGTGACAGCTTTTTCGGCTTCCTAGGCCATTTTCAAACTGTGATTATACCACTTTGAGACGACTTATTTATATAACGCAATTGATTTATTACCGGTTACACCGAGTTATTGCGAAAATAAATGTGAAGGGGTACTTTGAAATCTGTTTTTTCCTACATTAAATGATAACGTGTTCTTAATTGTTTAAGAATGATGTGACTGCTATTGACTTATTTACATGTGTTATCTCCAAACAGCTTTCAAAGTGAACTTAGGTAAAACGTGTGCAAAAAGTGTCTCGTGACGTCGCACGAGAAACGATCCAGAACAATAATGGTTTTTACTCCGCAAGTTTTTACTGCTACGCCCTGCGGGCGGCTTCTGGTTCGGCTTCGCCCAGTTAGTGTTGGTGACCATTTTATAAATCCAATAGGAACTGGTTCCAAAAAAAGCCCGTTCCTCGGATCCACTGTCATCCAGTAATTGCTAGCCACCGGGACGGGCAATGACGTCATATGTAATATATAGCCGCGTGATACAACTAAGTACTACCGTCACTCTTTCAAGGGAAATCAGAGCACGGGATCTAAGCAAATTTTTGATATAAATCTAAAATCAGGTTGTTGGAATTATTAGTGTGCGACACGCAGATGAAAGTGGCGCTATCTTTACGTGAGTTTTGTAATTTATCGGTACTAATAATATAAAGTTACCAAAAACTCGCGGGAATATATTATATTACGCGTATTGATGATAGATGGCAGCACTTCCGTTTGTATCTATTTGTAAATAGCGTGTAAATAGCAAAGGTAATAACACTGTTTGATTATAAAGTAAATAAATACTGGTACCCTGGCAGTATTGCGGTATCTTTTGACTTAAAAAAAAATCAAAATCACCTATCAAAAAGTTATATCCTCAACATGCATAGATTTGTAAAAAAACTTTAACTTCGTTGTAGGAGACGACACACAATGTTACTATCTGAGAGTTTTGCTGCTTCAGAACAAACAACGATTTGAATTGAAATTATAAAAGACGGGCGTCAATAAAACTGTGATTTGAATAATCTTGAAGATAAACTTACCTAAATAGACGGAAGACATCTTTTTGGAGACATTCTCGTCGATGTAGGTGACCCCCAGTGTGAAGATGGGCGAGGCTCCCGCCCCGTGCAGCAGCTGGGCGAGCAGGAACACCAGCAGCACGGGCACAGACCCGCCCAGGATCCTGCCGGCGTCCAGCTCCCCGTCCTCCAGGGAGCACTCTGACTGTGGAACATGAACTCAGTTAGACTTCAGATACTCAACAGCAGTCTCCACGCTCACTCGATATACCATAAATACATGTAGAATAAGCCACAAATTTAAAAAAAGGCGCTGGAAATCGCTTATCATTTTCTGATTGAGCACAATAAATAAACTACGGACTTTATTAATAGTTTAGCAGACGGGCCGCAAAACGCGCTTGAGCTGTTCCCAACTTCTTCTTTTTTTACATTAGCTCCACACAGGAGGCCCTGAGGAAAACAATTTCCCTTGGGGCCTTTGTGATCTTTGGAGATGTTGCGTGTTTTTAGGGAAAGGAAGGAGAGGAAGGTCTGGGAAAAGAAAGGTATGAGGGGTACGTAGGAATCTAGGGATCAATGTGTCCAGGAGTGAAGGACGTATGAATACATTCCTTCCACTGTGGTGCAAGGCGATGTTCCGAGAGAGTCAGGCTGGAGGAGTCAAAATATCTCCCTCAGACAGTCTCTACCTATCCGGCCCACCACGCAGTAGGTGGGCAGATGCATCCGCCGTCAAGATCTAGACAATCCTCACCCAATGAACCCGGACACCTTGCTAAGTCACCAAACGTAGCGAACCACTTGAGGCGACCTAACTTGCAAGTAGATTAATAAATATTTTATCTGAACCACAGAACGATAGTTTTTTTTTATCTTTACGCGTTTATAAAACAAATACAAATTCTGCAAGGTGAAATATGTCATTTATTTATTTATGTCATTTTTTTTTCTTTGTTTAACAGTTTTTAAGAGAAATGTGTCCTTACTGGGGTACCGCGTTCTAAGGACACATTGTACAAGTTTTCTTGTTTAAAATATAAGTAAATACCTATGTTAAAATATTACAGAGGAAAATTATAAAGTTCAATCTAAAAGAAAGTACAATCTTTGTTTTAATCTTTGTTGGATTGCAAAATTGTATCTATATTCTTCCATCCCATGTCCATAATCCATATTTTTATACTTCAAAGATTCAACAACCCAAAAAACTACCAGCGGAGTTCACTAATGTAGTGAAAATGAATCCCTTTTGCAATCATCGATATATACAGTGTACATATTTATGAAAACGTACCCTGAGAGGAACGTTAACAAATTGCGTGGTTTGTTCTAAGCGTTGGGTAATCATCATCATCATCATCATCTGTGGCTCTACAACCCAGGTCGGGTCTTGGCCTCCAGCAGAGCCTGCCTCCATGACTGTCGGTGTTGTGCTGCGTTGCGCCAGTTTCGGATGCCGATGGTGCTTGCATCCTTCACCACTCCATCCAGCCATCGAAGCTTTGGTCTTCCAACTCTTCTCCGACCCCCAGGTGCACCATCCATAATTCGCTTTGGAATATCTCCTTCGCTCATTCTCTGGATATGTCCAGCCCACCTGAGTCTTCCAATTTTGATTTCCTTGGAGATATTAGGGTCCTCGTAAAGATCGTATAGCTCCTGGTTGTATCTGATACGCCATTCTCCATTATCACAGACTGGGCCGTAAATCCTTCGCAGCACCTTCCTTTCAAAACTTTCTAGGGCTCCTTCATCACCCTTACTGATTGTCCAGCATTCCGAACCATACATAAGAACAGGTCGTATAAGGGTCTTGTAAAGCAGGACTTTAGTTCTTCTGGTAAGGTGGCGAGATTTCATATGCTTCTGTAGCCCAAAGTAGTATCGATTTGCAGCTACTATTCTTCTTTTGATTTCGCTGGATACATTGTTGTCATTTGTCACCATAGTACCGAGATATACAAACTCGTTGACAGTTTCAAATGTATAATTATCTATCTGTATACTTGGTGGTTTCTGGCGTCCATGTACGGCATATATTTTGTCTTCCCCTCGTTGATAACCAATCCCATGTTCCTTGCCGACGTAGCTAAGCTTTTAAATGCCGATTTTAGTTCATATTCTGAGCGTGCGATGATATCTATATCGTCAGCATAAGCAAGGAGCTGAACAGACTTGTTAAAAATATGGCCTGTGGTTTGTATATCTGCATTTCGGATGGCCTTTTCCAGCGCTAAATTGAATAAAATGCAGGCAAGTGCATCTCCTTGTCTTAGTCCATTGAAGGTCTTTAGGGTGTCTGACAGATCCTGTTGTATTCTGACTCGGCACTCAACATTAGACATTGTGAGCCTTACTAAGTTTACCAGTTTTCTTGGGATATTAAATTCATCCAAGGCTCTGTACAGTCTTTCTCTATTTACCGTGTCGTAGGCAGCCTTAAAATCTATGAGAGCGTTGGGTAATAATAATATCAATCGAAACGGTAGAGGAAGAGTAAGACGACAACAACTGTTGCTTACACGAGAGAGTGTGAGAGGAGAACAAGAGGGAAAACATCACTTTTAATGAACGATAAATCTAGTAACTTTAGCGCCCTGACTGTGAAGGACGACACAATCTGCATAAGAGCTTTGTGCGGTATTATAGGGGGTAAAACAGGCTTTCAAAAAAATCGTTTCGATTTAAATAATCCACTCAAAGAATCAATGTGTGAGGAGACTGTACGTCACACATAGCAAACAGGAGAGTTATAGGTACGTTATACCCCGTTCACTTACTTTCGTGGATGACGTACTGAAATGATTATTTTAAGGAAATGTATATAGGTATTTATGTATGTGATTAATTTCAGCATGAATTACAAATCGCTTCGAATCAAAAATGAGGGTAAATGATTTTTTGGTCCGTCATAGCAAGTAAAAGTTTTAATCGTTTATGTCAGCTTACCATAAATAAATTAAACATAATTTCTTATATTAGCTCCACACAGAAGGCCCTAATGTTAAAAAATCCCTCAGGACCTATGTCATCTTTCGAGACTCCGTGTGGAGGGTATTTTTAGGGAAAGAAAGGAGAGCAATCTCTGGGAAGATGTGAATCTGGGGGTCAAGGTGACCAGGAGTGACTGAAGTATGAATCCATCCCTCCCACTGCGCTATAAGGCGATGGGTCGAGAAAGTCCGGTGGAGAGTTCAAAAGTCTCAAAACACTCAACCAGTCTATCCCCATCCAGCCCGCCCCACAGAAAGCGAGCAAATGCACCCGCCATGAAGACCTACACAAACTTCACCCCATGAATCCGGGCACCCGTACTAAGTCATCAAACGTAGTGAACCACTTGGGGCGACCTACAGCAAGGGTGTTGGTTATCCAATAAATGATTCCCGGGTCAGCGGTACCCATACCCGCCTCTCAAATTGATAATATTTTAATTTCAAAAACGAATCTTCACATAGAAAAGTGATAAAATTCCTATGTATTATATCCAGTCCAAATATGGTTTGAGGACCCATTAACTTTTCTCATTTTCCGTTTTAAAATCCGCCGACTTTTATAAAGTACTATAGAAAAAGTTAGCTTTACGCAACGTTTTTCAATTAAAGAGGGAACGAATTCTGTCATTCTGATTTAGCGGGCAATTCTGCGCGGAAATCGAATGCACAATGAATGCATCCCGAACCCCGAACCACGACCCCGGCCGACTGCAATCTGCAATTAATTAGGCTGAAAACAATCCGCCAGACTGAGTTAGAATCACTAGTGTGAGCGGTGCTTGGATAAGTGACCGTTTTAATTTAGACTGAATTATTTTATATTAAATGAAAATACATTTACGGTTGCGATCCAATAACTCAGCTTAAAAAATAATAAAATAATTCCTCATTTTAGCTTTGCTGGACTTATTTCAGCAATGTACAACGTCATCCCTCCTTTGAAAAGTCATTGGGAGGAAAAACGGTCACTGAAAAATTAACATTGCTAGAGAAATTCAAAACCTTAAAAAATAAAATTCTTAAATCTTATATATTAAAATGAATCGCTAAATGTGTTGCTAAGCGCAAATCTCGAGATCGGCTGAACCGATTTCGCTAATTCTTTTTTTAGAATATTCCTTGAAGTACGAAGATGGTTTTTACGGAGAGAAAAATTAAGAAAATTGCGCAGAAAATTGGATAATTTCAGAAAACCTATTACTAACCTAAACGACTATCGCATGTTTGACAGTTCGCGTGTTTGAGAATGATAGTTTGCAAAACATCAGGATTCTATTTTTGAAAATCTTTAAGTTGATAAATTTATTTAAAGTGGCACTCCCCTAATGGTTTGAATCGAATCAAGAATTTTAAATTTTTTAAATAGGTACCTATGTTAGGTACCAAATTTAATATACATGAAAAATGGAAATTTTAATAAAAATTGTAAAAGGTGGCACGCGGGCTGCTTAAAAACTGAATGTACTGGGATTGAATATATGGAACGCGGGAGGAGGGTTGGCGGGACGACGGAGCGGTAAATGGAAGAGGGAAGGCGGGGAAGGTGGAAGGGGAACGCGGGAAGGGGGAAAGGAGTAGAGTGGGGAGAGGGAAGGTGGAGGTGACGGAGTGGGAACGTGAGATGGGAAGAGGAGGCAGGAGAAGAAGGGGTGGCGGAAGGGGAACGGGACGAATGGGAAAGGACACTCAGGGAGAAACAATTTCTTTAATAAATGGCATAGCAACGCATGCCGGGACCAGCTAGTTTAAAATAAAAATGAAATTTATTCGTATTAATATTTAGCATGTACATTCGCAAACAAACAATTCAACTTAATATTATTTTTAAGAATAGCTTGCTAAAAGTATTTTCCTAAAATAATTAAATTAGCGCTATCTCTGAAAGAACACTACAGGAACATTAAGAGCATTAAGTTTCACAGGAGACCCTGAAGAAAATAATTTCACACAGGGCCTACATCGTCTTAGGGGATGCTGTGTGGGTTTTATTTTAAGGAAAGGAATAAAAGGAAGTTTTGGAAAGGAAATAGGTATGAGGGGTGGGAAAGAATCTAGAGGTCAGTGTGTCCAGGAGGGACGGATGGATCCCTTCAACTACGGTGCAAGGCGATGGGTCGAGAGATTCTGGCTGGAGAGGTCAAAAGACCTCCTCAACCAGTCTTCCTCGATCCAGCCCGCAACACAGCAGGTGGGCAGGCACATCGGCCGCCAAGTCCTTGACAAACCTCACTCCAACCCGCTAAGTCACCAAACGTATCGAACCATTTGGGGTGACCTATGGCAGAGGTGTTGGTTATCCAATAAATAGTTCCCGGGGCAGCAGTACCCATACCGTATCCGAAAATGAATGCTTTTAAGTATGCCCTTAAGGTTATAGATGCACTACTAAGTAATGAAATATCAAGTGATTTTGATTCGAAAATTAGATCGCTTAGAAATATTTCAAATGCTATAATTAAATATCGCGAGCAGAACACATATTTTCCTTTGAAATAATCAAGTATTTTTGTGATTAGTCTTTTTATAAGCTCAGAAAAATTAAAGTAACAGGCCCATGAAAACCGCTTAAGTTCATAATCTAAAACTTACGAACTCCTTTCCAGCGATAGTTTTAATGTATAATATGGAAAATTAAATTCTTTAGAAAGTGATCGTAAAATGTTTACATATTTGTGTCCGAGCTTAAATAAAGCACATTTTTGGTGACGCTTTTACTTTAATAAAGGCTCGATGACACAGAGCGAGTTTACAAGCTACTATCTACTAAGTTTAAAAGCGTGTATATCGGCGATTGAGATTGTCATGATGACGCACAAAACTGTCCACTCGCTCAGTAGCGTAGGAAACTGAGGTCGCTGCTAGCGCCAGTAACAAGAATAACGACGCCTGCGTGAACTAATTCTGTGATGTTTGACAGTCGAAATCAGCTGTTTATTGGCAGCCATCTTGAAAAACATAAATAAACCAATCACGAGTTAAAACATAATACACCAAATACTCGCAACTTTTTTCGTAGATTGTCAACAATCTGCTAGTTAGCAAGTAACACGATGGCACTGAGCGAGTTTACTGACAGATAGTGAATTTTCCAGATAGTAGCTTGTAAACTCGTTCTGTGTCATCGATGCTTAATGTAAAACAGGCGGCTGGTGTTAAACTGTATTTTAGACTTTATCGCTACCTACGCACGGAGTGCTATTGTTAGCGGCGTTACAAGAATTTTACACGACGTGGTGCATCATCGTTTTTTTGTTTATAAAAATCAGGTCGGATACTTTTTTAACAGACTACCTACGTAATAAACGTTTGTTTGATTCTTACCCTTTGTCCCGTAATGTTTGTGACTCGGTGGCACTTTCCATGTATGTCCCCGGGCGCGCTGTACATCGGCGCGGCGAAATGGGGCAGCGCGAACATCAGCGAGCCCAGCCCCATGATGAGCACGCCGAGGCCGAGCCAGCGTGGCTTGCTGGCGCCGCGACGCCCGCCCAGGTAGGTGACGGGCACGAGGCACAGGAAGGACGCCATATCGTACCCGCCTGCCACCAGCCCCGTCTGCGAAGAGCGCAGACCAAAGCGTCGCTCGATGGTCGTGATCACCACGTTTACGAAGCCATTCACCACCATGCCTGCACAAAAATAAGGAAGTTAGTAAATTTGTACATTTTTATTATTTGTTATAATACCAATTGCCAATGAGGCTAAGGCGTCCCCATTTGGGGGTATGTTGTGAGGAGAAGAAGGAGATGGGAAGAGGAATGTTGGGAATGAGGGAATTTTTATGTGAATACCGCACAAGAGTTACAACTGCTCTCACCGCCTGGACCCAGTAAGATTATGGTATCCCCAATTGTGGTATATTGTGAGACTAAAGGTAGTGGGATGGAAAGGAGACGGGGAAGATTGAGTATGGAAGTATCAGAATATTCAGATCAGAGTAGTGCAGCGGTAAGGCGCTTGACTCGCATTCCGAAGGTCACGGGATCGAATCCCGGCGTGGCAAATAAATTTTATTTGATTAATTTGTGTATTTCACAATTACTTCATTTAAAATAATATATAGTATATTTGCGGCACGTTCCAGAGTGGAAGATACTCTCAGTATCGCCCTGGTGTTAGACCACCATTCAGAATTGAAACGTTACTTGAAATGGCGTTAGCCGTGTTTAGTGACCAGATCTGAATAGCCAGGTAATTCCCCACCTCCCTCTTTCCCACCTCCTTCCCTTTCCCATTACCTTCAGCCTCACAACATAGTCCATAATCCATAATCCCACTGGCTCCAGACTGGAGCAGTTGGGACTCTTGTGCGGTATTCATGTAAAAAAAAAACACGGCTAAAGCCATTTTAAACAACGTTTTCAATTCGGAATATTGGTCTACCAGGGCGAGAGAATCTTCAACTCTGAAACTTGCCGCAAATGTATCTTGTATCAGGGTTTCCCAACCTTTATTTTGCGAAGCCTCCCCAAACCAAAAAAAAATTTCGTGCCCCCCTTTTAAGTTTCAACAAAAATAAGAAATTGTTTTTTTTTTTATATTAACTAAATTATTTATTTGAAATTCAAATAGGTAAAACACAGATACAATATATTTATTTGATATGGATCTTTAATAGAAGAGTAGGTACAGTGGAGGTAATCCACCTCTTACCCGCCCTGGTATAAGTAACTGATGGTTACTCCTTCAAGGCTCTCGCGAGATTCTAATTTTTTGATTAAACGAAGCTACATTTATTTATTTTGAACGAATCTAGACCTCCAGTGTCCATGCATACGTTGTTAGTAAGCAGTATGCAAGTGCTAACAGGAAAAACAAAATGCAAAAAAATAGGTTAGTAAGACAAAGATAAATTAAACAGGGCAAAAGAAAAACTCATTCATGAGACTCCATGACGCGGCATTGCATGTGTAAAAAACCTGCAAGCACCTGCATAAAATAGAGAACATAAGAAATACAATAAATCTCAAATCAATTGGCAAGTACCAACAAAAAATGTGAATGGCTTTCGGTCTGACCATAAACTACACTTAGCTTCCGTGTCCCTTAGCCAACCACTCAGTGAAGCCTCAAAGAATTTTAACTGAATATTTGGGGTAAAATACCCGAAGACTAAAAGAAAATTCAGCGTTGGGTAGTCAGAGGCAGGACAAAGGACAGTCAAGGTCGTCTGATCAAACCTCAAGCCTGCACATGTCATTGGGGGAGGCGCAGACAGATTTGAGAAGGATCTGCAAAATTAATAATGTAACTAAAGATGAAGCAGGGACGAGGTCCAGCACACCCCCACATGGGGATAGGGAAAAAAATAAAAAAATTTTTTTTTTTTTAGAGAGTAGGTACACTTTTAATCATTAATTACTCTTACATTTACATTTCTTAGTTTTTCTTTAATTACACTGGTCAACAGTGGTTTTAGTGCCGAGTAGCTGTATTATTTTTTTAACTTAGGATCTTATCCTGAGTACAACAATAGCAACAAATTTGGATTCCTACGTGTAGTTTATTAGATTTTGACTTGTACATATACAATTAAAATTACGTAAAAAACAGCATTTATTACATTATTATGGACTTAAACGCGTTCTTTATCGCGATTTTCCTGAATGAGGTGTAGTGGGACAATCTCGTTGCACCCCCCACAGTAATCAGCCATCATATGCTGATCACATCGGCCTTAGTACCTTTCTTCCATAGTTTTTCGGTCCTGGTAAAATCGCTCCCCTCGTTCTTCGCTATAGGATCCAAGATTCTCTGGAATTTGATCAAGATGACTGTGTAGGTAGTGCACTTTAATGGACTTATTACATCCTAAGTTTTTAAAGTTATCTAACATGTCGTTTACAATTTCAGTGTAGTTACTTGACTTGTGATTTCCGAGAAAAAATTTAGTAATTTCACTAACGAAATCCGTGCTGGTCGTTCCACATTGTTCATTGAACTTAAGAAGTACGCATCATTTATTAATATTCTTATTTGTGGGCCATCGAAAATACCCGCTTTAACAAAAAAAAATGTGTTTTTTTTCAAACTTTGTTTTTTTAGATTCAGTCGTTGTAGTGATTTTTTTGTTATTTTCATTGCATAGGCACTCCGAACCTCATACGATTTTTTTGACCACTGACCCACTGTCTCAAGTGTTCATAGCACATTTTACAAACAATCTGGGGTATCCACGGCTTGAATTCATCCACAATTTTCAACTTAAAATACGAAAAATAGGCACTTTTTATAAAGTCTGTTATGGATTTCCTGAATTTTTTTACTGTATATTCACCGCAAATGTAACAAAACACATTTGGATCATTGAGAAACTTCTTCGCGATGAAGACATTATATGAAAATAAATTTATTTATATAAATGTACTGATTAGATAGCAAAACGCACACACGAAAGTGCAAATTGCAGCCAATACTCAAAACAGAGGGTAAAAAAAAAGAAAAAATTATTTAGTGTTGCCAATGTACACCTAAATACAAATCCATCAACGGTATTTCGGCACCAATTTTTTTTTTTAAATTTGTTGACCAGTGTTATACATATTATTCTATTATTATTTTTTAGTCATTTAAATTATATTTTTTATAATTAGATGATGTCTGATAACTTTCAAAGTAATTTTAGAACAAATAAATAAAAACTTTTAAAGTACTAATGAGATACTTGAGCTTGCATGCTCTGTACCAGTTGGTCGATTCTGGGTTCAGTCTTTGCTAGAGCTATGGTTAAAACCTATTACGCCCCCCCTGACATTTCTCTACGCCCCCCTGGTTGGGAAGTCCTGTCTTATATTATTTTAAAAGATTAAATTGCGAAAACACAAAAATAAATCAAATCAAATTTATTTGCGCACACCGGGATTTGAACCCGCAACCTCCAGTTCACTAGTCGAGAGCCCTATCCCTTGACCGCGGAGGTCGTCAAAACTTGTATAAATAAAACAATTTAACATCTAGTAAAAGCCTTCGCCCTCGGGTGTCTTTTTCCATGAAAACTTACCCTTCATAGAGGTTATCCGTTAGAGGTTTTCTTTGATTGAAAACGAGTAGAAAGTACATTTTTGTGAAGTTTTGTTGATAAGTTTCATATTTGACAATTTTATTTCATTTTGGTCGAAAGCAGTCACTTTGTGGTTTGACATATTAATGTGATAAAACAATTACTTTGTTTATAACCACGAAATTTATTTAATTTATTGCGACCGACCGGTTTCGCTTAACATAAGCTTCAGGGTACAAAATTAAACTGACGATGTTTACCGACAAAACTGATATTGACAAAATTAAGCCGACGACACAAACTGAGGGACAGTTTAATTTTGTACCCTAATGATGCTTGTGTTAGTGAAACCGGACGGTCGGAATAAATTAAATATATTTCGTGGTTATAAACAAAGTAATTGTTTTATTCAATTTCTTCTTTTACTTTTCTAGGCAGTTCAAATGTATATAATATATTGTAAGGTTCCAGACAAACTGACATATTTATGCGCCTGCATACATCGGAGTGCTCTCAGCTTTTATCTCAAACCATTTTTAATTTTAACCATAATCGTCTTTCATGAAAGAAAATTCACAAAATCCTCTCAGAATTTTCCTTTAGGGTACAGAAAGCTACTTCTTCTGCGATGTAATTACCTGTCACTAACAGTTTTCCTATATAAATACCGGCTTAAGGGGAAAAATTACAGTCTGCTACGAAAAAGATCGTATCGTAAGAATTTTGCTGCACTCGAAAATGAGAGTGGATTTGTAACATAAAATACGTTATCTTGAAAATTGCCAATCAATATCTAATCGAAATCACCAAGGAAAAGTTATGAGGGTTGAGAGACGGGAAAAGGACGAACTTTGACTATAATTGTTGTCGCTTTACGAGCCTATTCATAAAATTTGACGGTCAGTAAAAGCTTTTATGAAACCATTTTTTATCAAGAATAATTTAATAAATTTTGAAGTTTTTTCGAAAAAACCCCAATGAATAAAGGAGGTTCTAATTTTGACGGGTGCTAATAATAAAACACATTGATAAAACTTGACATTTACGACCGGTAAATCTTATAAGATCTTAAAAAAATATAATATCTATACATTCCATTCACTCAAACAAAACTACAAATACTTAGGAACAAATTTCTTCAATAAATTGCCAGAAAATATAAGATCCCTTAATGATAGATTCAAAGAATTAAAACACAATTAAAAAAAATACTGAAAACCTTAACTAAAAAAATAAATAAATGAGTAAATAGACTCCAGTTAGACTCGAGAAAAATTCTGCACTAAACGGGAATGAAATTAGTTAATTAAGATTGTTACGTATTATTTTATTATATTGTATCTTTTATTACACAAATTTAAAAAAAATAATTTAAAAAAAATTAAAAAATCCCCACGCCGAAACGCAAATTACATGAAATTCCCTCGATAGAAAAAAATCGCAAAGTTTGCTCCAAAAATTATATTAAAGTTATATGCATGAAAAAGTTCACATGTTTAAAGCAGTCGTGTTTTATTAAACATGTTCACAATTTTCGCTTCAATTCTGTCGTTTTAAATATTAGTGCGCTCTCTTCAACATTCATAATTACATATCTCTCCATCTTCTTCTTTTTGAGCGGGGTTATGGCGCGCGCCTTAAACTTATTCATACGAGTCAAAAAATTATTTAATTTATTAGAATGAATCTTTCTTTTGACAAAAAAGGTAAAGATTTTCTGGGTTTAATTTTATTTATCTTAACGATAGCTCGAATTTATATAAAGATAGCAGGCGTTGAACAACCAGATTTACAGGTTTAACAAATTGGCAACTTGATTTACCTACGGAGGACAATTTTTTCTTTTATCTATCCGACATCTGAAAAACCTGATTGTGTCTTTCATATTTGAGAGATTACTTCTGAGAATTCACGAATAAATACTTTCATAGTTGTCATAAAGTATTTCGAAATATGTATACTGTGTACTCGGTATTTGAAAACAAATTGGGTATGTGATAAACCGGTTTATATCTGCAGATGTTAACAGGAAAATCCAAATGTTTTACAGAATTCCGCAAAAATTTATGGAAAGTACGCAAACACTGCAACATTTGCATCTAAACAATCCTTTCTCTTCAGCAATGTTATGACTATAAAATTCACCGTTGACTCCATCAAAACCCAAGATAGCAGATACTATATACCAAAGAAAAGAATAAACGAGGTGGCCTAAATTTATCTCACCAAGGGGGGGGGGGGGGGGATCTAGATTGGAAGAAAAACTGCTCATGTAATTAATGTTTGCCCCCTAATTGGATCACCGACGACAAGTGGTAAGCTAGGTTCATGTGTTCGTATTTTGATGGAAAGTGCTAGAGGAACTAGCGACAATGATCATATTAGCACAGGTGGGAGACAAGTAAAAACGTATCTTTTATTCAAATTGTAATAGAGAACTCCAGTCCAATTTTTTAATTTTTTTTAATGAATAATGAATGACCTTCTAACTTAAATAACTTCATTTTTTTTTAGAGTTAGTTTTATTAGTTAAAATAATTGTCAAAATTTTAATTTTTCAAGATCCCCGGAAACCCATCGTATTTGTAGTAAATCGTGTGACGTCATCACTCCTGAAAAGTTACTATAAGATCGGGAAATCAGCTAATCAACTGCCGCCATTTTGAAATTCGGTGTTCGAAGTATTCTCCCTAGAGTAGCATTACTATTTTTTGTTCAGTAGTTTTTGAATATTTTCAATAATAGAGATAAACTAATATGAGATTCCTTTATTTTTGAAACTGAATTATACAGGCCTAAATAAGGTTTCAATAAACACAACAACTAAATCTCTATAAACAGTGTGTAAATAAACGAATAAATTAATACGATGGCTTGTGTCATACCTACATTTCCATACAATGACTTTACGGTGACGTCACGACACGATGAGCAGTGACGTCACCACTACACGTTTTAATACTACCAACTTGACGGCGTGTTTCTAGGACCCGATTAAAAATGGACTTTTTAATAATTTTTTAAAATCTCTGCGATTAATATTATTTAATAAAACTTATATATTCAGAATCAGCGTTTATTGGTCTATATGAACATATTTTTTAAAAGCCATAATATTTTTCACTAGAGTTCCTTATTCTTAATTTGTTACGTAGGATAATTTGCCTAACTCTATGTATTCCATTTTTTTTAAATATATCTTTCAGGGAAGATAATAGTATTATAATACAAGGTGACGCAAAATTAATCACCCTATTGGAAGATGTTATAATTTTTGCAAATGACGTCGTACGTCAATAATATTTGACATTTGTGAACAAAACAGCTGCAGAAAACAAACAGATAAGCAATGGGGCTCTATACTCCGCAAGAGCGTGGAATAATTGTGTCGATTTAAGCTTTAGCGATTTTTTGTAGAAAGCCACCCACCATGAGCGACGAGGCGCATTTCCACTCAAACGGTTACACCAATAAGCATAATATTCGTTTCATAAAATCCGCGTGTGATACACGAAAAGCCATTACATCTACTCGAAGCCGCTGTGTGGTGCGGCGTTGTCGCGGGAGGAGTGATTGGGCCGTATTTTTTGAGGACATCATTGGCATTACGGTCACTGTTACTGGCGAACGCTACAGGGCCATGATAAACGACTTCTTACTTCCGGAATTGGATGAGCGGGGCTTGGTGAACATGTGGTTTCAACAAGACGGTGCAACCACACACACAGCACGAGCCACAATGGATATTGTGAAGGAAGCGTTTCCTGGTCGCGTAATCTCTCGTTTTGGCGATTTAGTATGGCCAGCAAGACTGCCCGATTTAACCATTCCAGACTTCTTTATTTGGGGCTATTTGAAGTCGCGGGTTTATGCCAACAAGCCTCAGACAATCGAAGCCCTTAAGGAGAATATTCGACAGGAATGCGAACAGTTATCACCGGAAATCTTGCGGAAAGTCATGGAAAATGCGATAAAACGGGCACAAAGGTGTATCAAAACTGGCGGCAGCCACTTGACGGATATCATCTTTTCCACTTAACAGAAAAAAATGTTAAAGTCAAAATAAAGATTTCTGTTACTCAAATTTTTTTTAAAAATTTATTTTCATCATTTCATTTTTACATCATTTATTTACTATAGATAGATAAAAAAGAAAGTACAAAATACACATTAGGAAGCTTTGCCTGTCAAACTAGGAAAGTTTCCCGTACCAGGACAGACAAATTTACAGGTTTAGTAAAAAAGTTATTCAAAAACAAAATTGGATGATTAATGTTGTGCCACCCTGTATATTCACAAAGCGACGCCGCTTATTCGGATAACCAGTTTATGCCAATTTAAATAAGTCTTCAAACCATAAAAATATTATCGTTACAAATTATTTATTTTACATCACCAAAAATAACTTTGCTATTCCATAATTTTGCATTTGCACAGTGGAATTGTATTCCAAAAACAATTTCAGAACAGCGTGACAAGTGACAAAGCAATATGCTGTCAGATGTCAACACCACAACTATGTTGTGACCATTCGTAGGTAGTGACACGGTCGTAAAAACTAAAAATCTACATGCTCTCGTTTAGGTCATGCCTACGCCAATAGTCGAAGTCAATCAAGAAGCAGTGCCCAGAAAAAAAAACAGTTAAATATGCAGTTAGTCCATCTCACGGATAATTCGGAACGTTCGTGTTGTCGAAGTTTGATGCACGGATAATGCGGAATGTTCCTTTTTTAACTAATAGTCAATCAAATATGACATTTGTCGGAAGTACCAATCTTATAAAATAAATTCTCTAAAATAAACTCGCATTTCATCATTATTTTAAAAAACATCCCAGGTTTTGAATGATCCCGCTACAGCGGTTTAACGCATAAATAATAAAAAACATTTATTTTCCTTATTTTTGGGAAATGCACACTGAATAGCTTCACAGCCTTTGTAAACTGCATTTCTCTCGAAAATCACAGTTATCTCACAGCTTTCACATTTTTTAGCGTGACAGTCCATTACATCTATAAAATTCGTATGTAAATACAGATTGTCGATAATTTTATCGTCTTGTTCTTATCTATAAGTGGGTAGCTAAGATAATTTAACTATTATTTTTAGATAATATTATTTTTATTACGGGTAACCTCTCCCATAGGAGTTTGGAAATAATCATGTAATTCATATAATCATGTAATTCACCATGCAATCTACAGCCCGGAACTGCGCTTGCACCTATACCCATCACATCATCAACCTAAAAGGCCCTGGACAGAGCATTAGTGCAATTTTGTATGAACGATATTGAAGCCAAATCTAGGGCAAGGAGAAATTGCCTGGCAGCCATCTTGTATAACAAAATTTCAAAATGATTTGTTTGCAAAATGGTATGAATGAACAATACAACATTTTATTTTTATATTGTTAATGCTTATAACGGCTTATGATTTTTTGATAGATTTTCAAGCCACAGGGTGCGCGGAGTTTTTGTCTAATTATTCATCTTTTCTGGATATTCAACTTGATAAACTTGTATTAGTAGCTCTTCACGATGTGACCAAGACGTTGGATTTTTCTTTTTGAGCTACATAAAATGGCTATTTTTATTATTATATTCATTATTCAACCCCCGACGGTTTCCATCACAACCGCCGAAGTGAGTCCCTACACAGATCGGGGGGTAGTTATTCAATAAAGAATATCAAATAATAAACCTTTATGGAAAAGAAAATGAACGACTTCGGGTAAATACTTTCCAGGATAACATAAAGCTCACAGCGGGCTTAATGCGGGTAAACATAGCAACAGTTGCCAACAGAACAGATGCTGCCAGACAAATATGCTTCACGACGCCACTAGTTGTTTGGGAAGAGTTCAACGCTTTAAGTAATTCATAATATTATACAAAACATTGCAATTATATTTAAATTTATACAGATGAATTCCGATCCTTTTTGTTCAAAATAATACATTTTCGAAAAGCTGTAAAATTTCTTCGTAAATAAACTTTCGCGTGCAATGTGCTTTTGTTGTACCTACCGGTAGTGGAATATTTTAAGCAAACGTTAAGAAATTTATATATTAGCGTAATCTTGAATCTCAAATGGAGTTCAGGATCTTAAATGTTGACGTTTGTGCTATTATTTGATATTGTAGATGTAGATACCTAAATACACACTCTCGTCAATGGTCGATGATATTTCGCTCGTTCAAACATGTCTCACCGTGTGTACCATTGCTCGACATAAATTTACGATTTTACAGAGCTTCTTGGTAGCATGTCTATGGCGTTCCAAGTCAACGTGTTCGATCGAGCAAAACCATTGAGCATGAATGTACACATGAAGATAGTTTTCAGTTCTCTGAGATTTGTAGAAAGTGTTGTGTGTTTTTTATGATGAAAACATATTCATTATCGAAAAATGGTCGAAGAGTGTGTTAGAATTTCGCAATGTATGAGTGCTTTCTATCAAATAGAAGTGCAAGTGTACATAAATATCAAAGGCATTTAAAAATGCATTTCCAAATTAAATACATTTTGCTCGAAAAATATATCTTCATCTTTCGTGTGTAATAATATATTTTTTTTACAAAACTACATTACAACTCATAATTGCCAAAACCGCTTTTACTTATCTTCTACTGTCTCGAATGTAACTGCATAAATTTTGTGTATGTGAGCACACATGAAATCTGGTAAAATCTGAACATCATTATGGAATTGCGAAATCACTAATTCTGCATTAGTGCAAGTGCGCTTTGCCTTTACTGTCTCGAATGTAACTATATACCTACATTTGTAGATGTATGTAGAGATGAAATCTGGTCAAATCTGAACATCATCATAATACAATTGTGAAATCATTAACTTTGCATTGATGAGTTGCAAAATGGCATCATAAAAGATAAATGTCTACTTCTTCAATGTATGTAAATTCATTTTGTGGCGTCATTTTTAATTAAATGAAAACAAATCGCTTTGTAAAAACACCACTTATTTAATCAAAATTATGAACGTGTTTCAAAACCAACGGTTTCTTCGTCAGGATAGAATTAAAATTGATTTAATTTTATTTTTCCTTTATTTTAATTTTATCGTGACGAAAAAGCCGTTGGTTTTAAAACGTGTTGATAATTTTGATTAAATAGGTGGTGTTTTGCAAAGTGATTTGTTTTCATTTAATTAGGTAAATTTCTAAAGAACAAATCTAGAATTTGAGAGGATATTATTATGAAAGAAGTTTGATATTTAATTTGTTGGTCCTGACTCGCATTTAATTCCAAAAACTGAATAGTTAAAGGTTTGAACTAGAAGCCAGATATAAGATATAAACACTTCCATTCTGATGTTTGCCTTCTCGTTCATCTTCAGCCTCGCGGCGTCCCGTTTTATGTGGGCCTGATTTAATGGGCCTGGTTAAGTAACTTCGGATTGACGGATCTCGCCCATCCAAAGTCGCTCCATCAATTAAGGACACCATGAATGATGTTTCAATTACCATGTATTATATGCTCATTATACTCCCTCTTGAGTGAAAATATTGTGACAGAAATATCGCCCACCTTACAAAGAACCGGAATAAGAATTGGAATGAGACAGGAAAATGAGGCATTCCAATCAATAGGAAGAGTGAAGAATCATATTTTGTCAATTCAATCAAATGTGATGATAATGACAATCACAAAATTCCACATCAATAGACTTATTCTTTTAAGAATGTTGATTTTTTACATTAACTCCACACAGGAGGCCCTGAGGAAAATAATTTCCCTCAAGGCCTATGTCATCTGGGATGCTGTGTGGAGGGTCTTTTTGAGGAGAGGAAGGAATGAACATTGGTCTTGAAGAGACCCATGTTGTAGGAAGGAGGTAACACAGAGGCCGGAAAATCATTCCACAGCCGAGCTGTTGAACACAAGAACGAGTCGAAGAAACGACCCGTTCTCATGTGACAAATGTCAATCGTGTACAAATGTTGGGCACCCGACTATGCACCGGTTCCGAAAGGATCAATGATGCTAGTTCCTCGGAGCATCTTCCATTGTAATACCGGTAGAACAAGGATAACATTCCCACCCGAAGCCTGTGCTCTAAAGATTGCAATCAGTCTGTTAAGATGGGAGAATCTATTAAACGGACCGCCCGTTTCTGCACAGAGTCGAGGGTATTTTTCAGGTATTTTGGAGCCCCAGACCAGAGGTGGCTGTCAAATTCAACTGTGGGGCGCACTTTGTACAGGGTTAGCAGTTGTGTACTATTAAAGTATCTGCGGGCCCTGTACAGTATGCCCAGTTTTTGGGAGGCTAACTTTATTCTGGCTTCGATGGAGCCCCCATATCTGAGCCGGTCACTTAGGGTTACCCAAAGAGAGAGAGAGAGAGAGAGATGATGAGAGTTATGAGAGGGTTACTTGCATGTTATGAGAGGATGTGGTGTGATATGGACATTTACTGCGAATTTTGTGATTGTCATTATCATCACATTTACAAAATATGATTCTTCTATACTCTTCCTATTGATTGGAATGCCTCATTTTCCTGTCTCGTTCCAATTCATGCACCATATGTAATTACTTGAGGCAACAAATAGATTTAGCTTGGAAACTAGACGTTATGCAAATCTTGCAATTCTTAGTTTTAACATAATCCATAATCGTATTGACAGCCCATTCCTCTTGGAATGTTATGGCTTATACGTGCCTGAAAATTTCAGCCGTAGTCGTCGACACGACTTGTTCAAAATACCATACGGCGGAACAGATGTTCTAGCACAGCATAGCATGACAAGAGGAATGGTGCTGTTGAACGAAATATCGGAAACACTAGATATATATAACTCTTCTTTAGATAGCCTTAAGATTTTTTTGTATATTAATCATCTTCCTAGGTGTTAAGACTGTTAAAATGAGAAAATTGTACAGTAATTGGATAAAAATCTGTTGTACAATTAAAAAAAAAAAAAAAAAAAAAAATCTTATTTCGATCTGGGTATCTAGCATGGTCGATCGATATAGGTTTTATGGAAAATATCGGTAACTTGTCATCGTTCCCGAGCACGACTGCAAACCGCTAACGAACAAATAAAAGTTCACAACGACTAAGGGTTCATAATTTATTTGACCTAAACTGTTATTTGTTCGTTAGCAGTCTGCAGTCGTGCTCGGGAGCGATGAGAAGTTACCGACATTTTCGATAAAACCTATGTCGATCGACCATGCTAGGTACCCAGGGCCTGCCATTTTAGTCTTCTTCTCTTTTCAAATCGCCACTACATCTCTGCTGCTGTCTTCCCGTTGGCCTTTACTCTACTGACCTTCAGAGCAGGGTGTTAAATGTTGTAATATTTTTCGTCGCAGATTCATTGCAATATTATTTATAAACCCCATTAATTATTCATGACTAACCACTGAAACAAAAATAATCATTGTGAAAAAAAAAATTACGTCCCTTTGACGTCGTATTGTTTTATTTGATTGTGAGTTATGCCCTTCAGTTTCTACCAATTGTTATGTTTATTTTTATCTCAGGTCATCCACAAAGAAAACAACACGCCAAATTTAAATATACTTCACAACGCACGCAGTATAACAGAGAGCATAATATTTTATTGAATGGCTTCATACGGATTGAAAATCATTGAAACCATTCAGCTTCGGATTTATTGTGGAGCACAATGACAAAACCCCATGAATGGGTTTGATATCCTATAAGAAAAACACCAATGAACATAGGTTTTGGTGTTTGAATAATATTCACAGTCTTTTACCAGACCATAGGTGAAAAGCGGATTTGAAGCACAAAGAAGGCCTTACTCTGTATGTGAAATACATGTGAAGATTGTGAAGTGACTACTTATACAAACTTACTCACATTCTTCAAGCTCATACAACTTCTTCAGGGTGACTAGTACTTGACCGAAATATTGTAGGCCTTTATAAAAGAGATGCGGCATATGAAAAGGAATCTAAAGAAGCTCAAGACGACATTTTTTGAGGCCGTGGACTATTCTTTTTTGTATTTTAATCTTAAAATGTAAGAATTTGAAAAGCACACAAATTGGGAGTAAAAATATCAATCGTCCAATAATATTAATTATTATCAAGATGTGACGTAGAGGAATACAGTATCAATTCAGCCTTTTTTTATATAAAAGTGATCATGTGGTTTTACAAGTCAGATGATACCTATGAATGCGAAGGAAACAAAAACATTCGGATACAAAATTAAAAGATGAATAAAGATTAAAAAAAAGATAATATTACAAAAAATTATAAAGTAAAAGAATAAAACTTACATACGTAATACACATATGTATTTTTTGTTATTTTATTACCATTACAATTTGGGAGGCGGGAATGGGTACCGCCGCCCCGGGAACCTTTATTGGATAACCAACACCTCTGTCATAGGTCACCCCAAGTGGTTCGCTACGTTTGGTGATTTAGCAGGGGTGCCCGGGTTCATGGGGTGAGGTTTGTCTAGGTCTTGGAGGCGGATGACCAAGACACACTGAACCCCAGAATCCTACCCACCCCTTAAACCCTTTTCCTTCCCAGAACTCTCCTCTATTTCCTTTTCCTAAAAAAAACCCTCCACACAGCATCCTCAAAGATGACATAGGCCCTGAGGAAAATTATTTTCCTCAGCGCCTCCTGTGTGGAGCTCATGTAAAAAAAAATTACAGGAAACACTTCATTATATTCAACCGTAATATTGGCCGATTTTCCGCCTATATTATTGTTTTTATATGATTTCATCTGAGTTTTATTTGACTTTATTTCAATTTATGATGATACATTGAAGTGAAAACTTCTTAAGCACCGTTGTGATTTGAAACTTAATGAAACGGAAACGAGCGACACTAAAAAAAACAAACACATAAATCTATAGGATTTAGCCTGCTAGAGTATGATCAGACTCCTCTTTATGCTGTGCTTCGAAGCTTATCGGTCTCCTTTTTGTGCGGTGCTTCGTAGCCTTCCCATTCTTGTTTACTTTAGTTTTCTGAAGGTGAATCTGATTTTTTTATTGAATTTTAGTATTGTAAAATGGGGGCCTCAGCACGAGGAAAGCACCCAGTGAGTCCCACATTATCATATGATGTTTTAAAACATGTAAAGTCATTATATCAAATAAAATTTAAAAAATTAAAATGTGATTGTATTTTACATAGTAGATTAGAAATTAGAAAACTGTGCATAAGGAAAGAAATAAACTAATTATAATAGTATGTAGGCATGTACATACTTGGTAGGTAAGTAGGATAAATCTGCGAATACTTGATAGGAAAATTTGCATAATATTATTACAGTATAATACGAAAAGGTATCAAAACGCACTTGAAAGTGAGAAGCGGGGTTTGTTTTTCCCTGGAGGGTTTATGGATGGTTTATAACCTTTTGGAATAGTTTTGAAATGCGCAGTATAACTTTTATGAATTTAATATATGTACCTCCTAGAGTCAAAGTTATGTCCCTTTACGGGAGTTTTCGAAAACATAAAGTGGGTTGAAATCATAATTTGGAATATACCTACTCGTATATAACAAAATATCTCTGGGCAAAGACAGTTTTCATTTTAAGGTTCAAAATTATACAAGACTACTTTTACTTGGAAAACAAAAAGGCCAAAAATTCTTCGTAAATTCGTTAGGGGTTGGCTTAAAGAATTAGGGAGAAATAAGAGAGAAAAATTTCTTTACCAAAGTTAACCTCTCAGGCCTCGGGCCTATCTTGTCGGAAGATCTATTTATTTCTGTTTTGCAATAACACATTTGAAAACTAAAAACTGTTTTTGAAAGGTGATGAAATATGCTTTCAAATTTTATAATTCGAAATTAACATTTTGTTTAATGTAAAAATTTACAATGCGAAATAAGAAATTTAAAAAATGGCTCACTTTACGGTTTTTCTAACTAGAATTACTGATAACGAAAAATAAATAAAAACACGCACATATTTATCAGACAATTTTTTTCAAAAACGTTATCATCCACTCCTTTTTTGTCGTTTCATCATCATTACATAGTATAAAATGAAGTCGCTCAAAATGTATGTGCGCGTTAATCTTTTAAACTACGCAACGGATTTTCATACGGTTTTCACCAATAGATAGAGTGATTGAAGAGGAATGTTTATATGTATAATACTTGTAAATTATATTAGAGAAAAGCCGAGAAATCCAAAGAAAACATATTTTTGTGCGATTTAAAACGGCTGGCGGGCCGTACTAGAGTCACCTTTGAAATTCGTTCTACGGAAAAAATTGGAAAATAGATGTCTTAGAGTAAGTAGGTATTTGATTTTCCCTTTTCAAATATCCAGTGTTGCATTGCAAGCATTGTGTAATTAGTGGCGAGTTAATTAGTTTATATGTATAATACATGCTTATTATAGTAGAGAAAAGCCGATAGATTCAAATATTCAATTCAGGCAGCGGGCAGCTGGCAAGCGGGTGGTGTGGATTTTATAAAGATTGGGTAATGGCGTTGTATTTCGTTAGCCACAGCAACGTGTAACCGGGTCTGCTAGTGTAAAAATGATTTATAAAAAATTCCCAAATTTTCATATATTTTTTTTCAAATTGCGGTCGGAAACTTTAGTTTTATTTAGGTTTATATTTTAATTATTTTTTAACTTTTAGATTTAAATATAAAACATTGTGTTTTTTCTTTCTAACACCGTTTAGAATTTAGATCATATTTTTAACCGGTAGTAAGGGAGGCAACTATTTCTACGAAACCTACGAGTATTGAGATTATTCCGAAACCGAACAAATTAGTGAGAGAGGTTCATTCACCGAGGGATTCTCAAATTATTGAAAAATATCATGTGTCATGTCATGTCAGAAACATATTAATTGATGTACTAGTACATACACCCTACTTCCTACTATTATCATAAAGGCGAGAGTTTGTATGGATGTGTGTGTGTAACAACACTTTCACGCAAAAACTACAGAATGGATTTCAATGAAGCTTTACAATAATATAGCTCATACGTCAGAATAACATATAGGCTATAGCGAGCTCTGGTATTATGAAATTTGTATAAAAAAATTGCAAAAGGTGGCACGATTAGTAAGATATCTATAATTCTTTCTTCGATTGAAATTATTAGGGGAGTACTTCAAATAAATGCGGGAGGGGGGAGGGGTCAGGGAGGGGGAGGAGGCGGAATGGGAACCCCCCTAATACCATGCGAGCAAGGCCGCGGGGAAAAAGCAAGTTTTTAATAATATCTTAATTATTACTATGTTATCAACTAATATTGTAAATTTGACTGTCCTAAAACGAGAATTGCTAGTTGAACAGTCAAATTTATTTCTTTACGCTTACTTTGTAGATTTTCTTACAAAATAAATGATACATAATCTTATTACTAACATTATAAACGCGAAAGTTTGTATGAATGTGTGCGTGTTTGTTACTCTTTCACGCAAAAACTAGTGAATGGATGTTAATGAAACTTTACATTATAAATAATAAATATTTATAAATATTAATATAAATATTAAATATTATAAATATAAACATTATATTTATAATAATATTAATATTCCATTATTATTGCATTATATTGTTCCATTTCTTTTTGTAAATTATACTCTCAACCTAAAATTTAGTTTCATTGTATTTAAATTCTAGCCAGCTTATTTATTACGGATCCATCCGGTTGCTTATTATTCAACAAGATGGGAATTTTGACGCTTCAAATGCATTCATCTGAAATTCTGTACAATTCAATTAAAAGCACGGGGGTAATTTAATTTCCCGGCAGAGTTTACAAATAAATTAGACAACTATGCAAATAACAATATGGAAGCTGCGACCAAGTTTCCTGGGCAGATTTTCCGACTGGGCGCACTCAACGACAATAACGTTTCTGCTCACAACATTACGTTATATTGACTAAAATTAGTATTTACTATCTTTACTCCCAACGAGATGGAAAAAATACATTCCGAGAAGGTCAATATCGTGAAAGAAAAATAAATAGAAACAACTTTCGGACAATATTATCATAAAAACATTTTAAGTAAAGAAACAACATTTACGTACATATTTGTAAAAAGCATTAACTTTGTGGCTCGCCATAATTTACAATAAAACACATATAAATTTGTTGTAGACCACTTTTATTTTATAAACACTCTACCGGTTTCAGAAGCACCCTTCCTTCGTCAGGAGAATATTATAACTAAACTATGATACAGAATGTTGACAGATATACAAATTTTAGGTGTTTGAGTGGGAGGTAAGCAAAGGGGTGGGGGTAATTGCGGGATTTCCGGAAAGAACAGAGCGGATAATTGGAAAAATATTTAGAATGGGACTGAAAGATAAATTAATTTGGTTATTCAAAATACCATCATTATTATTTAGGGATTTCCTGATTTCTAGGGCTTCTAAATTATCTAATTTTTTGCTTTTATTATTACGGTGAAGAATTTTAACCCCTGTGTCCTTATTAAAATGTGATCAGTGGAAATTAGGTGATTAGCAAACTCTGAAAAATTATTATTATTTAAGCATCTTAAATGTTCTGTGATTCTGAAATTTATATTTCTAGTTGTCTTACCTATGTAGAACGAAGGACAATCATTGCAACATTGTTGGTAAATGCCTGAGTGGCTTAATTTATGGTATCTATCTTTAGTAATTTACCTAAATTGTTATCAGTATAGAACGCGGGCTTAATGTGGGCAGGTAAGTTTTTTGTACTAAGTGAGGAAAAGTTGGATATGTATAAAATTCTGCGCCATTGAACGGGATTTATTATTATTTTCAGGCGTACCAAATAAAAATGTATTAGTTGAAATGAGTTTTAAGTTTCTTATTTAGGATTTTATCAATTAAATGTGCGGAATAACCATTATTTAGAGCAATTTGTTTGATTTTTTAAAGTTCAATCGCGAAATAGAGGGATTTTTACTAGCCGGTGCACCATTGAATGAAGAAATTAGAAAATCCCTAAATAATAATGCTAGTAATTATTATGTTTTAATTTATCTAAATCTTAATCCCTAAATAATAATGCTAGTAAGCAATAATTCACAAGTCCCGTTGGCGGCAAGTATCTTTTCTCGGAAGATTTTTCAATGTAAAATGAGTGTTTCAGGCTGACAATTATTGCTTATAATAATTGTTATCCTTTGTGCTATGCATAAAAAATCTTGTCTAAAAACGTTAGTTTATAAATTAAAACATAATAATTACTAGCATTATTATTTAGGGATTTTCTAATTTCTTAATTCAATGGTGCACCGGCTAGTAAAAATCCCTCTATTTCGCGATTGAACTTTAAAAAATCAAACAAATTGCTCTAAATAATGGTTATTCCGCAGATTTAATTGATAAAATCCTAAATAAGAAACTTAAAACTCATTTCAACTAATACATTTTTATTTGGTACGCCTGAAAATAATAATAAATCCCGTTCAATGGCGCAGAATTTTATACATATCCAACTTTTCCTCACTTAGTACAAAAAACTTGCCTGCCCACATTAAGCCCGCGTTCTATACTGATAACAATTTAGGTAAATTACTAAAGATAGATACCATAAATTAAGCCACTCAGGCATTTACCAACAATGTTGCAATGATTGTCCTTCGTTCTACATAGGTAAGACAACTAGAAATATAAATTTCAGAATCACAGAACATTTAAGATGCTTAAATAATAATAATTTTTCAGAGTTTGCTAATCACCTAATTTCCACTGATCACATTTTAATAAGGACACAGGGGTTAAAATTCTTCACCGTAATAATAAAAGCAAAAAATTAGATAATTTAGAAGCCCTAGAAATCAGGAAATCCCTAAATAATAATGATGGTATTTTGAATAACCAAATTAATTTATCTTTCAGTCCCATTCTAAATATTTTTCCAATTATCCGCTCTGTTCTTTCCGGAAATCCCGCAATTACCCCCACCCCTTTGCTTACCTCCCACTCAAACACCTAAAATTTGTATATCTGTCAACATTCTGTATCATAGTTTAGTTATAATATTCTACTGACGAAGGAAGGGTGCTTCTGAAACCGGTAGAGTGTTTATAAAATAAAAGTGGTCTACAACAAATTTATATGTGTTTTATTGTAAACATTTATGTACATTATGCGTAGATGACAAATCTAACTAAATAACATCACGCCGTTTCCCCGCAGGGGTAGGCAGAGGACGGACCGCCAAACATCCCGGTCTTGGCACACATTCCTTGCCTCGTTTACATTCATACAACGTCTCATACATTCTCTTCTATTATTCTGACTCTTGACATGACCCGACTCAAGTATCTGATTCACTTGGTCGTGCCATGTCTTTCTTGGGCGTCCTCGACTTCTTCTACCATTCACATTTGCGTCACATATTCTCCTTACACTCCTTTCCTCGTTCTTTCGCTCTACATGCCCAAACCATTGCAGTGAGATCAAAGCACTGGTCTCAGAGAAGAAGAAAGCGTGGTTATATCTGATAGCGACTGGCAGTGTTTCAAGCGAAGAGAGAGAGATCGAGCGAAAGAAGTGTATAAGGCATGCAAGAAAAGAGTAAGTGTTGGAGTGAAAGAACGAAAGAAACGCCTGGAAGAAGAAGAGGGAATCAAAATGACAAACCACTTCCAAGAAAACATAAAACTGTTTTGGAAGGAAGACAAAAGATTCCGGAGTGGACAAGAGAACGGAAGCATGAAAGTGATAAAATCGAAAGATGGACAAATGTTGACGAATGAAAATGAAATTAAAGAGAGATGAATGAAATATTTCGAGGAAGTCTTCGAAAGCAATCCGAGTGACTGTGATCCCAGCGGTGAATCGGTTATGAACGATGATGGAGTGAATGTTACCAAAATCGGCATGGATGAAATAAAAATATCTATTAAATGTATGAAAAGGGGTAAGGCTGTGGGTTTCGACAATATTGCTGCCGAATACTTTAAAGGAGATAGCCGTATTATTCTCACATGGTTGTGCAGACTTTTTAACCAATGTTTAGAGGAGGGTTACACGCCATTAGATTGGAGAAGGGCTGTAATCATGCCATTGTATAAAGGTAAAGGGTCACGTATGGAATGTGGTAATCATAGGGCTATTAGCCTTCTTAGTACAGTGGGCAAGTTGTATGGTAGAATATTGATTGAAAGGGTAAGAATGGAGACAAAAGATAAAATATGAGATGTGCAAGGTGCTTTTATGAGTGCGGAAGGGGTGCATGGACCAGATTTTCTCATTGCGTATGCTCACTGAGAAGTTTCACAAAAACAGAAACTCTTCTGTGCCTTTGTAGATCTACAAAAAGCATACGACCGAGTTGACAGGAAAAGCTATGGAAGGTATTGTCCAAGTATGGAGTGAATAAGTATCTCATACAGGCAATTGTGTCTCTGTATGAGGGAAGCGTTGCATGTGTTAGGGTGAACGGTGATTTTACGGGGTGGTTTGACACCACAAAAGGTGTTAAACAAGGCTGCGTAATGTCGCCTTGGTTGTTCAATCTATATATGGATATGCAAGAATTGAAAGAGATGGGATTGGGCGCGAAATTGAGTAATCTGGAAGTATGTTGCCTGTTGTATGCTGATGATGCGGTGCTAATATCTAACAGTATGGAAGATCTACAGTCTCTCGTGTCAAGGATGAACGAAGTATGTATGAAGAATGAGTTAATGATGAATGTAAGCAAGTCTAAAGTCATGGTGTTTGAAAGAGAGAGTACGAAAACAGTATGCAATATAGTTGTGAATGATGAATACTTGGAGCAGGTGGATGAGTTTGTTTATTTGGGAAGTATGTTTACGAGAGATTGGAAGGCTGATAGAGATATTGAAAGAAGGGTGAATGCAGGTAACTCTATTAATGGAGGACTGAACGCCGTTGGCACCAACGAGTAAATCTTATATATATATAAATCTCGTGTCACGGTGTTTGTGGTTTGCGCACTCCTCCGAAACGGCTTGACCGATTTATATGAATTATTTTATGTATATTTGGTAGGTATGAGAATAGGTTTTAAAGTATATTTCATACCGCTAGTTGATTAAGGTGTCCCTATCCGGAATTTTTTTTTATTTTTTTGACAATTTTGTTTTTTGTATTTTAATTATTTGGCATATAAAAATACCTATAACCCTAAATTTTAACCCTCCTACCCCCACCCACCCCTTTTTAATCGCGATTTTAGTATTTTCGTATGAACAAATTTCAAACAGAGCGAAATTATTTATGTTGTTGACTGACAGATGGCACTACGTCCGCCTCATTGAACTTTCATCCACACATGCGCAAGATATTCATGAGAAGCGTCGCGTCGTTTTGATATTTCATTCGGCATCATGTTCTCGCGTGGGCAAACCATCGAGCTTATTTGCGTTGGCTAAAGACAGACTGACAACAAAATATCGTACACTCAATTGCTCTTCGAAATTCACATTGATTTTCCTTATTTCATTTTCCTACTTTAGTTAGTGTTTTTTTTTTTTTTTTTTTTTATCGGCGGTCATCGTCTACAGCGCTCCATTCTTCTATGTCACAGATCCCATCCCCACACACAATACATTCGTTGTTTTTTTATTTAAAAACCAAAATATTCAGCCCTAGACTCAAATGAAAAATGCATTGGAATATTTATTGACCTTAAAAAAGCATTTGATAGTATATCTCATACTAACTTAATAAAAAAAATCAAATCAATTGGAATAAATGGACTGGTGCTATCCTGGATTATAAGCTTTTTGGAAAATAGACCACAACAAGTAAAAATATTAAATGAACTAAGTGATTCCGAAAGTAGTAACTTCTCAATACCACAAGGCACAGTTCTAGGACCACTTTTGTTCATATTATATTTAAATGATATATTTGAAGTTGCTAAATACGGGCAAATTATCTCATATGCAGATGACACAGTGCTTCTTCTAAAAGCAAACACATGGTTAGAACTGAATAAAAGGGCTAACATAGACATGAATGAATTAAAAACATGGTTTGACAATAACCTACTAACATTAAACTCTAAAAAAACACATTACATACCATTTTTCATAAAAAAACCAAACACGCCGTATGAAATAAACATAAGGATCCATTCTGCACCACACACTCAACAACACCACTGTAACTTATTGTGTACTAATATTGAAATGAAAACTTCAACCAAATATCTAGGAATCACTATTGACCAATGTCTAAAATGAATACCGCACATAACGATTCTTAAAAACAGAGTACGAAAATTGACATATATTTTTAGCTGTTTGAGACACATTCTAAGTAAAGAACTACTGAGAATGACGTACTTCGCACTCTGTCAATCCATAATCCAATATGGTATAATAGGATGGCGTGGCGCCTATAAAACTCACACACAATCTCTTTACATTGCGCAAAAACTAATAATTAAAATAATATTTAAAAAAATCATTTCTATATCCATCTGAACTCATATTCAAAGAATTTAAAGTCAGAAAATTAAATACTCTCTTCCTGTATCATTCAACCTTACAAGTTTACAAAGAGGATATCCTAAACAAATCCATACCCTTCAAAAACACAGTAAATTTTAGGCAAAAATACACGTTACCAATTCCCATTTGTAAAAAAACTTTGGGTCAACAAAACTATAAATACTTAGGAACAAATTTCTTTAATAAATTACCAGAAAATATAAGATCCCTTAAGGACAGTTACAAAAATTTCAAAACACAATTAAAAAAATATACTGAAAACCTTAACTAAAAAAAAAAAAATAAATAATAATTAAAAAAATATATACATATACACACATATGTTTCTCTTATTCTTAATATATACTAAATTTAAAAAAAAATCAAAATAACCTAACAAATAATACTTCCTCCCATACACACAAGCATTTGCTTATTATGGGAAAACATTTAAAAAAAATATGTATATTTGTATTTAATAATTGTATTAAGTTTTTTTTTTTTTTTTATATACTTTCATTATATTTATGTATCTATTGTATGTACTGTACCAAAAAAAAAAATTTAAAAAAAAAAATAAAAATAAATTCACTAGAAATAATTTATATGGCAGAACAACGTTTGTTGGGTCAGCTAGTATAATAAAAATAAAGTAAAGTAAAACCACTAAAACAAAAGAAAATAATGAGAGGTACTTTGACACGGTAACAAATATTTGCATTATTTAATTTGAAGCCAAGGCTCGTAGAAAATGCTGCTCATACGGGCCTTTTTCGAAAAAAAAACTCGTCGGGCCGCTTTAGAAATTTCGAACGCGTGACGTAGCTTGAAGTAAAAGACTGCCACTTATATTGCCGTCAATTCAAATCTCCCAGTGGAACATGGACTGCAAGCTACGTCTCGAATTTTTAGCCAATCACCGCTCTACTCTCTCGATGAGCTAACCTTCTTAAGAGCGCGCAGGAGCGCCGAGAAATTTTAACGATAGGTATTTGTAAAAATTATTTCTATTTCGTTCATCTCAGCGGGGACAGCAAAAGCGCTATCGGTGTATTGGTGAACCCCAATGCGTGTGTGTGCGTGGCTGCAGGTGTTGGAAGCACGAATCGCCGCGCCGCGCCCGCCAGCGACTTCACGTTCTTATTATTTCATTTACTGTTATTCATTTATTCCAAAAATTAAGTAGGTGCCTAGGTACATATTCGTAATAAAATAGCGAGGTCTACATTATTTAATATTGTATTGTACTTAACTTTATTATTATTATTACTTACTACAAATACATGTGACTGCCTGCTCCGAGCTCATCTTCTGCACACGCACAAGTCAATGAGACTTGTGGGTGCGTGTATACAGGTTGCTGCCTGCTGCAACAGATAAGTCAATACGCGTCGCGACTTGAGCGTGCGTATTCCTATATAATAGATATCTTCTGCGCTCATAGTTCATTCATCTTGTTACTATTAGTAAAGTAAGATGCACGCTGTTTTGGTTTAGTAATATCGGGAGATTCATACCATCTTTTTTTATAAAACGGCAGCATAGGCGCAGTAGGTACATCACGTACTTTGTGATTGTATAGTGTTTTTATTTTTCGCTGGCTGCATCACTCTACTGTTTTTGACTAGCCTTTTTACTGGAAACTATTCTACGTCAAACACAGACCTTCGAATTTTGACCCTGAAACCCCCTTGAATATTGAAATCTGTTTGGTCATTTCTCACGATTTACACATATAGGACATATGGTGAGTAGATACCTACTAAACTGTTCATAAATTATTCATAAACTATTATTATAAACATAAACTATTCATTCATAAAAACTCAATATTACAACACAATTTCCTTTTTTAATTAAACATATAAATATCGCTAAAAATGTTGTTGTTTTTTGGCTCTCCCTGAATAACGTAAATTCATCAGTTTTGACTGTATGCATAAAGTGCATTAGTGCAAGTCGGTACATTTGTTAACATATCTAGTAACCTATAATAAATATTATTCTACGTCTTAGGCTGCGTATACACACGCCAGCCGAACAACGGATTATGGGAAAGGAACGAAGCAAAAGCAAACTGCCCGAAACGCTGCGCCGCTTGCGGTTGCTTCGTACCTTTACCATAATTCGTGGTTCGGCTCGCGTCTCTGTCCGCAAAGAGTGGCGTGCACTGATTTTTCAGTGGGCTAGAATCCTAAGATTGAAAATACGACATTAATGATGTTGTCGAAGCTGAAAATGATTTTTTTTCCGAAATTTCATTTTTCAAATTCTGTTCACGCCACTATTCGCAAATATATACGTAGCATAAGATATGTGTATTTAGAAATTGAGTTACATAAAATCGACTACTATATTACCTACCTTCAACTCAAAAAATTTTTTCTTACAGATAAATAATGGGTAAAAGAAATGGAAACAAAGCGCGTTTGTTTTTATTTGCTAGACGAAAAAAACCGATTATTAGTATCAAACGACAGATTCATGTTGCACCACGTTCGACATCTAGGTAAGTCGAAATATCGCTTTCCTGTCACTCTTACTACTGAACCTTCCTAAGGTTACCTTTACGTACGTAAAGTTTTTTTTCCCGTAAGTTGCTCACATAAGAGAGTTATGGCAAAATTACCAATGGGTATCGTTTACATTGATAATTTTGCCATAACTCTCTTACGTGAGCGACTTACGAGAAAAACCTAAAGATTTATGCTATGAGAGCCGTGTATTATGTAGCATGTATAACGGGAAAATGGGATGTACAAATTTAAATAAATAAATCATTTGCATTTACAGGGATATGGATGTCATCGATACTACTTTTGGAAACTTAACTACATCTTCACTAATGCATGAAACTTCCATGGATGAATCATTTGCTCCAAATATAGACGAAAACGCAAGTTCATCATCATCAACAACGCTTGATGATTTGGTGATAGAACCAGACCATATTGATGAAACCGATAATTTCGATGGTCGCAGAATTGTGGATATAAAATATTTGTTTTCGGAGATATCAAATATAAAGCACGAACACACCAACTGCACATTTTCCGATTTAAAATTTATGAAGGAACGACGAAATGGTCTTCTAAGCCAGTATGTTTTCGAGTGCAAAATGTGCAAGAAAATAGAATACATTCACTCCCAAGACCCGAAACGGAAAATGTCTATAAATACTGCTGTCGTCGAAGGAGTGATGTGTACAGGAAATGGGTATTCACAATGGAATGAAATTTGTGGGGTTTTAAATATGCCAAATATGGATTGTAAGACTTACACGAACATAGAACAATGTTTAGCGCCAACAATTGAAGAATGTGCCTTAGAAGAAATGATCGCAGCTGGTGAAGAAGAAAAAAGGCTAGCCATTTTAAACGGTGACGTAGACAAGGGTGGCTATCCTTTGGTAACGGTGGTTGCAGATGGCTCCTGGGCAAAGAGGTCGTACAAAAGTGGATTTAGCTCCTCATCTGGCGCAGGGTGCATAGTTGGACTACGAACTAAAAAGGTTTTATTTCTGGGAGTGCGAAACTCGTACTGCTGCATATGTGCTAGAGCTACTAAACTACACAGAGTTGCTTCTGAGCACAGGTGCTTCATAAACTGGCGTGACAGTGCTAATGCCATGGAAGCCCACATTATAGCAGAAGGGTTCTCGAGAAGCTTGGAAATGCATGGATTGAAATTTAACAAACTAGTTGGTGATGGCGACTCCAGCATCATGAAAAAAATAATGCAACAAATGCCATATGGTCCTAACCTTATAGTACAAAAAATAGAGTGCAAAAATCACTTACTCCGCAATTTTTGCAACAAAATGAAAGCACTTGGAAAAAAAACCAACAACGCTAAAGGCTTTGTACCAGTTCATATAAGGAAAAAGGTTGAAGCAAACGTTTTACGCATGAGAAGAGCTGTAGTTGGAGCAATAAATTACAGGAAAGAGCAAGAAAACACAGTACAAAGTGATAAAATAAAAAATTTGAAAATGGACATAAAAAATACCGCAAATCATGTGTTTGGTGATCATAACAATTGTGCATCGTACTATTGCAAGCCGGAGAAGTATACTGATGATCCAAATTTAGTAAGCGATCTTCGAGATTGTGGAATATGGACTGATATCCAACAATTCTTATTGTCTCTAATAGCAAATGCAGAAAGTCTTATTATTGACGTGACAAATAATACTGTGGAGCAATTCAACAACGTTATCGCCAAATTTATAGGTGGAAAAAGGGTAAATTTTACTACAAGAGGATCTTACCAAGCAAGATGTTTTGGAGCAGTAACTTCGTGGAATAGTGAATTGGCAACCCATTCAAGAATACAAAAGAAAATCCAAGGCCACAGTCCCGGCAAATACACGAAGCACTTTATAGAGAGAAAACGACGTTCGAAGGAGAATAAACAAATGTGTCGAAAAAAAAAACTAAAGTATAATGAAAATACGACAGAAAAAAGAAAAAAAGTTACAGGGCCCGATGAAAATTATGGTCAATTGGAATTAGAACCAGATATGCCACCTGAAATATTTGAAACGAAAAAAGAGGAATTTCTCAAAGAATTATCTTCAACCAATAAGGAAGAGCTCGAACGGAATACGGTAGGCCAAAGCAATAACAATCTGTGGGCAATTGAAAGACGTAAGCGGATAACGGCGTCTAACTTTGGAAAAATATATAAGCTTCGGCAAAAAACTTCAGTTACGGGAGTACTAAACTCTTTACTGTACTCACAATTCAAAGGAACTATGGCCACAAATTATGGAAAAGAAAATGAAAGCCTAGCAATAGAGCAATTTTCAAAAAAAACAAGTTTTCAGGTATCCGCTTGTGGGCTATTTATCGATAAAACCAAAAACTTTTTAGCGGCAAGTCCGGATGGCCTTATCGGTGAGGATTCTATAATTGAAATTAAATGCCCTTATAGTATAGCAAATATGTCACCAGAAGAGGGAATTGCACAAAAGATAATTGATTACTGTAAATTGGAAGACCATTCTTTAACATTAAAACGGAATCATAATTACTTCTACCAAGTACAAGGCCAGTTACATATTACTCGTCGTAATTATTGTTATTTTGTTGTGTGGAGTCCAAAAGGTTTGCTGTATGAAAAAATTGAGAGGGACGATGAAATCTGGCAAAAAATCGTTCCACTGTTAGAAAATTTCTACCACCAATGCCTTTTACCAGAAATAATTGACGGTCGCATACCAAGAAATTTACCGGCGAGGGAAAGGTCTGGACCATAAATTGTTTTAATTTCATTGTGTAGATGTTAAACAGTAATTTTTTTTACAATAAAGCGTTTAAAAACAAAAAATATTAGATCATTGAAGAAGATTGAAAATGTCAAGTGATGTAGGAGGTATTCCCAAAAGTGCATTTTTCTGTAATAATATAACGTATTAAAAAAGTTAAATAAAAACTAAACTAGTTATGTGTATGTACCTAATATGTAGCACAATAAACAATATGGTGCCTCTTATACATAGATTTCAATATTCATTTGTATAATATGATATTATAATAACATAATCGATTCAACAACATGTGGTAGATGCATGTACCACTGAACATACGCTGTACCAGCATTCCATCAAACGATCAGTGGTGTATGTACTTACCATCACACATTTTCTTGTAAAATATAATTTTTTTGAAAAAAAAATCTAGAACAATATATTTAGTCAAATATAAAAGTTTTTTTTTGGTTCGGTAGTTGTATCTTAAAAAAAGTGTCCTATAAAGGGATAATATTATGTTGAGTACAACCTTCAAAAGTTATCAAAAAATATTTTAATTAATTTTTGTGTTCCATATCCAACTCGGCAATACGGAACGGAATCATCTCGGGGTCTGTCTGTAACAGGTGTTTTTTTTTCAATTTTTTTCCATTAATTTATTTGACGTAAACAAATTAAATTTGTCACAATAACTTTAGTAAATAAGCTCGGTAAGTATTGGCACACTCAAAATAAGTCACCAAACAGAAAAATAATTTTAAAAAAACATCGATAACTCGGGACATGACAACACTAGTGGACTAGTGTATCGATATAATTATTGAGAATGTCACATCACTTCGTTGACTGTATACGTATTCAACAAAACCCTCTCCGCCCCCCCTCACCCCCGAATACTGAGAGAAAGGGACACATGCACCTCAGCCTGATAATACCCAAATAAAATTGTCAAAATCGAGGTTTTGTAGTCCTCATTTTTCTACTCCAAAACTGAACCAATTTCCAAGATTTTTTTTACCAAATGTATTGGAAGAAAACATTCTATGTCTGTACCTTTTGCTTTTTTTAAAAATACATCGTCTAATTTGTATACTGAACGTTTGTTGATGGCGTTAAAAAAAGGCAATTTTAACAATTTTTGAAGGGTTATAACTCCTATAAAAAGTAACTTATCAAAAAAATCAAAACGTACCGACACGCTTGCGGTCAATATTCATATTATGTAAAAAAAATATTTTCTCTATTGTCAAAATTCAGAGAGGGAAATGAGGAATACGTTTGTATGGAAAAAACACCACCCGGTTTCCTCTTAAAAGCATTTTATACGAACCTTGATTTGGAGCGATAAGTATGTGTTTTTTTTATTATTTTTAAATTGCTGCTTACGTTCGAGGGCAGTTTAATTTCATTATATAATCATTTCTATTGGGTACATACCAAACGAATGGATTAGTGTATTTTGTTATGTGATCGTATTTCGTACTCTTGTAGTTTTATTATTATTACTAGCTGGGGTCCTAGCATCAATACGATATCGGCCAAATCCGTCATTTATGGTCAGTTGTCAATATGACATGTGCTAGCACGCTCAACAATTGACAAGGGATATTCCGACCGACGATTGACAAAAGCCCGTCAAATCGTATGCATTCTTAGCTACGACCGTTATAATAATAAAACAATAGTAATAATAATAATAATAATGTACTCTGCGAACTCCGTACCGCTACAGAATCAATAACTGTTATTAGCTGAATTAAATTAAGTTTTTTTAATTAAGTAAAAAATTACACAATGAAGCTATTAGCAATACCCAACTGTCCGTGCTATGTTTTTGTCAGTATCAGAGATGGCGTTGTGTGCGGTTTTATATTTTTGTGATTTTCTTACTTTTCCACTTACTTACGGGAATTGCATTTAATTTTTTTTTTGTACAATTGTAAAATTATTATCATTTGATAAATATAGTCAAATTTAGTAATCTCAATGTTTGAAGCCAGATTTCCATTGATTTTATTATCAATATGAGAGCAAAAAAGCGTAGAGTTAGAAGAATTTGCAACAAATGGTTGAACAAATAAATAATTCATGTTTTAGGTTCAAAAGCTTAGCTACGTAATTAAATTATCTATTTTCCCCATCATTACTAAAAAGCAAGTAATTCTCAGTTAAAAGTATTTTTAAGACAAAAATTAGGCAGTTAGGTACCTTTCGAGCCCCCTTCAGTTCCAGGTAGCAAGCTGCTTGAAGCAGTTCAGGTATATCTTAATGAAACATCCTCATCTGAATGTTTAGGAGACTTGGCTCTTAACGAACGGGGAGCTGGCTACATTAAACTGTGCCTGATAACAACTTCATTCGGTGGAAATTTAATTAAATTATTAACCTCCACTGAATAATCTCGCTTCCCGACGTTTAAGAGAAACGAGTGGGCCAGGTCAGAGGTCGGCAAAGTGCGGCTAATCGCAAATGTCCACGTACAGGCGCGCAGGACGAGATGGTATCGGCGGGTGACGATTGCAGGCCTACGTGGCGCGGGTGAGACTCGCGCCTTTAATCAAGTCTTTCGATGTTGGAAGAAGTCATTTCATTTGAAAACAACGTATTTAAAAATTACAAATGTCAATGCCAAAAGGAGAAAATTTCAAAACTGTGATCGAAATATTAAGAGGATTTTTGACGAATGCTAAGATCGCTCTGTTGTTTTTAAATTCCAAAAACCTATTGCTACTGAAATGCTTCCCTCATATTTAAAATGGTTGTTTTGAAATGGTGTTTGTTAATGGAGGAATTATTTTCTTGGCGATGTTTCTAGTCTGCTAAAATATCGCCAAGAAAATAGTGTTTGTCATGATTTAAGACATGTCACGATTCAAATTTATTGATACATTTTTTACTTAATTACATTTTTTTTTAATTTTCTTTATTCATTGATTTGATGGTTAGGAAATTTGCGGATTTTTCGACAACCATGCCTGGGGACATGGCAATGTTATTTTTTATCAATGAATAAAACCTTTATTAAGTATGAACTCAAGTTTTATTCATCATAAACGTAATTTAATGAAAAAATTGTAATAAATATTTGCTAAATCAATTAACGGATTTTGGCTCCCAAATTTTTTTTGAATCGTTTTAATATACATATTTGGCTCTTTGGCTAATAAGTTTGCCGACCCCTGGGCCAGGTGAACGGGAAGGGGGAAGGGGGAGCGAGGGAGGAAGGTAACACGGCCACGTTTATGGAGATTTACTATTGTGAAGTGCAGCTCTGGGAAAATTTCATGAAATCGTATCGTACGAAAATAGAACTGTCTGGAAATTGATGAAAATGTCGATTGCTCCATGAAAAACTTATTCAATATTATTAAATACTTAACTTAGTCAAGGGGTAGATTTTATGAAGAATTGAAGCGATTAAACCAAACTTTCAAAACCTACTTTAAGAGGAAGCCACAAGCCAAAAATGTGTGTATCTTAGTGTGCCTTATAACGCCACGATTACATGTAACAGATATAAAAATCGCTTGGCAAACGTTGTATTGGCTTTAGCTATATTTTTATTTATTACAGGTCATGATTTCTAGAGCAAAAGTTATTTTTCAATTTATTTTGTGAATCTCTCTCTACATATTATACATTAAAGTCCTCCGCCGCGTCTGTCTGTCTGTTCGCTATAAACTAAAAAACTACTGAACGGATTTTCATGCGGTTTTCACCAATAGATAGAGTGATTCATGCGGAAGGTTAAGGTATATAATTTGTCAAGTTGGTTGGTGGCCGGGTCAGCTAATAATTTTATAAGACTTGATGAATGTAAACTAAAGCACATAATTTTAGCCATAAATTATTATTTTGTTAAAGTTGTTTCTGACATGCGTTCATACATATTTCTAAATAAAAATATAATTTTTTTTTGTGATTTTACGATTATATTTTTTATAAATTAATTCACAATTTAATATGCAATGCATCTAAATGATTTTTTTTTATATTTAAATGCAAACCGATTCGTCGTACAGATTAATCTAAAATAGTGATTTAGCATTTAGCTTCGCCGTAATCACAACATTAAACATAGATAAATGAAACAATTTAACTTTGTTTGAACCACTGTTCCCATCCATATTTCAAAACTGTCAAATCAGTATACATTTGCCCTGAAGAAGGAACGGTCGTTCAGAAACCGGTCGGATTTACTCAAATATAAAAGTGGTTCAAACAAAGTTAAATTGTTTCATTTATCTATAATGGATAACCACAAAGTTATAGTTACATTCAAAAGTACAACATTACACATTTGATTATGCAATAAAACACTAAGTTAATTCCTTAATTTATTTTCTAACAATTAACAACTGATATTTAAGCTCCATAAGTCATGACAGAGATAATTTTGCTAACTGATTAGTAGTTGCGTTGATAGACATTTTATACAGAAAAAAACAGTGCAAAGCATAAAGTTCGATGGTTTCTGCTTTTTCAGATTCTTACAAACTTTAAATTTACCGCTTTATAGTTAAAATATAATAATTTAGCTCGCAAATAAATCGCATTGCTTAGTTGAAAAACAAGTGCTTAAAGCTCTGATGGATTAAATAATAATATGGTACCTATTTAGTCCATGTACGCGAAAAGAAGATGTAAACAAGAGGGCCGTGTGATTCCTGAAAGGGAGTGTTCTCTGTTCATTCACCTGAAAGCTCCCACTCTCCATGTCTCTATGGGACAAGAGTCGGGACAGGGCAGGTACAGGAGTATAGAAGGCGAATATCACCTGCGACAAACATTTCTTAAAACAACAGACTGCTTCTGCTGCATGAATGCACGACTCTTTCAAAAAAAAATATTCCCATTTTGAAAAGCAACACGGCAATAATTGTGAAACTTTTTTGTGACGACTTGAAACTTACAAAGTTGTGGTTTTTCTGATGTCTAGCCTTTTCTGAGACAACTTTATGCTTATAACAGTTTATTTCCGTATAACAACTTTTTCCTTTGTTTAAGAATACGTTGTCGAAGTACGTTACGGGAACTGCAAGTTTTTTTTAAAAAGGCATTGTTTAGCGGCCTTTCAGCTAGATTAATGAAGCAGGAAGAAAATTATGCCCTGTCCATATTGGAGGCGAAAAAGCTCCCGGCTTCTTTTTATAGTTCATTCGTCGCCAGTTTTCAATGACTGAAAAAATAACACAAAAACGTACTTACCATAATATGGTAATTATCGACCTTGTAAGAGTTAATCAAATCTAGACACGAAACAATGTATGCTATGTTTTTATTTTTTATTTATTAAATTGAAAAAGAGTATGGAAATGCGATTAAGTACTTTTATAAATTAACTGATTATTTCTTTTTACTATGACAACACCGTTGTCCTGGCAACATTGGTCACGTGACCGGTTTAGTTCCAGCGAACGCCGTTCCGACAGGAGCAACTTACTTCATTCTAGTTACGGCGCTCTTGCTCGAGAATACGCGACAAAATTCTAAATTAAAAATCACATTTCCATTTTTTTCCTACCGCGATCTCTAAAATGTAAATGTTGTCTGTCAAGACTAAATAAATTATTAAACGTTTGCGAACTCTTTTATTACGTCTCTGAATTCAAGATCCTTCCTCGGAGTCCGGTAAGTATCCTCGACACTACAAAGGGAGACCTGATGTAAGGTTCGCCACAAGAGTTACAAATTATTTATTTTTCTTGTATATAAATGTCGTTTAGATCAATTGAAGCTTTTCGTGCTATTTCCATTGATAAGAAATAATATTAAACAGTTAATTAATTTATGAAAAATCTAAGCATTAACTACTAAAAAATGTATTTTTTCATTCGAAATGTAAGAATGCATACAAACAACAACTTTTAAAAATACGGTTTTATGGCTAAAATATTTGTGACAGTTTTTTGTCGATTTACTGTTTTTCTTTCTTATAAAATTATTCACAAAATAAATAAAAACAACTGTTTTCAACATTTAAACTATTGTCTCATTATCTACGTAGCTTTAACCTATAAAGTTGACATTTAAAAAAACAGCAATGATTGTACTAGTTTTCATCAATTCTCTTGCCTCTCTCACGTCCATAGGTCACCCTAAGTGTTTCGCTACGTTTAGTGATAGGGGTGCCCGGGTTCATGGGGTGAGTTTTGTCAGGGTCTTGGCAGCGGAAGCATCTGCCCACCTACTGCATGGCGGGCCGGATCGAGAGGGACAGGTTGAGGGAGGCCTTTTGACCTCTCCAGCCGGACTCTCTCGACCTATCTCCTTGCACCGCAGTTGGTGGGATGGATTCGTACGCCTGTCACCCCTGAACACACTGCCCCAGATTCCGTACAAATTTCAAATCGGAAGTGAAGTATATGTTAGCCAAATAATATCAATTATTATATATTATATTCGTATTTAACCATTAACCATTTGATGAATAGAGTCAAATTTAGTATCTCAATGTTTAAAGCCAGATTCCCATTTATTAATAATACACTGATATTATTATAAAGATAACATAAAAATGGAAATAGTTAGAATATTTTGTAAAAAGAATTTCATAATTTATATTTTATGTGATTAAATTATCTATGTATTTTCCCCGTCATTACTAAAAAGACAGTATTTTTCAGTTAAGTATTTTCAAGACAAAAATTAGGCACCTCACGTTAGGTACCTCTCGAGCACGTCCCTCGTAACTTTTCCTTCCCAGAACTTCCTCTTCTTCCTTTCCATAAAAAGACCTTCCACACAGCATTCTCTCAGATGACATAAACCCTGAGGGAAATTATTTTCCTCGTGGCCTTCTGTGCGAAGACAATATAAAAACAAACAAAAAATGTTCAATAATTCAAATATTCAAATTCTATAAAGCACGTAGAATATTTCTCTTCAAGATATACCCCGCGGTATCCTTGAAGATATTCCTCGTCGCTAGGAGCATCCTCCTAATGTAATTTTCCGTCTGAATTGAAGCTAATACGCGAACCTTCTGATGTACTCGCACAATCCACTCGAGAGGAGAGGAGGCACTTTGATTGGAAACATGTTTTCCATTTGGTTACTTCCTGCTTCCGTGCGGTTAATTTGTTTTGGTCCCTAGATAGCAGGGATAAAATTAAAAAATATTTTTTTATTTGGGACCTTAATTGCTATCGATTTATCCAGAATTAAACATACCTTGAAGATAAACAGTTTTTCCAAAAAAAAAATTACAAAAAAATTAATTATTTGTATTGATTTATAAAAGATTTATGAAACTAGAAACTCATTGCGTAGTTGTTGAAGCAAATAATAATAATAATAATAACGTAGTATTTATATAGCGCAGTTTTGTGATGTTTCACTTCAAGTGCGCTTAATTATAATAAACTTAAAATTAACCTACAGTGTTCCTTACGAGTCCTTAAAAAATTAATTAAATAATGTGAAATAACGAATATACAAAAATATACAAAGCAATTCCTAAAGCACAATATTAACAACAATAGTGAGTGCTGTTTTGGCACAGGACACACCGTGATAAACCATCACGGTGCCATTCAACAAGAATCATTTAAACTAAATTATATAGAACAGGAGGCAGTTAACATTTAGAAATAATACAAATTCAGAGTGCACATAAAACTATAGTAATGAGGTAATCGAAACCAAACAATTACCAGAAACTTGAGGAACATGGCTTATTAAAGTATATTGAAAAGGAGTTAAAATTCATGAAAGGTATGATTTTTTAAATAAGTTTGTTTTTAAAGCTCTTTTGAATTCAGCCAAGTTCTGGATATTAGTAAGAGCTGAGGGAAGTTTGTTCCAAATGAGCGGGCCAGTTACACGAAAAGATCGATCATAGTAAACGGCTCGATTTGACCTAGAAAGTTCGATTAAACGATTAGTAACATCTCGATCTGCTGACCTTAGAGTAAGCTGCCTATCGCTTAAGTTTTGTCGGACACATAGTTCCGATATATAGGCTGGCGCCATTCCTTGCAATGCTTTGAAGGTCATTAAGCAGATCTTGAACTCTATTCTTTCAGGGCATCGAAGCCAATGAAGATCCTTTAGAAGCGGGGTTATACGGCAATACTTAGATTCACCAAAAATCATTCTCGCCGCAGCATTAAAAACGGACTGGATTCTATTGAATTGTTTTTTAGGCAAGCCAGCATACGCACTATTACAATAGTCCATACGTGAGACAACGAACGAATTTATGAGTGACTTTGCTCCATCAGAGGGAAGGCAACGCCTGATTGATTTTATCTGCCTTAGATGGAAAAAGCCTGAACTTACAGATTTTGAAATTTGTGATTCTAGAGAAAGACTATTGTCTATAGTGAAACCTAGAAACTTTATTTCTGTAGAAGGAATTATATCTGTGCCCTGAATATGGATTGGATTAGAGTCGATGAGGGCTTGCCTTCCAGGAGAAGCTATCCAAATAAATTCCGTCTTGGTCGGATTAAGTTTGAGTTTATTGACAGACATCCAACTTGAGACTGTGTTAATGAAACTAACCACCTCGTTTTTAAGGACGTCTTTTTCATCCGGGGAACAAAACTTGAAAATGAAACGATCGTCTGCATAGCCTTGTGATTCAAAGCCAGCTGATTGAATTAGTTTCTCGAGGCGATTCGTATAGAGAATGAAAAGATCAGTGATAATCGAGTGATAATGAATCAATTTTACTTTTCTCATTCATTGCAGATCTAAAAGTCAACGGAAAAAGTAAGGGAGAAACGCAAATGGAGAAAGATTGGAAACTAGCGACTTTTTAAATCTAATCTCTGTAACTAAAGCTCTCGCAAAATTTACTAAAAAAACCTTTTTGCCAACTGATCTTACTTATTTTCTCTCGGGAACAAATTATATGTTTTGAAGTGGCGCCCGATTAAAAAACTATTCACACCACTAAGAACAAAAAAGATTTTCATGCAAACATAAAAAGTTCTAAAAAAGTGGTTTCTTCCTAAAATTACTGATAACGAAAAAATAGAAAACACACATATTTTTTTAGACAAATGTATTATAAACGCTAACTTCAACACACTTTTTGTCGTTTCATATAAAAATAGTTTACAATTTTTTTTTCAAATTGCGATCGGAAACTCTGGTTTCATCTAGGTCAGTGGCGTAGCGTGGGGGGGGGGGGGGGCGGCCCGCCCCGGGCGGCAAATTTTCACAATAAAAAATAGTATTATCTTGGAAAAATTTAAACCATTTCAAATCATTATTTAAAAATGTTCAACGATACTGTCGTATACGAATCCAACTTTTTTTTGTATTCATCTGGTGATACATTTCAAAAGAGAATATTATTCGAAGTGCAGTTATAAAATTCTAGTTGCAGACAATGTATGTGCTGCCAGAATCAAAGAGAAACCATTTTCGTATTCTGCGTGTAATTCGTCGTATACAGATTTAATTTAACCCTGTCTAATCACAGGAGACGCAAAATGTCCCACACATTTAATTTTATAATAAAATTGTGAAATTATGTCCGAAACATTTTATTTAAAATAAATTTGTGATTGCGATAAAAAGTTAAGATACAGTTTTATTACATTGTTTTAAGAAAATGAATCTGTATTTAAAATTTTAAGTTTATTCTTTTTTTGGTACTTTAATTCGAATATTCGCAGGCGTGTATTTTTGAGCCAATCTACATATCCAATATCAAAATTTTAATATTAAGATACAATAATGTTCTAATAAACACGTCGGAAAAATAACTATATCTAGATTTTAGAACAATTTTATCTTTTCAAAAGGATTAAAAAAAAACAATAAAAAGGAAAATTTAAAATGCATGGGATGAACCGGAAATTTTGACAGGCAAAAGTTTATAGATATTTTTTCTTATTATTCGAAGGGTTAAATCAGTTTTCAAAATGTAAAATTCCATTTGATGATTCATCTGCCGACACAATTCAAAGGAAAACATTATCTTATTCGAAGTTCAGTAATAAAATTCTAGTTGCAGACTCTGTATCCTGTATGTGCTGCTAGAATCAAAGAAAAACCATTATCACGTTCTGAGTGTAATTTTAATTCGCCGCCTACAGACTTAAATCAAATCAATTTTATGTTGAGAATGTAAATTTCCAGATGTGGATTCATCTGTTGACACATTTCAAAGGAAAACAACCTCTTATTTGAGGTTCAGTTATAATATTCTATTTGCAGACTATGTATGTGCTGCCAGAATCAAAGAAAAACCTTTGTCATGTTCTGAGTGTAGTTTTAATTCGCCAGGTACAGATTTACTTTAAACCACTACAGAATGTAAAATTCCGGGTGGATTCATCTGTTGACACATTTCGTAGGAAAACATTCTGTTATTCGATGTGCAGTTATAAAATTCTAGATGCAGACTATTTATTTAATGCCAGAATCAAAGAAAAATCATTTTCATGTTCCGAGTGTAGTTTTAATTCACCGCATACAAACTGGTTCTGTGTTCATAATTGTACGATAAATTAAATAACGAGTTGCAGATTCATCGTGCATCGAGTGAAGCTTTACATTTGAGTTACATAATGCTGCGAAATTCTGAAAAATTGATTGTTGCGTGTGTAACTATTATTTGGGGACTCTAACGCAATATCAATCAATCAACTTTGGAGTAGAATTTATAAACATGATTTTCGTTGAAAGAATACTCATCAAATGTCCGGCTCGTATATAAATAGGTCGTAATAAAAAAATAGGATTTCAGAATGCAACCCCCCCCCCCTTCCGCCGCTTGAAGTACCCAAATAAGGGGGTGGCAAAATTTTCCTCCGCCCCGATGTTCTGAGTGTAGTTTCAATTCACCGCGTACAGATTCAATTAAAACCAGTTTTGTGTTCAGAATGTACGTGCTGCCAGAATCAAAGAAAAACCATTTTTTTGTTCTGAGTTTTTTGTTTGTAGTTTTGATACACCGCATATTTATTTTGTTACATCTGCCCTGATGATGGACACTGTAACGCTGTCCGAAACGTTGGCTAAAGGAGGGGGTATCGCAACACGGTATAACACCTCAAAAACAAATAACAAAAATATACGATTTCTGAGAGCAGTTATGTATAAATTTGTAGTAGAATTTATAAGCTTGATTTTATTAGAAGAGTACTCGGCACATGGGGTTATAAAAATCGGCATACAAAAATAGGATATCTCCCCCCCCCCCCCTCCCCCAGTCAGCGTTTGAAAATCTGCGGAAAAAGTACCTGTAGAAGTTAGGGAGGGGGGGGGGGGGGGGCAAAATTTTCCTTCGCCCCGGGCGGCCGAAACCCACGCTACGCCACTGATGTAGGTGTACATTTTAATTATTTCGTGGTTAACTTTTAGATTTGAACATAGAGCGTGATATTTTCTCTTTCTAACACCGTTTAGATCACATTTCTAACTATAATGGTAAGAGGACAACGATTTCAATGAGAGCTGTATGAGTTGTTCCTAAAAGCAAATAAATTAGTCTGAGGAATTAAAGTAGGATGCGGCAGGTAATACAAAGTTTGGGAACCCCATTGGAAAACCCTAACAAAACCCTAGCTTAATTTTTTGCTCAATTGTGAACACTTAAAAATAGTAAGAAATGATTAAAACATTATCCTAAAATAAGGGCAAATTGTTTCACAGAAATCCAAATGCAACGGAAAGGTAATCACACTTCAACCAAAGAAATTCTTGTAAACATCACTATGATGATGGACATAGCATTTGAATATGTCAGAAGGATTTGACGGATCATTCATATCTGTAAAACATTTGTCCCCAATTTTTAAAATTGTTTTTTATTTATTTACCTTGAAGGGCCCCCGTCCAACATAGCCAGAAGAGCGCCCACTTGGCGGTGCGGAACCTCTGCAGCCAGTAAGGGCGCAGCACCAGCAGCCCGCACCCCGTCTCGTGGTCCTCTGCCGCGGCGTCGCGCACGTCGCGGGACGCCTCGCGTCCGGGGCCCCCGTCCGGACTGCCCGCCTGCAAGGGGAGAAAGTTCTGCGTGGATATGCTTGACATCGTGGATCACGGTTAGGTCAACACTTGAAAAATTGATTCGTTTTTCACAGAACTATTAAGCAGGACTTAAGACATTTTTTAAATGTTTTTTGACAAATAGAATCAGTTAGTTCAACACTTGAAAAATTGGTCAGTTTTTCACTCAACTATTACTGACGCTTAAATTTTATTCTTAAATAACTCAAAATGAAACGGTTGTTAGATGAATACTGGTTAGTTTTTCACTCGATTTGTAAAAAGAGCTCCAAATTTGTCATAAGTTTTAAGGTTGTTTTTTCAACATTAGTGGATTCAAAATTAATCATAAATTCAAAACTTTTTAAGAAATTTATTTTATTTTATTTAGTTTTTCACTTAGTTAATGACTACCAAAAATTGTGACTCTTTTTTGAGTAAAAATAAAGGGTTTAGTTAGTCACTTATTTCAGAAAATCAGATTTTTATTTTTATTTGTCTTTTATCATTATATTTTAACATATTTTTGCGAGTTAACTTTTTATAAATCTGGTGAGTTTTTACAGAATCAGAATGGCACAAAAGTTGTCCTACATTGCATTTTGTTCTTCTCACAAATCAAAATGAATATTCACTTTCACTTTAAATATTAAAATAATATTTTTTTATAATCAACAAGTCATTGCATTAGAAGACACACATTTAAAAAAAAAATTGTGGCCTGAATTAGAACTCGGAACCTTCCGCTCGTGAGTTAGGTCAATCTGGTCTAACCACTCTAACCCCTGAACTATCACGTCATCGAACTATTCCGCCATATTTCCCTACAACATAATAGTGTTTATCAAGTTAGTCACATTCTAGGTTTTGGCTTTAACGATACTTTTCGATACCAGTTGCTTTTTCCACTTTTCATACTAACTATTTTACTGATTTGATTTGAGGTATTCACGGGAAGCTTATGTTATTTTTAATTTATTGAAGGAATCCACTTAATGCACAAGTTACATTATTATTTATCACTTCCCAGTACTAGATCTGAGATATGACTGACCATACCGTCAGCATAATAAGGAATTATTACTTTAGTTTGTGTATTATTTGATAGTAAACATAATCTTCAGAGATAATGTTACGTGTATTGTCTGAATAAACAAGAAGTCTATATAGAGTGTTGCCGAGTTGAGACAAAACTCGTAAAGGGCACTTATATTTATTTGTGTTTAATTATTCTGTCAATCTAAAATCTTATTCCTTATCTTGCAACACGTTGGCTAGGGAAGTTTTTAGATTTTACTTACGACAATAATTACAATGCATACAATCCAGAATAAGTAAAAAAAACTGTTCGTTTGAAATCTGGAAAAGCGAAAAAAACTATCAATAGTGAGCTCTAATCTCATAAAATGTATTTTAATTTAAAATATAAATTCGACAAAGCGACAAAAAAATTGGAAAAGAGATGTTGAAATCTTGGGCGCAATGAAGGCGGATACTGAGATACAATATATACATACATATTATGCTATCTACAGCTCTAAAACTGATTTTTTCTATCTCTTTCTATAACGCTATACTTTTTACCTACCATCTTTACTTCTGTGTACCATGTGTAAAATCTATTTATGTTTTCTTTGTCATCTAAACACACCTGTATGCACTAAAACATAAAAACATGTTAATATGTGTAGTAAAAGCCCATAAGGCGTAAAGCATCGATGACACAGGGCGAGTTTACAAGCTACTATCTACTAAGTTTAAAAGCGGGTAAATCGGCGAGTGAGATTGTCATGATGACACACAAAACTATCCACTCGCTCAGAAGCGTAGGAAACTGAGGCCGCCGCTAGCGCCAGTAACAATAATAACGACGCCTGCGTGAACTAATTCTTCAGATGATTGACAGTCGAAATCAGCTGTTTATCGGAAGCCATGTTGGAAACATAAATAAATCAATCACGAGCAAGCGGAGCAAGCGTGTAGGCGAGTAAAGTTGACGACCTTTCAACTTTTTTTCGTAGATTGTCAACAATCCGCTAGTTGCTGCTAGTTAGCAAGTGACACGATGACACTGGGCGAGTTTACTAACAGATAGTAAATTTCCCAGATAGTAGCTTGTAAACTCGCCCTGTGTCATCGACGCTTTAATGATTAATATAAATAAATTATCTTCCTAATATATAAAAAGTTAATGTTAGTTTGTTTGTCCCTTATGCGTTCCTAAGCCATTCAACCGATTGCGATTAAACTTAGGTGATTTGTTGTACGCGTGCCCTTGAAGGTTTCTGTGAATAATGATGAGCTCTGGCGTTATGAAATTATTTCCTATATCTACCATTCATTCGATTGCGATGATACTTTGGTGGTTTGTTGTGCACACGCCGGCGAAGGTTTCTATACATAAAGGTGAGCTCTGGCGTTAAGAAATTATTTCTTATACCATTCATACGATTGCGATAATACTTTTATGATTTGTCGTGCACACGCCCGGGAAAGGTTTCTATACATAACGGTGGTAATAAACCTCTGGCGTTATGCAATTTGTATAAAAAATTAACAAAAGGTGGAGCGCGAATAGTTTGTAAAAAGAGTGTATTTCATATAGTTTAGAAGCAGGGAGGGAAGCCGGGGAGTGAAACGAGCGACACTAAAAAGATATAAGCACATACATCTATAGGATTTAGCCTGCAAGAGAATGAGATAATATAATCGGTCTCCTCTTTGTGCAGTGCTTCGTAGCCTATCGGTCTCCTCTTTGTATGGTGCTTCGTATTCTCAATTATTATTTTTTAATTGATAAACTTACGTTTAAGACAAGATTTGTATGCATAGCACAAAGGGTAACAATTATTATAAGCAATAATTATCAGCCTGAAAAACTCATCTCCATTGAAAAAATCTTCCTTGAAAAGATATATGACGTCAACGGGACTTGAACCAGGTGCTCTCACCACTGAGCTATGGGTGGTCACCGGCAATCAGAAGGACACGGGTTCAAGTCCCGTTGGCGTCATGTATCTTTTCAAGGCAGATTTTTTCAATGTAGATGAGTTTTTCAGGCTAATAATTATTGCTTATAATAATTGTTACCCTTTGTGCTATGCATAAAAATCTTGTCTTAAACGTTAGTGTATCAATTAAAAAATAATTATTAATATTTGACAAGTTAAAGTATTTCACCAAAATAAATGTAGACATAATTTGTCTCGACGCCACCTAGCGAGAGATTTAGCACTAACAATGCCTCTCTCACAAAAAGAAAGTTGGTTGATTTCAGGTGGAAAAACGTAATAAACAGTAATTGTTGAATGAAACACTAGTGTATATTGAATTATTGGCGGGTATTAGATAAGCCGCCATAGCTCAGTGATGAGAGCACCTGACCGGCAATCAGAAGGACACGGGTTCAAGTCCCGTTGGCGTCATGAATCTTTTCTCGAAAGATTGTTTCAATGAAGATGAGTTTTATTATTGCTTATAATAATTGTTACCCTTCGTATTCTCCCCACTCTTGTCTACTTTAGTTTTTTGTTTCACTTCTACCGCGTTTGAATTGCACACTCTGATTTTTTTCTTTGAGTGGCATTGCAAAGCATGCTGGGTACTGGGTACTGGCTACTGGCTACTGGCTAGTAGTCTATAAATCTTTGATTTATTTTTGCCAAAAACAATATGCTCGCCGTACATTCGTGAACCTGTGAAGTCTGTATTCGTAGTCATTTTAATAAACTAATCTTAACCTGTCAGCTAAGGAGGTCCTAACGAAATCAAATTTTATACTCGGACATTTTAATACAGAGGCAACCATGAAAATATTAATAAACTAATCCCTAAATCATCTGATAATCATAGAGTATATTGTTCTAGAGCTATTTATGGCTGTTCTTAATGTCGGATGTTTCAATCTAATACTTTGCATCCAACACATAAATCTAAACATAATTTTATTATGCTAGTATCAAAGTACTGTGAATTATGCACCAATAAAAGCGCAGTCTGTTAACAGCTTTTATAAAGTAATCATGGCGGCAATTGACACGATAAATGGGTGACAAAGAACACGTAGATTTATTTATTTATAAGAGAGACATCTTCACAAAGTACACTCCTACGCATACTTCCGTTTCTTGTTTAAATGTAATAACACTACGTAGGGGGCGTTTGTAATTTTACAAATTCAATGATTTATTCGGTAGACAGATAAATAAATGTCACAGAAACTTTTCGAACCAGATCTCGTAAAATTTAAAACTACATAAAACAATGAGTTATCTATTTCTGAAAAAGTATGTATAGTTAAGCTCCACACATATTATATTATAGGAGCTAAACTTCTTCTCCACGTCATCTTAGGGAATGTTGTGCTAAGGGTATCTTTATGGAAGTTCTGGGAAGGAAAAAGGTACGACGGGAGGGTAGGAATCTAGGGGTCAATGTGTCCAGAAATGACGGACGTATAAATCCTCCAACTGCGGTGGGTCAAGAGAGCCCGGCTGGAGAGGTCAAAAGGCCTCCCTCAACCAGCCTCTCTCGATCCGGCCTACCATGCAGTAGGTATGCAGATGCATATGCAAGACATACTTGGAGTGACTAATGGCAGCGGTGTTAGTTATCCAAGCGGGCGGCGGTATCCATACCCGCCTTCCAAATTGGAAATAAAAACTGGATATTAAAACTTTCAACAAGAAAAATAGACGATTAACCTCATATTAAATCGATTATTTTTTAAATCATTTTCACTTGAAAAAAGGCGAATTTTTTAATTCAACTAGAAAAATAGGCGATTAACCTCATATTAAATCGATTATTTTTTATTTTATTTTTTTTTATTATTTATTAACCAAGATAAGCACAAATACATGTTTTGTTTTTTTTACAGTTTGAAGTATAATACATATTTTTTGTTTTTGTTTTTTGGTATTCACCACCTCACTAGGCTGAGCCTGTTCCGAGGTGGCAGGAATTTAGTCAAATTTTGATTACTTAATCTTGGAAGAAAAGAATAAGATAAATTTATATATGAAAAGATGAATAGAATGAAAGAAAAAGAAAATGAAAAAAGGTGAGAAACATAAAAAATATTCATACAATTAATAAGAAATATAAAATTTTTAAATACTTATATAAGAATACTAATAAATTTAGAAATAATAACAAATATTTGAGGGGAAAAGAGAAAGATACAGTTTAGAGTGTTGTTATATGGTATAAATTATCTGCCCGCAGTATACAACGCCTTTGTTGAATATCCACGTATGAATTTTGTGTTTTAGATTAGCATTTTTAGTCACATGAATATCTTTAATATCTATTTCAATTAAATTTAAAAAAAAATTGGAGCCAAATTACGGTAATGTCATAGGTTGTATTTGTCTTTGGAGTCATGTGTTGGTGTCTGTCTTGTGTCGTAATTGTGTTGTGCAGTATGATGGTTTAGTTTGTCCTTTTGGTAATGTTTAATTATAATTTTGATGTACAGTTGTTGTATGTTCAATACAGCAAAGTCCTTAAATAACTGTATTGTCGGGAATCAATAGGTTTTTTTTGTAATAACTTTAATTAAGGCTTTTTGTGCTTTGTCGAGAGGGTCCATATTAGTTTTAGCAGCACTACCCCAACCAATCATACCGTGAGTGATAATTGATTGGGCTAGTGCGTAGTATATCGTTTTTAGAATCTTCATTGGCATTATGTTTCGTATATTTAAAAAAAAAATATTAGTTTTCTAACTTTACCCGCTGTTTTATTTATTTGTTCTGTCCATCAAAAATAGTTGTCAATATAATGCCTAAGTACTTGATTACCTGAGTCCGAGTTAGTGGATTACATTGACAGCTTTTTTGGATGTGCAATCATGTATGGTTAAGCTTTCATTAAGTCTTGGTTGTCGTCTGGGATCTATGCTAAATGTCATGTACTTTATTTTGTCAGTATTTAGTGTCAGCAGGTTGTTGTCTAACCAATATTTGATCCTGTTGATTCCTTCTGTAGCTTTCTTGTATATACTTGTCCAAGAGTCAGAAGTGAAAATAAGAACAGTGTCATCCGCAAAGCAAATAACATCTCCGCCAATGTCTAGCTGGCACAAGAAATTTATATATAGTAAAAATAGGATGGGTCCTAATGTATTTCCTTGGGGAACTCCATAAGTAATGTGTCTGTTTTGGCTTGTAGCGTTGCCTACTTTTAGTGAGTGGCTGCGGTCAGTTATATATGATTTAAACCAGTCATACACAGAATTTTTAATACCTATGTTTTTTAGTTTTTTAAGGAGGATTTTATGAGACACCGTGTCAAAGGCTTTGCTTAGATCGAGAAAAACTGCAATGCAACTTTTTTTTGTCAACATTTTTTAAAATGGTTTCTGTTACTCTTAATATTGCATCTTGTACACCCATATTCTTTCGAAAACCATACTGATTTTCTGATAAGATTTTGTGTTTGTCTAAGTTGTCTACAAGTTGGATTTTCACTAGATTTTCGAGTACTTTTGTGAGCACATTTAAAAGTGAGATGGGCCTATAGTTTGAGGGATTATTTTTTTCTCCGGATTTGTAAATAGGTACTAGGTTTGCTTTTTTAAAGTGGCTGGGGAATATGCCGCTATTAATACTGAGATTACAGATATAGGTGAAGGGAAGAGCTATTTGATATTTTATTTCTTTTATTAGTTTAGTGTCAAGTTTGTCGAGTCCAGTCGCACAGTCATTTCTCAGCCTAAATAGTTTTAATATCTACATTTCATGTTCTACATTTAATCTGATCTTTTTTTTTACATAACCTAACCTAACGTACCTACAAATATATGGTGACCGGACAACTCAGAATGAAACCAACTCAGAAGCACCTCAGAAAGGTCATTAAGAGTGATAAGGTCATTAAGAGTGAGAATATAAAAAAAATGGTTAAATAGGTTAAGTTAGGTTAGGGTTACCGGCTATTTTAAAATTATTTTTTCATAGCTTTTAATGATCTTTCTGAGGTGTTTCTGAATTGTTTTCATTCTGAGTTGGCATGGAACCATATACCATATATCAGGTATATAGGTAGGTACTTTAACTGGTAAAAACATTATATTATCGGAAGGTACCTTATCGACTTATCACTTTATTACAATCAGTTTCTTTTGAAATTGACACTCTTATATTCAAGATTTAAAAAATCTTAAATCATATATGGCCAAGGTCACCCATAACAAGTAAAGACCAAATTTAAAACAAAAAAAAATATTTTATTTCCAGAGTTCGTTGAATCAGAGTTACAGAAAGACAAAACTAAAAAAATAGTATTTTAGATTTTTTTTAAATAGAGAATAGAGGGTTACGAATAACCCGACAATATTTGAAAAGCACCTACTTACTTTACAGTAAGTGGGAAATGTTGCTTGTGTCGGGATGGTGGTCAGTTAGAAATAGAATTCACGACGCCTGGATGATCACCTTAATGTCATTTTGTTATCTCTTTTTTTACTGCCGGGAGTATTACCTCAAATTGAAAATAATTGACCGAAAAATACCTGCGTTGTTTTGTATTTTTTCGTAATAAATAAGTATTTCAAACGATCGTTTTAAAATTATTTAATAGCTGAAAAAGATGGATTAAGGCCCGGTGGTAAGCGCTCAAAAAGAAGAAGAAGGTGATGTAAGAAGATATATTTTGGGAGCGCGCTGATATTAAAAACGATAATATTTAAGCGAAAATTGTGAAAATATTTAATAAAACACGACTCGTTTAAAGTAAGTATAGCAAAAACCTCGTGGGACTTATTTTAAATAGCAAATAAAGAAATACTTTGAATTTTTTCGCACATGTAACTTGTAAAATAACAAAAAAACGTGTTTTTAATAATTTTCAGAGCGTTCTTTGCAATTTTTGCCTACCGATGGAATTTCATATAATTACCGTTTGGTGTAGCTAATGTATAGATATTATCTTCAAAAATAACATAAGTTTTTAGAAACTTAAAAATTTAAGGAGTTCCGCAGTTGGAATGCCGCAGGTTAATCTAAAAAATCACAGGAAAAAATGCTGTGTAAAACTCACGCTTCCAGAGCTCACTGTTCCACGGTTTTTACGCTTTATTTCCAATACATTTAATTATTTGGAAAAGCTAGGTCCATGATAATAATTTTGGAAGAATTGTTTCTTTAATTGCTGTAGGTACTTATGTCACTTACATGTATATTTACTGTCAAAATAGTTATTAAATCCAAAAAAAGGTACCAACCATGGAGATCAAATTAATGTACAGCTATTTGTAAAAAGCATTAACTTTGTGGCTCGCCATAATTTACAATAAAAAACACGTAAATTTGTTTAAGACCACTTTTATTTTAAACACTCTACCGGTTTCAGAAGCACCCTTCCTTCGTCAGGAGGACAAATTGTTCTAAATAATGGTTATTCCACAAATTTAATTGATAAAATCCTAAATAAGAAACTTAAACTCATTTCAACTAATATATTTTTATTTGGTACACCTGAAAATAATAATAAAATGATAAATCCCGTTCTATACTGATAACAATTTAGGTAAATTACTAAAAAACACTAAAGATAGAGATCATAAATTAAGCCACTCAGGCATTTACCAACTATGTTGCAACGGTTGTCCTTCGTTCTACATAGGTAAGACAACTAGAAATGTAAACATTAGAATCACAGAACATCTAAGATGCTTAAATAATAATATTTTTTCAGAGTTTGCTAATCACCTAATTTCCACAGATCACAATTTTAATAAGGGCACGGGGGTTAAAATTCTTCAACGTAACAACAAAAGCAAAAAATTAGATAATTTAGAAGCACTTCAACAATCAGAAAATCCCTAAATAATAATTCCAGTATTTTGAATAACCAAATTAATTTATCGTTTAGTCCTATTTTAAATATTTTTCCAATAAACCCCTTTGCTTACCTCCCATCCAAACACCTAAAATTTATATATCGTTCAATATTCTGTATCATAGATTAGTTATAATATTCTCCTGATGAAGGAACGGTGCTTCTGAAACCGGTAGAGTGTTTAAAATAAAAGTGGTCTTAAACAAATTAATATGTTTTTTTATTGTAATCTACATCTTATCAAAATCGAAATTGCAAAATCGTCTCCCGTTCAGTTTCAAATCTATTCACATAATACCTTTGCTTGGGCAGTTGAACGTGGCTAGCAACCTCCCGTATGTGGAGAAATTATTTTATAAATGATAAATAAGGTTTTACTGGCTTCACGTGACAATATTTCTTATTCTTTACTGCAGAGTAACCAACCGGTGGGTATAATATGCAAAAGCAAGAAAAATCTTCCACACGTAGAATTTGAGATCTACTACATATCCGTGATGTAAAGTTTTGCCTTCTCCCCATGTTCTACAACGGAGGCACGATTCCCCGATGGTGAGACGTGAGACCGTTTCGAAACGTAGGATTAAATTTTCAAACACGAATTTTACTGTTTTAATGCAAAATTTATCTGCATATATAATATGAAATATCTACCTGTATTTTAAATTAAGGGCCTGAATAAAATTCGTCGTTAACTTCCATGTCACGATAAAGCAATAAATTGTGTTTATATTATTGAAACAGCAAGCAATCAATTAGGGACAAATTATTGAGGTTTCTCTGCGATTTTCTGATAATTCAATAATAATTTTTAATAAATTTTAGCTTTCCCTGAAGAAGGAACGTTTGTTCCGAAACCGGTAGGATTTAGGCATTATATAAGTGGTTTATACAAAGTTGTATTGTTTCATTTTTTTTTAATAAATTTTAACCTATATTTTACGGACACTGTAACAAATTCTGTGTTAATACTTTGCTAGATTACAACTCATATTTATTTCAATTAATTTTTGCACCCCCATCAAAAAACATCAACGATCTTTATTTTCCTATTTATTGTTTAGCTTTAATTTACTATCCAATTTATTTTAAAAACAACTCATTTTAGTAAAGGAAAAGTTATTTTTACACTTTCAGTGATTTCAGCATAATTTAACAAGACCTTCGGTAGGTGAAACAGCTATCAAGCCTTAAAATAACAATGCATTGCAGAAATTTAAGAGAGGTTTTAAGATTTATAATTTGTATGTCTATTTAATCACAAGCTATTTAATTCACAAAGTTATTCAGGCGAAAAACTGAAGATGGCCTTAATAGGCCAAAAATAAAATGCGTGAAAAAAGTTTAAAACTGTTTTAATTTATCTATTATTAAAAAAATATTAAGATTTATTTTAGAAATCCATCTTAAAATCATTGTTTGATTATTGGAAAAATATAATTTTATTTAAAAAAATTTTTTTACATATTCTTTTCGTACTGCGAACTCAAGAGTTTGACGTGTAATTTTCCCGCCGTTTTCGCGCGGTTTAGTAACACGCCCCGCCGCCAGAAGACGCGCGTGGTAACTGAGGGCCACGGGGTGAATCCCCGCTTATATACTCGTATAACCCATCCAGCGATACGGGATTACTACACGGGGTAGCTATACAATCTACCGCGGGTTTAGCCGCTGTTTTGTAGTAGGGTTGTGTTGTGATGCTGTGAAGGTATTATATTTTACTCCCATTGAATATGTACTTATCTAAGTATCTACGCGCCGCTGTTCTTTTGTCCTTTATTCATTGAGGGGTATATTATGCAATAGGTGTTGTATTCATTACTCCAATTTAATATATTATTATATAGTATAATTCCCTTGGTAAGAAGTTTCTTCATTCTTAGATTATTATATTCACAGGGGTTGAAAGATACGACGGAACGCAATAAGACTATACTATTTCTTAAGGACTGCGTAGGTGCGTCCCACTGTTGAATTTGGCAGCCACCTCTGAGTCGGAGCCCCAAAATACCTGAAAACAGCTGCCGCTACCCCAAATTTCTCCCGATCTTACATATCTCCCTTGAACATTTGAAGTTTTTAAGCCCTTAAAAAATACATGTTATTTTTTAAGATAATATCTAGGCGTGATCTACGCCGAAACGCAAATTGCATGAAATTCCCTCGATAGAAAAAAATCACAAATTATGCTCCAAAAATCATTAAAACACCTTTGTTTCGATTATTTTATAAGTTATATTTATGAAAAAATTCATGAGGTTTCTTTTAATGATACTTAAGACGCCTTCCACGTCTTTTAAAGAAGCTCTATTTTAAACAAGTCGTGTTTTATTAAACATTTTCACAATTTTCGCTTCGATTTTATCGCTTTAAATATTAACGCGCTCCTCTTACATTCGTAATTACATATCTCTCCATCTTCTTCTTTTTGAGCGCAGATGCGGCGCCTTAACTATGTGCAAAAACGTGCGGTCCGTTTGATAGATTCCCTATATTAACAAGCGGATTGCAATCTTTAGAGCACAGACGTCAGGTACGTACGCTGTTCACGTTCTACCGATATTACAATGTAAGATGCTCCGAGCAACCGTTGCATAGTCGGGAAACACGCCAAACGTGCACCCAACATATATGCACGGTTGACAACGGGTCGCTTCTCCGACTCGTTCTTGAATTCAACAGCTCGGCTGTGAAAATTTCCTCCCTCCTTACTCGTACAATACGTGTCTCTTCAAGACCGATTAAAATTGATTTGCCGACATATTATTAACGAAATTAATTAATTTATCGACATTGAAATGTTAATTGTGGTGGAAACTGTTTCAAATTAAATATACGTTAAATGATTATTGCAAATTTATTAGTGATGAGTGGGAAACGGATATTGCATAAATACACAATGCATATTTCGGTCATATTTTCCAATTTTTTTCAAGTGTGTCTTTATGCAAATTTTAAAAATGCATAACTGGTGGCTGAAAAGTGACAAAAATGTATTGCGTATAATTCAAGTAGAATATATTTTAAAGATATTTAAATATCCTTACGACGGGTTATTTAAGGATTTGAACCATTCAAAATTTCAAAGTTAATTATCAAGTTCTTTACCGAGGCAGCGCGGCGGTACCCATACCCACCTCCCAAATTGATTTTTTTTTTTTACATGAGCTCCACACAGGAGGCCCTGAGGAAAATAATTTCCTTCAGGGCCTGTGTTTATTATTTTGTATTATGTTAATGTAATTACCTACTTGCATACTGCTTTCTAACCCCGTGTGCATGGACATTGGAGGGTCTAGAGTCGTTCAAATAAATGTAGCTTCGTTCAATAAAATAGATTCTTGACGTGTGCGGTGAAGGAGGAAACCATATGTTTCCTTATAACGCCGTTCGGAAAGTGGTTTTTTTTTTTTTACAGTTAATACCGCACAAGAATCTCAACTGCTCCCGTCTGGAGCCAGTGAGACTATGGCATCCCCAATTGGGGTATGTTGTAAGGCTGAAGGTAGTGGGGAGGGGAAGGAGGTGGGGTAGAGGAAGGTTGGGAAGTACCTGGCTATTCAGATCTGGTCGCCAAACACGGTTAAAGCCATTTTCAAGCAACGTTTCAATTCTGAATGGTGGTCTTACACCAGGGCGATACTGATAGTATCTTCCACTCTGGAACATGCCGTTTGGTCCCCTCCAAAGGGCCTATGTCATCTTTGGGGATGCTGTGTGCAGTTTTTTTTAATGAAAGGAAGGAGAGGAGAGTTCTAGGAAGGAAAAGTGATTAAGGGGTGGGTAGGAATCTGGGGTTCAGTGTGTCCTGGTCATCTTCCTCCAAGACAAACATCACCCCATGAACCCGGGCACCCCTGCTAAATCACCAAACGCAGCGAACCACTTGGGGTGACATATGGCAGAGGTGTTGGTTATCCAATAAAGGTTCCCGGGGCGGCGGTACCCATTCCCGCCTCCCAAATTGTGAATGATATTGATATAATAACAGAACTTCAATAGAACTTGAAAATCATCTCTGAAATTTGAAGAATTTTTCGAATTCTATGACACAACCTGTCCTTAGGATATTTTCATACCAGTTTTTTAAAGCGTATTTAACGCAGAAATTTAATGAAAAGTTAATGATAAAATATATTATTATAAAATCGTTTTTTCACAAAAGTGTTTTTTTAGCGTTTTAACGAATATTAATTGCTTGTGAACTCGGCTTCGTTTTCCCATCACAAATCGCTGGTTAAAATAAATTTGAATACATGTACTCAACTAAAAATTATTTTAAATTCTAACCACTAACATAATTCCTTTACAGACGAAAGGGGCATTAAAACGTGTTAAAAGGGAGCAGTAAATTCCTATTAACAAAGCAAAATTTACAAAAAATCCCTCGGGAAGCGCAAAAGTTTTGCACGTCATGAAGTAAAATTGTGAATCACAACACCTTCAGTATTATTTCAGCGTATAAATCATCGTTAAACCTTTGCAGTCATAATATTGTTTTTCGCGCGGTACCCAAAGCGCTGAGGACTGTAAAGGATGATTTAGACAACACCTTAAGAGGGCATTACCAGAGAAAACCAGAAATATGTCATTTTCAAATCAGATTTTAGACGTATTGACTCTTTTCCACAAAAAATTATAAATGGATTTCGAAATATTGTTCTTTTATCTAGCATTCGCATGTTATAAATTTTGAGAATTTTTTTTTAAATTTTTATTATAATAAGGTTATTTCCATAGGTCGATGGCAGATTTGTTAAATTTTTAAAAAAGATTTTGTATTTTACCACACCCATTTCAAATAATATAATCGTGCAGTAAAATAAATCAATAGATTATCTAGCAAACGCATGTTTTAGATTTTTAATTTTAGTTTCAATAAAATCATTAAAAAATATGTACGTACATGTGTTTCTTGACGAAAATTGGTCTATTTGTGTATTTATTTGCGCACTTACAAACTAATATATTTCATTATTTGTTTTTGGGGTGTTACGCCGTGTTGCGCTACCTCCTTCTTTAGCCAACGTTTCGGACATCGTTGCAGTGTCCATCATCAGGGCAGATCCGGCAGATCCGGTAGATACATGGGTGGTACATCTACCGGATCTGCCGGATCTGCCCTGATGATGGACACTGCAACGACGTCCGAAACGTTGGCTAAAGAAGGAGGTAGCGCAACACGGCATAACACCCCAAAAACAAATAACGAAAATGCTTTTGGCCGTGAAAATCTTAAAACTTATATAATATATTTCAGGTTTTTTTTAACATTCTTATTAAATTTAGACATTATTGAAAAATGATAAATACTTATAATCAAAAAATAATTACAAAAAGTAGATTATTTTATTATTTTAATAGTTTTATCATCACGCCTTTCAGCATTTTTGGATGAAGGTATAAATTAAAGCTAATTTGGATTGAAATAAATTCGATATTGAGTTATAATTTAAAAAAGCTCGTACGGAGAATAATTAATCATTCTCATTGTAACCGCCCTGCACGATCGGAAGAACAACTTTCGACGAAAAGTGGATTTTCGTCCGCTGGCTGGTTAAACGCTCTTAATTACGTGTCGATGGTTTGGCATGTTTTTTTTTTAACATTAGCTCCAGACAGGAGGCCTATTTCTTTCGGGGCCCATGTCATCTTTGAGGGTGCTGTGTATAGGGCCCTTTTAGAGAATCTGGAGTCAATGGGTCTAGGAGGGACGAACGTATGAAAATCCATCCCTCGCACTGCGGTGCAGGGCGATGGATCGATAGGGTCCGGCTGGAGAGGTCAAAAGGTCTCCCTCGACCAGTCTCTCCTGATTCGGCCCACCATTCAGTAGGTGGGCAAATGCATCCGCCGCCAAGACCTTGACAATCCTCGCCAGTTGAACCCGGGCACCCCTGCTAAGTCACCGAACGTAGCTCTTCGTAGCTCTTTCTCTGTTGGTTATCCAATAAATGGTTCCCGGGGCAGCGGTATCTACACCGGCCTCGCCTCCCAAAATGATACCTCCCAATATAATACGTTTTCCTTTTTTAAAAAATGCATTGTCTACTTTGTTTACCGAACGTGTGTTAATGGCGTTCAAACCAGACAATTTTAAAGATTTTCTTCTTCTTCGTGTGCTCTATCAGGTCCCCCCGACGTTGGCGATTATTCTGGTAAATGTATCTCTATCTTGCGGAACAGCTCCTCCATACTTCTAATACCGGTCCACTCTCGTACATTTCGCAACCAAGACATTTGTCTCCTCCCAGGCCCTTGGCGACCCTCTATCTTGCCTTTTACAATAATAATAATAATAATAATTTATTTTTTTTATAACCTACATTTTTGTAAAAAATTTAAAAGGAAAAAAAATCACTGCAATGTGGATACCCATTAATCTCAAAATTTATTATACCTTTAAAATTTTGTGTTAACAAATGAAGAATAACGATATTGTAATAAAATATGAAGCACAATTTACAAATTGTTCACATTTATTTAATACTATCTAAGAATGTAGCGTTGCCCGGGCTTTAGATCATGAATTATTATTTTTTAATTTATAAACTAACGTTTAGACAAGATTTTTATGCATAGCACAAAGGGTAACAATTATTACAAGCAATAATTGTCAGCCTGAAACACTCATTTACATTGAAAAATCTTCCGAGAAAAGATACTTGCCCCCAACGGGACTTGAACCTAAGGTTTCTTTTCTTTAAGAACAAAAAATGTCTTTTAAAATGTGATTTACGGTGTTCTATATATTCAGTGTCATTGCGCTTGTCAATAATAATTGACAGTTAATTAGGTGTTGCCAGCCTACAAATTCTACTCTTAATTGATTGACTAGAATATTAATTGGAGAAAGTGATATTTCTCCCCTCGAAGTATGTGACCCAGATATGAAATATTCCTGACTTTTACTAATGTGAGCAGTTCTCTATCTGCTCTAGCCCGCTTGAGAATTTTTGTGTCGGTGATCATATTGGTCCATGGTACTTTGAGCATTTTACGGTGAAGCCACATTTCAAAAGCCTCTAACCTGTACATGGTATTTTTAGATACTACAAACTGCTATCAGAAGTAACTTATAAAAAAAAAAGCATAATGCACCGAATAAAAAATATTTATTTGCACTAGTGTCAAAATTCGGAGAATAAATGAGAGAACACGTTTGTATGGACAAAAAGCCACTCAGTTATTTGGATAAGTTTTAAGATTTTCACGGCCAAAAGCATTTTCGTTATTTGTTTTTGGGGTGTTATGCCGTGTTGCGCTACCTCCTTCTTTAGCCAACGTTTCGGACATCGTTGCAGTGTCCATCATCATGGCAGATCCGGCAGATCCGGTAGATGTGTCACTCAGTTATTGCATTTTACCACATGTTGCCACTTTTTGAAGATTATGTACCTACCATCCCCAAATATTATTTTTTCTTTAATGTCGACCTTCTGCATATCTGTATATAGGTATATGGTACAAGTATGAACATAATGCTTCCACGAAAACTCAATACAATAGCAATTCAACACCCATTTGAAAGTCATAAAAAGTTATGAAAATAAAATGAAAAATAGCCTATAACTTAACCTAGCGCAACCTATTTAACCTTTTTTAATGACTTTTTAAAAGAAGTGTTGAAGTAGTATGTTGTTGAGATGTCCGATTTTCGAAAATGATAATCATGTAATGAAGTGATGATTTTTCGTACGAATCACGATATGGTTTCCATATTATGGGGATCGGTCTGGAAACAAGTATCGTGTAAAGCCAGCTTTACGTGAAGTCAAGATTGATGGTTGGGGCTTGTCACCCGGGACCAAGGACGGGGTTAATGCAATTACCCTGTTTCATATTGCAGGAAAAAATGGCAACTCATACTTTGCTAATATTATGAACGTAGGAGTACCCTGTTTTCTACATATCAATCAAATATACGAGCACAGACAAGTACCAACTTTGGAACTGGTGTGCGGACACCAGTGGATAAAATAACTATTTATAAAATATTATATACTAACTGTCCTTGCCTAGCGTTCATCTGTATAGAAAATTCTGAAGTGAAAATACTCTCAGTATACTATTTGCTTATTGGCTTTAAACGGGTTCAATCTTCCCCTTCTCTTCCTTCTCTTCACACTTTCTTAAATTGGGATTGCCAATTCTACTAGGTTCGGGCAATTGGAACTCGTGAGGTAATCAAAATCCTTCCGGAGTCTAAGTGACACGTGAAAATTCGTGGGTAGACCTTTGGCGTTGAGGATTTTTTCCAGCTTTTTCTGTCTGAAATGTGTAGGACAATACCAATATTTTTAGCAAGTAAACTCTTTTCCACCGTGGGCTATCGTAATATCCATTTAACTCTCAAAAATACAAGACGGTTAATTTGTTAAGTAAGAAAAATAATCTGAAACAAAGTATTGAAACTCGGGTAAAGCCGGGTATTAACTACTTTTTAATCAAAAATATTTAATTTTATTAAAGACTTACAAAATTGATTAAATTTTATGAAATAAGTACTTTTTTCCTTCCCTATACATACCTTGATGTATGGCAGTGAGGCATGGAACTGGCAGAGGAAGGATGAAAGTAAACTGAAAGCTGTTGAAATGAGATCCCTGAAGCGTATGTGTGGTAAAACCATGTATGATCGTGTAAGGCTGATGTAAGCATAATGAGTAAGATTAAGAAAGGGACCCTCAGATGGTTTGGGCATGTAGAGCCAATGAACGAATAAAGTAGTGTAAAAAGAATATATGACGCAAATGTGAATGGTAAAAGAAGTCGAGGAAGACATGGTGCGATCAAGTGAATCAGATACTTGAATCGGGCCAGGTCAAAGGTCAGAATAATAGAAGAGTAGGTATGTACGAGGCGATGTATGAATGTGAGCGAGGCAAAGAGTTTCGTCAACTCAAGACCGTGTTTCTGGCGGTCCATCCTCTTTGCCTACCCCTGAGGGGAAAATAGCGTGATGGCTAGTTAGGTAGTTAGTTGATTTCATTATTTTAAATTGGTAAGTCGAGTTACATCCAGAGATTTTTCACAGGTAACAAACAACAACGTGTAATTTGACGATAATGTTTGGGAAGTGAACATCTTCATTGTGGTGATCAGGTTAGATCCCGTAATTTTTCACGGGTAACAAATACTTTTTTTAATAAAAATTGACTTCCCCTGCTTGTAAGTGGTGTGATTCAAAGCTGTTGAATATGTTAATTGACGTCTCATAATTCAAAAAGTTGAGAGGCATTAATTGAGGGACTGCGAGGGCTTCCTACGCATGCGACAAGAGACCGGATGTGACATTTCAAAACGGAAGTAAACAAGTTGAATTTATCAAATGCACGCGCATAATCAAATAGAAGTGGGCTTTGTTCATTTGTGTCCAGCCGTCACAAAGAAACAAAAGATTTACTGTTGACATTCAACGATTCAGACGTTTTTAAGCTTGGGCATTGGAGGGTTACTTCTTAAGAATATTCATAATAGCGTTTGGGAGAGGGGAGTACGCAGAGTGGATTGACCGCCACATACCGCAAAGTATCTAAATATTTCTGAAGTGGGTGATCGACGTACGAGCCTATACCGCGGTTTTTAAAGAACGTCGGTTTTTGAAAGAACTAATCGACTAGCGAGTGAAACAGTCGTATCGTAGTCGAATTGAGTTTAACATTTCTTTTTCGGAGTCTGAAGCTTTGTATTATCCTCGAAATTAAGAAAAAAATAGCGAAAACGCCCGAGAGTTTTTTGTGGGTTAAAAGTTGCATTGAGAAAAGGCAAGCGTTATCGCATACACATTTAATGAGAATTGTCAGCAGAACCACTCGATTACAGAAATTATCTGAGAATGTCTGAAGAATTGTACAACGAATTATTGTCTTTAGTAACACCTATGATACAAAAGCAAAACACGGCAATGCAAGAAGTTCTTTCTCCTCGTGGACGTTTGACTGCTACAATGAGATACCTGGTAGAAGATAAAACCCAAACCGGTCTGCAGTATTCTACTTTAATATCTAGGCAAACTTTGGGAAGAATTATTCCAGAGACATGCAGAGCTATTTACGGTGCATTAAAAAACCAATATCGTCGCCAATAACTGGCGACTTGGCTCGCCAGCCGTGATCGACACGCGGTTTTGAACGACGAGCCGACTAAAAAATTAAGCAAACATGACGAGCCGCGAGCCAGGCTCGTCAACTTACAAAACTGCGGTATTGCAATGATACACCGGCGAGCTTTACTGACGAACCATAAGACCGCGGTTTTACTCGCTCGTCGATCAGGGCCTTTACATACTTTTTGCACGTCATCCCAATGACTCAAGTAAAGTTCACTACGTTTTGTGACGCAGCCATTGGGAAACTTTTTTGCGCAGGGTCTGCGGTTTTTGTGGATTCGGTACCGATATTGAGCCAGTCGTCGACTACCGGCCGGTATATCACTCAATCCGTATCAAACATATTCCTCTGTTAAATTTAAGCTGACCAAATCTGCCGCTCAAGCTTTGCTACGCCGCATAATAGTTCTCTTTTTAAACGCCGTGGCGCAGCAGTCACACATTAAATCTGACATAATTTACATAAATAATTTAATACTACCATGTCACCGAAGTTTGTCCAATTTTATAAGTGTGGACTATTATCTACGTCAAGCGATGAAGAATATCGACGATATTACGAAAAATTGATAATCAATGAAAAATATTTGAATAGTTTTCACCTCAGGACAGTTGTTTTCAGTGGTGAATTTTACGAATAGTCCACAATTTCGCAAAAAAAACTATTTAAAATTAGCATCCTCGCATATAGCAAGCAAGATGCTGATTGATGTGGGTAATTGTATTAAAATTCAACACACCTAAAAATATTTTAGGTTCATAAAATAATTTGGGTTATCGACGTTCTGAAAGATCGCGTGTGTCCCGATGACAGTAGAAAGCACGGATATACCCACGTTGACTGTAGTTTGTTTTACAAAGAAAAAAGAGGCACGTTCCTCTATTAAAATCGTTAACAATACGTGTAATACTGGTGATATCTAGGCTTGTTCCAGGTCGCGCTAAGCTCGATATTACAACCAAGCTGAGCTTAAAATCAACTGATATACCGGGCCTATTTCGCGTCCCAATAGGCCACTTGCGGCACATTTAAAAAAAATTACGGCTTAGGCAAATATTCTAAGATATTTCGTATTTTTTGTTTCTTTAATTGAATTTTTGAGACCCTGGCGATTTTTTGAAATCTTCAATCCGAAAAAACGGGCCATTTTTTATAAATGAGGCAAACCAAAAATATTACAACCCATAAATATTTGTTTCCTTGATCCATCTTATTGATCATTAATCATTATAATGTTCAACGTCTACATATGACTAAAGCTAATGTAATAAACTTTTACTCGTAAATTATAATTATTAAAAAAAAATTATTTTGTTAAAATCAGCACTATTATCATTAGGCTCCTAAGTCAGCTGCTGCGGAAAGCATCTGTGCGATGTTCACTTTATACCATCTGTCAAAACGTCGAACCAAACATAAGTTCACAAGGTAACAAACAATAAAAAGTCAGAAACATATTTGCGTGTCGTGGCGTGTAGTGGCGTGTCGTGACTACAAATTAACCAATCATCGTCGTGGCTTGTCGACACGGCACGACCTACAAATATGTCTCTAACCATAATAAATGTATGAACCAATGTGCTTCTGGCGCATCATTACACGCCACGACACGCAAGTATGTTTCTGCCTTTAATCTAGTGAATTTTAAGTGTCGAATTAACAAAGTTGTCGGAAATCAAAGTGTTGCCGTATAAACAAAAACAAATGTGTGGAATTTTACAAAATTATTTGAATATTTCGGAGGCGAAACATTTTTATGTGGTCACGTCACGAGCCCTAAAAACGGATTTATTTATTTAAAAAAAAATAACTATAAATTTCTAAAAAAAAATTTGTAACATTTTCGTAATCTTAGTAGAATCTATCCACACGATTTTTTCAAGTCATTATGAAATCCATACAAGTGGCCTATGGATAATCAATGAAAAATAGTTCGTTAAGGGATTTTAAAAGTTTTCACGTCGGGACAGTTTTTTTTTCATTGGTGAATTTCATTAATAGTGCACAATTCCGCAAAAACCAACACGATTCAAAATTAGCATCCTCGCATACAGCAAGCAATATGCTGATTGAAGTAAGTAACTTTATAAAAAATCAGCACACGTAAAAATATTTTAGGTTCATAAAATAATCTGCGGTATCGACGTTTTGAAAGATCACATGACAGTAGAAAGCATAGATATATTACCCACGTTGACTGTAGTTTGGCTTTACAAAGAGAAAAGAAGCATGTTCCTCTATTAAAATCGTTAATAATCCGTGTAATACTGGTGATATCTAGGCTTGCAACCTATGTACAGTTATGTTACAAGCCGCGCTAAGCTCGATATGCCAACCAAGCTGAACTTAAAATCAACTAATATACCTGACCTATTTCGCACCCCGATCTCAGAGTAACAATATTGTTAGTCTGAGATCCCGATTGAACGACTCGAAATGAAGTGGCTTAGGAAAAGATGTATAGCAAGTCCTGAAGAAACTCGTAAGGAATGTAGGAGGAAATACGAATACCGATAGGTAGTTGCACAAACGTGACGTTTCACCAACAAAAACAAAAACATTTTTGATAAGACTCGTTTTCATGTCGCCGACGTCAACTATACTGTAAACGGATGTTCTATTACATTGTCTGACGTGGGTATAAAACACACTCAATAATCACGCAATATAAAGTTATTATGAGAAGATAAATATTAGTGGGCAAAATCGACGTGAGAAACTGCAATGCAATGCAATACCGTGACTATTGATTATTATTTGATATTGGATATGACACCTGTTATTATATTATTATCTAATAACTCTTACTTTCACACTTACTTCATGTAATAATTCCTAGCAAATTAACTAAATATTATTGATTTTGTTTTTGTTTTTTATAACTTTTGTAATTTTCAATATTTTAGGAGAATAATTTTTTTTATATTTCATAATTTAATTTTTTTTAAATCTTCAGACTCAATATGACATCTACTCCAAAAAGGCTCAGGGATCCCTGATTAAAATCCTTACACATATATCACACATACGCCCGGTATATCAGCCGGTCCATATCCTCGCTCCGTACGACATTCCTCGCTCAAATTTAAGCAGGCTAAAGCCCGCAACCGGGCTCGAAAAGAAGAAGATGGAGAGATACGAAATTAAGAATTTCAGAGGAGAGCGATAACATTTACAGTGACAAAATCGATGCGACAATTGTGAAAATGTTTAATAAAACACGACTCGTTTAAAATAAAGCAAAAATCTTGCGAGCATTGTCTTAAACAGCATTTAAAGAAACACTGTGATTTTTTTCATACACATAACCTGTAAAATAACTGAAAAAAATTTGATTATAATAATTTTTGGAGCATACTTTGCGATATTTTTGTATCGAGGGAATTTTATATAATTGGCGTTTCGGTACGGGGGATGTCTAGATATTATATTCAAGAATAATATGTATTTTTTTAAGAGCTTTAAAACTTAACGTGTTTAAGGGAGATATGTAAGAAATCGGTAGTAATTCGGGTAGCTTGCCCTTAATAAACCGGAGAATAGTTCCTTTTTTAGACGCCGAGGTGCATTGATGCGCTAGCAGTCACATGTTCAGTCATAACAGAAATCTACGTGAATAATATTGAATACTTCCGTATCACCGACATTTACGCAAATTGCCTAATTTTATAAGTATGACCTGTTATATTCATCGAGCGAAAGGGAATGTCGATGTTACTAATTGATAAATCTAAAATAGTTTGGAGATTTTAAAAGTTTCAACGTCAGACAGTTTTTGTTTGTTTTCAGAGGTTTGTTCATGAATAGTGCAGGACTGCGGTAAATAAATACTATTTAAAATTGGTATCCTCGCATACTGCACCATGCTGGTTGAAGTAAGTTATCAAAAATCAACCCGCCTAAAAATAGTTAAGGTTCATGAAATAAACTGTCGTCGATGACAGTAGAAAGCATAGATATAGCACTCACGAGACATTAGTTTGGTTTTTCAAAGAAAAAGAAACACGTTGTTTTATTAAAATCATAAACAATCCGCGTAATACTGGTGATTGAGACCTGTATTGTTCTAAACCGCGCTAAGCTCGATATTTAAACCAAGCCGAGCTTAAAATTATCTGATATACAGGAGATGTGCGACATTGATACTCTTCACTCCTGGCGTATTTATCGGGTAAGTTCGATATACCGAACGTTGGTAAAAAATAAAATTAAGAAAAAAGGGTTATCTTTTTAAATGTGTAACTATTGTTGTACCCGGACACTCATATATTACTGCTAATACCAACCACGAATAAAAATGATGTTAACTCAGAAAAAAATAGTACTTACGTGCAAATACAAATTTCCGAAGTGCCCTTCGCTATCAATGCGCTGAAGGTGCGTGGATCCATTACCCCTGTAGGCGGGGTTCTTTGAGAACTTGCGCATGCCCGAGAGGCCGGAGCCGTTCTGCGGGGACACGCGGCCTCGGCAGTCCTCGTCGCGGTCATCGCGGTCATTCAGATCCACTGTCTCCAGTTCCAGGTCTCCCTCGTGCGTGCTGGTGAACGCCTCGTTCACGTAGCCCTGCTTGGACGACCCGTTGGCGGGCAGTTTTGCCATTGTGGTGCGAGGCTGGTCGGCTGGAAACAAAAACGTATATACCATTCAAATGTAAACATTTTAGAAGTAGTTCTCTGTGGTGTTTTAGTACCTATTTATTTAATCATCTTCTTATGTCTCCGTTTAGTCATTCACCATGGTCTATAGAGGGTATAGTGTTCAATGAGTAATCAAAAATTTCATTTTGAAGCAGTTATTTAGGTACCTACCTAAACATATCCTAGCTATCCCAACCTATCCAAAGTAATCCAACTATATAATTGTGGTTTTTTTTTTAAATTTTGTAAGCGCAGGTGGCTCTGGTGGAAATAATTTCCATCAGGTCCTAAATCTCATTTTTATGGATGCTGTGAGGAGGGCCATTATGAGGAAATGATGGAGTGCACCTGGGTCTTTACAAGGAAGAAGGAAAACTCCCATATCCCAGCTGGTCTAAGCCAGTGGCACTGTTGTATGGCTAAAGAAAGTGGGAGGGGATGAAGGCAGGAATGAGGAAGGAGAGGTTACGACTCCGGGCATTTTTTATTTAGTTAATTTTAATTATGAGCTTTATTCTTCAGTTTTATTCTGAAGTTAGTGATATTTTGTACTAGACCTTCAAAACAAGGAGAAAGTCCCACACAGGAGGCATCTTTGGAGATGCTGTATAGAGGTTCTTTTCAAGGAAAGGAAGAAGAAAATATATGAGGGGTGGGTAAGAATCTAGAGATCAATGTGCTCAGAAGTGACAGACATATTTATGAATCCAACTCTCTCGCTGCGGTGCAAGACGATGGGCCGAGAGAGACCAGCTGGAGAGGTCATAGGACGTGTGGCAGGTTTAAGCAAAAGGTTTCGATTTCGAAATGTGGTCGAACACCCGGGTGCGTATTTCCTTTTCCGTGTTCAATAGGGGGCTACCTATCATGCCTCGAAATCAACATGGGTTTGTAACGCTATTTCACCTTCCAAACCCGTGTTCAATAAAAGGCAAGCGGTATCCAATTGCGCACGGATTTGTAACGCCAATTCCCTTTCCAAACCCGTGTTCAGTACGAGGCACTCGTCCTCGGCGGTGCATGAAACATAAAAAATATGATTGCCATATAAAACAATAATTTATTCATCATATTAAGTGAATGAATTATTGACAAGTTTGTACCTGTATTTATAACAGCAGAATATGGAAAGAAATGTATTAGAATAATTACACTTACCCGCTAGACAAACCCTGCTTTGCCAAACAAACCATTCAAAACCTGGGATGTATATCTAAATTACAATAACAATTTATTTTATAAGTTTGGTACTTCCGACAAACGTAATATTTGATTGTCTATTAGTTAAAAAAGGAATATTCCATATTATCAGTGCATTGAACTTCGATATTATCCGTGAGGTGGACTAAAGTCATTTTTACCAAAAAATGAGTAATAATAAAAAATTATTTAAAAAACATTATATAAAATACTTTTTATATTTTTGTTATAATCACGTTTAGAGGACGCGTGCCTCGTACTGAACACGGGTTTGGAAGGTGAAATTCGTTACAAATCCGTGTTGATTTCGAGGCATGGTTGCCTCCTATTGAACACGGAAAAGGAAATACGCCACCCGGGTAATAATAATAATAATAATAAATTTGGACAACGTATACAGCGCTGTTTTTGCGAAAAATCGCCTCAAGAGCGCTGTACAAATTAGCATGGATTTTACATTAGAATTTACTAACTTAGGAGGCTAGATAACAACTCGTCTTGCAGCTATCAAGCGCATGGATTGTTGGAATTCTAACCCCCGACAAATAAAATAATATATATATATATATATTTTTTTTTTTTTTTTTTTTTCATATGTACGTATATCAAGATTATCGGAATATACATTTACTTAACTTATGTAGGAGGCTAGATAACCACTCGTCTTGCAGCTATCAAGCGCATGGATTGATGGAATTCCAGCCCCCCAACAAATTAAATAAAATATCTTTTTATATGCACGTTTTTAATTTACTTAACTATGTAGGAGGCTAGATAACAACTCGTCTTGCAGCTATCACCATACTGAGAGTATCTACGATCTACTTACCTTTACTCATGGTAAAACTTAAAAGCTTTAATCAATTCACAGACAAATATTAATGTGTATATCAAATTTAACATTTTCAGAAATTTGGCTTCGTGTGACATGATTGTCGAGAATTTAGTCAATCGTTATTTCAGCTTCAGAAATGTTGGCTTTCGGAATTTTAACATAACTCCACGTAGAAAGCCCCGATGAAAATATTTTCCTGCTATTGCCCAGCATCCTTTATCAAGGTTCAAGGCGAGTAATGGGAATCAAAGTGATTTTGGATTGAAAATTTTATACCTCAGTAATATCGATTCTTTAATTATTATATAATGCTTGTGGAAAGCATCTTGGATTTTGAAATTAAAAAAATCCTTTTTAAGGCCAGAAAATAATTAAGTATCAGCTCAATAAAAACAGCTTTATAGTGCAAAATCTTAAACTTACCAACTACTTGTCGGGTATGGTTTTATTATATAATGTGGCAAATTAAGATCGTTTAAAAGTGATCGCAAAATATTTTAATATTTGTAGCTGAACTTCACAAAATAAAATAAAACACGTTTTTATGCATAAATCAAAACATGCGGCTAGTGTTAACCGAGATTTATCGCCATGTACATAAGGAATGTTATAGTTAGTGGCCAGAATCCGAATGTTACACACAACGTGGTGCTTCAAATTAAATAAATTCATTTGACGGCCGGCGTAGTGCAGCGGTAAGGCGCTTGACTTGCATTTCGAAGGTCGCGGGATCGAATCCCGGCGTGGCAAATAAATTTTATTTGATTAATTTGTGTTTTTCACAATTTATTCATTTAAAATAATATATAGTATATTTGCGGCACGTTCCAGAGTGGAAGATACTCTCAGTATCGCCCTGGTGTAAGACCACTATTCAGAATTGAAACGTTGCTTGAAATGGCTTCTGCCGTGTTTGGTGACCAGATCTGAATAGCCAGGTACTTCCCCACCTTCCTCTTCCCCTCCCCACTGCCTTCAGCCTCACAACATACCCAAATTGGGGATGCCATAGTCCCACTGGCTCCAGACGGGAGCAGCTGGGACTCTTGTGCGGTATTCATGTTAAAAAATAAAAAAAATATGGCAATGCATCTTCCAAATTAATAATTACGGAAATATGCATATTCAAATTCACTCAAAACTAAGACTTATTTCGTAGGAGGAAAGTAAAAACAATACGGTATTTTTTTCAGTGAAATTACATTACTTATCGTATAATTTTTTGATAATAAGTGGAACATTAAGGTACGAGTATTCATACGCTTTACACGCACGTGGATATGGGCAATTGGATAATGAGCACGCTACACATTGTTAACCGTTAAAATACAAAACGTTCATCATGATAAAGAAATAAGATATTCATTAATGCGTTAAGTTAGGAAAACCAATTATTTTGAATAGCGTACGTGAATAATAAAGTATATTGTTCATATTTCAGTGGCGAAACAAGTGAAAGAAATAACGATTCATTTTGGTAATATCACAGATCTGCCGAACGATTCTCTATCTTTTGTGAGATCTCGGGCGAGATCTCCTGTCAGATTTGTGTGATTTTCTTTGGCTGTTATTTGCTTTTTCTATGGGCCGATGTCAGAATTTCAGCTGTGAGCTGTAACGTATTTTAGTTTCGGTCGTTTTAAACACGAATTCCTGCAAGTATGCATGATTATTTTTCATTTAACAGTTATAGAAAATCACAAAAATCTGCCAAAATATCTCGCCAGATATCTATCCATATATGGAAACCTACTTTACACATTTATAAAAAAAACCATAGATAAAATTGCGAGAAACAATTAACAAAAATTCTGCCTCAATACGGGTTCATCTAGTGAGGCGGGCTATGCACAACTAAAAATACTGTATAACTATACTACTCCTGTGTAACCTTTCTTACGTTACTTTCTATTTGTTAATTTTTTTGTACTGATTGATGTAATCTATTTGTAAACTACATTGAGCATATAATTTTTTTAGTTACATTGTTGTTATTTCATTGAATAAAGATTATTATTATTATATCACAAAAGATAGAGAATCGGTCGGCTGATATAAAAATTTACATTGGTTGGAAAAATATAAACACAAAACGTTTAAATCACCACTGATACTAATGTGAATAGTGACAATAACGAATAGATATGTACCTTGTAACAACATCAAGATGGAGTAACACTTCAATAAAACCAATGTTATATGCGGAAAATCTACACATTGGATCAAGGGAACATCTATAGAAAACTGACAGAAATGTACAATAAATGTTCTAATACTAGGAATAGAAAGTCATGCTGGTAAAAAAGGAGAAAAATTGATTTTATCCCTTTCAGCAATATATCCACATTTTCATAAAAATGAAAATATCTTTAAATCTACTAGCTATCCGTTGATTCAGCAAAAGCATCCTCTCGGAAGTTGGAGTGGATGGGATCCTATTGTTAACTTTGTAACAAAACTGCAATGAAATGAGCAATTGGGAGAGCCGTGCAAGACAATGGTATTAAACATCTAAACGGTATCACCGTCACAATCTCTACACACAAGAGTATCAATATTGAGCATGTGGAAGGGCTAACAGGTGACCGTTGTAATTAAAACACCATCGAATAGCATCACGGTTACCGAAAAGATACATTACATACATATAGGCAGGGCCGGATTAACCATGTCGGGGCCCCTAGGCTACGCACGTCTCGGGGCCCCCCTTACCAATGGTGGACTAAAGGGTGGAGGAGGGGGGGGGAGGACGGGCGGGGGGGGGGGGGGTTGAAGGGGCCTCCAAACGCCTCCTTGTTCACTTGATCAAATCCTTAACAAAACTTTAAGGGGGGAGGGGTAGGTAAGGTTTTAAAACTTTATTTTTTTCTGAATGAAAAACATTCAGAAAATTGACTTGACTTGACTTGACCGATGCGATGAGTTTTTTTTATCATTTTATAATAACAAATTCACCGAATTTTTTAGCGAAAATCGCGTTTTTCACTTCAAAATGCAGCCAAAAATAAAAAAAAAATCGAAAAAAAACTCCCTCTGACTACCTAGGAAAACATATTACGTTACTTGGTGCATGCAAGTCGAATGTATAGTTTTTTTTTTAATATGTTGTCAAACAGGTTGAAAAACGTGTTAAAAACTTTCGAGAAAAACGCTTTCAAAGTTTTGCTGAGGATAATTCAACATACAAACTGTTTAAAACGGTTTCATATAAAATGCTGTATCTCTATCAATTTTACCATTTTCCTCAAATAGTGAGAGCATTATTAACAAATGCATCTTTCAGAAAATGAATTAAAAATATTTTTTTTTGCAGTGTCCTTAAAGCCTTGTTTAGGATTTGATCAAGGGAACATGGTGGCGTTTAGAGGCCCCCAGAGTCATAGGCCCGTGTGAACTGAATAAAAAACTTGTAAAATTACATCAACTTCACTAAGGGGGGGGGGGGTTCATTCAACTTTGCCTCCACTGCACTTTACCCTTCTCTAACTTCCAAAAATTATTTTTTTCTGTTTTCTACCAAAACGTAATTTTATTCATAATTAATCTCTTCTTTTAATACGTTACAAAAGGTATGCCATCACCCCATTTAATAAAGAAAACGAATACAATACAATAAAATACAATAACCCTTTATTGCACATAAAATGACACATACATATATAGAAAGAAAAATATATATTGTTAAAAAAATTAGTACAAAGAGCCGTCTTGTCACTAAAGTGATCTCTTCCAGACAACCTTTCCCAAAGAATTTTAGCAAGCAGACAGGTAGTGCATACTGAAGCTTGTACAACATTTATATTTTAAAAATATAATTACAAATAAAACAAAACAAATGCCAATATAAACCACAAACGGCACCTTCAATCACTTCAGATACTAAGTAATGTTGCAACAAAAAGAAGGAAAGTTAAAGTAAAATACAACTATGATTATATATTTGTTTTAATTACAGGCTTTTTATTTATTGTTTGTGCATGATATGAACATTAGTTATTTATTGGGTTATAAGCTAATTATTATTATAATTTGTTGTTTTCTTTAATGCGTGTACCTAATGTTATTAACCTGTAAATGTTTCTAATAAAAAAATGAAAACATCTTGAAAACTGACTTTTTCCGAAACTTCGTTGCTCACTAATTGAAGCAAGTCAGTTTTTCTCGGGACGCGGGGCCCCTAGGCGATGCGGGGCCCCTAGGCAGTTGCCTACTCTGCCTTAGGAATAATCCGGTACTGCATATAGGTCGCCCTAAGATGAGATGGAAGTTATAGAAAACTTACTGAACGGACGCTAGGAAGACTCAGAAGAAGTATAAGAGGAAGAAGAAACAGAACTGATAAAAACAAACAATGAACCACGGAATTTCTCGATGTGAATTTCAATTGCATTCACTTAAAATATTTATAGATGTTCTACTTTGATCGATAACCGTAAGCGTCAACGGTATTTTATAAACATTAGTGCCTCCGTTCACGGAGATACTTACAAGCTACTCGATCCTCGTGTGCGTATCATACGCGCCGATCGTAAGTACCCCCCGTACGATTTAGCTGTTCAGCCCGTGCCCGTTCACGGCGCTACGCGGTGGCCGTCGGTTTCCAATCAGTATCACGATACCGACAGTGCTGATAGCACGCGACGGTCGCATCATTTTTGTCTGATACTTATTCGTTTGACGTTTGACAGAAATGGCGTCGGAACATGAAAGTAATGTTAGATTTGTTCTGGAAGTGGGAAAAATGCATGTTTACATAACTATACTTTACCAGAATACGTAAGAAACGATTTAGTGGAGAAGGCATGGATTGATGTTGGAAAAAAAGTCATTTGACATCGCATGACAGCGTGTTCACTCCACGGTTGCACGTGAAAAATGATCAAGTTCAGTATATTTCGCATAGCGCCGTGTACGGAGACTCTCATTAATAGTGGTATATCAGCAGGGTACTTGTGGTTTCCTCACAATTTCGTAGATTGTAAGTATCTCCATGAACGGAGGGCCTAAGTCATTTTGTACTCTCTACTTTTCTTGTGAATGAGAGGTGATACCAAGTATTGAGAATGTGAAGAATAATGTATTTAATAAGCAATAATCAGATGCGGCATCTGTACTCTGTACCTAACTGTAACATATATTTACAACCTGTCAACTGGATGTGTTACTTGAAGTTTTTGGGTAAGTGCCTATACTGCCTATATCTTCTATACGTACCCAGTTGTTTCAAATGTAACTCTGTCATCAAACGGCCATTCAGCACCATTTTGTGTTTTTGACATATGAATGTGATTCTAGTTGCATTTCAGCTATCTATCAAATTGTAAACAGACATGCTTAACAACATGATAGTTGTTCTCTTCTGCTGGTCACGATTTGTACAAAAGATGAAACGGATTTAGAAACAGCATCTAACGGGAACCCTTCAACTGTTTAAAAAAATGGTGCTGAATAGCTATTTGATGACTTTGTAACACTTGCATTTTTATAAAAGAACTGAACCCACATAATCGAATATTTATTTTGGTCATCGAAACTTTTTGAATCCATAAATTACCTATTATATTGTGACTTAATTAATAATCGCAATATTGTTCGATTCAAAGTCTCTAGGAGACAAACATGTTCACCATAACTTACTTTCGGCATCCTTTCGGTGTCTTTTAAACATATAGTTTTTTTTTTTTAAATTAAAGTGGCATGGTGTAATTAAAATGTTTTAGTGGTGACCAATTGCTTTTTACGATCGACTTTCGGTTTCTTTTAAACACATAGTTTTTTAGAATAAAAGCGGCATGGTGGACGGAACATCTCCTATTGTTAAAATGTTCAGTTGTGACTAATTGCCTTTTACGATCGAGATTAATACGTTTTTTTCCTTACCACAACTATTGAATTTGCTGAGCTAAAGTTCTTAATGCGCATGTAAAAACGCGGCTATGAATTAAGTATAAAATTTCAGCGTGTATTTAAATATTGTTTAAATTGCGCCTTTCAACCTCAATGCGAATAATGTCATCGCAGATTTTAAAAAGAACCTGTTTTGAAACCCTAACCTGCGGGTTTTGTATCGAATCGGTCGGGTTGTTGGGACCATTGACCCTTTAATGTTGAAATTTCACAACAATAAATTTCTGAAATTCTGTTGAAATTTATGTCTGGTAGGTTTTATATCTACCATATTTCCATACCTCGATGCTTCTTCAAGTCTACCTAATCAATATCAACCACCATATCCTTGGCTGAGTTGTGCCAGCTGGTAGAACGTGGAAGTTTTTGAAAAGGATATCTTTTTATCGCACGAATAATTCAGGAATCTAAAGGAAATCTTTTATCCGAGTAACATGCTGTGGGGATGACCTATTTTCTAGAATATAAAACTTATATTAATAATATGAAGTTATGAATTAACTACCCAGGAAGTTAGGTAGCTAATTGCAAGGTAAAATATACCATCAAGTATATTTAAAGTGACAATAGTAAAGGTCAGTTGTTGTCTCTTGTCTCTAAATTCACTAGTAACATTTTTGAAGTAAAGTGTTGCTACGAGGTAACAATACTAACAATAGATATTGCCACAATTCAATGATGCCCATTCTAATGTATAAGAAACAAAAGAAAATAAGAAGAATTTCGTAATATTATTATGTGTTGTAAATGTATTACTGCTGAATTGTAGAAAATAATTTAGAAACACCATTTTTTATCAAAAACGGTCAATCTCTCTGTAATCAGTGTTTCGCTGGCCATTATTACATTATACGACCATTTCCTCCAAGATTAGCTTATATTAGACCACTCAATAGAAAAGATTTAAAAGCTATTAAAAATAATTAGACGTACACTGTATAATACTGTTTTGTGGAAAGTAGTCGATTAAAGTAGTTAGTTTAAGAGGGTATTGTCAGAGAAAACCAGAAATATGTCATTTTTAAATCAAATTTTAGACGTATTGACTCTTTTCCACAAAAAAATATAAATATATTTCGAAAGATTCTTCTTTTATCTAGCATTCGCATGTTTTAAATTTTGAAAAAAATTGTTTATTTTTAGTATAATAAGGTTATACCATAGGTCTTTGGCAGATTTGTTAAAATTTCAAAAAATATTTTGTGTTATACCACACCCATTTCAAATCATATAATCATGCAGTAAAATAAATCAATGCATTATCTAGGTATCGTATGTTTTAGAATTTTAATTTTAGTTTAAATAAAATCATTTAAAACTATATACGCACATGTGTTTCTTGACGAATATTGTTCCGCTTGTGTATTTATTTGCGCACTTACAAACTAATATATTTCAGATTTTTTTAACATTCTTATTTAACTTGGACATTATTGAAAAATGATAAATACTTACAATCAAAAAATAATTACAAAAAGTACATTATTTTAATAGTTTTATCATCACGCCTTTCATCATTTTTGGATGTGGGTATGCATGATCGTAAGAACAACTTTCGACGAAATGTGGATTTTCTGCCGCTGGCTGGTTAAACGCTCTTATCTTCGATTTTGGAAAAATTTTAACAATCGTAATATTTAAATTTATTTTTGTATACAGGATATAAAAGGGACGTACTTGACTTACTTTACCAGTTATTCCTGATATATTTTAAAAATAAAATGTCTATAAAAATTTAACTTTTTTTTTTCATTTTCGAAATCAAACAAAAAATCTTTCCATATGTCGTCAATGGTCACTCAGCACGTTCCTTAAGTAAGTACGTTCCTTAACACTCTGTTTATTTTATACATGTTGGTTTTCCAGAGAGGCTAAGGACGGGTTGTTTCACAGAATTTTAATTCATTAAATTTAGTTCTGTGAAAGTTCTATTCAAGTTCCCTGCAATTCACTATGGGCTAGTTATTTGACCGGACTGAAAAAATAACAGAACTTCGAAATTTGATGCTCTGTTCAAATTTTGCGAAACAACCCGTCCTAAGTGATAACCAATTAACATTATTTCTATTCTTTTGAATATTCACCTTAATTATATTGGGCATGTAGAGCGAATGAACGAAGAAAGTAGTGTAAGAAGAATACATGACGCAAATGTGAATGGTAGAAGAAGTCGGGGTTGCCCGAGGAAGACATGGCACGATCAAGTGAATCAGATACTTGAGTCGGGCCATGTCAAAAGTCAGAATAATAGAAGAGTATGTATGAGACGATGTATGAATGTGAGTGAGGCAAATAGTGTGTGCCAAGACCTCTCTGCCAACCACTTCGGGGAAACGGCGTGATGGTTAATTAGATAGTTATAATTATTATAACAGCCGGTTTGCACGTAATATAGCACAGATTTGAGTTACCTGCACTTTTAGACCAGCATATTATACTGATGTGCAGACGACAGTTATTGGGTCAAGTTTTATTTCAGTTTCATTCGTTCAAAATTTAAATCAGATATTTTTAGAAATAAACTTACTGCGATAAATAGCAATAATCCCACTGCTTTTAACACTCTCAGTTACCAGAGGAGTTTTGTAACAATCAGTAAATTGCATTTTCACTGCCGATATATAACTACTTGTACATAATGCGCAATAATGGTACACGTATGCGCAATAACCGCAGCGTGTAATAATTTTTCAGCATCAATCGTTGCCATTGTCGAACGAAACGGCAATAAACTTTATAATCTCAATGGCCCTAGATGCAAACGCATGGAGGTGGAAAACCTGCACTGAGTCGTGTTATTTGTTTATATTGAGATAAGAAAACACTGCAGATTTTCCTAGAGTCCAAATAATCTTAATATATAAAAATGGGTGTTTCTTTGTTTGTCCCTAATGCGGTCATAAACATTTCATCGGATTGTCATGAGACTTCGTTGATTTGTTGTACGCATGCCCGCGAGGGTTTCTATGTATAATGGTGAGCTCTGGCGTTTTGAAATTATTTCTTACACCATTCATCTGATTAGAATGAAGTTTTTGAAGTGAAAACTTCTTTAGCACCGTTGTGATTTGAAACTCGTTGAAATGAAAAAGCGACACTAAAAAGAGACAAACACGTTCATCTATAGGATTTAGCCTGCAAGAGAATAATCGGTCTAACCTTTGTGCGGTGCTTCGTAGCCTCCCCACTCTTGTCTACTTTAGTTTTCTGAAGGTTTTACTTCTACGGCGTGTGAACTGCACACTTGTAATTTTTTAAATTTTCTTATTTAATATATTTTAATTTTAAGTTACAGTATTTGTCTTTTTTTTTAACTACCATACTAGGCTCATGTCCGTGTTGTGGTAGTCATAGTCAGTTGTTGTGCGCACGCCCGCGACGGTTTTTATGTATGCTGTTTAGCTCTGGCGTTATGTAATTAATATTTTTTTAAATATATAATAGAGATGTTTGAAAATATGTGTATTTTCTAGATATAGTTTAGCAGCATGGAGGAAAGGAGGAAGTGGAATCCAGGTGGGGAGAAGGCGGGGAAGGTTGAAGGAGAACGTGTGAAGGGGAATATGGGAGGGAAACGCGGGAATGACGTTTTTCAGGATGGGTGAACTCGGGAAGGGAAAGGCGGGGAAGGTGGAAGGGTAACACGAAAGGTGAACGGGCGTGGGATCGGGGACGCACGGGGAAGGACATGCAGGGAGAAACAATTTCTCACTTTATGTAGCACTGCAACGCATGCCGGATACTATATAAGAGATTGATAAAATAATTATTTTACTGCAATGAGCGAGCGGAGAATAACATTGGTATTTACCTATTGGATTATTTTTACAAGATGTACTGTTATTCTTAAAAAATTAAATAAAGCAATAAGCGATACAGCGTTGATATACTTTTCTATGCAATCAGTCAACTGAAAAAGTAATGAACGAAAGCAATAATTTTAAACATCCTAGGTAAATACTAGGTACGCATATATATTGAAAAATGTGGAGTAGTAAATTTTTAATTCTTTAATGATTCTTTTACCTAAGAAGTAACAATAATGCAGGTGATTATTTTACCAGATAATAAATATTGTCAGTCGGTCTTGCACAAACAATTACGTTTATCAAATTATTATTTTTCCTGGTTGCTTCGAAGCAAAAAACTTTTCCTGTATTATCTTCGCCTAATATGTCAATTATAATAATCCGTTTCGCGGAATTTATTGAACCTATTATTAAAGTTCAGATGGAACCATGTTTACTAACTATAATAATTATGGTTGACAATTGTGATGCTTTTCGATTGTTGAAAATATGATTTTGCAGTGGAAAAATGCAAATTTTTCACTAATCACGAAAAAATTATGAATCACTGCAAAAATACACATTGTATTTCCGGTCTCTATTTTTATTACTTTACTTGAACTGAACGAAATGAAAATTATTATAAACTTTTAATTATTTTTTCATTTCTAATCGAAAATATGGAAAATTTTCTATGAAATTAATTCTGATAGATGTTTGCTCTACCTTGATATTTTAAAAACAACGTGAATAAATGCGAAAATAATAAGAGAACATTTCAAAACTAACATAAATATACAACGAAATTCTTCTGCAAGCGCACCTAACGATTAGGTGATTATTTGCAATTTCGTACTAACCAGTTTCCGCTTATTAGTTCTAATAAAGTTAATGTAATGTTTTTCGGTGATTTATTGACATTTTTTATAATCTTGTTTAGAATACTCTAGTGGCCTACAATGCCTAGGCTTCATCGCCGAAATTTGAATAAAATTCATAATGCCAAAAAATGTGTCATCAGAAATAATTTATTCAGAAAGTAAGAGTTTTAGTACCAATTGAAGATTTTTGATGTGAAGACCAGAAGGTGTGACGAAAGAGTGGATAAGAACTATAGTCAGGGTTATTACATTACATAATGAATTATGTAATAACACATGACCATCTAACTCATTTTGGTTCACTCACTGAACTCACTCGGTTCTCAAACTTATTTTGCCCACCGCTCACTTTGAAAATATATTTTCCCAGATTTTCCCAATTTTTTTTACTTATGGGGGGGGAGGGGGGAGAATATATTAAATCATTTATTATATTACCTTTTTGTTTAGCAAGTTAAAAAAACAATTCTTTTGTATTTTAAGTACCGGGTTGTTACCTCCTTCCTTCTTGTATTTATAATATAGTTCAATTCTTAATAATAATAATACACGTAAGTTGATAAATAAAGACAAACATTTCCGGGTTACGAATAATTCACTAATGTTTGAAAATCTCCCTTTACCACCACAGAAAGCCGAAAATGTTGCTTGTGTCGCGATGGAGGACTTAGCCAGCCAAGGAATCCAACATGCGACGCCCGGGTGGGACACAAGCGCGATTCCCACTCAACCACCGAATTATTGAGTGGGGTATATAATAAAAAATAATAAATTTCATATCATCCAATTTAATGTAATGTGTGGAATCTTTCAATTTAATTTTTATCCACTTTCCGAACTACCGAAATATGTTTATTTTTGCACACGTGATAAAAATGATTACAATGCACACAATAACCAAAATGAACCAATATTACAGTTTACTTTGGTTTCTTATTTAGATCATATTTTTATTACCTGCCCACGCCCTAACTGTGCCTTCTTAAATCCCCCTAATTTTCTCTGGGTCCTTAACCGCCCCCCTGAAAGTCTCAAACGCCCACAAGGGGGCGTTATCGACCACGTTGAGAACCTATGATCTAACTTATGTTTTGACACTTCAAATCGAAACTTATTCATTCACATGTTCGAAAAGTCAGTACGACAAACATATTACTGCAGACGGCCAAAGGAGAAACTAACGATCTAACAAACATATTTTTGCAGTGTTAGAGAGATATTATAGGCAAACATTATTTTCCCAAGTAAAAATTATTTCATTAAGTGATTCCACAATCAACAATCTGCCCTCGTTTGTTATGGGTAGCGATACATATTTTTAAACTCCTATCAAAAACAATTTTACATAAAGCCATGACTTGGCGGTTAGCGTCATAAACCAGGCAGGGCTGGATCTCCAACAGTCAGGTGTAAGAGCTACCAGGGCGCAAAATAAATAAAATAAATCGTAAAAGGCAGAAAGCTTTACCAAAATGAGCAATGAAAATCATAATACGTGCGATTCGACCACATGTGCATTATTGTATTTTTTCTCAGTTTTTGTTATAATATTTATAACAATTATTACAAGCAATAATTGTCAGCCTGAAACACTCATTTACATTGTAAAATCTCCCGAGAAAAGATACTTGCCGCCAACGGGACTTGAACCCGTGTCCTTCCGATTGCCGGTCGAATGCTCTGACCACTGAGCTATGGGGGCTTATCAAATACCCGCCAAATAATTCAATATATACTAGTGTTTCATTCAACAATTACTGCTTGTTATATTTTTTCCACCTGAAAACAACCAACTTTATTTTTGCGAGGAAGACATTGTTAGTGTTAAATCCCTCGCTAGGTGGCGTCGAGACAAATTATGTCTGCATTTATTGGGGAAATACTTAAACTTGTAAAAATAAAGTTGGTTGTTTTCAGGTGGAAAAAATATAACAAGCAGTAATTGTTGAATGAAACACTAGTATATATTGAATTATTTGGCGGGTATTTGATAAGCCCCCATAGCTCAGTGGTCAGAGCATTCGACCGGCAATCGGAAGGACACGGGTTCAAGTCCCGTTGGCGGCAAGTATCTTTTCTCGGGAGATTTTTCAATGTAAATGAGTGTTTCAGGCTGACAAATATTGCTTGTAATAATTGTTATCCTTTGTGCTATGCATAAAAATCTTGTCTAAACGTTAGTTTATAAATTTAAAAAAAAAATAATAAATAATATTTATCATTAAATCATTCCCACCCAAGGATATAAGGGAACGTACCCGTACTACGTGACCCACTTTTTGCAATTTCTAACCCCCCCCCCCCCGGTTACTAAAAGCCTAAGCCCCCACCGATCATTATGACCAAGCGTGGTATTTTTAAGACCCCCCCCCCCCCCGAACGGGTCACGTAGTATGGGTACGTTCCCTAACAAGACTGGGATGGATCTTGACTACCCAAATATGTGACGACACTTATGACGAATTATGTTTCATTCTTAATTGATTGAGCGAAGTGAACAGTGTTGCCAACACAGCTCCGTTACAGCTATATTTAGCTTCAAAATGAGACCGTCAGCTCCAAAAAAGTGGTTTAGCTTCTCAGCTCGTTTTGTCAGATAATCTAGCTCCTCGTTTTACACAACACTCAAGAACAAAATATGACAATTTACTTTTGCACCTAGGAAACGAAAATAAATTCTCTGGTCATCTCCACCCCCGGGGACAACGAATTTAGTTGATTAATTGGTCCCAACATAGGCTATACAAGAGTTTAGCTCTTTTTAGATTCTTTTCGGATGTCGTCTAGCTTTATTTTAAAAATCGAGTTGACAATACTGGTAGCAAAGTCCTAGTTTATCTCGACCAAAGATATTCAAATACAGAAATCTTGACCATTTGGCATTTCTTCTGTCTTTAAATTTTTTATACGATCCGTTAATTTGACCAGATGACTAACTTTGGTTGGATGGCTAATTTTGACCGAGTTATTCAATACTACAGTGCCTATCTGCCTGACGAAAAAGAAAAAAAAAACAGAAGATTCTAGAATAAATAAATATAAGAGGTCCGGTCCTGCTCTTGGTAACGCAGAAATAAAACACCTCCATACATAACGCGAGCGCAGAGTTAAATTATCACCACATGCATGCGAGTATTTGAAATAGTATCGGGTTTGGCATCGAGTATTAGCAATAATTTTTTAAGCCTCTGAACCATAAGCGGCATATTTGCGCTGGCCATTATTTCTCAATGATCCTGCTTCGATGACGGTTTTGCGGGCCATGTAAAAACCTTGGGGTTTTTCACATTTGTGTTGGTACAGCGCCATCAGCGCCTGTGCGACGAGCAGATTGCATACTACCTCCACACATTATTAGAATAGGAGAGTCATAAAATTATATCAATAATTTGATGAATTTGATGATGCGTGGAAATCACGCGAAAATCGAAAAATATCTGTATATTCCGAAATAAATTGACGAAATTAAATTTAAAATCTATATAAATAAAAATTAATCGCCGTAATGTATGAACGCACATAACTTCCGAACGACTGCACCAAATAGGATAATTATTTTTTTGTAGTGTTCGATATTGTCAGGTTTATTGGCATATTGGCATTATGAAATTTGTGTAAAAATGAATCGCCGAAATGTAAGTACGCGCATAACTTCCGAAAGAATGCACCAAATTGGATAATTATATTATGCTGCGTTCGTTATTGTCTGGTGCGCTCTGGCATTATGAAATTTGTATAAAAAATTGTATAAAAACAATAGGTGGTACGGGAGCTGCTTGAAAACTAAATGTACCAGGAATTAATTTTTGGAACGCAGGAGAGAGGGGGGAGGAGGGGAACTCGGGAGGGGGGTTTTCGGGACGGGGAAAGGGGGGGAGTGGAGTGTGGAAAGGGAAGGTGGAGGAGGCGGAGTAGAAAAGCGAGAGGGGAAGAGCACGCGGGGGGGGGGGGGGGGGGCGGAATGGGAACGGGACGAATGGGAAAGGACACGCAGGGAAAAACAATTTCTTTATTAAATGGCATAGCAACGCATGCCGGGTTCCAGCTAGTTAAAAATAATCACATATCTAGTATAATGCACAACTATAGAAAAGGTACAGCATGAGCATCTTCTATCCTCATCCCATCTTCTTCTGCCTCTTGCCCTTTCCTAAACCTTCTTCCTTCTAATATACTTATACATATATATATTGTTTTTTTTTGTCATTTTCATTTTTCATTTAATGGTTATTACCAATTACCAATATAATAACCAACATTAGCATAAGAAACTGGTTTGGCTTACCTCATGTTTAACCTCTTGTATAACTCACCTGTATAAAATTGCTGTTTGTTTCTTACAATAAATAAATTAATAAATATTTGCGGAAAGTTCCAGATTGGAAAATGCACTCTGTATCGCAATAGTGTAAGACGACCATTCTGATTTCAACTCTTTATTTCCTTATCCTTATCCTATTTTCCTCTTACACTCCTCTACAGCAAAAAATAATAATTTTAAGATATAATAAAACTCCACTCCAAGTAATTTTAACATAGAAGACCTTTTTGGCATGACTTAATTTAACTTTGTATTTCAATATCTCTAAGTGTGAGTTATGCATAGTGTATTCGCATTTGCGTCATATAAAAATATATGACGCAAATGCGAATGGAAGAAGTCGGGAACGCCCGAGGAAGATATGACACGATCAAGTGAATCAGACACTTGATTCGGGCCATATCAAAAGTCAGAATAATAGTATGTATGAGACGATATAAGTATGTGAGTGAGGCAAAGAGTGTGTACCAAGACTGAGTTGTTTGGTGGTCCATCCTCTCTGCTTACCCCTGTGGGAAACGGCGTGATGGTTAGTTAGTTAGTTAGTTAGTTATATTTGGAGGATCAATGAAACGTTGATTGAAATGGCTGGTTGAAATTTAATATCCATACCTGAAAACCAGGTATTTACTTACCTTCCTCTTCCCTACCCACTTTTTCTCCCCACTACTTTCAACCTTACAACAAATTGGGGATGCCACAGTCTCTCTGGCTATAATGGCAGACTAATTGGAGCATTTGGGACTCTTGTGCGGTACTAACTTAAAAAAATCGTAACAAGAGTTGCGCCGAACACAGGACTCATTACATTATATTTTAAATGTGTTATTTACTTTCAGAAAAAAAAATAGCAGTGAAAATTTGTAAGTTGGTTTTTAAAATAAAATAAAGCGCATTGTAAAACTTTTCATATAACCATAAAATCAAGGTACTTTAAAACTTTTCTTATATTCAAATTCAGATGATCGTATTCACTCGTTGTTTCTTTCTCGCTAACCGATGAAAAGACTAAACAAATAAAATGCTATTTCTCAGTGACGTTTGGCAAAGACATCACTGTCTGATGTAAACAAACACAACACAAACGTATTATTTAGAAAAGTTTGGGCGCTTTTAACATTCACAAAGACACAAAAAAATATATAAAACTTTAGTTCTTTGTCGCAATAATGAATTAATTAACCAATAGAATTCTCCAAGTAAAAAATAACTCTTACCTATCACACAAATTCATGGCTACTAGCGGTGTACCTCAAGGGTCACATTTAGGCCCAATACTGTTCCTACTTTTTATAAATGATATCACTGTTTTTGATGGGGTGGATGGATTCTGACGATCTCCGTAGTCCAGTGGGTAAGACTCTTGACTCACAATCCGGAGGTCGCAGATTCGAACCCGACATGCGCAAATAAATTTTATTTGATTAATTTGTGTTATTTCACAATTAATTCATTAAAAATAATATATAATATATTTGCGGCATGTTCCAGAGTGCAAGATACTATCAGTATCGCCCTGGTGTAAGACCACCATTCAGAATTGAAACGTTGCTTGAAAATGGCTTTAGCCGTGTTTAGTGACCAGATCTGAATAGCCAGGTACTTCCCAACCTTCCTCTTCCCCACCTCCTTCCCCTCCCCACTACCTTCAGCCTCACAACATACCCCAATTGGGTATGCCATAGTCTCACTGGCTCCAGACGGGAGCAGTTGAGATTCTTGTGCGGTATACAATGTAAAAAAAAAAATCTCTTTTTTACTCACTAGATAATAGTGAGATAGACGATGGAACAAACGATTTACGTAAGTCTGCTTCCCCAATAGAAAATATGCAATAATTTTCACACATCTCCCTCACTCGTATTAAAGAAAAGAGTCGCCGCGCCTTGAAGTTACCAAGAAAATTTTGAAAGCAGGCCTGTAGGCACAACGATATTATGCCTGTCGGCACGGTTTTCAAAATAATTCCGGATAAAAACCACTTTAATAAAATATCCTGGTTTGATCATTTCATTATCATTCAAAGTATGTGACTTCGTCGTCTTATTAATATAAAATAATTAAATATTTAAATTTATTCTTTTGTTTACTTTATGTGCAAGTATTTTTACATTTTGTCAAGGCGAGAGTGATTCAAGGGGAAGACATAGATAGTGTCGTCCTCGTGATAGACCACCATTCGGAATTGAAAAGTAGTTTGAAATAGCTAATTGCTGTAGCGGTGCATAATAAATAGATCTAATAAGCCAGGATCTCTCAACATTTTTCCATCATTTCTTCCCCTTCACCACATTTTCGCCGCACAATTTTGGCTAGAAATCATTAAAAAAAACACCACAGTAAGCGGAAAAAGTTTCTTGTGTCGTGATGGAAGACTTAGCCAGTCGAGGAATCGAACACAGGACGCCTGGATGGGACCCAAATGCGATGCCAACTCCGTCACTTTGTGTAAGATTGCTTATAGTACACGCCAAACTTTAAGACCAGCCTGAACATGGTACGGTGCATTCTCGCGCAGTTACTGACTTAAACACTCAATTGCCCTTCAAAGGGCTTTGAACCTGCGACCTGCGACCCGTTCTGCAAGTGGTTTTCACATATAAAAATGTAAGACGATCACAACAAAGACCACACGTACCTAAATGATTTATTAATAAACTTATCGTATTGTAATATTTTCATATAATAACATTACCAAGCATCGAATTAATTTATATTCTAGCCCATCTATATGACCTTGATGTAATATAATTTTCCAACGATAGTGATAATGGAATATAAAATATTTTTAGTTAGATGCGTAAATCTGTGTAGATGGCCAAAATAAGAACTAATGAATTCGAAGTATTTTTTTTTTTAAATAAACGCTTGTTTTGCATCGTAAATATCTAGGAAGGTAAATATCTAATAATAATAATAATAATTGGATCATTTGTAGAACACAGTTTTTTGTGAAAAAACACTTCAAGGACGCTGTAGCAAAGACGTTACATACTTTAGATGCGGGGTAGAAATCTCAAAGTGGGAAGCCAAACGCAAGACAATTGTACTGTTCTCGATTTCTGGTACTTTAGTACTAAACTGTCACTCGTCAAGTAAGGTCATGTCTTACCAGTAGGAAAATTACACTTAAAAAGCGCCAAAATGCCCTCCTGTATGATGAGAAAATGTTTACATTTTTTATTTTATTTTTTTAGTTTCAATAGCAAGGTTTGTACATGTATGTATAATGTATAGTATAAGTATAGATTCTTTTTTTTTTCACAGACCTCCTCACTAGGATTTCCTGTTCTGAGGTGGCCTGTAGTTTTTTTTAAATATTTGTATTTGGTTATGGATTGTCTTTATATCGTCTTCACGATGTTTGTAATTTTATTATCGGCAAACATTAGTAAAAGTGAAGAAATAACATTTAATTTATATGTACACACAAATTACTTATTATTATCGATTATTATAAGCAATACAATTAATTTTCATGTTCCCCATCCGACAATTTTGTACGTCATTTGAGAAAAAACACACATTCTTTAATTGTCTTATAGTACGGTAACACTGAGGTCAACTTCAAACTTTCGGACGATTGCGTAGAAGGGTAGTTCATGCGTTGGAAGTTTGGCTTGAGTGTGAATGTAGCATAACTTTTTAATATATGAATAACTTTTGAATTAAGAAATTACTGAAAACAAAAGAGTGTTGCTTAATTGTCGCATTATTTTAAGAGGGAGACGGGAATAGGTACCGCCGCCCCGGGAACCTTTATTGGATAACCAAGACCTCTGCCATAGGTCACCCCAAGTGGTTCGCTACGTTTGGTGATTTAGCAGGGGTGCCCGGGTTCATGGGGTGAGGTTTGTCTAGGTTTTGGAGGCGGATGACCAGGACATACTGAACCCCAGATTCCTACCCACCCCTTAAACCCTTTTCCTTCCCAGAACTCTCCTCTCCTTCCTTTCCTTAAAAAAGCCCTCCACACAGCATTCTCAAAGATGACATAGGCCCTGAGGGAAATTATTTTCCTCGGGGCCTCCTGTGTGGAGCTCATGTAAAAAAAAAAAAAGAGCATGTGAGACTATGGCGAGTCTATTTATATAACGTCATTGCGCTATAGTAGGTAAATATCTAGTAGGTACAAAGTCCCGATTTCATAGTGTAATACAGTAAGTCGTTCTGTAGGAAGATACGATTACTAGCTACCGCAGAAATTGCTTATTATCTTCTACAGTTCTCCCTATAATAACCAATTTATATTTACTGTGTATGAATAATCATGAATGATGACCCATGACCCTACCGGCTTACCCCTAAATAATATTATAAGGTTATGATGTTCACATACCACCCCATTTACATAGTGATACTGTACAGTTGGACACTTTGCATAATAATAATACGCGCTCCGCAGGTTTTTACTGCTAGGCCCTGCGGGCGGCTTTTGGTTCGGCTTCGCCCAGTTAGTGTTGGTGTCATTTTGTAAATCTAATAGGAACTGGTTCCAAAATTAGCCAGTTCCTCGTTTCCACTGTCAACGTATCAGCCAGTGATGGCTAGTCACCGCGAAAAAGTAACCGGGAGGGGCGATGACGTCATATGTAAAATATAGCCGCTTGATACAACTGAGATTTACCGTCAATCTTTCGAAATCCGGGAGATACTCCAGGTTCACAAATTCGTAGAACTTATAACTAGGAAGGGCACGTCCCTATGCGTCTTTCCGACGAAAGTGGCGACATCTTGTGACGGATTCTTGAATTAGAAACCGAATTACAACGGTGGCTTTAACTGAAAAACCATGTACACTGATGTTTATATGGTGCGACAGGTAAGGCGCGGCGGCAGACATGCGTTCGAAGATGGATTCTTAAATTCAATTCGTATTAGGTAATAACGCTCGATGCTATAAACAGGCGTTCATTTACATGGCTTCTAAATTATTATTTGTGCATTTACATTTCATACCTGAACAACGTTGGATGAGAACAAGAAAACAAGAAATTTACCGGGTAAAGTTCGGTTTAGGGGCGGCGTTCCTAGATAATAAAACTAGTTATTTTTATACTAACTATGGGCCGGAAAATCCGAATCTGAAAGAATTAGGCGTCGGCAAGCAATATTAACTGAATTACACGACTTTAAAATTTTCTATACACACACAGGAAAACAAGCCATTTTGAACGTATTCTGACTCTACAAGTCATAGAAAAACAAGAAAGATGTTACACCACATAAAATTAAGTGTTGCCATTAAGCAATAATATCAATAACTAATTTAAGTTTTACTCACTTTTGTATCACAAACCATGTTACATAAACCTAGCTTAGCCGCTAAACTACTTGAAAACTGGGATGTTTTCTTGCCTTGACGCGAGTAGGCGCTATGAAGGGGGCACTTTCTTTTCTATCACAAACCATGTTACACAAACCCAGCGTAGCCGCTAAACTACTTGAAAACTGGGATGTTTTCTTGCCTTGACGCGAGCAGGCGGTATAAAGGGGCACAAACCATGTTACACAAACCTACGGCCGTTGAGATAGTCATAATTCATCAGGTTAATGTGTTATGTGATGAATTATCATGTGAGGAAGTATCGTGTCGGAAAGTTTTACGTTATTGATATTATTGCTTAATGGCAACACTTAATTTTATGTGGTGTAACATCTTTCTTGTTTTTCTATGACTTGTAGTGTCAGAATACGTTTAAAATGGCTTGTTTTCCTGTGTGTGTATAGAAAATTTTAAAGTCGTGTAATTCAGTTAATATTGCTTGCCGACGCCCCGAGATTCGGATTTTCCGGCCCATAATTAGTATAAAAAAAAATTATCTAGGACTATCGCCCCTAAACCGATTTTTTTCCAATTTACCATATAAATCATATAGCTGCCTTCAGAAAAAAAAAACTTTTATCCTGGTGAAGAAAGGTTTTCCGAACACGTTAATGTGTAATGGAGTGATTTTAAACTGTTTAAAACGATGTGATTTTTTAATAATATCATTACGAAATTAATTTAAAAATATGAGTGTGCTTTAGACCAAGACTGAAGTAAAACTTCTTTAGCTCCGTCTATATGATAGGAAGAGAGAAAGAACAGTGTAATACAGACAATAGGCCTGCACTGTCTTAAATATGGAACAAAACTGGCTATGAGAGAAAGAAAATGTGTGCTCGCACCTCTCTCTCTTGGCCCTACAGTAATATACGAAACGTAACTCTCTCTCTTTCTATCTTCACTAACTTATATTATCTACATCTCAACTACCGTTCTCGTCACGCATTCACCAGCTTACTCCCCAAGTCAAGCGTGCGTAAAAAGTTTTACTTCAAAAACGAGTGTGCTTTAGACCACACGACTGAAGTAAAACTTCACTAACTTATATCTCCCTCTCAACTTCCGTTCGCCTCGTACAATCACACTCTTCATAACGCCCTCGTCACGCATTCACCAGCTTACTCCCCAAGTCAAGCGTGCGTAAAGAAGTTTTACTTTAAAAACGAGTGTGCTTTAGACCACACGACTGAAGTAAAACTTCACTAACTTATATCTCCCTCTCAACTTCCGTTCGCCTCGTACAATCACACTCTTCATAACGCCCTCGTCACGCATTCACCAGCTTACTCCCCAAGTCAAGCGTGCGTAAAGAAGTTTTACTTTAAAAAAGTGCATGAAGTCTTTATTTTTTTTTTCTGCAATTACGTAAATTCATTATTTCTACTTATATTTTATAGTGTACGATTTGCATTATGACAATATATTGTACAACATTTCTTGACAATTTACATGCATAGTAATATCAATCGGCAATAATTTTTCAAAATGCTGCTTTTCCGCATTGATGTTAATTGCAAGATCAAAATAATAATTAATACAAAATATTTCAACCAGGAAAAACCTTGTAAAATTAAGGCTATAACGTCAATAGAAGTAAACCTTCACATTCATAGATATTGTAATATTATGTTAACGCCATGCAAGAGAAATGTTTTTCTTTGGGGATGTTGATAAGAATTTCCGAAAATCTGTTTTTAAAAAAATTGCAAAACAGAAAACTAGTTTTTAAATTACTCCATCTCTAAAATTTGATTTCCTACATTGTGTTACGGAATAAGTTTGATTAAAGATAAAGTGGGAGATAGGTATATAGATGTAAAGATAAATAGAAGGGAAATATATAAAATAATCAATATTCTTTATCCCAACTCTACTCTCGACATATTTTTTTACACCCAACCATTATTTAAGAAAAACATTACTGTTAGCTAGAGGGCACTCCCAATCAGTGGCGGCTCGTGACTTTTGGGTGTGCTAGAGTGCTGAAATAAAAAAATGGCATTATGAAGTTGTTGTAGCCGAAAAAAATTTTTTTTTTTTTTTTGGAAAATCAGTTTTTTGCATGAAAAATTTCAGAAAGTTTCAGTTTGGCGGTGTGCTGCACCGATTTCCTGAAGAATCTACATACAAAACACCGATTTTTGAAAAAAAAAAAATATTTTTCCATACGACAACATCCATGATGCCATTTTTTTTAAATATTAGCACCCTAGCACGCAAAAAGTCACGAGCCGCCCTTGCTCCCAATGCTCAACATCTTAATATGTATTTGTGTACATAAGTAGACAAATACTTTCACATTTAAACACACAGATACTTACTCTTACACACGTTCACACACACATACACATTTTTATGTGCATTTGAATCCGTATCCGGATTTGCCCTATCCGGCACACCTATGCGTGGCTGGCCGGATCGGGAGAGACTCGTTGAGGTAGACCTAACCTAGATCTCTCCACTCATGGACTCTCTCGACTCATCGCCTTGCACCGCAGTGGGAGAGATGGATTCATACTTACGTCGCTCCTGGACACACTGACCCCCAGATTCCCACCACTCATACCTTTTTTCTTCCTAGAACTTCCACTCCTTTCTTTGCCTAAAAAGACCCTCCATACAGCATCCCCAAAGATGACACAGGCCCTGGGGGAATTCTTTTTTTTTCCTGAGGGCCTCCTGTATGGAGGTAATGTAAAAAGACAAAAATAATCAAATGAAGACCCTGAGCGAAACTCAATCGAAAACTCGGAAAAAGATATTGGCACCTCTGGGACTTGATTTTCAGATTTTTCTGTTTCCAGATTTTCGATTGAGTTTTGCTCACAGTGTCTTCATTTAATTAAATATTACAATTGAGGTTTTACTCATAAAGTTAAACTTAGATTTAAAAAAAATTAAAATATATAATTTTAAAAATATATTAATTATTTTAATAATAATGCCCTTTATTCCAAAATATAATCTATCTGTAGGTATCCCGGATATTGTTTTTCTTTGATTTTACTTCAATCATTTTGAAGCATGTATTCCCCGCCCGGTAAAATGTATGTAATCACTCGTAACCACTCACTAGCTATTTCGTAGAGACATGTAGATAGATAATTTAATGATTTATTGGACCCGATGAGAATCCGATCGAGCGAGATCCATAAAAAACAGGTTGCCACACATATTTAGATATTATTAAGTGTGCAACATCTTTAGATATTATTCTAATTTCTTGTCTTCATATTATGTTTGCAAATAGATTATTTATTGAAAGAATTTTGTTGGAAACCGGTTGTTATGCAAATTGAACGACACTACTGGTATATGATCCTAATGCAAATAATGATGCAATGATAGCTTCTCTATGTAACATACTTAAACATTACTAATAAGCGTGTTTTAAAATTTGCACAGTTGTGTGAAATTAATAATGCTTTTATAAGTAAAGGAATGAATATTTTTAGTTAAGTTTTAAAAAATAGTGAAACAAAAGATATTCATCCAATCAATTTCTTAAAAACAGATTTCCAGAGGGCAAACAGAACATATGACGCAAATGTGAATGCAAAAAGAAGTCGGGGACCCCGAGGAAGACGGGGCACCATCAAGTGAATCAGATACTTGAGTTGGGCCATGTCAATACACAGAAGAGTATGAATGAGGCAATTAATGAATGTGAATGAGGAAATTCGTCCCCTCTGCCTACCCCTGCGGTACCCACATTGTTTTCATGCTCTCTCTTTCAAATACCATGATTTTAGACTTACTCATTCTTCATACATACTTCGTTCGTCCTAGACACGAGAGACTGTAGATCTTCCATACTGTTGGAAATCAGTGTTGTAGCATCATCATCACAGGCAACATACTTCCAGATTACTCAATTTCGCGCCCAATCCCATCTCTTTCAATTCTTGCATACATCCATGTATAGATTGAATAACCGCGGTGACATTACGCAGCCTTGTTTAACACCTTTTGTGATGTCAAACCATCCCGTAAAATCGCCGTTCACCCTAATACATGCAACGCTTCCCTCATACAGAGACGCAATTGCCTGTATGAGATTTGTACTCACTCCGTACTTGGACAACACCTTCCATAGTTTTTTTCCTGTCAACTCGGTCGTATGTTTTTTGTAGATCTACAAAGGCATCTGGTTTTTTGCAAGAAACTTCTCAGTAAGCATACACAAAGAGAAAATCTGGTCCATGCACCCCCTTCCACTCATAAAAGCTCCTTGCACATCCCATATTTTATCCTTTGTTTCCATGAGTACTCTTTCAATAAATGTTTTTTTTTAAGATATCCAGTTGCATCAGATACATTAAACAACTGGTTTCGGAGGAATTTACACCGTCATTTGAAAAAAAAGGGATTTTACCCCTGGAAAACTAATGGGTGACAGCACGTCGCCAACGTCGCTTAAAATGGCTTTAGCCACGAATTTACTGACCGGATATTCATCGTAAGGTAGGTATTTCATAGCATTCCTCTTCCCCATCCCTTACTTTCTTCATTTTATGTCAACGTAACAATATACCCCCATTAAGGAATGTCACAGACCTAGTCACTCCCCAACTCAACACTAATCCCACCACTGGCTTCGGGCAGTTATGGTAAAAACTAACCAACTCGACCGGTTGGAGATTACTAGAAATTGCTCTACAATTACATATTTTGTAACCATTCATAGTGAAGTAATTCCTAACATTCCTTTCTCCACCTCCTTCAACCTCACAATACGACTCAGTCCCATTTACTCCCGGTAGTTGGTACTAAGACTAACAAAACCGGTATATCGTTTTATTTTGCGATGACCCTACAAACCGCCGACACGTTGGATCAATTTTGTGAGCGAATCCCTCACAGGATAATCATAATAGGATTGGGTTGTCCTGCCCCACATCTAGGGCGCACTTCTGGAAGGACGAAGGACATGTTATTGGAGCAAGTTGTGATTTATTCCCCACCGGGGAATGCCCTAACTGCAGGGGCGCGCGATGGAATTGCTGAACTAGCCCAATGACTAAACACCCCTAGAATTCACACCTATAAATTTTCGGGCAGATTTCCCTAAGGGATATTGCTACCAGTTTGAACATTTTGCTACTTACAATATGCTTGATACATTGGTGAAGGAATTTTTAAAGATAAATTATTATTATTTATGGTTTTTATGTATTTTCCTACTTTTTCTTAATTGGTAGATTAAATTCAAAGCACTCCGTACAATTAAGCTTAAATTTAAAGTACATAATGGGTGTTTTAAGTGGCAGGTTTTTTAGCATACCTATGTGAAAATAACAACCATTAAATTAATATAAAATCCTTTTTGAAACACGATTATAAGTTTCATTTTATGCGAGTATAATGTTTAAACAATGCTTAGTAATTCGACCAATTCGTTTCGATGCTTTACTATATGTACGAGTATATGAGTATAGAGGAGAGCCATTAAATAAAAATGGATTCTCAGAAGGTTGACAATGAAAGTTCTCATAAATTGAGAATGGTGACTAAATTATTATCGATTTTAAGGCTGCGCTTTTCAGCCTCCGTCGCGGTCAAATCGACCAAACGCCCTTTTTTCATTTTTGACATTTGAACGGTTTCGGTTAAAAGGCCATTCTCGGCTCGTTTTGCGTGCTGCCTCTTTTCAGCCTCCGTCGCGGTCAAATCGACCATTAGGCTTTTTTTTCATTTTTGACATTTGAACGGTTTCGGTTCTCTAAACGTCTATTCTCGGCTCGTTTCAGCGTTTGATCAACGATTGATAACGGATGCTGCTGTGTTATCAAAATTTGGTAAAAAACGGGTAAAAACAATAGAACCTTTCAATGATCTTCCTGTGATACCGTCATCTTCCTTGCAGTCTGTTTATATCTTCTATCCATCTATTTCTACCTTCTATCCGTCTATTTATATCTTCTATCTATCTATTTATATCTTCTATATAATTATTTATATGTTCTATATGTGTATTTATATCTTATATATGTCTGTTTTTATCTTCCATCTATCTATTTATATCTTTTATCTATCTTTTTATATCATACCTATCTATTTATAACTTCTGGTATCTATTTATACCTTCCATCTTCCTATTTATATTTTCTATACATCTATTTATATTTGCTAACTTTATATTTTTTCTATCCATCAATTTAAATCTTTTATCTATCTATTTATATATCCTATCTATCTATTTATTTCTTCTTTCTATCTGTTTAAATCTTCTATCTGTATATCTATTTATAACTTCTACTATCTATTTGTATCTTCTATATTCCTATTATATCTTCTATACATCTACTTATATTCGCTATCTTTTTATATTTTCTATCCATCAATTTATATCTTCGATCTATCTATTTATATCTCCTATCTATTTATTTATTTCTTCTATTTCCTCAATGATCTACCGTCATTTATCTTGCTGTCTGTTTATATCTTCTATCCATCTATTTATATCATCTATCCGTCTATTTATATATTCCATCTATCTATTTATATCTTCTATCTATCTATTTATTTCTTCGATCTAACTATTTATGACTTCCTTATATCTATTTATAACTTCTACTATCTATTTATATATTCTATCAATCTATTTATATTTCTATCTATCTAATTATATTTTCTATCGGTCTATTCACATCGTCTATCTATTTATATCTTTTATCCATCTATTTATAACTTCTCTATATCTGTTTATATCTTCTATCCATCTATTTATATCTTATATCTATCTATTTTTATCTTCCATATATTTATATTTTCTTCTATCTATCTACCCAGAACAGCGTCCGTAGCGGGCGGGCGGGCGGCATGACTCTGTTTTTATACAAAGAGTTTTATTCCAAGATTAAATTCTGCACACTTGGCCTTCAAACCCTACCCCCTTTTCCCGCCCTTTAAAGCAGAACTTTGAAACTTCTTGATGAAATTTTGCACACAAACTATTTGATGTTCAAAATAAGATTACTGTCCGCATCTGATTTCGAAAAACTTCAACTAATTAAAAAAAATATTGTTTTTATGTACCTATTCTATCATCATTATCATCATTACATAGTATAAAATAAAATCGCTCAAAATGTATGTGCGCGTTAATCTTTTAAACTACGCAACGGATTTTCATACGGTTTTCACCAATAGATAGAGTGATTGAAGAGGAATGTGTATATGTATAATACATGTAAATTATATTAGAGAAAAGCGGAGAAATTTAAAGAAAACATATTTTTGTGTGATTTAAAACGGCTGGCGGGCCGTACTATATATTGTCACTTTTGAAATTAGTTCTACGGAAGAAATTGGAAAATAGATGTCCTATAGTAAGAAGGTATTTGATTTGAATTATTTTATTTGATGAAGTCGCTCAAAATGTATGTGCGCATAGATCTTTTAAATTACGCAACGGATATTCATGCGGTTTTCACCAATAGATAGAGTGATTCAAGAGGAAGGTTTATATGTATAAAAACATGCATATTATAGTAGAGAAAAGTCGAGAAATTCAAATATTCAATTCAGCGGGCAGCTGGCAAGCGGGTGGTGTGGATATTATAAAGGTTGGGTAATGGCGTTGTGTTTCGTTAGCCACAGCAACGTGTGGCACGGGTCTGCTAGTGTGGTATAAACGCGATCTGAGTATAATAAAAATGTATTAGTGTATAATAATAACTTAGTATCTAAATTTGTTATTACTAGGAACCCCCTTGTTTGAAGGTTAAGGTAGTACAAATGTAAATATTCAATTCATTAAAAAAAAACCTCATTTTTTGCCTTGGAATAAAATGGAACTGGTTTCGTCCGGTTCGGGTCACTCTTTTTCTACAAATAAAGCTCATCGCAAAAAATCACTTACGTTCGCGTCGTTATTATTTGTGCTCATGCTGTTAAAGAACCTGAATTTCGGAGAATTATAAATTGGTTTATATATTTACCGGTTAAGATGCATTAATTTATTTTTTTTTACTCTTGCTTGACGTGACTTTAGTCCATATTATAAATCAATAAATTCGCAGAAGTCTTCACAAAAAGTCATCTGAAAATAGGTTTAATTTCTGCAATAACATAATATCTACTGTACACATCTGTAATATATAGGTACCTGAGTTTTTCATAGAATATTGGGCGGTTGTATATTATGTTCGTAAGGTGAGATAGGTATTTATCTCAATTAAGTCGAGTTGGTCTATGCTACCGAGTGATGCCATTACTAAAAAAATTAATGATAAGATACCGGACCTAAATTACGAATATTTACTTAACTAATTTCGGACGTAACTGTGGCTATCATCTCAAATAAAGTTTGTTAAATAAATACATGTTATTTTAACATATTTCTGAGATGTTTATTACTTACTAAAATCAAGTTATCACGAACGCTGCTTTTTCTCATTACCAATTTTAAAATGTCGCTATAATTTGGTACATATTTACACTTATGCAATGTAAAAAATGTAAATGAATGTTTGGTCTCCGGTGACATTGTCGATGTTTTTTTTAACTTAACCCTCAGGCCTCGGGCCTATTTTGTCGTAAGATTAAAATATTACCACTTTGCAATAAAATTCACACAAATGGAATATTTCTGAACGCATCCGAAAACTAAAAACTGTTTTATAAATGTGATGAAATACGCTAACAAATTTCATGACTCGAAGTAAACATATAAACCTTTAAATATGTTTTTTTATGCAAAAGTAATTTTTTTTTTAAGTGGCTCATTTTTAATTTTTTTATAACTTAAATTACTGATAATGAAAAATAAATGAAAACACACTATTTTATTAGGCAAATATATTATAAACGTTATCTTTAACTCACTTTTTGTCGTATAATGTAAAAATAATTAATAAAAAATTCCAAAGTTTCATTTGTTATTTTTTTCAAATTGCAAATTGAAAACTTTGGATTCATAAAGGTGTTATTTTAATTATTTTGTTGTAAATTTTTAGACTTTAAAATAAAACGTGGTATTTTCTCTTTCTAACGCCGTTTATAAGATCATATTTCTAACCATGATAATAAGGGAGACACAACGATTTCTATAAGATGTATACGAGTTTTTAGCTAGTTATAAGTTAGCCTAAAACTAACTAACTAACCATCACGCCGTTTCCCCACAGGGGTAGGCAGAGCGGACAGACCGCCAAACAACTCGATCTTGGCACACACTTCTTGCCTCGTTCACGTTCATACATGGTCTCATACATGCTCTTTTATTATTCCGACTCTTCACATGGCCCGACTCAAGTATCTGATTCATTTGGACGTGCTATGTCTTCCTCGGGTTAAAACGTCATAAATCAGAAAGTATTGAACACTAGCTGACCCGGCCACAACGTCATCTACTGGATGGTTATCCAACCTTGATAACCACCGCCGTCTTTGAGTTTATCGCGAAGAGACAGACAGATGCCGCGGAGGACTTTAATTTATAATATGTAGAGATGGTGTGAAAGATTATAATAATGTGCATGAAATGCTTGGGGTAACTAAAGTATTTAAGTTAATAAGGATTAATACTGTATCAGTCTAAATAACTTTTCAATTACCGCAATGTACGTGACCATTTTTTTAGAAGATGGGTATAGTAAGCTATCCGTAAAAGATAGATATATGCCTTCGCGGACTTTTTTGTAGATCTATAAAAGAGGAATATCCCACCAAGCATTGTTTTGTTATATCCCAAAAGGATTAAGCCGCGTTTTCGATGAAAGCTACCAGGCGGCTTGACTTTTTCCGACACTTCTAACAATTATCGTTATGTTTTAACCAATTTACACAAATCTTTGACAAATTACAAACCTAAACCTTCCTCACGAAACGCTCTATCTATTGGTGAAAACCGCATGAAAATCCGTTCAGTAGTTTTCGAGTTTATCGTGAACAGACAGACAGACAGACGATGCGGGGGACTTTAATTTATGATATGTAGAGATAGAGATAGAGAAGAAGAGAAGAGATGTAGGGTCGGGTGGGCAGTAGGGCGGTTACACGGTTGAGTGATCAGTGACGAGATGTGGAAAAAACCTTTTTTTTTGCTTTTGAAGTAAAAAAAATTACATTAAAAAAATCAACAGAGACTAAAATATCATTTAATTTTTTTACTCCGGATAATGTCAGGAATCACTGATTTAAGTAAGTCAATTACGCCCCGTGTATTATGGCGCGTTGTTAATATTAATTCTTCTTTTTAAGCTCCATAGTTCATGATGGAAATCCAAGCAAAAAAATCGCAAATTGAAGATTTTCCTACCGTGTCCATTGCGGAGAATTACAATAAAATATGTAGTTAATTACTTTATAAAGAATATCTGCGTAAACTACTAAAAAATAATCGCCTTTAAGATACAACTACTTCCATTTCCATTGGTTAACTTTTTTCTTTCTTATAAAATAATTAAAAATATTCTTCTCTAGACTCCGTTTGCCAAGCGATTTTTATACATATTACTTATATTCGTGGCGAAACAAGAATACATGCATTTATGGATTGTGGCTTGCATTTAAACATACGAAATAAAATGAAGAAAGCGTTTAAAAAACGTATTGGTTCGAGAGTGCCGAGTAGAACTGAAGTGTAAGGTAGGTGTAAGGTATGTAACTGTGGGAAACCTGTTTGCAAAGATGACTGAATGCGACTTCTCGGAATATACAATACAGAACACAATGTTATGTTTTGCTTTAATCAATGTACTAAATACTTTATTTCATGTTAGTAATACACCTAATATCTCTTAAAAGTAAGTCAAAAGACCAATATATTTCTACTGAAAACTATATTTTCTCAACAAAAAAAACAAAGTTTTATTTCGCTACTTGACTCAAATCTCAAACTTTATTATGTAGGTACAGAGGGGCGCAGATTCTGCATACGAAAAAATCAATTACACGAGTAATTATTTCTCATTCTATTCTACAATATTCCTACACAGTAAATATGGGTAGGTACGTATTAAGTGCATACATTTTATTCATTGATACGAGTATTACCGGAGTAATGATATAAAATTATTGTTTACGTAAACATATGTGAAATATAGGACATGTTTACCTTATTACGATTCAGTATGTGGCATCACAACCAAAACAAACAGAAAACACAGTGAAATGATCACAACACAGAGTTGAATTGATTAAAAAGCACCGCACTTGACACAATCACGGCGCACTTTCTTTCGCCGGCACAAAGAAGCACGGAATCCGGTTGGAATCTCACCGTAATCCCACGGTATTAAAACTGAACCATCTTCGCGGTATTTCGAGGTTAGGTCGATCTTTCACTAACACTGAATTCAGTGGTGAGTTGCGCGCGCACTCTGCATTCGCGGGAAGGCAACACCGGTGCTACTGGTGGACTGATCTTCTGGTTTGGCTTGGTGGCGGTGGCGCGGAACCTACTACGGTGCGGTGCCACAGTGCCCGGTGCCCGGTGCCACGGTGTTTCGTGACACCGCGAGAAAGCACCTACCTAGTGCCTACCTGCCAGCGACGACATGGGGAATAACTCCGGTAGAAGAACAATGGAAGAATTGTTGCAATGGTCAAATATAGTGAATTATACAAAAATTGTTTTGCAGGTAAGTACCAAAATATTTTCTGGAATCGTGTGAGAATCTAATATGAATAAAGCGTCAATGATACTGAGCGAGTTTACAAGCTACTATCTAGGAAATTCACTATCTGCTAGTAAACTCGCTCAGTGTCATCGTGTTACTTGCTAACTAGCAGATTGTTGACTATCTACGAAAGAAGTTGAAAGGTCGCCAACTCTCGCCACACGCTTACTCGTGATTGGTTTAATTATGTTTTCAAAATGGCTGCCAATAAACAGCTGATTTTGACTGTCAAACATCTGACAGAATTAGTTCACGCAGGCGTCGTTATTCTGGATACTGGCGCTAGCAGCGCAACTGCAAGCTCAGTTTCACTCAGTTAGTTTCCTACGCTACTGAGCGGATGGACAGTTTTGTGTGTCATCATGACAATCTCACTCGCCGATTCGTCCGCTTTTAAACTTATAAGACAGTAGCTTGTAAACTTGCTCTGTGTCATCGAGCCTTAAGAATGAAATTTATGCATGAGTAAAATGACTACAACACACGAGATCTTTTTTCAGCCCGATGCCAATAATAGAGACCAAAGTCACATTTTTCTTACGATTTCAATTATCATTGCTGCAACTACACATGAACCATGTTTGCTGTGATGCCAACTGAAATCATAGCTATGAAAATAGAGATCGCGTAAAGTTGTTGACTTTGGTCTCCAATTGGAATCAGGTTAAAAAAAAGATGTCGTGTATTGTAGGCTTGAGAATCTGTAAAATCTTATACTTCTGAAATATAAACTAAATGGTTTATCTAAACTGGCCTACTTATCTCTATTAATTATTATTCATCGAAAAATTTGAAATGTTGTGCCAACTGCTCATTGCACCGTGTTTATTTTTATCCGCACCTAAACCTCCAGTAATAAATAAAAAACATATTTTAGCTTTTTTTCAATTCACACGCGGTAGAAGTGAAACTTTTAGAAAACTAAAGTAGATAGGAGTGGGGACGCTACGAAGCACCTCACAAAGAATAGGCCGATAGGCTACGAGATACAGCTCAAAGAAGAGATCGATTATACTCTCTCATTCTCTCGAAGGCTAAATCCCATAGATGTATATTTTCGTTTCTTTTTATTGTCGCTCTTTTTCGTTTCATGAAACTTCAAATCACAACAGCGCTAATGAAGTTTTCACTTCAATGACTAACTTCATCACATTATTCATTTACGACACAACATTCTTAACATTTCTATAATCTAATGGGAATAAGTAATAACGCCTGAGGTTAGCTTCATTAACCGGCCAGTGGTACACCTATGTCTGCGTCTACCGTCTGCGTACCTGCTTTATAATACGCCTATAGGTATTATAATATACTTGCGCTGTATAGGTGCCCGCCTACCTAAATATTACTTACACACCTGTATCTGTTTATAAAACGTTTCATTTGTAACGTACTATTGAATTAAGTAGAACATGAAAAGCGATGTGGGCGTGTTTCATAATTTAAAAATCTGACCATAATTTGCTTAAATTTCATATTATGAGAACTGAATTTCATATTGTGCGCAAGGCAAATACAAAGTTTTGATATCGCTATTTCTGAGTATCTGGGATTGGAATAAACTCCTTCCAGAACTAAGATGGATAAATCAAGCCCAACAGAATTTAGGTCGTAACTAAAAACTTACCTTGTAAAACACCACTTTTATTTGAATTAATATTTAACAGCCAACCAGGTTTCGCTTATATTATATTAGTATATTCATCAGGGCTTATTAGTTGATATAATAAGCCCTGATGAAGCTTGAACTAAGCGAAACCTGGTTAACTGTTAAATATTAATTCGAATCAATCAAAATTATTAACTGTTTAATCGACTCGCCTACATTACTACAACTCATCACATTTAATATACCTTCTCGTAGACTCAGAAATAAAGACCTGCTTTTCCTCAATCAGCACTCGACTAACTATGGTTATAACATAACTCACCACTGTCCAGAATGTGTAGACTGGTAAACTCACGTCAAGACCTTGATTTTTTTGGTATTAGCTTAAATGATTTCTGTCGCTCTTTAAACAAATGAAGATATGTCCTATTCACCCTAATTTTTGCAAGGTCTTGACGTGACTTGACACTTATTTTTTCTTCTATTTTCACTGTTTGTCTTTGCTTTCACGTACCATCCGAATCCTTACATTGTTCATTTCTATACTACGTGATACTTTGTTTTAAATTGGACGTAAGTCCGTAAATAAATAAATAAAAGTGGTGTTTTACAAAGTGTGTTTTTCATTTAATGTACAATGTCACACCACAAAGTATTTTCTTCCTTCGATAAAAACTTACCTTTATAGGCTCTCACACCTAAGAATATAAGAACATACGTACCTACCTAAGAATATTATTCTGGTATTCCCTATAATACATATATCTTAATCAATTTTTTTTGTATTAACGTTAAGCCTTACACCTCAATCTGTCTCTTACCGAGGGACGAATCACATTTAGGAAGATTAAAATTCTTATCAAATCCCTGTAGGTACTATTTATTTTACCGCCCATCATAAAAATTTGCTTCTACTTTCACAAACACTTTCATTATAGAACTTAAGTATAATAAATAATACTGTTTATGGCATACTATGCCGTTTGTATTAAATAAATAAATATATTATTACCAGCTGACACAGTCACCCGTTGCTGTGGCTAACGAAACGCAACGACATCTATTGGTTGTTTACCCAATCTATATAACCAACGCCATCAATCTGTCAGTTTGCATACAAATAAAATCCACATCACCCGCTTGCCAGCCCGTTTCCTTTATAATAATAATAGTAATATTTGGATGATTTATATAGCGCCGTTTTTGTGAAAAATCACCTCAAGGGCGCTGTACAAACTTATAATACGTTTCTAAAATCTAAAAAACTACAAGCTTGGCAAACAATTATAAACAACTTATGGCTAAAAATTGCATACATCGGTTCATTGATCACCGATACGAAAATATGTGTACAATATTTTGACCAACGAATGCGATGCTGCCTAAAATTTAATGAAAACACGACCATACTTACCTGGGAGGTCGCTTGAAATTAACACTGTATATTGTCCATTTAAAGAAATTTAGATAGAGTTCGCACGCAGAGGACATTATTGTGAACACATTATATATTATATATATAATATAATTATATATTATATATTTCAACCAATTTGCACAAAATTGACAAATTATATACCTACACCTTCCTCATGAATTACTCTGTCTATTGGTGATAACCGCATGAAAATCCGTTCATTAGTTTTTGAGTTTATCGTGAACAGACAGTCCGACAGACTGACAGACAGACAGATGCGTCGGAGGACTTTAATTGATAATATGTAGGGGGTCGTCCATTAATTACGTGAGGCTCGAAAGGGGGGGGGGGGGGGGGTTCGGAATTAATCACGAAATATCACGAGGTGAGGGGGTATTTATTTTTCGTGATAATATTCTGAAAATTTCTAAATACTTTGTACTAAAAATAATACACGTGATTTTTTTTTTTGGGGGGGGGTTAGTCTAAAACCTTACTACATATCACCAGCGGGGGGGTTAAAAAGTTGCTAAAAACATCACGTGATTAATGGACGACCCCTATAGATAACAATATATTCCAAGATTAAATAATAGGATTTTCTTGTGTCCAATTGTGTCCTCTGTTTTCAAACTGTGTCTAAATTCCTTTAATAAACAATACACAGTACCTCCCAGGTAAGTGTGCTCCTGCATATTTTCTGCTGTGGAGAATATAAGTAAACAACAATATATGTACATTTTTAGGCAGCATCATGTTCATTGGTCGAATAATTGTACATAGAGTTTTGAATTAGTGACAAACGAACCCGTGGATGCAATTGTTAGTCATAAGTCGTTATAATAGTTTGTCTATTCTCGATCCAAAATAAGATCAACCCGTGGACGCGCATGTCTCCGCCCCTTCTCCCCACTGCTTTGCTAGACGAACGCTAACACATTCATTCCCACTATTTAAATAAATTGAATTATTTTATAAAATTTTATTTTATTTGTCTGACAAAAAATTACAACATTTTATACCTTTAAATAATGGTAACGGTAGTATTACCAAATACATATTGTACTTTATGTGGCATTAGATTTACCAAATTGGCTGAGGAATTAATCCAAAACTAAAAATATCATCATTGTCATTTAAAAAAAAAACCTCAGATGATTCACTTGAAACATTGAAAGCCAGTGAATCATCGTTGTTGTCTCCGAGGTCATGAACAATAATATGATGGACATTCCAAATATGTCGAATAAAATTACTCAAATACTCTGATGTAACTTTTCCAATACCCTTCTTACGTAGGTGTTCTTAGGCATTTATTTTGAAGGAGAAATTGTTTACTTTAACATGTTATTTTATCATCGACCATACCAATTCGCTCGTGTTTAATTCGCAATGTCAAAGAAGTAATCGTAGCATAGTTTTGTTGACTTCGCTGGCAGTGACATTTACCATAAACTTATTATTTATCATATAATCCTCTGTAAGAGCTGTCCTCTTTTGTTAGTGATAATGTATTTAAACATATCGACTGATTACCCATTTTACCACTGGGTCTGAATGGACCGTAGCGGGGGGAGTGGTATGCGCATTGCAAACCAATTTTTGTACCATCGCGGGTTGTTCTAAACGCGGATAGAGAATAGTCTGTAGTTAGAAGAAAGATAGAGCGTTGTAGAAATATATTATTAACCAGCTGGTACCCGGCATGCGTTGCTATGCCATTTAATAAAGAAATTGTTTCTCCCTGCGTGTCCTTTCCCATTCTTCCGTTCCCCTTCCGCCTCCTCCACCTTTTTTTTATTTTTTATTTTTTTACTTTTTTTATTATTAAGTTAAAAGAAACATAATATTTCGCTTTCTTAACTTAAATACAGAGCATATATAGTACAGTAGTAAGAAGTAATATTTTTAATTTTGTTCCAACATTTTGAGTTTAAATAGTTTTTTTTTAAAGGTTTTTATGTTATTTTCCGTTTTAGCCTATCTGGAAGGAGATTATATATATGAACTCACTTGTGACCAATACTTCTCTTGCCACTTTCAGTCTTGACAGTATTTGTGTACAATTTATTGTGTTGTCTAGTATAATGTTCGTGTACTTGTGATGTTTTTATAAATGTTGTGTTTGTGTGTTTAAGTCCATTTTGTATTTTGTAGATTAAAAGACATATGTTATATTCGTACAATGTTCTTATTTTCAAAAGGTTCATTTCCTGGTTCTCTCCCCACTCCACTCCCCCCTTTCCCCCGTCCCGCGAACCCTCCCTCCCGAGTTCCCCTTCCATCTCCCTGGTTCCCCTCCCCCCTCCCGCATTCTATACCTACATTCAGTCCCGGTACATTCAGTTTTCGAACAGCTCGCGTGCCACCGATTGCAATTTTTTAAACAAATTTCATAATGCCAGAGCTCACCAGTAGTTTTATACAAACCTTGTCCTGACATAACGAACACAAAAAAAAATAATTATACAATTTTGTGCAGTCGTTCGGAAGTTTTGCGCGTACATACATTTCGGCGATTCATTTTTATTTATATATTAATAATATAAGATTTGTACAGTGCCTTTGGGGTGATTTTCTACAAAAACGGCGCTCGTCAAAAAATATTATTTTTACTTCTTCTAACACAGCAAACTTATTTTGTGGCACCATTTTAATTCAATATTGGGTTCGTTAAACCTGTTCCCTTTATAAATTGTTCCCTATTGCCCCTCTTTCCTCTACCCAATCTCATATTTCAATTGACACCATTGCCTATGTCTATTATTTACAATTAGTTAATTAAACCCTGAAGAAGTGAACGTTGCTCACGAAACATGTTGTTTTTTATAAACAATAAAAGTGGTAAAAACGAAGTATTTTATTAATTTGTATTATTATTAATTATGTTTCATCAACATTATGAAATTTTCATTTATGTCAGTCAAGAATGGGAGAGGCAGAGCGCATGTTAAATGGGCTAGAACCAAAAGTCAATAAGTCAGAGGCAACATTGGTTTCCATTCAAATCTACATGGAAGGCATTTCTAGATTGTATTGCGTTTTGTTCAGTGGAACGTACCTACGTAGGCTAACGGTAATGATATAGTATCGTAATTGACCGGCAACGGATTGCCAAGTTTTTAAATGATCGTTATAACGTCTCTTGACGTACGCGCACTTCGGGGAAGTTGGAACAAAAAATCTGTTAGCTCTGTCGTCATGAAATTTTTTTTTTCATTATCTGTCTTCGAGAGGGGTTTGAGAGATTAAAGTGGAAGATGCCGCTCTACATGGCCTCGAAATCTACGTGACTGGTACGAGTCCAGTTCCGGGCTGCAGCCGGAGAGGGAAGTTTGCTCTGATGATAGTCGACCTCCAACCAAGGGCGGATCCAGTTTTGGCGCCAGGAGGGGGGGGGGGGGGGTCACACAGTCGTGGTCAAGTCACAAGAAGTTATAATTTAATTTTGATAATAATAGATACAAGTAAAAAGTAGGTAGATAACTTTGATAATAATAGATACAAAAAATATATAAAAACATTATGTTTAATAATTTTAATAAGTGGTCCACCTAGGTCCTGGACCCAGCCCAGGGGGGGGGCATGACCCCCCATGACCCCCCCCCCCCTGGATCCGCCCTTGCCTCCAACAGGAGAGGGCACCTAAAGAAGAATACGAATATAATATCTTTAAAATATGTAACATACCATGTTGTTTCAGTAGAAACTAAGAGCACACGGTAAGCTCTGGCATCATGAAATTTCAATTTCACAGCTCTTTCTGTCTGAATTTTCTAGCTCAACGCAACTATTAAGTTAAATATTTATAAGAGCTACCGAGCTTTGAAATATCTGTAAAATCGTTAAAAAAATATGTAGAGCCACTATACCTACTTATTTATTTCAGTATGAATCCCTTTTCATGGGCTCCATGGGAATAATAAAAAAATTAAATTATTTAAGTTGTTTAAAATTATTTTTTTACATTAGTGTACACTTGGTGGAATAACAACTAAAAATTCAGGACAAGGATAGAAGGTGTGATTGCCAGATTAAAATATAAATATACTTGCTGGTTCCCGGCATGCGTTGCAATACCATATTCAAAGAAATACACTGTTTCTCCCTGAATAGCCTTTCATTTGCATTCCCGTTCCCCTCCCGCGTCCCCTTCCTAGCTAGCTTTATACATTATAGCCAATATGTTATTCTGATGTATGAGCTATATTTCCATACAAACTTTCGCGTTTATAATATTATAGTAAGATTTCGTTAGTTCATGTTTAGGCCACCGCCAACTTATATCTCGTGTAGTACCGTATTGTTTGCCGCATTAAAACAATGTAAAAAAAATGTTAAATCAGGAAAAATATTTAGAAAAAAAAGAACGATGAATTCTATTCCTACAACAAAATATTTTCCATTTTCTCTGGCACTGCCCTTTACTTGCAGGAAATATAATTTCAAATTAATTCGGTTCATAAAATGCATGAATTTAATTATCTTTGCAGCATGATTCATAGGTAGATATTACATTTGATAAGTAAGCGGTTAACTTAGTCATATTGCAATTGCGTGCAGTTCTGCAGGTTACTGCGTCTATGGGTGTGTTGTTGTGGAACGTGTTATTTTTATGGTGCATTGTATGCTGTATGCATCATGTGCAGTGAACAATGATTAGATTATGATTCAATAAATAATGTTTATAAACGCACGCTGAGCTTTTCAATGGTAGTACCCACCTTAGTGCACAGAATCATAAAATTTATTTTGTTTTGTTCTTGGTGGCAAGGGGATGTGAATAATTTCAATAGTAAATCAAATAAGCAAGACTTGCATTTACAAGTTTATGAAAAATATTAAACCACAACTTACTAATATTATTAATGCGAAAGCTTGTATGGATGTATGTGTGTTTGGTACTCTTTCACGCAAAAACTACTGAATGGATTTTAAATGAAACTTTACAATAATTTAGCTCATATATCAGAATATCATATTGGCTATATAGTCCAGGCAACGAAGACCAAAAGAGACCGAATAGTGGAAATAATTCGTGTAGAAGCCAATTTTAGCACAGTTGTAGGGGAAGGTGTCCTTAATAACATACTAAAAATATCGGAGGGTGGGGTGGAGCTAAGGGTGGGGGTGGTCTCTAAAGGTCCCCTTTTTTCAGTTTTTCGTTAATAACTCGAAAACTACTGCTTCTAGCGAAAAAATGTCTAAAAACTAAATTATCTATATTTTCAACAAAAAAGGGAGATATGGAGGGGGGAAATTGTCAAATTTGAAAAAAAATAACAGTTTTTATCGTTAAAAATGAAAGTTTTTATGTTAAAATGTTATTTTTTAATTTGACATTTTCCCCCTCCATATCTCCTATGTAGGTAATTTAGTTTAATAATAATAATAATAATAATAATATTTATTTCACATAAAGTTTGTACACATTTTTTCGCTAGAGGTAGTAGTTTTCGAGTTATTAACGAAAAACTGAAAAAGGCGACCTTTAGAGACCCCCCCCCCTCCCCCGACATTTTTAGTATGTTGTTAAGGACACCTTCCCCTACAACTGTGCCAAAATTGGCTTCTACACGAATTATTTCCTCTATTTTTCCTTCGTTGCCTGGACTAATAATTTATAAAGCTTGCTTGGAAAGGGACGCAGGAGGGGAACCGGGACGCACGGGAAAGGTTATTCAGGGAGAAACAATGTATTTCTTTGAATATGGCAATGCAACGCACGCCGGGAACCAGCTAGTAATTTATATTTATATAAGAAATCATTTATCAAAAGGTGGGAAGCGAACAGTTAAGTCGACGGTAATCGGAAACAGAGTGATTCGGTTTTTAGCACGGCATGTCGCGTCGCTTATGAAAAACGGCCCGTGTCTACTATTGGCGTACAAGCTGCCAATGGAAGGTGTCTGTCCTATAAGTCGCTGTATTGTTCGCTCCCACAGTGGCTTAAAATTTTTTCGTGATTTTAATAAGCTACCACATAAATGATTAAATTTTTGTACAAGGATAAGAAATTCAAATTTCCCTCTTCGATGTATATACACACAAGGTCACAAGGTGTAAGGTGAAAAAATATTTTCGTCCTAATGTCAGCGGGACCCCCCCTAATATTTGCTATTTGTCTAGAAAATAAGATTTGGAAAGTTTTAGCTCAATAGGATAATGTTAACCCGTGCCTCATCGAGGTTAAATTTGAAAAAACGATTTTTTTGCCAAAAAAATCGCCGTTTTTTCCTCATAAAATGAAAACTATTTGTCCTAAAAATTTTATTTTTGTTTCATTTCATAGGAAATGTTGCTATCTTTAAGTTTTACTCAAATCACTTTTTTGTTAAAACGTTTATATTTGAAGATATCTATTATTTTCCAAGACTGGGCATGATCGTAATCCTTAAAGTCGCATTTTTTATTTATTTATTTAGCACAAGCTTGTACATTTATATACATAATTAATTAAAAAATTTTGACTGCCCAACTGGGAGTATTCCCGTTTTAGGACAGTCAAAATATTATGGGTATGAACATGTGGAACATGATTTGTACAAAAAAAGAAAGAAAATTGATGAAATAAAAAGAAGAGAAAGAATATTAAATAAAATTTTTAAAAAAGTTTAAAACATACTAATTGTTATTTGTTTGACATAGAAAATAACATTAATTTTAAAAATAAAAAGTAGATAGGTACATATAGGTAACATATAGGTAACTTAAGAGGAATTAAGAGAAATTAAGAGAAAATTAAAACATTTAGGTAATTTATGTATGCTTTGCATATTATAGTCCTACGTACACATCTTGTATAATGAGAACTACGAGTAGAAAGAGAACAGAAACAAGAAAGTAAAATAAATTAAAAAATTAATACTTGATTATTACTGTTGTTTGCTAGCATAGTTATTAAAATAATAGGTTGTATGTAGGCTTATATATTGCATATTATAAGCCTACATACATATTTTGTATAAATATGAATAGAAAAGAGAAGATATAGAATAAAATAAAATATCCAATTAAAACATAAGATTAACAGCTGCTTGGTTAGCTTTCTAATTTAAAAGTAAAAGGTAGGTACATACATACACACAATAATATAGATTAGAAAATAAGGATATCTTTTACATAGTTCATTTTTTGTTGGAATTTTTGTTGTAGTTTTTGGTTTGTGTTTGATTTCATTTTTTGTGTAGTAAAAGTTCACTCTTCTTTCTCCCTAATTGTTGAAACCAAGTAGTGGTCAATTTACGAAGAACACCTGTGCTTTCCTTTTTCCAAGCATCAGGCATGAAATCGTATAATTTTGGACCTAAGAACATGAAGTGTCTTTGAGCGAGAGATGTTTTGGTTGTGAGTGTTACAATTGGATTTCTCCGTGAGTGTCGGGTGTCGTGAGAGTGGTTAATAGACGGGTATAGGTGGCGTTGTTTATGGGTGTTTAAAATTAATTTTCTCATGTACAGTTGTCTAACATCCAGAACTTGTAAGTCTTCAAATAGTGCATCACTATGATATCTAAATGGTTTTTTGAGGATTACCCTTAGTAGAGATTTTTGAGCTTTTGCTAATTTGTCCAAAACAGTTTTTGCACATCCACCCCAACCTAAGGATGCATAATCTAGAAGTGACCCACACATAGCATCATAGGTGAGTTTCAATTCTTTTTTACGTAAGATATTTCTGATTGTCATTAACATGTATGTGAGCTTTCTAACCTTTGTGGTGACTAGATCCACGTAACCGTCCCATCTAAGATATTTGTCTAATATAACACCAAGGTATTTTATACTGTCCATGCATTCTAATTTATAGCAATTACAGGTAGTTGAGTCAGTAAATTTATGTACAAAAATATTATATGCTTCCTTGGGTTGGCCTCCTTCTGTCGCACTAAATCGTATAAATTTTGTTTTTTCCAAATTGAGTGTTAACAGATTACAGTCTAACCAAAGTTTTAGTTGTTTTATTCCATCTTCTGCTTTGCAGTGTACATCGTTCCATGTTCTTCCTTCAAATATTAAGACAGTATCATCTGAAAATGTTATAATGCGATTGGAAAAATTGCTGTTACACAGATCATTTATATAAATACTGAACAAAATAGGTCCTAAGGTACTCCCTTGGGGTACACCAAATTCTACAAGGGCCGCATCACTAATAGTATCATTAATTTTAACTGTTTGGTATCTGTTAGCTAAGTAACTAACCATCCATTTGTGTAGCTGTCCCTGAATACCTAAAGCCTTTATTTTTTTTTAGAAGTATTTTATGCGAGATGGTATCAAAAGCTTTGGCAAAATCTAAGAAGAGAGCAATAGATTTATTTCCCCGGTCAATATTATTGGAAATAATGTCCGCCAGTTTAGCAATTGCATTTTCTGTTCCTAGACCTGGTCGAAAACCGAACTGATTGTTAGATAAGATTTTATGAGTTTGTAGGTAGAGGGTGAGACGATTTTTTACAATTTTTTCAATTCAGTCGTCTATCCATTAAAAGGTCGGATTTATTACAAAAGAGCTATTTCCAAGGACCCTTTCTTCAGAGAATCCCTACCTGGAGTGTCATAAACCACACTCTTTTTGTGTTCCTTGTCTGGGGTTCCTGGAGTTTTCCCACTCTTTTGAAGGGAGGGTGAGGTCAGAGAGCTTTAGTTAACGTTTGCTTTTCAAACAGTGAACAAGTGAACATTCTGAACATTATTGAACAACGATCTTCTAGTGAGTTTTTTCTTGTGAGGTTTGTGGGACTATGTCTTCCACAGCATTAACGAGCCATGCTCGTGCAGGTTCGAGTTCAAGGCAGAAAGAAATGGTCTATTTAATTGGGCACATGTCTCATCAAATCACTGGCAGTAAATTACCATCTAATTGTCAAGTTTTACGCAGCTTATTTTATAATATACGGCAAGTGAAAATGAACATCAGAGAAGCTGCAAGACTTACAATACAGGAAGTTGTAAGTTTTTGGGAGAAAGCTAAGATACCAACCAGACACTTGTGTACCAACAGATTGTGTTGTAAAGCTTGAAAAACTCTACGAAGAGTGAAGAAAACTACAAAAAAACGCTAACAGATCTAAAAGTACAGCTCAAAATAAAAAAAAGTAGAAGCTTTCAAGTCAGCCCTTGTTGACCTTTTTAATATTGCTCATCAGGGACATCAGGATGCATTAAAAAACACTGTTGAAGAAGACAAGCAGTTTTTGTTACTCCAGTTTTTGATTTTTAAAAAGTTTCAGACTGGATGGTCGAAGCTAGACAAGACAAAATACAAAACTGCTATTGAAGATAAAAATATTAGACATTAAATAGGGAATTCAGATGAAATATCAATTTTTCTCACATAACAATTAAAAAACCAACAGCCAAGGGATGATTACAAAGAATTAATTCAACTTTCGTTAATTGTGTTAGGACGCACTCCCCCAAAAGACACTTTTTTCAAAGTACCTGGTGCCATTCATCACGCTAGATCGGCTAGATGGATGGCAAAGGCCATTTTTTTGTACCAAAATGTCTTTTCAGGGATCAATTTACATTAACAAATTTAGAAAAAACGCTATCACTGACATTTGTTTATTTTTAATAAACATTTATGTAAAAGCGTGGTTTAACGCCTCCAAACCTACTTTGGCCCCCAACAAAGACCTAGAATTTTTTAAATCTCTTGTAAAATATAGAGAAATCGATTAAAAACTTGCAGACAAGGCACTGTCTAAAATGATAAATCATCTGTGGTACCTCAATTCTGAGCAAATCGCATTTTCTTTCTTCGGTGAAAATTTTGAAAAAAGTGTCAAAACAAGCATGGCTGTAAAAAGTCTACAATTAATTCCAATTGAAGAAAAAACATGCGATGATAAAACATGTGATGATAAAACATGTGATGATAAAACATGTGATGATAGGGACGTGAAAGCAAAATTCAGTCTCCATCAAGTGGATAATTTATTGGACAAAGACATTGGATTTTTCTGTGTCTCTCTAAATTTTTTCAAAAGATTTGAAATTGATACAGAATTTTTAAATACAGATCCTGATATATGGTGTGAAAATGCACATCATTTAAAAGCAAAAAAATAGTTAACGGTTTCAAGGTTGTCAATGACACAGCTGAAAGAGGGGTAAAATTAATCCAAGACTTCAATTCCTGTTTGACAAAAGATGAAGAACAACGACAGTTTCTGTTACAAGTTGTATCGGAATGTTGAAAAAAATTTTCTGACTCTTCAAAAGCCACGTTATCTAAGCCGTTACCACCTTAATCTGATAATTAAATGGAAATAATGATAATAATAACGCCTTTTTTTTAAATGCTTTCTTTTTTATATTTTAAATAATAAAATTTTGAACATTACTTCTTCTTGTTTTTTATACCTTTTTGCTTTTCTTTTCTCCTAAATCCATCATTTTCAATTTGGATTGTGCTGTATTTACTTGGAAAACAGTTATAACTACACCCTTCTTTATGTACCAAATGAGAAAATAAATAAAACAAAATCTGGACAGCATATGTAATTAAATCTTGCAATATTGTTAGGTATTTTATAAAAAAAAAAAAAACATTTTTATAGAAAGTTAAAACTTCAACCTTGATGAGGCACGGGTTAACCTTATCCAATTGAGCTGAAACTCTACCAATCTCATTTCTTATCAAATTGGCAACTTTTAGGGGGGTCCGCCTAAAACAATTCAAACATTGATTTCTGGTGACCACCCTAATATACACATACGAGCCGAAATACGAATTATAGGAAAGAAATGAAGCAACCGCAAACAGCGCGAAACGCAGCATGCGGTTATATCGTTTCTTTCCCATAATTCGTGGCTCGGGCCGCGCTTATGTTCGCAAATGCAAAATAATATATCTATAAGAAATCTGTTGCCATGAGTTGCGTAGATTAACGAGGGGTGGAACTTACTTCGAAATGGAACCAATGATCCGTTTTGCCGCTGGCCAAAAGTCGCCAAAATCATTCACCTATAATTAAATAGCGGCATATAATAAATGCATAATTAAATAGCGGCAAAAGACGTAGGTACAGTAAAATATGTATAATGCATCTACTTTCACACTAACGGCCTTCCTAAAAAACGTCGTGCGTATTTTATACAATCGATAAGCAATCGTTGTGAAAACCTTACTAATTTAATAACTGACAAAAATAGTTCATGTAAAGATACCTATATGCATTGCTCATCCATCCAAAGAGGGTTATTTGTCTTTTGTATACACTGTTAATAATAATAATTTCTTACTATATATATAAAGTATTAAAAAAAAACAATCGGTTTGCTAAATATTTAGAAATGAAGTTTTCGTATTAAATAGTAATAAACAAGTTATAATGTAGGTTTGCTATAATGTTAGTTATAAAGAGAAACCAGTTTGCAACTCAAGTGGCTATCCTGTGTATTTCAATGGTGGTTCGCACAACGGCGAGCAACCAGTCAGTCACTCGCAATTCGCAGTGCTAGTCGCCAGCGCGATTCAGTTGCCACTTGCGCCTCACGAGCTGTAAGTTTTCGAAAAATTTGCGATATAATATGTCCGAACAGAAAAACATCGATTTTGTTCAGGAGGTTGATAAATTTACCATTGATTAATGACTATAGGTTTCCTAAGTATGCACGAGAGACACAATAATGGAATTTTTAAGTGAAAACTTCTTTACCACCGTTGTGAAAAATAGAGACACTAAAAAAGACAACCACATACATCTGTATGATTTAGCCTACGAGAGAATGAGATAGTATAATCGGTCTGCTCTTTGTGCGGTGCTTCGTAGCCTCCCACTCTTGTCTACTTTTTAGTTTACTAAAGTTTTCACTTCTACCGCGTGTGAACTGCACGCTCTGATTTTTTAGTAATTTTTTAAGTTTTATTTTTATTAAATACTAACCTTGTTATTTTTTTGCCATACAGGTATCTAATATTTTTATTTTTATATTAACGCATATGTAGCTATCGTACATATTATAATATGTACTATTTAAGATAATTTAAGAAAATATACAAATAACAGGAAAAGCTTGGAGCAAAGTGTGGAAGACAGCTAATGTAGCTGATATTAAGTGTATTTTTTTATTTTTTTATATTATTGCGCAGTATGATTCCAGTACCATGAAAGTGCTGCTTGTGGTGTAACTACAAAAAAAATAATTTCACAGGATATATAATATCTGAAATTTGCATTGTTATTTATCGTATTAAAATTATCGAGGATTATACTAAATAACCCAAGATCTTACTTTTAGACTATTCCGCCATTGTTGACAATAATAATAAAGAATGGCGTCTTCGTCATCACTTGATTCTGCAGACATTTATATGAACAGCTGAAGTCTTCTTCTTCATTCTATGTAAACGAGCTGAGATAATGACTGAAACCGCGTAAAGTTGAGTTGCGCCGTGAGAGAAGCTTGGTTGCCAACCAATTAACAACTCGCACTTGCCAACTTTAGTTTGGTTTCGGTTTCTACACGAGCGAAGGGCCTTAATTTTCACAATAATTAACAAAAGAAGAAACATTGTCACACTTCATAGGTAGATTGAAATGCGTTCGGCAATGCAATATTTTCTAGTATGCATTTTTTTCACAAATATCGCTACTTTCAGCTTTCATTGATCTCTGTTCACTTTAATTTACCTTTTTGATAATGAGACACTTTTTGAATAGGGGACAAAATAAAAATAATAAAAACCCCAAAAGACTATCCTTTTTCTTAATTTAGACTTCGAATTTTAAAGAACTCTCTGAAGACCCTGGTGTTGCCCAAGATTTAGCATGAATTTTTTAAAATCTCAACTAGACAGCAATTTTTATTTTGTTTTGAAGTAAGGTGTCAAATACAAGCCGCCCGCACCATATATGTAAGAGACGTCTCGTCTGTCACATAGACTGTAAGATAGTGCGAAGGTCAGTTCGTAGGTAGTCGCTATGTCCGGTGCGGTAGGCCTGCTCAAATGCTCATCCAGTGGGTGATTGGTCTTGATATGCCGTGAACTTGTAGGATCGAGCATCCAGAGAGGGGAAGAAGCGTCCAGGGGTAGCGAAGTCAAAGCCAAGTTCAATGTAAAGATTTGGAGAGAGGTAGCCGGGGCAAGCAAAAGAAAAAGAGTAGCTGGTGATGGTCCTTAGTGTGTAAAATTGACTTTTGATATAATGGCATACAGAGCTTCGGGCCAAAAAGGCCTCTTTCTCTTTCATCATGAGTTTATAATATATGGTTGTTGAAAAAATGGTTTAGTTTTGTGGTATATTGAACATTAAGTCAAATAAATTCCACAGTAGAACAGAATGAGAAAACTAATCTATATATTTTTATTTTTATTTTAACTTTATGAGTTAAACCTCAAATTGTAATATTTAATTAAATGAAGACAATATAAGCGAAACTCAATCGAAAATCTGAAAACAGAAAAATCAGAAAAAGATATTGACACATCTGGGACACGAACCCAGGACCTCTCGCTTACCGGGCGAAACCTACCTTACCTTCGCCCGGTAAGCGAGAGGTCCTGGGTTCGAGTCCCAGATGTGTCAATATCTTTTTCTGATTTTTCTGTTTTCAGATTTTCGATTGAGTTTCGCTTATATTGTCTTCATTTAATTAATCTATATATATTTTTAGACTAAGAAATACTGTAAGTATCATTAAAAATACTAAAAGATATTTATTATGCACTCGCGCACTCTGTACTACACTCTGCACTACAATACTACTATACTACAATATGGAATCGTGGCTTGGGGGATGCATATAAATCATTCCTACTTCCACTGGAAACAATTAAAAAAATATTAATAAAAATCATCTTTAAAAAGCCCTATTACTACCCAACAATAAATGTTTTTCAAGATTTCCCGGTTCTCCCACTTACAAAAATTTATGACAAAATTGCACTACTACAATTAAATAAAGATTTATTTAATAAAAATAATTTACCACAACTAAACATTAACAAAAGTATAATATCTGTTGGAGGACTAACCGTGCCACTAGTACGAACCACAACAGCACAGCATCACTATATATTCAAGGTTATAAAATTATTTAATAAATTACCCCTAGATATACGATCGGAATAAAACTACGACAAAAAAAAATAAATACTCTAGTACCACCTCATAACTTTACTTATTGTTTAGAAATATGTTTTTGACTGGACTATTTTGGCAGTTTCAAAGTTAGAGCGGAAATATACGTGAATAAAATCCCCCCGCTCCCCGCAACGTCATTTTATAATGCGGGCTGGAGTAAGTTGTACCGCATTGAGTTGTACCGCTATGAGAACAGGGAAAATAGAAAACGAAGATGGCCGTAGGGAAACATCCTGGTCTTCGATTTCCCCGCAACCCGTCCAGCATAGTATTTACAAGTGAAAATAATTATTTTTGTGTAATTTGCACCGTATTTTGTCGCATGTATTATTATTAGCTGTTTAAAAATTGTATTCTGTAAAATTCTGGCGGTTGGAAAATACATAATAAATCCTCCCAGTGCATTTTATTTTAATGTTAACCACTCGGACCCATATGCTTGTTTTCACGATAATATAACATTACCAGACATATGTATGACGTAGGAGATTTATTTATTTATTTATTTACATATGCATATATATTAACAATACATTACAATGGGATCATTTGTCTGTCCAACTGGGCAGAATACCCGTTTCAGGACAGCCAAATTGTATATTTAGTTCATAATATTCTTAACAAAGGAATAGTTTCGTTCAAGATATCAAGGGAATTTGCTTCTGTCAAGACAACTTTTGAGAACACTTAGAATTGTATATAATTAAGGGATGGTTTCTTTATGTCTTTAAAAGAATCGCAAAGATGTGATTTTTTCAAGGTCAATTTGGAGAACGTAAATAAATGCATTCAGAGTGAATAAATGCACCTGACTTATTAAAGTGCAACTTACATTTAGGAAAAAACAGTTGGATTAATAATTGTAGTATGGGATATTAATAATAAAAATAGTACAAATATGTATTTGTGTGTAAAATATTAGTTTGACATTAAATTAAGTGCATTCATGTATTGTTCATAAAAGTTAGTTGCATACAAATAATTTTAAAACCGTTAATATTTTTCAACTTAGGATGAACTTAATGCTTATGTTCTTAATTGCAATATTTAATTAAATAAATAATGTGTATTCATTGAAAAGCAGGTTCATGAAATCAACACAAACAAAACTAAAAAAAAATAAGTTTTGACTTCCTTTAGAATATCAGCGTCTTCAGGAGGCAGGCGATGCTGTGGATGAATTCATTGTCAAACTTCTTCAAAGCGCCGCAGTAGCACGGGAGCTTTTTTCAAAAATAATTCCAGCAAGTTTATAATTAATACTTGGATACCTATATTAATCGCCTTTTCATTAACATTTTGGCATTAAATATTTGTGAAAAATATATTTTTTAAATTGATAAAAAAATGTGGTATAAGTCGCTATTTTAATTCTTTAAGAACTGCGTAATAGGAGTACGCTGACTGCAACACCTGGAAAAGTAAAAAATTAAGTGAAAATGAAAAAGTGAACCTACCTGACTGTCAAATAGAAGCAAAACACAATAGGAAATTAAATGCAAAATTAAATAAAATATCGATTTGGGAACGATCGTAAGTGGCTCACTTAACCGTACCCATAGAAGCGTATGTGAGGATCGACTAAATGTGGAAAGATTTATTTTTTTACGTTATCTCCATACAGGAGGTTCTGAGGAATAAAAATTCACCCAGGGTCTATGTCATTTTTGCGATGCTGGGTAGAGGATCTTTTTAGGGAAATGAAATATAGAGAAATGAAATATGTCTGGAGAGGTAAAAAGATCTTAAGAGCAAGTGGGCAAAGGCATCCGCCGCCAAGACCTAGATGAACTTCAACCCATGAACCCGGCGCCCTTTCTTAGTCACCAAACATAGTGAACCGCTTGGGGTGACCAATGGCAAGGGTGTTGGTTATCCAATAAATGGTTCCCGGCGGCGGTACCATACCATAAATTGAAAATAAGAAAAGGAACGTTGTTCGATCAAGTAAGATAAAAGAGGTCATGCACAGCACATTGCGTTCGTGAGCATGTCGACACAGCGAATTGTTGCTGTCGGTATTTTGTTTCTGTATTATAGTTATATACCCGATAAACAATGAAGAGATTAGGCTAACGTGAATGAAGTAAGATAGATTTTCCCTTACTTCGGAAGAAATTCGTCACTTTTTCAACTAAAGAAAATCTTTCATGAACAGATAATCAAATTAAAGTTTCGTGCCAACTCAGAATCAAGGCAAGTCAACACCTCTTTGAAAGTCATTAAAAGCTATGAAAAATATAATTTTAAAATAGTCCATAACCCTAACCTAACATTTAACCATTTAACAATTTTGTATATGTTTTTTTCATAATTTTTAATGACTTTTCAAAGGACATTCTGAGTTGATTTCATTCTGAGTAGTCCGGTCACGCAAAAGAAATTGGCATATTTGGAACGGTTCCATATCAACTCAGAATAAAACCAACTTAAAACCACCCCAGAAAGGTCATTAAAAGCTATGAAAAAATAATTTAAAAATAGCCAGGAACCCTAACCTAACTTAACCTATTTAACCATTTTTTTATCACCATGCTTAGTGACCTTTCAGAGGTGGTTCTGAGTTGGTTTCATTCTGAGTTGGCCGGTTACCATTTGGAACACAGGTTATAGATATGAAATAGTAACATTCTATAGTGTTTTCTTTCAAATCAGTATAGAAGCTCTGCAGTTCCGTAAAAAGTATTAGAATATAAATAAAATGTTATACATTGCTTAGGGTCTCGTGGTTAAGGTTGTTAAACGGACCCCCAGAAGTTTGGAGTGTCTTTTGAGAAATGTGCAAGGCCACAAGAATTAGCTTTCTTTCCGACGGATCCATTTCTGGCCAAGGGGTTGAATATAATGCAAAGGATATTTCATCACTCTGAAAATGTAAATTTAAGATTAAATTATACAATAGTTTTGTGAATTGTTGTCTAAAATAGAGTTAAAAAGTGTGTTTCTAATTTTCGCTAATTTAATAATTAAAAAACCAAAATTTACCTGAAATCATAAATCATAAGTAGTACTTAAATAACTACTTAATTATAAAACGTATACCTCATGAACATTTTCTATACCTTACGTAAATTATTTAAAAACAAGACACTTTTTAATACGGGTGTATTTTATACTCAATAATCTATCTATCTATCTATTTATTAGAAGAGTGTCTGTGGTGGTAGTCAAAGGTCGATATGAAGTCTCTTCGCGGAATGACTGGTTTATCCTAGGTTTGACCAAAGCCTAGACTAGTCTGACTTCAAGTCAGACCTGAGGATTGACTAGTCAAACCTAGGAGCGCCGGAGCTTGGAGGATTGACTATAACATATGCACAAATTTACAGTTTTCTTCCGAGATTGATAAAATTTTGCACATTTGACCTTCAAAATATGAGGAATTTCATTGTCTACATGAGATAAAAAAACCCCATCCCCATTTCCCAACCCTTAAAGCAGAATTTTGCGACTTTTTGATGAAATTCTGCTCACTTGATGTTCGGAAAAAGAGGAAAATTACTCTCTACATCTGATTTTGAAAAACTCTGTAAAGCCCGGGCAACACCGGGGACTTCAGCTGGTTTTATAATGAACTAGCTGGTACCCGGCATGCGTTGCTATGCCATTCAAAGAAATAAATTGATTCTCCCTGCATGTCCTTTCCCGTGCATCCCCGTTCCCTTCCACCTTCCCCACCTTCCCCCTCCCTCGTGTCTTCCCTCTCCGCAAACCCCACCTTCCCCCTGCCTTTCCTTCCTGCCGCTAAAATATATGAAATACACACATTTTCATTTATACAAATTTCATAACGCCAGAGCTTACCTTTATATGCAGCCTATGCAACTCGCTGATAATGTAACTTTCTATTGGTGAAAGAATTTTTCTAATCGGTTGAGTAGTTTCGGAGCCTATTCAATGCAAACAATCAAATCTTTCCTCTTTATAGTATTGGAAAGATTATAAATTAGGAATCTACACAATTTGTCTAAAAAAACGCCAACAACTTTATTTTTTCAAACATTCTTTAGGAAAGTGGGAACCACAATATTGTTAAGTCCAAATAAACATGATGATTTTAAATTTGAAAAAACAATCATTACCGTACAAGTAAAACTACCACAATCTTGAATCGGAAACGGAACGTACAAACAAATTCATATGAAGACTAAATGCAAAACGGTAAATTATGGTTCATTGCAATAAATTCAAAATTTCTTTAAATAAATCAGATTTTCATACAACCGTAGATAGATAGGTCGTTACCTTATTTTCCACCTTTTGTCCAAAGTAACAGAATATGCTTATTTCAGCAAACTGGTATGGCAAAGCAATCAATATTCTTGGATCCTTTAAATAATAATCAAATTGTACATTAATTTAATTTAATTGCACATTAAATTCTTAGGCACGTTTTTTAATATGTGTAATGGTTTGATGTAACGGTGCGTTGCAGTGAACTTTTTTATTTATTTAAACCATTTTTACCGTTGCTTATTGCTTGGTATTCCAGAAATTTAAAAAAAATACTAATTTTTTTCTACTAAAAATTGTCCGAAATTCTACTGTTAAGTACTGACATCATACAATTATGAATCAGGTGATGTCACCATAATTCTCAAACTATCGATGGAAACGTCTCGTTTGGGTTCAAATGCGAAATCAAAGGTTCAAATGTCAAAGCCAAAGCGAACGATTCACAACTACTTCTTTTTTGTGGTGAGGTGGTGGGCAAATGGGAGATTCTGAATTTAAGTCTCGGTCATAAACTTAATTTAATATTTTTTTCCTAAATTCGTATTGTTTGAATATTATTTATATTTGTCTTGGTAGGTATTATTGATACTTACCTCTAGATGAATAAATGCAAAGCAAATAGAAGCCGTGCTAACTGACAGCTGTAAAAACACCACCCAGTAGAACGCCTTACAACGAAGTTCATTGACGCTGTAAGTAAAAATATAGTAATAAAATAGACATTTATACATGTTTTTGGTATCCGCGCTAGCGTACCTAAGGATTAACCCCTTACCCATCCCAACTCTAAGGCTTGGCATATGCTGAGACGCGGGCCGTTCAGTTCATTGCAGAGTAGAGGATATTTTTTAACGTATGAACTTATGAATGAGTGCGAATCGACATACGCTGGGGGGCAGGCAAGTTCCGCGCAGACACGCGTTTGCTCGTCCGCGGCGTAGATTCTGCGCGACATGTGCGCAGGTGGACAGTATTTCCCTCTTTTTCAGATATTTGCGCTTTGAAAGACTTTAAATCAATGGTACGAGTACATTATTAATTTCAACGTCAGAATCGGGGAGGAATGCAGATCCCGCCAATGTCTGGAAATTAAATAAAAAGGCACTTTCTAGATGAGAAAAGTGTGGAAAAGCTGAATAAAACAAAAATTAAGGCGCGCTCGGCCAAATTGAGGGAGATACAACCGTTCAAAGTATTTAAAATTTCACTTCGCGAACTGATATTGACAGTCCGCCCGCCATTTTGTTATAACCTAATACGCTAAACATGGTTTGTGATACAAAAAAGTGCCCCTTTATAACGCCTGCTCGCGTCAAGGCAAGAAAAACATCCCAGTTTTCAAGTGGTTTAGCGGCTACGTTAAGTTTGAGTAACATGGTTTGTGATTCTGGCGTACTATTAATTCTGTATTAGGTCTGGGATCCAACATAAGCAGTGAAAAAATGGCGAACGAACTGTCAATATCACTTCGCGAAGTGAAATTTTAAATACTTTGAACGGTTGTATCTCCCTCAATTTTGCCGAGCGCGCCTTAATTTATTTTTTATACATCTTCTCCAAACTTTTCTCATCTAAAAAGTGCATTTTTATTAAATTCCCAGACATTGGCGGGATCTGCATTTCACCCCAGAATCGAACTCCGAATTCGACATTCTTACAATCTACCGCGCCCAAGCAGTCACTAGTGAACTAAGCTGTGTCGCAGCACATGCTGATCACTGATTTCTGCGTGGTCTGTCCTGCGGAGATATTTCTGCTCTGCACTACTCTGCGTGGCCTGCGTTTCAGCATGTGCCCAGCCTTCACACCTGTTTGATGAAACAAATGAAAATACGAGCGAAATCCAAGGTCAGAAACCATCTTGTATAGATAATTTTTTGATAAATGTTAACATAATGGATCATCATAAAATAAAATAAAACAATTGTCTGGAAAATTAACATCACTGTATGGAACGTGTCGTAGGAATCCGTGTGCATCTAACGAGTGCGCGAAAGCTTTTGACAACCATGGAAATTCAAGAATGGAATTTACGCTCCCACAGAGTACCATGCCGCCAGCACGACAATCTGAGAGCTGCTATTGGCTAGCGGAATTATGTGCATGTGGTGCCCCTTCCAAATGACTTGTCTACAACGCTATTATGTCCTTTAACTAACTAATCAATTGAAAACATAAATGAAATTGATAATGAATACATGCAGCAGCCTCATTGGACTGGAAAACACATCTGAATAACCACCTAATGCTTTCACAAGGGACTCCAGACAGCAATGATCAACGCCAAGGAAATGGCTGACTATTTACGTCACCCCCACCATGCGACCAGCCGAGCCACTATTGGTCAATTCTGAACAAAGGAAAAATCTGAATCGTAAATATTTACGACAGCGAATTCATCTTCCGAAAAATTTGGAGCTCAATTTCGAGAAATTGGGAATAATTTGGATCAAGAAATAAACATCATCACCTAAAAATGAGTATGTACTACAAAAACAACCCAAAAACTGACGTCTATCAGTGATTGTTGCACTTTAAGAAAAATATTTACTGTTTAAAATTGTACCTTATATCACATATGTATACTTGTACCTTTTCTTGTAAACACAATAAAAATGATGTGAAGCTTTGGGATCCTGAGTTGGTAAAATCTTGGCAAAAACTATCACACATAATTTTAACACAGCTGACTTCCAATCGTAGCGACCAGGGAAATTACCTAAAACAAGTACCTTAGAAAAATTAAGGAGGTTCTGTCCCCCAAAAGTCCGACCTGAGTTTGTCCTATAAAAATAGAAGTCAAACCGGTAGGAAGTCAGTTCAAAACTATCAGCCAAGAAGAAACAATACCTACTCAAGATACCAACAGTCTCCAAGTTCAAACCTCTTTTCAAGTGTTTTAATCAGTCTTAGATTCAGTTTACCTCTCCCAGTATCCCAGTAACCTAAAATCCTAAAAACCCCAGTCTCCCACAGTCTCCAAAGTGAAAAATATTTATTTTAATCCAGTACTCAAATCAGTTTTGCCATTATACCTAGAAGCATTTTTTGTCAAAGTAGTAAATTCATTTAAAAGACCAGTGGCATTCCAAAATCCACTGGCGTACCAAACTCCATTGGCGTGTCATTGTGGCCAGCTCCCTATTATATTTAGTTTATGTACAAACGTCTAGTACATTTGGTCCTTCGAGCCGGATCCACACATAACACGCCTTCAGTCTTACCCAGTGGAAATGCCGTCTCTTCGCAGTGGCCGTAAGACCCCGACATCTTCCGAAACATCGCTGTCTAAACCTAACGCCCCGGGAACAAGCCGAAACATGCCAGTGGCACCCCGTCGGACCCCGGGCCCACGCACCGTAGACATCGATGAGACGCCATCCAGCGGAACCCGCCACGATCTATCTGGTGCGAACCCTGCCAGGAACCCTGACCTCATCACTCTTGACCAACCTGCTCCAGAATGTGTCGCCAAGAGCCTCCACGGATCCAACAGTAAAAGCAGCGAAACAACTTCTGAATCAACTGAAGACTCCCTGCGATTGCTGCGCCGAGAGATGCGCATCCGGGACAGACGTCACGCCAAGCAGACAACCAATCTGCTCGCAGCCCTGAACGCTGCAACACGCCAAGCAGTCAGCCAACCTACCCAGGAGCCCGCACCAACCAGCCCGACCCTGCGAGCCAACCTCGGTCAGGCAGTAATTCAAACCCAGGCACCAACCGGCCCGTCTACGAACGAGTTCGCAACGAGATATGCCACTCGAGTACACACGTCAGACGGCCCGTCTACCGGAGAGTTTGCAACGAGATATGCAACAACTCAAGTGCACGCACCAACCGGCTCTTCTACTAATGAGTTCGCAACGAGATATGCCACTCAAGTACACAAGCCAGCCGAAGAGTTTGCAACGAGATATGCAACTACTCAAGTGCATGCACCAACCGGCCCTTCTACTAATGAGTTTGCAACGAGATATGCCACTCAAGTTCACAAGCCGGCCGAAGAGTTTGCAACGAGATATGCAACTACTCAAATGGACACACCAGCCGGTCAGCCTACCAATGAATTTGCTGTAACCGATCCAACCGGATACGCCGCCGCCGCCACCCAAGAGTACACACTACTGACGGGCCCTGCGAAGAACATCCCTACGGCCGAATACAGCCATATCGGACCCGAGCGCCCACTTTACAACACAGCAGGGTACCAGCATCAGCCAGCCTCCTCCGGCCAGGATTCCCCATTATTTACACCACCGCACACAGCCAATCAGACAGCACGGCACACCCGAGAATGGTTGCAGCATGGCAACGACCCACTGGCCCAGATCGCCTCTGTGATGGCAGAGGCCCTTCGCTCTTCCAGAACGCAAGATAGCCCCCGCACATTGGAAGATGATTCAAGAATGGCTGCCCTCATTGCCAGGCAATCCACAGCAAAAGATTTGCCTACCTTCTCCGGAGACCCCCTGGAGTGGCCCACCTGGAAGGCGCAGTACGCTCAATCCACCGCCACCTGCCAAATGACTCCAAGCGAAAATCTCATTCGGCTGCAGCGCGCCCTCAAAGGCAAGGCACGAGATACCGTGGGTCCCCTACTAATGGATCCTGCGCAAGTCCCAGAGATCATCAGCGTCCTCGAGCAGCGATACGGCAGCGCTAACTCCATAGCAAAATTTATGCTAGACAAGGTTAAAAAACTACCTTACCTCACGACCGAGGTATCACTCGAGGACCTGGCAGATTTCTCCGGAACGGTACAAAACCTGGTGGCATCTCTCCGGATCCTGAAAACCGAAGGTTATCTCACCAATCCTGCATTAATGAATGACGTCACTGACAAAATGCCAAGTTCCCTGCGTCTGGCATGGCTAATCGAGATCCGCAAACAACACGCTCCGGCCACCATAACCCAGCTCGCTGCCTTTCTGAAAGAGGTGTCAAACGCAATTCCAAACAGTGGGATGGTGGACCACATACGATCTCGACCACGCCGTGAACAAATACATGCCGGGTACCAGGAGGAAGAAGAGAGTGATCGCATGCGACTTCTACCGAGCCATGAGCAAATACATGCCGGACATCAAGAAGAAATCAGGGATGGCCCAAAAGAAAAGATTGCCCCCATAAAACGCAAATTAAACGAGGAACATACTTACCCTGGACCAAGCCGAAAAAGAAAAACTGCTGATGAAAGCTGCGCCCAATGTGGCGGCGATCATAAAACCCGCGAATGCAAAGAATTCGCAGCCAAAGATGTTGAACTCCGATGGGAAACTGTACGCACGGGAAGATTATGCCGCAAGTGCTTAGAAAAACACCACTCACGAAGCTGCAAAATAAACCAATGGTGCAAAGTAGGAGATTGCAGATCCCCACACCACCCCCTGCTACATAATCCCGAGTTCGTACGAAAAAGCGCCGTGGAAAATGTCAATTTGTGACGCCAGGACTCCGGACAGAGAGTACTATTAAAAATTGCGCCAGTCATATTAAGCGCTCCAAACAAAGAAGAAGTGTCAGTGTTCGCTCTCCTGGATGAAGGATCCACAGTAACACTTGTCGACGCTGACACCGCAATACAAGTCGGAGCAAACGGCCCAGTTCACGGACTGCGAATCCACGGCGCGAAAGGAATGTGCACCTCCGACAATCTCTCCCAACGAGTGAGACTAAGAATACGAGGTGCAGGCAACAGTAATACATTCCACATATCTGCCAGCACAATAAGCAACCTCAACCTGCCGGAGCAACAGACCCAAGGAAGGTCGGTCGTCCCGAAGCTGCTAATAGGCCAAGATAACGCTCACCTGATCGTGTCAAGGGAAGTTCGTGAATGCAATGATACTACGCGAATAGCATCACGCACCGCACTAGGATGGATCGCTCATGGGGGAGTCAACCCCAGAGATAATAACACGACCACCACTTTGGCACTACAACCAGAAACGGCCGCAGACATACAGTTGAGGGAGCTAGTAAAAACCAACTTCGCCATCGACTCCCTCGGAGTAACATCAGCCACCAGAGTCAATGCAAGCGAACAACAGGCAATTGCACTTATGAATGCAACTACCCGTCCTCTTCCTGTAGGAAGGTGGGAAACCGGTCTACTATGGCGCAAACCAGAAGCCACGTTACCTGACAATCGGCAGTGTGCGCTGAAACGACTTCTGTCCCTGGAGAAAAAGCTAGAAAAAGACAAAAATCTAGCAGTGGCCTACAACGACAAAATAAATCAACTTATCAACAAAGGCTATGCCAAGAAGTTATCAAGCCATGAAGCTTCCACCACCACACCTCGCAAATGGTACCTGCCCCACTTTGCAGTAATCAACCCAAATAAGCCAGGAAAAATCAGAGTGGTGTTCGATGCCGCAAGCCGATGCCGAGGAACCTCCCTCAACGACCAGCTGCTTACTGGTCCTGACCTGCTGTCCTCCCTCCTGGGGAATATAATACGCTTCCGGGAAGGAAACATCGCTATTGCTGCAGACATCAAAGAAATGTTCCTGCAAATAAAAATAAGGCGAGAAGATCAGTCGTCCCAGCTATTCCTGTGGAGGACATCACCCCATCACGAACCAGACACCTATCAAATGTCATCGATGATGTTCGGAGCCACCTGTTCCCCAAGCAGTGCCCAATTCGTCCGAAATAAAGTGGCTGAAACATACGAGCACGAGTACCCGGCCGCCGCAAAAGCCGTACGCACCAAGTTCTACATGGACGATTACCTAGATGCAGCAGACACACCCAATGAAGCTGCTGCACTCGCCCAAAGTGTAAGTGCCCTGCTCGCGAAAGGAGGGTTCCACTTGACAAATTGGGCGTCCAACAGCCCGGCGGCCCTAGCTAGCGTACCTATAGAAGACCGTGCCAGCTCCACGATACAAATCAGCAGCGGAGGTCCGGAAACAGAGCGAGTGCTTGGTTTAATCTGGGACCCCACCACAGACCGCTTCCTGTACTCATTTCGTGAGGCAATCTCCCACGACACGGCCACACAACCTACCAAGCGGCAACTATTATCTATAGTAATGAAGATCTTCGACCCAGTCGGCTTCGTTGCCTGCCTTACCATCAGATCTAAGATGCTACTGCAAGCAGTGTGGCGCTCAAGCGTCGGCTGGGATGAACCCATTGCCCCTGAACACGCCCAGAGATGGACAGACTGGCTAAATCTGTTGCACACGAACAGCATCTCAATCCCGAGACGTTGCCTCTACAACAAACTAAACAACGTAACACTACACCTTTTCTGCGATGCATCCGAGCAAGCTTGCTGTGCCGTGGCCTACTTCACCGAAAAAATAGATGGATCCTTACGAGTAACATTCCTTGCAAGTAAATGCAAGGTAGCGCCACTGAAGCCTCTCTCCATTCCACGCCTCGAGCTTCAAGCCGCCCTCATAGCAGCGAGACTAGCCCAGACGATCCAAAAAGAAAGCAAAGCCCTGATATCCCGCACCTGCTTCTGGACAGACTCCACAACTGTACTATGCTGGTTACGCACCGACCCACGCGCCTACTCAACCTTTGTGGCAAACCGATTGGGGGAAATAGACGAACTAACCAACATACCCGACTGGAAATGGGTACCCACAAAACTCAATCCCGCTGACATAGGAACACGAGACTTAGAGGTACCAGACTTAACACCAGAAGGAAGATGGTTTACTGGCCCAGCCTTTCTCACTTCCCCGGAGGGTGCGTGGCCAAAAGAACGGGCACCCGCCCACAGGCCTGACGACCTGACACTAGAAGTCAAACCTCACTACGTTGGCCTTGTGTCCACCAGGGGCGAAGCACTCCCATCAGTAGAGCGGTTCTCCTCATGGCACCGGCTGATTCGCTCCACAGCTTGGATCCTCCGATTTATCAGACGATGCAAGATGGGGCCCAATAAACCAGTAGAAGGCCCACTACTAGCCGATGAGATAAAAGCAGCAGAACACAGATGGATCAAAAGGTCCCAGGAAGACGCTTTCACAACTGATCTACACATCATCCGACAAGGTCAAAAACTGCCTGCTGGCAGCCGCCTCAACTCCCTGAACCCATTCTTTGGACCAGATGACCTACTACGAATGGGGACCCGACTACAAGCCTTGGAAAGAACAAAGAGTGTGGCCCGAACTCCCATAATACTGGACGGCGACGAACCCTACACTCGACTTCTTATCAGTCACTACCACAAAGAGGCGGATCATCCTAGTACTGAGAAAACAGTAGCAGAAATACGCAATCATTTCTTCATAATACGACTACGCACAACAAGCAGGAAGATAACGCACGCCTGCCCCACTTGCTTCATACGACGCAGCAAACCGACTCCACCTCTGATGGGCGCATTACCACCACCCCGCCTGATGCATCACGTCCGCCCATTCACACACTGTGGGCTTGACTATTTCGGCCCTATGGCTATCACGGTCGGTAGGCATCGAGAAAAACGATATGGAGCCATCTTCACCTGCCTCTCGACACGCGCCATTCACCTAGAACTAGCCGCTTCACTGACTGCTGACTCGGCCATCATGGCCCTACAAAGAATGACCGCCCGCAGAGGACAACCAGCAGCCATGTACTCGGACAACGGGACAAACTTTCACGGAGCTGACACCGAGATGAGGGACGCCCTGCTGTCAATAAGTCAAGACGCCAGAATGATTGACGCAATAGCTACCCAGGGCATCGAGTGGCACTTCATACCACCACTAAGTCCGCACATGGGGGGAGCTTGGGAAAGATTAGTACGATCAGTAAAGAAAGCCCTAAGCGCTACACTAAAGGAAAGAGCACCAAAAGAAGAAACGCTACGCACCGCACTTGCAGAAGCTGAGTTTGTGGTAAATAATCGTCCACTCACCCACATTTCAGTTGACCCACGTGATGAAGAACCTCTAACACCCAACCACTTTTTGCTAGGGTCAGCCGGGAAGCGCCCTCAATTATCCTTCTACGACAAAAAAGAAGAGGAAACATGCCTACGCCGCCAGTGGCGCATCGGACAACAACTTGCAGACACCTTCTGGAGGCGATGGCTGCGGGAATACCTACCTACCATGGCTGTCCGGCAAAAATGGCACCATCCAACTACACCAATTAAGAAGGATGACCTAGTGATCATCATGGACCCAGCACTGCCTCGAAACAGTTGGCCACGTGGCCGTATCATCGAAGCAATACCTGCAGCTGATGGACAAGTCAGAACTGCCCGGATCCAAACCAGCACTGGGATATACGTAAGGCCGGCAGTCAAAATCGCCGTCATTCTGCCTGCCACGCCAGCAACTGATGAAACTGTACACTCTGCGAAGACACCCGACTCAAAACTCAGACATCGGAAAAGGACACGCCCGACGAAGTAGCTGAGCACAGTCGAGACTGCACTGAGGGGAGTGTATGGAACGTGTCGTAGGAATCCGTGTGCATCTAACGAGTGCGCGAAAGCTTTTGACAACCATGGAAATTCAAGAATGGAATTTACGCTCCCACAGAGTACCATGCCGCCAGCACGACAATCTGAGAGCTGCTATTGGCTAGCGGAATTATGTGCATGTGGTGCCCCTTCCAAATGACTTGTCTACAACGCTATTATGTCCTTTAACTAACTAATCAATTGAAAACATAAATGAAATTGATAATGAATACATGCAGCAGCCTCATTGGACTGGAAAACACATCTGAATAACCACCTAATGCTTTCACAAGGGACTCCAGACAGCAATGATCAACGCCAAGGAAATGGCTGACTATTTACGTCACCCCCACCATGCGACCAGCCGAGCCACTATTGGTCAATTCTGAACAAAGGAAAAATCTGAATCGTAAATATTTACGACAGCGAATTCATCTTCCGAAAAATTTGGAGCTCAATTTCGAGAAATTGGGAATAATTTGGATCAAGAAATAAACATCATCACCTAAAAATGAGTATGTACTACAAAAACAACCCAAAAACTGACGTCTATCAGTGATTGTTGCACTTTAAGAAAAATATTTACTGTTTAAAATTGTACCTTATATCACATATGTATACTTGTACCTTTTCTTGTAAACACAATAAAAATGATGTGAAGCTTTGGGATCCTGAGTTGGTAAAATCTTGGCAAAAACTATCACACATAATTTTAACACAGCTGACTTCCAATCGTAGCGACCAGGGAAATTACCTAAAACAAGTACCTTAGAAAAATTAAGGAGGTTCTGTCCCCCAAAAGTCCGACCTGAGTTTGTCCTATAAAAATAGAAGTCAAACCGGTAGGAAGTCAGTTCAAAACTATCAGCCAAGAAGAAACAATACCTACTCAAGATACCAACAGTCTCCAAGTTCAAACCTCTTTTCAAGTGTTTTAATCAGTCTTAGATTCAGTTTACCTCTCCCAGTATCCCAGTAACCTAAAATCCTAAAAACCCCAGTCTCCCACAGTCTCCAAAGTGAAAAATATTTATTTTAATCCAGTACTCAAATCAGTTTTGCCATTATACCTAGAAGCATTTTTTGTCAAAGTAGTAAATTCATTTAAAAGACCAGTGGCATTCCAAAATCCACTGGCGTACCAAACTCCATTGGCGTGTCATTGTGGCCAGCTCCCTATTATATTTAGTTTATGTACAAACGTCTAGTACAATCACCGATTATTACACACCGTGTATTTTTGTACGAGGATGGAAAAAACAATAAACTTTTCAGAGAATATATCATATACAAAATTAAATCTGCAGAAATTAAATGAAGACTCGAAAACCGAAAATGCGTAATTGTAATAAATTGTGAAGAAGTTGATATATGGTAAAACAAAATGAAACCATTTTATCCACGCATGTAGAAAACTCAAAAACTGAAATTCCTAATCGTAATCTGGCAATAAAAAAATCATGAAACCGTTAATCACATAACGGTCGATAAAATTCAATCAGAGAAAAATGAAGCTGTATAAAAAACAGTTCATTTTCCAAATGGCCAAGAATTTGGTTATAATTAAAAAAATGTGAAAAATTAAACAACAAATAAATAAACTTTAAAAAAATCAATAAATTAATATCGCAAAAAAATGAGCTCCGAAAACAATCCAAAAATAATCAAACAATTAATTGGGCAATATAAAGCGATAAACAAAAATATTTAATCAATGTACTTGATGACGAAAATATCTTAAAAATAAATACCAAAGAATATATTTTTTTAACTCCTTCCAAGTGTTGCCACGCAAAAAAAAATAATGTAGCTAAAGGATAAACTGCACAACCAATTATTGAAGACATAGAAAATCTACTTACTGTTCAAAAAAGTTTTGTTTAACTCAATGAAAAAAGTTAGTATAATATTTAGGAGAATGTAGCAAATTGCATAAAAAACTGCTGAAAAAATCGCTCTCAAAATGTCAAAATAAACAACGTATATACCAATGAAGAGACATCTAAATATGGAATCCCACAAGGCACTTACTGAGTCCAATATTATTCATGTTTTATGTAAAAGGGATATTCTCTCAGTAGTCTCAGTCACTTCATGATGGTATAGCCTCTTACGCTGACGACATAGTACACATTGAAAGTAATGGAAATAGTAAAACGGCTGGACCGATTTTTATGATATTTGGTTTGTTGGATTAGTCTCAGGCCCGAAAAGCAGAATAGCTATTAAAATATCGAAAAAATTCACGAAAAACGTAATTATGAAGAAAATATTTTCCTCATACATTTTGTATGGAACGAACGACTGCATCAAATTAGATGATTATTTTTTTGTGTTCTTTATTGTCAGGACAAGGTTTGTATAAAACTACTGGAGAGCTGGCATTATGAAATTTGTATAAAAAAATTGCAATAGGTGGCACGCGAGCTTTTTGAAAACTGAATGTACCGGGACTGAATGTACGGAATGCGGGAAGGGGGGAGGGAAAGTCGGGTAGGGAGTTCGCGGGAGGGGGGGGGGAAGAGGAACCAGGGCGGGGGAGGGGAACCTGGGAGGGAGGAGGGGAACTCGGGAGGGGGGTTCGCGGGACCTGGGTAGGGGGGTGGGGAGAGTTAGTGGTGGGAGAGGGAAATGGGAGAGGGAGTGAGAGACGGAAGGTAACGGGACGAATGGGAAAGGACACGCAGGACGACCTCCGTAGTCGAGTGGGTAAGACTCTTGACTCACAATACGGAGGTCGCGGGTTCGAACCCGGCATGCGCAAATAAATTTTATTTGATTAATTTGTGTTATTTCACAATTAATTCATTTAAAATAATATATAGTATATTTGCGGCATGTTCCAGAGTGGAAGATACTATCAGTATCGCCCTGGTGTAAGACCACCATTCAGAATTGAAACGTTGCTTGAAAATGGCTTTAGCCGTGTTTAGTGACCACATCTGAATAGCCAGGTACTTCCCAACCTTCCTCTTCCCCACCTCCTTCCCCTCCTCACTACCTTAAGCCTCACAACATACCCCAATTGGGGATGCCATAGTCTCACTGGCTCCAGACGGGAGCATTTGAGATTCTTGTGCGGTATTCACTGTAAAAAAAAAAAAGGAAGAAACAATTTACTTATTCAATGGCATAGCAATGCATGCCATGATATATAAGGGAGAGGGAAATGGAAGGGGAAGTGGGGAGACGGAAGGTAACGGGATGAATGGGAAAGGACACGCAGGAAGAAACAATTTACTTATTCAATGGCATAGCAATGCAAGCTATTGATATATAATCCCTAGTTATATAAATAATGTTGAAAAAACCAAGGGATATTTTTTACTTGGTTTGTTTTTATCATTTTTTATTTATATTCGTTAAATATGGACTTAATTTTATATTTCAAAATCAACCTCTCTGTGAACATTTAAAATTTGGTCGGTTTTTTATAATCCTCTTCTGTATTATTATTTATTTATTTATTAACCGACGTACATACGTCCAATTTTCAAAATTTTTAACACGAAATTAATTAAACTGTTGATTGAGGAAGTGCTCTTCATTAGTTCTAAGTCTACGGAAGGGGATATTTTTTTATTTTTTTTTTTTTAAACAAAATGCATAAAAAGCGGATAAAAACAAGTTTATATTTAAATTTCATTATTTCCTGCGTCGTTATGCATAAGAAAATCAATGAAATCCGAGTTCATTACCATGACAATAGGATTTTTTTTAAGAATACCTACTTATCCAGAAAATAATACCCGGAAAAAAAAGTGTTTACAACAACACAGGGAGATATCCAGAAGCAGATCAAGAAAGAAAGAAAACCGAAGAAAATTGGATCAGAATGGAAAGGTCTTGGGGCTAGGGTTAAATGGCGAGGGACTTATTTGGAACGTTTGCGCGGTCCGTTTCGGCCCGTTTCATACAAATCTTAATTTTGGATTTGAGATCAACCCAACCAAACTGAAAAATTATTTTTGTAATCAAAAGGTATATCAAATATCTAGTACGGATGTGAGCTACTTTATTTATTTTTATTTTAGATTATAAAATTCAGGCAAATAATATTTATTATAAAAGTATGATAAAATATAAAATAAAAAATAAAAATTAATAATAGACAGCAGTTTGATGGATGTAAATTTAAATTACAAATTACCAATTATTTTTAATTTATAAACTAACGTTTAAGACAAAATTTTTATGCATAGCACAAAGGGTAACAATTATTATAAGCAATAATTGTCAGCCTGAAACACTCATTTACATTGAAAAATCTTCCGAGAAAAGGCAATCGGAAGGACACGGGTTCAAGTCCCGTTGGCGGCAAGTATCTTTTCTCGGAAGATTTTTCAATGTAAATGAGTGTTTCAGGCTGACAATTATTGCTAAAAATAATTATTACCCATTGTGCTATGCATAAAAATCAAAAATAATAATTAATATTTAACAAGTTAAAAGTATTTCATCAAAAAATGTAGACATAATTTGTCTCGACGCCACCTAGCGAGAGATTTAGTATTAACAATACCTCCCTCACAAAAATAAAGTTGGTTGTTTTCAGGTGGAAAAATGTAATAATCAGTAATTGTTGAATGAAACACCAGTATATATTGAATTATTTGGCGGGTATTAGATAAGCCGCCATAGCTCAGTGGTCAGAGCATTCGACCGGCAATCGGAAGGACACGGGTTCAAGTCCCGTTGGCGGCAAGTATCTTTTCTCGGAAGATTTTTCAATGTAAATGAGTGTTTCAGGCTGACAATTATTGCTTATAATAATTGTTACAAATTACCTATTTACCTTGGAATAAAAATGTGTCGTTTATATTTTAAAATTACTACCCAAAAAGTGTATTTCTATTTTATTTTAAAATTTATTTTTTATTTTATATTTCATTACATTTTTGTAATAAATATAGTAAAATTATTTAATTGTTTTTCATTTACTCACAAACAATTGCACAAGTTACCTTTAAAATCCTGAAACATTAAAATCTTAATGGCCTATATATTTAAATTTAAATCAAAAATAAATAAAGTAGCTCACACCCGTACTAGATATTTGATATACCTACCTTATGATTACAAAAATAAATAAAGTAGCTCACACCCGTACTAGATATTTGATATACCTACCTTATGATTACAAAAATAAATAAAGTAGCTCACACCCGTACTAGATATTTGATATACCTACCCTATGATTACAAAAATAAATAAAGTAGCTCACACCCGTACTAGATATTTGATATACCTACCTTATGATTACAAAAATAAATAAAGTAGCTCACACCCGTACTAGATATTTGATATACCTACCCTATGATTACAAAAATAAATAAAGTAGCTCACACCCGTACTAGATATTTGATATACCTACCTTATGATTACAAAAATAAATAAAGTAGCTCACACCCGTACTAGATATTTGATATACCTACCTTATGATTACAAAAATAAATAAAGTAGCTCACACCCGTACTAGATATTTGATATACCTACCTTATGATTACAAAAATCATTTTCAAAATTAAGATTTCTTGGAAAATGATTTTTGTGGCGATAAATAGATTTAATACTTACGTCAAAATGGCCGCATGTCGTTGCATAACCGTCTTCAAAGAAGTTCTGAGTTCATTTCTATCGAACCCCCGCTTATATTCAATGTGAGATATTTGGTAAATCAGTACATCGATGTGCGCATTGATGAAATCGCAAAAACTTATGAAAAGGCAATTATACATCGTCGATGACAAACCCATGACACCAAAAATGAAACTTCGGGTAAAAAAATCAGCCCTTAACATGGGAATAATGATGTCTACCCCAAAAAAGTATTTTTGAAATATTGTTAACACATCCAATAGAAGGGTAAGAAAAATGGTGATTCCCAAAAACGGGTAAATGAATTGAAATACGGGCTTCGTTTTGTTTTTAATAACTGTTTCGTATTCCTTTTTTTCCGATGTAAGGTGATTATTGAAATAGTCCACCACAGTTTCGAAAGATTGTCTGCAGAAAAATAAAATGCAGTGTTTTCCGACGACGTTGAACGTATTGCTTTCGAAAAAGACGACTATTATTACATCTCTAGGTGTATCGTAGTGCTGGGAAAACGAAAGGATCAAACAGATAATAAAAAAGATGATGTGTATTATGACGCAGGTGGTGCTAATTACTTTCTGCCAGTGAACTCTAATTTTGTAAGGATTCCAACCAAGTAGCCACAAAGGTATCACTAGGAATTTGTAACAGTCGAAATAGCCGACAGCCATTTTTCCGACGTTCTACAGAAGTTACAACACTGAAAATAACAACTGGTAGGGAAATTTTCAGGTTTTATACTCCCCGGTAAGAGGCACTTAGTAAATAGTCCTGCAATCATTCGATATCTGCGGTTTTTCTATTCGCGCTTTAAGGTATAAGCGGATAATTTTTTTTTGTTGATTATCTTATTTAGCCATAAATTTTTTACATTTAATATCATTATGTGTATCTGTTCTAAAGCTACTGTAAATTCAATATTCTATTGCCTTCGAATTAAAATCTGACTTCTCAACATTGTGATATAACCAACGAAAAATTGCAAGACATTTTGCTTCCTTAAGATGAAGCCTTGCGAATTAATACAAAATCATGTGAAGGATGATTTTTACATATTTTTGTCGTCGAATTCCAGTGCACCTTTTCGTATACATTTAGTCATCGTATTAGTATTTGTGTTTCTTTTTTCGGAGCTCAAGATGTCGCTTTCTTTTGTGCTTTTTTGCTTGTTCATTTTGGAATGGTTTGAAGATTGTATATTGATTTTACAAAAATATATATATATTTTTTTTGGATTTCGTAAGATTTGATTGTTTTGACCACAGGACCAAAGGAGACTTGCGTGGGAGAGCAGATTTTATTATTATTATATAATAAGCAGGCAGCATTCTGCTGATGCGCTCATATCTAATTTCACAATAGTTTGACGGTAAATTTTAATTTTTAACTAAGTTAGTCCTTTCTTCTCTCCAAATATGAATCCAATAGAGCTTTGAATTGGTTTATATTAGTTGCATCGATGACATGTTGTGGGAGTTTGTTCCAAGCATCCACCACTCTATTTGCAAGGAAGTGTTTTCTGGGATTAGATGCAAAAGGCGTTTTGGTAATTTTTTTGAGTGTCCGCGGAGAATTATATTTTTATTAGTAGTAAAGATTCCTTGGATGCCAGGCAGGGGCAGGGGGGCAGCTGTAGTGTCCAGATAAAATTTTGAAAGTCTCGATCAAGTCACCCCTTTCTCTTCTTTCTTTTAAGGTTGGTAATCTTAGTTCATTGAGTCTATCTTCATATTGCCGATCTTTCAAAGCTCTTGGTATTTTAGTGAAACGTCTCTGTAATCCTTCTATCAGATTTATATCCTTTGCGAAGTAAGGACTCCATATTTGGAAAGCATATTCCAGGAGGGGTCGCACATATGTTTTGTATATTTTTAACATCATGTCCGGTGTTAGGTCAAGGAATGTTTTCCTGATTAAATATGTTAGTGAGTTTGCTCTTTTCATAATCCCAGCGATGTGCGGTTCCCATTTTAAATCTTGTGATATGGTAACTCCTAGGTCTTGTTGTAATATTACTTCTTTTAGTGGCGTTCCATTAGTTTTATCCAAGTGTAGGGTTAGTTTTTCCAACATGTAGGACAGTGCATTTTTCGACATCGAGTTTTAGAAGCCAATAGTTTGTCCATTGATATATTTAATTTAAATCGTTTTGCAGTTGGTCGTGATGTGTGTGTGGGTAGGCATAGAATTTTGTATCATCTGCAAAGCAGCTGGAGTCTGATTTTATTGTATTGTGCAGGTCCGTGATGTACAAAATAAACAGAACTGGACCGAGAACTGATCCTTGAGGGACACCACTAGTCACGTTTCGCTCAGATGACAGTTGGATGCCAATTCGAACTTGTAACTTTCTCTCTGTGAGAAAGGATTTGATCCATTCGAGAAGTCGTCCTCTTATGGCTAGGAATTTACGTTTAGCCAACAGTCTATTGGTTGGAACAGTATCGAAGGCTTTCTCAAAGTCGAGATAAATTATGACAGTGGGAATCCTTTTGTCCCACTCGTTTGTTCAGTAATCTATGTTAAGAATGAGATTGGTAATTGTGGATCTTTTTGGCACAAATCCATGTTGTTTGTTTGAGATTATGTCAAGTTTGTTCAAGAACGAGCGTATCTCGTCCACTATTATCATTTCCATGGTTTTGATGATACTAGTCAAACTTATAGGCCTGTAATTTGCTGGTTTGAGTTTATCACCTTTTTTGTAGATGGGTGTAATTATAGCTATCTTCCAATCTCTAGGGAGTTTCCCATCTAAAAAGGATTGTTGCATAACCAGAGCTATGGGATGACTGAGAGTTGCTGCACACTTTTTGAGAACAATAGCAGGAATATTATCAGGGCCAGCAGCACTATCTTCTCGCAACCCCTTCAAAATATTCTCAACTGCTGATGAAGTAAATTCGCTTTCGCATAGTGAGTTATCTACATATATACATCTTGACTAATAGTTGGTATACTGGTATCTGGTTCATTGACAAAGGTTTTTTCAAGTTGTGTTGCAAGGGTGTTTGCTATGTCTATTTCACTGGTAACTGTTTCGTTAGAGAAGTTATATAGTATGGTTGGAGTAGACACTTTCGAGGCAATCTGTTTCCGTATGTAACTATAAAATGGTTTCTGACCGCTGTCAATCAATTTTTGCTCAAAGTTTTTTCTGGCATTTCTTAGTTGGGACATAAGGTAGTTTGTATTCTCTGTAATACTCATTTTCAGTCTCATTTGCATTCTCCACGTGTTTTCTGGATAATCTATAACCATCCCAGGCTTTCTTTTTCTCTTTAATCAATCCTAGTATGTGTTTGTCAATCCAAGGTTTGTTCTTATTGCGGTTTTTATTGTATTTGGGAAGTGGTATTTTTGACACAATCTTCTCTTCAAACATATTTGTAAAAAACTTCCATTTTTATTCAGTTGTGATGGTTTCCACGAGAGACCGCGTTATATCATGAGTGCTTAAGGTTTAATTTATTTTATCATAATATGCTATGTGATAGTTGGGTCTCGGCTTCGTGCCTCCCGGGCTGGAGGATCCGTTGTTATGGCTGGTACTTACTTGTAACGTTGACAACATGCATATATGGTCACTTTTGCCTATATGAGCTAGGTATTTTATATCCGTAATGAGATGTTCATCATTGCACATGACTAAGTCCAAGAGAGATGGGGTATTGTTGTCCCTGTGTCTTGTAGGTTTATCTACCAATTGCCAATAGTTACTATTCAGGTACATGTCCTCAAACAAGGCCTCGGGGCTGTTTGAATTACGCACTTCTGTAATTGGCCATACTTACCAGTTTGGAATAATTAAAGTCTCCAAGGATTATTACGTTTGATACATAAGCTATTCTTTGTAATTGCTTTCTCATTCTCTCTCAGTCTAAATCCTATAGATGTACGTATGTGTTAGTCTCTTTTTAGTGTCGCTCGCTACCATTTCATCCAGTTTCAAATCACAACGGAGGTAAAGAAGTTATCACTTTGATAAATTTTAAAATTTTCTACGAATGTTTATCCATGATTCTAAATATGAGCGATTGATAAACCGCGCCACTTGGAAGGAACTCTGCGACACTTCATTGCTAATGAAAAGGCACAGTTATGAAGGGCTATTTCGACTGTTTGGTTGCACATTTGTAGCGGCAGTAACAGTTGCAGTAGTTTATTGGTTTTACATCAAAGAAAAATCCTCTACAATTACCCGATTACCCCATTAAGTAAAAGAGAAAATAATAATAGACAAACAATAAAATTGCCCTTGTTTGTTCGAACTGCGAAGTTTCACACGATAAGGTGTACAGTACACGCGCACAAACTGTAAAAGGGGTTGGTTATGTAGGTATATACATAAATATAGAACTCTCGCCTTGAGAAGGACGGTTGTACACGTATACGTAAAGTCATTATCGGGGCTATCAATAGTCAATGGATATATAATAAGAAGGTAAACCTATGGCGTATTTACCAATATTTAAAATAAATATTAAAATAATCTTCTTTCATTTTCGTTATTTGTTTTTTTATTTATTTATTTATTTGTTTATCAAGACATACACAGTACATTATAATACAGATTATAAGGTATGTTAAATTAAATTATTACATGGTTATGTACCTATTACGTAAGTCCATAGAATGTCATTTGATAATTACGCCTGAGATATGAACCGGTCTTAAAACTTAATTATTGAATGAATGAAGTAATAATAATAAAAAGGAAGAAAAGAGGGGGGGGGGGGAGATAACGAGACATTTTGAAATCAAGAATTATATGCTCACTAATTGTAACTGACTGATTAAAGTTTAATGAAAAGTTAAGTGTAAGTAATTTTAAAACAATTATATCACGCCAAGAAATTTAATAAATTAGTTTTGTATGTTTGCAAGGAATCATGAAAAATGTCTAAGTGTAGTAATTTTTCATAGTGATTATAAGTTATGATTGCGCGAGTAATTGGTGAGTTACTCGCTGCATTAGTGTTATTGGATTCTATATGAAAAAGAGAAGTGTGCCTGGTACGCCTCATTGGGACATTTAAACCAATAGTGGATAGCAATTCAGGACTATCTATTTTATTATTTAGCAGGTTATACAGAAACAGCAGATCTGATAATGTGCGTCTTTTTTGTAAACTTAACATGTTATTTGTAGTTTTGTTGTATTTCTTGAATAAATATTTAGAGAATTTATTCTGTATACTTTCTACTATATCTATGTACACCTTATATTGAGGATTCCATACCGGGGACGCATACTCCAGTGGACTTCTGACCAATGAACAAAACAACATTTCAAGAGTTTTAGCACTTTTGAAAACTTTACATATTCTTAATAGGAAACCTAGCATCTTGTAGGATTTTGATATTATGTGTTCGATATGCTTATCAAAAATTAATTTGTTGTCTAAATAAACACCTAGATCTTTACATGTAGATGTAGATTATAAAGGTTTATTATTCAAGTTGTAAGAATAGATGATTTTATTTTTATTTCTAGTAAATGTAATTGAGTGACACTTAGAAATGTTTAAGGAGAGTAAATTTGATTCACAATACGCGCACAAATGATCAAGATCGCTTTGTAATTCTATACAATCAGATAAAGACTGTACAGGTTTAAAAATTTTCATATCATCCGCATATAACACAAAGTAACTATTTTGAAAGCATACATAGATGTCATTTATGTAAATATTAAATAAGAGTGGTCCGAGATGCGACCCCTGGGGCACACCCGAGACGATTTCCGTTAAACAGGATGCGAAACCGTTGACAACCGTGATTTTGGGGGTGTTATGCCGTGTTGCGCTACCTCCTTCTTTAGCCAACGTTTCGGACATCGTTGCAGTGTCCATCATCAGGGTAGATCCTGCAGATCCGGTAGATGTGGCCGTGAAAATCTTAAAACGTATCCCTTCTTCTTTCATTGTTTGTGGCGCACGGGCGGCATGGCAGCATGGCGGCTTGGCGGCTTGGCGGCATGGCGGCATGGCGGCATGGCGGCATTGCAGCATGGCGGTAGCGGTATGGCGGCACGGCAGCATAGCGGCATGACGGCGTGGATTTGATTTGAATGCAAATCTATAGTTTAATTCCGAGGTTGATGAAATTTTGCACACCTGACTTAAAAAAAGGGAAAGTTTACTATTTAAATAAGATTTCTGAAAAAAAGACTGATCCCCTTTTCCCATCTCTAAAGACTGTATTTTGATAGTTTTTAAGAAATTTGTACACTAGACGTTCAAAATAAGAGGAAAATTACTGTATACATCTGATTTTGAAAAACTCTGCATAAAGCCCGGAAAACGCCTTTTTTACATAATATTGTCTATATACTTCTTGATATATCTTTACATAGTATAAAATGAAGTCGCTCCCGCTGTATGTGCGCTTAGATTTTTTAAACCACGCAACAGATTTTTATGCGGTTTTCACCAGTAGATAGAGTGATTCAAGAGGAAGGTTTGTATGTATAAAACATGCAGGCAGGGTTAGCCACAGCAACGTATGGTCGGGTCTACTAGTATTATCTATATATATATTACAATTCCTCAGTTTTATTCCAAGAACGATGTAATTTAGCCCACTTGTCCAACAAAATAAGAGAAAGATATTGTCTACATGGACATTCATGTCTACAAGGGGTTCATGAGGTGAGGTTTGTCTAGGTCTTGGAGGCGGATGACCAGGACACACTGAACCCCAGATTCCTACCCACCCCTTAAACCCTTTTCCTTCCCAGAACTCTCCTCTCCTTTCTTTCCTTTTAAAAACCCTCTAAACAGCATCCCCAAAGATGACATAGGCCCTTAGGGAAATTATTTTGAAAAAAAGGAGCTGGAGCTCATGTAAAAAAAAAATCGCAAAACTACCCCGATCCCCGTTTCCCACCCCATTGTTAGGTAAATTAAATGCAGGTGTGCCAAATTGTTACCGTAAAAGTGTAATGAAAGAAATGTAGGTATTTATAATTAATATATTGCGATAAGGGTACGTTGTCCCTAACTGTTAGCTTTTATTTTAATAGGACGCCACTGGTCGTTGGACCAGGCTAACATCGGAGAGCAAAATCCTCTTTAACGGGGCCTTGGGGAGAACATACTTTACAGTTGGCCTATCTTCTTATCTTTGATTATATAAATGTCTAGATAGAGTGTTGCGCTGTAACTCCGAAAAAAAGAACAGGCCAGATTTGAAACGCTTGTGTGCGTCACACGCACACAAGTATAGGTAACTTATATTGTTAACGTTAAGCGCTCAACGTCACTGTAGGCGTGATGAGTGATACCAGCTCCCGAGTATTTCCCATAAAAGTGGGTAAAAAATATGTTTCGGTTTAGCGGGACCTATAATTCGTTTAATTTTGAATTCATTTAAGTAAGATAGTTTTCTACATATAAATGATATAAATGAAAAGAAAATCATTGTTAAAAGAAATTTATTTTTGTTTGATTATTTTTAAAAAATAAATAAGAAATACAGAAAATAAGAAAGATACAGTTTGTCAAATAAGAGTAGAAAATATATGAGGGCGCCACTGTTGATCAAATGGCAATACTAAACACATGACTCATGGTGTTAAAGTAAAGCTGTGTAACCTACATTTTTATAAAAAATTAAAAAGGCATAATAGTGGAAAAAATATTTTTTCATTGCAGTATAGATACTCACCGATCTCAAAATTAGAATTGCATATAGGTATATTATTATTATACCTTTGAAATTTTGTGTTAACATAATGAAGAATAACTATAATGTAATAAAATATAAAGCACAGTTTAGAAATTGCTCATATTTATTTAATACTAGATAAAGTACCTAGCGTTGCCTGGGCTTTAGATCATGTCTCTAATCTTAGATCTGAATATATTTAACTCATTTAGATCTAAAAGTAGTATAACTAAACTCACCATTAGTGATTCTTCCTTTCTATCTATTGTTAAATTCAAATTTATGTTAAATTAAATTACAGCAAATCGCTTTATAAATCACCTTTTAATCAAATCTATGTCATGAAGAAAAAATGTTTTTTGTAAATGTGGTTTACTGTGTTCTATACATTCAGTGTCATTGCACTTCAAAAAAATATTTGACAGTTAAATTGGTGTTGCCAGTCTACAAATTTAGTAGTTCCAGTTTTTATATTTTCTACTCTTTTTTGACAGACTATACATTCATAGACGCTGCCAACTGGCCGGCAGGTATCGTTGTGTCTAAATTTAAATTTTTATCATCATCAAATAAAGAAGGTGGCCCACATCCAGGTAAATCCCTAAAAATGGTAAAACTATCTTGTCACACTAAAAAAGACAATGCAACTTTTTAAAACTAAAGCTATCGATAGTTATTATTTATTCTTAATGACCTTCCCTTTTAATTCGTTTTTTAAACAGTTTTCGTGTAGATTTTACATCCCGGTTAATATTATCTAATTTTGTCTTATAGTGATATCTTAAGGCCAAATATTTTTCCACGGCCAAACTTATCAAATTAACTTGATGCAGAAGACCGTAAATCTGATCGGTTTTTACTTCGAAATAATTATCGGTAAAATTTAATTTGAAGCACAGGCAACCCTGTAAACATGGCGTCAAAATATGGGTCAAACGGCGTTGTCCTAAGACCAAATTACACTATTAAAACTGAATAGTTTCTTTAACTGAATGGTTATTTAAAGGTTATTAACCGATGATAGGTAACATTTTTAGTTGTTTTCAATCGTCCTATGTAATTCCTGCACACTGATATAGCGCAAATCGTTATTTTCAAATGTCACACAACACGTGTTTACCGTACAACGATAGTGTCGCCACTGAGCGGACAGGCCGAGCTTATCAGCCAACATTTGGCAGATATTTTTTTTGGCGCTTCGTCACTCGAGCGCTATATCTAGACATTTATATAATCAAAGCTTCTTACATATAAAAATGAATCGATAAATGTGTTGCTAAGGGCAAATCTTTCGAGCAGCTGAACCGATTTCGCTAATTCTTTTTTTAGAATATTCCTTGAAGTACGAGGATGGTTCTTACGGAGAGAAAAATTAAGAAAATTGCGCAGAAAATTGGATAATTTCAGAAAACCTAACAACTATCGCACGTTTGACAATTCGCGTGTTTGAGAATGAAATTTTAAATCAGGATTCTATTTAAGAAAATCTTTAAGTTGATAAATTTATTTAAAGTAGGTACTCCTCCAATAGTTTGAATCCTATCAAGAATTTTAAATATTTTAAATAGGTACCTGTGTTAGGTACCAAATTTAATATACATGAAAAATGGAAATTTGAATAAAAATTGTAAAAGGTGGCACGCGGGCTGTTTAAAAACTGAATGTGCCGGGATTGAATATTAAATATTATTGAGGGGGGGTTGGGGGGTGGGATGGTGGGTTGGGGAGAGGGTGGGGGAGGGAGGTGAGAGGGGGAGGTGGACGAGGTGGATTGGGAACCCCCCTTACACCATGCGAGCAAAGCCGCGGGAAAAAGCTAGTACTATATAGTTATCTACTGTCTACACCCGATTTCAAAAAATTCCGCTTAAAAATTCCGGGCAACAGCGGGGACTTCAGCTATGTATCTATCTATTTATATGACGATAATCGTCGTGGTGTAACTTTGTTTTTTATGCAAATCTTCACTTTTATTTCACGATGGATGAAACTTTGCAATCTTGACCCTCAACACTATAGGAAGGTCACTGCCTAATAATGATTTCAAAAAGTCAACTCCACGTCCCTTTCCCACCCCTTAAAGTAGAATTCTGATGCTACTCGATTAATTTTTGAACATTTGACGTTAAAAATTAGAAGAAAACTACGGTATACTTAGCGATCCGTAGGACGTGGGTTCAAATCACGGCGTGCGCAGATAAATTTTATTTGATTGATTTATGTTTTCACTATTTAATCATTTAAAATAATATAAGATATATGCACGTTCCGAAGATACTCTCAGTATCGCCCTGATCTAAGCCGACCATTCAGAATTAAAACATTGCTTGAAGTGTATTTAGCCGTGTTTGGTAACAAGATCTGAATAGCCAGGTACTTCCCCATCTTCCTCTTCCCATCTCCTTCCCCTCACCACTTAGCTTCAGCCTCACAACACACCCCAATTGGGGATGCCGTAGTCTCAATGGCTCCAGACGGGCGCAGTATGGACTCTTGTGAGGTGTTTACATTAAAAAAAAAACAATAATATATACCTTATACATACATGATATGCCTCCCGGTGTTATTTTACAGCATATTATGTAAATCATTTGAAAATTGCTTACCTCATTATCCCACAACTAGGTTTTTGGAGATGTCCGACTAATCAACCGGACGTTCGATCCCACAACTTAATATTTAAAGATGTCTAACTAATGAACTGGACTATCGATTTAGAGATGTCTGTCGACGGGGAGGGGAAGGAGATGGAAAGAGGAAGGTGGGGAAGTACCTGGCAATTCAGATCTAGTTACCAAACACGGCTAAAGACATTTCAAGCAATGCTTCAATTCTGAATGGTGGGCTTACATCGGGCGATACTGAGAGTGTTGGTTATCCAATAAATGGTTCCTGGGGTGGCGGTACCCATACCCGCCTCCCAAATTGAATGGTTGGTTTTAAATATGTTTTTAAATATGTTCAATTCCCATCGGTAAATAATTCGGCTAGTAAACAAAATATCTATTCAACCTTTATTTTTTATTTTATTTTATTAGGAAAACCAACAGTTACAATTAATAATACTGTTTGGTGAAATATGTACAGAAATTTAACCAATAATAGGTTTTCGCTGAAGTATGTAAATTATTTAGTGAGTAGGTATAAAGAAAAATCGAGAAAAATAGTTAAATTATGTTATGAGGATGGGATGGTGGAAGGGAGTGGAAAATGATGAATCCTTTCTGTGTAAATAATGGTATGTATGTGTAAATGTTATTTATTCATTTTAGTTTTGAAAACGTTAGGTACTGTGTTAAATAAGTCGAATTCACTGTATGAAATGTTAAAGGTGTGTGAAGCGCGATGAATGAATGTATTTCGTTTAGAGTTAGTGTTGCATTGAGGAATGTTTAATGCGTGGTTTTGTCTGGTTTGTCTGATGGGCACTCTTAGTTGAATTCTTTCTAGTAATTCCGGGCAATCTATCATAGAGGTAGCTATTTTTTGTAAGAATAGTACGTCTGCCAAATTTCTTCGACTTTCCAAAGACGATATCCTGAAGAACGCGGCTGACTCTTCGTGGCTCAGATGAGGACGATAGCTCCGAAAATCAAGGTAAAATCTATACATATAAATTCATATTGAATGGTTCGAGTAGGTACTTAAAAAATCTAATCCCAATATCAAAGTAATTCCCAGAAATTTCGTTGACCGAAAGCAATATCATCTTTTCAGTAGAAAAAAAAAAGAGTGTGCTTTAGACCACGCGACTGAAGTAAAACTTCTTTAGCTCCATATATATGATAGGAAGAGAGAAAGAAAATATGCGCGCGCACTGCTCTCTCTTGCTCCTATAGTGTGATACATAAAATAGGCCTGCACTGTGTCTTAGATATACGAAACGTAACTGGCTGTGAGAGAAAGAAAATGTGTGCTCGCACCTCTCTCTCTCTCTTGCCCCTACAGTAATATACGAAACGTAACTCTCTCTCTTCTATCTTCACTAACTTATATCTCCCTCTCAACTACCGTTCGCCTCGCTTTTCGTAACGCTCTCGTCGCGCATTCTCCAGCTTACTCCCCAAGTCAAGCGTGCGTAAAGAAGTTTTAGTTCAACAACTCACGTGTTCCTTGGTTGCCTTCTATTAAAAAAATGTTATTAATTTGGCAGGCGTGTATGGGTGTGCCGCCGCTACAGGAACCATTTATTGGATAAACAACACATCTGCCATGGGTCACCCCAAGTGGTGCGCTACGTTTGCCCGGAATCATGAGGCTTGTCTAGGTCTTGGCGGCGGATGCGTCTTACTGCGTGGCGGGCCGGATCGGGAGAGACTGTTTGAGAGAGATCATTTTGCCTCTCTAGAATGAACCTCTCAACCCATCGCCTTGCACCGCAGTGGGAGGGATGCATTCATTCGTCTGTCACTCTTAAGCCTCAATTACATTGAGCGAGTTTACAAGATACTATCTACTAAGTTTAAAAAGCGGATGAATCGGCGAGTGAGATTGTCATTATGACACACAAAACTGTCCACTCGCTCAGTAGCGAACTACCTAACGAGGCCTGCGTGAACTAATTCTCTCAGATGTTGACTGTCAAAATCAGCTGTTTATTGGCCGCCATATTGAATACACAAATAAACCAATCACGAGTAAGCGTGTAGCAAGAAAAGTTGACGACCTTTCAAGTTTTTTTGTAGATAGTCAACAATCTGCTAGTTAGCAAGTAATACGATTACACTGAGCGAGTTTACTAACAGATAGTGAATTTCCCAGATAGAAGTTTGTAAACTCGCTTAATCTAATTGATGCTTTAGACCCCCTGACCCCCAAATTCCTACCCACCCCTCATACTTTTCCTTCCCAGAACTTCCTCTTCTTACTTTTTTTCAAAAGTTTCCACACAGCATCCCCGAAGATGATGTAGGCGCCCTGAGGGAAATGATATTCCTCAGAGCCTCCTGTGTGGAGCTGTGTAAATAAGTTTATTCGTATGGCCCTAAAACAAAAAATTGGATGAATAATTTTCTAACCTAATAATTATCCATAATATAATATAGAGTTTTTTTTATGAAAATGAACACATTATAAACAAATTGTCATATTTACATTATTAGCTTTATTTTATTTCCTTTAATTACAGAGATGGTACATTTTTAACCTTTTAAAAAAGATATGCAACTTTTTTGCATAAACAATGTCTAATACTTATACAAACCCGTTCAGATATGCTTAGAGCACACATCATTCCTCCCGCGAATCCAGTAGCATGTTCACAACTCAACCGGCTGTCGATTTGTGAGCATGCTTAAGCACATGTTGCCGACACACATGCCACTAAGCAGAAATTGTAGCATGCTTTCACCGTAGCATTTTTGTCGTCTCACCCATACCCATCCCAAACGTACCTACATACGAGTGATCCCGGAGGTTAGTACCCAAGGTTGGTAGAAAATGTATATTCCATTGATATCTCTATGATATACATTTTCAAAAAAAGATCATTTTCATACGAGCATTATCGGATTAGTTTATTTTCGAAAAAAAAAACATATCAATCGAACATTAGGTTGGTTGTTCATTTAATTTCAATAGAAGAACTAGGTACTCTTGATTCGAGTATTTGGGGAGTGTAGGTCTTCAAAAGAAGAACTCTTCATTCGGGCATTTGGGGGTTCCGTCGTCAGAGGCTAGTCATCTGTTCGGCAGGAACCAGTCGTATCACCTCCACACGCGGCACGTGTTGTCCTTGGAGGCAGTCACAAGCGTGTCGCCCAGGTAGCTGAAGGCGCAGGAGAACACCTCGCCCCGGTGGCCGGAGAGTACCTGCAATAGCACCTATTATTTTAACAGTTGGCAACACTGGAAAATATATCCGCGACATGGCAACACCTCGCAATTTTATATTAGTACCTACCCGTCTCGAAAATGGAATGGGTAGATGGGGATCCTATGGGATTTCATGAAATCTAATGAGTTCAAGAAAACCTTTTATCATAAGTTCAAAAATTCGGAAACAATAGTTCAGTGGCGGACTAAGCCCGTCAGAGGCCCGGGGTGGCAAAGCTGAATGAGCCCCCCCCCCCCCTAATAAAAGTTGATTTAATTTTACAAGATTTTTATTCAGTTCACACGGGCCTCTGGTTCTGGGGGGCCTCCAAGCACCTCCGTGTTCCCCTGACAAAAACCTAAACAAGGCTTTAAGGCACCAGGGCACTGTAATATATATTTTTTTAATTCCCTTTGTTAAAAGATGCATTTGTTAATAATGCTATCATAAAATGTTCTAAGGAAATTCGAAAAATTTACGGAGATACACTATTTTATATTAAACCGTTTTAAACAGTGTATATTTTGAATTATCCTTCAGCAAAACTTTGAACGCGATTTCTCAAAACTATGTTTTTCAATCTGGTTGATAACATATTAGAAAAACTGCATCCGATTTGCATGCACCAAGTCTGAAACTGTTAGAAAATCCAGGCACTACGGCACCACATAGGGATTTTTTTATAAAGGGCTCCCTTCTATTTTTTATGAAAGCTGGCAATTTTCCATAAAAAAATCGAAAATAAAATTCGCTGTTTCGACATCTTTTCTTTTTTTTAGAATTCAAAATTACCCTATGTGGTGCCATAGACACTGGATTTTCGAACAGTTTAAGACTTAGTTCATGCAAATGTAAATACAAATGCAATTGCTTTCAAAGTTTTGCTGAAGGAGGCCCCCGGGGACCAGCGGCCGCCCCTTCCGCCCCCCGTTAGTCCGCAATCTTTATTATCTGTAATGATAAGATAACCTTTAGCAAAGGGTCATAGTAAAAAAAATACGAAGTGCAATACATAAGTGAAACTGGAACTAAAACTGTACAGACATTAGAAAGATTAGTAGTAGTAGTAATTTTATTTTAAAAATTGTAAATTACTGGTTCAGGCGGTATTTATTTATTCCATTTTTTTTCTATATGGGATGATATTTGTATGGGACCTTCCAACTCCAAACCACCTCTTAGATAGGTACTAAGCACATTTTAAAGACACCAGGACACAAAAAAACATTGTCACTTTTCTAATTCATTTTCTAAAAGATGCATTTGTTAATAATCTTTCACCAAATATTGTAAGGAAATTCGTAAAATTGACGGAGATACAGCATCTTATATGAAACCGTTTTAAACAGTTTGTGTGTTGAATTATCCTTCAGCAAAACTTTGAACGAATTTTTCTCACTACGTTTTTCAACCTGGTTGACAACTTATTATTAGAAAAACCCCGCATTGGGTAGGGTCCTCTAGGAAAAAAGGGACCCGAGACGAGTATTGCCTAGGAGCCCCGACATGTTTATGCCATGATTTGTTTATGATTGTCCAGTGGCCTACACTGCCTAGGGGCCCCGAAATGTTTAAGCATTGCCCATGAGGCAGTGTAGGCTTTGAAAATCCAGTCACTATAGCCAAGGCCGTGTTATCCATAAGACGTGTAGGCAACTGCCTAGGTGCCCCGCATCGGGTAGGAGTCCTTAGGGGAAAGGGGCCCTGGATACGTGTTTGCCTAGGGGCCTCGACATGTTTAAGCCTGCCCTGGTAGGGCCATATTGTGCACAAAGCAGTGCAGACCACTGCCAAGGGGCTACGCATCAGCTAGGGGCCCCGAGACGTGCACTGCCTAGGGGCCCCGACGTGTTTAAGCCGGCCCTGCCTTCAAAAATCTAGACACTATAGCCAGGGCCGTATTATCAATAGGCAGTTGCCTACATAAGACGTGTAGGTAACTGCCTAGGTGCCCCGCATCGGGTATGGGCCCCTAGGGTAAAGGGCCCCCAACATGTTTAAGCCGGTTCTGGTAGGGACGTATTGTCCATAAGGCAGTGTAGGCCATTGCCTTTGAAAATTCAGTCACTTTAAGCAGGGCCGTATTACCCATAAGACGTGTAGGCAACTGCCTAGGTGCCCCGCATCGGGAAGGGGCCCCTAGGGTTAAAGGGTCCTAACATGTTTAAGCCGGTCCTGGCAGGGCCGTATTGTTCATAAGGCAGAATAGGGCACTGCCTTTGAAAATCCAGTACTATAGCCAGGGCCGTATTATCCATAAGAAGTGTAGGCAACTGCCTAGGGGCCCCGCATCGGGTAGGGGCCCCTAGGATAAAGGGGCCAAACAGGTTGAAGAACACGTTAAAAAGTTTCGATAAAAAGGCATTCAAAGTTTTGCTGAAGGATAATAATTCAAAACTGTTTCAAACGGTTTCACATAAAATGTATCTCCGTCAATTTTTCGAATTTCTTTAAAAAAAAATTGGTGAGAGCATTCTTAACAAGTGTTAAATGCATTCTTAGCAAAAATTAAACAAAAAAAATGACTAAAAAGTTTTTAACAGTGTCCTGGTGCCTTAAAGCTTGTTTAGGATTTGATCAAGGGAACATTACCAAAGCTAAGGAAGCGGTAAAACAGATGCAAAACTGTATTAATGATACTTCAACGAAACTTAGCAAGGAGCAAATGAATAAATTGAATCCAAAGACCATAACTATATTAGGTGTAATTAGCGAAATGGCGGCAAAAATGGCTGAAATAACTGGTGAAAATAGAATTTTAAGGGAAAACAACTATCGTGATAAGCATCACTCGAAAATTGAATCTGAAAATTTTCCCCGATTACCTCCTATTACTAGGAATAATGCTCCTCCTGGACCTGCCAGACCTTCAGTTATAATCCACCAGTCAACTGATACCCCGTCCACCTCCGAGTCGACCCTAAAATCACTAAAAAATGCAGTCAATCCCAGTGAACTGGGCATCCGTGTCACTGGAATGAGGGAATTAAAAAGTGGCGATGTCTTAGTACACCCTAGTACTTCTGCTGAGGCAGATAAACTTGCGAATGCTCCAGCGCTAAACAAAGCGGGACTTAAAGCAACTATTGCTCCAAATCGCCTCCCACGGATCGCCATTCACAACCTCCCTCAAGATATTTCGGCAGATGAAATCATAAGTGCCGTTCATCATCAATCTTCCAATGATACCGGTCTGTCTTTACAAAATTTAAAAGAGAACATGTCCTTTTCTCATAAATCTGGCCCTCGCACTGGAAGCTGCATCCATATTTTTAGAGTCCCGTCATCTGTGCGTCACTCTCTAATATCTCGCACCAAACTTGCTATAGACTGGCAGCTTCACCGCGTGAGAGACTGGGTAGATAGCTTGAAATGTGGCCATTGTCAACTATATGGCCACACAGCTTCCAAGTGCCAAGCAGACTCACCCACCTGTCCCCACTGCGCCAAAGTTGGCCACAACCGTGATGCCTGCCCCAAAAAGGAAAAATCTCCAGTATGTGCCACCTGCACCTTCTTCAGAAAACCGGCTTCCCACAAAACTGGAGCTCAAGACTGCCCCGCCCGCCAAGCTGCTGAAAGACGTGAACTTTCTCGGATAAATTTTTTAGGTTGAACTTGAATAATCGTTCTGAGAAAAATTCCTTCTCAATGTATTATCAAAACGTTCGTGGCCTAAATACGAAACTGGACACTATTCGCTGTAACGTCAGTGTATGTAATTACGACTTTATATTTTTAACCGAAACATGGCTATCTGAAAATATCTCATCTGCTGAACTTGGATTTTTTGACTACAACGTTTTCCGCATTGACCGTTCTACTTCTTCTGTTAAGTGTAAAGGTGGTGGAGTGATGATGTGCGTAAACAAAAAATACCCCTGCCATATTATAGAAACATTTACCAATGTTTCTGATCAATTGTTCCTGTGTGTTCTACTTGGTACCAAAAAGCTTGTACTTGGTTGTGTTTACATTCCTCCCTCCTCTTCGGTAGAAGTCTATAAGTCGCATACTGCTTCAATTGAACATGTGTCTAGAAACGCTGATTCCCTATTTATTTGTGGCGATTATAATTTACCTAAAATATTGTGGCTGAATGACGATCAAGGTGTCAAAACTCCTTCTAGTAATCTTTCTCCACAAGCTGTTGAAATTGTAAATTTTTTTGCCTATTTGAATATGTTTCAAGTAAATCCAGTCACTAACTATCTAGGCTCTTGCCTGGATTTGATTTTCACTAGCATACCAAATGTCATAGTAAGTGAAGCTGATGTCTCTTTGTTACCTTTGGATAAATATCATCCACCTCTCTCTATTAAAATTACACATTTTTTCAAATTTGATTCCTTGAAACCAAATGTCTCTTATCACTACAAATATCTTAACGGCGACTATTTTAATATGAACAAATATCTATCACAGATTGATTGGTCGACACTATTTTTAAATTCTGATATTAATGACGCTGTACTTAAATTTAATGAATGTGTATCACATGCTGTAGAATTGTTTGTTCCTAAGGGGTGTTACTCTCAACCTAAGTTTCCAAATTGGTTTAGCACGAAACTTAAACAGTTAATAATTGAAAAAAAGAAGACTCATAAATTATTTAAAGACACTGGGAACTTAAGCTTTTATCATAAATTTTCTCAATTAAGGAAACTGTCCAAAATCGAATCAGCCAAATGTTATAAATATTTTGTAGAAGTTACAGAGACAAAGTTACTGCAAAATCCTAAACAATTTTGGCAATTTGTTGCGCAAAAGCGTACTGATAATGATCTTCCTTCAAGTATGTATTATTATGAAACTCATGCTACTAAAGGCCATGATATCGCCAACCTTTTTGCCAAACACTTCTCCTCTGTATATTCTGATGCATCATGCAACATCCCTCCACTTAACTATGACAATAATATTGACTTAAATGATTGCCAAATTACACTTAAGGAGGTTTACCAATCCTTAAATAATCTCTCTAACAAAAAAAGTACTGGACCTGATGGCATTCCAGAAATCTTGCTAAAAGAATGTAAATATACACTATCTAACCCAATTTGTATGTTGTACAACTTGTCACTTTCATCTGGAACATTTGCTGACTCATGGAAAATTTCATATATTCGACCCATTTTTAAGTCCGGAAACAAGTCGAATATTGGAAATTACAGACCGATATCAATTATATCTAATATTCCAAAAATATTTGAGTCGATAATTACAAAGAAAATTACTCCTGTTTTCAAAAGTGTTCTAATTGAGGAACAGCATGGATTTAGATCGGCGAAATCTACAACAACAAATTTACTTTCCTTTACAAGTACCATTGTGAAAGCCTTAGAAGATAACACTCAGGTTGATGTTCTATACACTGACTTCTCCAAAGCCTTCGACAAAGTTAATCACCGTATTCTCATGGCCAAACTTTATGCTATAGGCATTAGAAACCCTTTGTTATCATTCTTTCACTCTTACTTGACAGATAGAAAACAAAGGGTTAAAATAAATAACTTTGAATCCTTTAAGATTGATGTAACTTCCGGTGTTCCCCAAGGAGCCCATTTGGCCCCGCTTCTTTTTAACCTTTTTATTAATGATATCACAAAAGTTTTTTCTCACACACGTTTCTGGCTATTTGCTGATGATAATAAGATTCTTAAGATTATTAAATCCCACCTTGACTGTTTACTATTTCAACTTGATATTGATTCATTTAACGATTGGTGCAAAATTAACTGCATGGAACTTAATGTTGATAAATGCAAAATTTTGTCCTTTTATAGAACCAAAAAACCTATTTAGTTTGATTATAAACTAAATAGTGTTTGTCTATCTACTGTCACATCTATCAAGGACCTTGGGGTCACTCTAGACTGCAAACTTTCTTTCCGTGATCACATAAATAATATCGTAAATAAATCACTTAAACTACTCGGCTTCATTCATAGAATTACCTCTGACTTCAAACATATAAGTACACTTAAAACTCTTTACTGTTCGCTGGTTCGCCCTCACCTTGAATATGCTAGTGTCATTTGGTCTCCTTTCTACGCTGTCCACATTTGTCACATCGAATCCGTACAACATCGTTTCCTAAGAGGAATTGCTTGGAGGTTGGGTCTTGAAAGAGGCAGGTACTCATATGATGAAATTGAACACATTTTAAACATGCCTTCTTTAGAAAAACGTAGAAAGGACTCTGATCTAATTTGCATATTTAAAATTATCAACAGTATTACAGATACACCTGCATTGTTACAACTCATCCAGTTTAACATCCCTTCCCGTAGGCTTCGAAATAATGAATTGCTGTTCCTCAATCAACATTCTACTAATTACGGATACCATTCTCTCTTATCCAGAATGTCGAGACTTGTCAACGCAAGTCAAAGCATTGATTTTTTTGGTGTAAAACTAAATGACTTTCGGCAGTCGTTACGCAATATTTAAATGCTTCTTCATGCTTTGACTTGTAGGGTCTCTATATGTACTTTTATATTTTATATTGTCATTGCTATTAATTTTTATGTGCTTTCCCTTCACTGTCATCTCTGTTTTTTTTTATTTTTTTATTCGTGTTATTATTATGTTTTTAATGGACTGTTGTCCGTAAATTAATAAATAAATAAATAAATAAATAAACATGGAGGCGTTTGGGGCCCCCCAAGACTGGGGGCCCGGGGCGGGCCGCCCCCCCCATCATCAAGTTTAAAAGTCAATATTCTAGTTATGATTATTCATGTTCTGTGAAACAACCGGTTCTTTTCAAATTTCATTCACCCGTGTGTACATTATTTGTTAATAGTATCGCCATAATATCGCATGTCGCGTCGGCAGTGTTGAATGTCGAATAAGTTTATTTAAGTTTTCAAATTATTCTTGTTTTTTTTTTTTTTGGAAATGGTTTAAAAAATGTCTAATTTTTAAAACTGCTTAGAGATGTATCTATACATAGATCGTTGGACTCCTAGGCCATTGAAAAGCCACATATTGATTATCTTTTCAAGAAATTTCCGATATTTACAAGTGTTTGACAAATTTAACCAGAAGTATAGAAAATATAGTTTATTCTCCCAGATTACTACTTTTACGTGGAAATTTAACTTTTTTTTATTAGGAAAAAATGACAAACTGCACTTAGTAACTTTTTGCAAACATTCTGTAACAATGAATGGTAATATTTTTTATCTCGCGAAAAGTCACCAAAAAGTTTTAGTTATTTTAAAGTATAATTTTTGGGCATATTTTATATAGATTTCCTCACATTATCCCACTTTCAAAGGTCATAGTGATTCTGTATTAGCAATTATTGCGGTACTATTCGCACATAGTGATGATTAAAATGCAAATTTCTAGTTATAATCTGCTTTTTAGACCGGTCACACTAACAATAGTTACTTTAGCAAAAGTACACTTGAAACAGCAAGCGGTCCTATTTGAAAACCTTGTTACTTTAATCGACGGGTTAAAAGTTAGATTTAGTTCACGATTTAGCTTTCTGTTGAAACAGCGTGTTTTTCGACAAAGTGATTCATTTACTGTATTAAAGTATGATTTCAAAATGATTTCTGGCCAACGACCAAGATATACTTGGTCGAAGCTTCTGGCAGTAAACCGACGCTAGGTTCCTGCCTAGTAAAAATGTGATAGAATATTCCATTTACAGCCGTAACAACTGGCAACACCCTTCGGGTTAAAATGTCCCACCTGTAGGTATTAATCTAAAAGGGGAGATTGAATAACGCCCTAAGCAATGTGATACCTTGGAAATGGCGGATGTCGAGGAATTGAGTCGAGATTGTGAATGAGATTTGAGCCTGGGGTTGTCAACAGAACACACCGTACACCGGTACCCACTTAGCTCTCCACAGGAAGTATTGAACTGTAAGTTGTAGGGAGTGTCCAATAATAATTCTGTACTGTGGGTAAGACAATACACGAATATATGATAAAAAATTGATTTTATTGGTTAGATTGTCCCAGAACTAAGACGTTCGGAGCCAAGATATCACATATTTAATAATGTAAAAAAGAAAAAAATATATTTAAGACAAAAGTAGATAATGGGAACCCACTAAGGCACTGCCTGTGCGTGGGTAATATTAACTAAAGTGCTAAATTACACCAATAAGATGGTGGTACAAGTAAAAAATGTAAATTTCAAAGTGAAAGTTTAAAAATATAGGTAATGTATCTTTGAAAATATTGTAGTAACAAAGTGACACATACCAGTTAGTTGATTTTTTGTTACGGTTTCAAGAAGATAAATAAAGTTAGTCTTGAAGTTACATAGAGTTTATAAAAAAAGTGTTTCAACATCTGCATCATTTAGCCATAATTTTAATTCTTTTATGTAAAGTGATATTTTATCTGTCTTTGAATGTGTTTTGGAAGAAGATTAAATGTACGAGGACCAATAAAACTGCCATGTGTTTGCATTAATTTGGTTTTGAAAACCTTCACCTTTTCCATAGGTCACCCCAAGTGGGGTTCATGGGGGTAACGTTTGTCTAGGTCTTGGCGGCGAATGCGTCTGCCCACAAACTGCGTGGCGGAACAGGTCGAGAGAGGCCGGTTTGACTCTTTGACCTCTCCAAGGCGGACTTTCTCGACCCATCGGTGGATTCATATATTCGTCACTCCGGGACACATCCGCGAATTCCTACCCACCCCTCATACCTTTCTCCTTCCCAGAACCTCCTCTCCTTTCTTTCCTTAAAAATACCCTCCACAGTCACACAGCATACCCAAAAATTAAGAAAATTATTTTCCTCGCGGCCATATAAATGACACAATACATGGGTAATAGAGTGTAAGAATTAAGTCGTTCTAAGACGCCATGAAAAGAAAATTCCTAGAACTCTGATATTGTACCATTTTAAAAGAAAACTTATGTGGCCAATTTACATAACATCTTTGAATCCCAGGCCCCAAACAGTCCCTAAATAATTAAATCGATTATTATTAGCACTAAAAATGTTTTGAAAAAAATTGAATTCAATTTCACCCGAACTGAGGTTAAATTTATCTTACTTGGGGTACACCAGACACGCCCACAAAACATTTCAATCGGTGTATCTCTTCAGTGGGTAGGCACCAAAGGCACGATATGCAAGTAGGTAGATATGTGAAGTGACAATGTGGGTAATTTATTACACACAATTATTAATCAATCGGTAATAGTATTATTCCAATCATTCAGCAAAATGGCACACTTTCTAATTTACTGCTGACATTGGAAATACCAAATTGACAGCAACCGGTTGATTGCTTCGTACACGATTATGAATGATGATGAATGACATAGAAGTGTTTTAAATATTAGATTTGCACACTTGAAATAACTAAATATTTAATTAGCTGTCATAAAATGAAGAGACCCAAGCTTAGATAAAAGTATTTTTAATGGTTGTTCTTCGTTTTTTAACTCCACAGGAGTCCCCGACGTTCCACATTGTTTTTTTAAAAATTTGTTTGTGTACATAATAATTACAAAATTACAGATATTTTATTATCTTACGGGAAACCTTACGTGCAGCTTGACATACTTCATTTCGCAATTGGTGGTGTCGCTATCGTTGGTACTAAATTTAAAATTTGAGGATCCAAAAGACTCCCACCATTCATAACACTGGTCAACAGTGGTTTTGGTGCCGAGTAGCTGTATTTTTTTTTACTTAGGACCTTATACTGAGTACAACAATAGCAAAAATTTTGGATTCCTACGTGTAGTTTGTTAGATTTTGACTTGTACATATGTAAATAAAATTACGTAAAAAAACAGCATTTATTACATTATTATGGTCTTAAAAACTTTCTTTATCGCGATTTTCCTGAATGAGGTGTAGTGGTACAATCACGTTGCACCCCCCAACAGTAATCAGCCATCATATTCTGATCCCATCGGCCTTGGTACATTTCTTCCATAGTTTTTAGGTCCTGGTAAAATAGCTCCTCTTGTTCTTCGCTATAGGATCCAAGATCCTCTGGAAATTGATCAAGATGACTGTGTAGGTAGTGCACTTTAATGGACTTATTACATCCTAAGTTTTTAAAGTTATCTAACATGTCGTTTACAATTTCAGTGTAGTTACTTGACTTGTGATTTCCGAGGAAAAATTTTGTATCTTCACAAACTAAATCCACGCAGGTCGGAAGTCTGTATCATTTATTAATATTCTTATTTGTGGGCCATCTAAAATACCCGCTTTAACAACAACAAAAATGTGGTTTTTTTTCAGGAAAACAATCACTTTGTTTGTAACCACGATTTATTGATTTAATTTTTATTTACCGACCGGTTTCGCTTAATACAAGCATCTTCAGGGTATAAATTAAAACTGATGAAAAAATACATTGTGTGAGCTTATATATATACATACAGACAGAGACAAAACATAATATAAAGTAAGAGTGAGAGAGTGTAATTAACATCCTACATAGTGATAGAGAGAAAGAGAAAGGTATATCTAATGAATAATTACATTATATCTACCGGGACAAAACGTCATTTGAACAGGTGATTAAGGAATAAAGTGGCTACGGGTTTTTTTCTTTCTAGTTTATGAGAAATATTCCTAATATCGGACTGTTGGACACATTTCACTGATTATTAAGGATTTGGGTTTTTGTTTTAACGGCTTTCTTTATTTCGAGTGCTTCTAAATTATTAAGCCTGTTACCATGACCATTTCTGTGTAAAATTTTAACACCGGTGTTTTGATTGAAGGTATGATCTTTATCAATAAGGTGATTAGCGAATTCCGAAAATCCATTATTATTTAAGCATCTAAGATGCTCTTTGATTCTAATATTGACATTACGCGTCGTTTTACCTACATAAAATGATGAACAATCATAACAATCTAATTTATATATTCCGGAATGACTTAGTTTTTCGTCCTTATCTTTCGAATTAATTAAAAACTTTCCTAAATTATTGTTTGTGTAAAATGCCGGTCTTATTTCGGGAGGTAGATTTTTTACACTGCAGGAAGAGAACTGATTAATGAATAAAATACGACGCCATTGGTAAAGATTATTATTATTATTTATATTATTATGATTAGTAAATAAGAAATTCTTAGTGGCTATTTGTTTTTGTTTTTTATTTAAAATTACATCAATGAGTTCGGCATTATAACCATTATTAAACGCGATTTTTTTAATTATTGCTAGTTCGTTGGAGAAATTAGTATTAGATAACGGTATTGTGACCAAACGATGAACCATTGAATGAAACGCGGAGTGTTTATGTGAAACAGGATGATTGGATGTTTTATGGATAACAACGTCGGTGTAGGTAGGCTTGCGAAAGATGTTAAAATTTATTTTATTATTTACGATAGATAAGGTGAGATCTAAAAAATTTAAAGTTGAATTAGTTCCTATCTCTAATGTGAATTTAATGTTTTGATGGTATGAATTTATAAGGATGAGGAAGGCATTTAATTGACGTTGAGTCCCTGTCCATATACAGAATACGTCATCGACGTATCTACGCTATAGTAAGACGTTTTTTACAAGGGGTGAGGCACTAGTTAAAATTTTGTTTTCTAAATTATTCATGAATATATCAGCAATTAAAGGACTTGTAGGAGAACCCATGGGAAGGCCTTGGATTTGCTGACATATAACACCATTGAATTGAAAATAATTTTGGTTAAGGCAAACATTAAATAGTGAAGTCAGATCATTCACTAAATCTTTGGGTAAATTAGAAGTATTTAATAAATTAGAGATCAAACATTTGCTCTCCTCTATGGGGACATTAGGGAATAAGTTAACCACATCAAACGATATGAGTTTGCAATTTTTAGAGAGATCCAAATCTTTGAGTTCTTCTACTAGTGAAAATGAATTTTTGATTGTATATTTTGGGGAGAAAATATTGGAATTATGGAAAACATTAGTAATAACAGAAGATATTTTAAAATTTGGGGCATCACAGCAACTGGTCTTATAGGTTTATCACTTTTATGGATTTTGAGGAATCCATATAATTTTGGAGCTTTCGAATTCTTTTTTAAAAACTTAACTTGATGATATGACTCATCTTGAAACATTTGGGATTTACAGGCTTTAAGAGTTAGTTTCACTTTATCTAAGAATTTTCCAGTAGGGTCTTTTTGAAGAGTTATGAAGTTTTCTTTATTGATGAAATCTTGCACTTTTGTATTGTATTCTCTTCGAGGTATTATAATCACGGTATTTCCCTTGTCCGCTTTGGTCAGGATTAAATTTTCGTCTTCTAATTTAGCACGAATATTTTTCATTACGGTTGTCTCGGGGTTTGGAGTAAATTTAAATTTAGGTATTAGATTTTTTATTGTTTCTGCACTTTTGTAGAAGAATCGTTGAGGTTTACCGTATAAAGCTGTATCGATATCTACTGCAACGTTTTCTATTGCAGAATTAAAGTTTTTATTATCATATTTTAGGTTGTATTTTAAACCTTTCGATAGTAGGTTCATCTCTTCAGGTAGAAAATGTACTGTTGACAGATTCTGGACTCGGTCAAAAAACGTATGAACCGGTTTTAGGTTTTCATTATTATTAGATTTATTTAAGGAACACAACATATCAAGTTTTTTATTAATTATATTAAGTTTATTAAATGCTTTCACAGAAACTAGGTGTCTGACTTTATCGTCGAATAAGTCCCACTCAACAGAGTGCAGATCATATACTAGTTCTGTATGTAAGAGTTTTAAATTAAGTTTTATATTATTACGTTGTTTATAAGTACATTTAAGATCCTCTTTTAGCCACGCTATTTTTGCTAGATGAATGGAAGATTCATGGAATGATGAATTATTTTTAGCACTGTTAAAATGTACATTTATGTACTTTGGAAACACTTTCTTTATTAAACATTGTTTGAAAAAATATATATTAATGCACAACACTTTGTATTTTATCGAAAAGTTTTTATACATTTTTGCTTTTGAGGCCGTACTCTTTTTTTTTTTTTTAGTAACAGTCGTTGTAGTGATTTTTTTGTTCTTTTCATTGCATAGGCACTCCGAACCTCATACGATTTCTTTGACCACTGACCCGCTGTCTCAAGTGTTCATAGCACGTTTTACAAACATTCTGGGGTATTCACGGCTTGAATTCTTCCACAATTTTCAACTTAAAATACGAAAAATAGGCACTTTTTATAAATTCTGTTACGGATTTCCTGATTTTTTAGTGTATATTCACAACAAATATAACAAAACACATATGGATCATTGAGACAACTTCTTCGCGATAAAGACATTATATGAAAATAAATTTATTTATATAAATGTAGGTACTGATAAGATAGCAAAACGCACTCACGAAAGTGCTAATTGCAGCCAAAACTCAAAACAGAGGGTAGATCAAACATTACACGTAGGAAAAAAAAGGAAAAATTATTTAGTGTTGCCAATGTACACCTAAATACAAATCCATCAACGGTATTTCGGCACCAAATTTTTTTTTTTGAATTTGTTGACCAGTGTAATCGAAACGTTGTGCGTTGTTAGAAATAGATTTAGCCGTGTTTGATGACCAGATCTGCATAGCCTAGTGCTTTCCAATCTTTTTCCGCTTTCCTCTCCCCGTTCCCTTCAGTCTCGCAACATACCAATATTGGGGATGCCATAGTCCTATTGGCTTCGGGCAATCGGTAATTACATAACAAAATACACAAAAAATACCTTCCTTCTTCGGCCGACTTCAAAGATAGGTGACAAAAAGTAGACATGCGGAGATATTATGTTATGTCATATACAGAGTGTTAACCACTCGGACCCACAGCTTGTTTTCACGATAATATAACATTACCAAATATATGCAAGACGTATGAGGCGTACCTGAATTAACTTTAGTTACTTTAACTAGAGATTCCTAACATTATTTGGAGTAAAAAAGGCAAACGAAATTTAGGTCTCCGGTGACAAAAATTTTTAGTTTATTTTTTTTAAGAAAAAAATCAGCAGGTATTGGACAGTTAGGGACGGGGTGAGAAGCTGAGTCGTTTATTACTCGACTGAGTGACCAGTGAAAACATGTGGGAGAAATTAAATTTGGTTTGATTTTGAAGACTATAAAACTTACATCGAAAATATTTTGAGACTAAAATTTAATTTAGATTTTCTACTCCAGATAATGTCAGGAATCTGTGGTTAGAGTAAGTCAAGTATGTCCCTTAACATCCTATACATACGGTCAAATTGAAAAAGGTTTCGTTTTATTTTTCGATAAAATTTCGCCAATTAACTTACCTGGGTACAATTTCCCGATTCGCAATTCCATAACCTGGCGGTCATGTCCGCTGAAGCCGTCAGTAATGTGTTTCCTCCGGGGCTAAAACAAACCTGAAAAGGGTGAACCCTTGATTATCTAAGGTCGCTTCATTAAAGATATTTGGGAGGAAACTAATAAAAAAAACGGAATGAAAAAGGACGAGATTGGAAGTCACGCAATGTGATTATAGCGAAGGTTTACCTACTCGCTTTGGATAAATTTGGCTGAATATCATTATTTCTAATTTCTATGTGTTCTATTTTTTATGTCAGTGGGTTCTGCACAAGAGACCCAAATTCTCCCAACTAACTATGTCATCCCCAGATAGTAGGGTATATTACGGAGAATTTTATACTCTACAACTTTTATACGGAATGCAAATACGATTTAAGGCAAAGGAAGCGAGATATTTCCAAAAAACTAATTTTCGCGACCTTTGACCTTGAATATCTAAGGACGCTCACACGTGACCTTATGCGACTTTTGAGACAAGTTTTAAAATGCCAAATTAAAAATTTATGAAAATTTTCAGCTTATTCCGAGATTGACCCCTTTTTTAGCTTAAGTTACTGGACTATAGCTGGAATTCAGCAAAATTTGATTTTCATGTTCGGGATTTTGCGGGATTGCGGCATTGAAAACATACTAAATTTACACAAAAACGTGCTGTTTTGAGGGCCAGAATGTCCAGAAGTCAAACAGTTTTAGCACAAAAAATGAAGATGACTCCCTACGGCTACCATTTTCATTGCATTTTCGAGCTAGTATCAGAAAAGGAGTTTAAAAACCGTCAATGAGATCAATACATACAACGTGTCCGTCAATGACATCAATAAATACATACAAAAATTCAACGATAAGCGGGCACCAGTGGTGGGCCTGCTCATGACTCCTCGAGAAAAAAATATAAAGAAAATATTTTCAATTTTTTTTGAAAAATTGTTGATACCATTTGTTTTGATTAATTCAACATTTTTCAACAACAAAAAACCTAATTTGTGCACATAGTAAAAGTGATTACTGATAATTTATAACATTTGGTTTGTGGCTAGTTTTTCGAGAGTATTATACCATTTTGGAATTTTGATTAGATGCGTAAACTCTAAAAAAAACTTGCCATAGTAGCGTCCATACTGTTTTTTACACCACGATGAGTGAAAGTGGACTGAAAATAAAAATCTTTAAAATTTTTACAAAAACAATAATTTTGATTGATTTTTGTGTAAAAACTACAGGCATTCACGGATTTTTAAGGTGTGTGGTGGATAGCTGTGCTACTTAGGTTGCCGATATAAAAAAAATCAGAAATATTTGAAAAATTGTGGTCATGGTAGTTAAAAATATCTTAAGAGGTGTCAATTTTCAAAGGATTTCAAAGGAGAAATATTTTATTCTATTTTTTTCTCGAGGAGTCATGAGCAGGCCCACCCACTGGTGCCCACTTATCGTTGAATTTAGGACATGTTGTATAACCACCGAAGATATTTTAAGTGCAAATGAGTAGATCTCGATTGAAATAAGCGGTGGTCAATCTTTGACAATATGAAAGAGGAACTGAACCTCATGTTAGAAAAAAAGGATGGAGCTGATCCTCAAACCTCAAACTCGGAAACTTCAAGACCTTTGAGAATGGAGGTATCATAGCCCATTCGTTTTAAAAACGGAGGCGTGTCCCGTTTTTAAAACGGAAGCCCTAGGCCCCTGTTCACACATCCGTTTTCAAAACGAATCCGCTTTGAAAACGGATCCTACTCTACGAAAACAACGACCAAAACATTTAATTTACTCATTCTTCAGTAGACGGTCGTGCGCAATGGACGACGATGAAGCTCTTGTTGTCATGTGGTACTTATTAAAAAGAAGGAAAAAAGTGAAAAAAAATTTTGGGTACACCCAATTATAGCTGAAAGACTTTCTGTAGGAACTTTCCAAGTGTTAATTGGTGAGTTGAGAAGTGATGGACTAAAGGTCTTTAATTATTTTAGAATGTCTATCACTTCCTTTAATTATCTACTGGAACGAGTTTCAGAGAGCTTAACGTATCAAAATACAAAATTGAGAGAGTGCATTTGTCCAGAAGAAAGGCTGTCGATATTTTTAAGGTAAGAAAACCATAAAAACTCAAATACGTTTTATTATGTGTTTATTAAACCAATGCGCTCTTCCGTGCATCGCACAGCTCTTTTAATCTTTAAAATAAAGAAAAATAAAAGTTTAAAAAATAAGTTGAAAACGGATCCGTTCTCCGTGTAGTGTGAACAGCTCCATTGAAATGTATGAGCCAGCGCGTTCCGTTCCGACTTCAAAACGGACGCTCTGCGTAGGCGATCTCTCCGGCAAAACACGGATCCGTTTTCAAGTCGGAACCGACAAGTGTGAACAGCTCTCCATAGAGCCACTATAGCGGATAGGGCTTCCGTTTTAAAAACGGGACCCGCCTCCGTTTTTAAAACGGAAGTGTGAACGGGCTCTCAGAGGGAAACACCTTCAGTTAGCACACACCTTTTTGATGACAATCCTACCAACTAGTGTGGAAGCATAGTCGATAATTTTACAATCTTATTTTTTTCAGACTTCTAAAAATACGTATTCGTTACATTTTCAATGTATTTTTATAACATTACTACTATCAAATTTATAATTTATAACATTACTACGATGATTGATCTCAAATGACTGGAGAGACACTTCAGTGATAGTTATCGAAATAGTTATTAAACTCGTCTTAAAAACTTATTATACAGGGTGTCCGGGGATAAAGTGCATTAACTTCGGGAGGTGATTCTTCATGACAGTACAAGTAAAAAAGATAAATAACTTTTTTCGAAATTCCAACTTTTAGGGGTAGTTTTGAGGAAAAAGATAAAATTAGTCCGACGTGTGCGGCCAGATTTATTATTTTCCGCTGTTACGATACGGGCTAATCACAATACAGCAAGTAAGATAGTACCTCACACTAAGATTTTTAGTACGTAGGTACATCTTTTTGTATGGGAAAAAAAATGTTGGAATTTAGCAAAAAGTTGTTTATCTATTTTACTCCTACCATCATGTAGAATCACCTCCCGAAGTTAATGCACTTTACCCCCCGACACTCTGTATATACATTTTCAAGACTAACAAGTATCAGAGATGAATGAAACCAAATAATAAAAAACAATTTGTGAAATATTGGCATCGTTTTAATTTAATATTCCTTAATTTTTAAATTTCCATCTTTGCGAATGCAATGTGATCCCGAAGGAAGTGGGGAACGGAAGGAGGTGGGTAAAAGAGAGGTTGGAAAGTACCTAGCTGTTCATATCTAACCAAACACGGCAAAGCCATTATTGGCGATACTGAGAGTATCTACCACTCCGGCCCACGCCCTATTACTTGTGTGTACTGAGTACAATAGCGGTGCCCCCGACTGCACAGGTAAGTTTGTCGTACCGCACGTTGAGGATGCCGTTCGAACTCGTGACCTGCATGCTGTTAGGTTAACGTTCCGACCACTGAACTGGTATCGAGATCCTTGTCATAACTTATGGCAAATATTCTGCAATCGTCATGGTGGTTGAGTTAGGTATTGTAGCTATCTTCAGTCACTGGTTATTGACGCAATGATTGTGATGACAGAAATAGGAAATTGAATTAGGTATACAGAGAAAATAATATTATATCGGCGATAAGAGGGACCAGAGAAAACCAGAAATATGTCATTTTTAAATCAGATTTTAGACGTATTGACTCTTTTCCACAAAAAATTATAAATAGATTTCGAAAGATTGTTCTTTTATCTAGCATTCGCATGTTTTAAATTTTGAGAAAAAATGTTTGTTTTTTTGTATAATAAGGTTATACCACGGACATATGAATATACAATATATACATGGACCTGCCCTAAGTGATAAAAACGTATTATTTCCCCCTCCACATGGCGCCGGCTGAAGCTCCTCCTTGGAACCGGCTCGCTCCATGGGGAGGGGATAGAGCCTCGCTTGAATCTAAAATGTGTGACGTCATCATTCTTGCCGTGAACAGCTAGAAGGTAACATCCATACATTTAACGAAATACAACGCCAAAACGGTAGCGTATTCTATACAATATATCTACATATCAATGTGCACATAGCGAATGTGGGCGGTTCTCCAGTGTGCTCGTCGCTGGTTACAGGGGTAAGTAAATTATGAAACATTTGTAATAGTGTTTTAACTAAACACGGCAACAAAATATTGCTATGTGTATTGGGGCGAGTCTTTTTGGGGCGAGCATTTGGCCTTAGCAAATATGTTATTATCGTGGCAAGCAATTCGCGCTCCCATGTAAAAAGGTCTATTCATTTAAAGCAGATTTTGCTTTTAAGAACTAAATGGTGATATTGTAATGCGAGATGCCTATTTACTGTCAGATTGATTGTATAACGAATCACAGTCATCTTTCCCCTCTTCGCCCTCCATGGTTTGGTTTGACCCCTCACCTGTAACTGCTTGTCTAGTCATTTGGATGTCTATGGGTTATACCCTGTTATACCATAGGTCGTTGGCAGATTTGTTAAATTTTCGAAAAAGAATTTGGATTATACCACACCCATTTGAAATCATATAATCATGCAGTAAAATAAATCAATACATTATCTGGCAAACGCATGTATTAGAATTTTAATTTTAGTTTAAATAAAATCATTAAAAAATATATACGTACATGTGTTTCTTGACGAAAATTGGTCCATTTGTGTATTTATTTGCGCACTTACAAACTAATATATTTGAGATTCTTTTTACATTCTTATTTAACTTAGACATTATTGAAAAATGGTAAATACCTTTGATTATATAATTATATAATCAAAGGTAAATGCTTATAATCAAAAAATAATTACAAAAAGTATATAATTTTAATATTTTTATCATCACACCTTTCTGCATTTTTGGATGTAGGTATAAATTAAAGCAAATTTGGAATGAAATAAAATCGATATTGAGTTATAATTTTTAAAAGCTGGTACGGAGAATAACTAATCTTTCTCATTGGAACCGCCCTGTACGATCGTAAGAACAACTTTTGACGAAATGTTGATTTTCGGCCGCTGGCTGGTTACTGCGGAATGTCGGCAGGTGAGTTTAAAACAATGGGCAACATCTGATCAGACGAGTATCATTGTAAAAATACATAACTTTTTGAATGCACGTCGGCTAAGTAGGTAGGCAAGTAGGCAGTACCGGATTATCCCTAAGGCAGAGTAGGCAACTGCCTAGGGGCCCCGCATCGGCTGGGGGCCCCGCGCCCCGAGAAAAAATGACTTGCTTCAATGGTTTGACTCTCTATCAGTAAGCAACGGGATGCCGCGCCGGAGTTTTTGTCGGCTTAGAAAAGATCTAGCGAGGTACGAAAACACTGCTTAAAATATTATAGAGTAATTACTTCTTCAGACACCGGGTAATAGTTCAGAGATCTCAGGGAAAATCTAGATATCGTCCATTTTAATCCAAATCTGAATGCATTGTAAATGCACACCTACTGCTACATGTATTTATTTATTCTATGCCCACTTTTATAAGGTTGGCAGTACTGTTTGGAAAGACAAAGAGCATTGGGGACCCCGGATTTGGGGGAGTCCCCGATTGACTCCGATTCGTTCGATACGTATGTTGTGTCATGTGTCATAAACAAACTTCATTTCATTTTCTAAAAATCGGCGACCCGACGAGTGTAATAAACTGAAGTTACATTACGATACCACGTATGTTTAATTACCAGATTTTATTTAACATACTTATTTCATTTAATATTATAGAATTTGAATTGTGTCGTAAACACATTTCATATCGTTTTGTCTTAAATTACGATTTGGGAGTTTTGCGACAATGATTTAATTTAAACAGTTTTACTCTGTTCCATGTTTCAAAACTTTCGAATTTTGTTAAGAAGTGTTATATTTTTATAGTTTGCAAGTGCTTCGAGAAAATCGGCGAGACGACGAGTGTAATAAACTGAAGTTACATTACGATACCACGTAAGTTTGATTACCAGATTTTATTTAACATAAGTATTTATTTCATTTAATATTATAGAATTTGACGAGTGTGAAGTTTTTTTTGTGAAGTTTTTCTTGTGAAGATATTATGAAAATTGTTACTATTTCATCTCGTGCCGTTTTCATTTTCTCTCCGCCCGCCTAATAGTATCTACCTAAGTAGTAAGTTAGAAAAATAATAAATGATGTAATGATAAAAATATCTAGATAGGTAAGTATTTGGGTTCAGTTAATTTTATTTAAATAAATAAATGCTTTCCTGTCAAATAAATTTTTCTTTCAGGGACAAAATGTCGGAGGTACCCTTAAAGAAAAAACACCAAAGTGGTTCGGAAAAACGTAAAAAGCTGCAAGGGCAACAAAAAAAGCGTGATGAACAATTGAAGAAAACACAAAACCTTTTTCAAGTAGGATTTAGTCATCAAACAATGGAAAATCAAACTTATAAGTGTCCGCCGCGTACTGCCAGCCTCACGATGGGCGATGGTGGTGAACGCACTGACCCGGTAGAGATTCCTTGCGAGCGTTCTGAACAAACTGGCCAGGATCAAGAAACAGCTACTTTAGTGGGTGCAGAGGAAAGTAAGGCCGAGGTCCGAGGTCCAATTACTACATTAAAACGTACTCCATCTAGGAGTAGAATACCAGAATGACATTGGATTATGGCTTAATATTACAGACGAAATACAACATTTTTGGTGTACTAGAGACCCTAACGAATGTCAACATTTTGACTGTGATTTTTCTGTTTCAAGCCGACAATACGACGATAGCAAAAGATTTTTTTCTCAATCTATGTTTTTTCGGAAACATATAAGTGGTGGTAAGATTAAACGAGAGTGGCTCATGTATTCTCCGTCTACTGGAAAAGTATACTGTTTTCCATGTGTTCTTTTTGGTGAAGCTCAAAGCAAATCACAATTTTAAAATGGATTTTCTGATTGTAAAAATGCTTCGCACCGAATTCAATCGCATGAGAATAATACAACGCACCAAGTATGTGTCCAGACACTGATTAGTAGACGACGTATTCACGGACGAATCGACACCTCTTTGGAAATTACATTCAACAAAGAAAGAGAATATTGGTTGAAAGTTTTACAAAGAATGGTTTCTGTGATTAAATTTTTATCATGCCGTGGATTAGCATTTCGTGGTGATAATGAAATTCTTGCTTCTCAATATAATGGCAACTATTTGGGAATTTTAGAGTTAATTGCAGAGTATGACCCGTTCCTTAGTTCGCATTTAGCCAAATACGGTAATGAAGGCAGGGGAAAACAATCATATTTATCTTCAACAATTTGCGAGGAACTTATTGAAATATTGCGAAATAAGGTTTTAAAATGCATTGTTGATGAAATTATTGAAGCTAAATATTTCTCAATAATTGTCGATTCAACACCAAATATATCTCATACTGATCAGTTGACTGTAGTGCTGAGATACGTTACGTCAAATGGAGAAGTAGCAGAACGTTTTCTTGCGTTTATTCCCATAGAAAGTCACAAAGGGGAAGAACTAGCCACCACAATTTTAAATTTTTTAAACCAATGTAACATTGATATAAAAAATTTGAGAGGCCAGTCTTACGATAATGCGTCAAATATGTCTGGTTGTTATAATGGTCTACAGGCGCATATTAAGAAAATAAATCACCTCGCACACTACGTTCCTTGTGGAGCGCACTCACTGAATTTGGTTGGAGTACGTGCTGCGGAGAGCTGCGTTGGAGCAATCTCATTCTTCGGATTTGTACAGGCACTATACAACTTTTTTTCGGCGTCAACTCATGGCTGGGAAATTATGCTCAAACACCTTAAACAATACTCGTCATTAGTTCCGAAAAGAGTATCCGACACAAGGTGGTGTGCAAGGGCCGATGCGGTTAAGGCTTTTTCAAGAGGTTACAACGGTTTACAGAAAGCTTTGCACTCTATTGCTGAAGATGAGACTCAGATATCACAAGCGATTCACGAGGCCAGATGTCTATTAAAGGACTTGGAAAAAAAAGAAAATGCCGTAATGGCAGTATTCTGGGCTGCCATACTAGATCGAATCAATGGTGTCAGTATATCACTACAAAAACCAACTATTGAACTTCGAACGGCAGTCGATCTTTTAAAGTCGCTTTTAGATTTTTTGCTTTCACAGCGAGAATTATTTGACGATTACGAGATGAAGGCAAATGAGATAACTGATACCCAATACAGTGATGAAAATCAGCGTGTGCGAAAAAGGAAAAGACATCACGATGACGGATCTGCAGAAGACGTTGTCCACAGAGGAAAAGAGAAGTTAAAAGTTGAAACTTATTTGCCTGTACTAGACACGCTGTGTACAGAATTGTTGCGGCGACTAGACGCTTACCGGGAAATTAATTGTCTGTTTGGATTTCTTACAGATTTCTCGACAAAGTCCAACGATGAAATTAGAGAGGCTTGTACAAAGTTTAGGGAACATTATTCCGAGGACATTGAGCCTGAGTTTTCAGACGAGATGGTACAGTTCAAGTACTTCATCTTACAATTAGAGGATTCATTAAAAGATAAAATTGTACTTGCCGAGGATTCATATAAACTCATTTTTGGTAATATGGCACAATCGACTTTTCCGAATGTAATGACAGCATTGCAAATATATAGAAGTCTGATGATTACAAACGCCACGGGTGAAAGCAACTTTTCCAAACTAAAACTAATCAAAAATTGTCTTCGTTCATCTATGTCTCAGAAGCGTTTAAATTCATTGGCGATAATGTCAATTGAAAATGATATTTTGGAAAAGGTCAACTTTCAAGATGTTTTAAAAGATTTTGTATCTAAAAGAGTTAGAAGAGTTAATATTTATACATCATTGTATTTTTGTTATTAGTTTTTTGGGTGTTATGTCGTGTAACCAAAGAAGGAGGTAGCGCAACACGGCATAACACCCCAAAAACTAAGAACAAAAAACTTTTGTCCGTGAAAATCTAAAAACGTATCATTGTTGTATTTTACTTTACTTTACTTTTATTCGTTAAGCAGCATTACTTAGTATCAGGTAGGTGCCGAGTGTGGCTTTTATTGGTATTTATTTTGTTTCAGTTTTTTTTTTTACTTTTTATTTCTAATTATGTGTTTAAAATATAAATGTTATACAAGCTTATCTCCATACCAAGGTGGTGTGGAAGAGATCACAAGAGTGATAAGACCGCTTATAGTACTTTAAAAAAAAAAAAACTTTTTTTATATATCTGTGTCTTTTTATGTATAATAAATAATTATTGTATTGTATTGTATTCGTTTCAATTTTTTTTATTGGATGGGATGATGGCTTTACTTCGTAGCCGGCCGGCTTAGTCCATTTCGAAGGTCGCGGGATCGAATCCCAGCGTGGCAAATAAATTTTATTTGATTAAATTGTGTTAATCACAATTTACTCATTTAAAATAATATACATATAGTATATTTGCGGCACGTTCCAGAGTGGAAGATACTCTCAGTATCGCCCTGGTTTAAGACCACCATTCAAAATTGAAACATTGCTTGAAATGGCTTTAGCCGTGTTTGGTGATCAGATTTGAATAGACAGGTACTTCCTCACCTTCCTCCTCCCCACTACCTTCAGCCAAAACATACCCCAATTGGGGATGACATTATCTCACTGGCTCCAGATGGGAGCAGTTGAGACTCTTGTGCGGTATTCATATAAAAAAAAAAAATAATAATTAAAAAAAAAATTTAAAAAAAAAATGAATAAAAATATGTTGCGGTAGAAAAATATTTTTCATAGTTTGAAAAGGGTGTAGGTAGGGGCCCCGAGACGTGCACTGCCTACGGGCCCCGACATGCTTAATCCGGCCCTGCAAGTAGGTATGTACTACTTAATTTATGGTTCTAACAGCACTTTCCCAACTACCCATACAAACAAGATTTTTAAAAAACAAGGTATTGCATCTGTGGAAAGGATTGTTATGATTTACTAGCGGGTTCCCGGCATGCGTTGCTACGCCACCAAGAAATAGTTTCTCCCTGCGTGTCCTTTCCCATTCATCCCGTTCCCTTTCCGCGTCCCCTTTCCATCACGCGTCCCACTCCGCCTTACCTCTCTCCACTCCTCTCTCCCGCTTCCCCCGTCCCGCGAATGTGTCCCCCTATCGAGTTCCCCTCCCCCCTCCCGCATTCCACACATTCAGTCCCGGTAAATTCAGTTTTAAAACAGCTCGCGTGCCACCTATTGCAATTTTTTTTATACAAATTTCATAATGCCAGGGTTCACCAGTATATATAGAAACCATCGCGGGCATGCGCACATCAAATCCCCAAAGTTTCACGCTATCGGATGAACGGTTAGCAATTTCATGATGCCAGAACTCACTATTGTATATAGAAACCATCGCGGGCATGCGCACATCAAATCCCCAAAGTTTCATCGCAATCGGATGAATGGTTTAGCAACGTATAACTCAGAAACAAACATATTTTGATTTTTATATATATATACTCGTAGAGAAGAGATAATTTAATCAAAATGCCAGATTTTTATTATTTAGATTTGCCAAAGTAAAGATACAAATAGATACAATGGACAACTGACCATCCAAGAAGTCGAGAAAGTCGATTAACCTAAAATCTGCCGTTAGAATATTAAATAAGTACCTAGGTCTCGGCCGACGTGCATTTCAAATTGAAAGTGCCCTTGAGGTGATTTACTCGCGAAAACGGCGCTATAGGAATGATCCAAAAATGATTATTATTGAATAGAGCCTTTTTTGTCAAAAAGAGTTATTTATCGATTGAACAACCAAAATATTCAAAGAGAAATACTGGGTGTAACTAAACGCGGGATGTACCCAACAGATTTTAATCAGTTACGATTCCTGAACTTATTTGATGACTGTCATTTAAAAATTAGTTAGACAAGTTAGTTGGACAGTAGGGGTGGACGTTACTCGGCTTAGTGAGCAGTGGCGGAGATGCAACAGATAATTTAAAAAATGTTTTTCATAAAAAAAATCAGGAATCACTGGTTAGGTAGTTAGTCAACGCCTTTGAGGTGATTTTTCATAAAAACGGCACTATACAAATTATCCAATTATTATTATACAGGGAGGCCACAAAAAACGGATTTCAAAATTCCCTGATAATTCTAGGTATTCCAGGGCAGTTTCTACATTTTTCCCTGTTATGTTTAATTTGATATTAGGGGATATCGTTTGTTAGATAAATAATAAAGGGAATTCCGTTATCTATAGCATTTAATATTTCTTTGCATCACAATAATCTATTAAAAACAAAATACACTTGTTACAAATTTACGATATTTCGCCTGAAGAATTTTTTCAAGCTTTTGAAACGATAGAGATATAATCATTAAAAAACTATATAAAAATGGAATAAAAGGAAAGGCATTGAAATGGTTCAAGGATTATTTAAATAATAGACATCAAACCACAAAAGTGGGTGAGACAATCTCCGAACTAATGAAGATTACTTCTTCAAATTTTACAAATTCACTTTGTGGCACCATTTTATTAAATGCTATAATTAAAAACACTTTGTTTTTACCACAATAAACTTTATTAAAAAGTCGACAAGTTTCAAGAACGATGTTCTCTTCATCAGGACATATAATGTACGGATATGTCCTGATGAAGAAGTATCAATACATTATATGTCCTGATGAAGAGAACATCGTTCTTGAAACATGTCGACTTTGTAATAAAGTTTATTGTGGTAAAAACAAAGTGTTTTTAATTATTGCATTAATGAAGATTACATTGGGAGTACCACAAAGATCTGTTATAATATACATTAATGATATGGTAAAAGTATTGAAACATTCTAAAATAAAAATATTAGCAGACGACGCATTGATATATTTAGCAGGAGAAGGTTATGAACTCATAATAAATCATTTGAATGAAGACCTACATAATATATCAATATGGCTGAAGAAAAATAAACTAAAATTTAATGTAAACAAAACTAAATTTATGAACATTGGAAAACGAGTAACGCAAACAAAAAAAGACATACTGATAGACGATGAACTTTCGAAAGAAGTATTTGAAATTAAATATTTGGGAGTAATAATTGACTCCAAGTTGACTTTCGCTCAAAATACAAAACCAATTATTAAAAAGATTGCCAAAAAAATTTCGCTGTTGGGAAGGATAAGAAAATTCCTTGACATAGTCTCCAGTAAAAATGTGTACAACGCAATCATTGTACCACACATAAATTACTGTAGCAGCATTCTATTCTTAGCCAACAACGGATTTGAAACAAATGACAATTCTAGAAAATAGAGCTATGAGAAATATATTGAAGAAAAATAGGTACACTTCAGTCAAGAAAATGTTGAAGGAGTTAAATATCTTGTCATTTAAACAAATTACACTATATTGTTAATCTACAAAATAATCGATGGCCATACGTCTATTGAATTCCTAAGAAAAATTGATAAACTACAAAGCAAACATACACATGAGACGAGGAAAAGAAATGAACTAAGACTCCCCCCTTCAGGAAAAAAACACAGTCAAAAGTCATTGATGTACGGAGCATTGAAGATATTTGGAGAATTACCAGAAGAAATAAAATTGGATGAAAGTATAAAGACATTTAAAATTAAATTGCGAAGGTATGTGATTGATTTGGTATAGATGTGTTATTTTAAGTGTATGTATATAATATATAAGGATTGTATTAGGACATAGATAACTACATATGTACCTATTTAAAATACCGCAATAAAACAATAATAAAACAACTTTGGGGTTTCATAAATTGCAAAATAACGAATTAACTTTTATTTTTGGAATTCCCTGATATTATTAAAAAAAAATTGAAATTCCCTGACATTTCCCTGATAATTCCAGGTTCGGTAAAATTCCCTGATAATTCCAGGTTTTCCAGGTCTGTGGTCACCCTGTTATAATTAGACTATCTGGTACGTCTTGTTACAACTGTCTGTATGATAATAAAATTTATATTTTTAAATACAACCCATAATAAATATGTGATCAAAGCTGTCAGTTACTGGTTACTGGAAACGATTTTTAGAAATAAATCAAATACCTACATGAAGATTACGTTGGCTAAAACCGGCAAAATTAATTAACATTTCTAACAAATTGTTAAAAATATGCGCAAAAATAATTGGAAATTCATGCTACAGTCTCATTGCTTTGGAGTAACTCAAATGATTTCGATTAATTTAATGTAAAATAATGAACGCACTTTTTTAAATGTGCGATACAACGCGACAATACGTCTCGTACCTATTCCATAAACACAGGCAAACAAAATGACCAAAATAAATAAAACTCAGTGGCCCATGGGCGTGGGTTCGATCCCCAGTTGCGACCGTTACCTTCTCATTTTTCTTTGTCTTGTTCCGTTTAGATTTATTAAGTAGGTATTATCTTCTTCTTCAATAAAAACTTCGAAGATAAATTAACTCAATTTGGTTATTTGTCGTTTAGTGACATCTGTTGTAAAATATTCGAACTATGTTATACGAATCTTCTTTAATTTGGTTTGCGTCTCCACTTATTTTTCAACAAAAAACCGTTAGCAGAATAAATAACAATAAATAAATAAATAATAATAATAAACAACCAATTTAGGACTTTATTAACTCAATTTAATAAATTTAGAAAATTTTAATAGTTGTACACATTTTTACCTTGGAAACCTCTTCAGCATGGCCTACCATTGTTGTCATCTCTCTGAAATCTGTTTTGACATCAAATATTCTAGCAGAACAGTCTAATGAGCCAGTAGCTAATCGTTTCCCGCAGTAGTCAAAGCTTACATCCAATACCTGAAAGTTAAGTAGAATTTTTCTAATTAAATAATAATATATGGCTTGTTTTAACGAGAGATCCGGGTACCTACCTCATCAGTATGACTAGATATCGTAGCTAAACATCTACGAGTTCTCACGTCCCAAACACGGGCAGTGTTATCGAATGAACTACTCGCTACCAGGTGGCAGGACCAATCATAAAGGCAATTCGATATTTCAGCTTCATGCCCTAATAAAACTGCAACTCTCCTAAAAAAAAACAAACAAAAGATAAATTTATAAATTATCGAAGAAAGCAAACACTTTATGGCTTGACATTATATAAAATAAAGCAAGTTCTATGTTTAAAACCACTTTATTTGAATTTATATTCATCGACAGGTTTCGGTTGTACTTAACCTTCTTCAGGAGAATAAACATATAAACAATGTTCATTGTCCAAATTGTTAGCAATTTATTATATGTTAGTTTATACGTTTATTGTCCTGAAGAAGGTTTAGTACGACAGAAACCGGTCAACGAATATAAATAAAGTGGTTTTAAACAAAGAACTCGTTTCACTTTGTATAAATTTATACAATGAAATAATGCTACAAATTCACATGTTAACGCTAATATCATCATCAACGCAGCAACTCATGCTCTTAACACTCCTTCGTCCTAAATATACATAATATTATGGAAGATTTTTTGATTGCCAATGATCTTTGTCCCAAGCTACGGGGTCCTTTAGAGCGGTGAATTTTTAGTGCATGATGTAGTCCGGCGGTTGTCAACCTTTTTGAGCCTGCGTACCCCTTGGCTCTTACTACAAATTGGTTGTACCCCATACCCTATGTCTATCTTGTGTACACGTGTAATGAAAGACATGTTTCATTTATAATTTTTAAATACTCTCATTATTACATGAATTTAATGTGCAAATACAATTAATGAAGTTTTACACAGAGCGCAACACGACTTCGGGCTTTTTTGACCAGTGATTCTACTTGCGAAATTAAACAAATTTTGTTCCACTTATTTTTATTTCCACTAAAAAAAAATCATGTTCTCCATACACAACTCCAACCTCACAAAGTGTATTGAGAGGATGAGTTTTTTAAACTCAAAAATTTTTGTAGAAAAAAGTTTCTTTATTTATTTATTGTTTTTGTGTTTAATTCGTAGAACTCCATTTTAATTTTTAGAAATTTAATTAAAATTAAATTTGATAATGTTATTATCGAGTTCTAAAACACTAACAAAAAAACTTGCAGAACTCGATAATAACATTATCAAATTTAATTTTAATTAAATTTCTAAAAAGTTTCTCATGTATAAGTAGTTAAAATAATAGCCCGATTTCCTGTTACACCCTGTACAATCAATCATACAATGTTGACATTCAGTCAATAGTTTTAAACTCAAAAAATTTTGTAGAAAAAAGTTTCTTATGTATCAGTAGTTAAAATAAAAGCCCGATTTCCTGTTACACCCTGTATAATCAATCATACAATGTTAACATTCAGTCACTAACGTGTCCCGCACCTCATAGGCCGCCGCGCAGAAAATTAAAAACTGAAAGTAAGATAACGGTTTACAGCGCAGTCCATTGTGAGACTTTTCTGCGCAGCCGCCTGAAGTGGTGCAGGACACGTTCGTTCCGAACTCTACATGTGGGAAAATGTGCTAATGTGAACCTTGAGCTTGCTTTTCTTTTGTAGAGCTGAATTTTAAAATCTAAATTCGTGCCACAATATTTGCTTCACCCCAAGTACCCCAAGGGGTACACCCCAAGTATCACAAGTTGAAAACCGCTGATGTAGTCTTTTGTAGAGATTTTATAAATTTAGGTAAATGTAAATTGGTATATAATTTATGAACTAACCCTCCTTCTCTGAGGTCCCAAATAGAAATTGTATTATCGAAGGACCCAGTAATTAGCTCTTGGGTTGTGGTACTATTAAAATCCAAAGCTATAACCTCAGCCGTATGTGCAATCAATGGAAGCACCTCTTGTCCTAACAGAAACAGGAAGAAATAATTAAATTAAAACAATAATGTTTTAATATACTCTCAGACCATAACAATAGAATCATAATTTACGTGCCAGTTGTGCTATCGAACACTCGAGAGGTATGGTCCATAGAAGCTGTGGCAATGAAGTCATCATCAGGACAAAACTGGGCACAAACAACTTCAGCCTGATGTCCAAACAAGGTAAAGACACATTCCCCTGTTAAAGGGTCCCAAAGTTTTGCAGTTTTATCAAAGGATCCGGTAATTACTCTGTTGCTTGATTGATAGAAAAATAATATCAAAATTAAAAATGTTAAGTAGTTTTCATAAATGGATTAGTAACTTTTAGTAACTTTTTTAACTGTAAATAATTTTGATATTGGTAGGTTTAATAATATAAATGTAAAAATAGAATTTTGAAATTGTTACCAAATTGGATAATTATATCCAACTGAATAAACAACGTTGTTATGGCCAGTCAGTGTGAGCTCATCTTCACCTGTGTCCACATTCCAAATTTTACATGTGCGATCATAGCTTCCAGAAAGGCATCTGAAAGACATTTTAAATTGTTGTTTTCCGAAATATAATCAAGATGATAAAGGTTACCGCTGTCCAGAAAAGATTTAATAAGACCCCAGAGATTGCAAACTGAATCTATTGCGTTAAAAAGATTGTGACCAGGGAGGTTCCAACAGTTTCTCTCCCGGCCAAGCCTCGAAGCACAGCTGGAACGATAATCCCTTTATTTCAAATGACTAGATGCTTCACTTTCCTGAAAAACTTCAACTAACATGTGAGCCCTTCTTCCCTGCGTCTCAATACTTGGCAATGTAGCTTACCTGGCTACATTATGTAAAGCCAGCCTAGCTACTGAGAGAATTCCAAGTGGTCATATATAAATAATTGGGGTTATTTTCCTCAAATACTGCTTGTAATTTATTGCTCATAGTAAATATGTTAAGCCAGAGATACGTAAAAAGAACAATTAATACTATTATACTTAAGTAGATTGACTCTATAAGATTACAAAAGGTATGTAACTCATATACATAGACATATTTATATCAATATTGAATTCACTCACTGTTTTCCTTGCTTATGAAATGCAACATTAGTTAAAGGTAGGAGGTGTGTTTGTAAGGTTTTATAAATATAAAATCTTTTTCCTGCCCCCGCATCCTTTTCCAGATTTTTCCTCAACGTTTCAAGACATTTTTTTAATTGAACAATTACATTTGGTGTGATCAGTTGTTCTTTTTCTAATAAATGGTCAGCAACAACATCAACGTTAGATCTGAAAATAAATAGTGTTACTTCGGTGAACTATGAGACTGACTTAGAAGATATATTTTAAATGTATGGGGATCTCAATTCAATAAATTTTTTTGGGCGTTGTAGTGCTGCAATAAAACTTTTCTACAGCTAATACGGTTCGGCTCCCAAAAGAACTTATTCAACTCCGCTATGGTCCGTCAGTAAATAACTTATTTCTCATCAATTTCATACTCACGATGGCACTAAATCCAACAAATCTACTGTTTTCATCTTTTTTATACCTGCTTGAAAATATTCTAGAATAATTCCTGGTGGATAATATCTAAGGTGGAATTTACTAAGCTTCATATCGTGAAAATCCACAATTATACCACAAATAGTTGAACTTTTCAAATTTATTATCTTTGTGATGTTAACTTTATGAATAAAGAAACATTTGACAAAAACGTAGTTCCACATGAAAAATAAAAATAATGAACATAATTTTATCAACCATTGACGTAAACATGATCGCGTGGAAAACGTAGAAAGTTAGATCGATGAATTTTCAGATGCTGACATGACAACGATTATTGTTTGTCAAAATAACTAAAATGAATAGGTAAGAACCTAATAATATAATCCACTTCTCCCACGCGCATGAAGGATTCAATTTCTTACCATAATTATTACAAATCATACACACATTATTACAACGACGTGACCGCGATATATCAAAAAAAATGTAAATGTCATTTTCTATGAAACATGTAAGATTATAAACGTTATTTTCACCGATAACTCCAGTGGCCTCTTGGTCTAGGGGTATGATTCCTGCTTTGGGTGCAGGAGGTCCCGGGTTCAAATCCCGGAGGGGCCCTATTTTTGCTATTATTTTTGGAGCACTTTATAAAAATAGCTTTTAGAAAAAAGTAAAAATCAATAAAAAATTTATTGTTTTTCAATACACTGTATTCCTTTCAGCAGTTGTTCGTAGCATTGATTAGAATTTTTCTTAAATATCGGTATAGTAACTAACTGTAAATTTTTCAAAGCTTTAATTTTTTTCAATAGATGGCGGTAGTTTCCTTTTTGTATCGTTTGCAGTTCGCACCCAACTTCACTTTGCTTCACCACAAAACAGCTGTCCGTCAGTCGTATTTATTGCCATCTCGGATGTGTTTCGTTACTCGTTACGGCCCGTGTCATTGTGATTAACGGTAAATAATGTTCAATGATATTCTAAGCATATTCCGTGTAAATCTGTGAAATGTTTTAAGTGAGCATTCGTAATCATACAGAATTTTACCAAGTGAGCGTGTTGTGCTGTTGGTGTTTGTCGTTAGATTGTGCACAAAGAATTGGATTTAATCCGAAACAAAGAGGGATAAAATTTGTGATCTTGTGCAATTGGAAGACATTGACCCTGCTGTTTGTTTCGTGAGTATATTATTGTGATTATTTATTGCTCTTTTACATCAATTTGTGTTTCCCAAACAAATGTTGCAAATGTTCACCCTACCTTCCTTACCTACTGTTATTGGTTAATCGATTTGTTTACCTTGTGAAATGTTAACCGTCAGATGTTTTAACCCTAGCAATATAATATACTTTCCCAATTTTTTTTTTTTATTAATGTTTAACGTTTGTCTTGTGGAAGTGTAATGAGAATAAGTATTGGAATGATTACTTTTGGGCAAAATACATTCTGATAACAGAAATCGAGGTAGCAGAAGGGACAAAAAACGCACACGGGAATGTAGGTAGGTACCTAGTACCTATGTATGTTATATGGAAACCAGTTTTTTTCTATTATAAATGGTTAGTATTTTTAACTTGAATTATAATATTATTGTTGTATACCTACCTCTCTCTATCTTGTAAGCTGGTTTCTTTTAACCATATTATTTTATTATCAATCATTACTGATCAAACCCCCTAGGTACCTACCTAAATTCAATCTATTTTTTGACTCTTCGTTACTCACATTCGTTTGGGATTCTTGTTTAGGTTCCATGATATTTTATTGCAAAGTAAAAGTACTTACCTACATTATTTTTTTGTGCAATAGATTCTATTTATAATTTGACGCCCATTACCAAAGTGGTCGTCCGTTTTTAATGTTTCATTCGATGTAATAAAAGCTTGCATGTCAACATATTTCTCTAAATAATTTTGTTTCTTGTATAACCTGCCGCAGAGGAGCCCCTGAGAGAAATGATTTCCCTCGGAGGAGCCCAGGTACCTACCTACATCATCTTTGGGGATGATTATTATTTTTGGGGAATAGCAGTAAAGTTGTAGAGAACATTGTAGGAAGAACCATGGAAGAACATTGTAGGAGTCTGGCAAATCATTCCACAGCCGTGTTGTAAGGTTGTACGAGTAAAAACTACCCGTTCTCCTGAAAGTTTTTCAACGGGTGGGTAAACTCACCTGCATACCTATCAGTGGCGGTCTGTGAGTTTTCAGTGAGCTAGAGTGCTAATATTTGAAAATAAGACGTTATTGTAGATACCTAGCTGAATACGATTTTTTTTTTTTTCAAAATTTCAATTTTTTGTATGAAGCTATACTGAAATGTGGATGCGGTGCATCGTGCATCCCCTAACTGAAAGAATCCTGAAAATCTTCATACAAAATATTGAAATTTTGAAAAAAAAAAAAACCATTTCATTACCTGTAAATAATGTATGTACCTACATGATATCAGTGGCGAACACTCGTGCGGTGATTGCCGACTTTCACGGTTTTTGAAATTACATTTTTTGATTTGGAAAATTTCAGAAAAAAACCTTTTTACCATTTTATGTTAATTATTTATCATATTGCACTCACGAGCGTAGGTATTGTTTAACGCTTTATGACTTTGTGGATCCCCGTCGCATCCCGCTCCTGTGTGTTTAATCCTTTTGAAAACTGTTCAACATAGGTGCCTAGGTTCTTCTTTTACATAGTGCTTACATTTTTACGTCGCAAATGTGGCATAGCTTTTATAGTTTAATCAGAATTTGTAATTGTTATAATGTTATAAACCGATCAAATTTGGAAAGTGAAGCTAACATGCAAAGACTCTCAATGCCCGATCGTTAATTTAAATTTTCACAAAAACAGAGCTCTTCAAGATATTCACATTTTGTATTATTATTATTACTTTTTCTTTGCGTTTACATAATTTACTTTGTATTTTTTATCAATATTTATAATAATTATTGTTTACCACGTTTAGTCCCAATTTCCAAACATTCTTCGTGCTATACCTACTACAAAACAGCATGCTACCGCTGTCGTCATAATCGAGACATTAATAATTTATTTACATAGATATCTTCAATGTTGATTCAATTTTTGATTTAGTTCCCGATGATGTTTACATATTATTAACTTCAATGGCGATAATAAAAGCCAAATGTTGAAATATTACACAACTTAAAGTAACATCAACAGTACGCAGTAGGTACAAACGTCAAAATATTATGTTTTTATTTGTGCATAACTTTTATCAAATAATTATTATTTTCTTGGGTTTTTTATTACGTTTTTATAGTTATGGGATTTTCCGCTTTTTTTATCTATGTACCTACCTACGAGTACATTATTTTTGAAATGTACATACTTATATCAAAACTGAAAGACTCAGGTGGGCTGGACATATCCAGAGAATGAGCGAAGGAGATATTCCAAAGCGAATTGTGGATGGTGCACCTGGGGGTCGGAGAAGAGTTGGAAGACCAAAGCTTCGATGGCTGGATGGAGTGGTGAAGGATGCAAGCACCATCGGCATCCGAAACTGGCGCAACGCAGCACAACACCGACAGTCATGGAGGCAGGCTCTGCTGGAGGCCAAGACCCGACCTGGGTTGTAGAGCCACAGATGATGATGATGATGATGACATACTTATATCAAACAAGCCATTTATTTGTGCTAAACCATAATCACATTATTTATTTTGATTTTAAACTATTGCAGAACACAAAAATAAATTTAAATTTAAATAAATATACACGTGTTCCATCCTAACAAATCAGTGCCCCCTAGTGTACCGGTCTCACTGGGACAGGAGCGCTGGCTGCGGTGGTACAATCGTATCGTATCGTATCGTAGTAATATTATTTGTTTTAATTTAATTAAAAATGACGCCACAAAGTGTATTTGCAAAGATTGAAAGAACAAAAATATAAAGGAGGAGGTAGCGCAACACGGCATAACACCCCAAAAATAAATAACATAAACAAAAACGTATGTTTATGTTAGGTACTGTACCTAACATAAACGTACTATGGTAAATCTTAAGATTTACTAGTAAAACCTAAGATGTACCAATTTACGGGATTTTACAGTAATATTTATAGAAAACAAATTGGTTTGACCAACGGTTTGACACGGAAACAAATGTTAAATACTAACATTACCGTTCAAAAATATTCGTCTTCTTTGCATAATAATAATAAGTGATAAGTACACACGGACAGCTGCTAGCGAAATAATTCTCGTCCCTCGTAGACGAAAGAATCTGTTATATTATTATTAATTTGGGAGGCGGGAATGGGTACCGCCGCCCCGGGAACCTTTATTGGATAACCAACACCTCTGCCATAGGTCACCCCAAGTGGTTCGCTATGTTTGGTGATTTAGCAGGGGTGCCCGGGTTCATGGGGTGAGGTTTGTCTAGGTGTTGGTGGCGGATGACCAGGACATACTGAACCCCAGATTCCTACCCACCCCTTAAACCCTTTTCCTTCCCAGAACTCTCCTCTCCTTCTTTTCCTTAAAAAAAACCACCCTCCACATAGCATCCCCAAAGATGACATAGGCCCTGAGGGAAATTATTTTCCTCAGGACCTCCTGTGTGGAGCTCATGTAAAAAAAAAAAATTAGTGATTACCTACTGGTTAGTGTAATGAACTCTAGTACCTAGTAGTCCTCTGTACTTCACTCCATTTTATTTTGATCATAAGTCTGCCGCGGCACGTTCTTTGCAGGTTGCCGATGCTATTCAGAGCGTGAAAAACATGCCGAAATGTTTTTGTGCTTTCATTTTTTGTCGACTTTTATGAATATGCATGTAGCCGACCCGCCTCAACGAAACGCATTTGTAATTTATTCATACTCTGGTAAGAATCTCATCCGGGTATTATGCATGCAGATTTCATTCCATTGGGCACGAGATTAATTGAAAATGAAGCTACTTTCTTCCATTCATTTGTTAGGGGAGATTTGGAAATATTTTACGTGATTTTTTTACTTTTAGACTTGCATTTTTTCATCGATCGAGACGGATATCGGGCGAGATCTCTTGTCAAATTTGTGTGATTTTGGCTGTGAAATTAATAAATGATCATGCATACTTGCATGAATTCGTGTTTAAAACTACCTAAACTAAAATACGTGACAGCTCACAGCTGAGATTCTGATATCGGCCCATAGAAAAAGTAAATAACTCGATCTCACAAAACATACGAACGACTTTTTCGTTTTTGCTACAGGTTGTATAGCCACAAATATTTTTTGTGGCACTTACTGCATTAGTTAATTCGGGTATGTATTATGTGAACACAATACGTGTTTTAGTAAATTAGTACTAAACAGATTTACTGAGTCATTTTTGTTAATTTACCCTTGATCTAACCCCTCAACAGTACATCTATAATATAAAAATGAATCGCTGAATGTGTTGCTGAGCGCATAACTTTCGAACGTCTGCACCAAATTCAATAAAAAAAAATTGTGTGTTCGTTATATTGTCAGGACAAGGTTTTTATGAAACTTCCGGTGAGCTCTGGCATTATGAAATTTGTATAAAAAAATTGCTATTGGTGGCACGCGAGGTTTGAAAACTGAATTTATGGAAAGCGGTGGGGAGGGGGGCAGGGGCGAGGGCCGGCGGGGGGAAGGAGGAGGGGGAGGGGAGGTGGAGGAGGCGGAGTGGGAACCCCCCTTACACCATGCGAGCGAAGCCGTGGGAAAAAGCTGGTATTCTAATAAATATCGGGTCACAGACAGACAGTTAGTAAACAACCTAACGTAATTTTTCCAAGTAATTAGTATCCATGAATACTAATTTGACCGCTGTAAAATCCGCCGCATAAATTAAGATTGCTTTATTTTCAGTTTATTGACAAAAACATTTCAGTAGAACAGATAAGTTTTGGTATTGTGGAAAATAACCAAGAAGATTGAAAACTCGTAGATATTATTATAACATATTTATGCATAGTAAATATTTATATTATTCAGAAATCTGAAAAAATTGGGAGAGACCGGACGACTTACGAAGGAGATGCATATTATACCAACGAGTTTAGTCAGAAATATTGAGCTAATATTTGACAATATCTCAGAATCTGCTGGTTTCCAAGTTGTTTTTTTTTACGTTAGCTCCACACAGGAGGCCCTGAGGAAAATAATTCCCCACAGGGCCTACGTCATCTTTGGGGATGCTGTGTGGAGGGTCTTTTTAGGAAAGGAAGGAGAGTAAGTTCTGGGAAGAAAAAGGGTATTAGGGGTGGGTAGGAATCTGGGTCAGTTTGTCCAGGAGTGATGGACATATGAATCCATCCCTCCCACTGCGGTGCAAGGCGGTGTTCCGAGAGAGTACGGCTGGAGAAGTCAAAGGGACTCCTTCAACCGATCCTCTCTCCCGATCCGGCCTGCCATGCAGCTGGTGGGCAGACGCATCCGCCGCCAAGACCCGAACCCCATGAACCCGGGCACCCCTGCTAAGTCACCAATCGTATCGAACCACTTTGGGTAACCTATGGCAGAGGTGTTGGTTATCCAATAAATGGTTCCCGGGGCGGCGGTACCCATACCTGCCTCCCAAATTGCATGTCATAGCGATGACATAATAAGATATCAATATATACATTTTATTGTAGGACAAGAGTTTTTTATCCATTTACGGCAGGTAAATGATTTCTTATTTTTATAATCTTAACATTTGGTATGCAAAAAAAGTTTTAAGGTTATTTAAAGAGTTATTAATATACTCATTGTTGTTGAAATTTAATTTAATATTCAATTCGTCTTGTCATGCTATGCTGTGCTAGAACATCTGTTCGGCAGTGTGGTATCTTGTACAAGTCGTGGCAACAGCTACGGCTGAAATTTTCAGGCTTATGTAAACCAAAGCATTCCAAGAGGAATGGGCCAGCAATAGTCATGCATTTATTAAAATTTTGTATTACAAGCTCAACATTTTATTGTCACAAAACGATGCATATCTCTAAAAAAACTTGTTGCAAAAACTTATTATTGTTTTATATGTGTGTGTGTGAATGAATGTAATGTATATGTAAGTATTATGTTATCAATGTTGTATTTGTCTTTAATTAGTGATAGCATCAACCATGTTCAGTGAAATTGTATTTGTGAAAGCTTTGATGTAAGGGGGCATACATTAATTACGTGAGCGCAAAGGGGGGGGGGTCCAGCAAAATCTCACGTTACTTGAAAAGAATATACGAAGTGGTCCAAATTTATCTCACCAAGGGGAGTGGTGGGAGGGGTCTAGATTGGAAGAAAAACTGCTCACGTAATTAATGTATGCCCCCTAAATCACTGTTGACTAACCTAATAAAAAATAATATTACAGTAAGGTACATTAATGTGGACCGTATGAAACCATCGCAGTCTAGCTCAAAATGTATAATTTTGAAGGTGCTTACAAAGTAATGTCGGTTATTTGTTAGGAGGCATACATTAATTACGTGAGCATAAAAGGGGGGAGGGGGGGGGGTCCAGCAAAATCTCACGTTACTTGGAAAAGAATATATGAAATGGCCTAAATTTATTTCACCAAGGAGGGGGGGGAGGGGTCGAGATTGGAATAATAACTGCTCACGTAATTAATGTATGCCCCCTATCTGATCGTTACGTCCTCTAACAATAATAATTCTATTTTTATTGCAATATCTTTTGTTATAAACACTTTTTAAGGTTACCCCCTTCAATATAACACATCATTGAAGAAGAATGGCCGAGTTGGTTAAAGCTTTTGTCTCGGTAAGACAAGAGGGCCTGGGTTCGAGTAACAATTTTATTTTTTTTGTGTCTTCTTCTTTTTCATATTTTTATTTTTGACATTTTATTTTTCTTTGTCTTCTTTTTTTTCATATTTTCGTTTAGATTTATTAATTTTATCTTCTTTAAAAATAATAATTCAATCCGAAAGCCCTTTATCTTATCTGTCAGTTAATTAGCACGTAATACTTATTAGTCTTATTACCTACAGTGATTACGTTATTTAGTTGTTTTTTTTTCTATCTTGGCAATCTTATCTGGTTATGACAATACTGAACTCGAAAAGGTTAAATTTTTCGGTGTATTATTGTCTGCTTGAAAAAACTGCAAAGATTTCTGCAAAACAAAATTCAAATCTGGGCATTTTACGTGACGCTTATTCTCGTAGTCTCTATTACGTTGTTAGTTTTTCTTTGCCATTCTCATTGTTATAATGTTTTGAATTACAATAAAAAAAATATGGAGGTTTTAGTTTTTTTCTCCACTGATTGACTATCCAATGTACAACTTATGACCACTATTTAAATAATTATAATTAGTCTTGTTGGAACGTGTCGTTAAATAAAAAATAATGAATGACATTGTAATAACACGTATTGTGTTAGGAGTTCTTATGTTACCTCATTATAATTATGCTAAATTGAAGTTAGTGACGGAGAGCTGGAGACTGAAGCAGTGGTTCTCAAAGTGAGCGGTATTTCCTCCTAGGTGTCTCTAACATTTACGTCTATGGTTCTCAACAAAGAGGCTGTTGTGAGGAGCGACAGGAGGCATATGAGCAGAGTGACTTCAGTATCGCCCGGGAACCTTCCCGCATTAGGCATTGTTTTTACATTAACTCCACACAGGAGACCATGAGAAAACATTTTTAGGAGAAAGGATGGAGAGAAATATCTGGGAAGGAAAAGGGTGTGAGGGGTGGGTAGGAATCTGGGGTTCAGTGTGTCCAGGAGAGACGGACGCACAAATTCATTCATCCTGCGGTGCAAGGTGCAAGTCCGGCTGAAGAGGTCAAAAGATCTTCCTCAGCCAGTCTTTCCCGATCCTGCCCGCCACGCAGTGGGTGAGCAAATGCATCCGCCGCCAAGAACTAGACACACCTCACCCCATGAACTCGGGCACCCCTGCTAAGTCACCAAACTTAGCGAACCACTTGGGGTGACGTGTGGCACGGGTGATGGGTAACCAATAAATGGTTCACGTGACGGCAGTACCCATAACCTCCTCCCTCACCCCATGAACTCGGGCACCCCTGCTAAGTCACCAAACGTAGCGAACCACTTGGGGTGACGTGTGGCAGGGGTGATGGGTAACCAATAAATGGTTCACGTGACGGCAGTACCCATAACCTCCTCCTAAATTGTGAAATGAATTGCAAATCCTCATTTCTTAAATCCGGATTTGCAATCCCTGGCGGCAAGATGGTGCTGAAAACTTTCGATCAGCTACATTTTTCTTACATTCCTAAACTTTATTCTTCAGAATAGTCATCCGTCACGGATAATTTTTTTACATTAATAATAATAATAATAATAATGATTTATTGTCTTCATTTCTTAATAACAAATAGAGATAATGATATCCTCACTGGGATCTCCCGTGCTGAGGATTTCATTTACATTTTATAATTCAATTATAAGAATAATATGAATTGGACATAACATATATCATGTAGTATTTTTTTTTTAATAATTCCACACATTAGGTCGTGAGGAAAATAATTGTCATTGTTAATGTGTCATGTCATCTTTGAGGACACTGTGTAGAGGGTATTTTGAAGGAACGGAAGGAATTGCCATTGGTGAAATGCATAGTACCTACGTGTTGATTTGTATTGTTGATGGATGAACTGGAGGATGCAATGCAATCTGTTAACCATAAGTTGTTATAATAGATTATCTATAATTTGTAGTTAATACAGTGCCATAAAAAATATTTGTATAGCGCCCTTGAGATGATTTTCACAAGAAAACGGCGCTACACAAATCATCCACAGATTACTCATGGGTCGTTGCCAGAATCGTACCGACTATCCCGAGGAATAATGTCGGATCTGCTAAATATTGAAAATCGTTTATTTGGCTTATTTTGTTGATTTAAGGTATGTATTTTTGGATTTTTGAATAAAATGCAAAATATCAAAACAATTATGTTTTGTTTATATGTAACAAGCATATGTTGCTTGTTCTCAAAAATAGTAAAATTGCAAAAACGAAACTTTAAACAGTTCTATTGCATAACTACAAAATCGCACATACAACATTATTCTTCGGGACCGTCGGTACGTGCCCAGCAGGTCTTCAGATGCGTCTCCGACGACTCCAGATACTAATATCTACAGCCTGTATGTCGGACGAATATCTACAGCTCATATGTTGGACTAATATCTATGAACTTCAGAGTGAGAACTAATATCTACAGAGCTAAGGTCGGACGAATATCTATGACGGTCCCAGTGGTGACTAATATCTATGGAGCGTAGGTTGGACTAATATCTACAGAGGGCAGCTGAGCAAGAGGTTGTACGGAAAAGCATAAATTATTTCAATTACGTAATTATTAATTACAATAATTACGTAAAGGCTTAAACGTTTAAAGTACGTACATATAATATTACTTATTTTGCTGTTTACGAGGACAATAATTTATTGAACAAACATGGAGGTCATAACACAAAGATATTTATTTATTTCGAAATACACGGCACCACAACCTAACCTAACCTAATTGATATACAAATGGTCACGGTAACAGACTAAATAATTTAGAAGCACTCGAAATAAAGAAAGCTGTTAAAACAAAAACCCAAATCCTTAATAATCAGCTAAATGTGTCCAATAGTCCGATATTAGGGATTTTTACATACATACATAAATTAAATTTTTTAAACTGCATACGCAATATTACGTTATTCCAATATGCTGTACATAATTTCAAATCCAACCTCTGCCAGTGCTGTAGATATTCGTCCTCAGTTTGGTTCTCATATACATTAGTCAGCAGTTTGAGCTGTAGATATTCGTCCTCACTTTGGTTCTCATAGATATTAGTCCAATTTGCTCTGTTTTTGGAATTCCTGTAGATATTAGTAGACGCCTCCCCTCCGACTTATGAAAGTGGTTATTTAGGTAACAGTCATTTAGTCGAAATGCGTTTTCCTGGACACCTCGAAAGGTGGCGTTGAAGAAAAATATCTCTGAAAAGGGAGTGGAGAGGAGGGGTGTTCCGAAGGGGTGTTTGAGAAGCTCTGTTCTAAATTAACCAAAGTAAAACGTGACGCGGCACACTATCAACTATCACGGCAGGCAGGATGGGTGGGGTAAGTGGGGTGGACGGGGTCGGTGATCGAGCCGGTGAACCCGACGCAGGCCGTCAAGTGCGCGTCTCTGTGGTCGTCTGCCGGCACAGACATACCGCGAACCACCTCCCTTAATCCCTATAAAAAATTAACTGTCGGTGGCTGTGCGCACTTGAAGAGCTTTCTCGCCACTTAAATATTTTAGGAAGGCCGGATAGCGATTTTATTAAATTCTTGATGATATTGTAAAATCGCTACCCTTCTGTTGACGTGACGTCATTTTTCACGCTTTGATGTTGATGAGTTACCGATACCTAGATCCACTTAGATTAATACTTTAAAACTCTAAATTTCCATTAATAATAATAGTATGTTCATTGAAAAGTTCCCTTGAAGTCACAAATGTGCAAAGCCATAAAAATCATTGAAATTATTTGTTGAAACGAAAAATGGATTTTTCTATTTATTTTTATTCACTTGGACCGTTTCACTATACTACAGGCTGCAGGCGTTCTCATGGTTCAGATTAATTTCTAGTTTATATAAATATACTCGTATATTCATGTACCTACATAGAAAGTGTATGTATGTATTTGAGGAAAGCTGGCTGTGTAGTAACAAGAAAAAAGCCCGAAGCAACGCAAATAATAAATTGTTTTTCGGATGCATAAGAAAGACAAACATTCCGTGGTTAGAAATAACCTACCAATGTTTGAAAATCTCTTACTACCACCACACTAAGCGGAAAATGTTGCTTGTGTCGTGATGGAGGACTAAGCCAGCCAAGGAATCGAACACGCGACGCCCGTGTGGGATCGTAGTAAAAGGCCACTATTCAGAATTGAAATGTTGCTTGAAATGGCTTTAGCCGTGTTTGGTAACCAGATCTGAATAGCCATGTACTTACCTGCCTTCCTCTACCTCTTCTCGCCTTACTTCCCACTACCTTTAGCCTCACAACATACCCCAATTGGGGATGTCATAATCTTGTGCGATATTCACATAAAAACTACTGCACCACACATATTTTCTTAGCAATTCAAAATATTCTAATCAAATTTCAGTACCTATAATATATTTTAATAAAACAGGCATATATGTAAAGCTTGTATCCAGTATCTAGTGTTCATTTTGTAAACACGTCCAAATAATGGAGAGTGTAAAATAACTTATCATGCACCATTTTCTCTGTAAGCTTCCTTTTGGCTTCAGACGGTCGTTTGGTCTGTTGATATTATATTGTGTGTGTGTATATTATAATGTACTTGGTAAGGAAATTGCAAGGGTTGGTTATAGTTATGCCAAATAAATTTCCCCATACTCCAAGCGTCCGGTTTCACTGTGACGTCCTTTCAACGTACTGGGAGATATCTAGTGTTATGGGACAGCTATAAATTTTGATGGGTTCAGCGGAACGTAGAACCATCCAAAATGGAATATTATTGAAGTAGCAAATAATCCACAAAACACACCCTTAGTTGAATAGAGAACTCCAATAAAGACCTTCAAACTTAAATAACTGCATTTTTATTTTTATTTTTATAGTTAGTTTTAATAGTTAAAATAATTGTCAAAGTTTTAATTTTTAAAGACTCCCAGAAACGCACCGTATCTATGGTGGTCTTCACCCACCGATAATTTTTTACTTTTTAAGTTGTCATTTTGAATCAGTGATGTCATGTCGAGGGAAATTTCCCTAGATCTAGGGGAGAAAAATATTTTTTAGGGATAAGGGAAATCAGGACAAAATCTAGGGAAATTTCGAACTCTGGCAAAAATTTTATTACATATGACAATATTACTGGTAATATTTATATATATATATATATACGTATATATATTTTTTGGAATTCCTATGAATCTTAATTATTGTTCATGTACTTACATGCAATGTTATTTTTAACACTGACAACTCAAAATGATATTATGGAACGTACCGTCTTCAAAATACCACGCTTGGTACAAATGAGCGGCGGGTTGCTTATGATTTTTATTTTGCAAAGTGTTTTTTTTTTATTTGGAATTCAGTTTCTAATTCAGTGGTGAGTGTATTCGTACTTTTAAATTATTACTTCACGTAGCAAAAAGTGTTTTATTTGGAAAATCACGGTATTATTAGTATATTTACCAAGTTCCGATATCTTTCCAATTAATTATCATATTAATTAACATATAACAGGATTAGTGTTACACAATCGGGTGGCTACGTAGGTAATTGCGTAAATGTGAAATTTCACTTCGAAATCTAGGGAAATAATTTTCTTGGGCTGAGCATCCCTGATTTTGAATTTAAGAAAATGGCGGAATAAAATTAATATAGGATGGCTCAATGACTTTTGTGTGAGAAATTGAGGCGTTTTTATTTAAGATTAACTGCTTTTAATATAGAAAAACATTGGTAAAATGTCCACATTTCACCGCTTCTGTTATTGTATTTAATCAAAGTGCAATATAAAAACAATAAATCATCTCTTTCATTGCAAATACATGTGACGTCGTGTTTTGTGTCAGGCGTTACTTTGTAGATGCATTGTTTTATGTATAATACATACAGAAACACTGGTATTTATAATACACTGATCATGACGAGTGTGTAACAACTTGTATAAAAAGCCCTACACTAAAAACAATTTGAAAATACATAACTAAATGTCAAAACATGACATGACTTTAACCTCAAATAGACAAAATTTATTGCAGATTGTCCGCAAATATAGCCCTTTTCATAAATTATTGAGGGCCTAAATTATGTTTCAATAAACACAATAACTATTATTTATCTAAATCTCTATAAACAGTATTCACATGCGCCATTCACATGCGCCGCATGCAAAGGGACTTTTCATCTACACTGTGGCGGAGTGGCTGAAAGCTCATACAGACGCTATAGCAAAGAGCGGCGGGCTCAAATTAAGTGTAAAAAATGCTTAGCTGTCGTGTCCACCGCTAACCCCAGTATAGTGACAAATTCGCCTTTCGACAGTGAACTACTAACAAAACAGAACCTGATCCTAGAACAAAATACACAAATTCTCACCACAATATCAGTAATGAGCAAACAATATGAAGAAATCTTACTTCGAGTACATGAACTAGAAGATGCAAATATAAAATTAGAAAAAAAAAATTCTGACCTCGAAAATCGCTTAGAACAACTAGAAGGTCAATTCGAACAAATTGAGAGAGAAAATAGAGCGAAAAACGTGGAAATCAGGGGAATCCCTGAAATAAATGGAGAAAATCTAAAAAACATCATTTTTAACATTAAAAAAACAACTGATGCCAACACGGAACTCAACAACGTAGATACAGCATACCGTGTCACCCAAAAAACCAATAAAGAACAACAGAGGCCTATAATATTAAGATTTAAAACTACCATCGACCGTGAGAACTTCCTTAACGACATCAAAGCCTTCAACAAAAAATCTACAAATAGAGACAATAAACTTAATACTACGCTTATAGGAATGTCAGGAACTCGCTACCAGATTTACATCAACGAACACTTAACATTTCGCGCTAAACATCTCTGGTTTCTTGCTCGGAAGGCTTTACGGGACAACATCTTCAAATTCGCCTGGATCCGAGACGGGAAGGTGTATGTACGAAAAGACATTGGGACGCCTGTTCTACACATCAACGAAAAAAATAAACATCTTTTATCGCCCACCCCCAACATTTTATAAACTCTACTTCGCATACTATTTTGATAATCTACTTGTCTTTAATTTATCTTTCTCGAGTTTCAACAATATTATGAAATCAGTTACTTCTCTCTCCCATATAAATTATAATACCACAATTATAGATTATTATTACTATAAAGTTAACTTCTTTTCAAAAAACTTTACAAAAATAAGATTCTCTGACAATACTATTATTTACTTAAAAAATAAATGTAGTTTCAGTACTAACATATTTAAATCTCGTATTTTTGAAATGGCTTCAAATTGTAAAAAAAATCTGCTATTATTATAAAGGTCACCGAACTATGTATTTTTGTCATTGCTCTGAGTAACTGTCAAAATCCATTTTTACTACTACTGACATCAAAAACAAATGGCACAATTTACCTTAATAATACTCTACATGTTATTATTATCTGTATGCAACATGCAACTATTATATATTACTGTAACTGTTATCATGTGCAACATGCATGTATTACTCAAATTATCATCAGGAGTGAAACTTACTTTTTAAAGTCTAATAATTATGGGTTTATCAAAAATAGATACTTTTGGAAATATTTTTTTCATGCATCACTAAACTATTATTTATTTTTATCCACAAACATTATTGTTATCATCAAACCTTTTTTAAAATTTCTATTAAACATTTCATATAGTTCTAGTACTAACAAAGATAAATTTTGTATTTTTGATATTAACTCCATATGTCAGAATTTTATAACTGCACTGATTACAAAGAACACTTTTACTGCTTTTTATGTTACTGTAACCATTATGAAGGTCACTGTTATTACTATTATTGCTATCGCTTTGAATAACAGTCCAAATCCTTCCCAACTATTACCTACAACAGAAACCCATGGTTCAATTTATTTTATCAATATTCAAAACATTGAAACAATCACTCAAAATAATATAACTAAAAGTACTATCAAGAGTGAAACTACCTTCGCAAATTTTATTGTTTTTAGTTCTGCCAGCAATAGATATTTTTGGAAATATTTTTTTCTCTCTATACTTAAACATTTCTTGTTTTTTAACTATAAACACAGTCTTTATCGCTAAATCTGTATTTAAAATTCCCTGTGTTCCACGTATACTTTTAACCATCGCTTCCGATACTTATTTATATACTCCTAATTTTAAAATAACCCGGTATAAATTATATCTTCACACTTTGTCTCTACAACAACTTAATCCCTGCATTACTTTCAAAGTCACCACTATTACTGCCTCTCTACAATTACCAATTAACGCAAAGATAAAAAAATATATAAATGGAAGACTTAACAACCAACTTTTTAACGACTTTTGCAACCAACTCTACATATATATATATATACTTTTTTACTTACTATATTATTAATTTGCTGTTACCTATACCGAACTACATTTTTGGCACATTATTAGTTCATACTTTAGTAATTTAAAAAAATGGAAGACATAACAAATGTATTAGACAATATCTCACAGATTCCATGTACCGAAACAAATAATGCTACAGAAGTCCGACAAATCTTAAATCAATCTAACCTTAAAATATTCTCCATGAATATCAGATCAATTAATAAAAATTTCAATGAACTCATTATACTACTCACAGACCTTGATTCAGATTTTGACTTACTTATTCTGACCGAATGCTGGATCAAAGATAACTTTATTCCAAAAACTATAAAAGACTATAACCAATACAACACACAGAATAATAAATCTCAAAATGATGGCGTAATCATATACATCAAAAATCACATACAACACTCTGTTAAAGAAATCTCAATCACAAATTCAAATTGTCTTAAACTCGAAATAGAAAATAGCGTAACGATATTATCTATATACCGATCACCGAGTGAGTCTAATATAACACCATTCTTAAACTCACTTAATCAATCCTTATCGTGTATCAGGGATTGTGAAAATGTACTTGTTATTGGTGACCTTAATATTAATATCATAAATACGATGCATCCCCAAGCAAATGAGTACATGAACTTACTAACTCTACAAGGTTTTATTCCAGCTATTACGGCCCCCACTCGGGTAACAGAATTATGCGCCAGTTGCATTGACCATGTTTTTGCTAAATGTAAATTGAATACCAAATCTCTCGTATACCAATGCACGGTTACAGACCATTATGCTACTATCACCTCCCTTTCACATTTTATTAAAAAATTACCTACATCTAAAATACCCACGAAGAAAATCTGCTATGACACGCTATTCAAACTGGTTTCCAAGGAAAACTGGTCAAATTTCTATAAATTCACCGATCCAAACATAGCGTGCGAATTTCTTATCGACACCATACATAACCATTTAAAAAGTTCCACATCCAACACTAACAACAACCAAAGTAGTCGCAAAATTAAACTTAAGCCTTGGATAACAAATGGCATTCTACACTGTATTCACAAGCGTAATAAACTTCACAAATTTTGTAAAAACAATCCCAATAATCACGAATCTCTCCTATTTTACAAAAGATACAGAAATGCTTGTAAAAAAATAATCTGTAGAGTTAGAGACGAATACTATAGAAAACAGATCAAGGAAGCTGCCAATGACAATAAACAAATCTGGAATATTGTCAAAGAGATTTGCTATACCAACAAAACTACCGCACCTATAAATAAAATAAACATTGCAGACCAAACACTAGATACAACAAATCATCCAGAAAAAATCGCAAATCATTTCAATAAATTCTTCTCCACAGTCGGATCAGACTTAGCAAATAATATTTTAAATAAAAACGGAATGTCAGAATTTAACCTTGCAAATAATATATCGATCGATAATCTTAGCTATGATCCATTTAATCTCACTCCTACCACAGAACAAGAAATCACTGAAATTATTTCATCACTCAAAAACACACATTCAACTGGAATCGACAATATATCCACTAAATTGATTAAACACCTCAAACCAATCATCACTAAGCCCCTTAAACATATCATAAATCTAAGCTTTCAAACTGGCCTCTTCCCAAATTCTTTAAAACACTCAACAATTATTCCTATCTATAAATCAGGGGACAGATCATCAGTGAATAACTATAGACCAATATCCTTGCTGAGTCCGATATCAAAAATAATTGAAAAAACGGTAAAGCGAAGGCTATACAAATTTCTTGAAGACAATGACATTTTGTCAGGAAATCAATATGGCTTCCGCAAAGATCGTAGTGCCGCAGATGCAATTGCAACTTTTACAAAAGCAATCTCTGATAACCTTGATAAAGGCCGCAAGCCCCTCGCTGTTTTCTTGGATCTAGCCAAAGCCTTTGATACTGTCTCTCACCGCATACTTTTGAAGAAACTCCTTCAGGTAGGAATAAAAGGTACTCCCCTCAAATGGTTTGAGAACTATCTAACAAATAGGTCACAATCGTCTCTTGTAAATTCTGCTAAAGAATACAGAAGTACAAGTTTACCAATCACGTACGGTGTGCCTCAAGGCAGTGTATTAGGCCCACTTCTTTTTCTAATATATATTAACACTTTATGTAACTTGGAAATTGATGGAACTATAATATCTTTTGCCGATGATACGGTAATCATCTTTGAAGCTGAAAATTGGAACTCAACTATGGAAAAAGCAAATAAGGGCCTTAATAAAGTAAAACATTGGTTAGATGACAACCTTCTGACTCTTAATGTTGACAAAACAAAATATTTACTTTTCTCCATACGTAAAGTCACTCCTCCTCAAAACTGTCCTAATCTTATCATTCACTCATGCTCACAGAACCATATTACCCCTACACCTCCCCACAATAATTGCTCATGTACCAACCTAAAAAAATCTGACCAAATTAAATATCTGGGGATTGTTATAGATGACCAACTGCGTTGGGAGGACCATGTCAATTTTACAACAAAAAGACTCCGCAAATTGTGCTATATATTTCTCTCTCTCAGATCAATCCTGAAACTTCAAACAATTAGATGCATATATTTTGCACTATTCCAATCAATAGCAACATACGGTATCGTGGGATGGGGAGGCTGTGCAGCTTCAATTATATATCCCATGATCTTAATTCAAAAGCTGCTACTAAGGATTATATTAAAATGTCACCCATCTCACCCATCAGAGCCACTTTTTAAAAAATTCGCAATCCTAGACATTAGACAATTATACGTTAAGACAATTCTCATACACTTAAGGAAAAATGATCTAACACTCAAAACTCAACAAAATATTTACACCCGCTATTCATCACACCAAAAATGCAAAATTCCTCCAACAAAAACAGCTTTCGCCCAACGACAGTTCTCTTACATCGCGCCTAAAATGTTCAACTTACTGAGTATTGATATTAAGACATCGAAAACTGCTGATCTTTATGCCATTAATATACAGAACTGGTTATTTACTCGGGGAAGGAAATATTATAAAGAATGCCTTACATCTTAAAAACTGTTCTTATTTTTTCATATTTCTAGAGTAAAAAATCTTATCTCTAAAATCTTATCTCTAAATTAATTTTCAACCAAAACTTTATTTTATGCTGATGCTTTTTTTCATATTTTTTGACATTGTTCGTCCATTTCACATGCTGCTTAGGAATACTTGCTTTTGTTTTTTGGGGTCAAAGACTATCATTGTTCATCTGTATAGATGATTTACATATTTATTCTTATTTTGTATTTCTATTCTTATTTTGTATTTCTATTATCCTTAAAATATTATTATTTTGTTACTTTTATTTTTATTTGTTATTCTATTTTATTTTTATTTATACAAGATTCACCTAGTTTAACTCCTTTCCTGTATGTGATCATGTACCTAATACTAGTATAATAGATATGCTATATGTTTGTACTTTCATCTACATATATATGGATGATTATTAATATTATATACTTAATATCTTATGAATCTCGACTACCATAATACGGGCATTTGCCTAGCTTGGTAGTCGAAATACCATGTAAAAAAATCCTGTAATAAACATAATGAATAAAGAAAATTAAAAAAAAAAAAAAAAAAAAGTATGGAAATAAACCAAAAACACGAAATGTTGAATTGCATAGGTACGTGTGCACTTCAAGTCATTTCAAATGTCAATACAATACAATACGCAGGTGACAGGTTAACTGTGACGTCACGGTTAACCATTTCAGTAATGCCAACTTAACGCTGTGTTTTCCGAAGAGGTTTAAAAATGCACTTTTTAATAATTTATTAAAAACTCTGCATTTAATATTATGAAATAAAACTTATATATTCAGAATCAGCGTTTCTTGGTCTATATGAACATATTTTTTTAAAGCCATAATATTTTTCACTGGAGTTCCTTATTAATGTTACGAGACAACAGCGTTTTGCGACTTAGCTATGTGCATTTTTGTACTAGAGCGAACTCCTAGTAATGTATCTATGAAGGGTAATTTTGATTTAGTGACAGTGTAAAGACATAATGAAAATTAAAACGCGATAGTTAAATTAAATGAACTTTATTAAGCCTTGTACCGTTAACCCAGCTAAAGTCTATTCGTATTGGATTCTTGTTTTTGTAGCGAAGTAAGAAATACTACATTTCCATCTACTAAGCAGTTATTGTCTGCCTTGAAATAGAAGTATGACTTGCTCATTTCATGATTAGTGTTTGTAGGGCAACAATTAATTATTTGGTGTGATAAATTGAAGCCAAAATGCCAACCCTCTCCAGTAGGAACAATAGGAACCTACATGAACTAAAGTTTTAAGTCCCTCAGATGCTGCATTGGTGAATTCTTAACCTTAAAAAATATAACTTGAAGATTAATTTGGTTATTGCCAAGTATTTAGCCGAAACGCTGCCAGTATTGTGGTGGTGCCACTGGCAGTGTTGCAACCTATCTTTCTTTTAAATTGGTCTTTTAAAATATGGGAGAATAAACAACGAATGTCAGCGGTATGCCTTTATTGACATTTCCGTATCTACGTTTCATTTTTCTGACAGTGTACGAAAAAGTCAACTCCCTTGTTTTGTCTATTCGTGGCCTTGTTACGGCAGGGTTCCAAACACCGTATAAACCAAAAAAAAATTCGTGCAATAAAAATACACAATAAATTGCAAAAATATTGACAGCTGAAATGGCTGTGCGGGTAAATTTGATTCTGATATTGAGAGCACAACTGTAAGCTTTCCTCTTATACGTTCATCGTATTTGGTAGTTATTATGTTGCGGTTACAACAGAGCTATCAGCGGCATTCCTTTACATGTAAAATTTCGTATCATATTAACCTCTAATAACCGAGTATGATAAAATTTACGTCTAGAGATATAATGTTTTCTGATTCGAAAGTTTCACCTTCAATATCGCGAAACTTGCTTTTTGTAGCTAGATTCCTTTGGTGGCAGTCCGAAGCTCCGGTACCATTCAGAGTATTAATTTCTCCAAGGTTTTTAACTGGGTGGGTCCTTTAATAGAATATAATAATTTAGAGTAATTTACACCACCTTCGTGACTGGCCACCATAAAGCCCTGACATATATTATGTTTGAGGCACTCAACGTAAACAGTAAACACAGCTATGTTATTGTTCGTGGAAAAAGAAAAAATAATCTAATTGTGTTTTTATTTATGTACTTATTACTGGGTTGATAAACTAGTTTGAGAATGTAATGAATAATCTACATGTTTTTTGAGAAAGATAAACATTTCCGATTTACGAATAATCTAACAATATTTGGAAATCTCCCACTAGGTACTATTACGGTAAGCGGAATATGTTTCTTGCGTCGCGCGTCGTGATGGGGGATTTAATCAGCCGAGGAATTGAATTCACAACGCCTAGGTGGGACTCAAATGCGATGCCAACTTAGCCACTGTTCGGTCGTACCTGTTATGTACCTTAAATGAAATTATCTTTATAAAGCTTACATAATACAACAACGCACATCTCCAAATATAAAATTTTCCAGTGGTTTTCTATTTCCTTTGTGATATCGCAGGCTATTTACAAATCCCGCCCCGGTTCCGACTTAGTATCTACAAGAACTCATTTGCAGTAATAATATCGCCTCTTCATTCGGGGAAGAAAGGCTTTCGAATTTGGCACGTGGACCCGACATAATTTAAGAATAATATTTAATTAAATACGAAGGTATGATATTTTGCGGTAGTCCCACGATAAGATTTTAAAAAGTTCTCTAAGAATGCGATACCAGCAAACTCAACTCCACGCTGTCTATAATGAAGTTCCGATGCCAAAACTGATGCATGATGTGAAGAAGCATGGAACTGGCAGGGAAAGGACCAAAAAATGTAAATTTCTTTGGGCGAATGTGTGTTCAAAAAATCTATGAGCTTGGGAAATTGTGAACAGCCGATCTAAGAACAATGAACAAGAAAACGTTTAACATTTGGGGGCTACGGTTTTGAAACTTGGTGCAGATAGGCGAAGAAAAGAATCTTGAGTGTGAAAAAAATTACACCAAAAAAGAATTCAAATTTGTACTCGTATTTGTATTCAGTAATGTATACCGGAATACCAAAAAGCGAGTATTAATGTGTGTGACATTCGATCGTATGCTCACTCCCGCGTGAACATTGTATACTTTATAGTTTTTTTAATCAGGCGATACATCCTAAAAATAGTGCTTTGTGATGTGTAATAGTTTGTTCAATTTTGAACGATTCAGTTATATTTGTTTGGTTATTTTGAAAGTTCGGCTCGCCACTTTCGCCGCACATAATACACAATATTAACCTTTGGTCATATCTAAAACCCTCATCCAGTGGGATTGTGAATTGGGAACAGACTACAACGTTACCAATGGCTTCTCACTAACCCTCCAGTGGGCAGTTGTTAGTCTCGTTATTACAACTATTCCCTACTATTAAATGGGTATACTGACACCGTATGAAAGTATTCCTGAATTTTACAAATGCAAATCCCAAAAACCTTCACGCCACCTTTTGCGCAGCTTTGCTAAACGTGCCCAATAAAATGTGATGACATTTTTTGGTTTGATGTTAATTTTGCGATTTACAGTTAGGATTCGCAATCACAAAGCGGGATTTTTCGGGATTGTAGGATTGAAAAAAATACTAAATTTACACCAAAAACATGTTGTTTTGATTTGCGCGTGCTTGCGAGCTACTAGTAATTTAAGTCCAGATGAGCAGAACTTGAATGAATAAACGGTAGTCAATCTCTGACAATGAAAGAGGTATTGAGCTTGATGTTAGAAAAAAAGGATAGAGCCGCATTCGTGCTCGTTAACTTAAAGACCTGGAATCGATTTTGAGAACGATCCTTTATGAGAACGGAGGTATAGGTAGAGGGAGATATCTTCAGTTAGCAGTGCACACCATCTCCGCCAACTGGTGCTGAAGCAGAGAGAGCATTTTTCGCTGCTGGACTGGTATGTACAAATATGTCTGGTTTACATACCGGTGACAGGACTCAACATAGTCGTTTATTTTTTACGGTCTTATTTTTTTTTATTAAGTACCAAAGACAATTGATACCAAATAATTAAAAAAAATTGTATGAAATGTTGGCATTATTGCAATTCAATATACATTTAACAAATCCCGCGGGAATTCTAAATTCTGTCCCACAATCCCTCGGGATTTGAAAAAGGTGCGGTATTTGCAAACTATATTTGGAGTTCAATGCAATGTCAGTGCAGGGTTTATCAAGTCAATTGCAGGCTCATATCTAACTCCAGTTCATCGACTTTAGAATATTACGTGGTTTGCGTTGAATAATATTATAGCTTCGCTGTTTCAATGTCAGACGAGAAGATTTACGTAACGTGTATCGGATACAACTTGATTATTATGAGTTGCCGACCTAAAATAATAATATACATATACGGTATTTACGCACGTGTCTGAGATGTATAAATAAAATATTGTCCGATATTCTATATTATAAATATAAATTGTGCTTGTGTAGATAAAATGTGGTAGTAATGATTTAATACAAATGCTTATTTTAATATTGATATATTTTGACATTTTAACAAACAAATTCAAGCCACGTCCATAAGTATTTAGAACAACTTATTTTAAGCGGCTGGCTCCCTTGTCCGCCGGTACGGAATCGACATGAACAATATATGGAAATTGTGCTGTAACCCAAAAGTAAAGTTCGCTAAAGATTAGGTAACGGTTCGCACCGCAGTCCATCGTGGGACTTTTCTGCGCAGGGTATTGAAGTACTCGATTTACGTCGAATCCTAACCGGCCCATGATTTGATATACATGGCGTACGATAGAGCTCCGGGCCAAAAAGGCCCCTTTTTCTTTCATCATGAGTTTAAAAAATGGTTGTTGGAAAAATAGAAGTAAGTAGTGTTAATCAAAATTGCAAGGGAACATGCAGTATGAGGAGATTTAAACTTTACGAAGGATTTGTTTGGGTTTTTTGTGAGTGGTTTTTATGTTTTCATCGTAATGGGCGAGGCAGTTGATGGAAGCGTTTTCATGAGGGAAATAACCGCATTAAATGTTTCCGCGAGACTTAAGGCTCTGCAACCGGGCCCGAAAAGAAGAAGATGGAGAGATACGAAATTACGAATGTTAGAGGAGAGCGCTAACATTTACAGCGACAAAATCGATGCGAAAATTGCGAAAATGTTTAATAAAACACGACTCGTTTAAAATAGAGCAAAAATCTCGCGGGCATTATCTTAAAACAGCATTTAAAGAAACACCGTGATTTTTTCATTCATATAACTTGTAAAATAACTGAAACAAACGTGTTAATAATAATTTTTGGAGCATACTTTGCGATTTTTTCTATCGAGGGAATTTTATGTAATTTGCGTTTCGGCGCGGGCAAAGTCTAGATATTACTTCAAGAATAACATATATTTTTTAAGAGCTTTCAAACTTACCGTGTTTGGGAAATATGTAATAAATCGGTACAAATCCGGGTTGCGGGCCCTTAAGATGTGATTTTTAAGGAGAAGGACTTCAGATCCCGGTGGAGTTGGGAAACCCTTATCCATTTGGGAGATCTCATAATACAAGTTAGTGGATTTTGGGAAATAAGTTGGTCTGGCCGACATTCCGGCTTGGTCGTAAATCAGTATCCTCGTATGATCTATCATTTATCAACATCAGCGACGCAATCCTTTGGAAATTCTTTGCCGCTTAAATGAAACACCTAATTCTTTGTCGTCTGATGTCTGCCTGCAGTTTCTCAGTGTTCCGGTTTTATAAAACTCTTTATGGTACTTATTATACTTGCCATAATCACCATGTAAAAGCATATAAATTAACTTGTTATTTAAAACACGTGAAATTAATTGTTTTGTGCAATAAAGAACTAAGTACGAAACTTGAAAATCATTGTGCTATCTCGTTTGAAATTATTATTATCTTCTTCTTTTTTTGTATATATAGTAGAAAGTCTATAACGGGCAGGCGGGCGGCGTGTATTTGATTTGCATGCAAATCTACAGGTTTATTCCGAGGTTGATGACATTTTACACAATTTACCTTCAAACCAATAGGAAGGTCGCTGTCTACGTCTGATTTTGATTAACTGCGCTTAAGCTTGTTTATATAGATTTTTCAAACTTAGTCTGTAACAAAGTGGAATCCACTGTACAGTATTTCAATGAAATGTAATAAATTCTGGTCAAAGTAGATTTTCTTTATCCTTGTTATGTTATTCTTGAAGCCCTGAAAATATGTTATTAGTTCCCGGCTCCAACCAACCCCGGATCGATACAGTCCCTTTTGTCGCGTACCGCTGTTTCCAGTTTCAAATATCCTAGTGCTTCAGGCTTGTTTCTTGCGCACAGGTTTGCTCTCCCACCTCGGCAGCTGCTAGGCGCATAATCAACAGCAAACATCCTGCTGTAATTGGATCTCCTGAATAGCGTGTACTTTTGTCGTAAATTTAATGTTTACGAGTTTTGATCGTAATAATTTTTAATCCCCTTGTATTTTACTGGTTTTATGTTTTGTTTTAGAGATACTGCTTTGTTATCGAAATATATATGGACGATTTGTTATTTAATTTTCTGATGTTTTTGTTATAATTATAACAATTAATAACTACACATCACCCAAAGAGCTTAAAATCATAGTAAGCGGAAAAATTGTTTTGTTTTAATGCCAAACTGTTTTGACATGTTTTTAGCTTAAAATTTACGTGCTTTGACTGACTACCTCTATTCATAACAAAAGGTGAAAAACCAGTTACTTGCCGTTTGTTTAAAGAATATGTTGCATACAACTGTTTTACTTTGTCATCAGAAAATAACGTATTGTTTACTTATCAACGTTAGTTCGCAATCTTTTTTTCTTTTCTTTTTAATGCAAACACTCAATAATTTATTTTTTATTTTATACGCTGTGTACTATATTTTGTCTGATTATAAACCAAACTATGCATAAAACCTGTTTGGTCCTAGGTATTTGCTTTCCACAAAATCATTATAATATATAATATACCCATTGGTTTAGTCTTGCTGTCGAACCAAGTCTTTCCTTTCCTTGAATAAACAAAAATTTTAACAAAACAAAAAAACGACTTAAAAAAATGCACTAAAAAGTAAAAAAAATAATATCGTATTCTTTTCTACAACTTCATAATCAACTTACTTTTTCTAATCATCAATATGTAGGTACGATTGTTACTTTTGGATTCGGTGTCAGTCAAGGTAGGTTTGTAACTACATATATAGTTATAGGTGAGATGTGCTTGTGTCGCACAAGCGACTTGACGAGGCGAGAGAGGGGCCGCGGCGGCGTGGGGTGCTGTCAAGTGAACACGCCGGGCCGGGTACCTTTGCTGACACCGACTCCAAAAATAACAATCGTACCTACATATTGATGATTAGAAAAAGTAAGTTGATTATGAAGTTGTAGAAAAGCATACGATATTATTTTTTTACTTTTTAGTGCATTTTTTTAAATCGTTTTTTTGTTTTGTTAAAATTTTTGTTTATTTTTTGATTTTTAGTGAATCTGAAGTACACTAACTAATTTGTCTGAATATGGGTAGACTTACTAAACGTGCTGCAATATGAGGCAGATATAATTTGACCGTAACGACGTTAGGGTCAAATTAAGAGATTCGACCGAGTTTCGTTAATTTGTCATGGATCCGATAATCAGAACCTAGCCAAACTCTCATCAAATTACCATTGACGTACATCCTTTCCAATAAAAAAAGAATCATCGAAATCGGTTGGCGTGCTATTGAGTTATTCGTCCATTTGTCGCGCACATACTTAATGCAAATTTAAGACTTATATGGTTTTCTCATGGATGCCATTGTCGGAACTAGACCAAATTAAAATGGGACCACACGGGTAGCACCAGCTTTCAAATAAAAAAAGAATCATCAATATTGGTTCACCCAGTCAAAGAGGTAACAAACATTAAAAAAAATTAAATAAATAAATACAGTCGAATTGAGAACCTCCTCCCTTTTGAAGTCGTTTAAAAAATAACGGCAGACTGCACATTTTAGGTACTTTCCTCCTTTTACTTTCCTGTGAACATTCTGGAAGCTCTGTGTGGCACTCAGTTACGAGGTATTCTTTTCCCCATCTCCGGGTTGAGGTAGACAAATAATATTGTCTTCTTCCTTTCTGCAAGGTTGCTCTCCCGTAACATGTTGCACTAGAACGACCTGGCGAATGGATAATACTTTCTTTGAAACTTTTCGATATTTTGCCACTCTATTGAGTCAGTCCACAACAATACGTAAGGGTCTATATTTTATAAAATGTATTAGTTATTGTATATATTTGTAATATTTTATTTAGAGAATAGTTTTCATCGAATCGTTCCTTTAAAATAAGTTGTTTAAAATTACGTCAACAACTTGCTCTTACAGTCATTGTTCCCAACTTTTCAATCAATCAATCTGAGTCTCCGATCAGCTAAGTGGTTTGTTTAGTGCCTCCGTTCACGGAGATACTTACAAGATACTCGATCCTCGTGCGCGTATCATACGCGCCGATCGTAAGTACCCCCCGTACGATTTTGCCGGTGCCCGTTCACGGCGCTACGCGGTGGCAGTCGGTTACCAATCAGTATCACGATACCGACAGTGCTGATCGCGCGCTACGCTCGCATCATTTGTGTCTGATACTTATTCGTTTGACGTTTGACAGAAATGGCGTCGGAACATGAAAGTAATGTTAGATTTGTTCTGAAAGTGGAAAAAATGCATGTTTATATAACTATACGTTACCACAATACGTAAGAAAAGATTTAGTGGAGAAGGCAAGGATTGATGTTGGAAAAAAAGTCAAATGACATCGCTTGACTGCGTGTTAACTCCACGGCTGCACGTGAAAAATGATCAAGTTCAGTATATTTCGGATAGCGCCGTGTACGGAGACTAGCATTAAAAAGTAGTACATCAGGAGGGTACTTGAGGTTTCGTCACAATTACGTAGATTGTAAGTATCTCCATGAACGGAGGGCCTTACTATAAGACTAGATTCGCCTGTTGGTCGGAGAGTTGCGTTGGGAAGAGCGTATTTGTACATTGTTGAGTGTTGAGCCATTTTTATAATTTAGCCATAATTTCGTCTCAACAATTGATCAATAGGATTGAGAAAAGGGACCGTTACTTTCAATCGAATTAATCACGACTAAAGTAGATAACTTGACAAGTCGCTTGATGGCCTTGAAGAAAACTTTATCGGAAATTCAACGAAAAACAACAATTAATTCTAATCGGACACGCCTAATTTATTGTTAAACCATAAAAAGTAAGCCTTGTAACGTAAAAAAATTTAATATGAAAATGTTAAACATATAGGAAGTAATTTTACCTGGCGAAAATGCCGGTATCCCAGTTGGTGCGTTGCATTGGACTGAAACTGTTGAATAAGAACCGAATGACTGTTTGGCCAATAAGCGTGCATAACAGGCAACAGGTACAGTTTTCTCCTTCTGCCTCTGCCTCCCTGGTAACTGCCTTCCTCCTTTTTCACTGGATAATTTACGTCTGCTCTTTATTCCCATCCCCCCGAACAAAGGACCGTCTGCAGCCAACGACCTCTCCGCAGAGGAGATCTTTGTTTTTGCCTCGTGTATTTTTATGCTCTCCGGGCTTCATGTACTCCTGGTTTTCACTAGAAATGCTCTGCAGTTTTTGCATGTTTTGAATAGACTTGTTATGCATTAAACTGGGTATCTTCCATGAAACTTGAAATTCTCTCCGTATTTTTTTAGCAATGTATTTTAATCACTCGTGGTTCTGTGTACAGCAGACTTCGCATGAAAATGGTACGGTTCTAACTTATTCTTATTTCATAAATCAAAACCAAAATTTCCCCTGAAATCATAAGATTTGTCAGTAGGTTCTTAAATACCCTTTAATTGAATTACAAACCATATGTTTTACGTTATCTCATTTTATTTTTCTAATAAGGAATTATACAATTTTTTTAAAGATAATTAACTATGTTATCTCAATGACAATTCTATTTTTACACTTTCTTCGGGCAGGTAGGTACTATAAAATTGAAATAAAGCGGTTAAGTCCAAAGAAACACAACGCTTTCACATTTAAAAAAATAATCAATGCACCATTAAGACGGAACCAGACAAAACCGGAAATATGTCATTTTTAAATCAAATTTTATTCGTGTTGACTCTTTTCCACAAAAAATTATAAATTGATTTCGAAAGACTGTTCTTTTATCTAATAAAGCTATGTTTTAAATTTTGAGAAAATATGTTTATTTTTAGTACAATAAAGTTTTACCGTAGGTCGTTGGCAGATTTGTAAAATTTTTAAACAAAATTTTGTATTATGCAACATACATTTCAAATCATATAATCATGCATTAAAGTACTTAAATCAATAAATTATTTGGGAAAGCTACTTTTCATTCATGTAAAATAATTAAAAAAATACCCTTTAATTGAATTACAAACCATATGTTTTACGTTATCTCATTTTATTTTTCTAATAAGGAATTACACAATTTTTTTAAAGATAATTAACTATGTTATCTCAATGACAATTCTATTTTTACACTTTCTTCGGGCAGGTAGGTACTATAAAATTGAAATAAAGCGGTTAAGTCCAAAGAAACACAACGCTTTCACATTTAAAAAAATAATCAATGCACCATTAAGACGGAACCAGACAAAACCGGAAATATGTCATTTTTAAATCAAATTTTATTCGTGTTGACTCTTTTCCACAAAAAATTATAAATTGATTTCGAAAGACTGTTCTTTTATCTAATAAAGCTATGTTTTAAATTTTGAGAAAATATGTTTATTTTTAGTACAATAAAGTTTTACCGTAGGTCGTTGGCAGATTTGTAAAATTTTTAAACAAAATTTTGTATTATGCAACATACATTTCAAATCATATAATCATGCATTAAAGTACTTAAATCAATAAATTATTTGGGAAAGCTACTTTTCATTCATGTAAAATAATTAAAAAAATATCCGCTCCCTTGAAAATACTTCAATTTGTCTATTATTTATTTACGATCTTACAAACTAATATATTTAAGATTTTTATTTAACATTTCTATTTTGCTTTAGACATTAGTGAAAAATTATAAATACTTATGATCAAAAAGCAATTACAAAAAGTTCATAATTTTATCGTCACGAGTTTGAGCATTTTTTAATGTAGGTATTTATTTATCAAAGCAAATTTTGAATGAAATAAAATTGATATTGAGTTATTGTTATTATGTTAAAATGCTGGTATGGAGAATAATTATAATAATCGGAACCGCCCTGTACAGTTGCAAGGGTACGATCGCAAGATCATCGTTCGACGAAATTTAAATTCTCGACTGCTGCTTAATGGTTCAACCGTGAACGTTAACCTACAATAAGGAACTCCAGTGAAAAATATTATGGCTTTAAAAAAATATGTTCATATAGACCAATAAACGCTGATTCTGAATATATAAGTTTTATTTCATAATATTAAACGTAGAGTTCTTAAAAAAATATTACAAAGTGCATTTTTAAACCTCTCGTCAAAACACTGTAAAGTTGGTATTACTGAATGGTTAGTGCACGTCAAGCGTCACCAGTCGTTGTATTGAAATCTTTGATTATGTAGGTATGACATAAGCCATCAGTATTAACAACATTTCATGTTATTCGTTATTTCATACTGTTTATAGAGATTTAGTTGTTGTGTTTATTGAAACAATATTTAAGCCTAAATAATTCAGTATCAAAAATAGAGGTATCTCTATTAGTTTATCTCTATTATTTAAAATATTGAAAAACTACTGCACAAAAAAATAGTAATGCTACTTCTAGGGAGAATGCTTCGAATAACGGTATTCAAAATGGCGGCACTTGATCAGCTGATTGCCCAACCCTATAGTAATTTTTCAGGAGTGATGACGTCATACGATTCACCGTACATACGGTGGTCTTAGGGGGATCTTGAAAAATTAAAACTTTGACAATTATTTTAACTATTAAAACTAACTCTAAAAATAAAAATGCAGCTATTTAAGTTAGAAGGTCATTATTCATTAAAAAAAAAATTGGACTGGAGTTCTCTATTACAACAGTCAAATTATAAAGTATCACCGACCGTATCCACAGTCAACAAACATGAAGATTTTTTAATTTTATTTATTCTTTATTTTGTGGAAATCAACTTAGGTACATGAAGAAGAGAAAATCATGATATAATAGCTCAGTGGTCAAGAGCAGCTGACCGGCAATCAGAAGGACACGGGTTCAAGTCCCGTTGGCGGCAAGTATCCTTTCTCGGAAGATTTTTTCAATGTAGATGAGTGTTTCAAGCTGATAATTATTGCTTATAATAAAGAAGTTTTCACTTCAAGAAGTCAAATTTACAGACAGATGAAATTCATAAGGGACATTCAGCTATATAGTTGTACCACGTAGGTTATCATTTGTGAACTACAAGTATTCTCTTTATGCTTCAGCAATTCTTATTTATATTCCATTACACCATTTTTATCCTTTTCGGTAAGTACATTTTTTTTTAACCAAGTGCCTTGAACTTTAAAAGAAATTATTCTCTTTCAACCCACATCTTGGTAGCGGAAGGAATTCTCTCATATAAAAATCTATATATTTTCACAGTGTTAATCTTGCTCGCCATCGGGTAGGAAGCAAAAGCTTTGATAAAAAGTTAGATGGATCTTTATTCAATGTTTTCAACCCAGATTGCGAAATTCTCGTAAATTTGTTAAAATTTCAATTTTAAAATTCTTTTGTATCGTTATTCTGATAATAATTTTCTAAGGGCTCTGTTAAAATCGTCTTAAAAAATTTCTTCCGGTTACGGGGAAGAATGCTCTCCCTTTTTTAACAAGAACCTATTTTTTGGTCAGGAAGGCTCTGATATTCCCGATGTGACGCAAGCCGCAAGCCTCGATCCTTGACATGCAAACTTCTACGTCTTAGCGAGTCATTCCGATTGATAAATTGCCGATGGCACAGAAAGATAGACCAATTTGCGATTCGGAACAATTGTATTCTATTCATCGGTTTCTTTGAAAAGTCGCTGACAACGACGTATCTTGAATTCTTAACTCCACTCAATGGCTTTTAGAGGTTGAAAAAGAAACTGGCGATTGGAGCTATTTTGTTGCATTTCTGGTACCTATGTATACTTACACCTGGTTTTACCCGAGATTCAATGCTTTTTTTTTCGACGATTCTTATTGACCAATTTTAAAATTTGTAATCGGAAATAATACTGCATGTTGTCTTATTTTCGGTAGTTTAGATTGGTATTTAATAATCCATAGGTTGATCTCTATATATATAAAAATCAAAATATGTATGTTTCTGGGTTTGTATATATATGAGATGCCTACGCGTTGCTAAACCATTCATCCGTTTGCGGTGAAACTTTGGGGATTTGATGTGCGCATGCTCGCGATGGTTTCTGTATACAATAGTGAGCTCTGGCATCATGAAATTATGCATTGCTAAACCGTTCATTCGATTGCGATGAAACTTTGGTGAGTTGTGAGCACGTCCACGAAGGTTTCTATGTATACTGGTGAGCTCTGGCATTATGAAATTTGTATAAAAAATTGAAATAGGTGGCACACGAGCGGTTTGTAAACTGAATGTACCGGGACTGAATTATGGAATGCGGGAGGGGAACTCGGGAGGGGAGTCCGCAGGACGGGGGAAGCGGGAGAGGGGAGTGGGGAGAGGGAAGGCGGAGAAGTCGGAGTGGGAACGCGTTAGGGGAAGGGAATGCGGGAGAGAACACGCAGGGAGAAACAATATCTTTATTAAGTGGCACAGCAACGCATGCCGGGAACTCGTTAGTGGATTATAAAACGTTAAATTGCTTCATCACGGAACTAGATTCTTGTGTTTATTTAGGAATTTAGGCAGAAATTGTGCAAAGTTAATTGTTTCAGATCTCAGCGTTGGAGAGTATTGTTGCTTTTTATCACCTTTTTACAATAATTCCACACAGGGAGGCCCTAAGGAAAATAATTTCACTCAGGGTCTATGTCATCTTTAGGGATGCTATGAGGATGGTCTTTTTGGGGAAAGGAAAGAGAGGAAGTTCAGGGAAGGAACAGATATGAGGAGTGGGTAGGAATGTGGGGATCAGTGTGTCCAGGAGTGACGAACATACGAATCTATTCCTCCCACTGAGGTGTAAGGCGATGGGTCGAGAGAATCCGACTGGAGAAATCAAAAGGTCTCCCTCACCCAATTTGGACCGCCACGCACCTAGACAAACCTCACCCCATGAACCCGGGCAGTGCCCGGGTTCATCCGGGCACCCCTGCTAAGTCACGAAACGTAGTGATCCGCTTGGGGTGACCTGTGGCAGGGTTGTTGGTTATCCAATAAACGGTTCCGGCGGTTAAGATATTTAAGTCTTATTATTATATGTCCATTACTGCTGGCATAGGCTCTGAGATTTCCTCTAGAGCGTTTTTCATCTTTGAAGATGCTGTGTGAAGGGTATTTTTAATGAAAGGAAAGAGTAAGGCTGGGTCTTGACGATCTTCTAGGATGAAAGAAATACAAAATCTGACAAAATATTCTACAGCCTAACTTTTTAACACTTTAATTCAAAAGTCGTTAAAATGTCAACGTCCAATGCCAACAGTGTAGAAATGCTCGACACTTTAGCGTCTACGAACACGTACAACGTAGCAAGTCAACATTTATTTACTCGTGCCAAAGGGAGTACCTTCCATACAATTACACCGAATCTATTAATTTTTCACAACTTCAACTCCCTTCTTTTTTTTTACATTAGCTCCACACAGGATGCCCTGGGTAAAATAATCCCCCCAGGACCTAAGTCATCTTTGGGGATGCCGTGTGGAGAATCTTTTTTGGAAAGGGAGAAGAGGAAGTTCTGGGAAGGAAAATGGTATTAGGGGTGGGTAGGAATCTGGGGGTCAGTGTGTTCAGGAGTGACGGTTATATGAATCCATCCCTCCCGCCCGCCTCCCAAATTCTTGACCAAATCTAGATACTAAAAATTCTGAATAGTGACCTGCACTCGACAGAAAACTTAATAATTTTTTTTTTCGCCAAGATTAACACGACAATCCAATTAATTTCATTTACCCACATGTAGAACCAACATTGCAAAAAATCCCCGATTTACAAAATCCCGATAACACAATAGAATAGAAGTTAAGCGTACGATCGAAAATTTATACAAGAATGTGGAATATATCTCCTATCCTCATCCTATATTCCTCTTCCCCTCCTCACCCAAAATTTATTTTAATAAATTATAATAATAAAATAATAAATACAATAAAACTCGAAGTAAAATTACTTTTTTTAACGACTTTTTTGGCCTGACTTCAATTAACTTAAAGCTGTTTGCTTCTCACAAATATATAAGTAAAACACATTTTACAAGTAGAATAAATATACCACTCCCAACTCACATCAATCTACCTTTTGTTTTTTAATTAAATTTCTTCCTTTATGACGCATCTCCTTAAGCATTTATTTTATTGATATACGACAGCATAATTAAAAGTATCCTTTGCGGTTCTATTAATTGTTTATTTAGGCTCCATTAAATCATTTTTTGCCGAACATATGTTTATAATCGGGGGGGGCTTGCGGTTGACTAATAGTCGTCTCATGTGTGTGGCCTCTCCCGCGAAGGCACGAGCCGTTTTATTAGCTTCCATTCAGTTCACTCAATGTGCTAACCATACTCCATTTATTATAAAACAGTTCCTGAACATACGAGTACGCAATATGTGTACAAAAAATCTCTGCATCAAACCGTTGAAAATTATCATGAATTAAAATTCTACGCTTTGGATAAAATGACGATGCAAAGTTCAAGTAGGTTTTCTGTATTATTAACGAATAATCTAAGAAGAACTTGTTAATGCAGTAGTTCTTAACCTGGTTTCGATCGAACCCCAAGGGTTCGCTGAGTCAGTCTCGCGGGTTCGGCGGAGGTCAAGACACACCCCCGACTCATATGATTCATGTGAAAGGGTTCGGTGAATGCGCATATGAAACTGGCGAGGGTCCGGACCTCCAAAAAGGTTAAGAATCACTACGTTAACGCTTTTCAGTGCAAAAGAATGTGTTTTAAGTTTCAATCTTTGGTTATGCGGTTATATTCAGTCAGGCTTTTACCAAAGCAGCGAGCCAGAGTGCTACCTCTTTCTTTACTCTTTTGTAGCGCAGTTGTTGCTTAGATTGTTATTTTGTGTGTAGTGGCCACATCAGAGACGATAATTCGCATGGTGTCCATTGATCGGGTACGAAAAACCGACACGATACCGAACTTCGACGAGCAAAGGTCACCAAGCGCGGCTTTACACCTTGGCGGCGCCGAGAGTGTATAACAGGTTAAAAGATTAAATAAATAATGAATATATTAAATAATTTTCAAAACAGGACAGATTTCAAGACAATTAAAGTAACTTGTAACTTTCAATAACAGATAGATTACCAACATTATTCGCCTTCAAGTTCAGAATTCACCAGTGCCTAACAGTATACATGGCAGACTGAATAAATTGTACATTGAATTCGCAGCAGGGATGTGTAAACTTGCGCCATGAAAATCGTCTGCAGCATTGCCCATACTATTGGGTTCCTGTTTGCAACCTGTATACCTACTCTGTGCACAGAGCATTGCCAAAGCTGATCCCATGTAACTTTCGCAGTATCATCGATTTACTCCTTTGCACATTTTGTATTTGGTTACATCTTTTGGACATAGTCGTAATACTGCTACACAACTGTTTTGGTGCGCAGTTTCGAACTTACGAAGTCGTGGACGGAAAAATACGGCGTGGAATATTTGTTTTTAAAATTTATTTTATGTTTTGAAGTGAAAACTTCTTTAGCACCGTTGTGATTTGAAACTCGTTGAAACGAAAAAGTGACACTGAAAAGAGACAAACACATACTTCTTTGGGATTAAGCCTGCGAGAGAATGAAATAGAATAATCGGTCTCCTCTTTGTGCGGTGCTTCCCCACTTTTGTCTTCTTTAGTTTTCTGAAGGTTTCACTTTTGCACTGCACACTTGTTATTTTTATTTTCTTCTGTTTGAGTTTAATGCAAGGATATACCCACCATTATAAATTATACTATCAGTTAAATGATAAATACCTACTTCTTTTCACTTAACTTGTTTAGAAAGGGAAATTCTATTATTGGGGAACTTACACGTTTCAATATATGCAGACCTAAAAATAACTTGAATCAGTGTAAAAACATGATTAAATTAGTAATTGTAATTATTAACACAGGTAGGTAATTATGTATTATATAAATAAAAAATTCTAAGTTATGACTGGGGTCTAATAGTGGGCCTCCCGGAGCAAAGTTGGAACTCCGGTGATTGCGAGGAGAGGCTGGGTTTTTTATGGACTTAGGCCGCTGAAGCAGTGCAGAGCAGGGAAGCCTGAAGGCACCTACCTTGTCGAGGCGATAAGTCCCCGACCCTAATAGACCAAGGGGCTGAAGATCAAATTAAATCTCATGACATTTCAGACGCAATTTTTTACTTATTTTTGTCGTTCAACTAATGTTAAATATAAAATCATATTTTTACATGATATTATGTGTAGTTGTATTCCTCATCTTCAAAATAACGATATTAAATTAAGTATCCTGGAATCTCATCACAAGTACGAGTAAGAAAATAACGATATTAAATTAAGTATCCTGGAATCTCATCACAAGTACGAGTAAGAAAATAACGATATTAAATTAAGTATCCTGGAATCTCATCACAAGTACGAGTAAGAAAATAACGATATTAAATTAAGTATCCTGGAATGTCATCACAAGTACGAGTAAGAAAATAACGATATTAAATTAAGTATCCTGGAATCTCATCACAAGTACGAGTAAGAAAATAACGATATTAAATTAAGTATCCTGGAATCTCATCACAAGTACGAGTAAGAAAATAACGATATTAAATTAAGTATCCTGGAATGTCATCACAAGTACGAGTAAGAAAATAACGATATTAAATTAAGTATCCTGGAATCTCATCACAAGTACGAGTAAGAAAATAACGATATTAAATTAAGTATCCTGGAATCTCATCACAAGTACGAGTAAGAAAATAACGATATTAAATTAAGTATCCTGGAATCTCATCACAAGTACGAGTAAGAAAATAACGATATTAAATTAAGTATCCTGGAATGTCATCACAAGTACGAGTAAGAAAATAACGATATTAAATTAAGTATCCTGGAATCTCATCACAAGTACGAGTAAGAAAATAACGATATTAAATTAAGTATCCTGGAATCTCATCACAAGTACGAGTAAGAAAATAACGATATTAAATTAAGTATCCTGGAATCTCATCACAAGTACGAGTAAGAAAATAACGATATTAAATTAAGTATCCTGGAATGTCATCACAAGTACGAGTAAGAAAATAACGATATTAAATTAAGTATCCTGGAATCTCATCACAAGTACGAGTAAGAAAATAACGATATTAAATTAAGTATCCTGGAATCTCATCACAAGTACGAGTAAGAAAATAACGATATTAAATTAAGTATCCTGGAATCTCATCACAAGTACGAGTAAGAAAATTCCAGAATAATTCCAAACCTTATTTTGTTTCCTGCTATTTTACTTGTTATTTTGTATTGAAATCGGTATATTATCTTTCTTCGTTGTTAAGCCGCGGCATTCCGAATTTTTACCGTTATAAAATACTAGCTGGTTCACGGCATGCGTTGCAATGTCATATTCTAAGAAATACATTTCTCCCTGAATCACCTTTCCAGTGCGTCCCCGTTCCTCTCCCGCGTCCCCTTCCTATCTAGCTTTATAAATTATTGCCTATATGTCATTCTGATGTATGAGCTATATTATTTTCATTAAAATCGGTTCAGTAGATTTTGCGTGAAAGAGTAACAAAAACACATTCATCAATGCAAACTTTCGCGTTTATAATATTAGTAAGATTTCTCTTGAAGTTTTTATGTTTCTATAAATATATATTTTTATTTTTGAAGATAATATATGGATAGAAAAAATCGCAAAGTATGTACGCTCCGAAAATTATTATTAACACTTTTTTCTGTTATTTTATTATTTATTATGTATATGAAAAAAATCACAGCGTTTCTTTGAATGCTGTTTAAGACATTTCCTATGAGATTTTTGTTCTATTTTAAACGAGTCGTGTTTTATAAACTTGTTCACAATTTTCGCTTAAATATTGTCGTTTTTGATATTAGCGCGCTCCCTCTAACATTCGTATTTACATAACGCCCCTTCTTCTTTTGAGAGCCAATTGTAACCGGGCCTTAAATAACCATTGTTTGTCTTTGTGATAGGAAATTACCTCACACTTTGGCTTAACTGCAGCTGAACTTTCAAATAATTCAACTTCTTGCAGTGTGTGCTGAAAATTGAATTTCTTGCAGTTGCATGACCAGCTTCCGCTACGCAACCTTGGACTGTGACGTAACAACCCAACAACCGGTTTGCGTTTCCCTTGCACACAGTTTTGGATAATTAGTTACTATGGGGCCTTGCCAAATTTCAAACTTTGTGGAGGTATCTACATGGTTTACACCCACGAAAAATTATTATCACGTCGGTGATTTACGACATAAATATCGAATTTGGAGCAGTTGCAAATGTGAATATTAACGTTACTTTACAGTTTTACGCGCTGGGACAGATTATGTAGATTTTTATTGCGGAACATCCTTTTTTATTAATTAATTTCACCCAGATTTTTCATCACGAAGCTAATTTAATTATCCTGTTGTCGCGTTTGTGTGGATGAGTAAAATGAAATTAACTTTTTTTTAAATCGTTAATATTTGTTCATAAGTTTGTGGTACCTAATATGTTTTAAATTTACAATTCAGGTGTCTATTAAAAATTTTGTATAATCTGCTATAGAGTAGTAAAACTGCTTATCTACCCCAAATCAAATCCCATCAAAATCAAAATCATCAAATCTCACTTAATCTCACCAAGGGGGGGAGGGCTCTAAATTAAAAAAAAAAAAACTGCTCATGTAATTAATGCATGCCCCCGAACATGTTGGTTTTTCAAACAATAAAAGTGGTTAAATCCAAGTATTTTATTAATTTTGTATTACATTATTGTGTCTACATCCCAAATATTATGTTTTACTCTTACATCAAACTCGAGGGCTAGTTCTCTTTATTGGCGTTGAAATACTTAAAAATGTATGCACTATTTCTTCTTACATCATTGAAATATATTTTATTCCAATAATATTATAATTTAAATAATTTTGCTTTTCTGATCAAATAATAAAGTATTTTTTGTGAATTGTATGGGATTGTCAAATTTATGCTGGTGTGGTGTAAAATTTCTTAAAATATTTTTATTTCATGCAACTGGATGTTTTGTACAATAAGAAAGATTTATGTTAGATTTCACTCGAAACATCGTAATGGGAATGGATAATTAAGGACGCAAGCAAGGGAACAACTTACATAATTATAGAAAGGGCCAAATGAAGGCAAAGGCAATGTGCGGAATATATTGTACAGAGAACAAACAACAACCGGTGGACTAATAAGTATCATTCAAGGCCGCCCTAAAACACGCCGGATTGACGAGATTATCCGGTTAGGTGGAAAAAGGGGGCACGTGGCTGCATGGAGCGTGACACGCTTCACCCACTAGGTACATTCCCACCTTCCTCTTCCCCAGCTCCTTCCTTCTCCCACCACTTTAAGCCGCCGCTACCCGAATTTCTACCGATTTTTTACATATCTCCCTTAAACACGTTAGGGAACGTACCCATACTAAGTGACCAACTTTGCAATTTTTAACCCCCCCCCCCCCCCCCCGGTGACAAAAAACCTAAGCCCCCCTGCCGCTCATTTGTACCAAGCGTGGTATTTTGAAGACTCCCCCCCCTGAACAGGTCACGTAGTTTGGGTACGTTCCCTTAGGTTTTAAAGCTCTTAAAAAAATATATGTTATTCTTGAAGATACTATCTAGACATTCCCCGCGCCGAAACGCAAATTATATAAAATTCCCTCGATAGAAAAAAATCGTCAAGTATGCTCCAAAATTATTATAAACACGTTAGTTTCAGTTATTTTACAAGTTATATGTATGCATGAAAAAATTCACAGTGTGTCTTTGAATGCTGTTTAAGACAAGACAAGTCGTGTTTTATTAAACATTTTCACAATTTTCGCATCGATTTTGTCGCTTTAAACACTAGCGCGCTCCTCTAACATTCGTAATTTCATATATCTTCATCTTCTTCTTTTTGAGCCCGGTTGCGGCGCCTCAAGCCTCACAACATAACTCATTGGAGAAGCCATAATCCCCTGGTCGGTTGGGAGCAGTTGGGACTCTTGTAAATTTTCCATATTTAAAAATTGAAGAGCTTGAGAGATTATCCCAGCAGATAAATAAAAGTGGAAAATAGATTCTTGAAACTGAATACAATAATCTAATATAATCTTTGTTATTTTTGGATATTGGTATTCATAGATGCTTGTTCTTTTTTATAAATTAATGCCGCAAACCGACATCTGTGAAAAAGTTCAGATACAGGCGATGTAAATTAGCATAGGTAGTTGAAAAACTGTTTTATTTTATTAGAAGGTAAAAAAAAATCCTACGTAGGTTCCTTTACGAAATTAATAACCCGTATACCTGCTTTATTGTGGAGATTATTATAATATACTAGCTTTAGTGTTCGGCTACGTAGATTGATCGTTCCGGTGGAAATTGAAAATGAGAACAAACAAAAAATGCCGTGAATATTTCATGTCTAAATCTGTTTTAATATCCATAATACTTGTAAGTATTATGTAAAACAATTCGCTAGTAAAAGCCGCCTACAACGATTTTAGATCATTTCTCGATATTTAATAAATTACAAGACAGTTGAGTGGGTACTCCTTTATCTCTAAAGTTCATCTCCGCCCCTTGTTAACACCCGCCCCGACCCTGAATCGCCGACTATGCGGTTTCGGGCTAAATATAGTGTAATTTTCGCATTATTTGCAATATGTTAATGGAGTTTAGTCTTCCCGGATTAAATCTGCTCCCTTTGGGCAATTATTATTAATATCAGTATCGCACGACGTAGATATATCGTTGCTTTTCGGCCCTTCTGGCCTCGTATACTTAAATGTCATTATAGAAACACGTATTTTAATGTAAATAATATTACTTTTTCTGCTTTTCTTAACTTTTAAGTAGAAAATCTGTTTATGTTTATATGATATCTGAAGGAACAAATTTCTCGGTTAAGGTCACATTTTAAGCTCATATCCTCATTCATTACAAACATAAGACAATGTGCCATGTCGTTTGCTCCATATTTTTCAAACTTTAAACAAGAAAAAGGGTATTGAAATCTCGGTAGATGTCCTACGGTAACCAGACTACTACTTTTTAAATAAGTATTTTGATCCATAAAGGGAGAAATTTTGTGGATTTGGTACGCATTGAGGCTTCCCAAATAATGTTCTTCGATAAGGAAAAGCTATTGAAACAAACGATTTTCGAACAGGTTTTGTAAGTAGGTACTTCTAAATCTACATTATTTCCTTATTCTGCGTTTTCATTAATCCAACCTGATTTTTTTTCGCTTCGTGTCTGGTGATGTAGATCGGGCAATTATGCAAAATGTTCAACTTGGCAACCTTATGCTGTTTTTCAGAAATTAGTGGCAATATTGTGCTTTTTATGAAACTGTTAATAAACACAACATGGGCCGTTTTGCTGCTGGGCAAACGCCGTGGTAACAGTGGTAATTTTTTAAAAAAAATTGCGGTTTCGGCTCTTTATGTTGGCTGAATGCTGAATTTTAAAGGTTGGTCTGAGCTCCTCGTAGAAGTGAGAGACAACCGAAAAGTCATGTCGATAGAAGTAGCAAATGTTTCAGGTTTTTTTTTTAAATATATTAGTATTATTTAATTTATAACAAAAATCTATTTTTATTTTTACTGTGTAATTATTGTTACGCGTGAATTTAGCTGCTTCGCCCTCCAAGGGCATTATCAAACTGCAATCGGAAACAGCTGTCATACCAGAATACATACCAGATTTTTTTTATAAATAAACTGTTTTTTTTTATTAAATTATGATATTAATAAATATATAAAAAAAAACTTTCTAAACTAAACAACTGTAAAAAAAATCTTGACCCACGAAAAAGTTTGGCCTACGACGCTGACTTCTTCCGTATTTGGATTACATCTAGCTTACGGATATATTACAATAAAACAAATATAAAACTTATTTTCACTTTCATTTATTTGACCGTAACCGGTTTTAGCCATCTTCAGACTGGTCAAGCATACGGACCAAGCTTACTCTATCATCATTACTCATACACCAATCTTACTGGTCAAGCTTACGGATATATTGCAATGAAATTGTTTTTTTTTTCATATTTTATTAAAAATGTCAAAGTTAAATAATGTATTCTGAAGATAACGCCTACACAAAAAAGCTCCTTCATTAAGTTCAAAGTAAGTTGGTCGCGAAAGCTTGTTATTTTTAAAGGCGCTTGCTCTATTCAGAAATACTGGTCAGTAGCATAAATTAATTTTATAATTTTCACAAATCTTATGAAATTAAATTTAAATTCTTCTTAGTTCTCAATTCTTACGAGGGTGTGATATACGAAATATTCCACCGAGAAAAGTGCAATTCCTTTGCCTCGTTTTGTAGTGCAAAGCTGCGCTTTGAGGTAAAAATAGCTCATACAGATCGCGTTTCCAGCACACGTGGCCTTCGTGTATGCAACTTTATTATTATTTTTAAAAGAAATCTTGTTTGCCTCAAAGCTCTTTCCGTTGGTCTGCCTGCGCCGTCTGCTTTTTTATGATATTCTTTCTAAATGCAGACAAAAAAAGAATATTATTGTATTTATAATAAATGGCTAAATGCACGAAACGAGTTTAAAAGTTTATTTCATATTTGAACAAAAGTATACTCTAGTTTTATTTTTATTTTTTTTATTTGTTAATTCTACATTTTTTCATCACAATTTATGTATACATGCATACATACACACATTCATACATACACCATTCACACATTCGTACATTCATATATACATACAATAATAATATATTCTAATAAATAATACCTTAAAAAAAAACTTTTTGAATATCATCCAAAAACTACATCTAACAATAATAATTACTGAATAATTAAAAATATATATATTTATGTTTATTGCACATCATATATAATTGTATAATATAAAACCTAAGAGAGATATTGTAACAAATTTTCAATTTGGGAGGCGGGTATGAGTACCGCCGCCCCGGGAACCACTTATTGGATAACCAACACCTCTGCCATAGGTCACCCCAAGTGGTTCGCTACGTTTGGTGACTTAGCGGGGGTACCCGGCTTCATGGGGTGAGGTATGTCTAGGTCTTGACGGCGGATGCATTTGCCCGTCTACTGCGTAGCAGGCCGGATCGAGAGATTGGTTGAGGAGACCTTTTGACCTCCCAGTCGGACTCTCTCAACCTACCGCCTTGCACCCCAGTGGGAGGGATTGATTGATTGACTGACCCCCAGATTCCTACCCACTCGTCATACCTTTTTCCTTCCCAGAACTTCCTATCCTTCCCTTCCTTAAAAAAGGTCCTCCACACAGCATCCCTTAAGATAACATAGGCCCTAAGGGAAATTGTTTTTCTCAGGGCCTCCTGTGTGGAGGTAATGTAAAAAATAAAAATATCCATAATCATAATCATGTTTATAACGTTTGTATTAAAGGTATAGTCAAGTATAGTATAAACTATTTCTTTCATCAAGCTAAGTCTTATTCATAACATATATTAGGTTTTACATTATTTTTACATATTTCAATTAGGTACCGTTTAGTCTAGTGTTATTTCTCCATACTTATTTATTTTCTTAGGTACGATTAGTCCTTCAATAAGCGTTCAACGAGTATTATAATTGTGTTCCAGTCTATTTATATACATAAATAAACAGACCTAATTATGTTCTGAAATATAATTTTGAACCGGCAGAATTTTGGGTCTTCTGACTTTGTTCGTATAAATAATTTAATAACAATAATTTAACTAATGATTTTTGCACTGCTTGAACATGATTGATATTTGTTTTACTGGAAAGTCCCCAAGCTATAAAATACAAAATTTTAAAACGGATCATGAAAAACTCTTTTCTGAAGAAATGGGTTATTTTCTAGGAGTTATGCATCATTTTTGAAACACTATGAAAAGGAAAGGAAATGATATCATGGTTTGTTAAGTCTGGTTACATTGTTTAGTTGTTGTACTGCTCTGAAGAAGGTACGGTTGTGTCCTCGGATCACAGAATTAACGTTATGTCCGAAGATAGTCTCAAATAAAGCAGTGTATACAAGCATTTAGTAGCATTTGTGTGCTAATGTAGATTGTGGACATTGCAGTTAATTTGGTAATTTCCAAACAATTTGTGATAAATATGAAAAGCCCTCTTTACCGCATTTCTGTATCTCTGCTTTTTGTAGGAACTTGTTTAAATATCTTTCTTATAATTTTAACTTAATCTCTGAATAATTCTAAATGATTTAACAGTTTTGTAAACAATTTGGTGTCTACGCAGATTGAAGGTTTTAGTCCTGGCTTCCTATTTCACGATATTTAGTATTATTACCAAGAGCCTTCCTAAGAAGTATCCTTGAGAATTCGAGCCGTGCTTGACATTCTGCCGTTCGCGACCCTTCTATGTTAGTAATACGGTTAAAGTTTTTGGAATATCTACCATTCAAACATTCCCCTCCTACCAGACGGAAAATTCTTCACTCAGCAATGTTGTGTATTCCTTTTGTATAATTTGGGCTGTTACCTACTCGTAATTAAATTGTATATAAATAGTTGTAAATTGATCATATTTATATTTAAGGCTAAAGTTAGGGGTTATTTTGCTCATTTATCATCGGTTGAACAGAAACTGTTATGCTTTAACGATCAATCTTATCTTTGTAAAGAATTTTTTGAAACTAGGTTTAGATTCCACTGACGTCAAAAGAAACTTCTTAATTCCGGTGATTGATATGAAATAAAATGATTTTTGCGGTACAGGTATTTAAAAAAAAAGTTTTAATAATTTTCGTTATTTGTTTTGGTGGTATTATGCCATGTTGCGCTAACTCCTTCTTTAGCCAACGTTTCGGAGAGCGTTGCAGTGTCCATAATCAGGGCAGATGTGTAATTGTTAGTGGTGAAATGTGTGCTTATTTATTAGGAAGCGATACCATATTGCCAGCTCCACCGCATCACGAGCTGGTATTACAGTATACTTCAAAATGGTTGTAGATTTCAATTGTCTCCGTAATCAGGCGTGCTACAATAAGAACTGGTTCCAAAAAACTGTCCCTCGAATCCACTGTCATTCAGCTAGTCGCCGGTACAAAGTAACCGAGATAGGCAAAGGCGTAGGAACCGGTTCCAAATAGCCTGTTCCTCGAATCCGCTGTCATTTAGCGTCATAGCCGCGGAGGGGAACTGCAAGTTCACTAAATCGTAGTACTTATAACTAGCCTGTGGCACGTCCCTATGCTCTGCGTGCCCCTTTTGGCCGTGAAAATCTAAAAACTTATCGAAGTTTTACTAATATTGAACAATTTTCTAATCTGTCTTATTTTACCATTTATATATCTAACTAACTAACTAACTAACCATCACGCCGTTTCCCCGCAGGGGTAGGCAGAGAGGACGGACCGCCAAACAACTCGGTCTTGGCACACACTCTTTGCCTCACTCACATTCATACATCGTCTCATACATTCTCTTCTATTATTCTGACTTTTGACATGACCTGACTCAAGTATCTGATTCACTTGATCGTGCCATGTCTTCCTCGGGCGTCCCCGACTTCTTCTACCATTCACATTCGCGTCGTATATTCTTCTTACACTACTTCCTTCGTTCATTCGCTCTACATGCCCAAACCATCTGAGGGTCCCTTTCTTAATCTTACTCATTATGCTTACATCAGCCTTACATTCTTTGCGGATATCCACATTTCTCACACGATCATACATTGTTTTACCACACATACGTCTCAGGGATCTCATTTCAACAGCATTCAGTTTACTTTCATTCTTCCTCTGCCAGTTCCATGCCTCACTGCCATACATCAGGGTAGGTACCAGGACTCCATTGTGGACTGCTAGCTTCGCTTTTTTTGACAGTTTTTTATTAGCGCCAACGGCATTCAGTCCACCATTAATGGAGTTACCGGCATTCACCCTTCTTTCAATATCTCTTTCAGCCTTCCCATCTCTCGTAAACATACTACCCAGATACACAAACTCATCCACCTGCTCCAAATATTCATCATTCACAACTATGTTGCATACTGTTTTCGTACTCTCCCTTTCAAACACCATGACTTTAGACTTATATATCCTAATACTTAAATCCAATTATTATTTTATCATTGTACATAAATGTGATTGTTTGTTATTGTGTATATTTATGCCTTTTTATTATTTAACATACACCATACATGAATCATGACTATCATGAGTTTTCCATTTTCTTCTACTGTTATTATCATTACGATTCTTTGTTGTTAATGTGCTTTCTCCTGACCAGATGCAGCAATGCTTTCATGATTTTATTACGTCCAAATAAATAAATAAAACAATCATTAGATGAGTTTACTATCCACAGTAGGCATTTTAAAAGAACATTACTATTATTGATCGTTGGTTTTATTTTTCTACGTATTGTTATTGTTTATGACATTAAACCTAACATAATGGTTTCTATGCGTTATCTCAGTCAACCGTCTTCAGCGGGTGTAGGAATGAATTATAATTATTATTTGTTCATATGAAGCGGATACTTTGTGATGTGACACTATTAATTTAAAATAAAGCAATAACTTTGTAAACACCACTTTTATTTTTATACTTTATGCCGACCGGGTTTCGCTACAACCGTAGCTTCATCAGGGCAGTATAATACTCTACTAACATTAGGTTACATTTGTGTTATAATATATATTTTACCAAAAATGGGCTGGGCTGGACTCGTCAAGTGGAGGAGGAAGAGGGAGGCATAGATGGGGAATTGGGAAGGGAACGGACGTGTTCTTTATCAATAGGGAACAATCTTAGTATGGGACTTTTATTTAAATTAAGGTTGGATAATTTAGAGGCACTTGAACTTAGGAAAGCCATAAACACTAATAGTAAGGTAGTAAATAACCAACTTAATTTAAATAAAAGTCCCATACTAAGATTGTTCCCTATTGATAAAGAACACGTCCGTTCCCTTCCCAATTCCCCATCTATGCCTCCCTCTTCCTCCTCCACTTGACGAGTCCAGCCCAGCCCATTTTTGGTAAAATATATATTATAACACAAATGTAACCTAATGTTAGTAGAGTATTATACTGCCCTGATGAAGCTACGGTTGTAGCGGAACCCGGTCGGCATAAAGTATAAAAATAAAAGTGGTGTTTACAAAGTTATTGTTTTATTTTAAATTATAATTATTATTTTATTATTTTGGAGCACTAATCTAAAATGGAGACCGATTACAACGTTTTAATAATTTTCCTTGAAACTTCACCGCAAGGCAATTCGTTATTTATTTATGCACACACGCAAAAATAATATCCATTCCATATCCTCCTTTCCTGATAATATTATTTTCCTGTCGGCTTTTCAAAAATCATTTATAACATTACATTATATAGGTCTATAAATACAAAATTATTTCAATAATCACATGTGCGTTGCATAAACTTTGTACATACTATAATTTACTAGCTGACCCGGAAAAAGTTGTTCTGCCAAATAAATTATTTCTAGTGAATATTTTGGTTGTTAAATAAAAAATAAGTGTGTGGGGATGGGATCCATGACAGAAAGAGGAATGGAGCGCTGTAGACGATGACCGCCTATAAAAACAAAAATACACCAACCATTCATTTTCTCAATTCAATGTATTTCATTAAAGTAACTAAAATGGGAGGGTGGGGGTAGGAAGGTGAAAATTTGGGGTTATAGGTTTTTTTTATGCCAAATAAACGAAAAAAAATAGTCAAAAAACCAGACCAAATTTTTGGATAGGGACCACCCTAATCACCTAGCGGTATGAAATATACTTTGCATCCTATTCTCATACCTCATACCTACCAAATATACATAAAAAAATTGATAAAAATCGGTCGAGCCGTTTCGGAGGATTGCGACCACAAACACAGTGACACAAGATTTTTTATATATTATATAGATAATCATATTCATTATTATTTCAGGGTAACGCCAAAAAAAGTTGAACGTATTTCAACAATTTATTTAATCCCTTGAATGATTCTGGAGTTTTAAAATTCCCATACTGAAGAATAAGTATTTTATTTTATTTTTAAAATTAAAACATTGTGTTCGAATATTACAAGTATTAATAATGAAGAGTGTTATACGAGTATTATTGTAACGATTGATTTCATCGAAAACAGTTGAACCAAACATTCATTGATTCTCCTGTCGGAAAGTAAAATGGCTCTATAAAGATTTTTTCAGCTTTCAAAGTAGGTGTTACATAGTAGAAATACGAATAAAACGGTTTATTTTGTTTTAATTCATGAAGCCAATAAAAAACTTCAAATTTTGTTATACTTGGCTTTCTCAAATATTTGTTTGAAACCATTGCCAATCGCGCCACTCCAATTTCCACCATATTTTTCACTTAAAAACGCTTTCCCTTTCGCCTCGTCTAAAACTGTTTATTTCTAGTTTTCCAAATTAATTGGACAGGTCTTGTGCCAAAATAACAATAATAATGATTAACGGACTGAAGTGAATTGTAGCGGAGATGTTTATTTTATTCAAATTATTCATTTACATCACTTACTCTGTCTGCCCGTGCGGCGTTTACTCGTTCATTAAGAATCGTTTGTTTTACATACGCAGACAGAAAATAATTATTCTACAGTTTGCGTCACATTTTATATGGATATTTTTTTCACTCTTATAACATCAAATTATTCTTAGAAGATTCTCCTGTGTGGGTGTTTATTTGTGTTGGTTTTGCGTACGGCTGAATCGGTAAGTACTTGAATTCATTCTATTCGTTGTGGTTCGACTAAAGTCTAGATCGATTGTTCTGCATCGGGGAAATAGAGCGTGATGTTTTAATTTCTATAAGTATTTCCGCTTTAATTCACTGTTCCATGAGACCTCTCAAACAACTTTTTATCGACTATCAACTAACATTATATATATAATAATATATTTTTGGTTGTAGCTATCACTTTGTGGTTATCCATTATAGAAAAAATGAAACAATACAACTTTGTATAAACCACTTATATAATGCGTAAATCCTACCGGTTTCGGAACAAACGTTCCTTCTTCAGGGAAAGCTTATACTAATTTGACAGTTTCGAACAATGTTTTATTATGGTAGGGGTGGAGCCGTTGCTAGTTATTAATGTAGATTGGGTGGGTATGTATTACATTAATACCGCTCCACCCCTACCATGATAAAATATTGTTCGAAACTGTCAAATTAGTATAAGCTTTCCCTGAAGAAGGAACGTTTGTTCCGAAACCGGTAGGATTTACGCATTATATAAGTGGTTTATACAAAGTTGTATTGTTTCATTTTTCTAATATATTTTATTTTAACTTTATGAGTAAAACCTCAAATTGTAATATTTAATTAAATGAAGACAATATAAGCGAAACTCAATCGAAAATCTAGAAACAGAAAAATCAGAAACGGATATTGACACCTCTGGGACTCGAACCCAGGACCTCTTGCTTTCCGGGCAAACGCGCTAACCACTGCGCCACTAATAATAATATACTTCTTATTCTAAATACTGTCGCATAACCAGTTCGTTTGTCATTTTTGTGATTGTTCTTTGGTCTAAATAATGACATCATTATTTTTGCACTTAATATATAGTGGTCCTGAACAAAGCATAGACCACATTCATATTCATATCATTATTATAGAAAGTAAAAGTGAACGCATTTAAAGGGGCGTTTTCTCGTAACGACTCTCAACAGCCTCGTTCAATAATAAGTAATTGAGACAAATGAAAAGATTATAATATTACCTTTCTCATATAATCTCATGGTAAGTAGCATTCTCGATATCCTGCTTTGTTTTTGCTCTCACTACTGTCATTTTTGATATATAATTTTTTGGTTACATCGTCCTTTGTTTTCGCTGCAATTTTTTCACCTACGTTCGGTGCATATATTATGATTTTATGAATGCATTTTTTAATGATTTCTGGGTCAGACTTAATAGTTTCCGTATGCACTGAGGCCAAATTAATATATGTTCAATGTTTTCTACTGTATTTCGCCATTCCATCGACAATAGAATTAGATTTTAAAATACCAGAATACCATTGTCATCGGGAGAAAAGCAGTGTCTCATGGTTCGATAAAATGCTCCCTAGAGTCCCTCATTCTTCCCATATAGGCGGGAAGTTGGATATAAATATGTATATGTTTTCATAATCTTTACATTTCCTTCAACTATTAATTGTTTCCATTTCTAGCAGCTGCGTATCAGTATATCTTCGGAGATGACGTTAAAATTCTGTCCTAAGGCCTATTATCTATACTTCAGAGAGTACTACTTGTCTAGTTCCTATTTATTAGTTGTCTGACCCGCTCTATCATTCAATAATTTGATATTTTACTTTGGTGTTAGTTTTGTGATATACATATTCTTATAAGATAAATCTCGTGGTCGGTGTCTAATAGCATTCGACAAAACATACCAGCATATTGCTTAATATCACGGACATATGAATATACATGGACCTGCCCTAAGTGATAAAAACGTATTATTTCCCCCTCCACATGGCGCCGGCTGAAGCTCCTCCTTGGAACCGGCTCGCTCCATGGGGAGGGGATAGAGCCTTGCTTGAATCTAAAATGTGTGACGTCATCATTCTTGCCGTGAACAGCTAGAAGGTAACATCCATACATTTAACGAAATACAACGCCAAAACGGTAGCGTATTCTATACAATATATCTACATATCAATGTGCACATATCGAATGTGGGCGGTTCTCCAGTGTGCTCGTCGCTGGTTACAGGGGTAAGTAAATTATGAAACATTTGTAATAGTGTTTTAACTAAACACGGCAACAAAATATTGCTGTGTATTGGGGCGAGTCTTTTTGGGGCGAGCATTTGGCCTTAGCAAATATGTTATTATCGTGGCAAGCAATTCGCGCTCCCATGTAAAAAGGTCTATTCATTCAAAGCAGATTTTGCTTTTAAGAACTAAATGGTGATATTGTAATGCGAGATGCCTATTTACTGTCAGATTGATTGCATAACGAATCACAGTCATCTTTCCCCTCTTCGCCCTCCATGGTTTGGTTTGACCCCTCACCTGTAACTGCTTGTCTAGTCATTTGGATGTCTATGCTTAATATAAAATTGATTGCCTTACTTTGTCAACAGTGCGTACATATTGAACCACGCTTATTGAATTGTGTTTGGAGTAAAGTTGCTTTTCAAGTACGTGATTTTCTTCTTTCATCATAGTTTATATAAATAATGTTTGAACATTTACATTAAATTTCCCCTCAATCCGCCAATTTTTATTTAAAATATGACGCACGATTTTCTAGGAATAGCTCTTCTACAAATAATTTAAGCCATTTTGGCACATTTTCTGTAAGCTTTCTTTTTATTTCGTGTTATAATTTCTTGTACTATCTGCGTCTGTTATTATTACGTCAATCATATTATGATCGGTAAAATTTTGTAATTTATAATTGAACGGTTACTTCCGTGTTAAATCATTGTTTGTTTCAATGGCTTGAACGAAATGGTACACGATTTAAATGCTCTCACTCTTGGGTTTAACGTTCTTCATACTTCATATCACGCTCTGAATGCATTCTAATTCAACTCAAGTAAGATTTTATTTACCGTGAATCACAGTCGCAGAGTATTTTACATGGTCTTGCCAACGACGGCGACGGACAGTGTCTTCGCTAAATATTTGTAAATTTTAGTGAATTCTTTATTTGGAGGTGATACCATTGTGGCATGTGTGGCAGAGTTTTGAGCTTTGACGAAAAAAATTGTATTGATTGGATTTATCTAGATTCACATAAATTATTCAACCAAATATCGACATCCTACTATTATTTTTTATATACCTATTTATTTTGGGTTTAAAGTCGGATACAATCTGGCCCTTTTCGGGGCAGCATAACAATAATGATAGATTATGTATTAATTAAGTTAATTTATATTCTGATCAATAATATAACTAGTGAATTATTATAATGTAAGGGACTGGATAAAGATTGACGGTCCTTGGTGAGTCCCTGGTAATAATGTTTTCTGTCAAAACGTTCCCGGTTAAAATGTTCCCGGTAAAAATATTCCTAGCCAAAATGTTTTCAATTAGAAACAGGTAAATTGTCTTATTATTTTTTGATTGATAAACTAACGTTTAAGACAAGATTTGTATGCATAGCACAAAGGGTAACAATTATTATAAGCAATAATTATCAGCCTGAAACACTCATCTACATTGAAAAATCTTAATTATTTGGCGGGTATTAGATAAGCCGCCATAGCTCAGTGGTCAGAGCACCTGACCGGCAATCAGAAGGAAACGGGTTCAAGTCCCGTTGGCGGTAAGTATCTTTTCTCGGAAGATTTTTCAATGTAGATGAGTGTTTCAGGCTGATTATTGTTGCTTACATGTAAATTGTCATTATATTAGCATAGTCATTCAGCACCCTCAGTATGTCCTGACCTAACCTAACCGACTGTGAGACCATATTTTGGCAAGGTACGTTTTGGCCGGGGACATTTTGGTTAGAAAATTTTAACTGGTGTCATTTTTACTGGGAACGTTTTGACAGGGAATATATTACCGGCCACGAAGAATGAATGACACGAGGTTTTACCTAGAACATGTCGTGACCAAATATGGGGTTGTACTTAGGTTTCTATTACTAATATTTTTTTATTAATTTATATGTAAAACTAGCTGGTTCCCGGCATGCCTTGCTATGCCATTTAATAAAGAAATTGTTTCTCCCTGCGTGTCCTTTTCCATTCCTCCCGTTCCCCTTACGCCTCCCTTTCCTCTCCCGCGTCCCCTTCCCCTCTCGCATTCCCACTCCGATTCCTCCACCTTCCCTCTCCCCACTCCACTCCCCCCTTCCCCCGTTCCCCTCCCCCCTCCAGCGATCCTCCTACCCGAGTTCCCCTCCCACATTCCATACATTCAGTCCCAGTAAATTCAGTTTTCAAACAGCTCGCGTGCCACCTATTCAATTTTTTTATACAAATTTCATAATGCCAGAGCTCACCAGTAGTTTTATACAAACCTTGTCCTGACAATAACGAACACAAAAAAAAAGAATTTTCCAATTTGGTGCAGTCGTTTGGAAATTATGCGCGTACATATATTTCGGCGATTCATTTTTATTTATGTAGATGTAGATACATCCCAGTCGCTTCATCAAAACAGTTTCAAAATTACTGTTGCTGGTTGTTTTGCCAACATGGATTTTTATTTCCACGCTTTCGTTGGCAGAACTATATCAGATATTCCATTTCACTGAGCTGGCAACACCTACAGGTTTGGAAACATAACGAGATTATCCAGCTGACGAAATAAGGCATTGTCTTCCTACTGTAGTCTTATTTCATACAAATTCGTATTGCAACGAGTATAACAAAATGCCTACTAGAAGTTCAACATCTTTTCAGAACGCTCATTCACTATCTACATATCTTTTTCTTACTGGTAAGTTTTGTAATTTACCGATATATTGAGAACAGTTTATTTTCAAATATTTAAAAATAAATCTTGAATTCAATACATCAATATTCTTCACATCATAGTGATTTCGGTTGTAGGTCTGTCTGCGAGTGGTTGTAACTCTGATTCAATGAACTCTGAATATTTTTTTAAATTTGAGAACTGATTCTGCAAAGAATTCGGACAAACTGTTTTAAATGATATGAATATGCTCAAATTGTCGCAGACAGAAGAATTTTCACTGACTTGGTATTTCTGTATAAAATTCTAAATGATTTAGTTGATAGTCCGGTATTGCTTGAATTGATAAGTTTCCGGATTCCACTACGTAATGCTATAAGTCAGGATTTATTTCAGTGCAGAAATTCTGTACTTGTAAATTGTACAGCGCCCCTGAGGTGATTTTTCACAAAAACGGCGCTCTACTAATTATCCAATTACTATTATAAATTATTATGTATTCCTCTTTGCCCAGAATACTAATGGAGGGAAATAAGTATATCAAGTCAGTGGACATCTTCAATTTATCTTTAAATAAATACAAAATACTGTTACTGAGGCAGTTCAGTTATCTACAATAAATACTGTATTTGTAAAAGAAATATATACCTTCAAATTAATAGATAACTTTGTATTAACCACTTAATTATTTACAAAAACCTACATGTTTCGTCAGCAAAGCTGACTTCTTCGGGGTTTTGATAGAACTAATTTTAAAAATAGACATACATAGGTAATAGAGAAAAATAATAGACATAAACAATAATAAAATTTGAAAGAAAATAATGTGTAGGAGACAAGGGGCAATATAGAACAATTTAAAATTTAAAAGGGGAATAATAAAATAATTTTGCACTATTAGAAGAAGTGAAATATATACCTATTATATTTTATTTAATCACAGTGTAATTTGTAAATGTCATATGTAAAAGCCCCGCAAAAAGGGCGTAAATAAATAAATAAATTAAGCGATCAAGTACACAGTATCTAAAATATAATACATATTATAACAGAATTTTTTATTTATTTGCATTTTCAAAATTGAAACTGCTGGGTCCAAAATTCAGACGAGCGATAACCTTAGCGACAGCCTACCTATTTTTACCCAAAACATTATTTTAATTCCATGTTAAAAATGTGTATTTCCTTTGTTTAAATTTCTTACGGTTAATTTTCAAGAAACCGTTATTTTCTAACTAGATTTACTAGCATAATATCCCGTCACGGGTCTGCCCTAGGAACATAATAGTAACATAAGATGATGGTTTGTTTGTCAAAACCGGTTGGCATACCCATTCATATAAATAAAGCTTTGTAGGGAATGCGCACACAATAACATAGTTTTAATTAACTTCAACTCTCAACATTTGCTTTGTGTGAATATTATTTATATCCGCGGTAATTTGCTCGTCATGTTACTCTGTGGTCATTTTACATTCTAATGTTTTTAATGGACAGTTATTATTTCCACATATGGCAGCATCGCATTTTTTATTTATAAATTTATAAGACCAGTCATTGTCAGCTATTTCTGCAAGATCCGTTAGACTTCCTTTAAATGTCAAACCTGAAAGCCGTGAATAAGACCAAAGTTAGTCATCGACTATTTCCACACAACTTCATGGAGGCTGTAAAGCATGTTAACTGTGGAAACTTTTGTAATCAAAATAAAGGAAACTTTCGTGATAGTATTTATACAAGCTTGCCAATTTTTCCGGACACTTGAGTAATTTTATTATACCCTGACAAAAATTATCTTTTTTAGGGAAAAATTGTTGTTCACACTAATAAGTCTGCCTTAATTTGTGTTTAACGACTACATAAATTCGAATTTACTTTGGGTTATCCGAATAACTTGATTAATTTTACTTATTTAGTTAATTTATTTTTTCATATATTTTCCAATTGTTAGTTTGGATCCTTAGCATATTTGGAGTAAAAAACGTCGGGGTCATTTTGCTATCTTGAAAATCTTGCAAACTTAATTTATAAAAATTAATGTTTCTTTGTTTGTCCCTTATGTGTTCGTTAACGATTTATCCGATTGAGATGAAACTTTGGGAATTTGATGTGCGCGTGTCCGCGATGGTTTCTATATAATAGTGAGCTCTGGCGTTATGAAATTATGAAATTTGTATTAAACTTTTGCAATAGGTGGCGCGCGTATTCTTTGAAAAATTAGTATTTCATTTTGTTTAACGGCAGGGTGGGAAGGAGAGGGGGAAGGGGGGCGGTGGAATGCGGGAGAGGAGAGAGGATATGCTGAGGAGGACATGGGAAGGGAAGGGTAGGCGGATGGGGAACGTGGACGAATGGCAAAGGACACGCAGAAAGAAATCATTTATTTATTTAAGAGGCATTTCAACGCACGCCAGGAACTCTATGTATAAATACAGCAGCCTAAAAATATGAATTCACAAAATTAAGTTTTAACTTATCATTACTATTAAACATTGGTGGATCGCGAAAGTTAGTTAACATAAAAAGTGGGTCGTTTTTACGAATACCTGTTCTAATACTTCGAGTGTTATCGTTCTTCACCAATTTCAATATAACAGAAAGTGACATTGATGTTAATTATTATTGACATTAACTGCGAGTAATTTGTTCCGATAAGCATTACGATATGCATCATTGAAGATAATAATGAGGAAGGAACGGTTGTTCCGAAACCGTTCGGCTTATAAAAAATATAGCGGTTCAAAAAAGTAATCGGGTTTTATTTATTTAAAAACTAGCTGACCCGACAAACGTTGTTCTGCCGTATGAATTATTTCTAGTGAATATTTTGGTTGTTAAATAAAAAATAACGAATGTATTCTAAGTGTGTGGGGATGGGATCTACGGCAGAGGAATGGAGCGCTGTAGACAATAAACGCCGATAAAAGCAAAAAAACACCAACTAAAGTAGGAAAATGAAATAAAGAAAATCAATATTAATTTCGAAGAGCAATTGAGTGTGCGATATTTTTTGCCAGTCCGTCTTTAGCCAATGTGACGCGACGCTTCTTGTGAATGTCTTGCGCATATGTGGATGAAAGTTCGATGAGGCGGACGTAGCGCCATCTGTTATTCAACAACATAAATAATTTCGTTCTGTTTGAAATACGAAAGACGGTTAAATTTGTTCATTAAAAATACCAAAATCGCGATTAAAAAATTGGAGGGTGGGGGTGGGAGGGTTAAAATTTGGGGCTATAGGTATTTTTTGATGCCAAATAAAAACATATCTAAAAAATTTGTCAAGAAAATAGATTTTTTTATGGGTAGGGACACCCTAATCACCTAACGGTATGAAATGTACTTTAAAACCTATTCTCTTACCTACCAAATATACATTTAAAAAAATCATAAAAATCGGTCGAGCCGTTTCGGAGGAGTGCGACCACAAACACCGTGACACGAAATTTTTATATATAAGATAAACCAGTTTCAAAACAGATGAACAGTTAATAAATAAGTTAATTTCTATCACTACGTAAAGTCTTTTTTTCTCTCTTTCCGTTGCTATTATGAGATAATCGTGCAAAGAATTACCTATACCTAACAGAAAATATAAAATCATGTTTGCTATTTAATGTACCGTATTTGGAACCTTGAATTATGTATTGTGTGAAATGAGGTAATTTCTAATAATGTGGTAATTATTTTTTAAATGTCAATACGCGATCATCAATCGGTGTCTATCTTACTTCCAACTTTGAAGCTCGGTACGTTTGTAAAACGGTCATCGTTTAAACAAAAAAAATTGTGTCAGTGAGTCATGGGCGATAGGTATGCGGTCATTATCTAACTCTGCTTATGAAATATCGACATTATAAAGTAATAGAACTGGTTCTATTCCGACTGTGTTCTTACGTCTCTTTTAAGATTAAGGTCAAATTACCTATGAAGTCAATTTTTAGTTACACGATGAAGCAGGCATGCTACACAGACTCAGTTTTAACTGTGCTTGCGATGGTACTGTACATTTAAATCCGAGCGTGAGTATGACCAAATCTATGCAGTTTTTGAGCTGTATAGTCGAACAGAGATCTATCCAAAAATCAATTAGATAAAACTGTGCACTTAGTACTGTGTACCAGTTCTGTAAGTCGGTCAGTCAGCAAACCTTGTACTTGGAAGGTAAAAAGCAGATTACCAATAAATAACCAAAAGAAAAGCAGCTTACAAGAGATTAATTAATAAATTGGAAGAAATACAGCCCCAAGCAAATAATCCGTTATCAAAAAAAAAAAAACAACCTACGCTGTACTAAAAAAAAAGAACATAAAAAGGTCGAGATGTCGAAATCTGGTTCGGGTGCCGAAAATATTTATGGACCAAAAATATTGTACTGATCCCCAGTAGATAAGTTTTAAGATTTTCACGGCCAAAAGCATTTTCGTTATTTGTTATTTTGTTTTTTGATCCCCAGTAGTTCTAAATACAAAGATCATTCTGAACTGACCGCACAGTTTTAACTGAGCGTGTATACGCACAGAGGCAATGCGATTTAACTGTACCGTTTTAACTGTACGGTCTGATTGTACGGTTGAAACTGAGCGTTTGTAGCATCCCTAATGGTCGGTACACACGACAACGATTTATTGTAGCGATTTAGCTGCACAGACCGTTTGTGCAGATCATCGAACGTCCGTAGAGCGTCCACACGTCTACAATATCTGCTTCGATCGTCAGTTCTCCGCAGAAACTCGACAAGAAACATGTCATCCACGATGAAAGACGATGACGCGCTAGCGCTACCTGGCTTATTTTGTGCAAAAAAGAAGAAAATCAAAACATTTTTGTATTATTATTTTGTATCAAAACATTAATAATAACAAAATATTTTTGATGATGATGATACTATAAAGAAAACACAATTGTGATCGTATTTAATGTTTTTTTAATTAAATCAATAGAATGAAATAACGAACAGAAATGATTCCACAATGAAGAAAATAAATATTAATAATAAAATTCAATAATCATTATTTATCATTGAAACTACGTACAAATAACGTGCACGGACACATCCGCCTACAGCAAAACTTGTGAACGAACTGAACGATTGGCTCGACTTCATACGCTACGATAAAACTGTGCAAACGCGATCGACAACCATTTATCGAATAGATTTTGCAACTGCCTCCGACGGCTTGCACCAACCAAAAAATTTGCGCCAATTTTCGTACACACGTTCGATATAACTGCACAGACGGTCTGTGCAGCTAAATAGCTACGATAAATCGTTGTCGTGTGTACTGACCATAACGTATTATGATGAAGTTTTCCGTTCTTCATTATGACTGAAGTCGTTGGGCGGAATTCATTTGTTATTGACAAGCGCTGGGATGGAAAGCTTGTTTTATTTTTTGTTTGTTCGGGTTCATGGGGTGAGGTTTGTCTAGGTCTTGGAGGCGGATGACCAAGACACTGAACCCCAGATTCCTACCCACCCCTTAAACCCTTTTCCTTCCCAGAACTCTCCTCTCTTTCCTTTCCTTTAAAAAAAAAACCCTCCACGCAGCATCCCCAAAGATGACATTGGCCCTGAGGGAAATTATTTTCCTCGGGGCCTCCTGTGTGGAGCTCACGTAAAAAAAAAACAAGTTTTCGTGTTGCATAGCTCAGTATGGTGATATTAAATATTGTAAAAAATAAACATTTCCAATTATAAGCTTTGCGAAATTTCTCTAGTTATGGATTTCGCCTCGGAATCTTTCTTGAAATTTAATTAATTGAGTTTTAATTATTTTTTTTACGTTCTGTTATGAGTTATAATGTTCCATTTCTTTTCTTTTCAGGTCAACACTCCACTCGTACTTGACTTCTCTTTCGTTCATACTATTATGGTAAGTCGAACTTATTTAAATGTACAATGTACTCTTTACTTACCTGTTCTTTTAGAAAATTCTTTTTATAAAAATTGTAGGTAATTGTATGCTCTACTAAACTTGTAAAGCTACTTTATCCGAAATTTTATTGGAAACGAGATATTTGAGAAAAACTAGATTTTGGCGCGATTTCGGCTGGTTTTTTCAAAATGGCGGCGAAAGCTCAAGTGACCCAAGGTCGAAAACTCAGATTTTACATCAGGAGATGAGTATATAAAACATATTAAAAAAATTGGGACTACCGGAATAATTCCGATCGCGACCCCCTTTTTTGCGCTAATTGCACTGGCCTAATGCATATAATTTTTCGCATGGATATTATTGACCCTTTTTATGACTCGTTCTCTTGTCAAAAAGCTCGGTTTCGGAAATTGGTGATTTATGCCTTTCCTTTCTCTTAATATATTACACACTCTTGTAACTACTTATTATTTACGCAAGTCGGGACATCTTGTGTGAATTTCAACAGTTCAGTTTACAATCCTGTTAAGGGGTAATTTACCAAAACCGAAATAATATTTCGGGGTGGGGAAGTATGAGGTATGCTCGAACGGGGAACCGCTGCGCGCTACCGACGAAGTCAGAGCAGCGAAGAATCTAGACTAGATGGTACACTTGAGTAAGATTTGAACATGAAACGTTAAATATTGGGCATCTTTCAAATTATGTTTATTAAATTGAATGCGCATGTTTTAGGTAAATTTAGATAGAAACATTACCTATTGGAGGAGGAGCTCATGATTTTATGACTCTTTATCAGATTTTGATCAAACTTGTTTGATAAATTATTCGATACAACCAACTACACTGCTGGACGGTAGGCATTAGTTCTTCATTGACAGATGTCAAAACAATACGGTATTCAATTTCGCATTATTTTCGTAATATGTGATCATAATTATATCTGAATATATTGGAAAGATAAATAAAATATCGGTCATTTTCAATATTTATTATTATTGTTTACAAAAAGTTATATATATAAATTATATATTTAAATAAAAGTTATATTTTGATAGTGTCCCGCACTCGTGGCTAATCAAAATGTTTAAAGTTAAACCAATTATAATTAGATTTTTGAAAAATATTATGTCCTTTTGGAATACAGATTTACTAGTAAATTTAAAAGGTAAGAAAATAGTAGTACCGGGCATTTCAATAAAAAGAGGGATTTTTCAAGGAGACTCATTGAGTCCTCTTTGATTTTGCTTAGCATTGAATCCTCTGTCTAAAATGTTAATTAAAAGCAAGTTTGGAATAAAAATTAACGGTAATACAAGAGAGATTAGAATAGTTTCACATATATTATAGTATATGGATGATATAAAATTATTTTCAAATTCTGAATCAAATTTAGAGAAAATGATTAAGGTAGTTAAAATTTTTCAGATGATATTAAAATGACTTTTGGTTTAGATAAATGTAAAACGATCCATATAGAGAAAGGCAAAATTGTAGATGGAGACGAGGGTATATTTAGAAATTTCAAAATTAAAAGTATGAAAGGGGGTGAGGTTTATAAATATTTAGAATACCCGCAATCGAATAGATTAGATCACACTAGTATTAAAAATGATATTAGGATTAAATTTCAAACTAGGATCAGAAAATTTTTAAAATGCAATATCTATCTGCTAAAAATTTTGTAAAAGCAATAAATACTTGGGCAATACCTCTACTAACGTACTCATTTAGCATAATTAAATGGTCCAATAAGATTTAGATAGTTTAGAACGATTAATTAGAACAACGTTAACAAATTTTAATTGCCATCATCCAAATTCAGCTATAGAACGAATTAATTTACCTAGAAATTAAAAGAATATATGATGCAAATGTGAATGGTAGAAGAAGTCGGGGACGCCCGAGGAAGACATGGCACGATCAAGTAAATCAGATACTTGAGACGGGCCATGTCAAAAGTCAGAATAATAGAAGAGTATGTATGAGACGATGTATGAATGTGAGTGAGGCAAAGAGTGTGTGCCAAGACCGAATTGTTTGGCGGTCCGTCCTCTCTGCCTACCCCTGCGGGGAAACGGCGTGATGGTTAGTTAGTTAGTTAGTAAATTTAGGAGGTAGAGGTGTAATCAAAATAACATCTTTGAAACACAATCAGATAGAAATGCTTAGAAATTTTTTCCATAGGAAAGCCAATAGCTCAGAAATGCACAAAATAATTTGCAAGGCAGATATAAACATTACACCTTTTAATTTATATGACGAGAATGCCAAAATTCTTATAAATACTAACCAGGAATTATTAGATTCCTGGTCAAATAAAATTATTCATGCAAAACACTTCAATTATCTCAACCAAACGTATGTTGACAAACTTTCGTCAAACAAATGGTTGAGTATTGGAGAGTTGAGCGCAGAAATAGAAGGATTTATGCTTGCCATTCAAGATAGAGTCATTAATACAAAAATTATAGGAAGCATATAATCAAAGATATAAATCAAATTGATGATTTATGTAGAAAATGTTTGGCTTTTCCGGAAACTATAGAACATATTATATCGGAATGTTCTATATTAGCGCCGTCCGAGTATACATTTAGGCACAATCAGGTTTTAAAAATAATCCACCATAGTTTGGTAATTAAACATAACTTGATTGACTTCCGTAATACTTGACCGTACGATTGACTACCATATTATGAATATGAACCAAATTCATTTTAGAAAATGAATTTTATAAAATATATTATGATAAAACTATACTAACAGACAGAACAATTAGTCATAATAGACCTGATATAGTTTTACATGACAAAATTAAAAAAATAACTTATATCATTGATGTAGGTAGCTATTCCAAATTCCTGTAATATTAAAAAAAAAAAACAGTTTCTGAAAAATTAGAAAATACATAGATTTAGGAAATGAGATTAAAAGAATTTGGCACTCTCAGACTATAAAAATATTACCATTTGTTATTTCGGCTACTGGCATTATACCTAGGTCTCTGAAAATATTCATATTATATTCCATAGTTCTCATTAAAAACTTGCGGCAGGAATGTGAACTAACATTTTTCAATATGAAATAGCACAATTTGTTGGTTATTCACATTTGGTAGTTTTAATTGCTTTGTTCTTAAAACGATTACAGAGAAAGAAGTTTCTTTAGTAATAAACTCGCTCAAAAACTCTTCATCAACCGGCATTGATGAAATATCTAACAATTTTCTTAAAAAAATTGCCCCTGGTATACTTCAACCATTAACGCATCTACTTAATATTAGCATCCGCCAAGGGCTATTTCCCACCATTCTAAAACAAGGTCTCATTATCCCTATTTTTAAAACTGGCTCCAAACTTGATATTAGTAATTATCGTCCTATTATGTTGCTAAATTCCCTCTCAAAAGTATTCGAAAAGATCGTCAATAATAGTCTCATGGAATATCTGGAAACCAATAACTTAATATCGCCGCGGCAATTTGGATTCAGAAAACATAAAAGCACCAATGATGCTATAGCCACGGTCACTGACCATATTTCTGGCCACCTGGATAAGGGCTTGAAATGTCTATCGGTATTTCTCGACCTCTGTAAAGCATTTGATACAATCTCACACAGCAAACTAAAACGCAAAATGTTTAATATAAATATTAGGAACAAAGAATTAGGCCTCCTCTCCAGCTTCTTATCTGACAGATCCCAATGCGTTAAACTCAATACCACAAAGAGCCAGAATTTGCCCATTAGTTACGGGGTCCCTCAAGGCAGTGTTATAGGTCCAACGCTCTTCCTAATATATATTAACGAGTTATGCAACCTAGATATCGATGCCACTATTGTCAGTTTCGCCGATGACACTGTCCTACTCTTCCAAGCAAAAGATTGGCTTACCGCATATTCCAAAGCGGAGGAAGGAATTCAACAGGTAAAATATTGGCTCGAACATATTAACTCTAAATGTACAGAAAACCAAATACTTACTGTCTAGTCTCACCAATATCCCAAAGTCAAACCCAGCCCCGCCATTAAAAATACACAAATGTAAAAATTCATCTCTAAACCTAAACTGTGACTGCCCATGCCTAGAGCAAGTAAACATTATCAAATATTTAGGAGTAACCTTCGATACACACCTGAATTGGAAGCAACATATACATAATACTACAAACAAAATTCGAAACTCTATATACTTTTTCAAACAAACACGCAATTTCCTTAACCTAAAACTTTTAAAAACAGTATATTACTCATTGTGCCAATCTCACATCGAATACGGAATTCTAGCCTGGGGTAATGCATATTCCAATGCCCTTGATCCCATCATGAAAGCACAAAAACTAATCATAAAAATAATTCTTAAAATGCCGCTTACTACCAGCACTGATACTATCTTCAATTCCTTCAACGTTATGGACATAAAACAGCTCTACTCAAGATCCATATTACTTAATTTACACAAAAACAACAAAACACCATACAAAGCTACACAAACAATACACAATACCCGAGCCAAAAACAACGAACTTCTCCAAACTCCTTTTTTCAAAACCACCTTCGGGCAAAGACACTCTAAATACATAGCTTGCAAACTATACAATACACTACCAACTACGATCAGACAAAGTGACTCCTTTACAAAATTCAAACAAGATATTAAAAAATGGATTATAAGTATTGGACGCCACACTATCACACATATCTGTAAAATAAATCACACATAGACAGAAATAACTATTCACATACAACCTAACCCATATAAAACAAACGAAAATAATGGAATCCTGTCAAATTTAACCTATAAATAGACTAGGCAGAATTTATTTCATTACTCCATCTCCAACATTTATAAAATAACTCTCTTTAAAAGATTTACCACCCTTCCAATCACCCTTCTGTTCTAATTCTATTCATAATATGTATTTTACCTGAAATATCCTTGTAACTACTATATTCATTTATGTACGCCTGTCTCGACACAGGTATACCCTAGTGAGACAGGCATACAAATAAAACCATTGTAAATATATTTTATTATAGATAAATAAATAAAAATAAAAATAAATTATTGCTACAAGGTTTGTTAGATTCGTACTGGGAGATATATATATGGTGAGGATCGTTTCGTGTTATTATGAAACTTTTTCCCTACTATTCTCAATTATTATCTTTTGTTCACTGAAAAATACTAATAATATGTCTGCAAAGTGAACAATACCATATATATCTTTATCTTTACCTAATTTATGTAAAAGCACAGTAGGACGTAAATAAATAAAACTAGGAATACGAAAATACGGGTAAAGGGGCACTCTAAACCATTCTATGCCGCTGGTTGCAAACAGGCGGCCGCGAAATGCAAGTTCTAGTAAAAAAGTCAACTTGGTTCTGAAATAAAACACAATAACATAACGACTAACCTTTAGTGTGACCCCTTTTCTTATGTGCCTACACATTTACGTATTTATTTTTTGTAAAATTTGACGTGCTTTCACTCTGAAATCATCTCGCATAATGACTGGAAATAACTCGTGTCTTGGTTTATATTATAATGGCGTGAGACAAAATAACAATATCGTGATATTGAAAAACTGTTTTTATTTATTTAAGCATTGTTTTAATGCTTTTTAAAATAATTTTATTATTCAGTCGTTTAGACAACATTGATGTGGTGATAATGTATATTTTTTATAATTCTCCTGTATTTAGAATTAAAAGATATAATCGAACTTTAAGCTATTTTTAGAGGTTTTGTAAATATTTTTTCACGCAATTGTTTTAAACATTTTAACACGTTTTTTTAACGCACCATTTAGAAGAATAGTTTATTTTTTCAAAACATAATATTTTTTTCTAATAAACAATATATAAATGTTCTTAAAACTGCATCAAAAATCCCTAAATATGCTGCGCTTGCGGTAATATACCCTTAACCATTTCTAGCGGTAATGCGTTATCATGCGTGTTACCGTATTCCGCGATAATTATTATTGCATTGTTATTTTTTGTAAGAAAGCGTGTGAAAGATAGTTTATGTATTCGCACGAGGGGAATAATCGTTTGTCTTCTGCCATTCCCGCCACGTAATTACACAAGGAAATGCCTTTTTTCTATCTTCTACAAAACCTTATACATCGTATCACCATAATCTCCCTATTACGGTCCATTATTCGCAGAACATTTGATAACATCGGTTCTAGTGGTGAGAACGGTCTTTGGGTTCTGTAATAATTACAAGTTATTCAGATCCCTTTTCTATTCTTTATCATTTTCCGCTTTTGAACCTCGCGGTGTTTTTTCCCTAGAATATTTTTATTACTAAATATTTCCTAAACCAGCGAGTATGAAAGTACCTACGTGGCTATCGTAATAAAACCAAAAGCTACAGAGAGAGAGACTCAAAAGGTCAGAATAACTTGTAATAATTACAAGTTATTCTGACTGTTTTTCATTATTGATTCAACTTTTGACTTTGAAAACGTCGCAATATTTTTATTACGATGTTTCAGAAAATTCTTAAATTATCAATAAATTATTATTAACGCAGAAATATAATGTTATCACAAGTTATTTTCTTACCTTTTCTTTTAAATTTCCGCAGACATCGTAATATATTTTTCATTGGGCTATTTTTATAAGGACTTACAGCAAATTCCCCAGCCAGCAAGTGTAAAAGTAACTACGCCACTCAAACCGGCATGTTTTTTTTTTGACGAGTCGAGTTTAGTCGCTTTAGTCGAGTATTTTTTATAATAATATACATATAATCGTCGTTTTCAAAACATATTCGCTCAAATGCCACGATTAACGCCTTTCGTAATGCCATGAAGCTTATTGTCTAGCGTTTTTCACTTGGGGCTCCGTGGGGCAATGTAATAAATAGTTCTGCGAAACAATTAAAAGTTTATTAGTTTTTTTTTTAATATCTGATGGACAAAACCAGATTGTCTCGGTTCATTAACAAATAGTTTGATTTGATTGTAAATAATTTTACGAATAAACCTTTTATTTTTCTTAAAAGCTGTCTTATTTATTGCACGGGGCTGCTGCTTTATTTATTTGAGAAACCATGCAGTAAGCTTCCAACTGAAAATATACATGTAATTTTCAGTTTTTAGGTTTTAAGGGGAACGGTTGTGCTGCCCTTTTCGTACAAAATTTAATTTTGGATATTAGACCAAAATACCCATCCAAACTGATTTACCTTTTGCATAATATTTAGTACGGTTACCCACTATATTTATTTGTGTTTTAGAGGAAACTTTGGCAATTATTTGTGAGTTAATGATAATTTAAAAAATAATAATTTTGCCCTACCTGCTATGTTAACATTATGATGAAATGAATTAAAAATATATATATTTAATTTTGAAGATGTTTTTTAATCTAGACTTAAATTTTAATGTAAAACGACTAACTTGGTTGGAAAACAAATTTTTCGTATACGAATTAAAATTTCCAATCATAAAATCCCCATTTTTTAATGATTACATTTAATTGGATTGTAAGTATTGGACGCCACACTACTACAAACATCTGTACAATAAATCACACATAGACAGAAATAACAATTTACATACGACCTAACCCATATAAAATAGATAAATTAAACAATTTAACTTTGTTTGAACCACTTTTATATTTGAGTAAATCCGACCGGTTTCAGAACGAACGTTCCTTCTTCAGGGCAAATGTATACTGATTTGACAGTTGTAATATTTTTGTTTTCTTCTACTCTCTTTATACTTATTTAAGTCTCCTTTTCATCGGCAAGACAGTTGTGATATTCTTCTTTTTCTACTCTCGTATATTTGTCTGTATTTTATTTACTCCTGGGCACTTGGCACCAGTCGTAATATTTTGTCTTTTCTCTTGGCTCTGATCGATATTTAAATTCTTAAGGCTTTGCATATGTGTGGTAGGGATGGAAAATTCCTCCCCTACGTCACACAAGCCTTTATGAAATTGGACCCTTATTTCCTCTGATAACTACAGAAAGCTACTTAAAGCTCCCTTGTACTACATACCTTTAGAGATATATGTACTTAACTAATAAATACGTTATTTACGACTTTGAACGTAACTATTTTCGTATTTAGGTTGTAATTAAACTCCATCAAACGTTGTGTAATTTTTTTGATTTATGATATAGGACTTTAATTACTTTAAAATTTTGTGATAACCCTCTTGATTCTAAACAGAGTGTTGAATTTCAAACTGTATTGGTCTCTCTCTTGCAAATCTAACCTTAAGTAATTTCTCTAAATGAGCTAACTTCCTTTGACGTTTATTATGATTCCCTACATCCTAATGAATTCTTGAATAAGCAATACTAATCGAAACTACACATGACTAATTGAACAGATAATTAAATATAACTCAAATGGTTAAATGTTAGTAAATTTGATTATGATTGTATCTCGTATCTGCTGGGCGCCCCTCCGTTTAGATTCAGCTGCTATAAGGTACATATAAAGATGGATTTAGTAGGTTAATGTAATTAGTTAATTGCATATTTGACGAACTCAGAATAACCCTTTTTCTGGCAAAATTTGGCTCCTGCCTCCATCAAGTAAGCAGGGTGATCAGGAGTCCTCCCAAAATTCGCACAGTCTTTTGGCACGGTTCAATTGATTGATACCTAAGTTATCGCGTCCCAAATGAACCTTCCTTCGCCATCATGCGCTGCCTTCAGGTCTTCCCCCGAGCCCAGATACCTCCAAATTCCTACTCCTCCAAAGTTTACTATTTACTTAGGGCGAACCGGTTTCGTCCTATATGCAATCATATACTCACGGGTTTGTGTGGAGTTACGGGTCGTGAATCCTCCCTCCACGTTCAAGAAATGAGACGAGAGTGACCCGACAGGCCTAAAGCACTAATTGTAAGTGAGTTCGTTTCATTCAATGAACAGTACATAAAAAGATATATATGTAAACATACGTTTTGGGAAGGTTTATAACTCGCAATACGAAACTACTTGCAACGCATCCCGAGCTCGGATCTCGCCCATCAAATTCTGCGAAATTTTCAGATTGATACCGAATACATACGTAAGAATAGTGGGTGATATAAATACATATTCGTACATTAAGATCTTATCTGGCGATGTGTTCTGGAGATTCGCCATAACTCCAAGCTTTTGTTTGGTTTTGTTGACGGTTTTGTTTGAGAGATCCGCCATCTCTATGGTTTGATTAATGGTCCTTGTTATAGAAGCGACCACTGCCTTCTGTTGGTTGAACTGTATTTTTTTTTTTTCTTTCCCTCCCCTCCAATGTTCAACTTTTGATAAATTCTTGCTATCCCGTGATTCTCAATTGAATCATGTAAATCCTCATAACCCCTTATTAAGCTATCCCGTGATTTTTCAACTGTTTCATGTAAGTCTTCAATACACCCTATTAAACTATCCCGTGATTTTTCAACTGTTTCATGTAAGTCTTCAATACACCCTATTAAGCTATCCCGTGATTTATCAAATGTTTCATGTAAATCTTCAATACCTCCTTTTGAACTGCTATAGTAAATCTGTTAATTTTCAATTGCTTAGGTCTGTAGATACCTCTTTACGTTCAAATTAAAGATAGTGTTTAATTCCTTTTTTTTTTTTTTTTGTAATTGCGCAATATAATAATTTTATCCCGTTCCTAGAAGTTAATACCTAAGTACGATATCCACTAATCAAGGTCATTTTTTTTTCTTCTTTTTACTGTACTCGAGCTAGTGTCCCAGTGACCGACTTATTTTGTAAACAATTTGAGCTTTGTAAACATTCTCGGCGGCCTCGTGACCTAGATTCAAGCGTATGAGGTATGTTTACTTTAGACATTCCGGAGACGTGTGAGATGACTCTAAAAATTTTTCTTTGTTTGATAATGATGTACTTAGCGCAATTGTCTAGTTTGATACCCGATTACGTATACATATTTATTCATTTATATATACTTTGTTTCAATAAATAATTTATAATATTGATATGTAGAATTATATTATGATTGAAAATAATTTCTAATATCATAACTTATTTCAAATGCTCTGGATTTTCTGAAATTATATTACTACATACATAAAATTTAATATAAAATATTGATTTGTAAATTTATCACACGTAGCTACTTTTAATTGTTATTGATGAATTCAGAGGTAGGAATCGATACCCTTTTCCTCTTTTTATATAAGTGTTTTTCTTTTTTTTGATTAAAATTTTTCTTGGGAACAAAAATTACATATATATATATGTATATATACATACATTTATAAATATATAAAATATACTTATTATACTTATAATATTTTAATATAGTTACATATCACATATTAAGAGAGTAATATCTTGGTCAAATAATTAATCCAAATACCAATGTTTGCTGCATTCCGCCTTCTCCTTGGAATCTGTAAAATTTTATAACGGAAAAGACTTACCCCTACCAAGGTTTTTTCCGACCGGGAAATACACGGTAACCTTGCTGCGATTTTCCTAAATTAATTTTTATTTTCCTAAATTTAATTAAATCTTTTTGACTTCAATTTTTTTTTTTTTTTCATTTAATCTAATTAATTAAAATGATGTATGAACTCTATCGCTCTAAACTGTATTTTATCTCAAAACTCGTTGGTTAGATAACACTTTAAATGATAGTTACTTCACGATTAATTTAGAGATGGTAAATTGTTGTTAAATTAAATTTTTATCCCTCCGAACTTTTATGTATTAATAAACTATTATTTTGTTTTATTATTATTATTTAAGATAATTAATTTAAATATTTATTATTTGTTAGAACACTTTCACTTAGATTGAACACACGTATTTAATTATAACTTCATCACGCTAAATTATCACATCACTTCAGTTATTTATTGCACTAATATTAAACGCGAAATTTCTAAGTTTAAAAATACGATATTAAGTGATTATAAAATCCGAATTTTCCACTAAAACAAATTGTATTTATCACGAGCACTTTTATTTTTCACAAGTAATTAATGCGTTGGCTTTATTTTTATTTTTCACTGACTCTAACTGCAAAGTATTTTTTTTTGTAGATCACTGACTAGAATGTGAAATTTTTCTAAGTATCAAAATAATTATCACTTAGAATTTTTCAACTTTAAATCACCCACCGTTTCGTCACGTTCCGCGAAGTTACAACCTTTTCGACCACGACGTAGACTGTCCTCAACTGGCATTTGTCTAGACTTTTATACCCCTCTCAGGTCCAAAAGATCGTATCTGAATCCCCTGTAATAAACCAATCTAATTACTATCAACTCGTAATTTCTTGAAACCTCTCCATTATTGTCGAATGCGGTCTCTTAGTACCTTCCGTGTTTGATACTTTAAATTCTGTCTCGTACTTCCATACTTACAAGATCCGGATTTAGTAAGATCCATGTTTAATGGCCCAACTTCCTTTGTCCTGTTGTTCATACAAAATTAGCTTGAATTTAATAATTTTAAAGTTCTATTTTCATCTATTTCGTAACATGTCCGTGCGTACGGCATCTATCATATGTTCCAAATCTGTCCCCAAATTCGCCTATCAGAGATATCTTCATGTCGAAGCCTTTCTCGCAAATTGTTCATTTTTATTTTATTATTTTTCCTCGAGTTTTTCTGTATTCTATATGAACCTTTCCATTTAAAACCGAATTTTCTCTATTTACGTCGTATATTTGAATTTTCCATTTTTTCTCGAATTTTCTTTTATTCACGACACTCTTTCCATGAATTTCCTTATTTATTCTTACGTTATTGTTCACATCTCTATAGATTTTTATATTTCAAGCCGTATTTATTTTATTCACTGTTAATCTAAGATTTCCTTTGTTTTTCTCTGTCGTATCTCCTTTCCCCTTGTTTCCCTGTACTTCCCTGATATAACCATATCGTTTTTTGATGTTTGCTGCCTCTTGGAAAATTTCATTTTCTATTTGTTATTAATAAATATATCATTTTTAACATTTTTATAGGAGATACCCCCACTTCGGCCCTTAAATTCCTGTCATTTTTATTGCTTCATAGAGATCGTCCCCCAAATTTTGTCCCGTTCTTACGCAAAATCCCATAAACCATATGCCTTGACAGTTGTATACATTAGTTCCTGTACCCACCTGGCAATAAATCCTTTTTTATTTCAGTGTCGTTAACTTTTATGAGAATTCTTTAATGTAAATATTTCATAAGACCCATGATAATTTTTATTACCTTTTTAACGGCTAATCGTCCTTATCTAAACAATTTTCATGTTCGAATATTCCTTGTTTATCACAACAAAATACATCTGAAATCGACAACCATTGTAATGTCTCATTTTTTTATCTGCAGTCGCGTACTATGTTACTCTATAAACTCCATTTTAATTACGTAAAATGACTCCTTTTCCTGAGTTTTTCTATCGCAATGTTTTCAGCATTTTCCACTCCCCTCCGTACTGCACTCTATTTTCTTCTCTAACACTTGTTACTGCTCTAGACCTCTGAAATGTACCCTCGCCTATCCTTTAAAACTCTCATTTTTTTTGACGTTTCCTCCCTAAATCTTTCATCGTAATATTCTAGCTCCGTCTAGAATTGATAACAATAATTTTCCATTGTTTTTTCAACATTTCCATTTTCTTTAGCACGTTTTCCCTCGAATCGATCATCTCCGGTCGTCACAAACAATCGTATTATAGATGAAAATCTCCCTAACACCTTACAACACGTTTTCGTCACTTGCTATGCAATTTTTCACTTAAACTTTTCCATCGTTGTTTACGTGTATCCCTTTTTTCCGCACCTGATATGCTTTAATGCGTTCGAGAACTAGGGTTTCTGATCCCTGGAATGTACCGGTTAATCACAACATTTCTTGGGGTCACCGTACTTTTGTCCCTGAACAGATTATTTCTTCCCATGGAGTTTATTCACCTCTCGGTTTGGTGGGAACGTCAAACTCATTAATTACATTCTTAATTGCTAAGTCCAAAGGTCGTTCCTTTGTTCTAAAAATGGGCTCGGCCCTCTTCCCGTTGATAGGCTGAATTGGTTTTTAATCGCTTTTGCTGCAATTCAATTGGCTGTCAATATATCACGGCCTAAAGCATATTGGGGAGTCCCTGTTTCTGATTATTTGTTGATACCATCTGTGATCCTTTCATCAATACTCGTCTCACTTTGTCTAATTATAGATCCCTACCGTAAATATGAATTCACTTTACTCTAATCCGATAGATGTCGTAGACGTGTCCGTTTTATAAGTAATTGATATTTTCTTTTTTAAATTAAAGCGGGAAGCTACGATATTTCCCAATTTTCACTGTTGATCAATGCAATTCATCACACAGTTTTGAAATATGGATGGGAACAATGTATTATTATGGTAGGGGTGGAGCCGTTGCTAGGTATTAATGAAGAGTGGGTGGGTAGGGGAACATATCCATGATTGGGCTACAAGACAATATTTTTTGTTTGTTGATAATAGATTCATTATTTTTAAGGGGTTTTTTTATTTCCAAGGCTTCTAAGTTATCTAAACGTTTTCCTTTATGATTAATGTGAAGAATATTTATCCCCGTATTTTTTTCAAAACTATGTTTATTTTCAATAATATGGTTAGCGAATAGCGAACTCAAAAAATTATTATTAGTAAGACACCTTCTTGGATTCTGATTTCAAAATTACGAGTTTTTTTTCCAATATAAAATGAGGGACAATCATTACATTTGAGTTCATATATTCCTGAATTAGTCAATTTATGGTCTTTATCTTTAGCATTTCTCAAATAATGACCGATATTATTTCTTGTATAAAAAGCTGGTTTAATATTAGAAGGGAGATTTATGCAACCATTGAACTGAAAAATTATTAATATACAATATTTTACGCCATTCTTTATCATTAATATTATTAGATTTGTAAAGATATTTATTTTTTGAAATTTATCTAAGTTTTTTTTAATTTAAGATGTTATCAATTAAACTTGGTTCATATCCGTTATTTAGAAAAAGATACGGTCACATCTAGGAATCCCATACTAGGGACATACTAGGTAGGGTCAAACTATACCCATTCTATCTTCTAAAAAAAATGGTCACGTACATTGCGGTAATTGAAAAGTTATTTAGACTAATCCTTATTAACTTAAATACGTTAGTTACCCCAAGCATTTCATGCACATTATTATAATCTTTCACACCATCTCTACGTATTATACATTAAAGTCCTCCGCGGCATCTGTCTGTCTCTTCGCGATAAACCCAAAGACGGCGGTGATTATGAAGGTTGGATAACCATCCAGTAGATGACGTTGTGTTTTATTAGCCACAGCAACGCGTGTCCGGGTCAGCTAGTATAAAATAAATTAAAATAATAGAATCCTGTCAAATTTAAGTCCTTAAATAGATTTGACAGGATTTACTACTTTACTTCATCTCTTCCAACATTTATAAGATAACTTTCTTTAAAAGATTTACCCACCCTTCCAATCGCCTTTCTGTTTTAATTGCATTCAAATTAATATTTATTTTACCGTAAATATTCTTGTAACTACGATATTCATTTATATACCTTTACGCCTTCTCTCGACAAAAGTATATCCTAGTGAGACAGGCATCGAAAAACCCGATGTAGGTAAATATACTTCATAAAGATAAATAAATAAATTTAAAAACTCCCAAAAATTGGTAAAAATTGCTTGTTATCATGAATATCGAATTATTTAGTGGCATATATTTTATAATTATGAACACAAAAAATAAAACTGGATCACTTATTTTTTTTTAATTATTCAGTTTGGCTGGGTATTTTGGCCGCAAATTTTAAATTGAATGAAAAAGCCGCGCGCAGCGCCGTACCACATTTTTTTTGTATGCGTTAAAATTTTACTAGGAAACATTGTAAAATTCAAAAATTCCCTCTCAAACATAAATAACCCAAGCTTTTTTCGTGAGTTAAATACGTTTCGTATCAAGAATGCTTTGTTTTACAAAAAATTACACGTTTTATGACTGGAATTTTTATATTGTCATTTCGAAGGTATTAATCATTTTTTACCCAAACCATTATTTTTGTTTGTTGTTTTTTGGTGGTGTTATTTTTCGGGTGTTTTGGAACTTACGCTCTGGTGTAATTGTGTAATCGTGTGTTTTGCTAACGACCGTCGTATCACTTGACCCCGTTTTGACCCGCGACGGTCAATCATTTAACCTGCGTATGATCCACTCGGTAATTATTTATCGCCTTTGTGGCCCATGACTCAACTGGCAATTCTTTGTTTTAAGTTATCACACACGTTTATTTATCTTATGGTTATAACAATTGTGTAACGGACATGTGGTTCGTAGTGCAGGCACGATGCACATTGCACCTGCTCGTGAGTTCACACACCTTTTAATTGGATTTAATTTTCATTTTAAAATAGCTTCTATCGATCGGTAATTTGGTTTTAGTAATGACGTTTGTCGAACGATTCGATTGCGACGCACAAATGTGTAAAAATTTTACAGTTTTCAGAGCTGCTTTTTTTACGATGCGACGGGAATTAGTAGAAATTGTACCGTATGTCACATTATATTATGATGGGGGCATTAGAACAAGATTATAATATTGCAATATTATTTATTGGACCACTTAGATTAAGAATCTTCGATCAATCGACAACTACCGAGACTGCATTTATTTACAGTAAAATAATTTCTTCAGGGCCTATGTCATCTTGGGGGATACTGTGTGGAGGGTCTTTTTGGGGAAAGAAAGTTCTGGGAAGGAAAATGTGTGAGAGGTGGGTAATCATCTGAGAGTCAATGTGTCCAGGAGTGATGGACATTTGAATCCATCCCTCGCACTACGGTGCAAAGCAAGGCGAGGTCTCTCTAATATCGGTGGCTTGGTGCGATCTGTGGCAGGGTGTTTATTTATTCTTAGTACATTTACAATAAAAAGGTATAATATATTGTCCTCCACACTAGGAGTTCACCTGTGTTGTAGAGGACATTTTTCAGTTGTAAATTATAAATTATAAATTGTGAATGTAAAACAAAAGAGTGTTAATAGCTAATATAAAAAGAGAAACAATAAAAATCAAAATATAAAATCGACTTCAATTCGACAAAAATTAAAAGTTAAAAAGATTTAGTTGTTTTATAATATTAGTTGTTTTATATTGTGTAGGAATAGAATTGTATAGTTTTATAGCCTGGTATCTGTAGTGTTTTTGTCCAAAGGATGTGTTTGTTTTTGGTATTTGTAGTTGGTGAGCATGTCTTGTTCTAGTATTGCGAGAATTTTGTGAAGTGTTAAATGTGGATAAGTTCTTGTAAAGGAAAGTAAGTATTTTTTTAAATATAATTTTGAATTTTCAGCACTGGGAATTTTTCGAATATGATTGAAGTGGGTGTTAGTTATTGGTAACTTAAGTATTACTTTTATTAGGGTTTTCTGAGCTTTACACAGTGTATTAATGTATTTTTTACTGGCACAGCCCCAGGCAATAATGCCGTATTCCATTGTGGATTGTGGAAGTGCGAGGTATATATTTTTTATATCACATACTTTTAAAATATTTCTCAAGTTTTTAAAAAAGTAAATCAACTTGTTTAGTTTTCCTATTACCGAATCTATATGTTTACCCCATTTTATATAACGGTCGAAGTATATACCAAGATATTTAATATTTTCCGTTTGTGTAATTGGGGGACAGTCGCATGGGGTTTGTGTTGATATATCAATGGTTGATTGACAGGAATGTATTTTAAGGTGGATGTTATTGGAGGGTTGGCCTCTCGAATTTATGCTGAAAGTTATGAATTTTGTTTTATCTATAAGTTAATAAGTTAGAGTCGAGCCACCTTTTAGTAATATTTAAGCCAAGTTCTGCTTTTGGGGTTAATGTTTTCCAGTCTTTGGCCTTGAAGAGTAACACAGTGTCATCAGCAAAACTTATAATTTCCCCGTCTATTTGGAGGTGACACAGGTCATTAATATATATAAGGAACAGGATTGGACCAAGTACGCTGCCTTGGGGTACTCCGTAGGATACTTGTTCCTTGTCACTATATGTGTTGGTTATCCAATAAATTATTTCCGGCGCGGCGGTAACCATACTCCATTCCAAATTGAAAACAATGTAGTAATGTAAACAATGGACAGATTCTTCCCAAATAATTAACATAACAAATTTCGTAAAAATGCTTTATAGAGCATTTCTTTTTCATGAAATAATAATAATAGTTTATTCAAAAATAGATTTCAAACAATTTTATGAAGTATTTATTTGATCTACGCGCCAGAATATTATACTCATTCCATATTAATTCATAAAATTTATTAACATTGATATACACTACTTAAATGATTTGTAGACATTATTGAAAACTTTGCAATTAATATGTCTAAGATAATAACAAAATAAATACACTTGCATTACTTGTATGAACAATTATTTGCAAATAATTAATAATGTTAAATCCCTAGCGAAGCATATTTTAATTGAGTAATTATAATAATAATAATAATAATAATAAAGGTCATAAACATTACACCTTTAAATTTATATGACGAGAATGCCAACATTCTTATAAATACTAACCAGGAATTATTAGATTCCTGGTCAAATAAAATTATTCATGCAAAACACTTCAATTATCTCAACCAAACGTATGTTGACAAACTTTCGTCAAACAAATGGTTGAGTATTGGAGAGTTGAGCGCAGAATAGAAGGATTTATGCTTGCCATTCAAGATAGAGTCATTAATACTAAAAATTATGGAAAGCATATAATCAAAGATATAAATCAAATTGATGATTTATGAAGAAAATGTTTGGCTTTTCCCGAAACTATAGAACATATTATATCGGGATGTTCTATATTAGCGCCGTCCGAGTATACCTTTAGGCACAACCAGGTTTTAAAAATAATTCACCAAAGGTAATTAAACATAACTTGATTGACTGCCGTAATATAGTACCATATTATGAATATGAACCAATGAATTTTATAAAATATATTATGATAAAACTGTTCTAACAGACAGAACAATTAGTCATAATAGACCTGATATAGTTTTACATGACAAAATTAAAAAAATAACTTATATCATTGATGTAGCTATTCCAAATTCTTGTAATATTCAAAAAACTGTTTCTGAAAAAATAAGAAAATACACAGATTTAGAAAATGAGATTAAAAGAATTTGGCATTCTCAGACTATAAAAATATTACCATTTGTTATTTCGGCTATTGGCATTATACCTAGGACTCTCATTCAAAATTTAGGCATATTAGATTTGTCAAAGAATTTATATATAAAAATGCAAAAATCAGTCATTTTAAATACATGTAGGATTACAAAAGATTTTTTTTAATATTTATATTGAGGGATCAGTAGGATTTATAGGTTCAATTAGGAATTCCACAGAGCCGAACCCTCTGATATGAAAATATCTGGAGTCGGTGAATTATTTTCCCGATTGGTCTCTGGTAGGTTGACATGTTGTTCTTGTATTGTTTTGTATTTATAATACTGTGGCGGGGTATTAATATAAGAGATAGTCGACATTCACAATGGCAATTTATTTCACTTATACAGGGTTCATAACTTATAATTTTAGTAAAGAGTAGGTACAGAACAGTAGGTACACACTCCAACACAGGACCCGCGGTCTCTTAGTTGGGCAAATGGTGCCCGGTAAGTAATGTCCACTAGGGCACTGTTACTGTGATTCCCAAGGAGGATCCAGCGGGATCTCTCGACTTGGTACCGGTTGGTTAACTTAGCACTGACCACTAGGATGCTGTTGCTTGGTTTACCCGGAGTCCGGCTACACTGACTTGAGATCGGTCAGTAAGCCCTTATATATCCCTTAGTGGCCATAAGTTGTTTATAATTGTTTGCCTAGCTTGTAGTTTTTTAGATTTTAGAAATGTATTATAAGTTTGTACAGCGCCCTTGAGGTGATTTTTCACAAAAACGGCGCTATATAAATCATCCAAATATTATTATTATTATTAGTGCCGGGGCTGCAGCGTCCGGCTGGCGGGGGGATTGGGGTGGCTACGGCCGATGGGGTGTCCTTTCGGTTAGGTAGCTCTGTGAAAGTTGCAAAGCGAAACGGCGCTATGCGTGTGAGGGAGAAAGTATTCGGATCCGTGCGTCGGACAAAATACTGGGCGCTACAATACTTATATAGTGCAATTGCATAGCGTGGATTGACCAGATGGTCATTTGGGAAGTGTGTGAAAGGGTTTAGTTTTTCCCGTGGGGAAAATTAAACCCGGACATTTAAATCTGGTGCGTATTTATTCCAGAATATCTACTAATAAGTTTCCATGAAAATTACCATCGATTTCAGATGAGATCTAATAATGTGGTGTGTATTTCCATAACATAAGGTTACCCATGTACCACCCACGCATGTCATGGTAGAGCTCATACGTAAGACCCCACCCAACTCCCTACAAATTCAATAGGTACAGATTTCGCTGACGGTTATTAAATCGAATATCCATTTTTCGGTATCCCTTTCATAGGGGTGTCGAAACATTCTCTTATCAGGTCATTGTTCCACCGAAAATGAAATGTCACTAAAACTCGTTAGCTCGATTAATCTCCCTCTCCCCGCCCCACCCTCTGTGTTTGTGTACCTATAACTGCTGTGATGGACGATCAGGTTAAACACCCGTTTACGTAATCTATTTAACATTACACATTTTAAGGGTATTTTTCAGTGTTGAATGATACTATCTACCAAAATTGAAGATGATACTGTAGTTATATTTATCAAATCCGCATTGAGAGCTATATCGTTAACTGCGTGTGGATACCGTAATTTTATTTTATTTATTTTAGAGAAAGTTGACAGCAAATCAGAGATTACAAAATAATACAATAATAAGATGTTAATTATGCCAATTATGAACTTTCCACTGATGATAGTTAATGATAAAGTGTGACATTGTAAGGGTATTTTCTTAATTAATTTATTTTTTAGTTACAATATATAAAAGGGGGGGAGGAGGAACATAGAAATAGGATTAAGAGGCAAAGGACGGGAATATATGGGGATTGAACTTTCTAGTTTGAGTCATGTTGCTTGGTGAATTTTCGTTTTATGTCACGTAAAGTCGAGTTAAAAATGTCGATGTGGTAATAATTTAAGTTAAATGAGTGTGTGTATCTGTAGATAAATGAGTCCTGTTTGGAGTTGGTCTTGCAAAGAGGGAGATTAAAGATAAGCGACTGACCGCTGTTGCGATTTGGAACATGGAATGATAGGCGTTGAAGAAGATCAGGAGAATCGATTGAGTTATTTGTAATTTTAAATAACATTACCGAATCTGCTATGTTTCTTCGACAAGTTAACGTCTGTATTTTGAAGAACTTTGCAGAGTCTTTATTACTAACATGAGATCGAAAAGAGCGGAAATTGAGGTATCTTAAAAATCTATTTTGAACGCTTTCGATTCTATTTTTGTGCACTGCATAGCCTGGGTTCCACACTTGAGATGCGTATTCAAGGATACTACGAACGTATGAGAAATACAGTGTTTTGAATATTTTATACGTGCTCTGTTTAAACCTTCATTAGGGTAATTAATGTATGTTCGTAAAGACAATTTTTGGATATCACAGTTTATAATCGTCTTAACGTTAATCTATTGCTACTTTTGGTCTCTATAGAAATTTTGCTTGATAAATTATCTCTAAATGTAAAGATTCATAAATTTCGCTCTTTTGATAATAATAATTGTCTAATTTTGATACAGAATTTGTGTGATAAGGAAGCTTAACAAAGCCGGAAAATAGCTAAAACTCTTGACTAAAATTACCAAATATATTCTTAATCCATATTATACACGAAGTGGCCCAAATTTATCTCACCAAGGGGGGAGGGGGGGGGTGTAGATTAGAAAAAAAACTGCTCACGTAATTAGTGTATGCCCCCTTAAGCAATTCTAATTTCTCTTTTTTTAACCCCTATACTATAAGTTATATTATGTAAAAGTGGAAAGGTGTCAATGAAACAAATAAATAAATTCATTCTGCATATCTGTGTTGATATATGCATGTGTGGATTGTGAGTTTTCGACGTTTCGGTTATATCGCGCAAGTCTCAACGGCTCCCAACTGTCTGGAGCCCGGGCGGCTATGGTATCCCCACTTGGTATGGTAACACACCCCGTGTTATGAGGTTGAAGGTAGTGGAGGGAATGGAGATTGGGAAGAGGAATATAGAGAGATACCGGGCTATTCAGAAATGGTCATCAAACAGGCGATAGCCATTTCAAGCAACATTTCGTTTCTGAACGATGGTCTTTCACCGAGACGATACTGAGAGAGAGTATCTTCCACTCTGGATAGGGTGGGCGCCATTTATTATTTCTGTTATGTGTTCGACCCTGACATTTTATGTTCGTTTTGAAACCGTCGCGACGCAGACGCCCGCTTTTCCATCTGACAGCGAAATTTGTATCGGATCGTCCCAATAAATCGCGTCAGTACAGCTTCTTACATTAGAATCACACTATTTTTACTTTGAATTCGAAACTGGTTTATTGCCGGGATAAAGGTTCACATTACCCTTAAATAATTTATTGAAATCGAAATACTCGATCCAACCTGTTCAATATCAATCTTTCGATTTATTCCCTCTTTATTTAGCTTATCTTTAATAATTCTTCCTCGCCAGCTTTTTCTAAGGCTAGCTTTACACTCGTAAGCAAAATTTACGACTTAACGTAAGTTTTTGACAAGTTACTCACAGTGCCTGCCATACGTCCGGAATTTTCCGGACAAGTCCGGAAATATAGGTCTTTGTTCGGAATGCGGGGGGAATTCTAAACAATCCGGAATTTCTACAATTAAGTTGAGATTGATATAAAAAATGAAATACACCAAATTATTTTTATTACAAATCAAAGCAAAAACATCACTTCTGATATTTAATGCTCCCAGAAATATTGTTCAACACTTCCGAATCTTCAATAATAGTTTTGTAGAACGTTTCGCAAGTCATTTTTTTTTTAATTATACTGTTTTAGAGAGTAGACTCGACATATGCATCCAACGTGTGGTAATGCTCACGGAAGTTTTTCGGAAGTTCAACCTGTGTAAATGCTCATGCGACCGTTTACATCTGTAAATTTATTTGCGGTAAGATAGCTTCCTAACGATTGTTTCTACTTACACCTTGTCATACCAGTTTTTCGTCAGTCGTTTAATTTTCACGAATAAACAAGTTGACACCACCGATCTTGGACTCAATCGAATAAAGAAAAACACTTGAAATGCCGTGCGGACGTGTTTCGTTATCTAATTTTTTGGCCAATCGGGTCTGACGTAAACTCGGTGTCAGGCGAGTGTAAGTGAGACAGAGCGCGTGCTAAATGGGCTAACTGCAACATTTGTTTCCATTTAAGCTTGCAAAGAAGGCACTTCTATTTTGTGCTTTATTCTATGCAATCAATGATCAAAGAAATATAACGCAAAAAAATCTATGTGCTAAAGGAATAAAGTAAGCGCTAGCGTCTTCATATTTATACAGCGTTTTCTGATTGATTCAATGATGAGCTACGGAGCATTTTAATATCCATTTAACTTTAAGACAAGACGTAACATTGAAATGTAATATAAGAAATAAATATTTTGAAATCTACTTAACGGTATAATTTTTTTGTCTAAAATATGATACAAAAAAAGTGACCCATTAATGTGAAGTAACTTGGATATCCTTTTCAAAATCAATCATCCATTTGATGTTTAGATAATAATGTAGGTTGTACGTGTCGTCATATTGAATTGTCTGCAATGCAGCCATAAGGCTTGCAGATACAGGGTTTCCATTTGGGTTATAAACCATTTAGAACTATGTACCTTGAAGCGATCACCCGGCAGTATATGATGCCACCTACGTTAAACTAACCACGTTTTCCCGCAGGGTTAGGTAGATAGGAAAGACCGCCACAACACTCTATCTCTGCACACTTTTGCTTCATTTACATTCATAATATAGTCTCGTACATACTATGTTGCTATTCTGTTTCTTGACGTGATACAGCGCAAGTATTTGATTTACTTGATCGTGCCATGTCTTTCTCAGGTCCCCGTCTTCTTCTATCATCTTCTATTCTCATTATACTCCTTCATTTGTTCATCCGTTCTACATGCCCAAACCATCGAAGCATATCTTAATAGTATCAATTTATTTGTTTATTAGTTTTATTTATTGGAAATTTATTAATACACAATATAAATATAATTAATATTAGAGTATAGTCCAGTAAACGAATGGTCCAAAAGGAGGTGTAGAGTGCGTGAGCAGGATCCTAAGCGATACTTTCACGACTTGTTTAGGGTGCTTAGGGTGTGAACATACTAAAAGTCCTGACGTCTAGGTGTTGAGCTAGAGGGGAGGGGGGGGGGGGGGAAGGTCCCGATTTCCGGGTTTCCGTTTATATCTCAAAAACGGTGCGTCGCAGAGGAAAACTTTTTTAGAATAAGTAAAAGCTCATAAAATTATCTACAACCTTTATTCTATACGTAATTTTGGAAATCCCAGCCGTTTTTGAGTTATACGCTCCACAAATGTCAATATTTTCGAAAAAAATCATTTTACCTCACATTTTTCATCAAACATTCCTTCATATCGTCTAAAATATTAATCCAAGAAAGAAATTTATTTAAAAGAAGTTGTAAATAATTTAATTACCTTTTAGAATATATATACATATGTAAATAAATCTCCAACCAGTAAATATTTACAGCAATTTTAAGTTTTTTCGTACAATGTCGTCATTTTCAGAAAAAGCTGTTTTTTTCAAATAAATTTCTTTCTTGGATTAATATTTTAGACGATATGAAGGAATGTTTGATGAAAAATGTGAAGTAAAATGATTTTATTTATTATTGATTTTACTTATTCAAAAAAAGTTTTACTCTGCGACGCACCGTTTTTGAGATATAAACGGAAACCCAAAAATCGGGACCTTCCCCCCCCCCTTCCCCCCTAGCTCACCCCCTAGACGTCAGGACTTTTAGTATGTTCACACCCTAAGCACCCTAAACAAGTCCTGAAAGAATCGCTTAGGTTCCTGCTAACGCACTCTACAACTCCTTCCTTTACTGGACTAGTAATAATTACTTACATGTATTATATAAAAAGCATTTTATTTTCATAATTTTGTACGTTTACTTTTTATTTAACGATGTACTCATACAAAATTCTACGCTTGGGTGTATATTTTTTATTTAGATATTTAGATTTTTTTAAAGTGAAACTTCCTTAGCCCCGTTAGCGATTCCTAATTCGGATGAAACGGAAATGACGCGTACATCACCTGCGAAGCATTATTTATTTATTTTATTTAAGAGATTTTATTTTAGTAATTTGTACATTTAAGTTTACAAAATTTCTAATTAATTATAATATTTCATATTGCAAACTAAATTTTGTGTACATAGTTTTATGTAGCTCCTACAATACATCTTGAACTTTCCAATTGGTGTGGACTTTAATGCTTCTGGTAGCGTGTTATATAACTTCATTCCTTCATTCATTATACTCCTATCGAGGCTCCTAGTGGTTGAGATTTAAAACGGAAACGACCCGAGGTCTGCGCTCATTGGCCTGCTCACTGCGCTTTGATTATGACCTCACTTTTCAAGGCTCCTTGGTTCTCCATAGTTTGAGATTGTATTGGTAGAGTTTCGCTTCTACCGTGTGTTAACTGCATTCGATTTTTTTATTACTGTTGTTGTTTTTATTGTGTAGTTTTAATTTTTATAAACACAGTTATTATTTTTTTTTATTGAAATTTTCAGTTTATTTTTTTAATTGTATGTATTTTGAATTCTTCGAATTAAGGGATCTTATATTTTCTCGCAATTTATTTAAAAAAACAGTTTCTAGGTAATTGTAGTTTTGTTGACGCAGAATTATTTTTGCCTGAGATCTACTGCGTATCAAAATGGTACGGCTTTGTTTAAAATATCTTATCATCAGGATTGGTAACAGTACTCCACTACCAGCTTAAATTATTGCCACGTATGTAAATTTTCTAATCTATCGAGCCAAAATAGTATCGCACAAGCTCACAGGAATGTAAGGTAAATCAATGATTAATTACACGACAGGTTATAAATAATATCTTTGCGGTTTAGCTCTGGTCCCGACTTCGCCCTGGATTAGTTTCTGTCTAAGCAGATTTTAAGTGAAATGACTTTGTGAGATAAATATAGTCTCATCAACCTACATAGATATTCCATTCAAAAGCTATCTAAATCTAACGACACCAGATCTTACCGTATAAGAGTTTTCTATAACATTTTAACACAAATATTTGAAATGTTGCCTTATTAATCTCCTTTTTTGAGTATCCGTTGAAAACCCCCCAGTTAATTTATTTGTTTCCTGGTAAGTCCCCGACTTCTCCGATCCAATTTTGCATGATTAGCATATCCGACTATTAACTACGAAGTAACGCAAAATCGTGTACTTTTGGTTTGAAAATTAGATCGGTCAGAAACATTTTAGATGCTTTAAATAAGTACTGCAAGTAGAACACGTATTTGTCTGAAATAATCAAGATTTTTTTTATTATTCTTACAAGCCTTTATTGGATAACCAACACCTCTGCCATAGGTCGCCCCAAGTGGTTCGCTACGTTTGGTGATTTAGCAGGGATGCCCGGGTTCATTGGGTGTGGTTTGTCTAAGTCTTGGAGGCGGATGACCAGAACACACTGAACCCCAGATTCCTACCCACCCCTTAAACCCTTTTCCTTCCCAGAACTCTCTTCTCCTTCTTCCTAAAAAAAACCTTCACACAGCATCCCCAAAGATGACATAGGCCCTGTGGGAAATTATTTTCCTCAGGGCCTCCTGTGTGGACCTCATGTAAAAAAAAAGCCTAGAAAAAATTTAGTAAAAAAACCTCCTACTTACAAGAGTCCTTTTCGGTTATAGTTTTATTGTACAATGTTGAAAATTAAATTTATTAGGAAATTATCGTAAAATATTTAAATATTAATGCCAGAATTTTGCAAAATAAAATGGAACACGCTTTTTGGCGATGCTTTTTTCTTACATAAATCAAAACCAGCAGCTGGTGTTAACCGGGAATTTAAACCTTATCGCCATCTACGTAAGAAGTGTTATTGTTATCCGCATGATCCCGAATTTTACGCGACGTGTTGCGTCGCCAATGTTTTTTTCGCGTTGGTATTGTAACCAGTATTTATTTATTGCAGAGAAATTAAATAATTATTTTAAAAACGTTAGCAACTTGATACTTTTCTCACTGGAATTTTACCGCATACCGCATTTGTAATTAATTTAACAAAAAAATGTACTACCCTTTATTAACGACGACCAGCGTGGTCTAGGGGAAAGGCTCTTGACTCGCTATCCAAAGGTCGCGGTATCGAATCCCGGCGTGGGCAAATAAATTTTATTTGATTAATTCGTGTTATTTCACAATTACTTCATTTATGATAATATAAAGTATATTTGCGGTGCGTTCAATGGAAGATAGTCTCAGAATCGCCCTGGTGTAAGACCACCATTCAGAATTGAAACGCTTTGCTTGAATGGCTTTGGCCGTGTTTGGCGACCAGATCTGAATAGCCAGGTACTTCCTCACCTTCCTCTCCCCCATCTCATTTCCCTCCCCGCTACCTTCAGCCTCACAACTTACCCCAATTGGGGATGCCATAGTCTCACTGGCTCCAGACGGGGAACAACAAAAAAAATTGGTTTATATACAAATATTTTTTCACATTTTCACTAGGGGCCGTTCTCCTCCCTCTTACTGTAGCGCAATGGCGTAGATATTACCATAATAATATATTCTTATGTCAACAAGCTTTTTTTGCGAAATGCTCTGCGTTAAAAATATTATGTCTGTTTAATGGGCTGAGTAATATTATGACCAGAGTAATTCTCCGCATCTGTCGTGTTTTACCGCAGACATTAGGGTCCGCATTTCTTACGGACTCTTAAAATATAGAGTTTGCGGTACACAGATTCGTTTTACAGTCCCTTGGCGGTTTGCTTGCATTTCTGAGTCTTACCCAGGGCTTTGTGTACCGGGTAAATAATTTGCGAGCTTTCGCGGAGCGCGAGCCAAATCCCACAACTCGTTTTAAATTCTATTAAAAGTTGAATGTCGATTTCTCAATGTCACAACGATATAATCTTATAAATTGTAATTATAATTTGAAATGTTAAAATGCTGAATTACGAATAAGGAATGAAAGGCCGATGTAAGCGTAATTGACGTGTTACAGAAGGTTAGGTTTAGATTTTATACTGCGAGGTGATACATCGAGAAAAGGTCATCAGGAATATTAATTACGCGCAATGGATGGAGAAGTCCGGAAAACAAAGAAAACCATGGCACGATCAATTAAATCTTTTTTTTCCTCGAAATGACAAAAATGATTATGACAATGATGAGTCGGAATAACAGAAGGGTATTGTAGTATTTATTGACATTTAAACCTATCTTTCTGCATCATACTTTGCAGTATGAATGCATTCTATCTTATCTGCATTCTTCTGGTATACCGACTCTTGACATGCCATGTCTTCCTTGAGCTTCCGACTTCTTCCTCCAGTCACTTTCACTTCATTCTGATACCTTTTTATCTGTCCATCCGCTTTTCATATTTAAACTATCCCAAATCCATCTCATACTCTGTGAGGGTGCCGTGAGTCGGAATGACAGAACTGTGTAAGAATTTATTGACATTTACACCTGTCTTATCATACACTCCTTGCTTCATTTAAATTCATAGATACATATTTCTATGCTGTGACGACTCTCAACAAGCCATGTCTTCCTCGGACGTCCCCGACTTCTTCCTTCAGTCGCTTTCACTTCTTCTGACACTCTTTTATCTGTCCATCCGTTTTTATCTGTCCTAACCATTCCAAATCCATCTCCGACCCTCTGGATGATGCCGTGATTAGATAGTTAATTACATTTAAAATTTGATCATAATTTGAACTCGCCTTTTTACAAGTTTGCCCCATTTTGCACTGGGTGAAACTTATCTCAAGGCGAAAAGGTTTTGAAGTTGATAAATATTTAACCAAACTTAGTCGTTAAGTTTTTTAAACTTGGTTTCTTCAAACTTCATAATTCAAAGTTAGATTAATCTTTGTCGTAGGCTTTTTAGGTTTTAATAGCCGCATTGCTGTAGAATTTGCGGTTTGCGGTTTCACCAACGTGGAGGTATCATATAGCTTCAGAGACAATCAATGTTTATAAATATCACTTCTTATCGCACATGTTTATCGTGACTCATTTCTAAGGAAAATCACCTTCGTTGAACGCTTCACATCTCTGGGATGACTTGCGCATGCCGAGCGTCAATCGCTTTGTTACTCGGCTGAGCAACTCATCACAGCGAAGAGGTGATCGAGATCACACATAGAAGAGACAGTGAGTGGGTGAGTGAGTTCATTGAGATTTGTTTAAAGTAATGTTAAAATGGTTTCGCGATGTAGAAAAAGAAAAATAAAAGAGTTTTTAAACACCATTGTAACTCGATCATGCCTGCCATGATAGAGGAAATCGAAGATGATGTTAGCAACAATAAAAAAAACGATCATGGACAGTATCCTGGCTTGTTAGTGGAGCAACTGCAACTGTTAAGAGAATTCTAATCAGAAAATATCAAAGAATATACAGAACATTCGTGAGTTTTGGGGTTAGAGCAGTTGGATTCTAATAAGTGACAAAAAAACATTAACATCAATAACAATCGCCGCCAAGTGTACAATTGATTTTAATTTTAACAAAATAACTATCATATTTATTAATTATTGAACTGAAATACTGACTTCTCATTGTTATCTAACTGAAACAACGTGCATTATCTAACTGAAACAATACTTGGAGCAGGTGGATGAGTTTGTTTATCTGGGTAGTATGTTTACGAGAGATGGGAAGGCTGATAGAGATATTGAAAGAAGGGTAAATGCCGGTAAATCCATTAATGGAGGACTGAATGCCGTTGGCGCTAATAAAAAACTGTCAAAAAAAGCGAAGCTAGCAGTCCACAATGGAGTCCTGGTACCTACCCTGATGTATGGCAGTGAGGCATGGAACTGGCAGAGGAAGGATGAAAGTAAACTGAATGCTGTTGAAATGAGATCCCTGAGACGTATGCGTGGTAAAACCATGTATGATCGTGTTAGAAATGTGGATATCCGCAAAGTATGTAAGGCTGATATAAGTATAATGAGCAAAATTAAGAAAGGGACCCTCAGACGGTTTGGGCACGTAGAGCGAATGAGCGAAGAAAGTAGTGTAAAAAGAATATATGATGCAAATGTGAATGGTAGAAGAAGTCGGGGACGCCCGAGGAAGTCATGGCACGATCAAGTGAATCAGATACTTGAGACGGGCCATATCAAAAGTCAGAATAATAGAAGAGTATGAGTTCCGTCCTCTCTGCCTACCCCTGGGGGGAAACGGCGTGAAGGTTAGTTAGTTAGTTGAAACAACGTGTTTTATTCACTGCGTATTAAGTACGTACATCTTCTGAAAATTTAACGTAAGAGGTAAGGGGGCATACATTAATTAGTGAGCAGATTTTCTTTCAATCTAGACCCCTCCTCCCCCCCCCTCCTTGGTGAGATAAATTTGGGCCACTTCGTGTATTCTTTTCACCCCCCCCCCCTTTGAGCTCACGTAATTAATGTATGCCCCCTAACAGAAGTTTTGTAGTAAGTAATAACACTTGAGAGTATGATGATAGTGTCCATCAAAGAGATCCAACTTGATGGACACTATCACGTTTTAAAATATATTTACATTTTACTGTCAAAAGAATGATGCTATATTTTTTGTTCAATATTTTTCATTTGTTAAACTCAATAGGGGAGTAATGCTAGTTATTTATTATTCATAAACAATCCAATGCCACGCTGGCTGTTGGTGTTGATCTTGAAATGTTTGCTGAAAGTTTTGTAATAATTTCCCACTTAATTTCAGTTTGAAACATGAACAGTTTCGTCAGGTAGCGATCGATACGCAGTTTGTTATGCGGCATTAATGTTTGCCTAATAAGCTTACCTTCATTATCGCTTCGTTTCACTCATGATATGCACATAATAGACTGTTACCTATATTTTTGCTTTGTTCTCCAAACCGTTCGTAATATGAATGAAAGTCGTACAATAGGTGCTTAAAGACATGCATGTTAAAACATTGGCTTAGTAAAACCTATAGATGAGTTGTTTCAACTTAACTCGCATTATTTGATCGACAATAAAATCTATGTATAATATATTTTATTTATTTAATTTAATGAAAACAAATAACTTTGTAAACACCACTATATTATAAACATTATCGACATATTTCAAAAACAATATTTTAATATTTGTCGTAATGACACTGCGAAGGTGATAGGTATTATAATTGTGTTAACAGTTACCGTTTTGACACCCGGTGTGATAATCCTTGATCTGTATAGCAGAGCAGTTGTATTTGATATATTTGTCTGAACTCACCTTCGATAACTCGGCCACACGTGGTTTGTTTGTTTTGGGATTATCGAATGGATCGGATCGGGAGATATACCAAAAATAACGAAATGTTCGTTCTGAAACTGATCTACGTAGCCCGAATGAGAAATGATTTTATTATATTTTATAAATCAAGTTGTTTAGAGTCAATTTGCCGAAATGAGGTACTTGAGAGGAGTGGCAGGGGTTACGAAATGGGATCATATAAGAAAATCGACGATCCGAGACGATCTAAACATCGAACCACTGCTGCTACTCTGCATAGAAAAACCTCAACTTAGGTGGCTTGGGCATGTACTAAGAATGTCTGATGACCGAATTCCGAGGAAAATACTGAGTGCGATTCCAGAGGGTAGACGTCTGGTGAGCCGCCCCAGACACAGTTTGGCAAGGCAACTCCAGAAACTGCGTGAGAGGATGGGACTGCCATGGACGGAGACCGAACAAGCAGCACAAGACAGGGGACGCATGGAGGAGCCTTGTCGATACAATGGGTCCCCGACCCCAATAGGATAAGGGGAAGAAGATGATGATGATGAAGTTATTTAAAAAAAAAGATAGTTCACATTTCCCTTAAACTGACATTTTTACAACTTAAAAAATAGTAATAAAAATAGAGCGTAATACCAAGGAAATAAACAACTCTCGCTTTTGACTGGCGAGGACCATTGATAATTTTTGAGGCTTCTTTTGGGAAAACGAAAAATAATAAAATTAACCAAGAAAGCACCTACTGGTAAAAATACTTGTCTTTTTGCTTGTGATTTATAATAGTTCCTTTGAAAATGCATGCTTATTGGATTTTGAGGCTTATATTATACTTTTACCTTGATGTGTGATGTGTCATAGAGAATGTAATACAACAAAATGGTTTGTTTGTTCAGTATGTTAGTCGATATTCTCTTAGTTATTTTGTCATTTGTGTCTAGAGGCATATTTGGACCACATGTCTGATGTCTCTCGTCTCGCATCGCATCGGTCAGTTGGCAAGCGCTCGCTTGTCGAAAAAGGTCACAAGGGAGGCCCGCGAGTATTTTAATGCTACGGTTCTAAACTAGTGATGGGTTCAATGCAGGTATCCATTTCGAAATAATCTAACAATAATCGAATAATCAATAATACCAACAATAATCATGAAATATTTCGATGTTACATATTTATTTATTTATTTATTTATTTATTTATTTTATTTACATATGCATATATATTACAATACATTACAATATGATACTTTGTCTGTCCAACTGGGCAGAATACCCGTTTCAGGACAGCCAAATTGTATATTTAGTTCATAATATTCTTAACAAAGGAATGGTTTCGTTCAAGATATCACGGGAATTTGCTTCTGTCAAGACAACTTTTGAGAAAATTAAGAATTGTATACAATTAATGGATGGTTTCTTTAAGTCTTTAAAAGAATCGCAAAGATGGAAGGAGGAAACACAGAGGCCGGAAAACCGTTCCACAGTCGAGCTATTGAACACAAGAACGATTCGAAGAAGCAACCCGTTCTCAGGTGACAAATGTCAACAGTGTACATATGTTGGGCGTGCTTTGGCGTGCTTCCCGACTACGCACCGGTGCTGAAGGGATCAATGACGCTAGTTCCTCGGAGCATCTTCCATTGAAATACCGGTAGAACAGAGATAGAATTTCCACTCGACGCCTGTGCTTTGAAGATTGCAATCCGTTTGTTAGGTTAGGAGAATCTATCAAACGGACCGATTCAATTATACCAATAATAGCTAATCAACCGAAGAGTTATTCATCGACACAGTTTGATACATAATTTGACACTGTCTATACCGACTATAGTAAAGCGTTTGACAAGGTGGATCACTCAATCTTGTTGAACAAGATTTTAAAGATTGGTATTCTCGGCAATCTTTATCGTTGGCTCTCTTCTTATATCTCCAACCGCAGTCAAATAGTAGTGGTGGCTGGATTTAAATCCGATTCTGTTGCTGTTACATCGGGAGTTCCTCAAGGCAGCTTGTTGGGATCATTATTATTTAACATCTACATCAATGTCGGTAACTGTTTTTTAAACTCGCAAACCATCCTGTATGCAGATGACATGAAAATCTTTTCACCTATAAACTCAATCGAGGACTGTCAGAAGCTGCAAGATGATTTGCAACGTTTGAACACGTATTGCAATGCCCCACTGTCTGGAAATAAATATATCCAAGTGCTTCGTCGTGCGCTTCACCAGAAATAAAAACATTTTTATCCACGAATACTCAGTTAATCATCAACCATTATCCATCAAATCAGAAATTAATGACCTTGGGGTTATACTTGATAGTAAACTGAATTTTAATAAACATATCGACCACATAGTCACTAATGCATCTTCTACGCTTGGTTTCATAATACGTTCCTGTAAACAATTCAAAGATCTTATTACTTTCAAAATACTATACTTCTCATACGTTCGTAGTATCCTTGAATACGCATCTCAAGTGTGGAACCCAGGCTATGCAATACGCAAAAATAGAATCGAAAGTGTTCAAAATAGATTCCTAAGGTACCTTAACTTTCGCTCTTTTTGATCTAATGTTAGTAATGAAGACTCTGCAAAGTTCTTCAATATGCAGACGTTAACTTGCCGAAGAAATATAGCAGATTCGGTTATGTTATTTAAAATTACACATAACCTAATTGATAGTCCTGATCCTCTTCAACGCCTATCATTTCATGTTCCAAATCGCAACAGCAGACAGTCACTTACTTTTAATCTCCCTCTTTGCAAGACCAACTCCAAACAGAACTCATTTATCTATAGATCCACACACTCATTTAACTTAAATTATGACCACATCGACATTTTTAACGAGACTTTACATGACATAAAACGAAAACTCACTAAGCAACATGACTCAAACTAGAAAGTTGAATCCCTATATATTCCCATCCTTTGCCTCTTAGTCCTAATTTTATATACCTTCTCCCCCCTCCCCTTTCATATGTTGTAAAAAAATAATGTACGTAATATAAGAAAACACCCTTACAATGTCACACTTTATTATTCATTCACTATCATAAGTGGAAAGTTCATAATTTGCATAATTAACTCTATCTTCCTATTGTTTTACTGTGTAATCTCAGATTTGCTGTCAACTTTCCCTAAAATAAAAAAAAAATTAAAAAAAAAAAAAATGATAATGAAATTCTAACCTCATTTTAGCGACAAAATCAAAATTCTTGCCGTTTGCAATTTTAAGCGTAAAATATCGTCGTTGTTCCATGTAGGAATCAAAATTGTAAAATATCGTCGTTGTTCCATGTAGGAATCAAAATCAAATCGATTATGTGTCTGACGTAGCGATTATTTTTTTTACTGAATTATCTGTTATTAATGCATCTGTACAAATATTTGTATGATATTTTTATTTATTACTAGCTGGTCCCGGTATGCGTTGCTATGCCATTTAATAAAGAAATTGTTTCTCCCTGAGTGACCTTTCCCATTCGTCCCGTTCCCCTTCCGCCTCCCCTTCTTCTCCTGCGTCCTCTTCCCCTCTCGCGTTCCCAATCCGTCTCCTCCACCTTCCCTCTCCCCACTCCACTCCCCCCCCCCTTCCCGCGAACCCCCCTCCCGAGTTCCCCTCCCCCCTCACACGTCCCCTTCCGCGTTCCCCTTCCACCTTCCCGCCTTCCCTCTTCATTTCCCGCTCCCTCGTCCCGCCAACCCTCCTCCCGCGTTCCATATATTCAATCCCAGTACATTCAGTTTTTAAACAGCCCGCGTGCTACCTTTTACAATTTTTATTCAAATTTCCATTTTACATGTATATTAAATTTGGTACCTAACATAGGATACCTATTTAATACATCTAAAATTCTTGATTCGATTCAAACTATTAGGGGAGTACCTATATTAAATAAATTTATCAACTTAAAGATTTTCAAAAATAGAATCCTGATTTAACAATAATCATTGTTTTGCAAAATATCATTCTCAAACACGCGAACTGTCAAACGTGCGATAGTCGTTAGGTTTTCTGAAATTATCCAATTTTCTGCGCAATTTTCTTAATTTTTCTCTCCGTAAGAACCATCCTCGTACTTAAAGGAATATTCTAAAAAAAGAATTAGCGAAATCGGTTCAGCTGCTCTCGAGGTTTGCGCTTAGCAACAAATTCAGCGATTCATTTTTATATATAAGACTAGCTGGTCCCGGCATGCGTCGCTATGCCACTTAATAAAGAAATTGTTTCTCCCTGAGTGTCCTTTCCCATCGTCCCGTTCCCCTTCCGCCTCCCCTTCTTCTCCTGCGTCCTCTTCCCCTCTCGCTTTCCCACTCCGTCACCTCCACCTTCCCTCTCCCTACTCCACTCCCCCCCCCTTCACCGTCCCGCGAACCCCCCTCCCGAGTTCCCCTCCCCCTCCCAGGTCCCCCTCCCCCTTCCCGCGGTCCCCTTCCACCTTCCCCGCCTTCCCTCTTCCCTTTACCGCTCCCTCGTCCCGCCAACCCTCCTCCCGCGTTCCATATATTCAATCCCAGTACATTCAGTTCTTAAACAGCCCGCGTGCCACCTTTTACAATTTTTATTCAAATTTCCATTTTTCATGTATATTAAGTTTGGTACCTAACATAGATACCTATTTAAAATATCTAAAATTTTTTTTTTTTTTTTTTTTTTTTTTTATTAGAAGAAAAAAGTTATAAAAATATTACAGGAAATCAAATAAAAATAAGATATTACAAAAAAGAAAAGTCCCAATAAACTACTTTTAAGTAGTTTGTCAATGGGTGCTTTTACTTTGAAGTTTTTTTTTTTTTTTTTTTTAAATAAAACTTATAATGCAGTTAGACATTTTTTGTGTTACGAGTACTACAAGAATGTTAATACAAACTTTTTCTTTCGGCGAGCCAATTTTTCAATATAATATTTGTTCTTACATTATTTGTACATTTTTTAATTTTAGCAGGTAACATATTTAAGCATGTAGGTATCATGTAGTCCAGCGTTCTTTGTCCATATTTGTTTAAGTGCTTAGGTACGATTAGTCCTTCATTTAACGTAAATCGAGTATTGTAAGTGTGGTCCAGTCTATTTATGTATATAGGGCTATTCATATGCTGAAAAATAATTTTATGCCACAGAATTGCTCTTACTGAGAGAATTTTAAGATTCTGGTAAAAGTACGGAACATTGTGTCTTTGCTCGTATAAACTTTTATGAGCTAATAATTTAACTAATGAATTTTGGACAGATTGAACATGATTAACATTTGTTTTACAGGAAAGTCCCCAAGCTGTAATTCCGTACCTTATAATAGACTCAGCTAATGATAAATAAATTATTCGAAGTGTGCATATTGGAACATAGAATTTAAGTTTATATAATCTACTAACAATAGATCTCAGACGTTCACAGACTTTATTTATTTGTAAATCCCATTTGAAAAAGCAGTCAATAATTACACCTAAATAAACATATTCTTTAACCACTTCAATATTTTCGCATGTACACAATGCTGGGATACCAACATGTAAGCAATCTGAACCGTGTGTTTTTATTTCTGGTGTAATAATATTTGTCTTGGCATTGGGTGATCTAATATGTATCAATTTGGTTTTTTTTGCATTTATGATTAAACCAGAGTCATGAGACCATTTCAAAAGCTCAATGTAATCCTTTTGTAAGAGTTCAATACATAATTTTAAATCACTGTGAGAAATCACTAGTGCAGTATCATCCGCATATACAAAGTGTTTTACATGTTTAAAGATGTACTTAATAAAAGATACATAAATGATATATAAATTGGACCTAATATGGAACCTTGAGGAACGCCAGCTAAAATTTTTCTTTTTTTACTTAAAGTGTTCAATAGCTTTATTTTCATGCATCGGTTGTTCAAGTAATTTTCAAATATTGAAAATTAAATTTCTTGATTCGATTTAAAGTATTATGGGAGTACCTACTTTAAATAAATTTTTTAACTTTTCAAAAATAGAATCCTGTTTGCATAATCATTCATTGTTTTGCAAAATGTCATTCTCTAACACGCGAACTGTCAAACGTGCGATGTTTTCTGTTATTATCTAATTTTCTGCGCAATTTTCTTATTTTTTCTCTCCGTAAGAACCATCCTCGAACTTCAAGGAATATTCTAAAAAAAGAATTAGCGAAATCGGTTCAGGCGCTCTCGAGATTTGCGCTTACCAACAAATTTAGCGATTCATTTTTATATTATAGATTATGCTTACCTTCACTCATTTTAATGTACTACCGTATCAGAACGGACATAGTCCGGTGAGGCTGGTAACATAATTATCTAAACATTAAGAAATTATTAGTTTCGAAATTGATTTGATTATTGTCGAATTTCTATTACACCCATCACTAGTTAACCCTCTCGCCACTACTCGGTGGCTTCGCCTAATCTCGCCCACGTAATGCACATCAACCAGGTTACCCGAGATGCCAGTGAATTAGCAAACAGATCGGGTGGTTAGTGGCTGGCGCATGCCTTGCAAAAAAACCGGACCGGTTGTTGAAAGAATCCCGGGTAGAAAATAATGTTGGTTCGTGACTTTGTTTGTTTCAGGTTAACTTGTGTACTTACTGAAAATAAAACACGAGCAGAGAAAGCATTTCTATATTGTTTGTAAACACATTGCGTTTCTGTTCATTGCGTACATGGAAATCGGTGGCCAGAATCGACAACCATTTGACAATATACATTAATTTTGTTGTGTACTAAAGGGCTCAAGGTTGCCCTAAATCCCACTAAATCGACGATAAGTAGTTGGACAGAATAGAATACAATAGTTTGACGGTAGTACGTGGCAGCGCAAATCCAAAAATATATTGAAAACCATTTGGGTAAGGCCTTCATCTTGCAAGAGTTAAATATTTATTTTTATTTATTTATTATTGATAGATACGAAATAAAGCACAAATTATATATTAGGAAGCTTTGCCTGTCCAACTAGGAAAGTTTCCCGTTCCAGGACAGACAGATTGACAGGTGTCGTTCACATTATTCCAAGAAATGTACATAATTACATTAAAAAACAATAGAAAAAGTAACCTGGTAGCATATATTATATTCGGATTTACCGAATTAACCTGGTAACATATAATATATTCGGATTTACAGTGTATGAGATAAGCAGGTAAGTTAGTAGTATTGACAAGTGTAAACCAGGTACCTGATAACAAGTTGGAGGAATTACAATAAGATTTACTACATAAAGAGATGAAGTTATGTTAGGTTATGTGTTTAGAAGTGTGAACTTATAATACATAGTACACTTATGAGAGAAACTACATTAAAATTTATAAAATTAAATATAATTTGTTTGTAATAATTTTTTTTTTATTATTTATGCGTTGTAACTACAATGTGCAAATATGAATAGTGGTTACTGATTTTGTTTACTGACTAGCTAAAGCCCCCGACGTTGCCCGGCTTTAAAATCACATGTAGACGGTAATTTTCCTCTTATTTTGAACATCAAGTGTTCAAAATTTCATTAAGAAATACCGAATTTCTGATTTAGGGGGTGCGAATAGGAATTGTTTTTCGAAATCTCCTGTAGACGGTCCCCTTCCTAATATTTTGAAGGTGAAATGTGCAAAATTTGATGATCTCGGTAAAAAACTGTAGTTTAGTGTAAAAAAACAAACCCATGCCGCTCGCCTAAATACATACATATGTATATAGATTTGACTTATTTATGTAATACCTTCATAATATACTCCGGTACTTGTACGAGACTGGTTGGTGCCAAACATTGATTAGAATGGGGTGGGAAAGGAAACGAATTGTTTTAAGGGGGGGTGGAAACGGAATTTTAAGAATTAAGAGAATAAAAGTCAAAATTCATACATCATCTTAATATCTACACAATGTCTTTCATTACTCAAAAATATATTTTGATCCTTATATCATATACTTGAATAATATCATTTTGCAAAGCTAAAAAATAACTGAAAACTAAAGATAAAGATGACGGTATTATGTTGTTCCTAAAAACTAATGGGAGATCGAGAATAAATTAAAGTCTCGGCCGAGACCGAGAATAGATAAATTGAGAAAAAAAGCGCTATTTTTGCATAATATAGTATATTCAGCAGTTTATTGTGAACTAAGTTCTAAGAAAAACAGCAACGAACATACAAATCAGCGAATCGATGTGTTCTGATGAATGTGGCCACTGAATCTAAAAAATCTTCGTACACTTACCAGCTTTCCAACATACGTATAAAATAATACGTAATGATCTTGATATTCACTTAACTAGTTTATGTAGTTATTCTTGCTAGTAATTATAATTAATCACAACAACACATAAAATAACTTTTTTCGAACAAACTTCCTTTAACTGCAATTGTTTACAAAAGTAGTGAAATGAACGATCGGCGCGGCGCGGCGGCGGCGGCAGCGGTAAGTAAAACGCACCTCGCTGCCAGCCGACCAATCACAATCGACAGTTTTCTCACGCACTGACACCAAGTGACGAATGTGGACGCGCGCGGTAGATTTGAATCCCATTATCCTAATCCTTACCTAATTACAACGGCCTCGGTTATGGCCCAGGATATCGGCGACTTTTCGCCGAGACCCGAGACAGAGTTCTCGGTAGAATTTGTAGCCGAGAATGCCGAGCCCGAGACCGAGATCTCGGTCGACCCTTACAAACAAATAAAGATGTAGGGTGTGTTTGCCAATCTGCGTTTATTTCCTGCATTTCATAATAATTGATTGGTTACTTTCCTCTGTTGTGAATAGTGTGCTGTTTTGCCTTTGTAATTACTGAATTTAAAAAAAAGGTTTCCACAGCTGGACTAGAAAGTAATAAATCGTTAAATCAGATGTGAAATGTGGTCATCCCTTGCAGGGCTTCCCGGTGAGCATTTCATATTTCCAGTAGGTGCTAATAGGCGTATTATCCTTATTAACCCTTCCTCTGTTCTGACCGCGTCAATGCTATACATTGATCGCGTTGTAAGGGTGGATTTGCACACACACGTGCCGCGTCCGTCGCGGTTCACTCAACCCTGTGCCTCTATACGCGCCGTGCAAATGTGGCCTAATCTAGGCCGTGCTTTTTATTATGCTTGTGTTATTTTTACGATTTAGATGCGCACCTTGTAGATGTGGCCTAACCTTACCCGTGCTTTCGATTATGTTTTACATTTACTCTTTCGCCCACATGGATACCCGGAATTAGATATTATGCAAAGTGTATGTGGATAGTAGAAATCAGATGTGTTGGGTCAAGTGGTGTCTGTACATAGTAAACAGTTTTTGTAACCCAAAAAAAGTTATGTGAGAATGAGAACCTTCTGGGGTACCTATGTAACCTATCTCTGTTTCAAACGAGACATTGACAACACTGTGATTATTTGAGAGGAGGAGATAACAGAAGCTCTCAGAGACAGGATCATAGTCGCCCTACCTATGTTAGGGTATTTTGAGGATTCGCCTTTTTATAGACTCACTTTTCAAAAGCATCCAACTTCCATCTTGATCCTTGGTTTAAAATGAATTAACACATTTTACGATATTTTTTAATACGATGTGTACATTTTTGGATACATTATCATTGCTGTTGTACGTTCAAAGGGGTTCAATTCTACCATGGACTTGGCTAGAGCTATAGAATTTTCCATACAAATATTCCATTTAGCCCAATGGCTTTGTTTACGAAATTCCATTTGAATTTCGTCAACACAATTTTTTATCGCAAATTTAAGCCCCGATTGGGAAAATATTCGCGAAACATGTCCACAAGCATTTTTTGTCTATTTTTCTTTATTGTATTGGCGACGCCCAAAAATGCCGCCCGCTTTTTCGAATGCCTCATTTATCATTTGAAAATATTAATGACTTTGCCGAATCTTATTATCTTGCAACTCATTATTAACTCTAATAATCTAATCTTGTGTTTAAGAATTCGTGATTTTGGAGAGTTCTGTTGAGCTTTAATAGTTTGTTTGGGTGGTCTTTGATTTGATGAAGAAATTAAAACCGAAAATAAATAATTACATTTTGAAGAAGGTCAAAATTGGGAGGCGGGATTGGGTACCGCCGCCCCGGGAACCTTTATTGGATAACCAACACCCCTGCCATAGGTCATTCCAAGTGGTTCGCTACGTTTGGTGATTTAGCAGGGGTGCTCGGGTTCATGGGGTGAGGTTTGTCTAGGTATTGGAGGCGAATGACCAGGACACACTGAACCCCAGATTCCTACCCACCCCTTAAACCCTTTTCCTTCCCAGAACTCTCCTCTCCTTCCTTTCCCCAAAAAACCCCTCCACACAGCATCCCCAAAGATGACATAGGTCCTCAGGGAAATTATTTTCCTCAGGTCCTCCTGTGTGGAGCTCATCTAAAAAAATAATCGCTTTAGTTAGTGCCAGTTGTTTAACAGAATTTGAACAACTGTTCAAATTTCGAAGCTAATTTTCGAGTTCTGTAATGTTTATATTTACATTCTATTATTAAGTCGTTATTTGCCAGTGTTTCAAATAATTGAAATTATTTATTTATTTATCATCATCAATGCCTTATATATATGGCCTTTTACTTTTTTTATGATTTTCTGTGATTTAGTGCGTACAGATGTCAAAAACAGTGTTAAAGGTTTAATAAAGTTAATAATTTAAGTTAAATAATTTTATTTTTAGCTAACAAAAAAAAACATAAATGGGTACCTAGGTGTAAAGAAGTTTAACGTTGTACAAAGGTGTAAAGATGAAGTATAACGTTGTAAGAAAAAATCAGTTTTTGAACTGCAAATGGCATAAAATATAACAAAAATAAAAAATATGTGGGTTCTTAATACATAATTTGTGAGTACTAATTACACAACGAAGTAGCTTAAAAAAAGATCATACACCATAGATTTGCACCGCACTATAATTAATATTCTAAGCAAATAATAACAGAATTTCAATGGAACTTTCACAGAACTTGAAAAAATAAAATTAACATTAAAATTGCATGAATTGTTCAAATTCTGCGAAACTAGCCTTTACTGTCAGTGTCAGTGATGTGTTGATTTAAAATTGATTTGACAGCAAATAGCTGGTCTGGTAACTAACTTATGTTTTCAAGAAATTATCCTCCCTCAACAGCAAATCCATTTTTGTGAGTATCTCTGTATATTATTATGAACAATTTTATCATCTACAGTTTTTCGCTAACCGAGAATAAAACTAGCAACCTCTCTATTCAGTCAAAATCAAATATGATATGCATAGGCTACTGTGCTTCTCAGGGTATCTAGCATGGTCGATCGATATAGGTTTTATCGAAAATGTCGGTAACTTGTCATCGCTCCCGACCACGACTGCAGGCCGCTAACGAACAAATAACAATTCACGTCAAATAAATTAGGAACCCTTAGTCGTTGTGAACTGTTGTTTGTTCGTTAGCGGCCTGCAGTCGTGCTCGGGAGCCATGTCAAGTTACCGACATTTTCGATAAAATCTATATCGATCGACCATGCTAGGACCCCTGGTCGATGTCTATACATGTCGTAAAAGATACTGAATTCTTTCTAATTGAAGTGGCATATTTGCTGGAAGTACCTAGACATGACATTACAATATTTTTTGCGACAAAGTAATCTGAGCGTGGGTAGGTTAGGCTCAAGTGTCATCTGCCGAGTTTATTATTTGTGATCCCTCCCCTCGTGATTGCAGACAAATCTCATCGTGCGTATATTATATAGGTACTGCATAGCTCGCGGCGCATTGTCTTCTATCGACTATTCTATAAAATTCATGAATGTTGCTCTGACAGTTCAACGCGTAGCATGCAAATACGAAATAGCTTAATTTAAGTATGGCGCAGAGAAGCAATTTTGTATGCGTGTGTGAACCGCCATGCTTGTTTAAATTTTAGAACTTATATCGTATATCGTAACAATACATGAAAGTTCCATTTTAACACATGCCGGTGCGTAGTTTTACAAAAACATGAAAATGATTTGTTAAAAAAACTCTTAAACTCACATCTGTTTTCTACGCATCTGTACCTACATTATCTTCTCATATAGGTACACTTTTCTAATATTCTTTACATAAAATAATTAAAATTATGGCTAAATGATGCAGATGTTGAAACACTTTTTTTTATAAACTCTATATAAACCTTAATGCTTCACTTTTACAATTCTACTGTAACTTCAAGACTAACTCTATTTATCTTCTTGAAACCGTAACAAAAAATCAACTAACTTGTATGTGTCACTTTGTTACTACAATATTTTCAAAGATACATTACCTATATTTTTAAACTTTCACTTTGAAATTTACATTTTTTACTTGTACCGCCAACTTATTGGTGTAATTTAGCACTTTAGTTAATATTACCCACGCACAGGCAGTGCCTTAGTGGGTTCCCATTATCTACTTCTGTCTTATATATATTTTTGACTTTTTTACATTATTTTTATCTTGTTTTATGTTATATATTACTTTTGAAATGTATCAAGATATAATGGGAAAAAATAAAGGAAAAAAAAATATTCTGCATGGGTTAATATTTGGATATTCAATTCCTTCTTGTCAATTTTCTCTGTCGTTTGCCTGTCTTCCCACTGGGTCAGTGTAGGTACCGAATCGGCAAAAACTGGAGACCCTGCGGAGAAAAGTAAACTTCGCTACGGTTTGCAGCACAGCCATTATGGGGCTTTTCTGCGCAGCGTCTCCGGTTTTTGTCGATTCATTACCGATACACAGACCTAGTGGGACGACAGACAAGTGTCATAATTCATAATATTGCTAAACGAATTGAATCATCGATATATTAACTACTATTATTAACTACTTAGTCGAAGAATTGAAACGATTATTAATTTTTTAAACCAGCCACCGAGGTCCATTACAGCACAAACGCTCATTTCATAGGTTTCTAACCCTTTTAAAATTGTTTTTGAGATTGATGTGCGTGAAACGGCACAGAGTAATTATTATTCACATGTAGACTATTCTTCGCACTGGGAATGATTCACGCTATCACATTTTCTATTCTGAATCGAATAAATTGTTTCTTTTGTCCTTTGTGAATGAAATGTGGGGCAGACGTGACATGCTTTGTGCGGTCTCATTATCATTTTAATTCAGGACAATTCACAAGGACGTAGAATCAAGGACACGGGTCACTGCTCCTCTGCCTTCGTAGACGTCCGCTGTCTCCGCTAACTCAAACCGGAGAAACGGTGTTCCCCAAGGTTCCAACAACCGCATAGGGTAGCCTAGTGATTAATGAATTAGGCACGTGGCACGTGTACCATGTGACTTATTGTACTTTGATAATCAATAGGTATTACCTTACCGTATCGCAGTGGAGCTTTTATTTGGCACTTATTACCACTTCAAATTATTTGTGTGTACCTGCTATATCTTTTATCTCTAAATCCACGAACACCTTTACGATAAATTATTTTATTGTTTGGCCTTACTCGAAACATACACCAATAGTTTTATTAATGTTCGTATATATTCGTAAATAGCCGTCACAATGTGGCTTGCCATAATACCCTCTATGTATAATTAGATTGCAATTAAATTGAAAGAAACAACACCTTGTTATAACTACTACGTTTTTTTATTGTAAAACTTTTTCCTTTTTCTTCGTCATGGCAAAAGTTGAACTAATGACATAATTAGACTGAAAGCATAATGTATAGAAATAATTAGTTTCATAAGGCATTAAGACTCGGAGTGGGAAGTAACACTAAGAAAGTATTTATTTATTTTAGTCTGATTTTTATCAATTACCGGTGAACAATCGCCGACCGAACTATATTTTCTCGTAATTATAACTGGGCCCAAGAATTTTTCTCAGATTATGAAACTGTCAAAATAATCGTAACCATAACACGCCTTAGGGGCCCGAAACCCCGATTTCTACCGATTTATTACATATTTCCCTTAAACACGGTAAGTTTTAAAGCTTTTAAAAAAATATATGTTGTTCTTGAAGATAATATCTAGACTTTGCCCGCGCCGAAACGCAAGTTATATAAAATTCCCTCGATAGAAAAAAATCGAAAAGTATGCTCCAAAAATAAAATATAAACACGTAAAATAAAAAATAAAAATAAAATATAAACACGTTTGTTTCACTTATTTTACAAGTTATATGTATGAAAAAAATCACAGTGTTTCTTTAAATGCTGTATAAGATAATGCCCGCGAGATTTGTGCTCTATTTTAAACGAGTCGTGTTTTATTAAACATTTTCGTAATTTTCGCATCGATTTTGTCGCTGTAAATGTTAGCGCTCTCCTCTAACATTCGTAAATTCATATCTCTCCATCTTCTTCTTTTCGAGCCCGGTTGCAGAGCCTTAATAATAATAAATTTGGACAACTTATATAGCACTATTTTTGCGAAAAATCGCCTCAAAAGCGCTGTACAAATTAGCATGGATTTTACATTAGAATTTACTTAACTTAGGAGGCTCGATAACAACTCGTATTGCAGCTATCAAGCGCATGGATTATTGGAATTCTAGCCCCCCGATAAATAAAATAAAATATCTTTTTATACACGTATTTCAATTTACTTAACTATGTAGGGGCTAGATAACCACTCGTCTTGCAGCTATCAAGCGCATGGATTGTTGGAATTCTAGCCCCCCAATAAATCAAATAAAATATCTTTTTATATGTACGTATTTTAATTTACTTAACTGTGTAGGAGGCTAGATAACAACTCGTCTTGCAGCTATCAAGCGCATGGATTATTGGAATTCTTGCCCCGCAATAATACATTTACCTTATGTATTAAGTAATCTACTTAACATCCTAAGTCTAGCTTAATCTAACTTAATCTAACTTAATCTACTTAATCTAACCTAACCTAACTTAATCTTACTCACACATACTCAAAACCTATATTTAATAAATCTGCAGTCCATAACAACAATTGCAAAGAAACCATAAAAATAACATGCAATCAACGCTAACGAAAATGTATATACTCGTAATACACTGTAATAATTGTCACTGTGAACTGTTTATTATTATTGATTTTTGTTTTAAACACTATCTCTTAGGTATTTTAATTTGTCATTTATCACTTCATACGTACGGCACTGGTAGAAACCGAAGGGCGCGGGATCAGTCCGATGCTAAGAGTATAGAATCATAGTTCCATTGATTCATAGTTGGCAGCGGGGGCAGCTAGGGATGTAGAGATAGCAGAGGTCATCAGTTTGTTCTCTTCTCTGGTGCGTTTCTTAGAAGGCCGCTTCGGTGGCCCACACACCGAACGGGTCATATGGTCCACAGTCGTAAATACAGCGACGTAGCGGCGAGCAGCGGGGGTTGCAGTAAAGGTGCGGGTGCGCAGGGGTACGGCTACGACACCCAACGACCGAACAAATGACCACATCTGGTAAATGTTCGCTACCCATCCTGGGTTTTAAACACTTCGCATCTAATGAATCACGATAACAATCTGCACATATTCTTAAAACTCGTTATACGTCCACACTGCTTACGATAAAATTATTTTGAGTTCACATATCTAATGTACACAGAGTAATAAACATTATTTGTCACTTTTAAGGTCTCAAAATGTTAATTATCCCTCTTATTTAATAAGGGATAACGAGACCGGCCAGAATGCGTCAGGCTGCTCCGAGGGTAACCGACGAGTTCATCGAAAATCAATTCATCGAAAGCAAATTCATTGAAAACGAGTTCATCGAAAATCAATTCATCGAAAGCAAATTCATCGAAAATCAATTCATCGAAAATCAATTCATCGAATGATCAATTCGTCGAATCGCCAATTCATCGAAAAACAATTTTTCGTAGATACTAGATCTGTCGAAATTAAATACCCAAAAAGGTCTGTTTAACTGAGTTAAATGTGTTTAGCAACTGTCAGTTTCGTAGTGACAGTGTAAAATTTATAGGTTATCTCTTCGATTTCCGATTATCTGATACTGCAAAAAAGGGATATCTAAGGAACGGTGATCAGACAACTCATAATGAAACCAACTCATAAACAACTCAGAAAGGTCATTAAGAGTGATGATAAAAAAATATTTAAAAATTGGTTAAATAGGTTAAGTTAGGTTAGGTTAGGTTAGTTTATGTTGACCAATGCTTTTTTAACTTCTCGGTCCGCTCGGCATTTCTCTCAAATAGCAACAAAATATATTTTTTCGATGAATTGGCGATTCGATGAATTGGTTTTTGATGAATTGATTTTCGATGAATTGGTTTTCGATGTACTCGTTTTCTAAAATTGATTTTCGATGAATTCGTTTTCGATGAACTCGTCTTGAACCGCTCCGAGCGCCTGACGCATTAAGGCGCGGTACAAGATCGAGATATTTTTTAAATATTTTGTTTATTTGTTTATTTCAAATTTTATTTCGAAAAAAAAGATTTTTTATTATTTACTGCCATGCTGGGATGTCCCTGTGTTATTGCAGGTGAAATTTACAGATTGGAATTATACATAATATGCTTGACAATAATAGTAATTCGATGATATAATTCAGAATAAGTTAAAATATTTTACATAGTATTTAAATTAAGTAAAATTAGGAAAATTAGATAGGGATTGTGCGAAGATATGAAGGTAGATTAGATGGATGGAATGTAAAGTGTATGGGTATTATGATTGAAATGTATTGCAGGTGTAAGGTTCCATAGCGTTATTTCGTGTTCAACGGATATGTAAATACGAATGTTAGAGAGAGCGCCCTAGCATAAAAAACGATAATATTTAAGTGAAAATTGTGAAAATATTTAATAAACACGACTCGTTTAAAATAGAGCAAAAATCTCGTGGGGATTGTCTAAAATCGCATTAAATAAAATAGCATAAAATAGCAGTGAATTTTTTCATACATATAACTTGTAAAAAACTGAAAAAAACGTGGTTATAATAATATTCGTAGCATACTTTGCGATTTTTTCTATAGAGGGAATTTCATACAATTGCCATTTCGGCGCCGCGGCGTTGGAAATGTATAGATATTATATTCTAGAATAACATTTTTTTTAAGATCTTTAAAACTAAATGTATTTAAGGCTCTGCAACCGGGCTCAAAAAGGAGAAGATGGAGAGATATGAAATTACGAATGTTAGAGGAGAGCGTTAACATTTACAGCGACAAAATCGATGCGAAAATTGCGAAAATGTTTAAAAAATAAATACTGCAAATACTGAATCCAATATCTTGGCCTTTGTTCCACTCTAGCATACTTCTTTTTATAAGCCAAGAAAAAAATAAAATATTAGGCTTAATAAAACACGACTCTTTTAAAATTAGCAAAAATCTCGTGGGGGCTGTGTCAAGTACAATTTAAAGAAGCATTGTGAATTTTTTCATACATATAACTTTTAAATTAACCGAAACAGGCTTGAAAAAAATAATTTTCGGCGCTTACTTTACGATTTTTTTCTATCGAGGGAATTTCATATAATTTGCGTTTCGGCGAGGGGAATGTATAGATATTATCTTCGAAAATAACATATATTTTATTAAGAAATTAAAAACATCAAATATTTAAGGGGGATATGCAAGAAATCGGTAAAAAACTCGGGTAGCGGACCCTTAAGGAAAATATGTAATAAATCCGTAGAAAGGTGGAAACCCGATAGCCAAGAAATGTAAAAAAATATGAAGCAAAAGATCTGTTGAAACCTCTGCTACATATTCTAAAACAGCCAAAACGATGTATTTATAAAATCAAAACGAATATCTTGATATTAATAAAAAATTTATTAATCATCTTTAAACTGTCTTGTTGGCTTTCACGATAATTATTTAAATTTATCTCATTTTATTTACTGACTGGTAGATTATTATGCATAATTAATGTTTATGCTATCGGAAAATTATAATCTACATCTGCCCCCTCAGGCAGCTCCTAGATACCATCGTCTCTTTTTACTAAGATAATATTTTAGGTACGATGAATTATTCATTCGAAAAGTCAGTAGGTACCTATCTACTTGGATTTCAACCGAAGCCATAATATAGTGAAAATAAATGGAATAATTAATTCCACATTCTTTACTCTTTTTTATGTATTACTCTTAAAATAGACCCTCTTTATGTTTTATGATCTAACTAGCCTTTTCCCGCGGCTTTGCTCGGGATGGTAGGGGGGTTCCCACTTCGCCTCCTCCACCTTCCTCCCCCCCCTATCTTCCCCCTTTCCCCCCCCCCTTCCCGCATTCCATACATTAATTCCCGGTACATTCAGTTTTCAAACTTCTCCCGTGCCACCTATTGCAATTTTTAAACGACTTCAAAAAGGAGGAGGTTCTCAATTCGACTGTATTTTTTTAATTTTTTTTATGTTTGTTACCTCAGAACTTTCGACTGGGTGAACCGATATTGATGATTAATTTTTTATTTGAAAGCTAGTGCTTCCCGTGTGGTCCCATTTCAATTTGGTCCGGTTCTGACAATGGCATCCATGAGAAAACCATATAAGTCTTAAATTTGCGTTAAAGTATGTGCGCGACAAATGAACGAAAAACTCAATATCACGCTATCCGATTTCGATGATTCTTTTTTTATTGGACAGGATGTACTTCAAGGGTAGTTTGATGAGAGTTTGGTTAGGTTCTGATTATGGGATCTATGACAAAGTAACGGAACTCTTCAATTCTTAGGAGCAAATTAACGATACTCGGCCGAATCTTTTATAGGCTGATACGTTTTTAGATTTTCACGGCCAAAAGTATTTTCGTTATTTGTTTTTGGGGTGTTATGCCGTGTTGCGCTACCTCCTTCTTTAGCCAACGTTTCGGACAGCATTGCAGTGTCCATCATCAGGGCAGATCCGGCAGTTCCGGTAGATATCGGCTATCCAGATCATTAAGTCACCTACCGTAACGTTGTTATGGTCAAGTAATGTCTGTATCATATGAGTAGCACGTTTAGTAGGTCTACCCATATTCAGACAAATTAGTTAGTGTACTTCAGATTCACTAAAAATAAAAAAATTAACAAAAATTTTAACAAAACAAAAAACGACTTAAAAATATGCACTAAAAAGTAAAAAAATAATTTCGTATTCTTCTGCAACTTAATAATCAACTTAATTTTTCTACTCATCAATATGTAGGTACGATTGTTATTTTTGGAGTCGGTGCCAGCCAAGGTACCCGGCCCGGCGTTTTCACTTGACAGCTCCCCTCCCGCCGCACAGTGGGCTGAAAATCGCCTTTCATAGACGTAGAGACTTGAATTTTCAAGGGTCTTTTTTTTGCTAGAAATGGATTCTGCTGATCATTATTATGCTATAAAATTTCGTATGAAGCAATTGCGTGTACAAATGAAGGAGTTATAATTTTTTTAAGAAAAATTTGTATGGCACTGACATTAAAAATGAGGATATCTCTGGAATCATAAGGTTGGCCATTCCATCCTTACACACAGATATACTAATATTTGTATTTTTTTGACATACTTCGTATTGTGGCGCAACGTGCGATTTTTTTTTAAATCTTCAAAGTTGAAAAAACAACTTTTTTATGTTGATGATCCATTTTAATGCATTATCATCCTCTTCTGCAATATTTTTCATGATTACTGATAAATAATTGATTATAATCAATGTCGAAGCACCCATTTCCGTACATTACTTCACCAGAACTGTCAAATATGCCAATGATGCCAATATGGCGGAGTAACTATCGGTTTTCGGATAGTAAGTACAAAAGTTCAAAGTAACGTACAACAAGCAGTCAAATTGATTGAAAAGCGTATTTTGGTAAAATTTAACTATAGTAACGTTGGTTTTCCAAAAAAAAAAGCTTTTCTACATATATATACATTTGTTGTTTGAATGTAATGGAGACGTTGACGAATTTAACAAACAAGTTAACGAGACTTGCCAATTAATAGCAAACTGGCTGTTATCGCAACATCTATCACTCAACACAAACAAAACCCAAATTTTAAAATTTTGTCCAGTGCAAGCTACACCTATAAATATAAATGTAAACATTAATAATAATATTATCGAACCTTCCCAAACCTGTTCACTACTGGGAATAGAATTAGACATAAACATAAACTGGAAAGAACATGTCTCAAAAATTGTAGCAAAAATCAGTAGTTTTTCTTATGTTCTGGGTACCTTGAGAAAAATATTGAACACCGAATCAGTAATAGCCGCATACTATGGTTATGTATATTCAATAATAAAATACGGTATTATTTTTTGGGGAAACTCGGTAAACGCCAAAGATGTCTTCATCATACAAAAGAGATGCATAAGAAAAATTACAAACTCCGGTCGTTTAGATTCATGTAGACCTATGTTTAAAAATCTGAAAATTCTAACAGTCACAGACATATATATAATGGAGTTATGCATGTTAGTGCGATCATCTACAGACAAGTTCCCACTAAAAAACTCAACACATAAATACGCTACAAGGCTCACAGAAAACCTATTAATACCAAAAGCAAACAAAACAACATTCCAAAAAGGACCATACTACATGGCCATTAAAGTATATAACAACCTTCCACATAACATTAAACAAATACAAGATACACACAAATTCAAATCGTCACTAAACACTTTCCTTGTTAATAAATGTCACTACACGTTGAGTGAATACCTCACGTAAATGAAACGCCTATTTTTATTGGTATATATATATTTGTATTTTTTTTTCCATTGGAATATTGTTATTTTATCTGTATAAACATTGTAACTATAATAAAACAAATAATATTATATAAACATTGTAATTAAATAAATGTGGTTAGCTGGAAGAAATGGGGTCTACCCATAAGCTACACCTTTTGTAATTTTTATTTTACAATAAATATTTTTTGATTTGATTTGATTTGATTATAAAATTATGTATTCTGAGTGTTGAGTAGGTAGGTACATATATCAATAAATCAACTGCGTTATCCAACAATGAATTCATTTACTTAAAACGATTGAACGCTATTACCGAATAACATCTAAGTAAATAAACATAAAGCAACCGTTAAAAAAATTCATCATTGAAAAAAATGTGATCTTTTACCCAGATTTTCCAAGTTGTGGGTAATGGTGCCTCATGCCACACGCCGATGTGTCGAAATGGCGTTGGGCATATAAACCGAACCATCGGCAACAGAACCTACGCAAAAAAGGTAGTATATTTTGTTAACTTTTCATGGAAATAGGTTGTTTATTCCTTCGCCAGGTCCTCGCGTGGGGTCGTGATACGATCGATGGCGTGCCAAGAAGTTGTTTGTCGCTGATTCCCTTTAATGACTCCAGAACATCTGAGGCTATCAACCCGCTTCAGTGATTCACCAAGTCTGCTCGCAGCCATCCGAAAGCCGTTTTGGAAATATATGTACATAAATAAAAATAGTTACTGAAAAAAGCGACGTTTCCATATTTTCGCACACACGCATATTAATGCGATACCGATAAAATTCGAGGTGTGGACGTGTGACATATTTACGGTTGGAATAAATTGCCAGGTTCGTAATTTTATTAAATTTTACATGCGAATTTCCTTTCGTTTGTCGTCGGGCAAATAAGAAGTTAAGATAATTTATATGAACATTGTTTATTGATCCATTTCTCGATTTCACGGGCACCCAACATATGGGTTGTGACTTGTAACGTTCAAGGGAAAGGTCTGAACAATTATATTAATTACATGTAAAATATTTCGTTTTATTTGCTCGTTTTTAAAACAAAACTAATTGATTCAATAATTATTTTTTTTTGTTATCTATCAGCATGGATATCCGAAGAAGTTATGAAACCATAGTTACAGAAAGAATAGTTTTTGACTCTCCTGAACATTTACTTGCATCCATGTTTCTCGGGTACAGAAATATGTTTAAAAAAAATCGCTGACTTGAGTCAAACAAAAACACGGACTTGAGTCCTTCTGCTTCAAAATGAAATGGAATATTTTGTTATATGACATTTGGTGTATTATGAAAGGATCAATGTTTGAAAATTGTTTACTTCCATAGAAAGCGAAGAAATGTTAGAGGCAGAAGGATGCAAATGGATTTGAGTCATAATACTCAAAATGCAACTAAATCATAAAGATCCAAGTCCATGTACATCTTTCTGCTGCTAAAATAGTTGTTGCGTACGTATACACTTTTGAAAATCCTATTTTTCTTCATGATAGGACCTGCATCTTTCTGCCACTGATAAACATGATAATTTACTTCAAGTCTGCATCAAAAATTCATTTCTTCAAATTTTGGACTTGCATCCGAATGCTTCTCGGGTACAGATATTAACAACGCTACAATTTTTAAAAGTACAAGTATATTTCTTGGTTCTTGAACGATTCCTCGGCGCGTAACTTATGTCTAGTTTGATGTCTCATTCATATCCGAATAAAGTTTTCTTTGGAAGTTTTTCTTTAATTTTCTTCTGTATATCTCTGGATTTTCAACACTTTTCCATTTGAATACAAAAACAAGAGTAATAGTGAATGTTGAAAATGACTCGCTTTTTGATTTTAATAAGAGCTCATTCGCGATTTTTAAAGCACGCTTGAATTATTGTGTTTTCTTTACCGTATTTAAAATTATTTTTGAAACATATCGGAGTCGTAATTCATGGCTGTAAGGGTGTGGCGAGTCGATACACCGTACAGTCGCTAGCTGCTATATCGACTCAAAAAAAGTTGGGAACCCGTGTTCTATTGAATACTCAATTTTTACCTACTATCCAATACAGCTTTTATTTTGTCGATCTATACCACGATTGATCCGTCATGCGCCGTAGCCAGTCCATGATATTCTTGTTTAGAAATAATCCGGAACCAAAATGACATTCGTTATTACGTAATTATTGCAATCTAGATATTTTCCTGATTTTGTAAGTTATCCGATTGACGTTGATTGCGCAGCACGCCACACCTACCTTCTACTCTCCCTGGGAGCTTTTGACCCACTTACAACGCCACAATAATTGGATAAAATTACCAAAGCAATCATGCGTTATTCAACCTCCGACTGCTTTATAATAGCTGCTTGTCGGTTATTTTGGATCTTCATAGAATATTCTAGAAAGGGGAGAGAAGAAGAGGAACTGCGCACTAACTTGATTGTGTTTATGTCGTGTCTCAAGTTGTTGTTGCTTTGAACTGGCAAACAATGCGAGTCATTTGATTCTCGTTGGCTGCCATTTGTTATCTTGTAGGCCCTCTTGTTGTTCAAAAAATTTTAATCTCTTAATGACAATTAGTTGACTTTTATTTATGGTTCAACCTGTAGGATTTTTCTGTTATTTTACGTTTATCTTAGAAAATAAATTGCACAGTTGAAATAGATGTGTACAAGATTCGCGACATGTATACAACAACGAAAACATGAAAAATGTGTACGTCGTAACTTTAATGTAAATAATAACACTTGATAACCTCTAACACTCTAACGGAAAGGAACACAACATAATCATCTGTTATTATATATTTTGTGATTTGTTTTCGTTTTGTATAATGAATGACTTTCGTATTCACCAATGCGCTGGAGTGACCAAGTATCACTGGCGTTCGTCGGTGTTCACAGCCTTGTTGGAGCCTTGTCCACCATGGAAATTGGAGTAGGGTCACGATCCTCAGCAATAAGGAACCGACTTAAGAAGAAGATAATGGCTTTAGGTTTTTTTAAATCCGCACAAGAATCCCAACTATTCCCAACCGGCCTTAATATTATTTTTAAATGAGTATTGTGAAATATAACAAATCAATCAAATAAAATTTATTTGTCGAGAGCCTTACCTCCCGACAACAGAGGTCGTCTAAATGTGTTACGTTAGTTTCGTTGAATGTGTTACATTTTTGTATGATGTTGTCATGAGATGAGATACTTTTTGAATAACACATTTAAATATTAGTTATTTTTTAATAATAAGAGCTTTGTTTATAACGTTATTTTATGCTTATATTGTCCCTCTGCCAAATGTCATCGTATAAATTTACTGATATTGTACATATACATTTATTTTTGCGCTGCTTGGGAATCGAACCCACAGCTTCCGAACCATCGAACTATAATTGAAACTCTTAGTTCCGGACGGTAAGGTCAAATGCTGAGACCACTGCCGTATTATAAAGGTCTCCTATTTCAATTGCCTTGTTTGTCAGGTTTTCAACAGAACAGAGACATTTTGGATTGAAAATAAATCCTCGATAACAAATACTATGCATATCTATAATACAGCAGCAAGGCTCATAACCGGGGTCTCTAAATATTCGCACATTTCATTACATCTTCCTAACCTTCACTGGCTCAAGTGTCCTGAAAGAATCCAGTATAAATTGTGCTGGATGGTCTTTAAATCAATTAATGAAATGGCCCCACTTTACATCTCTGAATTATGCGTCCCGGAAAATACTGGTCCGAGGCAATTAACCCTTAGATCAGCAACTTCATCTGCTATAAGCAGATAATAGAACCGAAACGAAAGCCAAATACTAAGTTTGGAGATCGTGCTTTCGGAGTATCTGGGCCTAAGGCTTGGAATAGACTCCCTCTGGAATTAAGATGCATAACAAGCCCAACAGACATTAAGTCCAAACTAAAAACCTACCTTTTTGGGCTCTCATACTCTTAATTTAAATATACCTGTCTGAGAGTATCATAGTTGTATTGCCTATGATATGTCTTAATCACACCTTTCTTACTGAATTAAAATTACTTGAATCTTTACACATTAATCTGTCTCTTGACGAATCACATTTAGGAAAATCAAAATCATTGTACTACTGTACCGCCCACCATTGAATGTTGCTTTTATTTTCCAAAATACACTCATAAAAAATGTATTATATATTAAATTAATTTTTTTTATTTTTTTATAGCATGTGTTCACAATTATGTGTTCTGCGTGCGAACGCTATCCAAATTTATTTAAATAGACAATAAACGGTGTTAATTTCAAGCGACCTCCCAGGTAAGTATGGTCCTGTATTCATTAATTTTTAGGCAGCATCGCGTTCATTGGTCAAAACATTGTACATATATTTTCGTATCGGTGATCAGTGAACCAGTCAGTGGATGCAATTTTTAGCCATAAGTTGTTTTTAATTGTTTGTCTAGCTTGTAGTTTTCTGGATCTTAGAAATATATTATAAGTTTGTACAGCGCCCTTGAGGTGATTTTTCACAAAAACGGCGCTTTATAAATCATCCAAATATTATTATTATTGTATCGGCAAATGTTGAGAATTCCATCATTTGAGCCTGCCGCTTGCGTCATGATGAAATATATTTAGTTCAAATGACGTTCGTGTGTCTCCAAGTTATTTTATTTATGACAATGCGTTTGTCACTTTTATCTTTATGCGCATAATAATGCCTACCGTTTTACCCAATATTTTAAGTTTTCCCGATACGATAATACCACATAGCTCATTCTGTGTAATAGGTATTTAATTTTCGTTATACGTGTATAAGTTACTGTTCCCAGTGTTATCATTAAAAAATCTGATTACATCTGTGTGTTTGTAACTTCGGTACAATGAACTCTAGAACTTGGATTTACTTTGAATCTAAATGTTTTTTTTTTTTTAAATTTCGAACTTTTTTTTTTAACAAATTCAGACAAGTGATCAAGGAGGTACCTACTTAATTACCCATAATGTAATATTTGTTTGGAAAATTATTTGAATTGTTTTTTTCAAAATTTTAATTATAATATCCTGACCTAGTCATCAAAAATACAAATTTCGGTTGTGTATCTGTAACTATGGTTTAATGAATTCTGGAACTCGGATTTGCTTCGAATTTAAGTGTAATTTAAAAATTGGAACTGATTGTAATAAATCGATAAATTACCTACCTATTTACCGGAAAATTATTTTAATAATTAGTTCAGTGCAAATTAAAAATGTGTGTTTCTTTTGTTTAAATTTATTAAGTTTAATCTTCGAGAGTATAGTCGGATTTCGTGTTAACTAGAATTCGGACTATCCCGTGATTTTTCACGGGTCTGCGCTGTATAATATAACATCTATAATTTTTTTTACAAAAATATTTGCATTAGAATCATTGTCTTTCAAAAGAAAAACTTTACTTCTTCGAATTACTATCAAGCATCTTTCAAACATTTCAACAAAAGAAATAAAGAATTATTAATTAATAAAATAATTTTGATACCTAATTTATCGGTTGTCTGGTACAATTTATTTAACTTTAATTCACCGTCCCAATTTTGTGTGTGTATTTTTTTTAAATATCCTAATTTTTTTTTTTTTATTATAGCGACTATATAAAAAAATTTTACTTACAAAATGCAATGTGAAATTAAGTATAAAATATTGTATTTTTGAATGTAGCTATTACTTTGTGGTTATCCATTATAGAAAAATGAAACAATATAACTTTGTATAAACCACTTATATAATTTGCAAATCCAACCGATTTGCAAATTATATAAGTGGTTTATACAACGTTATATTGTTTCCTTTTTCTATAAAATATTGTATTTCTTAGTCCTCCTCACTAGGGGGTCCTGTGCCGAGGCGGACTAAAGTTATTTAAATATAGTTCATTTGTCTTCTATGTCGTTTTTAGCGTCATCGCTAGGGTTTTCTCACTGACCTCTTTAAACCATATTTTTATTCTTGATTTGTATTCAATTGGATTTTTTATTAGTTTAATGTCTTGGGGAAGGATGTTATGGAGTTTTGTTGCTAAGTATGTTTAGTTTCTTTGTCCAAATGTGGTTTTATAACTTGGAATATTTTTTATATCATTTTTATTCGATCTAGTCTTATGCATACACGGTCTAGTAGAGGATTCATTATTTTTGAAGAGCTTCAATAATATATTTTTGGCATATATTTGTTGTACATTTGGTACGTCAAAGTTATTGAAAATTTCAATTGAAGGCGTTCTAATTGGTACTTTCAATATGGTCTTTATGATTCCTTTTTGAATCGTATTCAGGCTGTGTAGGTACGTATTTGCAGCAGATCCCCATTCTATGATTCCATATTCAATTCGAGAATGACATAACGCATAGTAGACCTTTTTCATATCCTTTTTATTTAACACGTTTCTTTGATTCTTGAAGAAATATATAAGGCTTGTGAGTTTTTGCGTAATACCTTTGATGTGTAGGTCCCATCTAAGATTTTCGTCAATTATTACTCCGAGATATTTTATGTTTTGTGTTTTTTCGATGACGGGGCAGTAACATTGTATATTATTTCCATGGCATTCATGTAATTTTAGTTCTAGTGATTTTATTTGTTGGCCCCTTGAGTTCGTTGAAAATGTTATATATTTTGTTTTGCTTATATTAAGGGTAAGCGAGTTGATTTTAAGCCACTAAGCCCTTTTTCAGAAGGAGAAGATAGAAGATCTTTTTCAAATGGAAAAGATAGAAGGAAAAGCAACGATAGTTAATGCTCCCGGCCTAATAGTGCTATAAATATAAATACGAGGGGATTGGGGAGAGGGCAGGCGGAGAAGGAGAAGGAACCATTGGTTTTGAAACATATTAATAATTTTGACATATAGGTACATATGATAACAATAATTTTTTTTTTCAGAATTCAGACCCGTCCCGCTCTTGATGAGGCCGGTATGAGCGGTGCCGGGGGTGCAGTGTGAGGGTGAGGGAGCGAGTGGCGTGCTGGCCGCACGGGGGGGCGCGCGCGGCCCGGGGCGCGTGAGGCGCGCCAGCGAGGGCGGCTCCAGCATGGCCATGGGCGGCGACGGGGGCCAGGGCGGCAGCGCGGCGGCGCCGCAACACAGGAAAGGCCACAGGTAAGAAGACATTAAAAAATCTAACTTTTATTCAAAATTCAGACCCTCGTTGCATAGTAACTAAGTCACAAAGTTGTGGGCTTAAATCCCGACATATTGATTTAGTATGTTTTTTTACACTTATTTTTTTTTTTTAATATCTTGGATTGAATAATGTGGTTACTTTCCAATTCATTATTGAGAGAAAGATGCCCACTCTCAGGGCCGGTTGTTTCAAACAATTTGAACATTGGAGGGGACCCCACCACTTTTCCAACGGAGTTATAAGGAAACTTATGGTTTCCTCCTTCACCGCACACTTCAAGACTCTATTTTTTTAATTTAACGAAGCTACATTTATTTGAACGACTCTGGACCCTCCAATGCCCATGCATACGGGGTTAGTAAGCAGTATGCAAGTACTTACATTAACAATTTTCAATCCGTAAACAATTAGAACAATTGATCAAATCTCAATGTTCATTTTCAAGTTCTGTGAAAGTTTTATTCAAGTTCTATTAGTATTTCAATTATGTAAAACAACTAGCCAATAATTATTTAATAACAGAACTTGAATAGAACCTTTACAGAACTTGAAATGTATAACTTATAATTAGAAATAATAAAAATGGCACAATCAAAATATTTTTTTTTTATAATATATTATATTTTAACTAAGTCCATTTTAACTAGTCTGAATTCTTCACGCAATTAGTTCCAATTTTGAAAATAACACAATCGAAATAATTTTGTTATAAAATATTATATTTTAGGTAAGTACTATGATTGTCTGAATTCTTCACGTTATCAGTTCCAATTTTGAAAGTGACACACACATTCAAAGTTAAATTGAGTTCATTGAACCATTGTTATAAAATATAACCTCAGTAAAACGATATTCCAATTTTATTCTGTTCCATGAAACGGTCGATCTCTTGTATTAATCGCTACTTTGATTGATTAAAGAAATAACTTTGTAATTTGTCTTTTGATGTTGCAAAAAATATTAAAATTGTTTAAAATCTTTTATTATCGTTCTGATGAAGCTCGCCATTCAGAATCAAGACGTTTGCCGTTACTTGAAATGGCTTTGAGGACATCTTTGAAGTATTTAGTGATCATTTTTTTTAATATTTAATATTATGCCTTTGTGTTTCCTCCCTTTTACAACATGAGTCCCCCCTACAAAGATAACACGTGCCCTGAGGACCCCTTTTCTTCAGGGCCTCCTGGGTGGACTTGACGTAAAAAAATGATTTTTTTTATTTCTATTCAATTAAAAAAGCGGTTTATTTATTACCAAGTTCTTCTGTGCGATTATTATTACGCGTGATTATTACAACCGTTTCGCCTACCAAAGGCATTATGAAACTGTAGTGAAGCCACATACAATTATTTCTATGTATTTGCATTTAAGGGGCTATCCATAAATTACGTCACACGAATGTCATGATTTTTTTACCCCCCCCCCCCCCTCCTCGTCCCTGTCACACATCTTCACATTCGTGAGACCATTCCCTTCTAGCGCGACGCCACATATTTGCAATTTTACGTGTAAAAATAATAGTTAGTAATATTTTTAACAGTCGTTTTGTGCATGTGACGTCACAAACGTGATGACCCCCTCCCCATACTCTTGTCATACAATATCACGCTTCTCTACTCCCCCCCCCCCCCTCCCTTAAGATGTGACTTAATTTATGGATGGCCCCTAGTGAAAATCTTTTTGAAAATTTCTTTTATTTTTATTTGTAATGCCCTTATTAATTTCCGAGTGAATTGTCACGAAGTTATTCGTGGAAATTTCTCTATAAAGTTTCCTTACTTAAATCTGTGGGGCCTTTGGTATAGCTAATGAAAAATAAAATGGGTTTCTACAAATTTTCTAAACTTTCCAATTATAAATAGCAGGATATGTAGGTTTAGGGCCGGTTTTATAAACGAAGTACCAAATTTCAGTTACGTAACGAACCGTTTTTCGTAAACGGACCGCTAACCGTTCGTTATCTTATTTTCCGTATTATAAACAAATGTGCATTACTAGCGGTCATCGGTCACATTTAGTCCCAAAGTTTTATTACTTGGGTCACTCTACGAATAACAATGCACTACTTGCATTGTTATACGGATGCGTCGACTTAGAGATTCCTGTAAAATCGCCAGCTGCTTGCAGCATTGATCCCAGAGCTTAGAAACGTAGTGTTAATAATAACTCATTTGTTGTTAAGTTTAATTTGTGGAACCCCATTTTAATGTTAATTTCTTTTATATATTCTAATATTATTGTTCATTTAAAAAAAAACGTTATTCTATTTAAAAATACAGTTTATAAACAAGTTCTTCTGTGTAAATATTAATTATTATTACTCGTGACAGCTGTTTCGCCTTCTGAAGGTATTATCAAACTTGGCGAAACATCGGTCACGCGCCTAATAATTATATAGCAGAAATAGTTTATAAATAAACTGATTTTATAAATTGAATAATAATATTATTGAATATCTAGAAGAAATAAAGCTGGACTGGCGTCACTTATTTCGATAATAAATAAATAACCGAGCGCCGAGAACAACTTCCTACTTAAAACTGTCAAAAAACGTCAACAAACGGATCGTTATCCATTTAACTGACCAAAATCGGTCCGTAAAGCATTAACCGCTATATAACCGACCGGTAGCCTTGTGAATGTTTATAAAACGGCAAAATCAAGCGGTCAATCAAATATTAGTTAAAAATGGGATCAAGCGTGACGAACGGATGGCTATAAAACCGGCCCTTAGTTAACAAAATACTCGGGTACATTTATTCCCAGGTCCCCTTATTGAAGATTCCATTCGCTCCAGATAGTTGGGACTCTAGTGCGTTTCACATTAATTCGTGTTTGTCTTCTAGTTGCACAAAGTTCAGCTAGTAATATCATTTTAACTGACACAATCTATGCAGTCATGTCTTTTATTTGAGCTTATTGTTTCAGCGTTTCCACAAAACTTCTCCTTTCGCCCTATCTCGACATCTGCACTTCGTCCCCCTCTCCAGATACTATGCTATACGCAAGTTCAAAAGCTTGCGTATAGTATCTGTGCTGAACGTTTGTCTTGCGGTATGAAAGAGACATGCTTGTATGAGCAGTACCGGATTATCCCTAAGGCAGAGTAGGCAACTGCCTAGGGGCCCAGCATCGTCTAGGGCCCCCGCATCGGCTAGGGGCCCCGCGTCCCTAGAAAAAATGACTTGCTTCAATTAGTGAGCAACAAAGTTTCGGAAAAAGTCAGCTTTCAAGATGTTTTAATTTTGTTTATTAGGAACTTTTACAGGTTAATAACATTAGGTACACGCATTAAAGAAAACAACAAATTATAATAATTAGGTTATAACCCAATAAATAACTAATGTTCACATCATGCACAAATAATAAATTAAAAGTCTATAATTAAAACAAATATATAAACATAGTTGTATTTTACTTTTCTTTCCTTCTATTTGTTGCAACATTACTTAGTATCTGAAGTGATTGAAGGTGCCGTGTGGGGTTTATATTGGCATTTGTTTTGATTTATTTCTAATTATATGTTTAAAATATAAATTTTGTACAAGCTTCAGTATGCACTACCTATCTGTTTGCTAAAATTCTTTGGGAAAGGTTGTCTGGAAGAGATCACTTTAGTGACTAGACGGCTCATTGTAATGTTTTTTTTTAATAATAGATATATATTTTAGTTTCTATGTATGTGGCCTTTTATGTGCAATAAAGAGTTATTTTATTTTATTGTATTGTATTCGTTTTTTTATTGAATGGGGTGATGGCGTACCTTTCGTAATGTAGTAAAAGCATATGAATAAAATTACGTTACGATTACTACTAGGTACTCCGATTTACTTGAAATGTTGGCATAATACTCAACATACTGACATGTTTTACATTCAGAAAAAAAAAAGTTTTAAAACCTTACCCCCCCCCCCCCCTTAAAGCCTCGTTAAGGATTTGATCAAGGGAACAAGGAGGCGTTTCGAGGCCCCTTCAACCCCCCCCAGTTTAGTCCGCCATTGGTAAAGGGGCCCCGAGACATGCATTGCCTAGGGGCCCCGACATGGTTAATCCGGCCCTGTGTATGAGTGAGACACCATGAGAAACATACAAAAGGGTGTGATTTTTGTCCATTGTCCTCTTTGCCATTAGACTTCCTACGAAGCACCATTTATTTATTTATATCTATATATTACAGTTTACACCTTATTGTTAACATTTTTACATATGTAATATATTTTGAAAACATTTTTACATATTAATATTACATTTCATTATGTTGTGTGTTAGGTAGGTTTGAGAAGGTGAAACTGTTGGTTGGTAATATTGTATGTTTCGTGAACACCTCACTAGGAGAACCTGTGCTGAGGTGTTTACGTGTTTATGATTAAGTGTGACAGGTACAGGTATTTATGTGTTGTAGTAGAAAGTTAGTTTTTTTTCTTTTTTTTTTACATTTTAATGGTAATTGTACATAGATTACTTAGAAGAAAAAAAAATATATATATAAGGTATATATGTATATTATATGTACATATGAATAGTTGGTAAATTCTTGATAGACATGTTTATTTATTTTACACTTGTTATAGTTTGGTTATGTTTGGTTAGGGATTAAAGTATTTTGAATAAAGTGAATATCTTGATTTTTGATCCAGGCTGTGATATGTTTTTTGTGGATGTTTGTAGATGTATTTGCAATTAGTTGTTGTACCATTGTACAATATCTCGGAATAAACCACAATAGACTACCTACGTCTTATTATTGGCAATACCTGTACTGAGATCATAATCAGAATAATCTGGATCCATCATCCCAAGGAGTCCAGAATATCATGATGATAACCGGCCACAGTATCCTCGTTTGTTACATTTTCATTCGCAACAAACCTCTAGGAAACTTTCTACACATCCAAGCATAAGGAATATCCATGATTCCTTATATTAAGAATAATACTAGCGGGGACCTAAGTATGGGGATAAAGGGATAGTCTAAATTCTTGAAAAATCAGTTCCAATTTTGAAAATAGCACAATTAAAATTATTTTCTGTTAAAATATTATATTGTAGGTCATTGAGTCAGATTTCACGCAGGACTGACGCACAGCACAGACAACCAAAATTATGTCTGAATAGGTAGGTACATTATCGCTTGTCTGAATTATTCATCAGTTCATCAGCTCCAATTTTGAAAATGACAGGTACATTCAAAGCAAATTTGTGTTAATTGAACCAGAGTTAAAAAATATAACCTCAGTAAAAAGATATTCAAATTTTATTTTCTTCCACAAAAAGGTCGATCTCTTATAGTATTAATTTGCTGCTTTTGTGCCAAGGTCTTCAATTAATCACAACTTTGTTTGATAAAAGAAATAATGAGCGTTTCTTTCTACCTCATTTTAATGCTTTGTTCCCCCCAGATGGTATCGGAAAATTTAATAGTTCGGAAGTGACTAACAGAGAAATAATTTCAATGCCTCTCGCATTTTTCTTTCTTGTCATAAATGCGGCATGATCTATTTTAACGACCTTACAGGAATGCGGAGTCACGAATTTTAACATTTCATTTACTAAATCATATTTCAATATCATGAAGTATTTTGACAGTGAGGTCATCAAATAAATAATCATTATTCTTTTTCTGAGGTAAGTGACCTTAGTGCCACTCTGCTGTGGGTGTAAAAAAATAAGTCTTCAGGTGATGAATTAATTCTTGAATTAATGAAGACAGTATTATCGAAACTCAATTGAAAATCTAAAACAGAAAAAGATACGGTCACATCTAGGAATCGAACCCAGGATTGTTGGGGCTGTGCTCCAGCAACTGAGCTAATGTGTCCGTATCCGATTCGGTCATATTTACCTTTATCATTACTTCGACTAAGACCTACCAACATTATCTTAATTTCTTAACTCATATTTTTATTGGCTGTTATCTTGATATGATTGCAAGATTCAACCCGAACTACAAATGCTATCTATATACATAGTGTCTTGGATAAATTTATTCATTTATTTAATTCGCGATATCTAAGAAATCGGGGACGCCCGAGGAAGACATGGCACGACCAAGTGAATCAGATACTTGAGTCGGGCCATGTGAAGAGTCGGAATAATAGAAGAGCATGTATGAGACGATGTATGAATGTGAACGAGGCAAGGAGTGTGTGCCAAGATCGAGTTGTTTGGCGGTCCGTCCTCTCTGCCTACCCCTGCGGGGAAACGGCGTGATGGTTAGTTAGTTAGTTTTTAGCGACATCTATTGACTTTTTTGCAAGTCTAGGATGAATATTAATTTTTATTTTTAGCTCAATGAGTTAAGTCTCAAATTGTAATATTTAATTAATTAACACAATATTAGCGAAACTCAATCGAAAATCTGAAACAGAAAAATCAAAAAAGATACGGTCACATCTAGGTATCGAACCCAAGACCATAGCCTTGCCGGGGCCATGCTCTACCAACTGAGCTAATGTGTCCCTATCATACTTCGACTAAGAACTTCCGACATTATCTTCATTTTTTTATCGCATATTTTTATTGGCTGCTATCTTTATGCATGATTGCAAGATTCCTAGATGTGACCGTATCTTTTTCTGATTTTTCTGTTCGGATTTTCGATTAAGTTTGGTTAATATTGTCTTCATTAAGGCCCGGTGTACGCGCTCAAAAAGAAGAAGATGGAGAGATATGTAAATACTAGTGTTAGAGGGAGTTTTAATTTTTAAAAAACCCTTGACTCTGTGCAGAAACGGGCGGTCCGTTTGATAGATTCTCCCATCTTAACAGACGGACTGCAATCTTTAGAGCACAGGCGTCAGGTGGGAATGCTGTCCTTGTTCTACCGGTATTACAATGGAAGATGCTCCGAGGAACTAGCGTCATTGATCCCCTCGGCACCGGTACATAGTCGGGAAACACGCCAAACACGCGCCCAACATTTGTACACGGTTGACATTAGTCACATGAGAACGGGTCGTTTCTATGACTCGTTCTTGAGTTCAACGGCTCGGCTGTGGAACGATTTGCCGGCCTCTGTGTTTCCTCCCTCCTACAACATGGGTCTCTTCAAGACCTGTGTTCACACCTTCCTTTCCTCAAAAAGACCCTCCACACAGCATCTTCAAAAATGACATAGGCCCTGAGGAAAGTCATTTTCCTCAGGGCCTCCTGTGTGGAGTTAATGTAAAAAAAAGAGGGAGAGTGGTAATTTTAAACACGATAATATTTAAGCAAAAATTGTGAAAATGTTATATAGAGCAAAAATCTCATGGGGAATGTCTAAAATAACATTCAAAGAAACATTGTGAATTTTTTCATACGTATAACTTTTTTAATAACTGAAATAACGATGTTTATTATAATGTTTTGACCATACAGATGGTTTTCGTAAGATGACTTTCAAAATCAACCTCTGTACCCTAAATATTATATATATTTTGTATTGTTTATTAGGAAATTGAAAATGTGCATAATTATGCCCAATAGGTCTCAACAAACGCAGAAAACTGAAAAAAGGAATGTTGTTGAATAGGTTGTTAATGTGTTTTAATATATATTTTAATACAAAATTTTCAGTGTAAGTTTATTTTTTTTTTCATTAACTCCACACAGGAGGCCCTGAGGAAAATAATTTCCCTCAGGGCCTATGTCATCTGGGATGCTGTGTGGAGGGTCTTTTTGAGGAGAGGAAGGAATGAACATTGGTCTTGAAGAGACCCATGTTGTAGGAAGGAGGAAACACAGAGGCCGGCAAATCATTCCACAGCCGAGCTGTTGAACACAAGAACGAGTCGAAGAAACGACCCGTTCTCATGTGACAAATGTCAACCGTGTACAAATGTTGGGCACGCGTTTGGCGTGTTTCCCGAGTATGCACCGGTGCCGAAGGGATCAATGATGCTAGTTCCTCGGAGCATCTTTGTAATACCGGTAGAACAAGGATAGCATTCCCACCCGACGCCTGTGCTCTAAAGATTGCAATCCGTCTGTTAAGATGGGAGAATCTATCAAACGGACCGCCCGTTTCTGCACAGAGTCGAGGGTATTTTTCAGGTATTTTGGAGCTCCAGACCAGAGATGGCTGCCAAATTCAACCGTGGGGCGTACTTGTGATTTGTACAAGGTTAGCAGTTGTGTACTATTAAAGTATCTGCGGGCCCTGTACAGTACGCCCAGCTTTTGGGAGGCTAACTTTACTCTGGCTTCGATGGAGCCCCCATACCCGAGCTGGTCACTTAGGGTTACACCAAGCATATCAATGGAGGGCCTGTTCGGAAGATTGCTTCAGTTGAAAGAGACTAGATTTTCATTTCTATCCTTATTAGACGTAATCAGACAAGATTGGGTCTTTGAAACATTAAATTCAACGAGATTATTTTTACCCCAGGAGAAAACACTCTCGAGGTAACCGTCCATTCTTTGCTTCAAAGCCCTACGAGCTGTTAGAGTTTGTGAGCCCTTTGGGGGCTTGTCAAACAAAAAGCTATCATGAACTGTATTGTCATCCGTGACAAAAGGTCGTTGATGTGCAACAAAAACAAAGTCGGAGACAGAACCGATCCCTGCGGGACGCCAGCAGATATAGATATATTCTTCAAGAATAACATATATTTTCAAGAGCTTTAAAACTAGTATTTAAGGAAAATATGTAATAAATCGGTAGAAATGCGGGGAGCCGGGCCTTAATTAAATATCACAATTTAAGGTTTTACTCTATAGGTTAAAAAAATATATGTTATTATTAATTGAAATTTCTAAGGAACATGATTCGGCTTTAGCTGTTTGTACCTTGTACCGTTTGTGCCCACCTCAACACGACACGGAACTTTGCAGGCGTCATTATAATAAACGTCTGCATTTAACCTATGGAAAAGCTTTACCTTTACAGCAAGTACAAGTATATTGTGCGAGTATGCTGGTGCAGTACGTAGACGGTTATGACATGACGTGGCAAGTTGTTATGTGGATTTTTTCCCTTGTAATATAACTTTTATAAAAGTATCGATCGTCCAGTTGATTAGTCAGACATTTCAGAAGACGGAACTAATCGCATTCCACCATGGAAAAAATCCCGAGAAAATGCTCCCTGTAAAACTTAATGAGGAAAATATAAACGCATCTAAGAATGTAAAATACTTGGGACACATTATTACTGAAGACCTCTCGGATGACGGTGATATTGAACGACAGCGGAGAAGTATCAGTATACTGTCTAATATGATTGCCCGAAGATTCTTCAAATGCAGTAACAATGTAAAAAAAACATTGTTCAATGCATTTTGCACTAACCTATATACATGTGAAACATGGTGTCACTACCGTACCAGCTCAATAGAACGACTGCGGATCCAATATAATGATGCTTGCAGAATTATATTTGGATACAGAAGATACAGCAGCGCATCTTCAATGTTTACGGAGCTAGGACTACACGGATTCGCCGGTCTGATGAGACACCGGGTCACTGGAGCCAGGATGCGGCTAATGGCTTCCGATAACAAAGTGGTGATCGCAGCCTTCCAGCACCAAGCGCCACTCCTGAGCGAGCGCTGGGCCCTAGCTCACTCCAGACCACGTCCTACATTATAATTGATTATTTATTTTATTTCTATTATCGCTTATGTCTTTTATATTTGTTTGTTCTATTTACTTTTTTTTACTTTATCTGTTGTGTAAATATGTACAACTTTATGGGACGTGTGGGATTGCACTATCCTCCCCACATCCTGGAACAATCCACATCCATCAACATTATTATTATTATTTCCAAATAGCGAGTTTTGGGGTGATGAGGAAAGCAATATTCAAATGCTCACCGTAAATCAAATTTGATTTTCTCGTGCCTGTGTTTTAATAATAATAATAAAAACATTTATTCATCAATAGATTTGTTTACAATATTTCATACTTTGTTCTTTTTTCATTGATTCTATGGGTGAAAAGGTCACGCTCAGCTACAATTCAGAATTTCTCCTAGAATGAATCTGGTTTTCAGCAGTGCCTCGGGGGTAGGCAGAGAGGACGGACCGCCAAACAACTCGATCTCATACATGCTCTTCTATTATTCCGACTCTTCACTTGGCCCGATTCAAGTATCTGATTCACTTGGTCGTGCCATGTCTTCCTCGGGCGTCCCCGGCATTTTCTACCATTCACATTTGCGTCATATATTCTACTTACACTCCTTTCCTAAATAAATACAATTAAAATAAATTACATAAAAATGAATTAAATTAAATCTCCAATTCAACACCCGCAATATAAATACCTACCTACAATACAATTTAAAATAAAATATTAAAATAATTTAAAAATATAAATAAATATTTTACATTTAAAATATGCTATAAAATAACAGCGGTTGGCAGTCCGGTCCGGTATATTAGAATGACATTTTGAAATGTCCTACTAGTGACCCAGACGACATCAATATTTTTGTTTAATTTACTACATTTTTTTTGTATTATGTTGATATATATTTTTTTTCATCAGCTCCACACTAGAGGCCCTGAGGAAAATAATTTCCCTCAGGGCCTATGTCATATTTGGGGATGCTGTGTGGAGGAAAAGGGTTTAAAGGGTGGGTAGGAATCTGGGGTTCAGTATGTCCTGGTTATCCGCCTCCAAGACCTAGACAAACCTCACCCCATGAACCCGGGCATGATATGGTTGATTTTATGAGAAATCTGAGTTCTGTACGAGATAGAGGGTGGACTTTTACATGTAACCGCATTGCAATGCCCCCATTGGTAATGTTTAAGCAAATGTTCATGTTGTCGCAGGGGACCCTGCTTCTACGAAAAATGAAACAGAAAAAAAAGGTTACGGTCGCAACTGGGATCGAACTCACGACCTCTGCCTTACTGAGACAACACTAGCACTAGGTCAAAAAAATGTTAGTAAATAATCTCATCTCCATAGTTCAGTGGTAGGGTGTTGTCCCGGTAAGACAGAGGGCCTGGGTTCGATCCACAGTTGCGATCGTTACCTTTTTATTCTGTGTCTTTTTCGGTTTCATGTTTCGTTTGGATTTATTAATATTGTCTCTAATCAGATTATAGCTGTTGCGTCATTTACTTGCGAGGCCTGATAGATTATGTCATCGCGAATAAAACTGCATCCATAACTCACTTTCGACCAACCGGGCACTTGTCCCCATTGTTCTCCTAGAACGCGATGTGATATAGCTACAAACAGGGCTAAGCAAAATACACGCCTTGCTGTAAATAAAATACAAATTACAAAATACTTTTTCGCGTGTATTTGAAATACGAAATACAGTATTTTAACCATTTTTTAATTTCAAATACAAAATACATTTGGTTTTGGTAGAACCTTTGGTTGCAATAAATTGTCGTTAGTGCCCTTATCTAAGGGTGCGTTTCCATAGAAGCAAATCTGAGCAGAATAAAACAGACGTGCAAAAATTGACCAAACATATTGTTCAGAAGACACATCTCGTCTCCGCTCCACTTGTGGTATAGGACTTTTAGATAATAATAATAATTATTATAATAACACTAGCTGGTTCCCGGCATGCGTTACAATGCCAGATTCAAAGAAATAAATTGTTTCTCCCTGCATGTCCTTTCCCGTGCGTCCCCGTTTCCCTCCCGCATCCCTTTCCCCTCCCGCGTTCCCCTTCCACCTTCCCCGCCTACCTTCTCACAGCTCCCGCTCGCCCGTCCCGCCAACCTCCCTCCTAGGTTCCATATATTCAGTCCCAGTACATTCAGTTTTCAAACAACTCGCGTGCCAGCTATTACAATTTTTTTATTCAAATTTTCATTTTTCACATATTAAAAATATTCTTTTTTGTGTATTATAAGAAGGATCAATCAAATCTGGTAACTAACATGGACACCTATTTAAAATATCTAGATTAAGTTCGGATAATATGGTACACCATAAGCCTTTTTGGTAATAAAATACGATTTTTTTGAGATCCAACAGCTCTTATTGGTTAAATCAGTCCTTTGAACTTAATGGTACAAAACAATTATAAGTTTAAGGTTATTTGACTTCGAAACATGGCTATAATAAACTTTTTTCATAATCTTGAATAATCTTAAAATATAAATGTAGTAGGACAATATGGCCTAGGGCCATATTGGCCACAAATGAAGTGTGCCATATTGCCCACCATATCAAATAAAATAAAACAAATAAGGACTTTCGTCAGAACTGTCATCGTACAATGGTTCATTTTTTCCTCCGAGCTAGACATTTATACCCCCTTAGATTTTGACTTTGGCTTTTTACCGTTGACCTTTCGTTTTTTGCGTTTACCCATAGTCTTTTCGTTTTAATTTTTTTCTTTTTTTAAGAGTCTTGCATTCATTTTGTACGGGGATGAAGTAAGCAATGTCGACGTAGCAACCTTTCTGCCTTGGTTAGTAGTTTTTCTAAGTGCTCTTTCTGGTATTGGAGACAATTGGAACGGCCGGCGTTATCAAAATTCTAATCTATTGAAGTCGAAGACTGTGGCTTAATGGGAACTACAACTTGTTCAAAATGGACAGGTAGTATGCAGTTCTCGTCTCTTGAAGCAGAGGCTACACCAGTAGCCAACGCATGACTCATATCAGGTTCATTTATGGTGGACGTCATGTCAACAGATTAATTTTCTGTTGCAGGAGTAGAACCTAAAGTGGTTGGTTTTGATGTAATATTTTCTTGATTGGTGATTTTACATTCTGGCTCATTGTCCATATCAATAAAATCGTGATCTTTAAAAACATTTCTGTAAACAGGATATAACCCTGACGCACGAAAACCACCGACAGGTATCTCTGAGAACGTAGATATGCGTGTCGAATAACTTCCATAATTTCATATTGGGTTGTGGGCATGAATTGTTCCTTACCCATGATCTTATCTCACCAGAAACACATTTTTTCAGTAGTTCCATGAATGACTTATTTAGTATTTAATTAAATGAAGACAATATAAGCGAAACTCAATCGAAAATCTGAAAACAGAAAAATCAGAAAAAGATATTGACACATCTGGGACTCGAACCCAGGACCTCTCGCTTACCGGGCGAACGCGCTAACCACTGCGCCACCGTGTCGATATCCAATTCGGTCACTTTTAACTGTATCATACTTCGACTAAGAACCACCCACACTATCTTCATTTTTCTTAACGCATATACTATTGGCTGCTATCTTTATGTATGATTGCAAGATTCAAACCCGAACTAAATGCTCTATGTGTCAATATCTTTTTCTGATTTTTCTGTTTTCAGATTTTCGATTGAGTTTCGCTTATATTGTCTTCATTTAATTAAATATTACAATTTGAGGTTTTACTCATAAAGTTAAAATAAAAATAAAAATAAAAGACTTATTTAGTGTTTGTATTTTGTGGCTGGAATGTGGAGGAATTGATAATAAGTGGACGTGATTTTGTCTCGCGAGGTCTATCAATTCCAGATTTCTAGTAAGACTTGTATTTATTTCTAGTATGACCCATTTTCTTATTTCGTACATCTTCAATTGTCTTTTTCATTGACAACTTGCACAAAATTTGGCGTTTTCTTTGTGAAATTGGTTTTCGTGAAGCCAGTGCCTTTAGGAAAAAAAAATTAACACCTTATAAAGATTTACGTTTTGTGAGGCCAATATGGCCCGGTAGACCATATTGGCCACCTACCTAGTGGCCATAATGGCCGCAAAGACGTTTATGACAAATAAAATTCTAACCCAAAAACTAGTAAGTTAAGTGCTTAAAAAAGGTCACTACACTATTAATTAAAAGTTTACCTACAAAACTGTGTATAAGCAATATAAAAACAATGATTTTTTGAGGGACGGTAATGAGTGAAACTTACCAAAAAATAACATCAAATCAGATATTTTTCGATCGTCGCACTTGCCGAACAAACGCGCACTCGCCGCAACTCAAGGATCTGCTGAGGGGGTCAAGGGAAGGGGCATGACAATATGGCGGATACATAAACCATAATAATTTAAAAAATTTATAGACAATTCTTTTGTTGCAAAAAAAAAACAGCTGTCTGCTAAATTCAATTTCATCAAACGACCGAACTGTCAAACGTGCGAAGTTAAAATAGTCATTAAGCTTTCTGGTATTATCCAATTTTCTGCGTAATTTTCTTAATTTTTCTTTCCGTAAGTATTAGAAAACTTTAAAAAAAATGAATGAAATAGGTAAAGTCGTTCTGAAGTTATGGCGTGACCAAGGGAATCAAGGATTCATTTTTATATACATAGATGACATTTGTATAGCGCAGTTTTGTGTTATTTCACAAGTGCACTCTACAGTAATTAACTTTAAAATAATCTAGTATTCAGTCAAATTATTCCTATGGTGCTTGATCTAATAGAATGATACAAGAATGTACAATACAAAGCAATGACAAGTATAATATAATTTGATACAAAATGTACAATAACAGTGCTATTATAGCACAGGCCAATAATAATAACTAGCATGACATAAAAAACATGTACATAAGTACATTATAAAGCAATGAAATGGGAATTACAAATAATAATCATTGTATTATCTGACATAGATAATACGTTTTTAGTCTATTTTTCATTATCATTATTAAGATCGCTAAATGTATTTGAAGATGTATTTTGAAGCCATAAGTATTTGAAATACAAATTACAAAATACCTTATGAGTAGGTAATTGAAATACCATTTACAAAATACATTTTTAGGAAGTAATTGAAATACAAATACATTCAAATACTGCTCAGCCCTGGTTACACAATACACAAAAATGCCAGAGTTTAACTGCTATACTATAGCCATTTCTGTCTCTGTATAATATCTATAATTAATTATGTACGTCAATGTTCACATATCAAAGGGTTTTTCAAGGTGGGCTGGCTAACGACCTTATTTTAAAAGAACCTTGCTAAAATATTATTATGTAAAATGTTTATTTGACTGGCCTAAAACATGATCCATTCCTAGTTGGCTAGTCAAAGTTTCCATATATGTTTCATTGTATAATTTTATGTGAAATAAATATTATTATTATTATTATTAAAATAGGTCCATATAAAATACGTCATAAAAATCTATCCGTACCTGTTGGATGGATTAATATCGTTGGGCTAGCCTACAATTTGGGAGAAGGGTATGCGTACCGCCGCCCCGGGAACCATTTATTGGAGGGAGGAGGGCAACGAAGGAGTGGGATGCGGAAGGTGGGGATGAGAGAGGGGGGAAGGTGGAAGGGGAATGTAGGACGGGGAAGCGTGAAAGCGGACGGAGGAAGGCCAGAAAGGGAAGGTGGAGAAGAAGATGGAGGGGGAACGCGGAAGGGGAGGCAGAAGGAGAACGGAGACGAATGGGAAAGGACATGCAGGGATGAAAATTTAAATGGCATTGCGATGCATGCCGGGACCTCGCTAGTTAATAATAAAATTTAGAATGAATTCTAAAGGAGGCTCGAAAATAAGGCTTACAAATGTTGGCATTTGTAACTAGGTAGGATTTATAACCTCGATAGGTCACCCCAAGTGGTTCTATACGTTTGGTGACTTAGCAGGGGTGCCCAGGTTCATGGGGTGAGGTTTGCCCGTGTCTTCGCTGTGGATGCATCTGCCCACCAGCTGCCTGGCAGGCCGGATCAGGAGAGACTAATTGAGGGAGACTTTTCACCTTTGGGTGACCTTTCCAGCCAGACCATCACCTTGCAACGCAATTCAACAACGATGGAGACACTAATCCCAGACTCGTACCCACACCTCATACCTTTTTCCTTCCCAGAACTTCCTCTCCCTCCTTTCCTTAAAAGACGGGGGGAATCATTTTCCTCAGGGCGTCCTTTATGGAGCGAACGTAAAAAAAAATTATCACTTCACTCATATAATGTCATGCATCAGCTGATTTTTTAATTTGCCTGCAAAACGCTTTGGTCGCAAAGCGGGGCAATGTACCTACATGTATTGACAGTGGGTATAGGGAAAAAATGTAGACTGAAACATGTTTATTTCCAACCAATATACTCTTCTAGTTTCAGGTCGCGATGTCATGTAGCTTTGAAGTTTTCAATTAACTTATCGATTACCACTGATTGATTAGAAAATGCACTTTAAAAATACTGTTGATATGAAAATCGGAAGGGAAGGACTGAAGAAACTTTTTTGATATTTTTTAATGTGTTTATTTCACTTTTTGTATTTTACATAAAGTTTACCTTCCTCTGATTCATCCCACAGCGTCATCTGTTTTGGGTAACAACTTTCACATTAATTAATGAGGCGGGGCATATTGGTTTATTTAATGGGGTAGTCCGGGGGGCATTCCGGGCACTGGGTAAATTGGTTTGTACCTGGTTCCCAATTTCAATTAAAACTTTTTCCCTGTTTTAAAAACCGGGAAAACTTTCGTGTGATCGGCGCGACAGGGAATGGACAGATTTGAAAATGCCGCCGGCGGATATTTTCGGAATTGTTAAAAATCAATGAATCCGCGCGTTAAATATTCCTGCTATTTTAATAATTCGTTTTCCCACACATTTTTTAAGCCTTAAGCTGATGTCATCATAAATTAATAATCTAAAAATACGTTTTTACGCTTGCCACTACACCATCTCTTTCCCCCGTACAGCGCCATCCTGCTCACCCAAAACTAGGCGAACCAGGCTGCGCAGACGCCTTCTGCGCATTTCCTACTCTCGAGTCGCTACATAAACCACGCCCCGCAACAAGGAATGGCCTATATAAAGAGCTGCGAGCCCTAAATTAAAGCAGTTCGTCTGTAGCTCGCTCTTGACTAGTACGCTCTCTTAGTTGCGCTTCGTCCTTTGGCACGACCCTCTAAGGAGTATTCTACTACCATAAGTAAAGCACCAACCAGACCCCGACTGCTGCCTTAGTTGCGCTTCGTCCTATGGTACGACCCTCTAAGCAGAACCACAGTCAGTTTTGTTGTTCCCAAAGACTAAACAGCAAGGTTCCCTCCGATCCCTTGCTCAGTTAATTATTATTATTGTGAATTGATACATTGTGACTATTTTTACTATATGTGATCTGTGAACTTACTTTAAATAAATAACATTTTACCAACAATTGTGTTATAATGTGTAATATCTCCAATGTTCTCTCCGGAGAAATTCGTTATTTGCATAGACATCCAAATGACTAGACAAGCAGTTACGGGTGAGGGGTCAAACCAAACCATGGAGGGGGAAGAGGGGAAAGATGACTGTGATTCGTTATACAATCAATCTGACAGTAAATAGGCATCTCGCATTACAATATCACCATTTAGTTCTTAAAAGCAAAATCTGCTTTGAATGAATAGACCTTTTTACATGGGAGCGCGAATTGCTTGCCACGATAATAACATATTTGCTAAGGTCAAATGCTTGCCTCAAAAAGACTCGCCCCAATACACATAGCAATATTTTGTTGACGTGTTTAGTTAAAACACTATTACAAATGTTTCATAATTTACTTACCCCTGTAACCACCGATGAGCACACTGGAGAACCGCCCACATTCGCTATGTGCACATTGATATGTAGATATATTGTATAGAATACGCTACTGTTTTGGCGTTGTATTTCGTTAAATGTATGGATGTTACCTTCTAGCTGTTCACGGCAAGAATGATGACGTCACACATCTTAGATTCAAGCGAGGCTCTATCCCCTCCCCATGGAGCGAGCCGGTTCCAAGGAGGTGCTTCAGCCGGCGCCATGTGGAGGGGGAAATAATACGTTTTTATCACTTAGGGCAGGTCCATGTATATTCACATGTCCGTGGTTATTTGCAAGGACTGGGGCAAGTATTCTCCAGTACTCTCTCTCTCTCTCTCTCTGGTTTCAATCGTGGGATTGGTTTGCAGCAATTTCATCTATACGTTTCTTCCACTCTTCCCTGGCTTGTGCGGCTCTTTTGAAGTCTGCATATGATGAGCACCGCACGTCCACCAGCAGGTCCTCCAGGTACTCTCGGCGTGGGCGTCCCCTAGCGTTTGTCCCCTCGGTCATACCCTCCATTATGGCATGCAAGAGGCCTTCTTGTCTTATTACATGGCCGATCCATCTTGCGCGCCTTTCGGACAAGGTCCTGAGCAGGTGCCTTCCTCCTTCGATTCTTTGGAGAACCTCCTCATTTGTGATGTGGTCTCTCCAGGAAATTCCTAATAGTCTTCTATAGGACCACATCTCAAAAGCTTCTAGTGTCCGTTTATCTCTTTCGGATAGGCACCATGTTTCGCAGCCGTACATCAAGATACTCCATACATAGGTCTTGATGAGGAGTACTCCAGTACTACAGGATGCTAATTAAGACTTAGGTTCTTTGAATCGCAGTGATTGTTTATTGACGTATCATCTGTACATATTATAAATTAAAGTCCTCCGCCGCGTCTGTCTGTTTGTTCGCGATAAACTCAAAAACTACTGAACGGATTTTCATGCGGTTTTCACCAATAGATAGAGTGATTCACGAGGAAGGTTTAGGTGTATAATTTGTCAAAGTTTTGTGTAAATTGATTGAAATATATAAAGGAGAATGTCTGTATGTGGTTGACGAGCGGGCTGAAAGAGGGCGGCGTGGATTTGATTTGTATGCAAAGGAAGGTCAACATTTGATTTCGAAAACTCTATGTAATGCCCGGGCGTCGCCGTGGACTTCAGCTAGTAATTTAAAATTATAATTCGGAGGACTAACATCCTTTCTGACTGAAATTTAGGTTTTGCCTGTGTACTGCGGAATTATAATGACTTTGCACACCTACCTTCGGCACATCTCCGAAACGAGACCATGTGAAGAGCCCATAGACAACTAAACTAATGTGAGAACTAGTCATAAACTCATTATGATACATTACAATATGTCATCCATAGAGACTTTCGTTAATTAACTCTCGTAATTAAATAATATATCTCTTATAATAATAATAATATTTGGATGATTTATATAGCGCCGTTTTTGTGAAAAATCACCTCAAGGGCGCTGTACAAACTTAAAATACATTTCTAAAACCTAAAAAACTACAAGCTAGGCAAACAATTATAAACAACTTATGGCTAAAAATTGCATACATCGGTTCATTGATCACCGATACGAAAATATGTGTACAATATTTTGACCAATGAACGCGATGCTTAATGAAAACAGGACCATACTTACCTGGGAGGTCGCTTGAAATTAACACTGTATATTGTCCATTTAAAGAAATTTAGATAGAGTTCGCACGCAGAGGACATTATTGTGAACACATGTTATTTAATCCTGAAAAATATTTGAATATTAATATGTAATGTATTCTTTGACGAGTGTATATTGGAAAGTAAAAGCAACATATAAAGGTGGGAGGTGCAGTAGTACCAATAAGGATTTGATCTTTCTAAATGTGATTCGTCAAGAGACAGATTGATGTGTAAGGAATCGAGTAATTTTAATTCAGTAAGAAAAGTGTGATTAATACATATCATAGACAATACAAGTATGATACTCTCAAATAGGTATATTTAAATTACGGGTATGAGAGCCCAAAAAGGAAGGTTTTTAGTTTGGACCTAAACTCTGTTGGGCTTGTTATGCATCTTAATTCCGGAGGGAGTCTATTCCAAGCCTTAGGCCCAGCTACTCCGAAAGCACGATCTCCAAACCTAGTATTTGGCTTTCGTTTAGGTTCTATTAGTCTGCCTTTAGCAGATGAAGTTGCTGATCTAAGGGTTAATTGTCTCGGACCGGTATTTTCCGGGACGCATAATTCGGAGATGTAAGGTGGGGCCATTTCGTAGATTGATTTAAAAACCATCCAGCACAATTTGTACTGGATTCTCTCAGGGCACTTGAGCCAGTGAAGGTTACGAAGGTGTTCTGAAATATGCGAATATTTAGAAACCCCAGTTATGAGCCTTGCCGCTGCATTAAACACCGATTGAAGTTTGTCAATTTGATATTTGGGAAGACTAGTGTAGATGCCGTTACAGTAATCGAGCCGCGAAACTACGTAAGAGTTAATTAATAGTTTTGTCGCCTCTGTAGGAAGGTTTCTTCGAACTGACTTGAGTTGTCTTAGGTGAAAAAAACCGGTGCTTACTGTCCTATTTATTTGACTTTTTAACGAAAAGTCTGAATCTAAATTAACGCCAAGAAGTTTGACTGTTGTCTTTGGAATAATATCGTTGCCGGAAATGGAAATAGGTGCATTGTCTATGAAATGTTGGCGTTTGTTTGTGGCCGCCCATAGAAACTCAGTCTTAGATGGATTCAGCTTCAGCTTGTTTGAAGACATCCAACGCGTTATTGCTTCTAGGCATTCAGCTATGCGGATTGTGAGACTGTTGATTTCGTTTGGAGAGCAGTAAAAATAAACTTGCTGATCGTCAGCGTAGCAGTGGGACAGGAGACCAAATGACTCGATTATTTTGGCGACATCATTTGTAAAAAGGATGAAAAGAAGTGGGCCTAAAACGGATCCTTGGGGTACCCCTGAAGAAAGTGTTGCGAAGTTAGAGAGCTTATTTCCAACCTTAACGGCTTGTAAGCGATTGGATAGATATGACACCAGCCAATTTTTAATATCGGAACTCAAACCAAATGTTTCCTCTAATCTCTTAATGAGAAAGTCATGATTAATCGTGTCAAACGCTGCACTCATGTCTAAGAGTGAGATAAGTGCTAACTTACCTGACTCTATGGCCAAAGTTATATCTGACAGCATACGAAGGATTCCGGTTTCTGTTGAGTGAAACCTTCTATATGCGGATTGACGATTAGTGAATAATTTATTTGAATTCAAATGACTGGTTATTTGTGCAGCAGCAATTTTCTCCAGGATTTTTGATAGGAAAGGTAAATTTGAAACAGGTCGATAATTACCTAAGTTATCGGGGTCAAGTTGTGATTTTTTTAGTATCGGCGTAACTACAGCAGACTTTAGAGGTTCAGGGAAGTCACCTGTGCTCAGAGATTTATTAAAAAGATGAACTAGGAACGGGGCTAAGACAATGACACATTTTTTTAGTAACCATGTTGGTATAGGGTCAAGACTGCACTGCTTATTTGGCGAACTTGAAATTAATTTTTTTACTTCTTCCAGCGTTGTGAGTTTGAAGGAAGACAAATTTCCTTTAGAATTTATAGTAAATATTGGTGGAGGGGCGTGAGATGTGGAGGCACGAATGACTTCAATTTTTTCCCGAAAAAACGTTAAGAAGGCATCTGGGTTAATATCTATTTTAGTTGGAACAGCGGCTTCGGAAATGTTATGTGTTAATTATTATTTTTAATTGTTAAATTAACGTTTTAAGACAAGATTTTTATGCATAGCACAAAGGGTAACAATTATTATAAGCCAAAATCATCAGCCTGAAACACTCATCCACATTGAAAAATCTTCCGAGAAAAGATACATGACGCCAACGGGACTTGAACCCGTGCCCTTCTGATTGCCGGTCAGTGCTATGCATAAAAATCTTGTCTTAAAACGTTAGTTTAACAATTAAAAATAATAATTAATATTTGACAAGTTTAAGTATTTCCCCAATAAATGAAGACATAGTCTCGACGCCATCTAGCGAGGGATTTAACACTAACAGTGTCTCTCTCGCAAAAAATAAAGTTGGTTGTTTTCAGGTGGAAAAAATATAATAAGCAGTAATTGTTGAATGAAACACTAGTATATATTGAATCATTTGGCGGGTATAAGATAGCCGCCATAGCTCAATTGGGAGAGCAGCAGAGCATAATAATTCTTATGTGTTCAGTACGGCATACGAGTCATTTACCTTTTTTTATTTCGAACTATAGTTAAGCGGCCCAATGGAACCCTTTTTTGTTGTTGTTTAAAATGGAAGTGGGGAAGGAGAGCCATTCAGTTCTGGTCACCAAACATGGCTAAAGCCAATGCAAGGAACGTTTCACAAAATTAAATTGTGTGTTTATATATCTACTTGACGTACTTAAAATAACAAAAATACCAATTGACCGCGTTACAAACAACATTAGCGTTTTTTGTACAAGGTCGGTATGTATGTATGTCGGTATGTACATGCGATTTGTCTACTTTGAACAGAGATATCGTCATATAAAAATAAATAAATTTAAAACGTGTCTCCCACGAAAGATCTTGGTTTTTTGTTTGATAGTAGGTTAAATTTTCATGCTCATATTGTAATGACGTGTACCTAGTACTTCATTGAGAATGTTGGGCCTTGTCCTAAGCACTGCGAGAAACTTTAGAGATACCCGGGTTCTCACAGTACCTACTACACAATGCTTTGGTTAGGAGTAGACTTGAGAGTGGGTCGGTGGTTTGGAGCCCACACCAAGTGAAGTATTTATTCCCTCATGTTGGAGAAGGTTCAGAAGAAATTTCCGAGATTTCTTTACGTGAGGAAGTACGGCTACTACCCGTGGCTCTACCCTACCCACTTTCTCTTGGGCATGCTTGGTGTGAACCATCTACGGGTCAGGGATGTGCTCATTGTAACACTTTTCTTCAGACTGATTCGTGGAAGGTTCGAAAACGCGGCAATCATGGAGAGCATAATGGCTGGTTTACACAGTGCGAGTTGCCGCTTAGCCAGTAGACAGCTACTCGGCTTGTCTACTCGCACGTCAGTAGCTCGGCTCGCCTTAGCTGTCCACACGACACGTAGTAGCTGCTGCCCAGTCTTGCGAGTTGTCGTGCTTTAATAACAAAAACTGTGATAAGGTCCATGACAACAATATTATGTGAAGAATTGGAAAATGCCCATGAAAACCTTTAAAAAAAATAGCGAAAGAAAAGGGTTTGGATTAGAGACTGAATCGGCTGAAATTTTTATATTTTCTTAGTTACCTCGCTGGTGTTATCTAGATGCATTTCTTGAGCAATGTGTTCCAAGGCGCTTTTCTCATATCTCTATTTCTGTAATTTTTATCGAAACAATTACATAGGTTTTCTTGTTCTCTATAGAGTTTCATGAATGATATATTATTATCAGAAGACCATCTTTCCGCAGCCATTTTGAATTCGCAAAACTCGTAGGCGCAGCACACAACAAACACAGATTCCGCTCAAAACTGTCCGGCTGGCACTGGCGAGCTACTGCCGAACGCGTCCAAACGATGCGAGTGATGACCGAGCTGCTACCATGTGCGAGTTGCTGCCGGGCGAGCATGCGAGTGAAAACAAAAAATGTTGAAGTAACTCGGATGCGAGCTACTGTCCAACTCGCACGTATGAGTTACTCGTAAGTTACGTCCAAACAGTGCGAGTTACTGCAGTGCAGTTACTCGGCAGGCTGACTGGCACGCTAGCTCGCACTGTGTAAACCAGCCATTAGTTTCTATGTTCCCGGTGGTTATCTACGTCACCGACAGCATAGACTGTATCTCCCGGCATGCAGAACTAACTTCCAATGATTTTGCCAGTCGGGAGGGCAATCTTGTTAAATAGAATCTCTTCGAATATCGACATGTTTAACATCAATGAAGCACGATTCAGATAAGCTTTGTTGCTGTTAGTATGATTGTGCGTCATTGAAGTATAAATTGCTTAAATGTGTTTGAATCTTAATACTTTATCTCTTTTAAAACGCTTTGAAATTTTTAATTTTGTAATGTTTTAAAAATGAATGAATTGAATTGAATAAAGGCCATGTTTGCTCACTCTTCCTTTCGTTCAAATAACTTGTTCGCTTTGTCCATTACTCACTTAAATTTTGACAACTCCGTCTTATTGGAATAGGTCAGAAAATGTAACTAACTAACTAACCATCACGCCGTTTCCCCGCAGGGGTAGGCAAAGAGGACGGACCGCCAAACAACTCTTTGCCTCACTCACATTCATACATCGTCTCATACATACTCTTCTATTATTCTGACTTTTGACATGGCCCGTCTCAAGTATCTGATTCACTTGATCGTGCCATGTCTTCCTCGGGCGTCCCCGACTTCTTCTACCATTCACATTTGCATCATATATTCTTTTTACACTACTTTCTTCGCTCATTCGCTCTACGTGCCCAAACCATCTGAGGGTCCCTTTCTTAATTTTGCTCATTATACTTACATCAGCCTTACATTCTTTGCGGATATCCACATTTCTAACACGATCATTCATGGTTTTACCACACATACGTCTCAGGGATCTCATTTCAACAGCATTCAGTTTACTTTCATCCTTTCTCTGCCAGTTCCATGCCTCACTGCCATACATCAGGGTAGGTACGAGGACTCCACTGTGGACTGCTAGCTTCGCTTTTTTTGACAGCTTTTTATTAGCGCCAACGGCATTCAGTCCTCCATTAATGGAGTTACCGGCATTTAACCTTCTTGCAATATCTCTATCAGCCTTCCCATCTCTCGTAAACATACTACCCAGATAAACAAACTCATCCACCTGCTCCAAGTATTTATCATTCACAACTATATCGCACACTGTTTTCGTACTCTCTCTTTCAAACACCATGACTTTAGACTTACTTACATTCATCATTAACTCATTCTTCATACATACTTCGTTCATCCTAGATACTAGAGACTGTAGATCTTCCATAGTGTTAGAAATCAGAAAATGTTTTAAACTAAAATTTCATTGTCCTAATCCTGAAAACCTACCCTGCTAAATGTACAACTTAATTATTTTATTCGCCATCTATTGAAAAACATTCCAGAGTTATTTTGTTTAAAATTTTGTACAGCGACCCTTGAGGTGTTTTTTCTCAAAAACGACGCTCTTCAAATTATCCGATTATTATTATTTGTGTAACAAGATACTGTTGTAAACAAATTAATTAGTTTTCTTTTTCCTGTATATGCATGAAAAGGGTGGGTATGTTATTCTGTTGTATGAGCTATATTATTGTAAAATTTCATTAAAAAAATTCAGTAGTTTTTGCGTGAAAGAGTAACAAACACACATATAATATAACAACTTTCGCATTTATAATGTTAGTAGGATAGTATAAGATTATTCATTACACATACTTCGCTTAAACGCTGACAGAACTTAAACAAACGCCGCGTATTGCGTAGTCTGTAATTTTTGAATATGCTATGAAATTTATAAGCTTCCTATTTATTAACTGTAATAACAATAACACTTCTGATTGCTTAGTTGGGTACCCGACTTCAAGGGGTATTTCAAGGAAACTACCAAAGTAACGATATAAATTTTGTGAACTAGAATTATTATCCATGTTTCACCATCTTAAAAGATAATACAGAACTGGTAAATAAAATACAAGTCGATAAGGCAAACCCACAAAATGTTATAGCAATAAAGCCTTTGCCTTGAAATGTGAATTAAACAGACACTAAAATAAAGGTGTTTATATTATAATTTATAGATGTTTGAGAGGATTGCTATAGAGTTTCGGTGGACACTGCAAGAATAAACAACCTGAAAAACCCTCGGCTCTGTGCAGAAAAGGGCGGTCCATGCGATGGATTCCCTTGTCTTAACAAGCGGATTGCAATCTTTAGAGCACAGGTGTCTGGTAGGCAGGTAGGCTGTCCTTGTGTTATAATGGAAGATGCTCCGAGGAACTAGCGTCATTGATTCCTTCGGCACCAATGCATAGTCGGGAAACACGCCAAAGGTGCGGCCCAATATGTGTACACGTTTGACATTTGTCACATGAGAATGGGTCACTTCTACGACTCGTTCTTGAATTCAATAGCTCGGCTGTGGAATTATTTAATGTCTTCAAGACCCATATTCACTCCTTCCTCTGCTCAAAAATAGCCTCCACACAGCTCAAAGATGACCTAGGCCCTGAGGGAAATTATTTTCCTCAAGGCCTCCTGTGTGGAGTTAATGTAAAAAAAAAATATTTTTTTTAAATAGAAAGACAAACATTCCCGGGTTACAAATAACCCAACAATGTTTGAAAATCTCCTACTACCACCACAGAAAGCTGAAAATGTTGCTTGTGTTGTGATGGAGGACTTAGCCAGCCGAGGAATCGAACACGCGAAGCTCGGGTGGGACCCAAGCGCTATGCCCACTCAACCACCTGTCCGGTCGAAAGATGTAGCGACACTGCTCAAAAACCGATAAAAGCATTAACAGTTTAGTGGATACTCTGAATATATGCTCCTAACCACATCTTAAAAGCCAGGTACTCATCAACCTTCCTCCTTCTCGTATCCTTTCCCTCTTCAATTCTTTCAGCCTCACAACATACACCGGATTGGGTATAATACAGTCTCACTAGCTGCGGGCAGCACTCTTGTGCAATTATTCCAATAAACTGCACAATTCGTTGATAAAAATTATTTATGAATTATGTTTCTTTTATGTTGTGGAAAACGTGGAAAACTACGCTTGTATTATATTGAAATATTTTCCATTTCTATTATCCCAATCTGTCGTTATACCTTCCGTGTAATTTCTGTTATATTCCAACATGCTTTTCAATATTCCATGACAACTACAGAGCCTCATAGGAAGTGGAATAAAATCCAGCTGTCAATACACAGTTTATCGTAAATATCTTATTAGCTCCCTCTCTAGTGTATTAACTAAATGACAACAGCCTATTATATCAACATCTACCTTGAACTCCATACGGTAATTAACCTAGTTAAAAACGTAATACGCGTTGCGAGATTACATCGGACATGGAGTCATATTAAATAAATAATAATACGGATACAAACATGCGTGTGTGGCTTTATGGTCCAACACGCGGAGCATTACACAGAGATAAATTATTCAACTCTGATAAGCGATGTTCACCAAAATACTAATGCCTTCTACAAGTACAGTACCTATACGATTTTTTAAGCATAAGCATTATAATGACGTTTCTTTAGGGCCAGGTTTTGGAAAATATTCACATGAGACAAAGTCATCACATGGCCATTCAGTTCCATTTTGTTTTTTTTTTTTACATTTGAAAGGTCCCCGTTAAACGCCGATTCGAGGTATGTTTCAGCTTTCTGTCAAATTGTAATAAGCTAACAACGTGATAGTTGTCCTCTTCTGCTGATCACAATTTGTTCAAAAGCTGATACGACTTATATATATATAGAATCGTAATTTATGTGGACATTTCAACTACATAAAAAACTAAGTAGCTCTGAGTGGCCATTTGATGACAATGTTACATTTGAATTTTTGCTAAACAAGTGGATCTTATTGTATACCGATATTCACAAATAGATGCGTGAGACCTACAAAAAATCGTTACAAAGCTTGTACTCTGAACGTGTTTCGAACAGCAGTGGCTGTTCCTTCCTTGTTGAAGTGAAAACTTCTTTAGCAGCGTTGTGATTTAAAACTCGATGAAATGAAAAATAGCGACACTAAAAAGAGACAAACATATGCTTGTATATTATTTATCCTGCGAGAAAATGAGATAGTATAATCGGTCTCCTCTTTGTAGCCTCCCCACTCTAGTCTACTTTGGTTTTCTGATGGTTTCAATTCTACCGCGTGTGAATTGCACAATCTTATTTTTAGTTAAATAGGGATATTGAAACAATAAGTTTTTTGTTGAATCGTTGCATCCAATTTTCTTTGGTGCATACTTGAAATGCAAGAAAGGGGCAAATTTATTTGTTTTTCGTAAAACGAAACAGGAGTTTTTTACCTTCACACTAATGAAAACTCAGTACATAATTCTTTATTATTTCTTATTTGGTTTTGAATTTTTTTGTCTTTTAATTTTTTTATGTTTTTTTATGTCGAAGCCATAATTTCTGCGGTAGGCATTATAAAGTATTATGCAACATGAGCTATGTGCCTCTCTATTTCTTAAGTGTTTCTTGCACTGTAAGCTGTAAGGCTGCTTATATGTTTGCGAACCAAGCCACGAATTATGGGAAAGGAACGAAGCAACCGCAAGCGGTATTTCGCGCCTCGGTTAGGTTCGCAGTACAACCTACCTGTTTTGATGTAGCATAAGGGGTTTGACAATTAGGCAACTATTTAAAAAAAAATGTTTGTAACGTTTGAGAGCTGTTTCTAGGTTCCGAGCATTTTGTACATTTTCGTTATGTTGGCACCTTGTGTAAACAGTGTTTCAATCATCATTTAAAAAAACATGACGTGACATCAACTGTTATTAGCATTAGACGCACCCAGCCAGGTTTTTAGTTAATTATTTTGCACAACTTATGTTGTCGGTCGCCTGCGTCCCCCGTCCCCCCCCCCCTCTACCATATCGGGGAGGCAGGGTCATCGGAGGGCAATCAATAATGTTGATAACATGTGATACCATAATCTCTCAACTGTTACAAATTCATGGCATTGTGTCGGATAGTATTAAGCTGTATTAATTTATCAATATTTGTGAACAAAGCAAAACTAAACATGAGTTTGACAACCTTTACGTACCTTTACGTATCCCTACTCTCTTACCAAATAGTGCTTTCTTTGATTTTACAAACATGTACATTAAGTACATGTATTTTTTACAAACACACTTGTACTTAATGTACTTGTATTCTTATTACATTTTAATAGTATTTTAATTACACAAATGTACTTGTTTTTCTTTATTTTTTTTTTATACATGCTCCTTGTATTATTTTTAATTCAATAGTACGTATTTTCTTTCATATACTTTTCATATTATTTTAAATTTTTCTGTTTTTCTATACTTATTTTTTATATTCATATATCTTAAACTTATGTAGATATTTTGCATTATTTTTAATTCCTTTATACATCATACTTGTTTTAGATGTATAAATTATTTTATTTTATTTTTATATTATTTTGTTTTACATTCAACTTATTTTTAATTTGTATTATTATACTTAACATAAAATTGGCCACCACAACACGGGCATGTGCCTAGTGTGATGGCCAAAAAATTATCCATTTACTGTAATGTATAAACTTTACTGAATAAAGAACATTTAAAAAAAAAAAAAAAAACCTAGAGGTAAAATTTACGTATCACCCGAAGGGGGGGGGTCACTATAAGGTCTACCATTACTATTACTTTTGGCTCTTTCCAGTGACACTCGGAAATTAATTTGGTAACGAACAAAACTCTCGTTTGGGGTGTGTTTTACTCCGGTGCGGGAGGGTTAATTTTTTTTAACCATATTTGTAATGTGAGTTATGTACCTGCACTTAAAGCTCTTAGATAAAAATCACTTTTGAGTAGTTCGCTACGTTTGGCGACTTACCATGGGTCCCCGGGTACACTAGTTGAGGATTATCCGGATCTTGGCGGCGGATGCGTCTGCCCACCAACTGCGTGGCAGGCCGGATCGGGAGAGATTGGTTGAGGGAGACCTTTTGACCTCTCCAGCCGGACTCAGGGAACGCCGCCCTGCACCGCAGTGGGACGGATAGATTCACACGTCCATCTGGACCATGTGGGCATACTGACCTCCAGAGTCCTACCCACCCATACATTTTTCCTTCCCAGAACTTCCTCTTCTTCCTTTACTACAAAGGACCCTCCACATAACATCCCCAAAGATAGGCATTGGCCCTAATTATTTTTCTCACGTCCACATTGTATGGATCTAAGGTAAAAAAAAAAAATTATTATTATTTAATTTATATAGCTCCAAGGTGAAAACTCCCGATTCAATGAAATTACCTTTCAATTCATTATTATTAATTTGTATCAAATTTATAATAACAAGCTTTTAAAACTTCTCTAAAAAAGATTTTACTTCCCTCTGAGATAAGTTATTTAAAAAAACTCTTAGATTAATCGACTAAAAATGCCAAATATTATTAACTGTCCTCATAATGATATAAATAATTTTTCCGGAGTTATACATTTAAACATAACTATTTTTTCAAATAAAATTCCTGCTTTATCTCTGTCGATATTTTTAACATGGTGTCTATGGGAGCACTGAAGACTGGCAAATTTATTTATCGCCCGCTCAACTTCTTTTAACAAGATTTATACTAAGCAAATAATATTACACTTTCTTTTGAACAGGATATATACATATTTAGTAAAGCTGTTAAAAGTGCAGCAATGTGAGCGGATATCTCGTGGCAATTTATACACTGATCTTAAAGCTCGATTAAATTATTCAGTCAGATCTCGGTTTAACACTAAGGAGACTAGATATTTTGAAAAGTATTCTTACCGAATTTACTACGAAACTATTTACCGAAACACATTCTTTGAACAATATACTATCGATAAAAAAACAACATTAGTTTTTGTGACCGACCATCGACTGACTTTAACAATTGAATTCGCGGTAAAATTCGACGTTCGTATTCCACAGATAATTCATTTTAAAATATTGTAGTATTGCCAGGTGAATAAAACTTTTGGCTGTATTGGGAGTATTGTTGGCGTAAGCGATTCTGACCTTGTTCTTGAAACAGTTTCTTTATACATAAAGGTCAAAATCGCATATAAATATATAATTTTTTGAAAATTTTTGCCGATCTCACCGGTGAACGAACGGCCTAGGACCCGTTGTCCCTGGGTTGATAAAGCATTGAATGCGAAAAAAAATTACAAGAGTTATTTCATGTCATTTTATAAGGAGATCCGTTTGCGAGAAAAAAAGCTTTGTTGTCCTGTCAGTTGTATGTACGAATGTCATTTTAATGAAAATATTTTAGTCCTATGTATTCTCGGTATATCATTTTGAGCGAACACTCAGTCGAGTTAAGTAACGTTATAATGTTATTATAACTTTAGAAGTTTTCCGCCAAGTGTTTTTTTTTTACTTAATTTTTTATTTTGATTTTACATTTCATAGTACAATTCACTAATGTCGGCCTCACTGGGAGGCTTACCCGTGCTGAGGCAGTACTGGGAATTTGTATTCGGAAGGCTTAGGAATTTAAATATATTCAGAATGTCAAGGGACGTACTTGACTTACTTTTTACCAGTGGTTACTGACGTTATTTGGAGTAAAAAATGTAAATGAATTTTTTTCTCCAGTGATATATTTGATTTTTTTTTTCAACTAAAAATTAACTAGGTAATAAATCAGTAGGTTTTAGACAGTTAGGGGCGGGTGAGGTTTTGGTCGGTCACTCGGCTGAGTGATCAGTAATGTCATGTGGAAGAAAAAAAATGACATAGTTTTGAAGAAAAAAAAAGCAAAATAAAATACGTCTAAAAAGTCACCGGAGAGCAAAATTACCTTTTACATTTTTTACTCCGAATGATTTTAAAGTAAATGAACTACAACCCTCAACGTCCTATATATGTATATGTTACATTTAAACCCGTTCTTAGTTACAACGCGTTTTCTCAAGTATAAACTAGTTTTCACTAAATGCCTTTGTTACAACTAGAAATAACTGCTGAATATCAGTGAAAACTAATTCTAACTGGACAAAACGCGTTTTCTCGAAATGATTCAGTTGAAACTGTTTCAACCGATGTCAAAGTTCATCGTGCTTTATTCTGATTGGTCGAGTGGCATCAGGTTAGGTTAGGTCAGGTCAAGTCAGGTCAGGTCAGGTTAGGTTAGGTTTTGTTAGATTAGGTTTTTAATTAACAGTTATTAAATATTTTAATAAACAATATCTGTATTTTCAATCCCAATTTCAGTTTTAACAAAGGCAGTTAGTGAAAACTAGTTTTTAACTAGAGAAAACGCGTTATAACTAAAAACTAGTTTTAACTGTAACATATATATTTCAAACCTCGTCTGAATTTGTAGCTTTTTATTCATGACAAAACAGAATGGTGGTTTGTTGTAGTTTTTTAAACGCACTTGGCCTTTTTGGGTATGATAGAGAGAGTGGAGGGTTATCGGTTACATACACACTTAAAATCCGGTCACGATTCTTGAGTCAAGGCAGAAATACCACTATCCGATGCACTCAGAAGTTTATGGAACTCAACGGGTGATTCTTTACTGGCTGAGGCTTTTAGCATTTTTCAACCGTGACCAATTTCTAGTTCGGAATCTGGTCGTTCAATAATTCATGATGCATCATTATTTTCTGGAATCACTCGGACAATAACATCAATTTGGAAGGCGGGTATGGGTACCTCCGTTGTTTAACTCGTTCATCAACTATAAACAATTAATGTTATTATAATTGTAATTTATTTATTAAATACTCGAAAAGCTCGGACAATAAAATCAATGAATTCAATTTGTTGATTAACTCATTCATCAACTACAAACAATTAATGTTATTATATTGTTATTTATTTATTAAATACTCGAAAAGCTCGGACAATAAAATCAATGAATTCAATTTGTTGATTAACTCATTCATCAACTACTAATGTTATTATAATTAATATTTATTTATTAAATACTCGAAAAGCTCGGACAATAAAATCAATGAATTCAATTTGAAACAATTAATGTTATTATAATTGTTATTTATTTATTATTTACTCGAAATACTCGGACAATAACATCAATGAATTCAATTTGAATAACTCATCCGTCAACACTACAAACAATGTTATTATAATTGTATTGGAAAAATACGTATTTTTAATGTCTTATTTTCTAAACCTCCGTTTTTATCTGTGTAATAAATCACATACCTAAGTTTTTAATTCTGATAGAGCTGGGATAGAGATTCTCTTTGAGACTGTAAAAATAATAAGTTTAGTGTGTAATATTTGGAATATCTCCGCATATTAGGTCTTTAGGGGGCACAAGTAGACGTCATTAACCCAAATAGCCTTCCAACTTACTCACTCTCATAATAAGGAGTGTTCCATCAAACCAAATTGTTACGATTTCCTCAGATTTATCTCCGCTCCTGAGACTGCTTGGCGCTTGTCGCCGCAGTTACGTGACCCGAACTGGAATCTAAAATACTCACAAATAATATTTTAAATAAATGAAACAATGTTACTTTGTTTGAACCACTTGTATATTTGTTTAAAGACGACCGTTCCTTCTTCAGGACAAAACGTATACTGATTTGACAATTACAAAATAGTGGGTGGGGACGATGTATTATTACTAAGGATTAATGAAGAGTGGGTGGGTAGGGGATCGTATCCATGATTGGGCTGTAAGATAATATTTTTTGTTTGTTGATAATAGATTCATTATTTTCACGGGATTTTTTTTTTTATTTATTTCCAAGGCTTCTAAGTTATCTAAGCGTTTTCCTTTATGGTTAATATGAAGAATATTTATCCCCCTATTTTTTTTTTCAAAACTATGGTTCAATCATATGGTTAGCGAACTCAGAAATATTATTATTATTAACACACCTTAAATGTTCTTTGATTCTGATTTCAAAATTACGAGTTGTTTTTCCAATATAAAATGAGGGACAGTCATTACATCTGCGTTTATATATTCCGGAATTAGTCAATTCATGGTTTTTATCTTTAGCATTCCTCAAAAAATTACAGATATTATTTCTTGTATAAAAAGCTGGTTTAATGTTAGAAGGGAGATTTTTGCAACATTGAACTGAAAAATTATTAATATACAAAATTTTACGCATTTATCATTATTGTTATTAGAATTGTGTAAATATTTTTTGAAATTATGCTAAGTTTTTTATTTAAGATGTTATCAATTAAACTTGGTTCATATCCGTTATTTACAGCAATTTGTTTTATTATAGATAGTTCAGAAAGGAAATTATTATTAGACATTGGGACATTTACTAAGCGGTGTATCATGGAGTGGAAGAAGGAGTGTTTTTGTGAGACAGGGTGGTTGGAGGTCTTATGAATTACTATGTCAGTGTATGTGGGCTTGCGATATATACTAAAATCAATTTTATTATTTATAATAGATGAAGTTAAATCCTAAAAGTTTAATGTTTCATTGCCTATTTCAATCGTAAATTTTATTTGATTATAAAAGGAATTTAAAAGGTTAAGAAAGTTGTTGAGTTGGCATTCCGATCCTGTCATAACTATATGATTCATATTCCGATCCTGTAGCTATAATCCACAAAGTTATAGCTACATTCAAAAGTATAATATTTTAAATTTACATACATTTGACATTATTCATTAGTTTTGATCTGAATACACAAACATAACTTCCACAGGGAAATAAAACAATAAATACAACAGCCATTGTAATTTCCATAGTGTGGTGTCCCCAGAATCGTTGATATTTCTTTTGCGTACTCCGCCTAATTTTCGTATTAACCCTCGGTTCGAGCAATCACTAAAAAGCGATGGGCGTGTTCCGAAAATTGCTTTAGTTTTGTTCCGACATCGCGGCAAATGAAGCGAACTGTTTCTGGCATGAATCCAACGGAACCATCACTTTTCGTCGAATCACCCTCAACAATATTGCGGGGATTTTCGTACCCTCCACTGCGCTATAGGGAATATTGCTTTATCATTAAATCATATAGAACACTCTTTAAGACGTTATAAATTAATGTAATTAAGATTTTAGATACCATCACCATTAATTTTAATCATCATTATTATTTACGTAACACAGCGTGTCTCCAGTCTCCAATAGTCTGTACTACTCGTCCCACTTTGAATAAAGTTTTCACAAGAATGGTTTCATTTAAAACGTATTACTTGCACATTTCATAACGGAAAGTTCGCGAACTACGAGATTCGCACACTTGCGAAATTTGCGCACAGCACCAACAAGCGTATTGTGTACACTACACAAGCTATTGAGAGCAGGAAATTATAGATTTTCCATCTATAAAGCAGGAAGTTCCTCATCTTGGATGCTGCAATATTTCTTTCTCCTCGCAAAACCGTACACAAAGAGATATTTTCAGATGTTAACTGTATGAAATGTATCACACATTTGCAAACAAGCGAAGTTTATATTTTACAAGTTCGTTAAAAGGAATTCTTATGTGACTTGTTAATAATTTGTTCGCCTATTAAATTCTTCATGTATAACTTCATTCCAGATGAAGGAAAAGGATTCTTTAGAAAATCGGTCGACAGTACTAAAAAGTTTAACAATTTTATGAAACTTTTTTTTCTTCGTGATTTAATTTAGTTCAATTTGGGAGGCGGGAATGGGTACCGCTGCCCCGGGAACCTTTAATAGATAACCAACACCTCTGCCATAGGACACCCCAAGTGGTTCGCTACGTTTGGTGATTTAGCAGGGGTGCCCGGGTCCATGTGGTGAGGTTTGTCAAGGTCTTGGAGACGGATGACCTGGACACATTGAACCCCAGATTCCTACCCACCTCTTAAACCCTTTTCCTTCCCAGAACTCTCCTCTCCTTTCTTTCCTAAAAAAAACCCTCCACACAGCATCCCCAAAGATGACATAGGCCCTGAGAGAAATCATTTTCCTCTGGGCCTCCTGTGTGGAGCTCATGTAAAAAAAAGAAGTTAAATCAGCACCGACGAATAACCGCTTTTAATTCGCTAACAAAACTTGAATCAAGCTTTTAAAACTAGGAAAACCAGAAATTCACTGTAAACAGGTTTCGAAACCCTTGTCGCCATGACGTTCGCCAAAAATCATAGACACCATGTTTGCTTGATCCGGGATTTGTCGTGCTAAGACTTTTTTTTTCTTTTACCCTTTTCCATTTCATTCTTAATTGTCCTGACGTTACGCGTACAAAGATTTTTGAACTCGTAAATATATTCGAAGTAGTGAAATAGACAAATTGAGGAGCGTTTTCACAAAGCGAAATTTTACAAAAACATTATTTTTTCGTGGGATAGTTTTAAATGAATAATCATCCGGGATCAATGTTTTATGATAATATTCGATTCTGTTAGATATGATGAAAAATAAGAAAACTCTACTTATTTGTGAAAAGCCATTTATTTGTGAAATTTTACCAAATTTCTAAAAATTAAAAAAAAGTTGGAATATCTCTTACATTTAAGCTTCAAAACACCTATATACTTTTTTCATAAAAATAAGAATAGATATTTGCTTTATCATTCGTAGTACCTATACCCACTGACCACATCCTGCTAATATTATAAAGGCGAAATTATGTATGGATGTACGTGTGTTTGTTACTCTTTCACGCAAAAAATACTGAATGGATTTTAATGAAACTTTACAATAATATAGCTCATACATCAGAATAACATATAGGCTATAGCTCAGAGCTCTGCAATTATGAAATTGGTATTAAAAAAATTGCAATAGGTGGCTCGATTAGTAGATATCTATAATTTTTTATTCGATTCAAATTATTAGAGGAGTACTTGAAATAAATGCGGGAGTGTGTGGTGGGTGGAGGGGGTGAGGGGTTAGAGGGGGGGGATGGAGATGGGGAGGGGGGAGTGGTGGGGAGGGGGGGGGTGGAGGAGGCCGAGTTTGAACCCCCTAATACTAAAAAAGCTAGTCTAAAAATATATTATAAAATTCGTCCGTCCATATAAAATGTATTGTTCGAACCTAGGCAAAATATATGGCAGGGAATCAAAAATAAAGTTTATTTTTTATGTAATTAGGGGGCTTCTCAGATACATTTCAATAAGATAATATTGAACCTATTACGATATATTATACCTTACTGGTTATTTCACTATTATATAGATTGAATTTATCATTTTCTATTACATATAAAGCCGGTAAATATATAAATTTTTGAAAATCTGATTTAGCCCTTTCGTAAACACTCATTGTAGAGAAAAAAATAAAAACCCGTTTGGTGTAGAAATTTCTCTTTGTTGAAAGGCTCATTAACTTCTAAATCTGGTTGAGAACTACATATTTTTCCAATGTTTATTATTTTGCCCCTTAAAGCCATTCTTGATGTGTAATTGGTCCGTTGTAAGACTGATATACATCATTCTGATTATTATGTTATTTTATATCTACAAACATACTAATTTAGATTGTAAATTATGTGTGGTTAAAATTTTAGGCTAATTTTCGTAATTGGGACTGATTATGTCAAGAATTCAGATAAGCTTTAAAGTACCTACCTATAAAGTACCTACCTAATATAATATTTTAAAATAAAATTATTTTCATTCTTATTTTCAAAATTGGAACTGATGTTTTTTTTTACATGAGCTCCACACAGGAGACCCTGAGGAAAATAATTTCCCTCAGGGCCTATGTCATCTTTGGGGATGCTGTGTGGAGGGTTTTTTAAGGAAAGGAAGGAGAGGAGAGTTCTGGGAAGGAAAATAGTTTAAAGGGTAGGTAGGAATCTGGGGTTCAGTGTGTCCCGGTCATCCGCCTCCAAGACCTAGACACACCTCACCCCTTGAACCCGGACACCCCTGCTAAATCACCAAACGTAGCGAACCACTTGGGGTGACTTATGGCAGTGGTGTTGGTTATCCAATAAAGGTTCCCGGGGCGGCGCTACCCATTCCCGCCTCCCAAATTGATGTGTTAAGAATTCAGCCAAGTAGTGATACAATACCTATACCTACTCGTACCTAACAAATGTGTACATTTTGGTGAATATTTTTTCTTGATCATTCTGCAGCAAATATTATCCTTATTCAGCTTCACAAATCCTACAATTATAACATCCCGTGTTTTTTCACGGGTATTTTCTAGTTCACATTTTTTATAAGAAGAATTCTTCAAATTACTACTTACATCTGAAATCATATTTACTTAATGTATTAAACTAACTAATTAACTAAGTAGATAATGCAGAGGGGATGAACCCCCAACCATCTCGGTCTTCGCACATTCCTTGTTTCATTCGCATTCATGCATCCTATTAATTTATAATGTTTGTTTTTGTTCTTAGGAGGCAAGAGTCGATGTACGCCATGACGGGGCTGTACTCGGAGACGGCTGTGGAGGACTCCGGGGGGGATGGGGGCGGCGAGGGGAGTGGGGCGGAGGCGCCGCGGGAGCACCAGCCCCACGCCTCCCACACCAAAGGACACAGCCGGAATCCCTCGTCCGGTTTGGTCGACAGGTAAAAACAAATATCCCGTCTACTGACGTTTACGAAAGTTCCGTTGTAACCTTTTTAAGAGTCATGATACAGACTTTTCACTAAACATGATTTGTCTAGTGAAAAAATATACTTAGGTTAAAGAATATAACGCTATATACCTACATTGAAAAGGCAGTCTGTTGGTTGCCCGCTGTGTGTAATTTAATACAATACAATAATAGTAGGTATATATAATAGTATTGCAATACGAAGAACATATGAAGCACTTGTCCGCAACATCCTGGAATACAGCTCCATTATTTGGGCCCCCTCTGAACAAAACCGTATCCTAGAAATAGAAAGAGTACAAAAAAGGTTTATGCGTTACCTGTATATGAGGGAATATACATACTACCCATTCCTGTATCCATCGTTGTTCTTAACAGGAATGCTCAATCTTAACACCTTAGAAGCCCGCCGAATAATATTTTTGTGGAAACATTTTTTTAAGCTGATCTCCGGTACTGTACTGAATCCACCTATGTTGAAGGAGATTAACCTATATGTCCCTAACGCGTATACTCGTGGGAGATCCCACGCACTTTTTTATGCTCCGGAAGCGAGAACTTCTCCCTTTCAGAATGCCCCATTAAACAGTGCAATTCAACTGCTTAACGATTCTGCATTGAGCATTGATATCTTCAATTTTACCTATAGAGAGTTCAGTAACTATCTTTTGACATACGTCTCAACATAGTGAAACTGCCCCCTTGGACTTTTTTTTTGCTCTTAAATTTTGTAATCTTCTCCGTAATAATTTGGTGTATAACTGTTTTATGGAGAACCTTAAAAAAAAATAATACCCGTTCAACTACCAACCAAGCGTCCAACCACAATCGATCACCTTTCATGTTTTTTTTTATTTATTTTTTGTAAAAAAAATTGGGGTGTTATGCCGTTTTGCGCTACCTCCTACTTTAGCCAACGTTTCGGACAGCGTTACAGTATCCATCATCAGGCAGATGTGTCCTGGTGATGGACACTGTAACGCTGTCCGAAACGTTGGCTAAAGGAGGAGGTAGCGCAACACGGCATAACACCCCAAAAATAAATAACAAAAATGCTTTTGGCCGTGAAAATCTTAAATCATATCTGACCTTTCATGGTTAGTTAATTTGGAGTGTTTCGTAAAATTTCGAATATAAAATCGTCATCAAATGGCCAATCAGCCAATTTTCTTTTTAATTCCGTTCGTAGGGTGAGGTTTGTCTAGGTCTTGGCGACCAATGCCAATTGGTTAAGGGACACCTAACCTAGACTTCTCCAGCCGGTCTCTCTCGATCCATCGCCTTGCATCCACTGCGGTGGACGATGGGATGGACGTCCGTACATACGTCCGTCACTCCAAAACCCATTGACCCCCAAATTCCTCCCACCTCTCCTTCCTTTCCCTAAAAAGACTCTTCCCACAGTTCTCAACTGATAGTTCTCATGACAACTTGATAGTTCTCATGACAACTGGATAGTTCTGCTTTTCTGAAAATCTGCGTTTAACGAGGACTTTTTAAATGTCAAAACAAAATGGCGGTGATTGACCTTTTAATGACAATGTTACATTTTAATTTATCTGAAACATTCCAACCTTAGCAGATAAAAAGAGAATGGGTATGACCAATGACCATGACTGTCGTTTATGAATAGGTAATAGCGGTTACAATGGAGCCCTCAGCAGTATAGGCTTATATTTCCTTATTTATAAGTTTTCGATCCTACCTGCACACCCTACTTCCCCATTCATCTTATTTATTGACGCCTTAGGGGATGATGGTATCAAAGCCTTCGGTGCTATGTTTCTAGGAAGGGGGCTAATCGAAATATAATTAGCTGCCTCTTACAGTAATTGATTATCGAAAATACCTTTGCGTGATTCGAAAATAATTGATTACCTATACCTACGCTTCGAAACCTTTGAAGAATATTTTCCCCAAACAGTCCCTTGTTTCTTCGATAATGAAAAACTATTGAATTTTTTCCCCCGTTTTATTTTTCTCATCTTCACTTAGATACAACCAAATGTTTGTTTACACTTTTCCTAAACCGTATTTTTTTTTTTAAATCCTTTATTTTTCCCAATTTTACGTTTTATAGTTACATATTTTAGAATATAATAAAAATAATGGGAACCCACTAAGGCGCAGCCTGTGCGTGGGTAATATTATAGTTAAATAATTTTTTTTTTGTACCTAGAAAAAACAAACAGTGGTATATGAAGCAAAAAATTATTAAAATTTGTTTAAACAGTTTGTACAAAAAGTGTGTTCAATAGTGTGCAAGGTAATAATTAGTGTAATAACAGTTATAAGTGTAATAATAAGTGTAAAGTTTGTGAGAAACATAAACTGATGTAAAATTAAATAAATAGAGTTTTTACATCTGTTTGGTTCAGCCATATTTTTAACTCTTTTATGTAATGCGGAAGTTTAGTTGCAACTTGGATATTTTTTGGTAAAAGGTTAAAAGTGCGAGGTCCAATAAAACTACTGTGAGTTTGCATTTGTTTTGTGTTTGTTTGAGGGGTACAGAATACATTATTATTTGTAATGTTTGTTCTGTTTTCATTTTTTTCGAATTTGTTTCTGTTTTTATAGATATATTTCATAGTTTGCAGTATAAATAGTTTACGGAGACTGAGTAGTTTAGATTCTTTGTATAAAGCATCTGTTGAAAATGTTTTAATTCTATTAAACATAACTTTGACAATATAATTTTGAGTTGTTTGTAAAGGTTTTATAAAAACATCAAGCGCACCACCCCATCCTATTATTCCGTACAAAAATAAAGCATTTTCAATTTGTTAATATTCAGCACTTCTTTAAGTCTGTAAAATATGTACGTAAGATATCTTAATTTAGAAACGGTATTATTAATTTGTGATTGCCAATTTAAATTTGTATCCATATATATACCCAAGTATTTGATCTCATCAACTTTTCCAAGTTCAAAGCAAGATGAGCATGTTACTTGATTACAGTTAGCATTATGTATTCTAATTTTAAGGTTATTGGGTGGTTTGTTTTTACTGTTTTTATAAAAAGGTAGGTAAAATGTTTTATTGTAGTTTAGGAAGAGTTTATTACTATTTAGCCAGGATGTGACATGTGCCAAACATTTTGATGCATTTAAGAAAGTTTCAAGCCAGGATTTTCCATTTACTCTTACTGCTGTATCATCAGCGTAAGATACAATATTACCAGGGATTAGAATATTACATAAATCATTTATATATGTTAGAAACAGAACTGGGCCTAGCACAGTACCCTGTGGTACTCCATGTTTTATACTTGTTTCAGAACTATAAAAATTCCCTATTTTTGTTTTTTGTTTTCTGTCTTTGAGATAGTTAGTGAGAATTTTTAATGTATTTTTTTTTAAACCTATTTGATTAAAATTTTTTATAAGTATATTGTGATTTACCGTGTCAAAGGCTTTTCTTAAGTCTAGAAATATAGCTAGACTTTTTTTGTTTTGATCAACAGATGTGTATAATTTTTTTGTCAGATCGAATATTGCATCTTCAGTGCTTAGTTTACTTCTAAAGCCATATTGATTTTGGGACAGAATTCATTATTCAAAGAGTTTCTTTTGCCACTGTTATAATAAAGCCTGTTTGTTTTTTTTACCAGTCCATACCTATGTCGCGGCATTTGAAATTGTTGAAATCTAAATGTATGCCTTTTCTCTTTCAAACGAAATTCCTTTTTTTTTTAATCTTTACATAGTAGGTATAAAATGGAATCGCTCCCGATGTCTGTGCGCTTAGATCTTTTAAACTACCCAATGGATTTTCATGCGGTTTTCTCCAATAGATAGAGTGATTCATGAGGAAGTTTTTTAGGTATATAATTTGTCAAGGTTTTGTGTAAATTGGTTGAAATATATAAATAAAGGGAGCGGGCTGGCAAGCGGGCAGCGAGCTGGCAAGCGGGCGGTGTGGATTTGATTTAACAGATGGCGTTGGTTGTAAAGGTTGGGTAATGGCGTGGCGTTGTGTTTCGTTAGCCACAGCAAAGTGTGTCCGGGTCTGCTAGTATAATAATATTACGATTATGCGCAATGTTCCATATGCCCGCGATGGTTTCTATATAAAATAGCGAGCTCTGGCGTCATGAAAATGCGTTACTAAACCGTTCATCCAATTGCGAGGAAACTTTGATGAGTTGTTGTGAGCAAGCCCGCAAAGGTGTCGTTAGCCACAGAAACGTGTGTTGTATTATTATGTAAACTCCGAACAGAAGGCACTGAGTTTGAAGACATCTTAGAAGTTGCTATGCAGAGGGTCAGGATTGAAGCTCGGTCTTGAAGAGACGCATGTTGTGGAAAAACTCCACTGCAAAACTGCTGTACATGAGAACGTAGCGTTCTCTTGTGGAAAATGTTAACCTTATGTCATTCTTGGGATTGCGTTTGACAAGCTCCTTGACTATATACCGGTATTGATGAGATCAATGACGCTAGTTCATCAGAGCAAATTTCGTTGAGATACTAACTATCTAACTAACCATCACGCCGTTTCTCCGCAGGGATAGGCAGAGAGGACGGACCGCCAAACAACTCGGTCTTGGCACACTCTTTGCCTCATTCACATTCATACGTCGTCTCATACATACACTTATATTATTCTGACTGTTGACATGGCCCGTCTCATGTGTCTGATTCACTTGGTCGTGCCATGTCTTCCTCGGGCGTCCCCGACTTTTTCTAACACTCACATTTGTGTCATATATTCTTCTTACACTACTTTCTTCGTTCATTCGCTCTACATACCCAAACCATCTGAGGGTCCCTTTCTCAATCTTACTCATTACGCTTACATCAGCCTTGCATTCTTTACGGCTCTCCACATTTCGCACACGATTTTTACACATACTCCTCAGTGATCTCATTTTAACAGCATTCAGTCTGCTTTCATCCTTCCTCTGCCAGTTCCATGCCTCACTGCCATACAAAGGGTAGGTACCAGCAGTCCATTGTGGACTGCTAACTTCGCTTCTTTTGAAGTTTTTTTTATTAGCGTCAACGGCATTCAGTCCTCCATTAATTTAGTTACCTGCATTTACCCTCCTTTCAAATCGATACGACACCAACTGAACAAACACAGTTTAACCGTTAACTCATAACTTAACTCATTACGATTTTTTTTTATTCTACATCCTTATTTTCGTGCGACAAAGAGCTATAATACAATTAATTATAACAGCTGCAGGTACCGATCAACGAGTTTGTCATATCATTTTCAACTCCAAATATAGATAGCCTTGAAATTCAACCTTCCTTGAAGTAGGCGGTTGTTCGACGGCACGGAACTGATCCTTTTGCGAACCCGGATTTAAATTTAGAAAGCTCTGCTATATTAATGAGAGTTTGTGGAACCTCTAAAAATAAACTTATTAATTTCATTTAAATATTCTACCCACAGGTTTTCGCCCTTTTTTCATTGTAATTCAAAACTCTCCTTTTTATTTATAGATGTTTCGTGGTTGTCTGTTTATTTTTTTAAATAATTAATGATATATTACGTTGATGGGAATAACCTTCAAAAGTTATAAAAGAGAGTTTTTCTTACAAAAAAATGAATATTCATTTAGACTTTCATAAAAAGTCAATAGTTCCATTTGAATAAATTCGGATACTTTTATCCGAGACGCTATCCAGGATACAAACCAATTCTTAGAATGATTGTTTCCAATAAAAAGGGTAGTTGCCCATAATATGGAAAATAATTAGTTGAAGATAGTAATTATATTATTATTAGTAATAATTATTAGAGTTGTTAATTCTGAAATTTTTTAATTATGAGATTGACTATTATGACGGCTTGGCAGAAGGGAGCAATAGCGAAATTGGTTAACGCGCACTTCCCGGTTAGACGAGTGGTCTGGGTTCGAGTCCCAGTTGCGACCATTGTCTTTTTTTCTGTTTTCTGTGTCTTGTTCTCTTTCATATTTTCGTTTAGATTATTATTGTTATCTTCTTCTTCAATAATAATAAGAGTTCTGCCCTAATGATGGACACCGTAACGCTGTCCGAAACGTAGATAAGGGAACTTACCAGAGAAAACCAGAAATATGTCATTTTTAAATCAGACGTATTGACTCTCCACAACAAAATTATATATATTTTTCTCTTATCTAGCATTTGCATGTTTTAAATTTTGAGAAAAAAATGTCTATTTTTAGTATAATAAGTTTATACCATAGGTCGTTGGTAGATTTGTTAAATTTTCAAAAAAGATTTTGTATTATATCACACCCATTTCAAATCATATAATCATGCAGTAAAATAAATCAATACATTATCTGGGTATCGCATGTTTTAGAATTTTAATTTTACTTCAAATAAAATCATTAAAAAAATATATATACGTACATGTGTTTCTTGACGAAAATTGGTCCGTTTGTGTATTTATTTGCGCACTTACGAACTAATAATATATTTCAGATTTTTTTAACATTCTTATTTAACTTAGACCTTATTGAAAAATGATAAAGAATTACAAAAAGTACATTATTTGAATAGTTTTATCATTAGCCTTTCAATTTTATCATCACGCCTTTCAGGTATAAATTAAAGCATATTTGGAATGAAATAAAATCGATATTGAGTTATAATTTTAAAAAGCTGGTACGGAGAATAATTAATCTTTCTCATTGTAACCGCCCTGCACGATCGTAAGAACAACTTTCGACGAAATGTGGATTTTCGGCCGCTGGCTGGTTAAATGCTCTCAACTGTGAAGAAATTTGTTCTTGTGATATTTTTTGAAACATCAAAAGTGCTCGAGCGGTGAGATCCGCAGTCATAAAATTTTCAAAAGCATTTTCTAGATTTTTTATGTCATCCTAACAATTTTCTGTTTTCTGCGTTATTTCATCAGTTATAGAGTTTTGAAATATCCTCTCAGCTAACAAAAAAGAAGATAAGGCGCCGTATTGATTGATAGTTTTCAATACGTTATTGAAAAATATTGTTTTCAATAGTTCGATAAGAAAAAATATTTCCAAACACGGTTTTTTTAAATTTCGGACGAGGCATAATGAGTCAAATGATATTATGTGTAATAACAAAATTAAATAGTTTTTGTAGTAATTTTTTTTGGGATATCATATTATAATTATGGAATGCAATCTCGTTCTCACGAGATCTCGTTTTCGCGAGATCTCGGCCTTTTTTAGCGAGATTTATCTCGGACGAAAAAAGGGCGAGATCTGGCGAGTTAACGAGATTGCACTTGAGCTTAAAAACGTCTTATTCGAAGCGCGACACGGACACGGACGGAGTTGCGATCTGTCGGTTTCGTTCGGTGCGCGTGAGGCGGCAGGTCAAACACGGCAGAAGCCATTTCAAGCAACGTTTCAATTCTGAATGGTGGTCTTACACCAGGGCGATACTGAGAGTATCTTCCACTCTGGAACGTGCCGCAAATATACTATATATTATTTTTAATGAATAAATTGTGAAATAACACAAATTAATCAAATAAAATTTATTTGCCACGTCGGGATTCGATCCCGCAACCTTCGGAGTGCGAGTCAAGGGCCTTACCAATGGACTACGCTGGCCGTGCGTGCGATTGGTCGAAAATTGAGCTGGCGTGCAGCGTCATCAGCGCGCATTTGTTTTGTTTACTAATAGTTGTTGTTAGCTAACGTGTTACGTGAATGGGTTTGATTTGATTCGAGTATTTTTTTGGTTATTTATGCAAAAAAATATTCTTATGTGAAGTTGTTAAGTTTAATTCTTTTGACTTCTCGTTGTTTTGTTTGTTATAAAAGAACTTTACTGTTTTATTACTAAAAGATTTTTGTTTGATATTAGAAGAGAAGACTGGTTGTTTCTTTCATTTGTTATTTGATAGATACACTTAGAAGTTTATTAAAAAAAATATAGACAAACTAGCAGACCCGACCACACGTTGCTGTGGCTAACGAAACACAACGCCATTACCCAACTTTTATAAAATCCACACCACCCGCTGCCCGCTGTCTGAATTGAATATTTGAATTTCTCGATTTTTCTCTACTACAGTAAGCATGTTTTATACGTACAAACCTTTCTCTTGAATCACTCTATATATTGGTGAAAACCGCATGAAAATCCGTTGCGTAGTTTAAAAGATCTATGCGCACATACATTTTGAGCGACTTCATTTTATACTATATAATGATACGTCAAACAATGTTTGATGCATAAAAGTCTATTGAAAAATTAATGTTTATCTTATAATACTTATGATTCTTATTATTTTTTTGCTAATTTATTCAAATAATGTGATTATTTGCAAAATAAAACACACAAAACTGCCAATCTCGCGAGATCTCGAAATTGGCCAGATCTCGCAGTATTGTTATTCTAAACTCGCGAGATCTCGCTTGAGCCCCAATCTCGCGAGATTTGCATTCCCTAATTATAATTACATGATTGGTAGCTTTATTGCCATGTTTCTCGTCCATTATAGCAATAATTATTTATCTTCTAATGTTCTCAGATTTATTATGCATTCAATTATTTATCCCACGGAAATACTTTTTGGTTCACTGTAATCTGATCCACATTTTGAAATATTATGCAAGTCTGAAGAAAATAATACGATAAATACAGTGTCTGAACTCTTATTTATTACATGTCTATTATTCAATAAAAAATTAAAAATTCCCATCACTATGCATTGTTCTTTTCTTAATTAGGCCAAAATGTATATAATCACATATTTAATGCAGCAGTAAGTTCAACATGAATTAAATTGAATTATTACGTAATCGCCTGGTAACGCGTCCCGGAACCATTTATTGGATAACCAACTCCCCTGCCATAGGTCAACCCAAGTGGTTCGCTACGTTTGGTGACTTAGGAGTGCACGGGTTCATAGGGTGAGGTCTAGGTCTTTGTTTAGTTCTTGACGGCGGATGCGTTTGCCCACTACTGTGTGGCAGGCCAGATCTGGATAGACCGGTTGAGGGAGACTTTTTGACCTCTCCAGCCAGAATCTCTCGATTCGTCGCCTTGCCCCGCAGGGGGAGGAATGGATCCATACGTCACTTCTGGGCACACTGACCCCCAGATTCTTACCCACCCCTTATACCTTTTTCCTGCCCAGAACTTACTCTCTTTTCCCCAAATAAACCTTTCACACAATATCCCCAATGATGACGTAGGCCCGAAGGGAAATAGTGTTCCTCAGGACCTCCTCCAGGGTAGAACTATTTAAAAGAACACGTGGAGCTAATTAAAAAACCTGTGCATTTAGAAAAAAAATAACCTTTCTTTTTTAGAATTAAAATTAAAACACTTTTGTACTTTCTTCCACTTATTTATTTTCACCAGGACCGGTTTCATCCAACTACGGACTTTCTTTTTTTTCGTTTTCATCAATGATTATGTTACTTAGGGTATATAGAAATGAAGAACTTTTTTTTTCTTTATTCATTGCTTTGATATTAACATAATTTGTGGATTTTGCATGCCCGTGTTATTAGTCTTTAACTGTTGTTTGTTTTGTATAGAGAAAAAGAAAAACCTCATGCGGTGTTCCCTGCCGCAATGGAACTGAGCGACGACTCCAGGGACTGCGGCATCCTGGCCTGCAGACCTGGCTTTATACAGAGATTTGCTAGCATTAAGGTAATAAACAATTCTACTGAAATTATTATTAATTTAATTTGAGTTCCTCTGTGTTTACACTTTGTTCGTATTGGTATATTTGGTATGTACACTTTGTACATAATATATGGTATGCGATTTCCATCGCCCTGGTTTGTCCACAATTTATGTATTGAACTCCTTTCTAACATTTTGAACTGAACAAATATTAAAAATTGTAGACCAAAATTTTTGTTTTAAATGTTAGAAAGGAGCTCCAAATATAAAGTTTTGGCTGAATGTAAATTTGGCTAAAGGATGAAACAACCTGGTCTAACAATGCCCAAAAATGTATAAAAATTTCTTAACTTTTTGCAGTTTACCATCCTTGTCGTGTTTTGTTGAATTTAGAAAACATTGACCAAATTTAGATAAAGGTAGTAATTTGAATGGTAGAAGTGGGGGAGGCCAGAGGAAAGCATGGTCAAGTAAACCAGATACTTCGGAGTCGGGTCATGTCAAGAGCCCGAATAATAAAAGATTGTGTATGAGACGATGTATGATCGTGAATGAGGCAAGGAGTGTGTGCCAAGACCGAGTCGTTTGCCGTTCCGTTCTCTCTGTGGGAAAACGGTTTGATGGTTAGTTAGTTGACCAAATTAACAGTGAAAGGTTTCCTCCATATTTCTTCAATCATTTCCGTTTACCGTCCTTTTCATATTTCATTGTATCCATAACTGTCGTTATTCACGATGGCAAATCTTTTATTCTAATCTAGAATTATTAGCACTGACCAAATATGTATCAGTATCGCGTTGTCCTATTTTCAAGAATGATAATAATCAGTGTGCCAGGAAGTTTGATATACTTGAGTAATATTTACTTGTGTTTCTGGGTGCCTCGTTTTTTCACTAAATAACCCGACATTGTACGTGTTTGCTCAGACATACATGATTTCTTTATCTTCAATTCTTCAAAGTCCATTAAGGTTATCTTTTTTGGCTTTTCTATGCTTTATTAGTTTATTACAAATCAAACATGTTACTTGTTAATTGTACCTTTTATGTACTGTGTACTTCTGCTAGAATAAGGTGAAGTTATTTTCCAATCCGTAGCCAACGGTCTTCACCAAAAATCGTTAAAACGCTTTTCAATGCCGTTATTTTAAGGCAGTTTATATTCTGTGATGTCATTCGGGAGTCGCCGCATACTCAATGTGCTGAGGTTTTAATTAACCTCGTATCTTTATAACATAATAAAATCGCCAATACCGTATTGTTATTTACTTTTTATCACAAGTAAAAATGTTAAAATTAAATGTTTTTATTATTACTGTGACGATTCACGATTAAGGTATTATGACCGCGCAAAAAAGCATAAAACGTACGTTCTTTATCCTAATAATACTGCAGCTCTGTCTTACACATTAAATAATGGTAAGATAAAAGATGAGACACACAATATACGTGTGTCTGTTTCCTCCAAAGTACAACTTTTTTCGTTTGGAGGAAACATATGTATCTTATTACAGCTCAGTTACAGCGACGGGAATGGCGTTTAATTTTCTTTTTTGCGTATGAGGGAGATGTATGAAAATGATTGTATGTTTCCTTTGGGGGAGGGTGCAGACACATGTTCATCGTTTGTCTCATTTTTGATTATGGTTATTTAGTGTGTAAGAAAGAGCTACAGCATTGTATGTTTTAGAATAAAAGTAAAACCATCACCGCATTCACGTTTAACGTTTTTGTGTTTTTCGAATTCACTATTATTCAATATTATTCTTGTCACTAACTATATTCTATACTTTAAAAATTATGGTTTCACATTCTGGAGGCATTATCAAACTGAAGGTATTATCAACAGTTCAGAAGGCTATACAGCTGCCACGCGTAATAATAAATTACCCAGCAAAACTTGTTTATAAAATTGTTTAAAAACTGTTTTTATAAATTAAATAATACTTTTGAATATGTAAAAGGGTTATATTAGGATCAATCTACGTTCTGTGAAAGTCCCATTCGCGTTCTTTTATCCGATTGCTGATAAATAAATATTATTTCCAAGTACTGTGAAATAACCGGCCCATAGCGAAATAATAACAGAACTTGTAATGGAACTTTAATTTCAAATTCTGTGAAACAAACCGTCCTCGATAAATGTAACTAAGTTTACAGCACTGGAGCTGGCGGAATTTTCTAATATCGTAATGGAATCAGTATGCTTGGTAAGTCTTAGTTACCAATTTAAATCATTCCTTTCGTTTTGTCACCAGATGTTCGTCCTCCTGCTGTCTTTCCTGGTAACCCTTCAGCAGGCGTTGAGTTCGGGGTACAATAACTCTGTGATCACGACCATCGAGAAGAGGTTCGAGATCCCCTCCAGTCTCTCTGGCCTCATCGCCAGCAGCTACGAGATCGGAAATGTCATCACCGTCATATTCGTGTCCTACCTGGGGAGTAGGAGGCACATCCCCACTTGGATTGCTGTCGGTAAGTGCGAATCATGTGCCTTTTTTATTATTGATTGAAATGCAGACCTTATCTTGCCGTCCGATGATTTAAAAAAAAATTAAAAACAAGAAATATATTTTTCAATCACACGTTACTCCTGAATAAATAAAATATCACCTGTAAAATGACAACTGCGTTTTTTACGCCAAATATGCCCAGGAATCGCTGGTGAAACGAGTACGTGCGGATATCATGTGAAGAACCTTTATTTTTCTGGTACTTTAGGGTTAAAAAACTGTTGGACCCGGTCTGTGTTTCGACGTATTGTAAAATACAACAAAAAGCTGAGAGTAACCCCTTAGCGACCGATTTTCTTCAAATTTGCTCTAAAAATTCCAATTTCGGACTCGATTTACGTCGGTAAGTGCGAATCATGTGTTTTTTTTATTATTGATTGAAATGCAGACCTTATCTTGCCGTCCGATGATTTAAAAAAAATTAAAAACAAGAAATATATTTTTCAATCACACGTTACTCCTGAATAAATAAAATATCACCTGTAAAATGACTACTGCGTTTTTTACGCCAAATATGCCCAGGAATCGCTGGTGAAACGAGTACGTGCGGATATCATGTGAAGAACCTTTATTTTTCTGTTACTTTAGGGTTAAAAAACTGTTGAACCCGGTCTCGACGTATTGTAAAATACAACAAAAAGCTGAGAGTAACCCCTTAGCGACCGATTTTCTTCAAATTTGCTCTAAATATTCCAAGTTCGGACTCGATTAACTCTAAAACGAAAGCTCAGATTAAATAAGATCATACGGCAAAATGTTCTCCAAATGTTATGCAGATTCATCAGTTTCCGTCTTGCGTCGCTAGTTTCCGAACACCATGTATGTATGCATAATTATGTATTATAATTGTGATGGAGATACTGGATAGACGATACTCGGGTAAGCTAGCAAGGTGGAGAGATTTGACCCGTTCATGTCGGAAGTCGCGAATGCCTTCGTTTTTGATACCTTCTGGGACGGTTTTCCACTGGTGGCGCTAGTAAATAATTGTTAGGTGTTTATGCTGTGGCATAAGTCCTTTTGTGTGCAGTCAGTGAGACAATGATATCCTCCCAGATAATGCACACTATTGCACAGCACGCACATGCCTTTCACATACATTTGAATGAAAGTTATTTTATTATAGTTATCACTAGTTATTTGTTTGAAAGAAGTCTTAGTGTAAAAATAAATGGCACAAATTCATACTAATTTATGGCGACAAGTGGAGTGCCGCAAGGCTCTCATTTAGGGCCCATTTTGTTTATAATATTCATCAATGATATTGTTGATGTATTTACTGATATAAACGTTCTACTGTTTGCAGATGACATGAAACTATATAAAGAGATCAACCACATTAATGATTCCATAACACTACAAACTAACTTGAGATATCTTTTTGAATAGTGCTGTATCAACAAATTAGCATTGAACATCAATAAATGTCATTTCATTCATTTTTCCAAAATAAGTAATCCTATATTATTTAAGTATTCATTAAATGATGTAAATTTAAATTGTGTTAGTGAAATTCTTGATCTATTTATTATATTCGACAGTAAACTCACCTTTGTATGTCATGTTAATAATATTATCAATAAGGCCCTTAAAACTCTTGGTTTTGTGTTGAGAGCTGCAAAAGATTTCAATAATTTAGGCACATTTATCATGTTATATAAAACCCTTGTCAGATGCCAACTTGAGTATAACTCTGCGTTATGGTCTCCCTTTTACAACATTCATTCAGACAACATTGAAAAGATTCAAGATAAGTTTTTAAGGTTTATAAACTATAAATTGCATATTCCTATACAAAACATTGATTGCAATTACCTCCTGGATAAAATGTCACTATTGAAACTTTCAGAAAGAAGAATAAGTACAGATTTAATATTATTACATAAAATACTGCATTACAAAATTGACTGTCCTAAATTACTTCAATTTATCAATATCCATGTTCCCAAAAATCATGCCGACATTTATTAACCTTTTAATTCAATAACACCAGGACACTAGCTTATCAAAATTCTCCGATTCCGAGACTTCACAGTCTCCGAAATAAATATTCTAATCTGGGCGATATATTTCATGTTAAAACGAATCGGTATAAATGTTGTATATTCTATCACTTTTATTCTTTAGGACACAAATAGACCTATGCACCTACCAAATAACTTCTATGCTACTACTATAAGTTTTGATGAATCTCTTAAATTCAATTATATGCGTGAGGATTCTTAGTTTCTGTTTACATTTTTATCTATGTATTTTCTTTTGTATTTTGTTGCAACATTTTTTTGTTATTATCTTTATATTTTCTTTATTGTTTAAATTTTCAAGTATTTACTTTGATACAAATAGTTTGTAAAAAAAATTATAAGAAAAGCCCACTAGGGCGTGTAATAAATAAATAAAACCATTGTCGCCACTGACATAGTACCTACTCTTTGACTTTTATATCGAAACAGCCAATCAACTTTGCGTACCCTGACGCTCTTATACTGCCTGACATCGAACATCGCCATTCCATTTAATTTTGAATTTGTACTGAGAGATTGAATTTCTGATTTTGAAATTTAAGACCCGATCGGACAGACTTTTTGATCACGAAAAAAACACGCCCATATCGCATTTCTTGTGTTCTTCTTTATTCTTTAAATATTCTCAATTTTGGGCTTTGGTATTTTTGTATCTAAAATAAGTGGAGAGTGGGAAGGGGAGGAATATTGGCTGAGATTATTCGTCAATGTTTTGTGTATTTAAAAAAAAACTTTTTTTTCGGACGATATTTACTTATATTCCTGATCTCCATATATATTTGTGTATTTTATGTATTCATCTTTGTGCATGTGCATAAAATGGGTGTATAAATAAATAAATAAAATTGATATGGGGCCATTCATTTATTTTGTAAGACTATTTACAAGGGGGTGGGAGGGAGTCTCGATAGTTCTTACGTAAGATCACAAAAATGTAAAGTGAAAATTATTTGTCTGTTTTTACAAGTTCGGGGATTATTTTTGTTTAAAGCAGAAATTTGTTTTTTTTTTTAAATTTATCTTATGTTTTCCTTCGTCGACTATGCATCTATAAAATATCAATTTAAATGTAAACAAGACGCCATGTTGGTTTTTGCGATTGAAATTTCGTGGAAATCTTTCCATCGGTTTCCAGTGATTTATTTACCCACAACTGTCGGCAACCACCGCCACAACTGAGACTCACGCGTCATACTCACCAACCCAACCTCAGCACTGCGGTATCGTGCTCCCGTCTCCCGTCTCTCCTGCCTCCTGCTTGACGGAAGACAATACACCACTGATTGTAGAGTTTTCTCGATCTTATGATAAAACAGAATAGTGACAAAACAGAACACTGAATAAAATGATACGTGTAACTAATAACGCCTTATTGTTTTTCCACCTTTTTTTACTTGATTTATTTCCAGATTTTCGACTTATGGTACATTCTGAGGTAATACACAGTCTTAAGTACACTCGCTACTTAACTCGCCGAAAATCGTTTGCATTACTTTCAAGTAGAGTACATTTGTGCCCGCCGCCCGTTGCAAGATGACAGCGGATGATGGGTTGCTACAAAGCAAAGTAAATACGCTAATTAAGCTTATTTTCGTGCTTATTTTAATGTTTTTTTTTTACATGAGCTCCACACAGGGGGGCCCTGAGGAAAAAAAATCCCTCAGGGCCTATGTCATCTTTGGGGATGCTGTGTGGAGTGTTTTTAAGGAAAGGAAGGAGAGGAGAGTTCTGGGAAGGAAAAGGGTTTAAAGGGTGGGTAGGAATCTGGGGTTCAGTGTGTCCTAGTCATCCGCCTCCAAGACCTAGACAAAACTCGCCCCATGAACCCGGGCACCCCTGCTAAATCACCAAACGTAGCGAACCACTTGGGGTGACCTATGGCAGAGGTTGTTGGTTATCCAATAAAGGTTCCCGGGGCGGCGGTACCCATTCCCGCCTCCCAAATTTATTTTAGAAGAGGTAGAAGAATTAATTAGTAAGATTAAAATAAATAAATTACGCACACGAAAATAGATTAATAGCAGCGTAAATAAATGAATTTAGGGTAGCATCTTCGCTCCATCACCACGACCTTTCCGCGCGTTCACAAATGAACACTGCTAAAACGGTCGGTTCGCGCCTGTCAGTGCGCAGAGATTCATGGTGGGGGTCGCTACTCGCCGAAAAAATAGAACGAAATGGATTGAATCTACTAAAGAGCTGACTCACCCACTCTACTGAAATTACTGTATTCGGACGCGTTTAGTTACTACTATACTCTCAACTCGACTAAAATACTTGATCAATCAGGGGCTTTAAGTTCACGCTCTGCAACGACCCACCCACCAACTCCTGATTTATTTATTTATTACAAAAAATAAATAACATTTCAAATTTGAAGAATATTCACAATTATACGTATAATGTTTTTTCCTAATTATTATTCTACTACTCCATAATTTGAGCTCTATTATCTCGTGGATATGGGAAGTCCTTAACATACATAAAGAAAATTATGCTTAACCACTCGGACCCGCTTGTTTTCTTGTTAAGATTATTTTCACGATAATTTATTGTTGCCAGACATACATATGACGTAGAAGGCGTACCTGACTTATTGAAGGGTAATATGCTATAAAATAACGTAATTAAACATTCAAAATAACTACATAAACTTACTTAAAAGTATTTCAACATAAACAATTGTAGAAAATAGTTTTAGAAAAACAATAACTTTTGTTTAATGCTAGAAAGTACAGATTAAGTAAACGTACATTAGGAGTGCATTTGACGGCCGGCGTAGTCCAGCGGTAAGGCTCTTGACTCGCAATCTGAAGGTCGCGGGATCGAATCCCGGCGTGTAAAATAAATTTTATTTGATTAATTTGTTTTATTTCACAATTTATTCATTTAAAATAATATATAGTATATTTGCTGCACGTTCCAGAGTGGAAGGTACTGTCAGTATCGCCCTGGTGTAAGACCACCATTCAGAATTGAAACTTTGCTTGAAATGGCTTTAGCCGTGTTTGGTGACCAGATCTGAATAGCCAGGTACTTCCCCACCTTACTCTTCCCTATCTCCTTCCCCTCCCCACTACCTCCAGCCTTACAACATACCCCAATTGGGGATGCCATAGTCTCACTGGCTCCAGACGGGAGCAGTTGGGATTCTTGTGCGGTATTCATATTAAAAAAATAAAAACGTACAATATATTCGTTTTCCCCTCTGACGTGTACATTATAGACAAATAATTTTTTTCTTTGTCTAATAGTTAACAGGCTATTGGTTTTCAGGTTTTTACAGGTTTTTGGTTTCAGTCAAAATCTACATACACCTTTTATCTTTATCTCAAATGATAAGGTCAATTAAGTCAGGTTATTACACTTCGGATGAGTTCCTTGTTCTCTTTTGAATTATCTGATTTAAATATTCAAGAAGATGACAGAAGATACGCGAAGAAACAAGAAGAGCAAAATCAGGAAAAGGCTAGAAGATGCACGAAGAGACAAGAAATGCCTCCACAAGTCAAGAAAAATCAAGATGATGCAAGAACACACCTGCAGGGCCTAGAAGAACCAATAAGATGCAAGCAAAATTAGGAGGGCCAAAAAAAGAACAAGAATAAGCATGACGAAGCAAGTTGGAGCCAGAAGAAGGGGCTAGTAGAAGCAAGAACTTGTAAGCAGATACTAGGGTAGACTGAAATAGACGAAAAAGAGGCAAAAGGAAGCAAGGATAAGCAAGAAATGACCAGAATAAGTAAGAAAATGACAGAACTTAGAAAACAAGACTCAATCAAAATCTTGATTCTTGCCCATTCTAGTTAGAGTATTGACATATAAGGTTGCCATGTATAAATATGTATTCATCTCCGCAATAAGTCGCAATAAATACCAAAAACAACCAAGGAGCGAGGAGAGATAAGACGAAGCAAGAAGAGACAAGAAAAGGAAGGAGGAACCGAGACGAGCCAACAAAAGGTGAAAATTGAAAGAAGGTGCAATAAAAGCATAGGTGAGTTATAAAGAGCCAATATTACACAATAAGAGGCACGAAGTAACAAGCAAAACCGGAAAGTGACGAGTAGATCCAAGAAGAGTCAAAAAGAGACAAGAAGAAACAAGAAGAGATGAGAATATTCGAAAAGAGATAATCAGAGAAAAGACAAGCGGAAACAAAAAGAGATAAGAAGAGACAAGAGGAGATATGAAGGAGACGAGAACATAAAAGAAGAGACCATAATAGACAAGAAGAGATAAGGAGAATTAAGAAGAACCACCACTTACCCGCCCTGGTAATAATAATAATAAATAATAATAACGTAGTATTTATATAGCGCAGTTTTGTGATGTTTCACTTCAAGTGCGCTTAATTATAATAAACTTAAAATTAACCTACAGTGTTCCTTACGAGTCCTTAAAAAATTAATTAAATAATGTGAAATAACGAATATACAAAAATATACAAAGCAATTCCTAAAGAACAATATTAACAACAAATAGTGAGTGCTGTTTTGGCACAGGACAATATATAATGATAAACCATCACGGTGCCATTCAACCAGAATCATTTAAACTAAATTATATAGAACAGGAGGCAGTTAACATTTAGAAATAATACAAATTCAGAGTGCACATAAAACTATAGTAAGGAGGTAATCGAAACCAAACAATTACCAGAAACTTGAGGAACATGGCCTATTAAAGTATATTGAAAAGGAGTTAAAATTCATGAAAGGTATGATTTTTTAAATAAGTTTGTTTTTAAAGCTCTTTTGAATTCAGCCAAGTTCTGGATATTAGTAAGAGCTGAGGGAAGTTTGTTCCAAATGAGCGGGCCAGCTACACGAAAAGATCGATCATAGTAAACGGCTCGATTTGACCTAGAAAGTTCGATTAAACGATTAGTAACATCTCGATCTGCTGACCTTAGAGTAAGCTGCCTATCGCTTAAGTTTTGTCGGACACATAGTTCCGATATATAGGCTGGCGCCATTCCTTGCAATGCTTTGAAGGTCATTAAGCAGATCTTGAACTCTATTCTTTCAGGGCATCGAAGCCAATGAAGATCCTTTAGAAGCGGGGTTATACGGCAATACTTAGATTCACCAAAAATCATTCTCGCCGCAGCATTAAAAACGGACTGGATTCTATTGAATTGTTTTTTAGGCAAGCCAGCATACGCACTATTACAATAGTCCATACGTGAGACAACGAACGAATTTATGAGTGACTTTGCTACATCAGAGGGAAGGCAACGCCTGATTGATTTTATCTGCCTTAGATGGAAAAAGCCTGAACTTACAGATTTTGAAATTTGTGATTCTAGAGAAAGACTATTGTCTATAGTGAAACCTAGAAACTTTATTTCTGTAGAAGGAATTATATCTGTGCCCTGAATATGGATTGGATTAGAGTCGATGAGGGCTTGCCTTCCAGGAGAAGCTATCCAAATAAATTCCGTCTTGGTCGGATTAAGTTTGAGTTTATTGACAGACATCCAACTTGAGACTGTGTTAATGAAACTAACCACCTCGTTTTTAAGGACGTCTTTTTCATCCGGGGAACAAAACTTGAAAATGAAACGATCGTCTGCATAGCCTTGTGATTCAAAGCCAGCTGATTGAATTAGTTTCTCGAGGCGATTCGTATAGAGAATGAAAAGAATGGGACCCAAGACAGAACCCTGGGGAACTCCACATTCTATGGGAGTTTCAGGTGAAGTACAATTATTGAAAATTACTGAGGCTACTCGTCCAGACAGGTATGATTTCATCCATTGGAGAACATCACCTCGAACGCCAAATTCGGTTTCAAGCACATTTAATAAAATACTATGATCTACCGTGTCAAATGCCGCACTCATGTCAAGAACAGATACCAAACCCAACTTACCTGCTTCCATCCCGATGATCAAGTCTGAAATTAACCGCAGAAGAACAGTTTCCGTTGAATGAAACTGTCGATAAGCGGATTGATTTTTGGCAAATAGACCGGCGGAGTTCAAGTACCCCACCAATTGTTTGGCAACGATTTTCTCAAGCAGTTTAGAAAGGAATGGTAGATTGGATATTGGCCTGTAATTATCCGTATTGTCACTATCAAGATTTTGTTTTTTTAGAATCGGAGTTATTATTGATTTCTTGAGTGTTCCCGGTACAAGTGAATTTACTAATGACTTCTGGATAATTGCGGTAATTACAGGCGCTATATCCGGAAGACATTGTTTTAAGAGCCAGGTAGGTATGGGGTCTTGAGTACATTGCTTGTTAGGGCAAGACTTTATAGCACGCGTGACATCTTCTTCCGTTACTGCTGCAAAAGTAGAGAAGTCACCGGAGAGCGGACTTGATGCTGCGATAGAAGACGATCCTACCACACTGAGGGCCTGAATTTGTTCAACCTTACTTCTGAAGTATGTTGCGAGGCTGTTTGCTTCAAGAGAGGAATCAACCTTATTGTTGCTCTCTCCAGACAGAGTCCTTATGTTTTGCCAAAGTTTTCGAGGGTCCTTTTCTGTCTCAATTTGCTCACACCAAAAGTTAGATTTCTTCTGTGTGACTTCTTCCTTGTAAACTTTTTGCTTGGTATAAGTAATATATGGTTACTTCTTCAAGGCTCTCGCAAGGACTATTTTTTTTTTTAATGAACGAATCTACATTTAATTTTGAACGAATCTAGACCTCCAGTGCCCCTGCATACGTTGTGAGTAAGAAGAGCCGAGAAGAGACAAGAAGGAACAAGGAAAGCAAAGAAGAGATAAGAAGAGCCGAGCAGAGCCAAGCAGAGCCAAGAAGAGTCCAGAAGAGCCAAGAAGAGGCAAGAACAGTCAAGGAGGGGCGAGAGGATCTGGGAAGAGCCGAGAAGAGATGATAAGATTCCAGAAGAGACAAGAAGAAATATGAAGATACAAGAAAAGCCATGAATAGCCATGAAGAACTGAGAAGAGACGAGAAGAGAAGGAAAGAATCAAGAAGAGGCAAGGATGGGCGAGAAGATCCAAGAAGAAGCAAGAAGAGCCAAGAAGATCCAAGAAGAGCCGAGAAGAGGCAAGAAGAAGGAAGACAAAAACAAAAACGAAATAATAACGCTCAATCCATTCCTTTATTCCTGCCCATCCTAATTTCCAATATTGGCTTATTAGATTGCCATGTATACCGGTCGATTAAACTCCAACCTCCTTCCTATCCTCAGAGCACGTGTTCCTAGTCCTAACAAATCAATGCCCCCTGGTGTACCGGTCTCACCGGGACAGGAGTGCTCCTGGCTGGGGTGGTACTATCGTATCGTATATTACAAAGTTACGGTTGCATTAGTTTTGTTTTTGGAAAATAATATATTTTACCATCTCACACCTAATACAAATAGTGATGCTGGGCCGTCGTCGTCCTTGGCATCGGAATAGCTATTAAGCCATTTGTTTTGAATCTATTGCTTATGTTATCCGAGGGGTAAATTTTATGAATGAAATATTCTTTATAAAGTTGATATATGGAGTTTCTTTTATACAATTCTGTGATAGATAGTTCATTAAATTCTCGAAATATTTGAAGAATGGTTTCCTAAAGATAATTTTAATAACTATTCTTTGAATTGTAATTGTTAAGGATGCTTTAAAAAAATTTATAGAAAAGGGATAAAAAAAAGCAAATGCTTACACCATTACTTTACAAAGATACAAACATAAATCCACTTTTTATGACCTCCGTCCCTCCGTGGCAGTCTCATTTCTCTACACTGGTAAGGACGGCGTCAGCTTTCGGCGGTGGCTTGTGTTATTGATGTTGTCTTAGGCCGTACGAGTACCGAACACCGAGATCGATATGGTCTTGTGCCGCATTGCTGCTCGCTACTCCGCCCACCTTACCGAGCCGCCCCTGTGCCTGTGCCTGTGCCTGTGGTGACCCATACCCGCACCCTCCATGTGCTTGTGGTGCCCCATCCTCGCCACCCCCTGTGCTCCGTGTGGTAGCCAACATACTGATATACTGATGAATTGGGAGGAGTACGAGCGGATCGGGGTCGAGGTTTGCTTGTCAGTCACTCGGTCGTGGGTTCAACCAAAACCTCCTTGATCACAAGGCAGGGTCACTGAATCCAATTGGCCTCTTAACTTGTGTGGGGTGGGAACCTCCAAAAAAAAATTTATTTTTTTAAATTAACAAAAACATTTTTAAATGAATATGTATTCATAAATATTTTGTTAGCGTCGGCGGTCGGCATACGGCGCCAGTGTCGGCATACCGCAGGCCTACGGCCTCTAGCCAAACCAACCCTGGAAAGGACATGCAGTAATTAATGGGCCAACAAGCTAGCTCACAGTCGGCGCGAGCAAGATCCTCCTAATTCCAAGGCGAGTGTCTGTGGTTCGCTGGGTATTTCTCTTCCTCCTCTCCTCAAAATCTCCGGGGTCTCCCTCCTCAATCAGAACACAGTATGCGCTTAAAGGGTTTATTCAATAGCAGGAGACATGGTTAATACAATCGCCATTCGGGCACACTTCACATGACATGGATAGCATTAAAATACCCTAACCTAACAGGGACTGTTTTCTCTCAATCTCTCCACACGCGTTATGGGCTTTAAGAGCGGGACATGGCACACAAAAGAGGGTAATTGTTCAGTCTACTCACTGTAGTAGGATAGGCAGTAGTCAGCATCTTCTGGTTGCACAATTTACAGTATGAAATACATTGCGAGTTTTAAGGTTCTCGAGTGCGCGTTAGGCGCTCGCTTGGGACACTGTTGTCTTGCTGGCTGGCAGCCGGTGAGTGGCGAATGCTTGCCGGGCCCCGAGAGGGGGCCGGTGCGCTCGTTGATTCTCGTAGTGCCGGAATCTGCCGAAGCTATTCTTGCGTAAAACGGGGCGACCGTGGGTAATGTTGCTACTTTGCAACGTAACAATTTATAATCTAACTTGCGCAGATCCGTGAAAAATCACGGGCTATTATGAATCCAATTTAAATAGACAATCAAAATAATTTTCTGTTAAAATATTGTTTTATAGGTAGACACCTCCTTTACCGCTCGTCTGAATTATTCTTCACACATTCAGTTCCAATTTTGAAAATGACACTTGAATTGAAAGCAATTTCGAGTTAATTTAACATGAATAATATTCATCTAGCGCGTAGGTTAGCAACCTTATTTTTCCCATCGCCTACTTTGAGAATTTTTTTTTTCTAGCGCCCCCAATTGCTTTTACTACTTTTAATTTTTTTTTACTTTTACCAGATTTTTTAGACCATTTTTTTACCTGCCCACCACGCCCTCACTATACCATCTCAACGCCCCCTAGTTTTTCCTCAACGCCCCCTAGATTTCTCAGAGTCTCACTGCCCCCCTGAAAATCTCAAACGCCCACAAGGGGGCGTTATCGCCCACGTTGAGAACCTGCGATCTAGCACAACCCAGAAAACCGAAATGATTAAGTTTGATGAACAAACGTACAGTTTTCGAGTATTTAATTTTCCTGCGGGACATTCTCCGCCATTACAAAATATACGTCATCATCATCATCACTATTGGCTCTACAACCCCTGGTGGGTCTTGGCCTCCTCAAGAGCCTTCCTCCACTCATCTCGGTTTTGTGCCAGCTCTCTCCAGTTTCGAAGCTCCAAGATAGATATGTCTTTGAGGACGTTGTCGCTCCATCTTAGTCTTGGCCTTCCCATGCTCCTTCGCCCTATTGGTCTTGAGTTCAGCAGGGACTTTGGTGCTTGATGCTCGGTCATTCTCTCCACATGACCCAGCCACCGAAGTCTTCCCAATTTTATAAATTTTGCGACGTTTAGCTCCTTAAACAAAGTATAGAGCTCATTGTTATAACGTCTGCGCCAAAATCCATTTTCTAGAACCGGTCCGAAGTTGCGCCTCAAAATTTTTCTTTCAAAAACGTCCAGTGCTCGCTCATTCCTCTTAGTTAGTACCCAAGTCTCAGCTGGGTACGTAAGTATTGGTCTGATAAGTGTTTTGTACACTAATATCTTCGTGTTTCTGGACAGCAGTCTGGACTTTAATTGGTTTTGTAGGCGGAAATAACAGCGATTTGCGTTCACTATGCGCTTCTGGATCTCCTCTGTGGTATTATTGTCGTTTGTTATCAGGGAGCCTATGTATGTGAATCTTGGTACCGTTTCGAAATTTTGGTTTCCACATGAGAGAGTTGGGATTTGTTGGGTGCATCCTACAGCCATGTATTTGGTCTTTTGCTGGTTTACTACGAGACCCATATTTTTGGCAGAGCTTTCAGGCTATATAAAATATACGTAAATATACATAAACATGGAATTCTGCGTATGAACGGTGAACAAACTGAACACTAGGTGATTCTAAAGCACCCACAGTTGTTTTTTTCTAAAATTGCGAGCAGCTGCTCCGATGAGAGATGGCTGGGGAAAAATTTGAATAACAGACACTATCAATTTTCCGAATTTTCCATTTTCCGAGTGAATTCAGTCGAATACAGAATAGATTCAAAATCTTGCCTGAAATTGCTCGGAAATAAAAGCTTTAAAATAATCGTTAATGTTTTGCGAATTTTGTACCTACAAGCTTATAGAAAGAACACTAGGTAAGCTTTTTGCTTCGGGAATACATATAATAATGACTTTTTAAAGTTTGATGCCTATAACAAATCCAAAGATTAAGTTTTGTTTCTCATTTCTCTTTTCCACGTATTATTCGAAATCCACACATTTGATGCCACGAAAAATTGTTGTTAGCGGGGAAGCAAGTCTATTGAATTTCATTTCTGGAACTCCATATTATTTTTCTTAAAATACTATCTAACATCTTTTTACTTGGAAAACAATTGAGAAACATCGTCTCTTTTTTTATCTCCCTGCTTGAATAACTAATTTGCCAATGGTCATGCCAGTCGGGAGAGCTGTCTTGTTGTTAAGAGGAATATAAACGCTAAAAATATTTCGAATGTTATGCCTGCAAAATTTTAAAATCGGGCGTCTTTTTGCACGGGGCTAGTAAGCGAAAAAGTGGTTTTTATTTATTTTGTGCATAATTTTATAAGAACGAAAAAAAGTTAGAACATGGAAAACCTCAACAATAGTCTAAGCCATTAAGGGGCATTTTAAAAAAATTGTTTCTTGTATTACTTCATAGTTAAGTCATGAAAAAACATTTTTTTTGGTGGTTTACGCTTATATTTTTTGTTATGTAAATAATAATTTTACTGTAATTCCAATACATAGAAAACCTAGTAAAAGCTTCGATTTATCCGTAGCATCTTTTTTTATGTTCATACTGTAAGCCGATTTGTCGTAAAGATTAATCAAAATAGTATCTAAATAGGATTTCACGTATATATTCATCTTAAATAGAATCACTTCGAATATCGATATGTCTAACATCAATGAAGCGCAATTTAAACGACAAGCTTTGTTGATTTTAGTTTAAATAGCTTATCTAATATAAAATATTTTCTCTCTTAAGAATGCTTTGAAAGTTTAATTTTGTAATGTTTCTAAAATGAATAAATTGAATTGAATTAAAAAACGGTGGAAGATTTGTTTCAAGCCCAATAACACTTGATATTGTGAGCTAAATGTAGTAGCGCTGTCTTAGAAATTCTATATAAAAAGCTGTGCAGATCTCACGGTAACTGAACTCTCTGTTCTAGAGTTTTTTCACGCACAGATTTTTGCTCTAATATTTATTTATGTTTTAATTTTATTTGCCCATTGGATACATAAAATGTTAACAATCTTTTTAGACGAGAACAGAAAAGCTGTTCTATCCCGTGAAGGTATTTTTACAAAATTTGATTTATGTCTTTGTGATTTGTGTGAAATGAAAATCGAGTCGGAGGTAGTAACAAAAGTATGGTAAATTATTTAGAAGTAAATTATTGGTCTTTTTTTAACTTTGCATAAACTTTGCTGCAAAAGACTTCAATAATTTAGGCACATTTATCATTTTATATAAAACCCTTGTCAGATGCCAACTAGAGTATAACTCTACGTTATGGTCTCCATTTTAAAATATTCATTCCGACAGCATTGAAAAGATTCAACATAAGTTCCTGTGGTATATGAACTATAATTTTTTTATTTATTTATTTATAAAAAGTATATGTACATTGGGTTTTTTTATTACCTACTGGATAAAATGTCCCTATTAAAAAATAAAGACATTTACTACCCTTTTACTTTAACAACACCAGTACGCTCTCTTGCCAAAATTCCTCGATTCCGAGGCTTCACAATCTCGGAAATAAATATTCTGATCTAGGAGATATATTTCACCTTAAGAACAACCAGTATAAACATTGTTTATTCCAATTCTTTTACACATCTAGCCACAAATAGTCGTGGATAATTTCTGCAAATTTTGTTTATATTGAATATCTTTTTTTATGTGAGACTACTTATCATTTTACCAATGTATTTTATTTAATTTAAATGCTTTTGTTGTAACATTTTTTTCATTATATTATATTTTCTTTATTGTTTTAGTTTTAAAGTATTTAAAATAACTGTGATACGTAAACAAAAATGTAAAAGCCCATTAGGGCGTGTAATAAATAAATAAAATAAATAAATTGTTACTCATTTTGCGTCTACATTTCCTGTGAAACTTATGATAGCTTCTGTTTAGTTTAAATTTCCAATTCACAGTAAAAAAATAACATTGTGCTCCTCTTGTTTATTTATTTTCAGGATGATTACGCACTTCGTTGTATTAGCAATGAATAAGACTTTTTTAAAACGAAATAATGTGAAAGCGCTTGTTATTTTCAAAGTATTGTTTTCATTTCATATTTATGAGAAGGAAAATTCTGAAAAGGAAACAATGGAATTCCCTTTTAAGATTGCTGTTTTTTCAGATGTTTTTTTTTATTTTATTTTTTATTTGCATGTATAAAATGCACTTACACACAAGAGCCCTACCGCCCGGACCAAGAAGGGTTGTATCAATTTAATTGGGGAGTTTTTTTAGGGTAAATAAATGCTGAAAAGATTTGGTTTTTCATGGTACACATACTGTGGAGTTTTGAGTGTTAAATAGACGTTTCAAAACTCAGTTGATCATGATAAAATTTAATACATGGATTGACTCAAAAATTCCAGACCCAAAAGCTGTACAAATTACAAACTCAACCTCACGATTCACGATTGAAGTTTTTACTGAGCAAACATTCTGTTTTATAGTAAATAGTTAAAATTCCAAAAGGCAATAGGATTTCAACGGGCTTTTAGGGGTAAATCATTCAGAAGGGTTGGTAACGGTATGTTAAAATCAATCTAATAAGACAGGGATGGCGAACCAATGGCACGCGTGCCATTAATGGCACGCCCCACAATATTTTGGGCACGTCACTGATCAGTGATCACAAAATTTATTATTAACTTTTTTTTTTTGAATGTTCTTTATTCAGTAAAGTTTATACATTACAGTAAATGGTATTTTACTACGACACCTAGGTATTTTATTTCATTTGATGGTTTAAGATTTGGGCATGAGCAGCTATTATTGGGTGTTTGTGGAGATGTGTCTAGATTTTGTGAGCAAGTGTGAATGATTAATTTAGGAAGGTTTTCTGGGAGTGTGAATTTACGGATTGAAAAGTGAATGTATTGTGTTTTTTGTACATTTAGTGTGAGGAGGTTGGAGTCTAGCCATTTTTTAATTTTGTTAAGACCATAATTTGCCTTCTCTATTGATGTCTTCCATGTTTTGCTAGTGAATATGATAACCGTGTCATCGGCGAAAGATATTATATTGCCATCAATGTCCAGTTTCAATAGGGAGTTCATATATATGAGGAATAGGAGCGAACCTAGAACACTTCCTTAGGGCACACCGTAGGAGATAGATAGACATTTACTTCTATATGCTCGATTTGAGTGAAGAACAGTTGTTTGCGATCTTTGTGTAAGGTAGCTTTTAAACCACTTTAGGGCAGTACCTTCTATCCCAATCTGTTGCAGTTTTTTTAGGAAAATGTGATGTGAAATAGTATCAAAGGCTTTTGATAAGTCTAGAAAGACAGCAAGAGGTTTAATACCCTTATCAAGGTTATCGGATATCAGTTTGGTGAAGGTTGCAATTGCATCATCAGTACTACGGTTTTTGCGAAAGCCATACTGGTTATTTGAAAGGATTTTATTTTCCTCAAGGAACTTAACCAGTTTTAGTTTTACTACTTTTTCAATGATTTTGGAGATTGTACTCAGTAGAGATATTGGCCTGTAACTATTTAGGGAAGATCTGTCACCTGATTTGTAAATAGGGATGATTGAGGCATGTTTAAGAGAGTTTGGGAATATACCGGATTGGAGGCTAAGGTTTATAATATGCTCTAGAGGCTTGGCTATAAGTATTTTTAAATTTGTAAGTTTAGTAGAGATTTCATCTATTCCTGTTGAGTGAGTATGTTTTAAGGTTGATATGATTTCTATAATTTCTAATTCTGTAGTGGGGGTGAAAAGGAAAGGACTATATCTCAGGTGAGTCAGGGATATTTCGTTTGCAAGTTCATGTTCCGAAACACTATTTCTTGTCAAAATATGATTGGAAAGGTTAGAGCCAATTGTGGTGAAATACTCATTGAGATGATCTGCGATTTTTTCAGATTCATTACCTGTGTTTGTTAGTAAATGACCATCAACGTTAATCTTGTTTATGGGTGTTGTCATTACTACGAAACTACAAAAAAAGTGTGAAGTGTTATAGTAGGTGAACGAGCAAACCCGAGTGATCCCTACGCTACAGAATGTTCGTTATGATAGATCTCATTCGCTCTTTTGAGGCTAAACTGCAAGGTATCAGGAACGATATTATCACAATAAACTACAAGTATTTTATAAATTTGAACAAATATATCAACGATTTAGAAATACATGAGAAACCAGACGAAGACCAAGTTACTGAAGAATTTATGTCTGTGATTGATTCTTCAACTAAGTAATATTCTGGGAGATTCTCTCAGTTCAAAGAATTATCGAAAATACTCAAGTTTATTATTTACCTTGATGATATTATTTATAACTGATATTATTTGACAGAGTTAAGGTTTTTTTATTCTGTGTGCCTAAATATATTGTTTACATGTGTGAGGAAGAAGAATATATGTGTGTTTGCGTGCATGTATGTATGTATATATATATATGTACGTGTTGGTGTTAGGTATATGCCTGTATATATATGTTTGTATTCATGTACGTAGGTGCATATGTGTGTGTGTGTGTGTGTTCATGTGTATATGGATGTGTGCACCTGTATACACGTGCACGTACGCAAGCACACATAAAAACACACACATACAAATAAATATAAAAATTTTGATATTGTGATACATATTTTCATAATCTTATCCTTACGCACTTATTTTTCTCTTTTCTTTTTTTATTATAACTTTTCCAATTTTACTATGTGTTTACACTAGACTTCACTAAAAGTAACTATCTTTAATTGATCACCATGGAACAGGCAGCCGCCTAGTATGGTGATTTAATAAATCTAATCAACCTAAATGTCTAATACATGTAACATGTATTTTATAAATATATAAAAATAAATAAATGTGGCGTCATTTGATAAACTGAATTTGCCCCCATTCGATTGGTTGGAAATTGATGAATTTGAAATGCAGCTGATTAATTTCCAGTTTAGTTCAATATGGATTCAAAAATTTGTTGAAACGAGGAGAGAGTTAGTTTTAATTGAAACAGAAATATTGACAGGTAATATAAGTGAAAATGCTAATATCAAAATTTTGGAAATATGGAATGCGTTACCAGACACATTTAATTGTTTTAAGAAGCTGGCTCATGCTATTTTAACAATATTTTCATCAAATTATGCCTGCCAGTCATTATTTTCAGAGACTAATAACATTAAAGAGTCGGTTATTTACCGTTTGATAGATGACTCCAGTTCAGCATGCATTCTGCTAAAAGTAACATCTTACAACCCTAACATATGTTATTTGTCATCTAACCTGCAACAACAGAAGTCACACTAATTTTACTTTAATTTAAATAACGCGTATAATGCTAAATGTTCCTATTTAGTAGTTGTATATAAAGGGTTTTTAATTGATAGTAAGTATTTATTATTATTATTTTCCCAATAATCACAAAGTCAAAATTATTTGATGGCACGTCTATGACCCCATTAAACATTTCTTTAGAAAAATGGCACGTTGATACGTAAAGGTTCGCCATCCCTGTGAATAAGATATGTAAGTAAACATTTCCAATTCGAGCTTTTTGTGCTTCGTAAGTACAGATTTTCTATATAATATATTCAAACGGGAGAGCCGTTTGGTGAATGGTGTAAATATTGATATTAGTTTGTCCTCTAAAATCTCGAGAAAATAATATATCAGGGAGAGAGAGTTGAATAGAACTGACCTTTTGTTCTTGGTTGCCCCTATATTATAATAGATTATTATTTGAGAGCTGAATTATGAAGACTGACCTTTAAAATCTGATTGTTTGTACTACAATTGGGTACACAGTGCGAATCCTTTGAGTAGAACCAACACCTTTTAATATAAATGCTTAGAGTGGCAGCCAACACGACCGCCTATCTGCCGGTGGATGTTTATTTATTTACTCAAGTTCTTGCTCCTAAAATAAATTAACCTTTAAAATATGATTGTTTGTACTTTGTATAATTAAATTACATAGACACTGCGAATCCTATGCGTAAGAACAAACCCCTTCTTGTGTAAATGTATAAATTTGCCAGAAAATTCGATAATTTCAGAAAACTGATTATTTTAATTTAAAATAAAACAATAACTTTGTAAACACCACTTTTATTTTTATACTTTATGCCGACCGGGTTTCGCTACAACCGTAGCTTCATCAGGGCAGTATAATACTCTACTAACATTAGGTTACATTTGTGTTATAATATATATTTTACCAAAAATGGGCTGGGCTGGACTCGTCAAGTGGAGGAGGAAGAGGGAGGCATAGATGGAGAATTGGGAAGGGAACGGACGTGTTCTTTATCAATAGGGAACAATCTTAGTATGGGACTTTTATTTAAATTAAGTTGGTTATTTACTACCTTACTATTAGTGTTTATGGCTTTCCTAAGTTCAAGTGCCTCTAAATTATCCAACCTTATACCGATGTCGTTTTTATGAATAAGTTTGGCGCCAGCGTTTTTGTCAAATTTATGATCGTTTTCAATCAAGTGGTTTGCAAATTCTGAAAATCCAGAGCTGTGTAAACATCGAAGATGTTCTTTGACACGGGTGTTTATGTTGCGCGCTGTTTTACCAATATAAAAAAATGCGCAATCGCTGCATTGAAGTGAGTAAATTCCCGAGTGTGATAGACTGTCTTCCTTATCCTTACCGTTCATTAAAAGGTTGCCTATATTATTATTAGTACGTACTAAATCATATTTCTAAACGCTCCGGGTAGAGGCTCCGATGTCAATTCATCCCGATCGGGACGTAATCACCAACAGATCGACAAGCTTGTGACGTCACATTATGATTCGAATTCAATTAATTAGAACCAATTTTCACGATTTTCAAAAAAATCTGTACGAACATTTATTTTACCGTTAAATCATGCTTTATACAAAACTAGCAGACCCGGCCACACGTTGCTGTGGCTAACGAAACACAACGCTATTACCCAATCTTTATAAAATCCACACCACCCGCTTGCCAGCTACCCGCTGCCTGAATTGAATATTTGAATTTATCGGCTTTTCTCTACTATAATAAGCATGTATTATACATATAAACTAATTAACTCGCCACTAATTATACAACGCTTGCAATGCAACATTGGATATTTGAAAAGGGAAAATCAAATACCTACTTACTCTAGGACATCTATTTTCCAATTTCTTCCGTAGAACGAATTTCAAAAGTGACTATAGTACGGCCCGCCAGCCGTTTTAAATCGCACAAAAATATTTTTTCTTTGAATTTCTCGGCTTTTCTCTGATATAATTTACATGTATTATACATATAAACATTCCTCTTCAATCACTATCTATTGGTGAAAACCGTACTAAAATCCGTTGCGTAGTTTAAAAGCACATACATTTTGAGCGACTTCATTTTATACTATGTAATGAAGCTAACATTTAAGTTAGCCGGAGAGTAAAATAAAAAAATATGGAAAATCTCTTCGTACGGTTTCCAGCAAGATCTGTCGCTGGAAGGGCTATGTATATTTAGGCATTTATGAGAAGGTGTTAGTTAAACCGTGTGTTTACATTGTACTTGTGTACTTATGCTGTACTTGTGTACTTACATTGTACTTGTGTGCATGGAGTGGGGAATCCCCTGTGTCCAGCCGCTTATAAAGCATACAATAATTATTAAGCGACCACCGATGCGCGTACCCCGGTTTATTCACTTTACTTGTTTCAGTTAGCTTTACGTAAATTAGGCGCTTTGTGTGCTTTAATTAATGTACTTGGCGAGTCATTTCGTACTTTCGCTAATTACTGCGTATTTTGTTATTTGCTTGCCGTGGGAACTTTTATTTGGGTTTTCAAGATCATAATTATTTTAAAGCAGGTACCTAATCGTTTTGTTTCACAAATAGTAGTGGTTCCCAAATAGAATTAATTTCTTGGTCAACGCAAACCTTTACAGCTTGCAATGTCATTTCTGTTATGAGCTATGGACCTTTAGCATTTGATTTTTTCATCTTTCTTTCGAGGTCGATTTGTATGTAGGTACCTACTATTAATTATACCGACGCGACGGTGCCGAAGAACAATATCGGATATGCGATTTTATAGTTTTGCAGTAGAGCTGTTTATAGTATCGTTTCTGCAGTTTTACTGTTTTCATATTTATTTATTTAGTACAAGATTATACATGTATATACATAATTCATTAATTTTTTTTCACTGCCCAACTAGGAGTATTCCCGTTTTAGGACAGTCAAATTATTATGGATATGAATAAATGCAACATGATTTGTACAAAAAAGAAAGAAAACTGATGAAATAAAAAGAACAGAAAGAATATAAAATAAAATAAAAAAAGTTTAAAACCTTGTAATTGTTATTTGTTTAGCATAGTTATTCAAATAATATAAATTTAAAAAAGAAAAGGTAAATAGGTACATATAGGTATCTAAGAGGAATTAAGAGGGATAAAACATTTAGGTAACTTCTGTATGCATTGCATATTATAGTCCTACATATATGTGTTGTAGAAAAAAAAAAGAAAAAGAGAAGAGAAAGAATAAAATAAAAATGAAATAACCAATTAAAACATAAAATAGCCGTCATTTGTTTAGCATAGTTGTTGAAATAATAATAAATGAAAGTTATTATATATATTTGACATGTCATTTCATTTTATTAAAAATTGCAAAAATACAGACTTGTAAGTCAACAAAATAGGCCAATAATTAAGTCAACTTGGGATAGTAATCTGGAAAATCGGATCCGGTTTTCCGGCGGATCCGGGGTCACTAATCGGGATCAACCGGGATCCGGTGATGCCAATTTTTGGCAAAATAATCGCGCTGTTGCATGAATAGTGTGCGAGTCATTCGACGCTGAGCCAAGCCTGAGACTATAATTGTTGCTCTACTTAGAATTCGATTGGCGATACAATTTACACAATTTGTTTTTTACGATCATTATTTGTTCTAAAAGCAATATTGTATTTTTTATAATGTATAGGTACTTAAAATAATTACTTAGAATAAGTTGATTAAACTGAGGAGTTATAAACTCATTACAGTTATAACCACATATATAACTCGATTATCTCATAAACATTGGAGATTATCCACCACCTACCCGCCTGGTATAAGTAACAGATGATATTACTCCTTCAAGGCTCTTCCAATGACTCTAATTTTTTTAATGAACGAATCTACATTTAATTTTGAACGAATCTAGACCTCCAGTGTCACTGCATACGTTGTTAGTAAACAGTATGCAAGTGCTTAGCGGGAAATGAAAAATTTCAAAAAAGAACAACATTAAATATTTAGGCATAATAATAGATCAACATATTAAATGGACAGAACATATTGCACAAACTATAAACAGAATACGTAAACTTTTTTACGTATTCCTCAAACTAAGAAATATACTTCATAAATCTATGCTACTGAAGGTTTACTATGCATTAGCCCAATCAGTTCTGCAATACGGAATAATAGGTTGGGGAGGAGCGTATAAAACCAACTTAGCCCCACTTGAAATAGTACATAGAAGACTCATCAAAATTATTCTAAAAAAACCTTTAGACTATTCAACTCAAAAAATATTCGATGAATTCAAAGTTTTACAAATAAACAGAATCTATCAAAAAAATGCATTACTTCAAATCCATAAAGACAAACTAACAATAAATTCATTTAGCACCAGGCCGAGAACAACAGGACAAATAATAATCCCTAAACTTAATACTACAACGGCCCAACACCATTACACATACTCAGCCTTAAAATGCTTTAACGAACTCCCTAAAGATATTCAATCCGAAAAAAATTATAAAATTTTTAAGAAAAAAATTAAAATACATTTCACCAATAATTAATTTCATGTTTGTGTTATATTACACCCACTTATATTTTCAATGTGTACACAGGTTTTATATTTTATAATTTAAAAAAAAACTTTCTTCCTAAAATAGTGCACAGGTATATAATTTTACATACATGTTGTTTTTTATCTTATTTTTTCATAAATACGCTCATGGTAGCATCAATTAAACATATATCAAAATATCAATTGTGTTAGTACTCCCTCCCTAAACACGAGAAATTCTCAATTAGAGAGGTATTATTACCACCATTAAAAAATATTTGCATTACATGTACATAATTAAAAAAATAATTGTACTTATACCTAACTTTGTAAAATTGTAAAAATGGAATAAATAAATAAATAAAAAAAAATAAAATAAAATAAAAAATCAAGATACAATAAGTGTTGTTGTATCTTGATTGTGTTAGTATGATTATAGACAAGATTGGTGATAGTCCACGAGGAGGCAAGCGCTGGGTGATTGTATCCAGCGTATCCTGCAAGCATCTATCTCATAAACAGTCCATTTTGGAACGAAAGGGGAAAATTATCCTGATTTGATCAATCCGGCTGGATTAAAAATGACACCGGATTGCAATCCCTAAAGCCAAAGAGCGATTTAAAATTTTTAGCCGATCCGACATTGTTCTTCCGGACCGTCGATTTTTTCAATAGTTTTAGATTGTTGCTGTATCTATATTATGTAAGATAAATACTCCACCCTTTTAATGCTTTGAAAATAATGTATTTTCAAAGCATCATAAAATAACATTAATTTTTAACCCAAGAGAAAATGTAGGTACCTACTACAGGGGTAAGTATTTATTAGCCATCTGTATTTTAAACCTTCGGAAATCTCGTAGTTAGTATTTGATTAGAAGTAATTAAAGCGCTTGTGAAAATAACCAGTTGTTTTATTTGCTTAATTTATCATTCTATTCCGATCTGTTTTTCTCCCTCTCCAAACGTTTTATTTTTGGCTCATCCAATATCCGCTATCCATGTTTACCGATTTTAACTTTTTATACGAGTTTTTCCGGTCTGCGTCGCTTGCGTCATGAATTTAATCAGGAGGCAACTTGATTTTAATTAGAGTAACCAAATTAATACAGCAAAACGCTTTTTAATGCATGGTACACAATAATAATTTATCATTTTTCCCATTTATTTAAATATTCTCATGGTTCACTGAACTACGTACGTATATCGAACTCCCGCAACTAGAATGCTATATTGAGATGATGGTACTCTCAGTGTCGCCCTGTTAAAAGACCACCATTCAGAAACGAAACGTTGTTTGAAATGGCTCTCTACGTGTTTGATGATCAGATGTGAATAACCAGGTACTTCTCAATCTTCCTCCACCCGATCGCTCTCCTCTCGTCTACCTCACTACCGTCAGACTCGTGTAGAAACCTACTGCAGATATAATTATGTCGTATTGTGTTATTCGGCCTTACAGGCTCACCGCGTGCTCCTTCCTTATTGTTAGTAAATTAAATTATTTATTTAGCGGATTTCGACTCAAGACGTCTGCAGATATAAGTATAGCGACTCTGGTTGTACGGCCGTATATCCTCTGCATACTTATTTGAAGAAATAAACTTTTATGGGATAAAAGACCCTCCACACAGCATCTCCAAAATGACACAGGCCCAGAGGGATTTTTTTTCCGCAGGGCCTCCTGGAAGTGGTGCTAGTGCAGTGGTTCCCAACTTTTTTGAGACCCGGGACCACTTGTACGTTTATTTTTTCGGTAGGGACCACAAGGAGTGTGGGGCGGCACCCGACAGAGTTTCTCCCTTCCAAGATTCAATCCTCTACCCCCCCCCCGAAATTTGTGTTTGTCAACTTTATTTTGGTGGGAGGGGGGTGGTACCACGTTGTCCGCCCTACCCGTTCCCCCAGATGACACCCATGCTGAGGGTGGGCCGGGTTTTAGCAGAATATTTACCACAACGGAGGGGGTAGAACGGGTTAGGATGGGGTGGGGCGAAACGGAATACCGTAATGGTCACTACGACAAAATGAATATTGTTCCGATTTTTTTTATTCAGACTTCTCGACTAGGGACCGCCCGCGCTCTGGCTCGCTTATTGACCGGCGGATCATCGCGGACCATCTTCTAGCTCTCGCGGACCACTAGTGGTCCGCGTGCCACTGGTTGGGAAACCCTTTGCTTACTTTATTACTTACCCTGCTAGTGTAATCGAAGACGTAAAAAAGTCCATTTCCCATCTTGATATATTCTGACAAACCGAAATCTGGTTGCGGGAACGCAATTTATGAAAACCACTTTAAATTTTATTTGAATATGAAAATGTTGGCTACAAGAATGAGATTTTATTTATTAAATCATGATAAGTTATTCAAAAGCGTACGGGAAGTGGAAACATAGAGCTTTCTTGTGTGTATGAAATTTTAAAGATATGTACATATTGTATCTTTAAAATTATATTTTCGTTGTGCGATAGAATATTTATAATTTTACCAGAAAAAAATATTTTGTCGAAAAGAGCGAAGCCACCAGATCACAGGGGGACTCTTTACATGAGCTCCACACAGGAGGCCCTGAGGACAATAATTTCCCTCAGGGCCTATGTCATCTTTGGGGATGCTGTGGGGAAGGTTTTTTTAAGGAAAGGAAGGAGAGTTCTGGGAAGGAAAAGGGTTTAAAGGGTGTGTAGGAATCTGGGGTTCAGTATGTCCTGGTCATCCGCCTCCAAGACCTAGATAAACCTCACCCCATGAACCCGGGCACCCCTGCTAAATCATCAAACGTAGCGAACCACTTGGGGTGACCTATGGCAGAGGTGTTGTTTATCCAATAAAGGTTCCCGGGGCGGCGGTAACCATTCCCGCCTCCCAAATTCTGTTACCAACCCAACATAGAAAGACAGTGAGGCATGGAATTGACAGAGGAAGGCCAACTGAAAAATCACGGGAAAGTCTAATTTCTTGACAAATCAGTTCTAATTTTGTAAATAATAAAATATTCTGTAATAGTTAGGTACTTTATCAGTTGTATGAATTCTTTACACAACCGTCTCCAATTTTGAAAATGACAATCCAATTCCAAAAAAATTGTTGACCAGATTTCACGCAAGACTGATTAACGGACGTACGACCGCCGAAATCAGTATGTTTGATGATATCCCTCAGACTTGCGACCGAATTAATAATGACAATACACCACGGAGCTTGTTGAGAGGCCGTTGTAAATGAGATTAAGGGAATCTTAGATTTGGGAGGCGGATATGGGTAACATCGCCCGGGAACTATTCATTCGATTACCGACATATCTGCCGTAGGTCACCCCAAGACGTTAGCTACGTTTGGTGTCTTAGCAGGGGTGGCTGGGTTCATGGGGTGAGGTTTGTACGGGTCTTGGCTGCGGATGCGCCAGTCCACCGAATGCACCGCAAAGGGAGTGTGGATTCATGCTTTCGTCACTTCTGGACACACTGATCTCCAGATTCCTATCCACCCCGATTATTTTCCTCAGTTCGGATACTAAAACGGTTTGACGAAGAAGGGGTGTCTGAAAAATATATGAAGCGCAAGTACAAATACTTAAAAAGACCTTTATACGCGATGAGGCCTTCCTTTGGGTTTGTTAGCTCGGGGAGAAAGTGTCATGTCTTTTTTTTATTTTAGATAGCGAATAAATAAATAATGTATATTTAATTTTTTTTAATAGTGTATAGGTATATGGATATAATTTGTTGTACAAAAACAGTATTAGCATTGAACAAATATTGTGCCTATGGGCGATATTCTAAAATATCTAGGATAAAAAAGGATAAAAATAAATGATAATAATTTCGAAGATATTTTCAGATTTTTTTGCCGTCGTAAACACAAATTTAATTTACATTAAGACTTTTTTGGGTAGGTACTCTTCTTTTTTACATTTTTTACCCATCAGGGGGCACTGAACTCTGGCCTCAATTTTCCTGATCGCTGCGAATTTCACTTCGTCTAATTTTAGCGTTTACTTAGTGGGAAATTAAATCAACCCCGATGTCGACACCTCACCTCCTTGCCAGGGATGGTTGCGGAGGAGGGCGGTGGGATGGAATGGGATGGGGTTAATTAAGGCTGATGGCGGAGTCCTCTCGCGGAACTTGCATCAGGGATGCAAATGTATTTAACCTTCCTCTTCCTTCTCGTAGAGCGGAGCGAGGGAATGCACGTGCCAGTGGCGTTGCCACATACTTCCCCTCGGGGCTAATATGTTTACCGGTTCCCACACCTCCTGTAGGAATATAGGTACCTACGCTTTTATTTAATGATATATGTACACAAAATGGGGTTATTTAATGATATATGTTGTGTATATACAAGCGTGGTCATCTCGGGAAAATGTCTAATAAAACTATGTAAAATTAGGTACTCAATATGCAAACATACATATTATAAGATCTAAATTATTAATTTTCTTTCCAATTCATTACGTTGTTCATATTACCCATGCAATGGCTTTTAACTAATAATAACAATAATAAAGTAATATTTCATTTGATTTCTTATAAAATATTGATGAAATAATATAAAACAAAGATACAGCATATATATAAAGCAAAGCCAAGACAACAAAATTATCAATATCAGTGCTGTTTTGGCACAGGACAATAGATAAATAATAATGGTGCTCCTGTAAAAAGAACATAAATATAAAATAAAACAGGAGGCTGTCAGAAATAAGAAACATTCTGAATGGACATTAAACATAAAATTACAATAAGGAGGAAACCGAAACCAAACAATTACCAGAAACTTGAAAACATGGCTTATTGTTATTACAGTATATTGAAAAATGAATGCTTTGATTTTTTAATTAATTTTATTTTAAAGTACTCGTCCTTTAAATTTTTAAATTCAGCCAAGTTCTGGATATTAGAAAGAGCTTAGGAAGTTTATTCCAAATGAGCGGGCCAGTGACATAAAATATCGATCATAGTAAACGGCTCGATTTGACCTAGAAAGTTCGATTAAACGATTAGTTACATTTTGATCTGCTGACCTTAGAGTAAGCTGTTTATCGCTTTAGTTTTGTCGGACACGGTTCTGACTAATGGCAAGGCGCCATTAGTCTACAATACTATTACCTTTTTTGAAAATAAAAGTCAAGTCGGAAACAAGTCTTCTCTCTGAAAGTTTTAATAATTTTAATAATTTCGTCAAATAGTTATAATTTATTCTTAGAAATCTTTGCTAATTTTTTTTCAATGGAATCGCAGTGGAATTTAAAGTGTGGGGACCAAATAGAAGAACTATATCCGACTTGGCTTCGAACAAAAGAAATATTTTAGATTTTTTATGTTGAAATATTGTTTAGGGCTCTGCCATTACGCAGAATGTAGTCAAGCGTTTTAATACTTTATTAGTAACTGGATAATGTGTGAAAGAAAATGAAAATAATTAATTTCATTAACGAAGGCGGGGGAAATAATATTCTTAATTTGATCGGAGTTGAACTGTTAGTTTAAAGTGAAAAATCTTACGCTTCGTTTTTTTTTACACGGGAGGCCCCGAGGAAAATAATTTCTCTCAGGGCGTATGTCATCTTTGGGGATCCTGTGTGGAGGGTCTTTTTGTAGAAAGAAAGAGTGGACTTGGTCGTGAAGAGACCCATGTCGTAGGAGGGAGGTCGCACAGATGCCTGCAAATCGTTCCAAAGCCGAGCTGTTGAACTCATGAACGTCTCGTATAAATGACCCATTCTCGTGTGACAAACGTCAATTGTGTACAAATGTTGGGCACGCGTTTGCACCAGTTTCGAAGGAATTAATGTCTGGCATTTACTAATGTTTAGATAAAGTTTGTTAAGTTTGTCCCAATTATTTTATTCCAAACATTACTTTTAAATGTTACATCCACCCACCCATGAAACAGAGAACGTTGGTTGACTTTGGACATTCATTTATCGCAGTTGAAATCATTCCAAGTATTAAAAAAATACACTTTTTCTTTCGATATAATACTTTCGGTAAACCGTAGACTAACATAAAACAACATCATATTGCCTCACAGGCAATTTTTTTTATCCTTTATTAAAATGTACAAAGGAAAAATTCTGCTTCGAGATCTGGGCTCTGTATAGGCCCGGGGCATCGGGCTTTCGTTGCGCCACTGGTAGCTTACCTAGGTTCGGTTACAACTCGAAAACTATTTGAAAGGGCATGCTTGTAGTTGCAAAGCGCTGAGATGCGATGTCTGCTGAATAGTGGTGAATCGTGTTCATTAGCGAGCCCAACAGATTACTTGCTTTCAATATTTTCCTCGAGTTTTATTTTACCAATGATCATGATGTTTAGATCGCACCTAACACCTTGTATTCCTCTTACGCTGTTTGATTAATTATTTTGATGGTCTGCTATGGCTTTTTATTGTTCACTTCGCGTGGTTCATCATTTATTAGTTTCTTATAACGTTTCAAGTTTTGTGATCGTCTTTATCGGGTGCTTGCAAACATTATATATTTTTCAAAGTCTTTTCAAAGTGTAGTATAATGCATACCTATCTGTAATTTTTAGAAGTGGATAGAATAATTTACTAAATACTTGCATTTTTTTATATGAATACCGCACAAGAGTCTCAAAGTCGCAACTGCTCCCGTCTGAAGCCAGTGAGACTATGGCATCCCCAATTGGGGTATGTTGTGAGACTGAAGGTAGTGGGGAGGGGAAGGAGACAGGGAAGAGGAAGGTGGGGAAGTACCTGGCTATTCAAATCTGGTCACCAAACACGGCTAATGCCATTTCAAGCAACGTTTCAATTCTGAATGGTGGTCTTACACCAGGGCGATGCTGAGACTATCTTCCACACTGGAAGGTGTCGCAAATAAACTATATTATTTTGAATTAATAAATAAATTGTGAAATAACACAAATTAATCAAATAAAATTTATTTGCCACGGCGGGATTCGATCCCGCGACCTTCCGTGTGCGAGTCAAGAGCCTCACCGCTGGACTAGGCCGGCCGTCTTAACTTTAGGGTGCACAGTTTACACCCGCGCTGTGCAAGCGTGTTCCCCACAGAGCATCGAGCCATCCCTTGTTTTTATCTTATGGTAATTACGACCTCTCTATTTTTGTCGTAGGCAACACGTGCCTCTGTGTTTCCTCTCTCCTACAACATGGGTCTTTACCCAGATTCACTCCTTCCTTTCCACAAAAGACCCTCCACACAGCATGCCCAAAGATGACATAGGCCCTGAGGGAAATTATTTTCCTCAATGTCTCCTGTGTGAAGTTAATGTGAAAAAATGGAACCATTTGTATTTTCTTCGATTACGATTCTATCGTAACTGCACGTTTAACAACATTAATATAAAGTTTTCTTAAATACCTATCGTTAAACCTGAAATGTTCTTTTTTGATTGTCAACTAAATGAAACGCTAACCACAAACAAATTCCCATATTCCCGCAGTACAGTTCCTATCAATTGAAACACTTAAAATAATTTATATGTCACTAGCAGAATCTATTATAAGATATGGATTAACAATATGGGGAAATACTACTATAACCAATCTGAAACAAGTGCAAGTTGTACAAAACGCAATTGTAAAATTATTGGTCGTCCCTAATATTTTCAAACAGAGACAAAATAAACCGTTGCTGTTTCAGAGTGCCAAAATTTTACCTGTTCAGGCAATACTTTGGCACAAAATTATAATTCAGCATATATTTACCCCGCAGCATAAAGAGAAATTAGAACATAAATACAGCACTAGATTCACGCGTAACGACGGGTTAATAGTTCCGAAATTTAACAATAAGTACGGACAGAGAACCTTTGAATTCATCATACCGAAGATATTTAATTTATTACCTGACACTATAAAGCAATGTAATTCTATGAATACGGTTAAATATATGGTGAAAAATTGTCTATCGGAAAAATAAGATTTATATTGATTTATTTATTTATTGTAAGAAACAAACAGCAATTTATATACAGGATGAGTTATACAAGAGGTTAAACATGAGGTAAGCCAAAACAGTTTCTTATGCTAAAGTTGGTTATTATGATATAATATACAATTGTAATTGGTAATAACCATAAAATGAAAATGAAAATAACAACAACAAAAAAAATATATAAGTATATTAGAAGGAAGAAGGAATAGGAAAGGGCATGAGGCAGGGGAAGGTGGGATGGGGACAGGAGATGCTCATGCTGTACCTTTTCTATAGTTGTGCATTAATTTAATTAACATTTGTGGTCGTACGTTTGACTTCGTTTCGGTATTTCACAAGAGTATTATTAAGAATATCGATATTGTTAAATTGCGTGTTATATTGCGCGCATATGCGGGGGATTGGAGAATTTTTTCTAAGGTTGGTTCTGCACGCTGGCAAATGAAAAAAATGGTTTAGTCTGGTTGGCCTTGTAGGTATGTGAATTCTTAAATAATTTACGAGTTCAGGAGAGTCCAGGCCGTTATTCAGAATTTTGTATAAAAATATTTGATCAGATATTAATCTTCGTGTTTGAAGTGGAGTAAAGTTGTGAAATTTTAAGGATTCGGTATTATTTGCAAAGAGTAATTTGAATTTATAATTTATGTGTTTAAAAAATTTATTTTGTACACTTTCGATTCTGTCAATATGGCATTGGTAGAACGGTGCCCAAATTAGTGTGCAGTATTCTAAGTGGGGGCGGATATACGTGGTGTAAAGGGAATACAGAGTTTTAATATTGCGAAAAGGTTTAGATATGCGAATTATAAATCCCAACATTTTATTGGCTTTGTTGATTACTTCGTTAATGTGTTTGATAAAATTTAGTTTTACATCCAGTACTACCCCAAGGTCACGGATTGATTCTATTTCATGTATTTGTGTATCACGAAAGTTATAATTAAAAGAAATTTTATTTTTGTTACGCGTAAAAGATAATTTGTTGCACTTAGAAATGTTTAGGACTAATTTGTTTAATTTACAGTATGCAAAAAGTCGATTAGGTCTTCTTGAAGTTTTATGCAGTCATTGATAGACTTGATTACTAAGTATATTTTTTTGTCATCTGCATATGCTAGGTAGTTAGCATGTAAAAAGCATTTAAAAATATCAAATATATACACATTAAACAATAATGGTCCCAAGTGAGAACCTTGCGGTACGCCAGAAGGCACAGTAAAAAGGCTAGACTTAGTTCCCTCAACTGATACGCACGGTTGTCTTCTATGCAGATATGAAGTTAGCCACCTAAGTAAGTCGCCATGGATTCCTAATTGGTGTAATTTTTTAATGAGGATAGAGTGGTTAACTTTATCGAAAGCTTTCGAGTAATCTGTGTAGATAACATCTACTTGGTGTCCGTTATCCATATTGCTTGTTAAGTATTCAGTAAAGTTGACTAAGTTTGTTAGTACTGACCTTTTTTGTAAAAAACCATGTTGTTGATTTTGTATGCTGCGGACAATAGTTATATAAATTTGATCGTACACAATACGCTCAAAGAGTTTACTAAATGCTGTAAGTATTGAGATTGGGCGATAATTTACAATGTTACTTTTTGAACCTCTTTTATGGATGGGGATTATAATGGCTTCTTTGAATTTTGTGGGAAATATTCCTTTTTTTAAGGACATGTTAAATAAGTTACTTAAAGGATATGCAAGATTTTTGGCACATTTTGAGATAAAATATGGCGAGATACCATCACTGCCCGCACCCTTAGTAACATCCAATTTATTCAAGTATTTATTGACCAATGAGTTGTTTATTTGTACGTTACCGATCGGGTTATCATTATTAACGCAGGTAGAATTATCTATATTATTGGGATCATCCGTGCCCTCATCGCTTACGTAAGTAGATTGGAAGTGTTTACAGAACAGTTGGCACACTTGGGGAGCACCGGTGCCTGACTCGTCTTTAAGGTTCATGATTTGTGGTATGCCATTTTTCCTATTTTTGTTTTTAGCGTAATTCCAGAGACTTTTATTATTAGTTGGAATACTAGACCTAACTGAACTTATATATTGGGTGTAACAATGTTTCTGTAAGTGTTTTTGTTGTATGCGTTTGATAGAAAACTCTATGTAATCTACACGATTATTATTTGATTTCCATCTTTTGTGTAGTCTTTGTTTCTCTTTGATGATTTTGATTAGGGAAGGTGAGTACCAGTTGGGAAATTTTTTCTTTTTGATGAAACGTTAAGGGACAAATTGATTTTGATATGTATGAAAAAATGTTGAATCTGTAGATATAAGATGTAAATTTTAAATTTTAAAAATGTATAAATATGTAACTAAAATATAAGCACCTGTTGACAAGCCGATTCCATTGGCATAGCAGGACTTGTTTGTTGATTATATTACGTATTATCTATTATTTCAATAAAAAAAAAAAATTAAAAAAAATACCAATTTTATACACATTATACACAACCGCTGGCAATGGTACATTTTCTCTGTGAATATTTTAACCGATCGTAATTTTTTCTTTGAGTAATTTTCGTGAACATTAAATCTTAATATAATATGTTTTCTGTTCTTTCCTAGTTTGTACCATCGATCATTGTTTAATGAATCACAATCTTCTAATTAAGTAGCTCCGCATCACTAGATTATTTTAGTCCAATTAGACACGTGCCAATTTTACTTCTTCGAGTCATTTTTTTACTAATCGTTTTTTCGTTATTTTTTTATTCTGGTGCATTTAAAAAAAATACACTTCTACATATTCTATAACGTAAACAGGTTTCCGATTTATTTCTCCCCGTTGCAAGAAATTACATCTGCAAAATATTTATTATGCAATCTGCCAAAATATAAATAAATCTGTGATGTGGGTTGGGATGTTTGTATGAAGTTTTTGACTCACCACCTAATCGTATCGTTCTGCACATTGTTCTTCGGAGAATGTATAAATATACATACAAAGCCAATGTTTATGAATAATATTATCGTATTCTGTTAGAATCAACAGTGTTTTATCGAGAACGACTTTTCTCAGGTAAACTCACACATTTACCAATAGTTTTTTTTGTATTTAGAAAGTTTAAAAAAAATGTATACCTAAAAGGAATGGTGTAAATTAAAGAATGATTGTGCCCTCTCATAAATCTAGTATGGTGTAAATTAAAGAATGATTGTGCCCTCTCATAAATCTAGTATGGTATAAATTAAAGAATGATTGTGCCCTCTCATAAATCTAGTATGGTGTAAATTAAAGAATGATTGTGCCCTCTCATAAATCTAGTATGGTGTAAATTAAAGAATGATTGTGCCCTCTCATAAATCTAGTATGGTGTAAATTAAAGAATGATTGTGCCTTCTCATAAATCTAGTATGGTGTAAATTAAAGAATGATTGTGCCCTCTCATAAACCCAGTATGGTGTAAATTAAAGAATGATTGTGCCCTCTCATAAATCTAGTATGGTGTAAATTAAAGAATGATTGTGCCCTCTCATAAATCTAGTATGGTGTAAACTAAAGAATGATTGTGCCCTCTCATAAATCTAGTATGGTGTAAATTAAAGAATGATGTGCCCTCTCATAAATTTAGTATGGTGTAAATTAAAGAGTGAGACAACTGACGTAAGTTTTCATGATCTGACTACTTAAATGTTTAAATGTTTCACCTTCGTATTAAGATAAAGAGATCAATATTACGGAATTAATCATTCTACACAATTATTCTGGTTCTTATACTCGTAAATTATTTAAGAATTCACATACCTACAAAAGTTCTGTCAACATGATGAACATTAAGAGGGCATTACCAGAGAAAACCAGAAATATGTCATTTTCAAATCAGATTTTAGACGTATTGACTCTTTTCCACAAAAAATTATTAATGGATTTCGAAAGATTGTTCTTTTATCTAGCATTCGCATGTAATAAATTTTGAGAAATATTTTAAATTTTTAGTATAATTAGGTTGAATTTGATTTGTTAAATTTTCAAAAAAGATTTTGTATTATACCACACCCATTTCAAATAATATAATCATGCAGTAAAATAAATCAATACATTATCTAGCAAACGCATGTTTTAGAATTTTAATTTTAGTTTCATTAAAATCATTAAAAAATATGTACGTACATTTGTTTCTTGACGAAAATTGGTCCATTTGTGTATTTATTTGCGCACTTACAAACTAATATTTATATTTCAGATTTTTTTAACATTCTTATTAAATTTAGACATTATTGAAAAATGATAAATACTTATAATCAAAAAATAATTACAAAAAGTACATTATTTTAATAGTTTTATCATCACGCCTTTCAGCATTTTTGGATGAAGGTATAAATTAAAGCTAATTTGGATTGAAATAAATTCGATATTGAGTTATAATTTAAAAAAGCTGGTACGGAGAATAATTAATCTTTCTCATTGTAACCGCCCTGCACGATCGTAAAAACAACTTTCGACGAAATGTGGATTTTCGTCCGCTGGCTGGTTAAACGCTCTTAACTGAATGATTGATGAACAAATGTCATTTTACCACTGAACTTGTATTTTCCTTTCGAAATAATCATGAATGTACTTTGATTTTTAATTGATATGGAAAATTTAATTTTAATACTTACCAGATTTAAATGTCCGGGTTTAATTTTCCCCACAGGAAAAACTAAACCCTTTCACACTCTTCCCAAATGATCATCTGGTCAATCCACGTTATGCAATTGCACTATATAAGTATTATAATTACAAAACAATACAAGAACAACATGTCAACCTACCAGAGACCAGATGGGAAAATAATTCACCGACTCCAGATATTTTCATATCAGAGGGTTCGGCTCTGTGGAATTCCTAATTGAACCTATAAATCCTACTGATCCCTCAATATAAATATTTAAAAAATCTTTTGTAATCCTACATGTATTTAAAATTACCGATTTTTGCATTTTTATATATAAATTCTTTGACAAATCTAATACGCCAAAATTTTGAATCAGAGGCCTAGGTATAATGCCAGTAGCCGAAATAACAAATGGTAATATTTTTATAGTCCGAGAATGCCAAATTCTTTTAATCTCATTTCCTAAATCTGTGTATTTTCTAATTTTTTCAGAAACAGGTTTTGAATATTACAGGAATTTGGAATAGCTACATTAATGATATAAGTTATTTAATAGTGTTTTCATTTGTTAGGATTCCAATAGTAACTTGTTCACTGCAATGCGAATGCAATTATTACATTTTTATTGCTGATATTAAATGCTTGCGGTAGCTGTTTCATTGCTGTTAGTTTTTTTTTACATGAATACCGCACAAGAGTCCCAACTGCTCCCGTCTGGAGCCAGTGGGACTATGGCATCCCCAATTGGGGTATGTTGTGAGGCTGAAGGTAGTGGGTAGGGGAAGGAGATAAGGAAGAGGAAGGTGGGGAAGTACCTTTTGGAAGGTGGGGCTATTCAGATCTGGTCACCAAACACGGCAGAAGCCATTTCAAGCAACGTTTCAATTCTGAATGGTGGTCTTACACCAGGGCGATACTGATAGTATCTTCCACTCTGGAACGTGCCGCAAATATACTATATATTATTTTAAATGAATAAATTGTGAAATACATAAATTAATCAAATAAAATTTATTTGCCACGCCGGGATTCGATCCCGCGACCTTCGGAATGCTAGTCAAGCGCCTTACCGCTGCACTACGCCGGCCGTTAGTACCATAACCCGAACATTTTTCCATTAATATCGCTTTAATATTGTTTTATTATATTACTAGCAGACCCGGCCACACGTTGCTGTGACTAACGAAAGACAACGCTATTACCCAACCTTTATAAAATCCACACCACCCGCTTGCCTGCTGCCCGGTACCTGAATTGAATATTTGAATTTCTCGGCTTTTCTCTACTATAATACGCATGTATTATACATATAAACCTTCCTCTTGAATCACTCTATCTATTGGTGAAAACCGCGTGAAAATCCGTTGCGTAGTTTAAAAAATCAATGCGCACATGCATTTTGAGCGACTTCATTTTATACTATGTAATGATAATGATGATGATGTTAATTTAACTTGGGGTTTTCTCCGCAGGGGCAGGCAGGGGGGATGGATGGCCAAATAACTATGTCTTTGCACACACTCCTTACTCTCTCATACATTTATCTCCTTCAAAGGCGTGTTCTCATTTTATAATTTTTGATGCCATATTACGGTCAAATGCCACACTGAATTGTAATTTAAAAAAAAATTATTTCTAATATTTTCTTATGCTTGTATGTAACTGTGACATAAATAATGAATAAATACATCCTCTTCTATTATTCTAAATAATTGGCTCACTTGATGGTGCCTTGTCTTCCTTGGAAATCCCCGACTTCTACCATTGACTCCTTTACAAAATTCAAACAAGATATTAAAAAATGGATTATAAGTATTGGACGCCACACTATCACAAATATCTGTAAAATAAATCACACATAGACAGAAATAACTATTCACATACAACCTAACCCATATAAAACAAATGAAAATAATGGAATGCTGTCAAATTTAACCTATAAATAGACTAGGCAGAATTTATTTCATTACTCCATCTCCAACATTTATAAAATAACTCTCTTTAAAAGATTTACCACCCTTCTAATCACCCTTCTGTTCTAATTCTATTCATAATATGTATTTTACCTGAAATATCCTTGTAACTACTATATTCATTTATGTACGCCTGTCTCGACACAGGTATACCCTAGTGAGACAGGCATACAAATAAAACCATTGTAAATATAATTTATTATAGATAAATAAATAAATAATTAAAATTCACATTTGCATCATATATTCTCCTTTTTTCGTTTAATCGCTCTAAATTCCCAAACCACGTAGGCGTCCCTTTCTTAATCTTACTCATTACGCTTACATCGACCGTGCATTATTTGAGAATCTCCACATTTCTCACACGATCGTACACACCACCCACGCACCTCAGGGCTCTTATTTCTACGACATTCAGTCTACGTTCATCCTTCCTCTGCCAAATTGCTTAATTATAAAATTTGTATAGTTTACGTAACCGATCGTTAATGGACCAAATAGCAATTACCTTATAGCCACACCTTGTAGCAAAGCCTCAGCTTTTAGAAATTCGTTATACAATTCACCGCCGCATTTTTATATGTAATTTATAAGGCTCTGCTTCGCCCTCTGTTTGTCGCACTTCCATCGCACGTGACGCCCTCCCTATTGAAGATTGATTTCTCTAGAAGCAATGTCACAGAAAACTGCCGCACCAGTCTACACCAACAAAAAATGACGCAGCGGAAAGTGTACTAGTTTAAAGTCTTCGTCGCATTTGTTACCTTCCATGTGTTTGCAAATATTTGCCTTTGTAAAAGTTTTATTTTTTTGGAAACTACCCCAGTGCTCAGAGCAGGGACGGCCAACCTATTTGTAAATAGAATTAGATTTTGTAAGTCACATCATAACTCTGGGGCACGAGACACCCTTTCTGTCTCCCATTTGAACAACATTCAATACGTTATTATTTAACTTTTTTTACATGAGCTCCACACAGGAGACCCTGAGGAAAAATGGATGGACACATTGGAGTCAGGCAAAAATGGATGGACACATTTGGAGTCAGGCAAAAAAATTAGCAATAAAGGACCGACGACCACCACACAGGCCCAGATAAACTTAGAAGATCTGCAAGGGTTAGTCTTGGATAAGACGTCTAATCTTGAAAGTAAACAAAATGACATCATGGAACAAAACAAGAAAATTCTAGAAAGCATTCAATTCATGAGTGCACAATATGAGGACTTCCTAGGCAGGATGCGTGAAATTGAGTCAAAGAATGAGCAGCTTTTAAAAAAGAACATCGATTTGGAAGCCAGGATTAATGTGCTGGAGAACTGTCTAGAATTTCAGGAGCGGGCCCTGAAGGCCAACAACTTAGAAATCAGAGGCGTCCCGGAAAATAAAGGAGAAATACTACAAGACGTAATTTTTAACATTTGCCAAAAAACTAAATCCAACATTCTAATCAAAGACATAGACGCAATTTATCGCGCAACAAAAAAAAACAAATAATATTCATCCGAGAGAAATTGTAATCAAACTCAAATCGAATATAGCTAAAGAACAGCTGTTAACTGATGTGAAAGCGTACAACAAAAACAACCCGAATATGGAAGACAAATTAAATACCTCAATCATCGGAATTGCTGGACCGTCTTCGAGGATCTACATTTCCGAGCAACTTACATTTCGTGGCAAACAATTATTTTGGAAAGCGAGACAAGCAGCGAAAACGAAAGGGTACCGATTCACGTGGTCGAAGGCGGGTCAAGTATACGTCAGAATGGATACGGGTTCTAATGCAATCTGTATATCTGATGAACTCAAGCTTGCAGCTATGTGATATAATATTTGAAAGAATAACACTACCGAGGTATGCTCCTTCTCGCTCGTATCCAGGTAATTGCAATAAATCGTTATCAAGGCGAGGCACCGAATTTATCAGTTATCATTATAGTATTAACCAAAATTTAAAACGATTAGCGTTAATTTCATATTTCACTACATCAAGAACTTATGAGGACACCCCGTCCCATCCATTTGCATTTAATATGTTGATATCATCTTCATATAATATGTTGTTTCTACAGCATTTCAGAAACTTTAAATATTTTACATTATATTTTCAAATCATTGTCAATATATTTCCGTACACACCTATTTACGCAACTACACTGGAAATAGATTTAATTAATATATTATTGAAACACTGTTCACTATTCACCATACAGCTAATATTTAATTATGATTGATTTACCTTGTGATATTGATAACAATTCAGGTATATTCTGTAATTTTAATATAATTAAGGACCTGAATAACATAAAAAGCTATAACTGGGACTCTTACAGTCTAAAAATTATACATCAGAACATAAGGAGCATATCTAAACTTGACGATTTCCTGATTTTTCTAGACCAATTTAATTGCGCATTCGATGTCATAATTTTAACGGAATGCTGGATAAATAAAGAGTACACCTCTAAAATGATTCACAATTACTCAGAACATCACACAAATATAAATTTAAATAAATCCAGTGGAATTGTAATTTACATCAGAAACGGTCTACAAGCACAAGTCGACGAAATTTTACTACCACAAGCAAACTGTATGAAAATCGTATTGAACAATAACTTATGTATTTTCGCAATCTATAGATCACCCTCATTCCAAAACATTGACACTTTTTTGAATTCTTTACAATCAATCATCAACAGTTCAAAAAAATTAGAACGGCAAATCATTTTAGGCGATTTAAATATTAATACGATTCCTGAGTACCACCGTCAATCCGAAGATTATCTATGTCTGCTTACGGAAAATGGGTTTATACAGACAATTAACAGCCCTACCCGAGAACAGGGTACAAGTAAATCTTGTCTAGACCACATTAACATTAAAAAAATTTAACATATCGAATCATTTGTTATCCACACCACAATTTCCGACCACTATACTACAGCTCTCTGCCTTAAAAATAAACCTCCCACTACAGCTAAAATTAAATACATACCTCGAATAAACTACTTCAACCTACTTGAGGACTTAAATTCAGAAAAATGGGAAAACGTTTTAGACCAAAGGGATACTGATTTAGCAATGACGAAATTCATCACCAAGTTACACTATTACATATCTAAACACACTAGTAATAAACTCATACCTAACAAACAATTAAAACTCACGCCATGGATCACCCCTGGTCTTGTCAAATCAATACACAGGAGGAATCAACTCCACAAAAAGGCGAATAGGAACCCAGAGAATATTATACTACAAACTAGATATAAAAAATATAGGAACTTGTGTAAAAATTTAATTACATCAACTAAAGAAAACTACTTTAAAAAAATTATTTACGAAACCAACTATACGTCAAAAACGCTATGGGAAGCATTTCGTAATATAACTAAAACCAAAATCAATAAATTATCTGAAATTAAATCATTGAACATTGATAACACTGTCACGTCAGATCCAAAAAAGATGGTAAATTTTGCAAATAACTACTTCGCGTCAGTGGGAACCACACTGTCAAAAAAAATTCTTGATAAAAATAACACAACTGAAACTGATCTTGCTAAGATAACTGACTGTAATCTCAGTCATAAAATAGATAACATTCGAACTACATCACAAGAAGTGATGAAAATAATTGACGAGCTTAAGTCATCCAATGCGTGTGGCCCAGATAAGATCTCTTCAAATCTGTTAAAAAACATAAAATCCGCCATAGCATCACCGATATCGTTCATTTGTAATCTAAGCTTTAACTCTGGTAAATTCCCCAATCATTTAAAACAATCAATTGTAATTCTACTTCACAAAAATGGGGATAAATCACAAATTAACAACTACCGACCAGTTTCTTTGATCAACTCTGTGTCTAAAATTATTGAGAAGATTGTTAAGAATCGGCTCAGCCTGTACCTAGAAAACAATAACATCCTTTCCAATAGCCAATTCGGTTTCCGTCCAGGTTTAGGCACTGAAAATGCCATTGCTAAATTGACAAAAATTATCTCTAATAACATAGATAGAGGCACAAAATGCATTGCGCTCTTCCTGGATCTAGCAAAAGCATTCGACACTATCTCTCACAAAATTCTGAAGAATAAACTACAACGCATCGGTATACAAGGTCAGCTCTTCAATTGGTTGTGTAGCTATTTAGATAACAGGAGCCAAAGAGTGCTCATCAATGACACTATAAGCGATTCAGCTAATATTAAATTCGGTGTACCCCAAGGAAGTAATTTAGGACCACTTCTATTCAATATATATATAAATGATCTATGTAACAGTTCCCTTGCCGACCACATTATCACCTTTGCTGATGATACAGTCTTACTATTTGAAGACAAAAGCTGGAATGTTGTTCACAGCAAAGCAGAAGTAGGGTTAAACAAGGTCAAACAATGGTTAGACAATAATCTCCTAACACTTAACCTAGATAAAACCAAATTCATCCGTTTCAGAGCAACACAAGCAGGAGAACCAAAAGAAATACACAACATCATTATTCACCATTGTATTGACCGGACCACATGTAAATGCTTAAACTTAGAATGTGTCGATAGTATAAAATATCTAGGAATTATCATAGATAAGTCTCTGAGATGGGACGAACATATTGTCTCAACTTCTACAAAGATTAGAAAACTTACTCATCTATTCATGTCCGTTAGAAATATTCTTTGCGTAAAAGATCTGAAACAAATGTACCATGCCTTGTGTAACTCACTGCTAGAATATGCATCCTTGGGATGGGGCGGCTGTTCCAAAACAATAATTGATCCCCTAGCAAAAGCACAAAAATCACTTTTAAGGGTCATCCTTAAGAAACCATTTAGGTATCCCAGTGATCTATTATTTCAAGAGATACGAGTTCTTGATGTACGGCAACTGTACATAAGAAAAATTATTTTACATACACAAAAACACCGACACCACTATCCATCCATCGTACATCTCCACAACACCCGTCATGCAGGGAGGAATCCAGTAATTCCGCCTACTACAAACACATCACATGCCCAAAGACAATACTCATACTTAGGGCCTAAATTGTTCAACTTCATACCCGATGCTTGGAAACTGAAAAGTACAAGTATTTTACGGAAATTGGTTAGCAACTGGCTTCTGGATATGGGGAGAGTCGAGAGCGAACATATGCTAACACAATCTCACATCCCTAATATGTACTAAAAAGTTTATGTTAATGCATAAAATAAAACTTTTGCTCTGTTTTTTGATCCGTGTAAAATAACGACTGGTCTTTGATTCTTGTAAAATAACGACTAGACATTTCAAAAATAATTTTTGAAAATTTCTATAACATTGGAAATTCATATTCATATAGTCGGGTTTATAAATGGATAATTTCTTTTACTTAGGGTAAATGTAAAAATAATAGTACATTTATTAAAACTAAATGGTCATAAAAGCATTGGAAATTCATATGTCAAATATTGGTGTATAAATGTGTAAATTCTAATTACGCAACTGCAAATGTTCTCCAAAATAACCCAGAAAAATCTCATAATTGTGATCTCCCGAAAGACACCATTCACTTATTCGGAATGCAATTATTAATGTAATTAGATGTAATGCCTTTGTAATTTTATTGAAAAAAATGGGTTAACTTTTTTACCTAAAATATTGAATTCAAAATTGGATAGGTCCGATGGTTTCGAACTCCTGCAACTCCATAGAGAGGTACATGAGGTCGGTACCATCGATACATCGCATCGGCTTGATACATCAAAACATACTTATAGGTGTAAAAGATACGGTTAATGTTGCAATTTTGCAAACCTTGGATCACGTACTTTTAAATTTGCTGGTTGGATTTTTATATTATGTACGTATTTTTTTAATCGTAACATATTAATATTATATATCTCACTGTACTAAATTTTGTTGCCTATATTTTTATTTAATTTATATACTTTTTATTCCCATCGTAACTTTATAAACTATTTGTTTTCTCATGTAAAAGATGGAGGTACTGCCTTATTATTTATATAAAAGCCATCTGGGCGTAAAATAAAAGAAATAAATAAACAACTAAATAAATTAATGTTTCCAAAACGAGCTTAAAAAATCATTTGTCATATAGTTGGATTATAATTGTGTAATTTCTACTATTTAAGAAATTCTAAAAATTATAGTATTTTATTAAAATTAAATAGTTATAAATACATTGGGAATTCATATATCAAATATTGCTTTATAAATGTGTAAATTCTGACTATGCAATTGTAAATGTTCTCTTAAATGGCCTGGAAAGAATCTCCTACTTGTGATCTCACTAAAGAAAACAAATCCAAAACTCCAAATTGACCTTGAAAAAAAATCACATCTTTGCGACTCTTTTAAAGACTTAAAGAAACCATCCATTAATTATATACAATTCTTAATTTTCTCAAAAGTTGTCTTGACAGAAGCAAATTCCCGTGATATCTTGAACGAAACCATTCCTTTGTTAAGAATATTATGAACTAAATATACAATTTGGCTGTCCTGAAACGGGTATTCTGCCCAGTTGGACAGACAAAGTATCATATTGTAATGTATTGTAATATATATGCATATGTAAATAAATAAATAAATAAATAAACATTAAATACCTACATGCTTTCAGGATTTTGATACTGATCGCCTGGTAAGACGGTTCAATTTAAAAAAAAAACAACTTTTTGCAAAAAACAAGAAAGTTTTTGCGAAAATAGAATCAACTGGCTCACGGCTTTCCAAAGGTTAAACGTTTATAAATATCAACTGCATTTTATAATAAAACTAAATAAGGGAATGGCTACAATGATTGGTCTTGCATTCTGCTTACTCAGCGCAAGAGATACTACACGATAGGGATATGGAGAAAATTCACCATACGCAGTAAGTAGCAAACGGTTAGAGGTCCGCGACATTCGACCCATAGAATGATAAAAAGCGAGATAGTATTCATATTTATATTCCAAAAATACAAACTTTACCCGTGCGTGCCTGGTGTGTAGGTAGGCCTAGGGCTAAAGTCATTGTCCTTGAACGCTCCTCGAAAGTTATATTTTAGTTTTTTATCCGCGGAACACGAATATTTGCGTGTTTCATTTGTCAAGTTTTACTTCCACAATGGAAATTTATTACCCGGTCATTAATTCATATTTTTTAAAGCTGAATTTGATAAATGTATAAAAGTTCTGTTATGATACCATTGTTTGTACACCTTAACACTGGCCGTAAAACAGCGAAGTAATAAAAGTTTTTTATCGTGAGAATACGATTGGAAATTCTGCGATTTGATTCACGCAATTGTTAGAATCGATGAAATATGTCACATTAACCTCATGTGGACATTTATGTGGTTACTCGTATATAATGCCACACCTAAATCATTTCTACATATACCTTGCCTTGGAAGGTTGCCAGTTAAATAAATCATATCTTAAATAATATTATCGTTAAATATACTCGGCTTCATTCATAGAATTACCACTGACTTCAAACATATAAGTACACTTAAAACTCTTTCCTGTTCGCTGGTTCGCCCTCACCTTGAATATGCTAGTGTCATTTGGTCTCCTTTCTATGCTGTCCACATTTGCCAAATCGAATCCGTACAATATCGTTTCCTAAGAGGAATTGCTTGGAGGTTGGGTCTTGAAAGAGGATATCGAACACATTTTAAACATTTCTTTTTTAGAAAAATGTAGAAAAGACTCTGATCTAATTTGCATATTTAAAATTATAAACAGTATTACTGATACACCTGCTTTGTTAAAACTCATCCAGTTCAACATCCCTTCCCGTAGACTCCGAAATAATGAATTGCAGTTTCTCAATCAACATTCTACTAATTATGGATACCATTCTCCCTTATCCAGAATGTCGAGACTTGTCAACGCATTGATTTTTTTCCTGTAAAACTAAATGACTTTCGGCAGTCGATACGCAATATTTAAATGCTTCTTCATGCTTTGACTTGTAGTGTCTTCTATATGTACTTTTTACATTTTATATTGTCATTGCTATTAATTTTTATATGCTCTCCCTTCACTGTCATCTCTGTTTTTTTTTATTCGTGTTGTTATTATGTGTTTAATGGACTATTGTCCGTAAATTAATAAATAAATATCTCTTTTTTAGTCTCCTGAATTAACTTTTGCAGATTTTACTCGTTGGTCCAAAAATAACCAAGTGTTTAACTAACTTGGGTAGAAACTATTCCAAGAATTATTGGTTCTTTGGCTTCACCTCAAGTCTTCAGATCTTTCTATCCTGTTCCGATTATCTTTCCCGAAGTAGGCCCAACTCTTCATCGGCCTGCCTTCCATTGTGGTACCCACTTGGTCATGAGTTTCGGTGTCCTGTTAATAGCATTCTTTCCATGTGGCCAGCAGGAGGTCTATCACGAATGATCGATCAAACCTAAATAATGACTATCTATGGTTAGTTATCAATATTTGCGAGCACGGCCAACATTTGATATTAAGATACTCCGACCGACGATTGACAAATATTAGCACGACCTCTCAAGTGTCAGATAAGCTGTTAATATAAACAACATTTTGAATAATGTCGTTCGTTATGCAAAATAACTGGCATATTAATGAATGGAGGTGAACTAACGAAGCTCTTAGAAGGAAATCGTATACGCGATCCGTAGACATAAACAATTCATCCAAGACGCGATCAATTTATTCCGTTCGGTCTTGGAGAAACGATAATGGTTGAAATATGACTATAGACCTGATTAAATAATTAAAATCCGCTTGGTGTCAAAAAGTACAAGGTGGGCCAAAAGTAATCACCCGATGTTCTTTTGCTGTAATTTTTTTTTATGAAAAACTTTGGTTCTGCTTGTGAAATTTGTTTATTTAATACATTAGAATTTATTCCGTCAAGTCGAAAAAATGATATCGGCCAAGTGGCCGCCGAGTTGACGGGCCCGTTTTATGGAATTTTCCATCACTTTTGCCAGAACTTCGGGCGACAGGTTCTCGCATTCCTGGCGAATATTCTCCTTAAGGGCTTCAAGAATCTGAGGCTTGTTGTCGTAAACCCGCGACTTCGAAAAACCCCATAAAAAGAAGTCTGGAACGGTTAAGTCGGGTGATCTGGCCGGCCAGTGCAAATCACCAAAACGAGAGATTAAGCGACCCGGAAATGCTTCCTTCAGAATATCGGTTGTGGCTCGAGGAGCGTGCTACGTCGCACCGTCCTGTTGGAACCACATGTTCTCCAGTCCCAATTCATCCAATTGAGGAAGAAAAAAATCGGTAATCATAGCTCTGAAGCGCGCGCCGTCCACAGTCGTCGTTTGGCCCGCGGCGTTCTAAAAAAATGGCCCGATGACTCCTCCAGCGTAAACAGCACACCACGAAATAACTTTGAGCGGGTCTAATGGCTCTTCGTGGGTGATACACGGATTTTCGGTGCCCCAGAAACGATTATTTTGTTTATTCACGTAACCGCTAAGATGGAAATGAGCTTCATCGCTCATGATAATTTTCGATGAAAAATCGTCCACCTCTTCGTTGAGATTCAGAATGGCTTGAGCATAGGTTATATGCGTTTGGCGGTCAACAGCTAACAGCTGATGCACTGTCTGCACTTTGTAAGGGAACATCTTCAAATCTTTCACCAAAATTCTGCGTAGGGACCGCCGGCTAATGCCCAATTGCGTGGCACGTCGTCTGGTCGATGTTCCGGGCTCATCTTCGATATCTTGGGCAACAGCAGCAATGTTCCCAGCAGAACGGCTGCTTTGGGGCCGGCCAGCCTTGGGAACATCTCGGGTTGTCCCAGTCTCTTCAAGGCGAGTGGCCAAACGCCGCAGTGTTTGTCCAGTTGGTGTCGGACGGCCAGGAAATCTGCGACGAAATTCACGCCAACACAACCGACAAATTGTTGCGCAAAAAAATGGAAACAATTATTCCGCGTTCTTGCGGATTAAACCGATTCATGGCTTGTCGATTTGTATTCTACGTTTGTTTACTTCACAAATGTCAAAACCGAATTGACATTTGGCGCCATTTTCAAAAGTTATAGCGTTTTCCAATAGGGTGATTACTTTTGCTCCACCTTGTAAATGCGGCTGCCAACGCATATTTAGGTTAGTATTTCAATTCAACATTGCCAATTTCTTATTATTTTTACTTAATTATTCGGCGTTCGACTTTTCGGAATGTCAGTTCATAGAATACACCCCCAGTGTTGCCAGCGTATTTCGATTTCTTATTTATTCCCTGTCAATGTCAGTTCAACTGTCAACAGTGAAACCGTGCTCGGGATATCGATCCGATATTAAAAGTTATCGATTTCTTTGTGCTAAATCTCATCGGAATCTTTGGGACTTTCTGAAACGTACGTTGAATTCACGTTAAATAAGATAATGTATTCTAATTCTTATAAGCGCTAATTATCAGCCTGAAACACTCATCCACTGTCTCTCTCGCAAAAATAAAGTTGGTTGTTTTCAGGTGGAAAAAATATAATAAGCAGTAATTGTTGAATGAAACACTAGTATATATTGAATCATTTGGCGGGTATAAGATAAGCCGCCATAGCTCAATTGGGAGAGCAGCTGACCGGCAATCAGAAGGGCACGGGTTCAAGTCCCGTTGGCGTCATGTATTTTTTCTCGGAAGATTTTTCAATGTGGATGAGTGTTTCAGGCTGATAATTATTGCTTATAATAATTGTTACCCCTTGTGCTATGCATACAAATCTTGTCTTAAACGTTAGTTTAACAATTAAAAATAATAATTATTATTCTAATTCTGTTATTTCTTGCGTAGGTCCAAAAAAATTGTTGTATTTTGTTTCCTCCTTTTGTTATATTGTTTATATTATTACTATTTCGATAACTTTTAATATAGATTATTACGTTTATTTTTATAAAGGTACCGTTCATACATTGAGTAGGTAATGTCAAAAATATTTCAAACTCATTGTACGAATTCGCCGAATTTCACAGTATTCACCGTATTTAAAGAACGATTTCCCACGCACTGATTAATTCGGGTAGAGATTTGTACGACTCGCTCGACAATAAACGGTGCCCGGAAACTCGTGATGCAAGTGAGAAACTGAAGAATCTACGTTCCAATTTGATTTTGTAGTATAACTTTTTTTATATGAGCTTTCGTTTTTGAGTAAATCGAGTCCGAAGTTGGATTTTTTGTCAAATTTCAAACAATCGTTGTCTAGGGGTTAATATCAGCTTAGCAGTTAGTATTAGTAATGTATTTTACAATGCTACGCTACGTTTGGTGGCTTAGCTGGGGTGTCCGGCAGTGGCGGTCCGTGAGTTTTCAGTGAGCTAGTGTCCTAAGATTTAAAAATACGACGTTGTAGCTGAAAATGATTTTTTAATTTTTTTTTCAAAATTACAATATTTTGTACGACGATCCTTCAGTTTGTGGATGCGGCGCATCTAAGTATTGAAATTTTGAAAAAAAAAAACCATTTTCAGCTACAACATCTATTTTCAATCAGCTCATTGAAAACTCACGGACCGCCACTGTTTTCCGGGTTTATGGAGTGGGATTTTTCCAAATCTCGGCGGCGGATACGTCTGCCCACCAACTGCCGGGCAGGCCGGATCGGGAGAGACTGGTTAAGGAAGACCTTATGACCTCTCTAGAAGGACTCTCGGAACATTGCCTTGCACCATAGTGGGATTCATAAGTCAGTCACTCCTGGACACACTGACCCCCAGATTCCTATCTGGGTACCCCGCATACCTTTTTCCTTCCTAGAACTTCCTTTCCTAAAATGACCCTCCACACAGCATCTCCAAAGATGGCGTAGGCCCTGATGAGAATTTTTTTCCTAAAGCATCGATGACACGGCGAGTTTACAAGCTACTATCTGGGAAATTCACTATCTGTTAGTAAACTCGCTCAGTGTCATCGTGTTACTTGCTAACTAGCAGATTGTTGACAATGTACGAAAAAAGTTGAAAGGTCGTCAACTTTACTCGCTTGCTCGTGATTGGTTTATTTATTTTTTTAAGATGGCTGCCAATAAACTAGCAGCGACCTCAGTTTCCTACGCTACTGAGCGAGTGAACAGTTTTGTGTGCCATCATGACAATCTCGCACGCCGATTTATTCGCTTTTTAACTTAGTAGATAGTAGCTTGTAAACTCGCTCTGTGTCATCGAGTCTTTAGGACCTCCTGTGTGGAGCTAATGTAAAAAAAAATCGAAATGCTCATATCGGAAAAAAAATTGTTAAAGTTCTCACTTGTACTACGAGTTTTACAGGACACCTTGTATAAATCTGTCAAAAAACTTTAAAAAATAAAATAAATGCTAAATATGATATGTTGTTGTTTCTGCAGGTGCCGTGGTGATGGGCATCGGCTCCCTAGTGTACATGGTGCCGCACTTCATAGCGGAGACCAACAGCGGCATCTCCACCCTGAACTCGTCTAACGACAACATCTGCCGGGGCGTGTCCATCCGCGAGCAGGACATGGGGCTGGGTCGCCTCAGCTCCGGGCTGAGCTCGCCCCCGCTGGCACCGCACAACAACCTGCGCGGGGACAACTGTATTCAGGTACCTACCAAACTAAATCTTCCAGGTAATGGTCACCCTCTCCCTAGTGTATATGGTGCCGCACTTCATAGCGGAGATCAACAGCGGCTTCTCCACCCTGAACTCGTCCAACGACAATATCTGCCGGGGCGTGTCCATCCGCGAGCAGGACATGGGGCTGGGTCGCCTCAGCTCCGGGCTGAGCTCGCCCCCGCTGGCGCCGCACAACAACCTGCGCGGGGACAACTGTATTCAGGTACCTACCAAACTAAATCTTCCAGGTAATAGTCACCCTCTCCCTAGTGTATATGGTGCCGCACTTCATAGCGGAGATCAACAGCGGCTTCTCCACCCTGAACTCGTCCAACGACAATATCTGCCGGGGCGTGTCCATCCGCGAGCAGGACATGGGGCTGGGTCGCCTCAGCTCCGGGCTGAGCTCGCCCCCGCTGGCGCCGCACAACAACCTGCGCGGGGACAACTGTATTCAGGTACCTACCAAACTACATCTTCCAGATAATGGTCACCCGCTCCCAAACTTCAAATAGACATTATTTGTATATTATTTAAACTCAGTTTTAATCATTTTCTATCGGAGCAATTGTCATTTTTTGGGGATGCTGTGTGGAGGGAAAGTTTTGAGGAGAGGAAGGAGTGAACATGGAGCTTGAAGAGAACCTTATTCCACAGCCGAACCGTTCTACTCAAAAACGAGTCGTAGAAATAACCCGTTCAAAAATTATAATATTTAATCATAGAAGACAATATTAACCCCTGTCAAACGAATCATGTGAAACTGAAGACAGAAAAATGTTGGTGATTCTTAGTCGAAGTGTAAAACTAAAAAGGACGGACGTTGAAATGGTTGAATTAGATCCTGTGTCCAATTCCCAGATGCGATCGATTCTTTTTCCATCTTTTCTATTTCATATGTTTGGTTTGGGAGCGGTTAATGTTTATTTTCAAAATGGTTATTTTTTCTATTTTTAGTATTTTTAGTATTTCTTGGGAATTTCTAGACATTTTGTTTTGAAAGGTTTATTTTCCATGTAGGTACTTTTGTTACTTTATTTTTTATTTAACTGTTACCAGTATCGACACTGCGTCATTCACTAGCAAACTTTAACTTAAAGTTATAAGTTTGCTAATGAATGGCACGGATGTGTCGATATTTTAATTTTCTATTAGCTTTATCTCATAGTATCCAGAATCAGACTCTTACAGAGCACTTCTTTAATTCTTAACTACGAAGCGGAAAATCGGTGTTTTTTGAAGCCGCACAAACCGTTGAATGGTGTCTTGTATTCCTTTATGTTGGAAAAGGTTCGGAAGAAATTTATAAGATTTCTCTACTTGTTGGAGAATGGGTACAAACCGTTGCTCTATCCTACTGATTTTTTCTTAGGTTTGCTCAACCTTCTACGGGTCAGAAAGGATGTGCACATTGTTCCACCTTTCTTCAAACTGCTTCGCGGATAGTTCGAAAACTCGACTATCGTTTATCTCCCAGCCTGCAAGACTAACTTGCCAATGGTCATGTTGGTGACATGACCTATCTTTTTAAACGACTTCGAAAAGGAGGAGGTTCTCAATTCGACTGTATTTTATTTTTATTTTATTTTTTATGTTCGTTACCTCAGAACTTTTGACTGGGTGAACCGATATTGATGATTCTTTTTTTTATTTAAATGCTGGTGCATTCCGTGTGGTCCCATTTTAATTTGGTCCAGTTCTGACAATGGCACCCACGAGAAAATCATATAAGTTTTAAATTTGCATCAAGTATGTGCGCGACAAATGGACGAATAACTCAATATCACGCCAACCGATTTCGATGATTCTTTTTTTATTGGAAAGGATGTACTTCAACATTAGTTTGATGAGAGTTTGGTTAGGTTCTGATTATGGGATCCATGACAAAGTAACGGAACTCTCCAATTCTTAAGAGCAAATTAACGATACTCGGCCGAATATTAATCGAATCAGTTAGTGTACTTCAGATTCACTAAAAATCAAAAAATAAACAAAAATTTAATAAAACAAGAAAACGACTTCAAAAAATGCACTAAAAAGTAAAAAAATAATTTCGTATTCTTCTACAACTTAATAATCAACTTACTTTTTCTACTCATCAATATGTAGGTACGATTGTTATTTTTGGAGTCGGTGTCAGCCAAGGAAGGTTTGTAACTACATACATAGTTATAGGTGAGATGTGCTTGTCGCGCGCGCGACTTGACGAGGTGAGAGGCGAGAACGCGCCGCGGCAGGAGGGGAGCTGTCAAGTGAACACGCCGGGCCGGGTACCTTGGCTGACACCGACTCCAAAAATAACAATCTTACCTACATATTGATGAGTAGAAAAAGTAAGGTGATTATTAAGTTGTAGAAGAATACGAAATTATTTTTTTTACTTTTTAGTGCATTTTTTGAAGTCGTTTTTTTGTTTTGTTAAAATTTTTGTTGTGAAATAGAAATGTGAATGTGAAATAAATAGACTTAGGACATTGAAATGTTAACCAATGAAGCAGATTTAAAACAGCCAGCTTTGTTGCGGCTCATATAAGGCCTGTTTTTTACATCTATTTCTTTGCTGAACAATATTATCTTTAAAAGCGCATAAAAATTGTAATTTTGTATTGCTTTTAAATGTATTATTTTTATTGTTGTTATGCTAGATTAATTTAGGTGTTTGTCCCTACAGAGTTCGCCCAGCACCTTCGGCCCCGTGTTGGTGTTCATCGTGGCCCAGGTGCTGCTGGGTTGTGGAGGTAGCCCCCTCTTCACGTTGGGAACCACATACATTGACGACCATGTACGACCTGAAAGCGCTAGCATGTATATCGGTAAGCTCGAAAATTATTCATGGCACTTGGAAACAGATTGGAAAAAAAATATTAATAAAGTTGAAATGTGGCATCCCAATATGCTTGGGGTAAATTGTATTAAATTGTAAAGTTAAAAAAAAGAGAAAGAAACTGGCTATTCAGATCAGAATCAGATTTGAATGGTGGTCTTGTTGTACCGGTGCAATACTAATAATAATAATAATAATAAATCTTGAATGAAATGAATGAAATTTGCAAGATTATAACTAAAAAGTACATATTCAGTGTTAATGTTTACAGTGGTTTAAAATTACATAAGTACAAAAGGATATCAACAGAAAAAAATATAAATATGAACAGTAGATAAATGAAAAATAGAAAATATTTATAAATTTTGGTTTTTCAGTAATCTGCCTCACTAGGCTAGCCTGTGTTGAGGCAGTAATTTTTAAATCAATTTATAATACTTATAAACATACCCACATACAAAAATGAATCACATAATAGATTGGTTACATTAATAATAATTTTAAATAAGATTTAATAATAATTTTAATACTGAGACTATTAATCTACCACTCTGGAAGGTGCTTCAAATATACGATGTATTATTTTTTAAATGAATTAAGCATTAATGGACTTGTTTGATAACAACCTATTCGGGAAACTTAATTATGATTTACGATGTGCTCAGTTTTAGTGTCTAGTCTTTACTGCATATTAAATCCTTGGCAAGCTCATTGCTCGTGCTCCACTTTCGATTTCATTCATACATTGACGTGAGCAAATAATATCCTGCTCACATGCTCTCCATTAGAGATGTAACGGAAATATTATAACGGAAGCCGATTTTGTATTTTTTTGCGGATGCGGATGTGTAATGGGTATTAGAAATGCAACGGGGACGGGTAGAATATAAAATCTTTAAACATCTTCATTGCGTGAAGTGTATAATGTGTGTAATTATGTATTTAAATTTAATTTCAATATTCAAAATTTTACGCTGAAATTATATTTGGTATAAATGCCAGATATTTAGGGGCGTTGCTGAATTACTAATACGAAGAATAAAACTAATCCCGGTTGCTCCGCGACTCGATCCGTGCCCAACATGGAACTATAATTATAATATCCATACTGTACTCTAGGTGCCCACACTCCCACGGCGCACGTGCCCCGACGCTTTTGCTAAGAAACTCTAGAAAGTTTCTTGAAGGAGGTGCACCGCGTGGTTTAAAATTCTAAAAATAACATTCAACTCTCATACACTATAACACTCCTTATCTAGATGGTGATAAGGTTTAAATTCCCGTTCAACATTTCCGCCTATTTTGATTGATTCAAGAAAAAAAAGTCGCCAAAAAGGGTATTTAATTTTATTTTTCGAAGCTCACGCGCTAATAATTAAAAGATTTACGATCAAGTCTTTTCTAAAGAATTTCATTTTCCACTTTATACAATAAAACAATAAACGAAAAGGGCTTAAAATTGAAATTGAAACATTTTTAACTTTTTTCCACTTATTGCTTTCACCAGTATCGGTTTCATCCTATTATGGACATCTTCAGGCTGGCAAAACCGGTACTGGTGAAATAAATAAGTTGAAAAAAGTTAAAAAGCGTTTCAATTTCAATTTTAATACAATAGAATTCCACCACGAATAACAGTACAATAAATAAACTCATAAAAGCAGCGAACAAAAGAATGTCAATTGCCAGCCTGAAGATGTCCATAATAGGATGAAACCGGTAACTTCTACTCGCAGTATTTAATTAAAGCATTAATTAATTTTCAAACCAAAATTACATGATTTTAGATTTCTTAGTAGTGCTTCACCTTGAACTTCTGTTACAGTTATGCATAAGCGAAAACGAAAAGTATACAGATTTTTCGCGTTTGCGGAAGCAGAGGGCCGTTACATCTCTACTCTACATCAAATAGTGCTCAACCATCGTGCTAGACCTACCGCAATGTGAGCTAGGATTAACATGACAGATATACCTACATACACCTTATGTGAAAATGTTTTCATTATGAAATGAAAAAAAAAGTTTTCTAACCAGTTTATTGTTACTCTGAGGTTTGACGCTACCCAACATCTGTTTTAATATTTGTGACTGTGCTGACAATAACAGCAATTGGTAGGTATCTAACCGTGCAATTGTTTACTTTTATTAGTAATGTTCAAATGTAACTTTTTTCCATTTAATTATTTATTAATTAAAAAAAAAACATGACAAAATCATAATTTTAATTTGTTTTTAAAGTTAATATTTGATCAGTAAAAAAAAACACATCCTATAGGAGCTGGCAATGGTTCGATGCCAACTCAGAATGAAACCAACTAAGAAACACCTCAGAAAGGTCATTAAAAACTATGAAAAAATAATTTTAAAATACCCGGTAACCCTAACCTAACTATTTAACCATTTTTTAAATAATTTTTTTTCATCACTCTTAATGTCCTTTCTGAGTTGGTTTCATTCTGTGTTGTCCGGTCACCGCTGGCAATATAGCTTGCTGTTTTAACTCTGCTTCATTGATGTTAAATATGTCAATATCCGAAGTGATTTTAAAATGAAATACTGTTGTTTTGTGTAAATCACTCTATTTATATGGAAACGCCACCCAGTTTCGGCAAAAACACGGACATTCACTAGGGCAGATTTATGCTAAATTAATAATACGATTAGAAGATGCAAACACAGTTAAAAAGTGATTATGTCAAGCGCAAGGCAGAAGCTGAAACGGAGGCTATAGTAAAACGGAGGAGATGAGAACAAATTGGTTGATTATTAGCGAATTCTTGCGAAGTACAGTTAGAGTGTTTTATCTGCAAATATCTTTTACCAGATTTAACAAATAAAAGTCCGTGTAGATTAAGCACTTTTGCCTGGTTTAAAGTTGTTATGAAGCGTCTTTATAAGCACCCGTATCTAAAAGTTGTAAACTTTATGAGAAGTTAAATCTCACTTAGATATTTCATGCCCCAATAAATCTTCAGATGTAAAAGCTCTTCATAGCCGGGCTATTTGGGTGTTCGGCTAATATTATGGAACCGGGTCGACTCCAGTCGGCGAATAACTCCGGTAAATGCTTCTAAAGAAATGTGTCAAATTACATTTCTCGAAATGGAGCCAGATTACGATTACCTTTTAAAGAGAAGGTGTCAGAACCCAACCAGACCTTGGAACAGATTTAGAATTGTCCACCCTTCATGAAATTGGATTACCGTAGTAATATGAAAATTAATACCCCATATAATTTCTTTTGACATCAAACTTTCACGGTCGCCTCAAATAATATCCTGTAACATAGTCAAATGGAATATTTTATGTTCGCGAACATTTATTACTTGTTAGAGTACGTACGGTTTACAATAAATCCAATATTGATTTATAAATTCATTTGCTGAAGTCACGAACTGCGCGAGTTATTTTCATTTGTTTTGTGAGTCTTATCGAATTTGCGATTGCTTATTATTCTTTTCTCATAACATAACAAAAAGCTTTCACGTAATGTACATATTTTTGTGAGATTTTCCATAAATTATGTGTCATGTCAACACAGCGGCCGATGTTTATGTGATACCCAATACTTCATACGGTATTTTTAAGTGGTGTATGAAATATTATAAATATCGCAAGTCGGCTTATCCTTGAAAGCTTTTTTTAACTTATAATAAATACTTGATTGTTGGCCAATTATTGACCATTAGTCAGTCTATTATGATTAGTGGTTAACCTTTACATTACAAATATAACATCTTGAGAATGCATACCTTCTATTCTTGACGTTATAGAGATACAGCCTTATTAATAAACGTAATGTAAATTTAATACAATTGATGAAAAACTTATATTGTTGAAAATCTTCATCATCATCATCACTATTGGCTCTACAACCCCTGGTGGGTCTTGGCCTCCTCAAGAGTCTTCCTCCACTCATCTGTGCCAGCTCTCTCCAGTTTGGAACCTCCAAGATAGATATGTCTTTGAGGACGTTGTCGCTCCATCTTAGTCTTGGCCTTCCCAGGCTCCTTCGCCCTATTGGTCTTGAGTTCAGCAGGGACTTTGGTGCTTGATGCTCGGTCATTCTCTCCACATGACCCAGCCACCGAAGTCTTCCCAATTTTATAAATTTTGCGACGTTTATCTCCTTAAACAAAGTATAGAGCTCATTGTTATAACGTCTGCGCCAAAATCCATTTTCTAGAACCGGTCCGAAGATGCGCCTCAAATTTTTTCTTTCAAAAACGTCCAGTGCTCTCTCATTCCTCTTAGTTAGTACCCAAGTCTCAGCTGCGTACGTAAGTACTGGTCTGATAAGTGTTTTGTACACTAATATCTTCGTGTTTCTGGACAGAAGTCTGGACTTTAATTGGTTTTGTAGGCGGAAATAACAGCGATTTGCGTTCACTATGCGCTTCAGGATCTCCTCTGTGGTATTATTGTCGTTTGTTATCAGGGAGCCTAGGTATGTGAATCTTGGTACCGTTTCGAAATTTTGGTTTCCACATGAGAGAGTTGGGATTTGTTGGGTGCATCCTACAGCCATGTATTTGGTCTTTTGCTGGTTTACTACGAGACCCATATTTTTGGCAGAGCTTTCAAGATTTATAAAGGCGTTACGTAAAGCATCTGGAGTTTTCGCGATTATGTCGATATCATCAGCGTAAGCCAATAGCTGCACAGAGTTGTCAAATATCGTTGCTCTTATCTCGATGCCTGAGTCACGAATAACTTTTTCTAAGGCTATGTTGAATAAGAGGCAGGCCAATCCATCTCCTTGTCTCACCCCGTGGAGCGCTTCAAAGGGCTCGGACAGATCACTGCCAACCCTGACTCTACACGTTACTGGGGACATTGTTAATTTCACCAGATTGATCAGCTTACGTGGTATTCCGAACTCACTCATTGCATTGTACAATGCATTCCTGTTTATGCTATCGTACGCGGCCTTGAAGTCTACAAAGAGATGATGTGTTTCGACATTGTGTTCTAGCGTCTTTTCCAAAATCTGTCTTAAGGAGAAAATTTGGTCAATACATGATTTGCCTGGCCTGAAGCCACATTGGTAGTTGCCAATGATTTCTTCAGACATTGGAAGCAATCTTTTGTACAAGATGTTGGACATAATTTTATAGCCGGTGTTTAATAGCGTTATTTGTTGAAAACCTTAAACTAAAATTATCTAAACTGATATTTAACAGCTATAAAAATTTATACACATTGTTTATATAAAGGAAGAAAGTAATTTACAATTTTTTTTTAATGAAATCGAAAAATCTGAAACGGAAAAAAGTCGGAAAAAGATATTGTCTTCATTAATTAAATATTACAATTTGTTAAATAAAGTTAAAAAATAGAAAATTATTGATTGTTTAAATATGAAATTTGTCATCGAATTTCGGAATATTTCGAAGGTATTTTAAGTGTGTTGTATATTTCCACTTTTTGAAGAAGTCGTAAATTTCCATTTTAGAAACAAGATAAAACTTACGTTTTAGATTTTAACAGTCAATTAAAAAATAGTACCTATATCAAAAATAAGCTCACTTTTTCAAGACGTGAATCTCTTGCTTAAAAATCTGCCAAAATGCCATATTGCCGGTTCTTTCTAGTAACTTTCTCTAAACTTTCGCAGTTTAAGACATTTTTTGTTAGTTAAAATTCAAAAAAGGGCTTTTACATTTTTATTCAACGTGTAACTAAATCACCGTATGGTTTAGAAGTGTTTTTTTTATTAGTAACGCAGGAAATAGTATGTTGTAAGTGTTATACAATTATTTCTTTGTTGTACATCAGCTTTGCGGCTATCGCACTGAACACTGAAAACTTTAAATTTAGTGTTTTTGTGGTTTATTAGAATAATATTCATTAAAGCGCGTCGAATGTAGCCGTCGAGAAAACATTATGTTTATTTTAGTTTAAAAATGATACGTGCTTTCCTTTACTCATCTATCACCTACAATGTGGCTACTTTAAAAAACCGAGTATAACAAACATGCCAGAATACAGTTGATTTGTACCATTCAAAGTTCTAAGAATTAAAAAAAAAACATAATAATAAACAATCAATTTTTGTACTGATTCAAAAACTGTTCTTCTTTTACTGTATCCATATTTTCTTTAAATGTTACTAGCAGACCCGGCCACACGTTGTTGTGGCTAACGAAACACAACGCCATTACCCAACCTTCATAAAATCCACACCACCCGCTTGCCAGCTGCCCGCTGCCCGCTGCCTGAATAGAATATTTGAATTTCTCGGCCTTTCTCTACTATAATAAGCATGTATTATACATATAAACCTTCCTCTTGAATCACTCTATCTACTGGTGAAAACCGCATGAAAATCCGTTGCGTAGTTTAAAAGATCTATGCGCACATACATTTTGAGCGTTCATTTTATACTGTGTAATGACGATGTTCAGTATTTAAACGTTACCCATGTGGGTCCTAGACAGACTTTGGAACTACAATAAAAATGCCATTGCTTTCAACTGTCTGGAGCCAGTGAGACTATGGCATTCCCAATTTTGAATATTTTATGGGCCTGAAGGTAGCGGGGAGGGGAAAGGAATGGGAAAAATGAAGATGGGCAGTACCTGGCTAGTAAGATCTGGTCACCAAACACGCCTAAAGCCATTTCAAGCAATGTTTAGTTTCCGGATGGTGATTTTTCATCCGGGCGATTCTGAGAGTATTTTCCACATTAAATAATAAAACACGTCTACAATACATAGTTTCAGGGTACATTTATTTCCAGGCGAAGTTTTAGTAATGTCCGAGGATGATTGACGTAATCATTCATGGCTGAAATGGGATGACTGAAACGGAATGGCTGAAATAATGTGGGCCAGTGAGACGTAAATAAATAAAAGTGAAAATGAAAGGGTACATCGCAGCTGAAATGCACTCACTTATTACTTTGGCCACTGCACTCTGCACTCTGCACTCTGCAGTCATGCAGACTGTTAGGTATTGACTGCCAACGATGAGGTTTTTTTAGTCTAATGAGCGGAAAATTTGCGTTATCGATATAACTTTAATGCGCGGGCTGTTCAATATAATTAGGCAATTTCTTATAGAGTTCGACATGCGGTTAGCATAATATCATTTTCGTTGTGCAATCTGATTCTAATCTAATTTATTAATGGCCACCAAAATACCTCGCCACTTGTATTTTTAAATATTTAAATACATTCGCTTTTTGTTATATCCACACTTTTAAACTGTCTACCCCGATACAAGCGAACCCTAGTGGGATTAATAATTACATGCTAAAAAAAAATTGTTTATATTGTGAAGAAGCAATAAATGAATAATATACAGGGTGTCCGGGGGTAAAATGCATTAACTTCGGAAGGTGATTCTACATGATAGTAGGAGTAAAAAAGATTAACAACTTTTTCCGAAATTCCAACATTTTTTTCCCATACAAAAAGACGTACCTATTAAAAATCCTTAGTGTGAGGTACGATCTTACTTGCTGAGAGCCTGCCGGGCGCCCGACTCGATTGTGATTGGCCCGTATCGTAACAGCGGAAAATAATAAATCTGGCCGCACACGCCGGACTAATATTATCTTTTTACCTCAAAACTACCCCTAAAAGTTGGAATTTCGAAAAAAGTTTTTTTTATCTTTTTCACTTGTACTGTCATGTAGAATCACCTCCCGAAGTTAATACACTTTACCCCCGGACACCCTGTATATTTATATTAACTGTCGCCCTGGTAAGACTTTGTAAGAATTGAAAGTTGAAGAAGTTGCTTGAAACAGCTTTAGCCGTGTTGGGGACAGATCTAAATAGCCAGGTACTCACACTCCTCTTTTCTATCTCTTTCCCCTCCCCACTACATTCAACCTCACAAAATTCCCCAATTGGGGTTGCCAAAGCCTCACTGGTGCCAAATAGTAGGGAGCAGTTGAGATTATTGTGCGGTATTGCGGCTGATTGTTTATATAATACTAAATACTTAAACAATAGTGTAATAATGCTGATGAATATTTAATTGTAATGTAATGTGAGGAAATTTTTATTTTATTTAGTCAACGAATTTCAACTGTTCTGCAGATTGTCGATTGATAAATAATATAATCTTTTAGAATGTGAAACAGCTGCAACGCGTAGTAGAACTTTTGAACTTTGTTTTTTGAATTAAATAATCGTTGAAATTGCAGAAGAAGATAGATAATACTAATAAATCTAAATGAAAATATGAAAAAAAAAACAAAAAGACAGGAAAGTAAAAAGGTAACGGTCGTAACTGGGACTCGAACCCAGGATCTCTTGTCTTACCGCGACAGATATTTTAACTAGGGAATGCAAATCTCGCGAGATTATGGCTCAGGCGAGATCCCGCGAGTTTATGAATAACAATACTGCGAGATCTCGCCAATTTCGAGATCTCGCGAGATTGGCAGTTTTGGGTGTTTTTTTGCAAATAATCACAATATTTTAATAAATTAGGAAAAAATAATAAAATTATAAATATTATAAGATAAACATTTATTTTCATGAATTTTTCAATAGAGTTTTATGCATCAAACATTGTTTGACATATTTGTCTATAATTTTTTAATAAACTTCTAAGTAGTAAACTTTGACGTGCGTATCTATCAAATAACAAATAAAAGACACAACCAGTCTTCTCTTCTGATATCAAACAAAAATCTATTAGTAATAAAACAGTTCTTTTATAACAAACAAAACAACGAGAAGTCAAAAAAATGAAACTTATTATCTAAGTTGAGTTGACTATTAAACTGAGATATTATTATCAATTAAATAAAACTATATCTACTCAGTAGATCCATTAGATATTACAGATTAATTAACAAAATATACCAATTAGTCAGACTATTAGAAATTACAGCCTCACGCGCACCGAACGAAACCGACAGATGGGTGGTTTGGTATATTGTGTCAGTCCGCGCTTCGAATAAGACGTTTTTATGCTCGAGTGCAATCTCGTTAAACTCGAGATCTCGCCCTTTTTTCGTCCGAGATCAATCTTGCTAAAAAAGGCCGAGATCTCGCGAGAACGAGATTGTATTACCTAATTTTAATGAACTCATCTCGTTAATTTATACATATATCAAATCCACACCGCCCGCTTGCCATTGTATATAGTGTATATTTCAACCAATTTACCCAAAACCTTGACAAATTATATACCTAAACCTTCCTCATGCGTCACTTTGGTGAAAACTGCATTAAAATCCGTTGCGTAGTTTAAAAGATCTAAGCGTACAGGCAGCGGGAGCGACTTTGCTTTATACGAATAATAATAATAATAAAAAAAATTATTTTAGCAATTTGTACATTTAAGTTTACAAATTTCTAATTAATTATAATATTTCATATTCACCATATTTTTTTAAGTTTTATGTAGCTCCTACAATACATCTTGAACTTTCCAACTGGTGTGGACTTTAAAGTTTCTCGTAGTGTGTTATATAACTTCATTCCCTTGTACAGTAAACTGTTCTGCGTATTCGCTTTGTCCTTTTTTTGTAGCCTTATTTCCTTGCACGTCCTTTTTTTTTTTTTTTGCTTGGGGATGCTGTGTGGAGGTTTTTTTTAGGAAAAGGAAGGAAAGGAGAGTTCTGGGAAGGAAAAGGGTTTAAGGGGTGGGTAGGAATCTGGAGTTCAGTGTGTCTTGGTCATCCGCCTCCAAGACCTAGACAAACCTCACCCCATGAACCCGGGCACCCCTGCTAAATCACCAAACGTAGCGAACCACTTGGGGTGACCTATGGCAGAGGTGTTGGTTAACCAATAAAGGTTCCCGGGGCGGCGGTACCCATTCCCGCCTCCCAAATTGAGTTATATCTGTGAATGTCCTTGTTGTATACAATTTTATTTGAGAAGTATTTTGGCAACGTGTTGTTCAATATTTTGTGGATAAATACCATCGTGTTCAAGGTCAGCATCTGTTTCACAGTTAACCAATCTAGTTCCTTTAACATTTTAATTATTTTTGAAAATCTATTTCGTCGAAGTATTATTCTCATTGCCCTGTTTTGGAGAATTAGTAACTTATTTTGTTCTCTTTCGTTACATAGGAAAAGTATACTCGAGCAGTAGTTGAAATGTGGAGCAATAATTGCATTGTATATGGTGATTGCAGTTTTTCTAGAAATTTTTGGCCGAATTCTTCCAAAAAAAGATATCTTTTTGCCAATTTTCTTTTGGGTGTATTCAGCAATGTAATAAAGATATGGGATACCTATTGATATTTTCTAAATTTCTAAATGAATGTTGAATTTTTATAAGAATAACTCTTGTTATGATAACTTTGAAGGTTACACCCATCAACGTAATATCATTGAAGAAGAATGGCCTAGTTGGTTAAGACGTTTAATAATCCTGGGTTCGAGTCATTGTTGAGACCGTTACCTTTTTATTCTTCTGTCTCTTATTTTTTTCATGTTTTCGTTTAGATGTATTAATATTTTCTTCTTCTGCGATGAAATTTAAATTGATGGGTAAAACCTTGAACCGTTATTATAATAAGAGTTATTCCGATACAATTAAATAATTATGTTTACTTATTAGCGTTTAAATTAGAATTAGTACTTAAATTAGAGTTTAAAAAAAAAACAAATATTGAACTTGGCTAGGTTGACTGAAAATTATGTTCATCATTGTCGGAGTGCTTTTAAGTAAATTTTCTAATGAAATAAACTTTTTTTTTTCTAAAAGGAAAGACAAACATTTCCGGGCTACGAATAGCCCAACAATGTTTGAAAATCTCCTACTACCACCACAGAAAGCCGAAAATGTTGCTTGTGTTGTGATGGAGGACTTAGCCAGCCGAGGAATTGAACACGCGACGCCCGGATGCCCACTCAACCACTGATCGGTCATACCGAACATACCTGCCTATATTATTGTAATAGCTTTTATTAGATAATAGCTTGTAAGGCGGTAAGGCTAAATTGCGCTGTATAAACTTAATGATTTTATTATAATAGCAACGCGATGAGTTTAAATCACATCAGTCACACTATCTTTGAATTTAGGTCAGATTTAACGGTTAAAATATTCATATTTTCCTTAGCGCTACGGGTGAAGTGAAGGTAAACAGTCAAATTGATTATTTCACCCAGTTTCATGAGGTTCCCCACAGTAAAGTTAGCTATTGGCTATCCCTGCTTACAGGGTTCGCGTGTATGGGCTAGAAGCTGAACCAGGGCTTTCCAAGTTACGGCCCGACCATTTATTTTATTCATTTATTTTCGGGAAATTGACAGTTTACATTTTTCCAGTTTGTAAATGTTTGTAGAGCCAAAATAAAACGAATAATTATGGATTGCCTCCTTGTGACTCTACCTTTGATTAAACACCATAATAAAAAATTTGGAATAATAAATTTTTTTATTATTCCAAATTTTTTATAAAACAATAGATAAAGTATATAAAACTAAAATTTACATAAAACATAAAAAAATATCAAAACTTTGGTGACCATAAGAAGCCAGGTTGTACATATAAATCAAATCATAACAGAAGCATTAGTATAAACGATAGAAACATAGACACATAACGTATTCATGAAACATCAGAGAAATACTCTTTTATGTACCGCTTATTATAGGATAAGTTCGGAATTGAAAATGTCCACCCTGGATAATACGCTATTTGTAACTATTGCATAGTCTGTTCAGACAAGAATTCTGCTTACAGTTTGTCTTGCATTGATCCACCCTGAACAGGACAGAAGAGCGTGTTGTACGCGTGTTGTGTTTATTTTAACGCGCCAAAAAATAATATGAAAATCGAATTCTCTATAGTTTTTTATTTTTATTATGATCATCTGGTGGTCTGGATGTTCAGAGAAAGGTGCACTTATTGCTCGAAACTTTATATTTGCAACAGTATCTACTCTTTCAGTTAAAATGTATTGTATCAGTATGCAGATTTGTTCGTTGACGAATAAATTAAAATTTTACTGCATTAACAACTACAAGCATCATAATTGATATTATTATATTTTAGTTAGTAAACAAATCGATCTACGGAAGAGTTCCAATTAAATTGAAATAAACAATGTATCTGGTCTATACTATTTTAATTAACCTGTTTATAAGCACCATAAGTTCCCCGACGAAGCTTTAGTTGAAATTGCTTGGTAAACCGCAAACTTATTTTAAAGGGTCTTTCATTAATGACGCTCGTTTTTAAAATGTAAATATAAAAAGTTGTGTGTGAGATATCATTCACTCATATCATTCTAAAAAGAATCGAACCAAAATTAGAGAACATCCTTTCCGGAGACCAGTTTGGCTTCAGAAGAGGTGTAGGAACCAGAGAAGCAATATTGTCACTACGAATACTACTTGAAAAAAGAATAAAAAGAAACCAAAACACATTCATCGCATTCATAGACCTGGAGAAGGCTTTCGACAAAGTTGAATGGAAAAGACTCTTCGAGATTCTGAAGAGAATTGACATCAAATATAGAGATAGACGAATAATCCAGGCGCTATACAAGAATGAGGCCGCTATAATTAGATGTGACAATGATGCAAAAGAAGCCAGTATAAGACAAGGGGTGAGACAGGGATGCTCTCTGTCACCTGTTCTTTTTAACGCTTATATACAAAGTGCGATTGATGACTTGAGAGAGAGAATGAGTCACAGAAAAGGTGTAAAGATACACGGGCAAAAGGTGGATATGATAAGGTTTGCTGACGATATTGCTATGGTTGCTGAAAGCGAAGAAGAACTGCAAGAGGCCTTAACAATCATGCAAAGCATTCTTCAAAATAATTACAACATGAAGATAAATAAAGACCAAACAAAGCTGCTGACTGTAGGCCGAACGCAACATCAGATGAGAGTAGAGATGTCAGGAGTTCCACTAAAGAACACCAAGGAGTTTGTCTACCTCGGGAGCAAAATAACATGGGACGGTCGGTCTAAGAGCGAGGTCGACAGCCGTATACACCAGGCTAGGCTTGCATTCAATAAAAGGTCGAAAATAATAGAATCGAATAATATAGACCTAAAACTGAGAATACTCCTCATCAAGACCTATGTATGGAGTATCTTGATGTACGGCTGCGAAACATGGTGCCTATCCGAAAGAGATATACGGAGACTAGAGGCTTTTGAGATGTGGTCCTATAGAAGACTATTAGGAATTTCCTGGAGAGACCACATCACAAATGAGGAGGTTCTCCAAAGAATCGAAGGAGGAAAGCACCTGCTCAGGACCTTGTCCGAAAGGCGCGCAAGATGGATCGGCCATGTAATAAGACAAGAAGGCCTCTTGCATGCCAAAATGGAGGGTATGACCGAGGGGACAAACGCTAGGGGACGCCCACGCCGAGAGTACCTGGAGGACCTGCTGGTGGACGTGTGCTGCTCATCATATGCAGACTTCAAAAGAGCCGCACAAGACAGGGAAGAGTGGAAGAAACGTATAGATGAAATTGCTTCAAACCAATCCCACGATTGAAACCAGAGAGAGTGATGTATATGTATTCGGAAGGTCCAATTTTCAATGACTTTTCGCATAAATCGTTTGTTATGTTGACTTTGAGAGCGTCAATAGTTTGCGGTTTATTCTCATAGACCTGCGATTTTAGATACCTAACCCCAAAGGAAGAAGTCTAAAGGCGTTAAATCGCACGATCTCCGTGGGCAGTTTTTCATGATTTACACATATTGTTTAACGCTATTGTCTATTGATTTGCCGTACACTACTAAACAATTGACAACAAATTTGACAGGCGTCTTTTAACAACATGGCTGCTATAACTTAACAAATTTCGAGCGCCCCTTTTGAAAGATGCTTTATAAAAGTCCCTCCATATACTACCGTAAATCGATATGAAAATTAATTTTGTTTGTATTATAAATGATGTAAATTCAACCACTAACTTTGTACCAGAGTCTCACGCTCAAGGACGTTATCATAATTTCCTATTGTTCTGTCGAGCGAGTCGCACCAATTAATTTATGCTCTCACCTGTGCTTGTGGAGAGAGATCTGTATAGATCCTTCCTAAATGCGGTGGATCAAAAAATCGATTTGTTCTTTTACGTCCTAAAACGTATTTACAAGTTTATTGGTCCTTCCTAAATGCGGTGGATCAAAAAATCGATTTGTTTTTTTTACGTCCTAAAACGCAAGTACAGTTTATATAGGTCCTTCCTAAATGTGGTGAATCAAAAAATCGATTTATTTTTTTAAGTCCTAAAACGCATTTACAAGTTTTTTGTCATTGCAATACATAGTATAAACGGTACAATAACGTTTTTGGTTCAAAACTAGCTGTATTCTTATAAAATTTTGTGCAAACTGAATTATAATAATGGCCAAGTATTATTATTTAGATACGTTTGACATATGTGCTTAGGTTGATGTGTTTCACATGAATTCTATTGTAGCATTGTCATTAAATTTCCTACAGCGCCATTTTGTTTTTTTAGAGATTTGAAAGTTGTTAAACGTCGATTCTAGGCACATCTCAGCTTTGAATATATTGTGATCTGCGGAAAAGCAGAAGCGCCTATAAAAATTACGCTTGTCGATTGATCACAATTTGACTCATAATGAATCAGTGCTAATTGTCTATTTGATGACAATGCTTATAATAATTTTGGCCAAATACAAATTTGCCTTGGGAATGACTTGGGCGGCCCTGAGCTAAGCCATGGGAAGCTATCCACACTGCAACTGTTCGAGTTTGCCCTACTTTGGACTTATATTGCACACTGTTTACGGTTCGAGCTTTGTGTCACGGCATCGCCTTCCGCTTCTCTTGTAATGCACCAACTTTTGACTGTTACATATTCATTGCTGTATTTATTGGCATCTTGAAAAACATTTAACGTTTCTGGCGTTTGTTTTGTGCTTGACCCTGAAATGTCAATCATATAATAATTTATTTTCAAATTTTTAATCAATCATAAAGTCATGTTTTTGTAAACTCGAATTTAAGTTTTTTTTTAACTATTTCAAATTGTTTTTTTAATATCAAAAAGACTGCATTCAGAGCCGAATTTATTCAAGTTACTTTTATGAAAAATGGGCTATTAAAAAATGTTACAGAGAATGCTAAAGAAATGTGTATTTGTGGTATCACTCCATACGTATGTGTATTATACCTGGAGCCGGTTGGACTTCGACGTGCCCCTATTTGGGGTAAGTTGCAAGACTGAAGGAAGATGGAGTAGGAATGAGTTGAGAAGGGGGAAGATTAGGAAGTATCTGGCCATCCAAATCTGTGTGTCCGTCAGTTATCATTTGAATCAAAGTTTCGATTCTTGATTTTTTTCCAGAATGATACTAAGATTATATTTTTGGGTAATATTCACTTTTCATGTAAAAGCCCATAAAGTTTAAAGAAAAAACACTTTCTGCAAGTTATGCTGTAAAACGCAATATAAATATGGATTAATAGTGTTGTCCGTATAAAAATGCAATTTTTTCTAGGAAGGCATGCAAATATATTGGGTCAATAATATACCGATGCAATATTGTATTTGTATACCTTTTTCAAATAATTAGGGTTACAAAACTATTTATTCATATTGCATTTTTACGAGTACAAAAAACAATCCATCTTGATATTTTGCTGCATAACTTGCAGAAAGTGTGTTTTTTTTAATAATTAAGAGCGTTTAACACTCTACATTTCATTAGTTAGATGTCAAGTAGAATATAATTCACCTATTTGGTCCCCTTTCTATAAAGTACACTCTAACAAAATAGAACGTGTTCAACACAAATTTCTTAGGTACTTAAATTTCAAACTCAAAATTCCAATAGAAAACATTAATTATTTAAGTTTAATGAATCGACTAAATTTAATTACGCTGTCTGACAGAAGAATTATTTCAGACCTAATTTTATTGTACAGAGTTATGAACAACCTAATTGACAGCCCTGCCATCGTTTCTAGTATTAAACTCCATGTACCGACAAGGAATACTAGACAAAATATAACATTCTTTTGCAACACATACACAACCAACTATCAATCACACTCACTTACCAATAGGATGCATGATTTAGGCAACAAGTTTGGTGGTATTGTAGATATATTCGCTGATTCCCTTTACATTCTAAAATGCAATTTAAACCAACACTTTGTGGAATCCTACAAATTATTGTAACGTGGGTATAATATATTTAACGATTTGATGTGTTATTGTAATGTTTTATATTATATTTTGTTCTATGGTATTGTTAAATATTACATTGTTTAAAATATTTCACAGTTTTAAGCAAGAATATACAAGTGGTTTTTTCTTTAAAAACTACTTGTATATTGTTAAAAGTTTTTTCACTTTTATAACGTTTGATATAAATTCTATGTATGTGTAATCCTCGATATCTTAAATATTATTTTATAATCTATGTAAAAGCCCCTACGGGCGTATAAGAACAATAAATAAATAAATAAATAAATAACATCTGTCAAAAAGTCAAACCAATTGATAAGTTCGCAGAGAACAAACAATAAATCTAGTGAACGTTAAATGTCAAATTCAAATATTCGCCTGAAATCAAAGTGTCGCCATATAAAAAAAAATCATTGTGGAATTTTACAAAATTAATAGGAACATTATCGGAGACGGGACATTTTCATGTAGTTACGTCACGAGCCCAAATAATGGATTTATTTATTTAAAAAAAAAAACTGTACATTTCTAAAATTTTTACTAACATTTTCGTAATCGTAGTAAAAAAATCTGTCCACACGATTTTTTCCGAGTAGTTATGAAATCTATGCAAGTGGCCTATTGGTGTCGGAATACTTGGAATTATAATTTTAATCAAAGGAAACTTACAGCATAAAGCACGCAATCATTAATTTAAAATAGAATCCCTTTGGTTCCGTTATTCAGAAATATATCTCCTTCCATCTAGAAGCCTCGTATTTGTATTTGCAAGCTTTTGATCTAGTTGTATAGCCAAAGCGTTACTAACAGTAAAGATATTACCGCTACTACGGATCCTTGTTCGCGGGATCTCTTCCGGGTCAGTCAGATATACCTATGGATGGAAATGGTGACTTGAACACTGGGTACATAGTAATAAATACGACCTGTTATTTCGAATGTGTTCGTCTGTTCACGTGAGTTCCATGATAACTCAACAAAGTGGCATTTAAACACCTCTTTGAAAAGTGAATAAAAAATAGCCCATAACCTAACCTAACGTACCCTAATTAACCTAGTTTTTTTATCACTTTTCAAAGGAGTGAAATGCCACTTCGTTGTGTTGTCCGGTCATGAACAGCGATGAAAAAAAAACCATTGGGAAATAAAAAAGAACCCTGTAAACGGAATTGATAATCGTCGTTAAGCACGCAGTTTGTTTGGGCGTTTTTGGGGAAGGGAGGACTGCGGTCGGGTATTTCAAAGTAGTTCGACAAAATTTTTGAAACTTTCTATCCTACCGGTATGCACAAACACATTCAAAGTGTCCTCTTTAAAATGTTTTTCCTGTACTTGTCATTTTCCATTGAGTCAATCGAAAAATATTAGCTCCGTTTTAACGTCCATTTCTGTTAAATACTTCGCTTATGACTTATAACAAAGAAAAGGGGTTACAACGAAGGTCTTTAGCTTTAATTCTGTTTTAATTTGCGGATTCTTAAAAGATTTTGGCTTTGCAGAATTATTCGACTTGCAAACTTGTTATAACTCGACGTCGTCAGATGTCTTTGTAGTTTAACTAGGAAGTTTCTATTTTCCCGACACTCGCCCTATTAACCCGCCTTTGATCGCGTCAATGTAAATCACGACTCTAGCCAATACGTAACCGTTAGTGCGAGGTTAACGGACTTTGCATCGATTTGGAGCTTCGAGCTTTGGCTCAAATTCTAACAAATAATCCAGGATATTTCCGACTCGGATAAATTAAATAATCCTATCTCTGCAAAACTTTCAAGGAATTCATTAACAGCTTAATTGGAATGTCTTGTACTACCTTAGTTGATTACCCATTTGTATGTGGAACTCACTTGTTTATTTAAATTACATGTGTCTTTCAATGAGTTTCTTGTTATTAAATCGGTACAAAGAAGGAGAAAGAGGTAGAATTAGTTTGAAAAGTATCTACTTACATGCCAACTCAGGCTTACGGCGTTTAAATGGCGATAACTATGTTTACAATGCTGACTATTTACGAGATTCAGTTTTTAAATTGCACTTGTGTTAAAAAATATCCATAATTTTATTCGCCGAATTTTCAAATTCTTGAAATTGAAGATATGTAGGTATTACTTTTTCGCCAAGGATTAGTTGATTTTGAGTTATTGATTCGATTCCCTGTTCGCATATTCGAGCGGTAACTATCAGTACCTATCCAGTAAGGCTTTTTTATATCTGTACCCTCGAAGCATACGGATGCAAGTCCAAAAAGGTAAATGTTCAGGAGAGCCAAAAAACTATTTTTTCTGTAACTATGGTCTCATAACTTCTCCAGATCCATGCTGATAGATAAAAAGTAAGTAATTATTAAATCAATTAGTTTTGTTTTAAAAACGAGCAAATTAAACGAAATATTTTATATGTAAAGCCTTTAAAAATATTGTTTAAAAAAACGCTGACTTGTGTCAAACAAAAACACGGACTTGAGTCTTTCTGCTTCAAAATGAAGTGGAATATTTTGTTATGACATGTGGCGTATTATGAAAGGATCAATGTTTGAAAATTATTTAGGGAACGTACCTGTAGGGGCGTGTAAATAGCCCCTGACACAAGGGGATGACTACCCTATGTAAAATTAACGAAAATCGAATTCTTCCTTATGTGACACAAAAAAACAGTTGACCCAGCAATCTCAAAAACCAAAGTGAAAACAAACAAACACTCACTCAGAGAATGCAGCTCAGCCCCGATGTCCACACAAAAAAACACTTCTTTTCAATAAAAAAATGTCAAGGCGATATCGAATAATCTTGACAGATGTTTCGCACAGCAAGGAAGTTTCAACTATGAAAAATTTGCATATTAATAATGCGAGCCAAAAATCCAATCTTAGGTACAACAATAATTCCCTCACTGGATGAATTATTCTTAAGACTGACCAGGAGAGACATCTCTTGGCCTTTTACTGACACTCCCGTCAGAAGTAATTGCTTGATTCACAAAGGTAAGGAAACGCATGAATACACTGCATCTCAAGTCACATAGGTTCAATTCAATACAATACAAAACCCATAGATGGCGCCCTTATGGTCTTTATAGCATAAATTATCAATTTAAAGAAATTAATTTATGGCGCGTATCCATATTCCCCGCCTTGGAAGTTCGCAGAGCTTACAAAAGAAAGAATATAAAAATACAAATGAAACAAGAAATGAAATAGAAATAAAGTGACTATTCACCGGTAATATTCAGGAATGACACGCATTGGAAATTCGCAGAATCTCACAAAATAAAGAAAAATAACCAAAAATACAATGTAATAAAGTTCAATTGACCAAGATAACGGATATTAAGTAATGCCATGTCTGGGTCAGAGATCATTGAAACAATGACTAAAATCAAAGAAATAAATAAATAAAAATAAACAAAAATAGATAAAATATAAAATTATTGCGTTGGAATGGGATATAATTTGACAACCGGACGTTTAAAAGAACCAAATCTTGTCTTTACCGTCGCAACGCGAACAATTTTATCCATTCCGGGATGGATTTCAGTTATCACGCCTAAAGGCCAATTTAACGGAGGGGAATCTTCTTGTCCCACTAGTACGACAGTTCCGATATCAATCGGATGATCAGAAGTAGTCCACTTCTGCCTGACTTGCAAGGTGTGCAGATACTCTGAACGCCACTTCTTCCAGAAGGACTGAACCATGCTGTCTAATAATTGCTTACGCTGAGTCAAATTGATTTTACCGTCTGCCAGGACAGAAGCAGGCAAGTACTGCAATGGTGTCGACATTAAAAAATGCGCAGGCGTAAGGACTTCTGGATAAGGGTCAGAAGACATAACTGTAAGTGGACGCGAATTCATTATGCACTCAATTTGAACTAGCACAGTCTGTAACTCCTCATAGGTGAGAAGCTGAGTTCCAATCACACGGTACAAGTGTGTCTTCATGCTCTTTATGTTCGACTCCCACATACCCCCGAAATGAGGCGCGCGTGGTGGAATCATTTTCCACTCTATACGACGCTTAGCGAGTTCGCGCTTTAATGAGGGCTCATATTCAGATTCAACCAAAAACTTGTAGAGGTCATCTAATTGTGCCTTCGCACCCACAAAATTAGTACCATTATCTGAATACAAGCATGTTACCGGGCCACGCCGAGAAATAAAACGGCTGAAAGCAGCCAGGAAAGCATTTGAAGTTAAGTCAGAGACCAACTCAATATGAATAGCCTTGGTCACAAGGCATACGAATAGACAAATATATGCCTTTTGAGAATGTTGTCCTCTCCGACGAGTCAGCGTAATACGGAGTGGACCTGCGTAATCTACACCGGTATGTACGAAGGCCTTTGCTTCTGCAACACGATATGACGGTAAATCTGCCATCTTCGGTGTCGGATGCGATGGATTTAAGCGGAAGCAACAATTGCATTTCCGCACCATCGCCCTAATAACAGTCCTAGCATCTAATATCCAATAGCGTTGACGTAAGATAGACATAAGAAGTCCTGGGCCTGTATGACAGTTCACGACATGAAAGTGAGCGATGATCAGATCGACAACACAGTCATGTTTGGGAAGCAAAACCGGATGTTTAACCTCAAAGGGTAAATCCGATTTAGAAAGCCGCCCCCCAATACGTAACAGATTATCTCCATCAAGAAATAGAGATAAACTCTGAAGTCTTTTGGAATGAAATTTGCCTTCCTGGAGTGCAGCAATATCTCCTGCGAAATGAATACTCTGCACAGCACGAATCACAGCCTTTTCAGCAGTCATAAGATTATTGACCGTTCCAGAGGAAAGTGATATCTTTTTTATGAATCGGAGGACATAAACAACAATCCTTAGTAGTTTATCCCAAGTGGATATACGCTGAGCCAGTTCACTCAGGACCGATTTTTCACCCTGAAATGTGGCAATGAGCACATTAGCCTTGTGTTCAGGCATTTCACCAGTATTGGTAGGGTGAAACGGTTTTAATGGCCATTCCAAAGGTGGGCTGCAAATCCATGATGGGCCGTTCCACCATAAATCATGTGAAACGAGTTGGGAAGGAAGCATGCCACGAGAAAGGCAGTCGCTCGGGTTTTCACTACCAGCAACATGGTAAAAGTTCTCTGGAGACAAATTTTCTTGGCACTGAGCTACGCGATTACTAACAAACACCGACCAGCGATGCGGTGAAGAATGTATCCAAGAGAGCGCAACGGTAGAATCGGAAAACGCATATGTTCCTGCAATAGGAAGACGCTCAGAATAATTATCTTGAACCGTCCGTATTAATTTGGACATCAATACTGCGGCACAGAGCTCCAAACGAGCGAGGGTCGTCACTTTGGTGGGAGAAACCTTTGATTTTGCGCACAACAATCTCACTGTAATTTTTCCAAACAGATCAGTGGTGTGCAAATAAATCACACAGCCGTAACCATTCATGCTTGCATCGCAGAAAGCAACAACGAGCACCGTACTGTCTTTCAGGACACCAACATGGCGAGGGATTTTTATCATTGAAATTAGCGGAAATTCCTGTGTAAGCGCCGAAAACCGACGAATAACGCTATCAGGGGGTGTATCATCCCAACCAATGTTGCACAGCCATAGCTCTTTGATAAGTAATTTAGCGTACAGAATGACAGGGGCGACCAAGCCGAGGACATCAAATAAACGGGCGACTATGGAGAGTATGCTCCGCTTTGTGCACTTCTCCTGAACATAAGATGTCGTAAAGAAGAAGCTGTCATCAGCTGGTTCCCACGAAAGGCCCAACACCTTAGAGGTATTGTTAGAACCAACAGTGAAGTCCACTGGGCTGCGGTGAGAATCCGGGAGGTTCTCAAGTACAACTTGAGAATTACTAGTCCATTTTACTAAATCAAAGGCACCGGACTTAAACAACGAGATTAATTCTCGAGAAAGACGTATGGCGCTGGGCTCATCTGCAATAGAATAGACCAGGTCGTCCATATACAGCTTGGACTCTGCCACTTTGGCAGCATCCGGGTAATGTGGTCTCATATCCTGGGCCAACTGGCGAACCGTCCGCATTGCTAAGTATGGACTTGCCGTCAAGCCGAAAGGAACTCGATTGAACTGAAAAGTTCGTATGAGACCATTATTTGAGAATCGAAATAAGATCCTCAGGTATCTGCGATGCTTACTAGGAACTTCAATCTGTAAATACATTTGCCTTATATCCGCAGTCATAGCGATGGGAAAAAGACGAAAGTCAAGCAAAAGCAGAAACAAATCGGCTTGCAAATTGGGACCAGTATGAATAATGTCATTCAGTGACAGCCCTGTGTGTGTTTTAGCACTAGCATCAAGCACAATACGAGGCATTGGTTTGTCTGGACGAGTGACAGCATGATGTGGGATGTAATATCCATCTTCTGTGATATCAGACTCTGAGACTTCTGATAGGTAATTATTTTCAATATATTCACTGATAACCTTGTTATAATTCTCCTGCAAAGCAGGGGAATGTTTAAATTTTCGCTCCAATGCCAAAAATCGGCGTTGGGCAGCAGTACGAGAATTACCCAATTGTCTTGGATCTTTACAGAAAGGTAAAGCAACAGAATATCTACCATCATCAGTGCGAGAAATTGATGAAGTAAAGAGATTCTCACATTCTGTCTCCTCCGGACTTAGAAATTTTATATTAGGTATCTCTTCTAACAGCCAAAATTTTTGCACTAAATCATTAAGTGCGAGTGCCGAGAATGATGTGTTTGTGTTGAGCACATTATTGGGGTAATCACCCATCAACACGAAACCGAAAGCGGTCGATAACGCGGGGGGTGCACTAGTACCCGATTCAACCCTGTTCCCTAAATAAATATATGGGAACAGTTGTGCACCGATGACGACATCCACGCATCCAGGAATATTCCATGTTAAGTCTGCGAGAGGTATGCCCTCTAAGTACCTCATATCACCCTTGGCTATATAGTGATTAGGTAATTGGTCGGTGATACTGTCAACGACAAGCGCATGTATATTATATTTATTCTCTGGGTATACGCGAGACTCAATATCCAAATACACGTAACCGAAAATTGGTCGAGACGTTGATCCAATTCCTTTGACAACCGAATTACTCAAAGGAAATATTGGTAAATTCAGAGTTTTACAACAATCGACCGTAATCAAATTATTTTGAGAGCCATTATCAATTAGGCACCGAACAATAACTTTATTTCCGTTTTTAAGCTTCGCGTATACTTGTGCGGTCGAAAGTAAAATAGAAGAGTTCGGTGTTACTTTGGCACAAAGCGAACACGAAGGATTGACATTCGCGGTCCCCTCCACTTGCTTATCACCAATGCCAGTTCCATTGATGCTGGATGACACTGGAGGGGGGACTGACGGTTCTTCACTGGTAGGTACTTGCGACGTATGTACATGAGTATTGGTTTTCATATTATTCACACTGCCGAAATGTAAGAATGTATGATGACGTTTATTGCACAAATCACAAACTAACCCCGATTTGCATGACTTGATTGTATGTGAACCACTAAGGCAATTTACACAGGCATTTTTCGATTTTATAAATTCAAATCGAGCCTGTGGGGAACTCATACATTTAAACTTTGAGCAAACGTTGATTAAATGATCAGTTTTGTTACACAGAATACATCCTTTCGGCGGAGCTGGGAAGCGCGGAATATTCGCATTACTCGCGACGAACGATTTAGTATTATTTGATCGGGAGGACGAAATGGGATGCGTTTTATTTACGACACCATGCGAGTTACTCGTTCGTTCTAAAATCTTTACTTGATCTTGTACAAACGAAACTAACTCATTATAAGAAGGAATTTCTTTATTACGAACTGTCAGCTCAAAGTTCTGAGCCGTCTGTGAATCAATTTTTCTTACCGCGCAGTGAAACAAAATAAAATCAGTTAAATCTTCAATACCTAACTGCTTTAATGCCGACACTGACGAAGAATATCTTTCAATGAAAGAATTGAGACTGGCAGATGTATTCGTGCAGTTTTTCGCATCGAGAATATTATTTAAATAATGTGTTCCTAGTGTACGTTTATCTTGATATTTTTTAACTAAACTCTCCCAAATGATCTGATATGTATCACCCGAAGGCACAATGCCTGCGGTTATGTTCAAAGCCCCGTGTGTGAGTTTTCCGACTAAGTACTGCACACGCTGCGAGTCAGTTAGCTGTCTATTATTATGGATATTGGCTTTAAATGACTCAAAAAATTTCGACCAACTTTCATTCTTACCATCGAAGGTTGGAAGATCTATTGCAGGAAGATTAATCATACACGGCTCCCGCGACTTATTTTGTGACGTCAGTGACTCTCTTACAGAAGTTTTCATATTCGATCTAGTTCGTTTGACCTTCAAAAAAAGATCATCAAAAGCATTTAAAGCTTGAAAATCTGGTTTAAATTCTGGATTTAAAGTTAACTGACGATCATTGATGCTATCTATAATATTTTCAAATTGACTTCGCATTTGATCAATCATCTCTGACTGAGCCATAAACACTTCGTTATTTCTTGACTCAAAATTAGATATATTATTTGTTGCATTATACAGATCGTTCATACGAACAAAAAGATTTTCCTTTTTTGCGGTTAAAAGAATAAGCGATCTGTCTTGAGCCTCATCAAAACCCTCCTCCGTAATTCTTGGCATTTTTTATATATGCGAAAATATTACCACAAAATTTTACAATAATGTTACAATGTTAATAATTAATTAATAATAATGTTGCGAATAATTATCCAAAATTACGACAATTCTGCGAACAATGTTAACAATTAATTAATAATAATAATGTTGCGAATAATTATCCAAAATTACGATAATTCTGCGAACATCCAAATATGTCATCCAAAAGCAAAAAAACAAGACCAGCTATAGTTCTCAAAAAAATGAGAGGTACTTCAAATTTACCAAAAAAAATACGTAAATTCAAACATCCATGTAATTAAGCTATAATCTCGAATTGAATGTATGAATGAATTAATAATCCAGGCTACGAAGGACCAATAAATATGTAGGGGCGTGTAAATAGCCCCTGACACAAGGGGATGACTACCCTATGTAAAATTAACGAAAATCGAATTCTTCCTTATGTGACACAAAAAAACAGTTGACCCAGCAATCTCAAAAACCAAAGTGAAAACAAACAAACACTCACTCAGAGAATGCAGCTCAGCCCCGATGTCCACACAAAAAAACACTTCTTTTCAATAAAAAAATGTCAAGGCGATATCGAATAATCTTGACAGATGTTTCGCACAGCAAGGAAGTTTCAACTATGAAAAATTTGCATATTAATAATGCGAGCCAAAAATCCAATCTTAGGTACAACAATAATTCCCTCACTGGATGAATTATTCTTAAGACTGACCAGGAGAGACATCTCTTGGCCTTTTACTGACACTCCCGTCAGAAGTAATTGCTTGATTCACAAAGGTAAGGAAACGCATGAATACACTGCATCTCAAGTCACATAGGTTCAATTCAATACAATACAAAACCCATAGATGGCGCCCTTATGGTCTTTATAGCATAAATTATCAATTTAAAGAAATTAATTTATGGCGCGTATCCAGTACCCAATACCCATACTACGTGACCCGTTCAGGGGGGGGGTCTTCAAAATACCACGCTCGGTCACAATAAGCGACGGGGGGCTTGGGTTTTTAGTCACCGGGCGGAGGGGTTAAAAATTGCATAAAAATTGCTAAAAGTGGGTCACGTAGTATGGGTACGTTCCCTTACTTCCATAGAAAGGGTAGTAATGTTAGAGGCAGAAGGATGCAAATGGATTTGAGTCATAATACTCGAAAATGCAACTAAATCATAAAGATGCAAGTCCATGTATATCTTTCTGCTGCTAAGGTAGGCTGATCAAAGGTAGTTGCATCCATATACATTTTTGAAAATCCTATTTTTCTTCATGACTGGACCTGTATCTTTCTGCCATTGATAAACATGATAATTTACTTTAAGTCTTCATATCAAAAACTTATTTCTTAAAATTTTGGACTTGCATCCGTATGCTTCTCGGGTATAGATATATCTAAGTTGACCAAATTTTGCAGAGAGCAAAATACACTTACGTACTTTATTATAATACTAGCTGGTTCGCGGCATGCGTTGAAATGCCATATTCAAAGACAGAAATTGTTTCTCCCTGCATGTCCTTTCCCGTGCGTCCCCGTTCTCCTCCCGCGTCCCTTTCCCCTCTCGCGTTCCTCCACCACCTTCACCGCTTTCCCTCTCCCCTCTCCCGCTCACCCTCCCCGTCAACCCACCTCCCGCGTTCCATATGTTCAGTCCCTGAACATTTAGTTTCCAAACAGCTCGCGTGCCACCTATTTCAATTTTTTTAATCAAATTTTCATTTTTCAAATATTACAAAAATTCATTTTTGTCAAAGATTTTTGTATATTATAAGAACAATCAATCAAATTTGGTACCCAACATAGGTACCTATTTAAAATATCTATAATTCTTGATTCGATTCAAAATATTAGGCGAGTAGGTACTTTAAATAAATTCATTAATTTAAAGAGTTTCGAAAATTGAATTTTGATTTCAATCATTGTTCTCATGCAAAATGTCATTCTCACATTTTTGACAGTTTTGAAAGAGTATTTGTAATAATTAAAAAACTTTTCAGATGACTTGTCAAGTGGTTTAAAGAAGGTAGGTATATCGAAAGTTTCAATCATTTCCTCCTCTTAATATAGCTATACATAGACATAGACATAGACATCCCACATACTCACACATACACCCAAGCAAGCATATATTTTAATTTTTATATATATATTATGTTGTTGACATTTTTATCGCGCATTGTTACTTTTAATATTTGCGTTTATTTTTCATCGCTTTGAAAGCAAGCGAAGTCTTTGACCTGTTTCGCTGTATTTTTTTTGATTTGTGATCATTTGAGTAACCAAAAATAATTAAAAATACTCTTTTGCAATGAAAGAGTATGTTTAATTATTGAACGCTACGGAATGGAAACTTGTGAATGGTAATTACGTTAAAAAATTAAAACTACTAAAGCCAGTCAAAGAAGGAATTCAATGGTTGCCTGAATCTTTTTTGTTGTTTCTGTTATAAAATTGTAAGAACAATGTATTTATTGTGACACCGGAATATGAGTTTCTATTTGTAATATTATCTTTTATTATTAGATTCAACTTGCTTACGTTACATTTAATAATAGTAATTTATTGCAGGGTTATCTTTTCTCTAGATCGTTCCGCAAAACGTTACGTCACTTAAGCATGAATATCTTTCGTAAATGCGGCATTTCTAATGTTTGAAAATTTTACAATGCGCCATCACGGTATTATTTCGGATTCGGGTTATCATAACGCAGAAAAGTCGGTAATCCGTGACGTTATTAGCGGCTGTGGAGTAACGCGAACTCGCGAACTGGTCGTTAGTCGTTTTGCAACGGCCGTTACAGTAAACGCCGCAGCGATATGCCCGCTAACGACGCGCAACTTTATATTGTTCGTTATTATGACAATACAATAACTAATATCTGATTATTATAATGCTTTGGTAATGGCATACGCCCATTTTACGTGCACCTCGGAACAGTCGGAACCATGGCGGCTGGTCCACAACAATGTATCGCATCATGGAGGAATTTAAGATTGCTTGTACTTTGAATTACAGATGTGCGATTCCATGTTTTATTGTATTGAGATTTATTTATTTCAGACGTATTTTAATTTCGGGTAGAAAACTATATTTTTAATGTTAGTTGTACTATTTTCGCATCCTTCTGGATGAATGAATACATGTTAAAATACTGTATAAACCGCCTGTTTCCTGAGAAGAAAAAAAAATACTAGAACATTATTATTTTTATATGTTCTAAGTTTTGTTTTATTTTTTAATTTTTGTTTTCTTCGGTGATATAGTACTGGTATCTATTGTTTTCATTTTTATATATTTCCTGCATATTATACAATCGTTGTTGTGGCTGCGGACACCCAATGCCGGGCGATTTTGCTTCAACTTGCGACACGACCGAAAGAGTGCCGTTTGTGGGTGTGTATTGTTCTGTTTGGTCTGTACGTGAATGTGCATAAATTGCACGACGCATTAGACTAGGGACATTTATATTTGAATAGTAATAGTTTTTGTGTTACCTACACCTACACGCATGTTTATGGTATATTGAAACGATGTGCGGCTGCAAAACTGTCCACGCACCGCGCTTCTAGCATTCGAAGCAATTCCTAACTATAAAAAAATCTATGAATACTTCAAAAGAAATCAATATTGTAACTGTAATAATGTTTCGGGCATTTTCCATTAATTTCTACTATTGCTTGATACCTGCTCACACTCGTGCCACGCACGAGTTTTACCTTTTACCCGATACACAGTGTTATTGAAGCAGAATGTGTTAGGTAAAAGATTGTTGCGTTGTATTATCTCTTTGCATAAAAAAATAATAATGATACTAAAATTAGCTATGTTCTTAAAAATAGAACATTCTGTTGAACTAATTCATTTTGTTTTCAATTTTTTGTTTGGCATTTTGCAAAGGCCACTCTTGAAAAATGGAGACGTTTATTTTACGCTTCTTTTTTGTTGGGACACTGGCACTGGTTTGAAAGCGAGGATTCGCTTGGTTTCAGCAAAGATAACTTAGCTAGATCGATAGCGGTAGAATGTCGCCAAGTCTCCGTGGGCGGCGATGGCTTACGGCTCTTGGATAAGGCGGGCGGGCGGGGGGGGGGGGGGGGGAGAGGCAGGGCGGGGAGAGATGGGCGGAGGATGTATCAATGTCGTCTGCATCTTTAAACCCCCACATGGGAAAATACACCCACTCAGGCCGTCCACCAATTCCCATGTCGTGTAGACATTTAATTGAACGTGACCCTACTGCCATCAGATTTCGGAAAGTTTTTCTTTGTCTTTGTAAAATGTATTTCACGCCAATAATGTTCTATCTCAAAAACATGCTTACTGTTTTGTCGCAGTGACGTAAAATTTAGTAAAAGTTAGCTTTTTAGTTCAAGTTCATTCGTTTTAAATATGTATTATCTACCCTACTTAAAATTCAGCTATTTTCTACTGAAAACTCCACGCTGAAAAAATGCAATTGGGGATTTGGGGACAATTTTCACATTATCCAACAAAAATACAAAACCAAGAAATACGTGTAAAAAAACGAGAAAATGCCAGTTGTTTTTTTTTTGTTTTGTCCTTGGGTTAGGTATAAATATAATGATGGAATAGCAATTTGAATAAAACATTAGAGTTTTTAATGCATTATAAACATGTATTTTGCTTTAAAAGAATGAAACCTTCAACAAATGTGATAATAATGAGAGGGTGGAAGCTCAATCAGTCGAACTGAGTTAAGGTGTCCACTTGAGTACCTTCTCAGAGCTGCTACACTAAACCAGCATCATTTAAATAAATTAAAACACTTCACTAGCGTTAAACGGTGTTTCTGTTATAACTGCCAATAACATAATGACGTTTTTATGTTGGCCGCATTGAACTTTCAAGAACAATATATTTTAAAGTATTGAAAAAACTACTTAGACCAAAATTTATCATGCTGGGTACCCACATTTTGAAGCATCAAATATTATGTTTGTTCATTACCAGTTATTCAGGTCTGATAGTGTTAAAAGTCACTCCGGCCACCAAAAAACTTGCCGCATCGTTTAAATACGTTTAACTGTAAGCATTGTCTGTATATTTAGCCAGGGATATAGTACCGGATATCCGGTGGCACGACACTGCCTTATCGGGCCGGGAGGTCAAGGACGAGGGCCCTTCAGGCTCTCTCCGTCTCAGCTGTTTACCCGGTGACCTCCTGCACCTATCTACTTCATTTCCCAGTAGGTCACTTGGCTTATTCACGAATCATTAATGTGTAGTTTAAGTTAACTTTTAATTTAATCATTTCACTGGCCATCGAATATTCACGCCAAATATTTAACTTCTCATCATTGTCGTTAATTCCTCCGTTTTTATTATAAATTTCGTTTTTCGAGTAGGCGCAGAAACCTATCATAAAAATAGACACAAGGTTAATTAAAACTTTATGCATAATAAATAATAACACTGGAGTCCCAAACTCAACTCCCTGAAAACTAGTGAGGACTATGTGGTTATCAATTAAAAGTCTTCCTCTCTAAAATTCTGAACAATGAGTGCGTGAAATTACAATTTTTTAATCATCAAAATTTGTAACTCCACACAGGAGGCCCTGAGGAAAATAAGATTGTGTGGAGGTTTTTTTTAAGGAAAGGAAATTGAGGAAGTTTTGAGAAGGAAATAGGTATAAGGGGTGGTTTGGAATCTGGAAGTTAGCCTGTCCAGGAGTGACGGATGTATGAATTCATCTCTCCAACTCCGGCGTAAGGCGGTATTCTGAGAGAATACGGCTGGAGAAGTCAAAGGAACTCCCTCAGCCATTCTCTCCCGATGCTGCTGGTGGGCAGACGCATCCGCCGCCAAGACCCGGACAACCATGAATCCGGGCACCCCTGCTAAGTCACCAAACGTAGCGAACTACTTGGGGTATTGGTTATCCAGTAAATGGTACCCGGGGTGGGGGTACCCATAACCACCTCAATTCCCTGTCCGCGTCTAACATTTTTAACGCATTTCTGTTTTATATTCGATAACAGATATGCGCGGCACTTTTCATGAAGCATTTCTGTGAAAATATACATTTATGCGCTTAGCGGTTTATGGGGCTGCCACACTTGCGCTGTAGGTACCTTCATGGCGTTGCGCGCATACATATAATGCGCTTCGCGGCATAACTCAATTATATATTCCGTTTCAATTTCACAATCGCGTATGAAATGGTGATTTTTATTGTTTTGGTGTATTTCCTCTATATTTTAATAAAATTGAACATTCCGTGTTTAATCGTTCGTGGCAGGAATGCCATTATTAATAACCAGTATGAAGCAGATATCCGATGCCGTTTTTATTGCCATTGAGTTTAATAGTTTCATCCTCTTTATTCCATGGTTTGAGACTATATCCCGTATTCCGTACGTAGCATTATAAATGCCCGTTAATATATTTATCATGAACCAAATATTACATACGATTTTAGATTTTCACGACCAAAAATTATTTAGTTATTAGTTTTTGGGGTATTATGCCGTGTTGCGCTACCTCCTTCTTTAGCCAACGTTTCGGACAGTGTCCATCATCAGGGCAGATGTGTAATGTGTGAAACGTTGGCTAAAGAAGGAGGTAGCGCAACACGGCATAATACCCCAAAAACTAATAACAAAAAAAAAATATATTAAACCAAAGTCGCAAGTCCTTGTATAAGCTTTAAATATTTTCAATACAGGTTGTTTTCGCCGTTTATATTGTACGATGCTTTTACTTTATTATGTTTGTGGTAAGCTTTTGTTGCGGGTACTTATGGTTATTAATATTTCCAGGATAATGTCCTCAATCATCTGCAAGTCCTCTCAACTAATATCACGTTTCTGAAAAGCTTCTTTGTATGGTAGCATGCCTGCTTTCAGCTTTTAAGCTTGCTTTATTATTGGCCAACGTTTTCTAAAAATGTCTAATTTCGGAGTAGTATCTATGTATCAACCGTTTTCTTTAACAATTTCATACATTGAATAACGTTTTGATGTGAAAATATATTTTTGTGATTTTGTCGTAAAATTGATGTGGTAATAGTTTAATCTTCTCTTTCATGAGCCCCGTTCTGATTGGGCAAGTAATTTAATCGAGTAGCGAGTATCTCGCCACTTGACTGACCAAAATGCTCCTATTTACTACTAAATTAAAGGTGTTCGGACACGTTTAGTTACTAAAATACTCGCTACTCGACTAAACTACTAGCCTAGTCTGTACGGGCCAATAGGGTGACCCGACAGTTGATCCGTCGACAATAATTGGCCCCTGGAAATGATATTTACTATAAAATTGTAATCTTTTGCGCATTATTTATCAATTTCAAACGTAAAATCGACTTCAAAAATACCTTTAATAATAAGTTTGTTTGAATATCAAACGAATGTATTACAGGGTGTTAAGGGACGTACTTGACTTACTTTAACCAGTGATTCCTGACATTATTTGGAGTAAAAAATGTAAATGAAATTTTGGTCTCCAGTGACTTTTTTTGACCACTTTTTTTTTTTTACAAAAATTTTTTCTTCAAAATCAAACAACAACAAAAAATTCTTCCGCATGTCGTCACTGGTCACTCAGCCGGGTGTCCGACGAACCCCTTACCCCGCCTCCAACTGTTCAACAACTACCATTTTTTATGTTTTTATAGCAAAAAAAAAACATCAAAAATGTCACCGGAGACCAAAATTTCATTTACATTTTTTACTCCAAATAATGTCAGGAATCACTGGTTAAATAAAGTAAGTCAAGTACGTCCCTTAACATCCTGTATGGTGTCAATTTTTTGTACTTAAACGGTGGTATGTATAGTATACAGACAAGTAGTTTTATCCTTGATGTATTTGAACGAAAATATGTTTTATACTTTTGTTATGCATTCTCTCTACACACCCCGTCGGGGTCACTTAGTTATATTTTGTGTAAGGAGGTATACCGTATTTTCCCTAAACCGACTGCACATTGTGTATAAGTATGCCGGGGGGACAACTGTCGACGGATCAACTGTTATTAAACCCTTTCGTAGATGGTGCTAGTTTAATTATTTTACGGAAACACGCTTTTCACAAGTAATGCTTTAAAATATTAAGATGAATTAATTGTTTGCGCCCGTACATAACGCAATACGAATATGAATTAATAGTTTTGTCCATAAACAAACTCAAATCTATCAAGAAAGGCTAACAAATACAATATTTCATCGGTGATATAATTCAATACATTAATACAATAAATTCGATGGTTTGCCCACGCGAGAACATGATTCCGAATGAAATATCAAAATGACGCGACGCTTCTCGTAAATGTCTTGCGCATGTGTGGATGAAAGTTCGATGAGGTAGATGTAGCGCCATCTGTCATTCAACAACATAAATAATTTCGTTCTGTTTGAAATACGAAAGACGTTTAAATTTTTTCATACAAAAATACTAAATTCGCGATTAAAAAATAGGAGGATGGGGGTAGGGGGGTTAAAATTTGGGATTATAGGTATTTTTTGGTGTCAAAAAAAAATCTGGATAGGGACACCCTAATCACTTAGCGGTATGAAATATACTTTAAAACCTATTCTCATACCTACCAAATATACATAAAAAATCTCATAAAAATCGGTCAAGCCGTTTCGGAGAAGTGCGACCACAAACACCGTGACACAAGATTTTTATATATAATATTGAGTCGATTCGGCGCTGGTGATTTGTTTGATAAGCCTTCGCAGTTTCCACGTAAAGTCTGCGAAACGATCGTAGGTTGTAAACATTTCAAGTTCTCTGCGATAATTTGCTATATAAAGTAACGTAGACATGGACAGTAGAAGTATCGGTTTCCCTAAACAAGCTCCGGTTGTGGATGCGGGATATCCCTTATTTCCTGTCCTATTGTTCAACATAATAGTACCAATTCATTTGTACACCGCAATTTTGTGAAATTTTACCCCAAGTCTTTGTACATGTATTAGATTTCATCATATATTTTCTTGAGTGCTTATAGGTAGGAATGTAGGTAGGTACTGTGTACGTAGATAGGGTTTTTTCGTTTATTTTAAATCCACATTTATCAGTCACGAGAGCTCTTCAAAAAAATTTTATGTTTTTTATTATTTTTATGTAATACTTTAAAAAACAGTAACATTTTTTGTTATGTTTTATAGTTACGGGACGTACTGTACTTACTTACTTACCAGTGATTCCTGACGTTATTTGAAGTAAAATGATAATTAAATTTTTGTCTCCGGTGACTTTTTTGACATTTTTTTTTCTTCAAAATGTTTTTCTTCGAAATTTTTTTCTTTTTTTCTTCCAAGTTAAACATACAAAAATTTCTTCCACGTGTCGTCACTGGTCACTCATCCGAGTAACCGTTCAAATCCCTCACACCGGTCTTAACTGTCTAATGCCTAGTGATTTTTTAAAATATTTATAATTGAAAAAAACAATTATCAGAAATTTTACCGGTGACCCAATTTTTTTTTCATTTTTACTCCAAATAATATCAGAAATCACTGGTTAACGTTGGTCAAGTACGTCCCTTAACATCCTCTATAGACTTCACTAAGTATTATGTCTGTTTTGAGGTCTACATATTTCAATATAATTGTTTTACACTGATCTTCTATGGTGATTTGATCCTCTTAACATAAAGTAAATAAAGAATGGATCTCATATAATGTAAATAAAGAGTAGATCTCATATAAAGTAAATAAAGAGTAAATCTCATATAAAGTAAATAAAGAGTAGATCTCATATAAAGTAAATAAAGAGTAAATCTCATATAAAGTAAATAAGAGTAGATCTCATATAAAGTAAATTAAATCTCATATAAAGTAAATAAAGAGTAGATCTCATATATATATTTTTTTACGTTAACTCCACGCAGGAGGCCCTGAGGAAAATAATTTCCCTCAGGGCCTATGTCATCTGGGATGCTGTGTGGAGGGTCTTTTTGAGGAGAGGAAGGAATGAACATTGGTCTTGAAGAGACCCATGTTGTAGGAATGAGGAAACACAGAGGCCGGCAAATCATTCCACAGCCGAGCTGTTGAACACAAGAACGACTCGAAGAAACGACCCGTTCTCATGTGGCAAATGTCAACCGTGTACAGATGTTGGGCACGCGTTTGGCGTGTTTCCCGACTATGCACCGGTGCCGAAGGGATCAATGATGCTAGTTCCTCGGAGCATCTTCCATTGTAATACCGGTAGAACAAGGATAGCATTCCCACCCGACGCCTGTGCTCTAAAGATTGCAATCCGTCTGTTAAGATGGGAGAATCTTATCAAACGGACCGCCCGTTTCTGCACAGAGTCGAGGGTATTTTTCAGGTATTTTGGAGCTCCAGACCAGAGGTGGCTGCCAAATTCAACCGTGGGGCGCACTTGTGATTTGTACAGGGTTAGCAGTTGTGTACCATTAAAGTATCTGCGGGCCCTGTACAGTACGCCCAGTTAAAAAGTCAATTAAGAGTAAATCTCATATAAACTAAATAAAGATTAGATCTCATATTATGTAGTTAATAGAGGGTAGATCACATTATAGCCACGTTTTTAACTCAGTTGAATTATTTAGCAATCTTCATAATCTTTCGCTCCAGCAGAATTCTTGTTTTTCAGGAAGGTATATAATATGTACTTGATTATTAATATTGTTCATAATATTATTATAAAGCATTTTATTTTGCGTTCTCGCATTTCTTAAAATAAATCAACCTTTCCGTTTTTTAAATAAATATCAAAGACGTTATGAAAACAACTTGAAAAGATGTTTACATTTTCAACTCACCTGGACTACATAATGTATAAATACATTTGCGTACACGATGTCAAACGTCCAATTGGAATTTGTATTTGTGATATCGTATATTTATTCAGTCCGTTACTTTGATAATTTGGCAACATTTTGGCACAGATTTCAAACGCTAATTTACTGTTCTGCATTGTAACAATTTTTATTATGGCATTTGGATAAATGTGGAATTGGCTGAATTCGTTTCGTTCGCATTCGCCCACTGTTTTTGGTAGAATACCTGGCTGCCCAATATAAATTTACAGGCTGGCCCCGCTCCAAAATGTGCATTCGCTCATCCGATTGTTTATTCAAAGGGTAGTAGTTAGTAGTTACCCGGTGATTTACTGGCTTTTTAAAAATGATTATTTACTTTTACGTGCTGGAGCACTTCGCTTAATTAAATCCAACCGTTACTTTGCATGCGATTACCTCCCCATTGCAATAATAAAGCATGTTTTTAAAGAAAGCGTGAAAAACTCGCGAAGCTCTTGAGCCTCTTTTATATTTGATTTTATGGGGGAATGTGTTTTCTTTTCTTCGGCCAAACGATGTGAGTTATGATGAAATCAATAAGTTGAGAATCAATAGCGCCCGGAAGGACGTTTAACCGACTCGGAGGTCAAAGCGTTTACTTGCCTACCTTTATAATAATAATAAGGAGCTACTTACCCGTCTTCGCTCGAGTTTCAATACTATTTGTTCAAAATCTTTTTTCACAATTAACAGTATATTGAAAATATGGTACTACTACCCGCCTTCGCTCGAGTTTCAATACTATTTGTTCAAAATCTTTTTTCACGATTAACAGTATATTGAAAATATGGTACGAACAATAAGGCGTCTTTTCTTTTTTATACAAATGAATGCACATTTCAAAGCTCCATAGATCATGACGGAAATGATTTTTCGAACTGGAGATAGTAGCGTTGACCTGGAAATCAGGGGTAGAACCGGCTCACCGTTTGAAAGTTTTTTTTTTACATTAGCTCCACATAGCATGCCCTGGGGAAAAATATCCCCAGGGCATGCTATGTGGAGCTAATCATCAGGCCTATATCATCTTTGGGGATGCTGCGTGGAGGGTATTTTTAGGAAAGGAAGTTCTGGGAAGGAAAAAGGTATGACGGGTGGGTAGGAGTCCGGTGGGTCCAGGAGTGACGGGTATGAATCCATCCCTCCAACTGCGCGGTGCAAGATGATGTCAAATGGACTCCCTCAACCAATCTCTCCCGATCTGGCCTACCATGCAGCTAGTGGGCAAACGCATTCGTCGCCAAGATCCGGACAAACCTCACTCCATGAACCCGGGCATCCTTGCTAAGCAGTGAGTTATTGCAGAGGTATCGGTTATCCAAACAATTGTTCCCGTACCATACCAGCCTCCCAGTTTGTAGAACGCAGATTTACTACTTTATATTTAAGATTATTCCTAGTCGACTCTTCGTCGATAAGTCCTGTGTACTTCAAAAGAGCCTTTACACCCGATTATAAATCATTTATCTTGACTCAACGCTATATATGAGTCGTTACTCGACTTGAGTAAGGGCTTTTCATTTATAAATTTGTTAAAGAATAACATATTTATTTTATTAAATTGGGTTATCCAAATAAGCCAGCTGTAAAGTAATTAACAATTTATGAGTTTTCTGTTCTTCGGCACGTTTCTTTCGTTTCCCTACGGAATTTAATTTTGTGACAAAAATATATTTTCGTAAGCCATAAGCCGCCGGCTTATCGATCGTGTTTGAAGTGTTCGCTCAAATAACTTGGTCGTTTTCATTATTAGAATTAAACTTATCGTAACCTCTACCCGTCGGAATGATCCAACCCTCTAAACACCTCGGATATTTGTGTAAAGACTAAATATTAATTAATTTATTATTAATATTCTGGAATTATTATTTTGAAAGATACAAGTTGAAATGTGTAAAATACCCGGATAATGGACAGATTATGGTAACTACTTTAAAAGGGCCAAACATTTGCACAATAAATTGTAACTTGTTGGTGCAGGCAAATTATCTTAAACATGTATATAAAAATGAATCTCTAAATGCGTTGCTAAGCGCAAATCTCGAGTGCAGCTGAACCGATTTCGCTAATTCTTTTTTTAGAAAATTCCTTGAAGTACGAGGATGGTTCTTACGGAGAGAAAAATTAAGAAAATTGGATAATTTCAGAAAACCTAACGACTATCGCACGTTTGACAGTTCGCGTGTTTGAGAATGATATTTTGCAAAACAATGTTTGTTAAATCAGGTTTATTTGAAGTAGGTACTCCCCTAATTGTTTGAATCGAATCAAGAATTTTAGATATTTTAAATAGGTACCTATGTTAGGTACCATATTTAATATACATGAAAAATGGAAATTTGAATAAAAATTGTAAAAGATGGCACGCATGCTGTTTAAAAACCGAATGTACTGGGATTGAATATATGGAACGCGGGAGGAGGGTTGGCGGGACACGAGGGAGCGGGAAAGGGAAGAGGGAAGGTGCATGCATAGAAACGCATGCTGGGACCAGCTAGTTTAAAATAGATTTTTATCATCGCCCTGATGATGGACACTGTAATGCTTAACGTTGTCGTTGGCCAAAGAAGCAGGTAGCGTAACACGGCACAACAACCCTGGAATATATAACGAAAAAAAATTCTTGCTTATCTAGTGGTGTTATCGTACCGTAAAACTACTTAACTGCAGACGGGTTTTCCAAACTACTTCGGACCAGTTTATCCGAACAGTTTGAATATATTGATTTGCACAATTCAAACGTGCGCTATTTAAAATGATTTGCCTTATGAACCTGCAATATCATGAGGGGTTATTTCCCAACTGATAATAATTCAGGAGAAGGTTGAAGGTAGAAGTAACAGAGGGAGCTGCCGCATCTCGTGCCCAGGTCACCCCAAGTGGTTCGCTACGTTTGGTGACTTAGCATAAGTGCCTGGGTTCGTGGGGTGGAGGTTTATCTAAGTCTAGGCGGTGGATGCGTTTGCCCAACTACTGCGTGGCGGGCCGGACCGGGAGAAATTGGTTGAGGGAGATCTTTTGACCTATCGACCCATCGCCTTGCACTGCAGTGGAAGGTAGTGGATTCATATGTCGTCACTCTTGGACACATTTCCTTCCCAGAACGTCCTCTCCTTTCTTTCCCTAAAAATAGCCTCCACACGGCCCCTTTCTATACCCTTCACGACATAGGCCCCGAGGGATTTTTACTCAGGTCTTCCTGTGTGGGGCTAATGTAAAAAGAACTTCCGGGTTGTTCCGATTTGTTCCGGGCTGCGGTTTGCAGGGTGAGGATATTCTAATAAAAATGCCTCAAACATTTTGCTTAAAAAATAATTACGCAGTTTGGTCAAGTATTTTGGCCTCAGATCTGAATTTAAATTGTATATGAAAAAGACCGCTCAGCGGTTCTCTTGAGATACTGCAATCCGCATTTCGAAAAATCAGGTTTTTCGGATTTTTCACAGTGGAATCAAAATGAGGACATCCCCATGTGATAATTTATTTCAGCTTCACAAATAGGTTATTTTCATTGTTTTTTTTAATCTAGAAAAAAATAAGAAGAAAATTACGATAGTGAAGGTGTTTTTATTTTATTTTTATGTTAACGAATAAATTTTATACAAGGATTTATTGTGTGCCATTTTTGATTTACCGCCAAAGCGACATGTTCGTTTTTTTGGTAAATTCGGCGGCGTTGACGTCACGCCGGGCAACATCGGTGACAGCCTCCTACCAACTAGTGGCGTTTTCTATCTCATAATGACTTTGTAGCCAGTTGGAACGTTTCGGAATGTGCGGTTTTTCAAATCTATAATTATGATTGAAAATTGTACATTTTTAGTACAAAGTTTAGAATCAGAAAAATAAACTTAAATCATCCTCACATTTTGACAGTATAGTTTGTGAAAATACACCATTCTACTATCGCTTGAATTTTTCACGGACAATTTTTCTGCCGCAAGTAGATACATGTAGATACTAGATACTTAACATATTATATTTTTTCGATCATTAAAGTTTGAAGTTAATGTCTCGTTCCTGTTTTCTTTTACCATTGAAACGTTCAACTTACGCTGCCAAATTTGTTAATCAAAACAAAGCCATTTAGCCAGAGGGTTGAGATTTGAGATGTAGAAATTCTGTCAGCTGTGTGGGCGGCACTAAACCCCATCCTGACACTGCCAACAATGCGACCAAGGAAATGTACCAACGTATAAAAAGCCAACTGAAATGTCATGGTATAGTAACTATGATTAAGGTTTCTTGGTTGAAACACCACCATTCTCTTTCTCTACTAGATCTGCGTAAGTATTCTGTTATGGTGCGGATTCATTTTAACGGCTCTGATAAAGCCTATGCTAAATCACTATTTTAGATTCCTTTACTACGAATCGGTTTACATTATAAATATGCTTTGGATAAATTCAAGCCTTTCCTTCCGTTTCAACGAATTAAGGCACACTAAAAATTGAGGAAATTTTACAAGAAGACCTAAACAACATAATTAAATGGTCACACGACAATGGCATTATTATAAACGCAAAAAAAACAAATATATGCTTATTCACTCACCATATACAAATTGTCAGGATAAGGAATTGCATATAAAAAGTCATTCATATGATTGTTTACACACAAAAAACCAATCCCAACAGTGTAATTGCCCAAATATAGAAAAAGTGTACCAATATACATACCTTGGTCTTACTATAGATGTCAATTTTAACTGGTCAAATCATATTGAAAAGAAGATCCATATTAGGGAAATTTTACCACCTAAAAAACTTTGTTGATAAAAATATATTATACTGTATATACAACGCATTAGCAGAATCAATTATAGGATACGGAATAAATAGTTACGGATCAACGTACAAAACGTACTTAAATAAAATAGAACAATTACAAATCCGTTTCCTAAAATTGATATCAGGCAAAAAAAAAGTTCAATTATGTGAAGGCGATTATAAAAAAAATTTCTCCTTGTGTAATGTCCTCTCTATACACAGTTAAGGTAGATTATCAATTAACGCTAGATGAATTCTGGAATACAGAATTCAAAAAACCTATAAACCACAACTACCTTACTAGGAATAGAGAAGCACAAATGTTTATTATTAATAAATCTCAAAATGTATACGGTGATAGAACAAAGAGGCATAGAATTCCGAAAATATTTAACGCATTACCTGAAAATATTAAATATGAGACATCTTATTCAAATATCAAAAAAAAAATTAAATCATTCTATCTCCGTAGAACATGAAAGCAAATAATATTGTATACAAATACCCAGATCGAATATTGATCAAATAGCTTGAAATTACTATCACACACTGTATTCATAAACATTATAATAATTAGTAGTTTATAATAATTAGTATTTAAGATTTTACACAGTTATTACAATGTAAAACATAAAAGTGTGATAATATTAATTAAATAGGACAAATGAGAGATTTCTTACAATCAAACTGATTGATCAATTTTGTAAGATTTTAAAGATTAATATTGTAAAATTAAAAAAAACTGAATAAAAATACTTAAAAAAAAAAAAAAGAATGCTCACATTTTGGCTTGGGCTTCCTATTAAGATCATCCGGTTTTCTTATTGGATTCTTACAAGCGGTCATCATAGTTTTTCCTACTTCACAAAGGTAAAGTGGCACCACGCGTATTACGCATGTTATACTTTTATTTTGTCTACGAACTGCGTATATTAAGGTGGTTATGTAAATAGGTATTGTTTGTTTCTTTACCCCACTTCTGGTCTGTTTGCTAAGGGACTGTTTCACTATTTCCCCGCAGTAACTCGATTCATCCCCTTTGTGTTTGGGGAGAGGCGGGCGGGGGAGGAGAGAGAGGACACCCGGCGACCTACTTGCCTCCCTTCCCCTGCTTCCATTTCATTCATGCCGAAGTTTTACGACGCATTTAGCGCGCACAGTTGCGCAGTTGCGGAGATTTGACTGTCAGATTACACTGGGCGATGTTTTCCTTTCGATTCTGGAGTAGATACTTAATTTTATTTGTATTTATGTAAAATGTAAAGCCCTTCAAACACTTTGTTTTTAATTTTACGATCTTTGAAACAGAATAACACATTTTCCGTTTTTATTAGATTTCTACGCGCGCACCGGATCAGCATTGTTTATAGACGCTACGCCTGGATTAACTGCATACATTTACAACATAGTTAGCCGTGGTTATAAATAAATTTTGGAACTATTCAGATCTTACGCCCCGCGTAACCTTTACCGCATTTATAAAGGACTAACTTCTGAGTGCGTGATGTGTAAAACACTAAAAAATATCTCTGGTGTCATGAAATTTGCTCCATTTCTTTTGATCTATAATTTCTAGGTCAACGAAACTAAGTAAATCATTTATCTTATAAGCTCTGGTGGTTTGAAATACATATCTGCATTTAACTGTCAGAAAATAAGGCAAGACGCCATATTGTTCAATGAGACAAATATAGATCAGAAATTTAATCTCAAGTAAAGCAGAGTAGCTAGATTTACCTAATTGTATTATTACGTTTCATGCAATTAGCTTTTTGGGATGCTTCAACCTCCGTCACACTTGATTGACGATCAGCGCCATTTTGTTTTTTTTTTTAATTTCTTCCTGTGAATTCCTGTTGATTCCTGTGAAAAGCCGATTCTCTGTCCGTTTTAGCGTTTCGACAAATTTACATATACCGTCAAGCATGACAACCAGTATGACCCTTGTTGACAAAAGCTTTATCTTGTTAAAAATCTCAAAAATTCAAAATAGCGCTGATTGTCGATTTGATCATCTAACATAAGTGACAAGAGGTTGAAACATCCCTACCCAAATCTTCAGCTGGTCGAGATTACTTGTAAAAACAACGTTCTTTTCATTGCTGGTAACTTTAGTAAAAGGTCATTCGTTGACTAATTTTGCTATTTTTTTTCCAATTTATTTTCATTGTTTCGTTGAAGTTAATGTTCAGGGTCGGTTCCAATGACGCAACGAATTGTTTAGTCCCCCAGGGCGCCACTTACAAAGGAGCAGCGAAATGTCATTGCCATAAAATTAGAACACATTTTTTAGAACGCTGCATTTTGATTAATTATTTCGATAAGTTTAATAATCTGAAGGTTGCGTAACTGTTGTTCATCGTTTTGCAGTGGAAAATGGTAAAATGATAATATTTCATAATTATTTTCAAAATAAGTCAGTTAACGACCATTCACACAAGATGTCTTGGCAAGAGAATTTTCTGTATTGAAAACAAATACAGAATAAATCTCGAATTATGAGCTCTGGGCATCGTGTAATTTGCACAACTCTTTATGTCTGGATTTCTAGGTCAGTGAAACTATGTTCAACTCGCAACGTATTTTCCATCATGCGCTATGTAACTTCACACTGTACATTTATCTTTTTTTTAAATAAGATAAGACGCCATATTTTTCCTTTATTGTTCAATTAACTGGTTCCCCGGCATGCGTTCCCGTGCGTCCCCCCCCCCCCCCCCCGCGTTCCTTTCCCTTCCCGCGTTGCCCTTCCGCCGTTCCCACCTTCTCTCTCCCCTCTCCCGCTCTCCCTTCCCGCCAATCCCCATCCCGCATTCCATATATTCAGTCCTAGTACATTCAGTTTTCAAACAGCTCGCGTGCCACCTACATCTTTTGTTTTTATTTAGGTATTATCAGCCTGGGGTGCAGTTGTCCCTTTCGATCAGTATTCGGATGAGTAAGAGCGACAGTGACAGAAAAAGTTCAGTATACCTACTGCTCAAATTTCTCAGGGACCGGGTACCTCTTAATACTTGTCTACCGGTATCCGATTTTAAAGAGATTTTTTTTTTTTATTTTTTTTTTTTTTTTTAGTTTATTTAGGAAACAAACAGTTATACATATTTTATAAGAAAGTAACATATTACATGATTACATTAACCAGCGAAGTTTCCGCTACAATTTATAATATATAAACATGGATTAAAACATTAAAGAAAACATAAAGTGGTAGAAAAAAAAGAAAAATATATATATCTACAACAGAAATGAAAGAAAAAAAACACACACACAAATTAAAGCATATGGGATATATAAATCATCCAAATATTATTATTATAATAAAAAGAAGGAAAACCAACATAATGAGAATGAAAAAAATAACATGCAGCAGGGGTGGATAGTTCGTAATTAACAATTTGTTTTAATTTTTTCTATTATGGATTTAATAAATTGGCCTGAGGACAAATGGAAAATATCAGCGTCGTAAAAGATATCATTGTATTTTGTGCACGTCCTTCGGAGAAACGAATGTTGTGTGTAATTTGTTTTTGAGTGTGGGATGTGGAATAGTTGGTTTGACCTTGTGTTTCTTATTGGACAGTGGAAATTAATGTGTTCTAGAAGATAGTTGTTGTCAACAACGTTGTTAATGATTTTGAATAAAAATTTTTGGTCGGATATATTTCTTCTATCTTCTAAAGTTGATAAATTATGGAATGTTAATGAGTCTTTTAGGTTTTCTGAAGTTCGAAAGGATTTAAAGTCTAGGTGTTTCAATATCTTTTTTTGAATTCTTTCTAACCTTTCAATATTTACTTTGTATTGGGGATTCCATATGACTGATCCGAATTCTAATATTGAGCGAACAAAAGAGACGTACAGTATTTTGATTACGTGTGGAGACCTAAATGGTTTGGTCACTCTAATGATGAATCCTAGAAGTTTGTACGCCCTGTCACAGATGGAATTTATATGTGTTCGGAAAGACATTCCGGAGTCCATTATTATTCCTAAGTCCCTCACTTCACAACATCTTTTTATCTCTACGTCATTGATTTTGTACGGGAATATTAGGGGGTTTATGCTTTTGGTGAATGATATTGTGTTACATTTTTCCAGATTAAGGAACAGTTGGTTGTTAGCACAATATATTCCAAGCCTATTGATATCATCTTGCAATTCTAGGCTGTCATTAATATTAGTGATTTTTTTGTAAATCTTAGTGTCATCAGCAAAAATTTGGAATTTGGAATTTTTAAAGCATTTACCTATATCATTGATATATAAAATAAACAAGAGAGGTCCGAGATGTGATCCTTGCGGGATTCCTGAAGGTATACTGTAAAAACGCGAGGAGAAACCCTTAGCTCTAACTGCTTGACTTCTGTTTGTTACATATGATTTGATCCATCTGAGAAGGTCACCATTAATCCCGATTTTTAACAGTTTCTTCAGAAGCAGGTCAATGTTAATTTTATCAAAGGCTTTTGAAAAATCCGTATAGATAGAGTCTACTTGATTTTTACCACCCATAGAATTTAAAATAAAATCTGTGTATTCCAGAAGGTTTGTCTCGACCGACCGTTTTCTGAAAAAGCCGTGTTGATTTTTAGATATGATTGTTTGTACCGCCGGAAAAAGTTGATCAAGAACTATGTTTTCCATGATTTTGCTGACAATTGGGAGTTTGGAGATGGGCCTGTAGTTGGTAATGTTAGTTTTGTCCCCGCTTTTGTGGATTGGTGTAATGAGTGCTTGTTTCCAGACGTTGGGGAAGTTGCCTTCTTCAAATGACATTTTGAATAGCAAGGAGAGAGGATAAGCCAATTGGTCCCGGCATTTTACATAAAATATGGATGGAATTAAATCAGATCCCGCACTTTTATTCGGATCAAGTTTTTTTAAATAACTAAGTACACATGATTGATTGAAGTTAATTTTGTGGATATGTAGATTAGAGTTGTCGTCATCATTCTCACAGTTTATAAAATTGAGGCGAGGGTTGGAATTTTCTACAAAAACTGATCTAAAATAATCACTAAAATGGTCGCATATGGATTGTCCATCATTACAGGAAATATCTCCAAGATACATTTGCTTTGGTAAATCGGAAGAGGATTTCTTTGATTTAACAAATGACCAGAACTGTTTGCTGCACTTTTTTATTGAATCTTCTGCCGTCATAATGAAGTTTTCATAACATTCTAACGCGATCTTCTTTTGACGATTTCTCAGTACTGAAAATGATTGGTAGTCAGCCAGGTTCTTGTATTTTTTCCATTTCTTGTGATATTTTAATTTCTCTTTTACAATTTTAATAAGTGGTAAAGTGTACCAGGGGGGAAACCTTTCTAAATTACCGTTAATTTTTTTTTCGGGGATATATTTGCGAATAATGTCATTTATGATATTGTAAAAATCTAATACGGCTTTTTCGGTATCCTTACCTTGAAATTGGAGTTTCCAATTTATTTTGGATAATTCCTCAGTGATTTGACCGTAATCACCTCGGTGAAACATTTTAACTGTCCTAGATGAGCTGGAGAGAGACGGTACAGTAACAGGTGATAACTCTATGTCTAATGCTCTGTGATGTGAATCTTCAGGCGTCAGAGGTTCGGTACAATGGGTTATACTACATTTTGAAATATTTGTCATGATTAAATCAAGAATTCGTTTGTTTGTATTGGTTATAGAATTGAATTGGTGTAGTTGGGTGAATGAAAGGAAGTCCACCAAGGCACAGCTAGCAGTGTCTTCTGGAAAATTTGGTTCTAATTGGTTTTGCCCTTCGGTTAACTTCCAGTTTAGTTTGGATATATTGTAGTCTCCAGCTAATAAAAACAATCCTTCCGGGTGATTTGCGTGCAGGTCTGATGTGGTGTTGAAGTGATGAGTTAGGTTGTGGATGTAGTTGGTGTTTTGTGGATGATATGTGCAGCAGATATATACATTTTTGAGTTTATTATTGTTACCTAGTATTGGCACTGATATCCAGATCTCCTCAGTACACGTAGACCAGGGAATTCTCTGAGCCTTCAGAGATTTGGATGTTGCAATTAGTACCCCCCCTCCCTGCTGCTGTCCAGACAAAAAGTAGTTCCGATCCTCTCTAAATACATCATACCTATTGTCAAACAATTCACTGTCCTGGATTGATTTATTTAGCCAAGTTTCACATATAAGATAAATATCGTAATTGTTCAAAAGGACCTGATTTAAGAAGCTATGAGTTTTTGTGCGAAGACCTCGCACATTTTGAAAATATATGTTAAGCATTTTTAAATATTATGTTCGTGAAATTGTTTGGAAAATAGTTTGGAAAAAAATAATTATGCTGTGATTGGGGGCATTTTTGAACATACGATTTTTTTTGTTTTTGTTTGTGGTAAATTAAAATGTCTATGGTTTTAAGAGGCTTTTGTTTTGACAGATTGATTGTTATATCTATGGACAGATTACTAATACAATTGCAATTCAAGCAATTGATAAAAACATGTTTTAACATTATTTGATAAGAGTTTAAAGGGAATTTGTAATTAACGTATAGTGATGATTCGTGTATTATGACTAAGTAGAAATTGAATATTATGTTAAGGTACTGCAAGAGGTTAAATTTGATATAAATAGTAATACGTTTGATATTCTTCTGTAAATTTAGTTTCCTAAAGGGAGGGCCGATGTAGAAGCATCTTGTGTGGGCATTGTCTTCAATGTTGAAAGTCTGTTAACGTCATCTTGGTCCGCAATTAAAATTATGGGTGTTGTATCACTTACACGAATGAAGATTTTCCCATTTTTTATCCAGCAGTAGAGAATTTTTCTGTCCGTTTTTATATCTCTACATTGTTTTAGGAGATGCTGATTTTTGGGGGTTAAATGTTCATTGATGTAAATTCTGCTGGCACCAGGAAGCTGCAATTCTGAGGCAAACATTCCCTTCCTCTTCCTTATTGCAGCTAACAGGTTATCTTTCAGGTGTCGGCGTGTAAATTTTACGATAATGTTCCTCTGTTTTCCATTTGTCACATTTCGGTTTATTCTGGGGGAGATTCTGCTTGCGAAGTCCACTTCCTCTCGGGTGATTTTACAACCAGCTGTAGCACCAATTTTGGAGAGAATGTCATAAATATTTTCGTTTCTATCTTCTGGAACGCCACTTATTATAAGGTTATTTGCACGATTATATTTATCATTGCGCTCTATTTGTCCTTCCAAATGTTTCACTTTCTTCTTAAGCTCCTCAATTTCCTCCTTGAACTCCTTTTTGATAACTTCTACTATGGTATTTTTGAAGTCTGCAAATGATTTTTCTAGAAACTGAATTTTAAATTCATCGAACTTTTTATCTAGAATTTGCAGTAGTTCGGGATTAGGATTATTGGTGGACTTAGAATTTGCACGTGTAGTCATTGTTATATATCGGTTTTTATCACAATATTAATTTAAAAAAGTGGAAGAGCAAAATTTGACAGTAGTTTTAAACAATGTTATTGTTGTGACGCTTGATTACTCATACAGCACTGAATGCCTCTATGCTGAAACGTTGGTAAACTAAGCTACCGTTGTCCCAGTTCTAGTGGTTGACTGTTCTCTAGAAATGTCACGTTTCATTTGTGAAACCCTATCCCTCAATAGTGGTGGGCTAAACACCTAAATCTCTATCCTTAACCTAAGCCCTCATTATTACTACCCTTCTACAATAACTGGTTTGGCGGTTAAGAAGGTTGAGAGTAGGTACATTGTTTAGCCTATTGTTAAGAGTATTAAGGTTTCACTGCCTGTCCACAAATTAAATTATGACTATCAAATAATAATATAACATAAATGAGCACCTAAAATGAGTTCTTTAACTCATCGGGATTGCTCTAGCAAGAAATAAAAACAATAAAAAAACATCAAGATCATTGGACTTTTATTTCAAATTTTCTTCAGCGGTTTTTTTTAAATTTATTTATAATACATCCCCTCATTTGATTGTGTTCATCATGGGAAGTAAATAACTGAGTGTAATAATACTAATAATGCCCTATTTTATCTTGACCGTTTGGCATTTCATCTGTTTTTATGTTTGTGATTTCAAATGTGAAATCGTTGGGTTTATTTGGACTTCTTATTCGCTGTACCTACCTGCCTGAATAAAATTTGAAAAAAATAATATTCATTGAGATAGTTACGTTTCTTTGGACTAATTGTATAATTCCTTTTTTTTTATATGTTACAAAAATATGTGATTTTTAATTAAATAGGTACCTAGGTTTTTAAGTATCCACTAACAAATCTTTTGATTTAAGAGGAAATTTTGGTTTCGATTTATTAATGATGACATAGACCCTGAGGGAAATTATTTTCCTCAGGGCCTCCGGTGTGGAGCTAATGTAAAAGAAAAAAAATAATATAAAATTTAAAAAATGCTTTTTTTTAACTCGAAGTTTACTGTTCACAGAACTGCTGGTATAAACTTAAATAAATATTTTATTATTAAGTAACTCGTGTTGACAAATGGCTCGGATTGAGTTGACAAATGCGTCGGATTACCACCCACGCTTCGTGAGTTCAATTTCTCTGCCAGCTAAGGCTTGCCGCACACATCAGATTTTTCCATCCGATTGTCTGATGAGACAAAAATCGATTCGAAACCCGATTGGTTATAATACCGGGCCACGCCCATTGTCGGGCCGGAATGGACGGCTGGCGCGGCGTTATGAAAATAGGCCACGCCTTTCCGCGCCGGCCATTCAATCGAATTTTGTCTGATCAGACAATCGGATGGAAAAACTCCTATTACCTCAAGTATGAGGTAATAGGAGTTTTTCAAATATTGTGTGGTTGTTCCTAACCCAGGAATATTTGTGTTTCTTTAAAATATAAATGCATACCTATATTTACCTTTTTATTTTTTTATTTATTTCAGGTTGTATGTACAGCATGGCGGCTTTTGGTCCTGTATTAGGATTCCTATTAGGAGCATATCTACTCTCTTTCCACATGGATTCGTTCACCAGCACCATTATAGAAATAGGTAATTTTTAATTTGATATTCACATAAAGTTATTAATTAGCTAATTTTTTTTTACATTAGCTCCACACGGGAGGCCCTGAGGAAAATAATTTTCCTTAGAGCCTATGTCATCTTAGGGGATGCTGTGTGGAGGTTTTTTTTAGGGTAGGATAGTAAGCTCTGGGAAGAAAAAGGGTAAGAAGGTTGGATAGGAATCTGGGGGTCCGTGTGCCCAGGAGTGAAGGATGTATTAATACATCCCTTCAACTGCGGTGCAAGGCAGTAGGTCGTAAGGTTCTGACGTAAGGTCGTAAGACCTCCCTCAATCAGTCTCTCTCGATCCTGCCCACCACGCAGCAGGTGGGCTAACGCATCGGCTGCCAAGACCTGGACAAACCTCACCCCATGAACCCGGGCACCCCTGCTAAGTCACTAAACGTAGCGAACCACTTGGGGTGACCTATGGCAGAGGTGTTGGTTATCCAATAAATCGTTCCCGGGGCGGCGGTACCCATACCCGCCTCCCAAATTGAAAATTATAAATCCCTACGTGCTCAAAACGTGTTGTGTTATAAAAAAACTAGAAACTCTTTCGGTGGCATTTCAACGGCATGTTGGTTTATTTTATGGTGTATTGCAATGTTTAAAATGTTTTACACAGTTTTCAGTGTTCATCGTCAGAGCAAATGTGCAGTGTATGATGCAAGTTAAATCATTTACTAAAAGTACCATCTGAAGATAAAACCTGTACCCTAACACTGTTCCACCCAAAAATCAATTGTTTATTCTATGATTCAAATTTACATACCTAGAGGGTTTAATGTCAATCAGTATTGTCTTCGAAAAGCATACAAAGTCAAAGAACATAATCTACAAAATATCATGCCAATACTAATTATTTTTATGTCTTTTTGTGGATAACGTTGTTTGATTTGAATTATGTTTACAAGTAAAATCCAATAATTGACCAAATTAGTGATGTTCACTCATCCGCTCAAACGATTTTTGGCAAATTATTGGTAAGTTTGCAGAACATCTTGAGCGATTGCTTGCCATAATGTGCCAAAATTTTTAGAACCTAAAAATATGGAATTGACGGTGAAATTAAGGTTGATTCATTGGCTTTAAACCGCAGTGAGCAGTTTATGTGTTTCCATATTGATATTTTGAGGAATGATATTATTTTAATCGAACGGCCAAATCGAAAAACCAAACGAAAAAAAAAATTATTATAGTGATTTATTTTTTACATGAGCTCCACACAGGAGGCCCTGAGGAAAATAATTTCCCTCAGGGCCTATGTCATCTTTGGGGATGCTATGTGGAGGGTTTTTTTTAAGGAAAAGAAGGAGAGGAGAGTTCCCTGGAAGGAAAAGGGTTTAAGGGGTGGGTAGGAATCTGGGGTTCAGTATGTCCTGGTCATCCGCCACCAACACCTAGACAAACCTCACCCCATGAACCCGGGCACCCCTGCTAAATCACCAAACGTAGCGAATGACTTGGGGTGACCTATGGCAAAGGTGTTGGTTATCCAATAAAGGTTCCCGGGGCGGCGGTACCCATTCCCGCCTCCCAAATTAAAGTATTATTCCATGTTGCGCTACTTCCTTCTTTAGCCATCATTTTGGAAAGCGTTACAGTGTCCATCACCAGAGCAGAGGCATAATACCCCAAAAATAAATCACTATAATACTTTTGGCCGTGAAAATCTAAAGTCACATCCAAAGTGATGATGTTCACATATTGATTTTTACTTGTAAATGGAGAATAACAAATTAATTGAACTGGTACAAAAAAGTAATTTCGAGGGATGTTGATAAGCTTTTTAGTAGTAATTTTTGTTCAGCTGAAATACACTACTGTCATGTTATGTTATGCTTGCAGCTGATCACAATTTGATAAGAATGCTGGAATAGACTATATATAGAATCAACATTTAACGGGGACATCTCAAATGTCAAAAGATCAAAATGGCGCTTAATGGCCATTTGATCACAAATGTGACATTTGAACACACTCCAACCTAAGTATCCACATCTAGAGATACAAACACAGTTTAAACGGATTTCAGAGCCTGATGACCACCGTTGGGTGGGGATGTGGTGGGGCGGCTTCCTCCTGTGCGGGCTGCTGCTGATCCTGGTGGCCATCCCCTTCTTCTCCTTTCCCAAGGTGCTGACGAGGGAGAAGGAGAAGGTGCGCCTCGGGGAGAAGGCCGCGGCCGCCTGCGGATCGGCTCCCCCCGTTAAGCCGGACAAGCCGCCAGATTCGGGATACGGCAAGGATATTAAAGGTAATTACTGTTAGTAGGTTAAAGTTAGTGCTGGACCATTTACTGATGTTTGTGTAAAAAATTTACATATTTTATTACATTACAGAAAAAAATTGGCTTAAATCATTGCAAAAAAAAACAACAATATGTACATCTCCAGTGCCATATTGTAAGGATTTATTATATACAGTAGGTTTAATATAAAATCCATTTCATAAAATATTCTTTCACACAAAAGATAAGAAGATGGGGAAGAGTTGTGTCACATATTTTATACATATACGTATAGTTGGAACCTTTTCAAAGATATTGTTATATGTACAATATTCATACAAAAATTATCGGTGAGCAATACCTTTCCCATCTAAAGTATCAAGTAGGACCGGCGTAAAAGGTAGAACTACCCTTCCCGCTTGAAGTGTGTTAATGGTGCAAGAAGTCGGGGATGCCCGAGGAAGACATGGAACCATCAATTGCATCAATTTAGTCGGGTTATGTCAAGTGTCACAATAACAGAAAAGTATGTATGAGACGGTGTATGAATGTGAATGAATGAATATATGGCGAGACAGAGTTGTGTGGTGGTCCGTCCTCTGCCTACTTATGCGAAGAAAGGATTCCTTTGATTTCTACAGATGATGGTGGAATCAATTAGCATAGACAATGCGAGTGTGGTTAGGAGTTGACATAAACTGATTCAGCTTGAGTCATTACAGTAACTGATCATAAACAAGATTGCAAACAAGACGCTTTGAACATAGAGAGTGAAATTAATGGAGTAACTGAAGAATGTATAAAAAAAAATGTACCTAAAATATTTGTAAACTTGTCTGTATACTTGTCAGGATATCTGTAAATAAAACTTTATTGCATGGGTTAATTTAGTTAATGTTTGTATTCAAACCGACTTAATAATAGAATGTTTTATAATGTTGTTTAGATATCCCGGTGTCCATGTGGCGGCTGATGTGCAACCCGGTGTACGTGGTGACCTGCTTGGGGGCGTGCATGGAGCTAGTCATCGTCTCTGGGTTTGTGGTGTTCCTTCCCAAATACCTGGAGACGCAGTTCAGCCTCGGGAAGAGTCAGGCCAGTGTGTTTACAGGTAACTTTTATCATCATTATTTTGTGCTCACTTATAATTAAAAAAATATTATTTCAGTATGGTTGTGAGATGATGTGTACAGTGCACACATCATCTCACAACCATATTTGATGAGACATGCGGCCAATTAAATACACCATTTCTTTCTGCCTTGAACTCGAACTTGCACGAGCATGGCTCATTAATGCTGTAGAAGACATAGTCCAACAAACCTCACAAGAAAAACTCACTAGAAGAACGTTGTTCAATAATGTTCAGAATGTTCACTTGTTCTCTGTTTGAAAAGCAAACGTTAACTAAAGCCCTCTGACCTCTCCCTCACACTTTCGAAAGAGTGGGAAAACCCCAGGAACCCCAGACAAGAACAAAAGGAAGGGTGTGGTTTATGACACTCCAGGTAGGTATTCTCTGAAGAAAGGGTCCTTGGCAATAGCTCTTTTTTATCAAATCTGACCTTTTAAGGGATAGACGACTTAAAGGCGACTTTGAGGATTCGGATCATGTCCGGTCTTGGAAAATGATAGACATCTTCAAATATAAACTTTTTAACAAAAAGTGATTAGAGTAAAACTTGAAGATAGCAACATTTCCTCTGAAATGAAACAAGAATCAAATTTCTAGAAAAAATAGTTACGGGTTAACATTATCCAATTGAGCTAAAACTTTCCAAATCTTGTTTTCTAGACAAATAGCAAATATTAAGGGGGTCCCGCTGGCATTAGGATGAAAATATTTTTTCACCTTATACCTTGTGGCCACCCTAGTGTGCACTGTGTGCAGTCACAACCTACCATTTTCAAGAAATGTTGTGTACATGCAATACAAACAATTTTTTTAATAAAAACATTACTACGAAGTTTCACTCAAATACATACATACATTGCGTTGTAACGGCCAGCATTATTGTAAAGGGGGCGTACATTAATAATTACATGAGCAGTTTATTTTCCAATTTAGACCCCCCCCCTCCCCTCACGTGAGATCAGTGGTGTATCTGGGGTCCCACCCTATGCTATGCCATTACGCTCCCCCCCCCCCCCCCCCCCCCCCTTTGAGGTAAATATGATTGCGACAATACGCTGAAAAACTGTTCAAGATTTGGTGAAATTTTAGTGGACCCCCCCCCCCCCCCCATTTTGAGCTCACGTAATTAATGTATGCGCCCAAAGATTAAAAAGAATACAAAATTATGTTTTAGGTACAATTGGGTTTTAAAATGTTTTTACCGCTGAAATTTACTTAAATTGTGACCCATTAGCTTTACTTCACATGTACCGAACAAAACCAATAGATACCAGCCGACTGCCGGCTAAAGGGTACTGAGTTGTTTGTCCCAGTATGTGGTTTTTCTCGTGTGCTAGCCAATACCGTCGGGCTTGGTGTGGCCGGATTGACTCCAGTTATGCTCACTGCACGCCCGGCTGCCTGATAGCCGGCATTTTTTGTACAGTGGAGTATGGAACACAATGGAAGCTTCCACACAAGTCGGCCGCAATTGTCTAGTAGCTATCAATTTAAATTTGGATTTCAGTTCAAATTTTCCCCAGATTTCAGAATAAACTCATGAGGACGAGGTACTCTACTGAATTCCCCCACAGTATTTTCGTTAGGAAGCCTTATGTAACAGTTAAAAATTTCCCTAAATTCCACTAAAAACATTTTTTCTATCCTAGATCTAGGGATTATCCATCATTGGATCTGCTAGCTTACAAACAAGGTTGAAACAAGGTTTATGATGATGACTTGGCAAATGTTATTACATTTAATGTCGCTGTATCTGTCCCTGCCATACTCATGTAACAAATAAATAGTTTCATATCTTTTTATTTATAGATTTATGAACAAATATCTAATAATGATTTTATGCTATCACATTGATTGATCTTGTAGCAAAGTGATGTGAATGGATATAAATTGCTTCCGGTCTCATATTCACATTATCATTAGTGATGCTTTGATAATTTTCTGCATGCGCAGTCCTTTATAGAATGCATATATTATTATGAGCTAAAAAGGTTTCATTAACATTTGAAAATTTTGTTTCCTATGATTGATGAAAAATTTAAATTATTTTTTTAGCAAAACGGCACCCAATTAAATTATTCGACATTGGATGTAGTAGGTATTGTGTTTATTCATTTTGAAAAATATAAAAGGGGGAGTAGACTATAGATCTAAAGAATTTTTTTTTAAGATTTTTGAAGGATAGCTTCACATAGCACTCTTTTTAGGGTGAATTGCCTTACAAAAACAACAAAAAAAAGGATAGCTTGACACTTATAATCTCTGTTTGAGGAAAAATAAAGAGATAAAATAAATTTTGGAATTTGTTGGCATCGGGTGAGCTATCATGCTGGAAGAGGTTAAGACTTCTTATGTCGTTCTTCATAATAATGATGATATCTGTCAATGTTTTTCAGGGTCCATTGCCATCCCTGGCGCGTGCATCGGCATCTTCATGGGCGGCTGCCTGCTGAAGCGCCTGGAGCTGCGGCCCAAGGGGGCCGTGCAGTTTGTTCTGGTCTCCAACACCATCTGCCTCGCCTGCTATGCCCTGCTCTTCTTCCTGGGCTGCGACAATGTTAAAATGGCGGGAACTACCATTCCTTATTACAACAGGTAAGTTATACCTACTGAATTAATTTAAATCAACAAATTACAGCTAGAACAAAGGTGGGCAGGCAAACATCTCTCGCCATGTGCAGAAAGGGCTTCATTTATTAGAGTTCACTAGCTTTTTCGTTGGTGGCTTGTATCGCAGCACTTGCCTCCGTTGAACTATAACATGAAAAAAATATCATCAGACAGCAAAATGACATCTACATTTTTTACTTATACCTACTAAATTAATTTAAATCAACAAATTACAGCTAGAACAAAGGTGGGCAGGCAAACATCTCTCGCCATGTGCAGAAAGGGCTTCATTTATTAGTAGTTCACTAGCTTTTTCTTTGGTGGCTTCTATCGCAGCACTTGCCTCCGTTGAACTATAACACGAAAAAAATATCATTTTACTCCAAATATGCTCAGGAATCGCTGGTTAAAATCCATCGGGCCCGTGCCTTTGCACCCTGTATAAATATATATAATGTCATCTTATTTGAGAGCATTGCATGTTGTTGTATATTAATATAAAAATAGTTTTATATTAATACATATAAACATTAACTCGACAAATACCAAACTCTTTTTTGAGACATTTGGTGGCCTTTAGAAAAATCCTGATCTCTCCCCCAGCTCTTTATTTTTCTTTAGTTTGGTCATTTATTGCATTCTGGATTCAAATAGCAGAGAAAAATGAACAAATTTTTGTCACAAGGCTAAATTTATTTTTTGAGGGTTAAACTTTTAAAATTTCTACAGATAATATGATATTAAACCCATCCCATCAGAAGTTATTTTGACTGAAACTGACCGCAACAACTGAATTCATTTCTGTCCAAACGTGCCTTGAATTTATTAATGTAGTCGAATTGTCATAGCTTTTTTGTTTTTGTATTTGTTTAATATAATTTTTTCATGTTATGTTTACTAAGAATCACAATAAAAAATAAACAATGTTATTTATTTGATGTCAGAATTATTCTGTAATATATTTGTCTTGATTTATTTTATTAATTTGTTTTTTTGGTTTAAATTATCACCGCTCAGAGGGAAGGCCTTATTAGATTATAAATTATTATTAATTATAATAAATAATGCCTTATAATAATAATAATAATAATAAGCCTTTTTATTCTGGACTTCTGTTAGGTATATATTAGACATGATCTTATTTGTTATAGTATATCCCGAAGCTCAGTTTGCCTCTTGGCATAGGCCTCCTCTAACATTTTCCATTGGGACCTGTCACGCGCTACTCTTCTCCATTGATGTCCAGCAGTGAGTTTTAGGTCATCTTCCCATCTCATGTGTTGACGTCCTCTACTTCTCTTGCCATCTCTGGGATACCAGGCATTATTTCTGGTATCCCAGAAATAATGCCTTATTAGATTATAAATTATTAGGTAATAAATTGTGACTGCTTGGAGAAAATGGGTTAAAACAGAATCCTCTGTAAGTTCTGTAAACACTAAGACAGTGCTTAGGTTTCTTGCAATTTTTATTGAACAGCTTATTGCTTAATTTGATTTCGAAGCGGTTCGATAAATGTACACAGGAGGGTTAATTTATGACCAAATTGAATCCAATAAACAGTTTTTAATGTAAACAGGGAGATAATAATATTATTGCCAGTTAATCTTTCACTAACCTTCAATCGTCTTATCTTTCCCTTTTTTTAGTACATCTCGTCTCGAGCCCTTCCAAGTGAACCTCACAGCGGCATGTAACTTTGGTTGCTCTTGTCGCACTACCGACGTGGAACCGGTCTGCGGGAACAACGGTCTGACATACTTCTCCCCGTGCCATGCGGGCTGCACCGCCTTCTCTTCCCGGTCCAACTATACCAACTGTGCTTGTGAGTTACTGTCAATTTGCAATACGATTAAAAAATAATCATTTATAAGGGCAATTTAGAGACTCATTTTATAAGATATAATTAGTGGTATGAATTCATACTTATTTATTTATTTATATATTTTGTTTTATAGTTTTTTAGAGAAAAATGTTTCCTTACTGGGGTACCCCGTTCTATAGACACATTGTACAAGTTTTCTTGTTTGAAATATAAGTAAATACCTATGTTAAAATATTACAGAGGAAAATTATAAAGTTAAATCTAAAAGAAAGTACAATAAAAGCTTTAATCTTTGTTAGATTACAAAATTGTTTCTATATTCTTCCTTCCCATGTCATGGACATAAAATCATATAATTCATATCTTTATGCTTCTTTTGAAGTCAGTTATGTTTTTAATGGTTTTTATTAGTGTCCGACCGAAACAGGACTTTCTACCGAAACCGAATCTTTGGTAGCTGTTTCAGTTTCAGCTGAAACCGAAACCGAAACTTTTTTAGACTTGTTAAAAATCTATTCTTTACTGAAATTTGGCTTATTTTTTACACTTCTACAAACAGTTAACTTGTGTTAAATGAAATAAAAAAGCAATAATTGAAGTATGTGAAAAAAACAGTTTTTTTTTAATATCACTAAAAATTAACCAACATGTTAACTGCTTCTTGGAACAAAAATTTGTCAATAATCAACACTTATGTACATTACAAAGGAAGGACCAAATTAAATGAGAATTTTTATTTAAATTGTGTTAACAATCACAATATTCTTAAGACTAAATTTACCATTTATTGAGATCTTTTGCAGAGTTTCGGAGCGGCAGAAAATCGGTCAGAAAATCTGCAGAAACCGAAACTGATGCCGAAACTTCCCGAAACCGAAACCGAACCTTCGGTCGGTCACTAGTTTTTATTGCATCAGGGAGTAAATTAAATAATTTTATAGAGAAGTATTGCATATTTCTTTGTCCAAAAGTCGTCTTAGTTGTAGGTTGGTGAAATGTATGTTCTAATGTAGATCTTGTGAATTGGCTCGAGTTTGTCTTTGTAAAGTTATCCGGGTTTTGTTTCAGTGACATTGAATTCAGCACTTTAAAAAACTAGTCTGTAGGGGTTGGGGACTCTCAGTATAATTTTCAAAATTGCCCTTTGTGCTATGAGGACTGGTTTTATAGTGGAACCGCATGAGCTTCCCCATCCAATAAGACCATATTGTAGATGAGATTGGGCTAATGCATAATAGATTTTAATTAGCCGTTCTTTATCTAAAATGTTTCTTATTGTTTTGAAAAAATAGGTTAGTTTTTTTTTTATTTGTTGCTCACATTTTCCACTTGGGAGTTTCAATTTAAGTTTTGATCAATAATTATTCCAAGGTATTTTATTGTTAATATTTCATTCAATTTTGGGCAGTTGCAAGGAATTTCTCGGTTCACGTTTATACAGTCTTTATGAATTTTTATGTTTAGGTTTGTATTGAGGTTATCTGTCTGTTTGTTGTAAATTTTGAATTTAATATATTTAGTTTTTGTATCATTTAATGTTACTTATACAGGTTAGTTAGGCACTGTGCGTTCAATTCCTCTGCTGGATAAGTCCATCATTACACAGGAAACATCTTTCGCTTTTAATGATGGTAGTAGGTTTTTTTATTTTTATTTTTTTATTATAGCGACTATATAAAAAAAATTTACATACAAAATGCAATGTGAAATTAAGTATAAAATATTGTATTTCTTAGTCCTTCTCACTAGGGGGTCCTGTGCCGAGGCGGACTAAAGTTATTTAAATATAGTTCATTTGTCTTCTATGTCGTTTTTAGCGTCTTCGCTAGGGTTTTCTCATTGACCTCTTTAAGCCATATTTTTATTCTTGATTTGTATTCAATTGGATTTTTTATTAGTTTTATGTCTTGGGGAAGGATGTTATGAAGTTTTGTTGCAAAGTATGTATAGTTTCTTTGTCCAAATGTGGTTTTATAACTTGGAATATTTTTTATATCATTTTTATTCGATCTATTGTTATGCATACACGGTCTAGTAGAGGATTCATTATTTTTGAAGAGCATCAATAATATATTTTTGGCATATATTTGTTGTACATTTGGTACGTCAAAGTTATTGAAAATTTCAATTGAAGGCGTTCTAATTGGTACTTTCAATATGGTCTTTATGATTCCTTTTTGAATCGTATTCAGGCTGTGTAGGTACGTATTTGCAGCAGATCCCCATCCTATGATTCCATATTCAATTCGAGAATGACATAACACAGGTAATAGTAGTATTTTTCAAGTATTGTCAGGTTATTCGTAACTCGAGAATACTCTTTAAAAAAAATATATTAATTAAAATTATTTTTTTGTTTAGGTGTTCACGGCAACTTATCGATGCTGGGCGGTGGCCCCGGCGGGGGCCCCATCCATACAGGAGCCGGAGGGTCGTCGGCAGCCGCCTCCATAGCGCTGCGGGAGGACTTTGCAGAGGTCACCGTGGTGCCCGTGGCCACAGCGGGGCCCTGCAGCCCTCCCTGCACCACTATATTCCCCTTCCTAATACTGCTCTTCTTTATGACGTTCATTGTGGCTGTCACGCAAATGCCACTGCTTATGATTGTACTAAGGTTAGTTTACTAATGTTTTTATTGATGTTTGGATGCATAATTTCATACACCTTATAAAAGAAACTCATAAATATATATATATATATATAAATATATATATAATATATATATATATATGTATATATAATTTTTTTTTTTTTACATTAACCCTACACAGGAGGCCCTGAGGAAAATAATTTCCCTCAAGGCCTATGTCATCTGGGATGCTGTGTGGAGGATCTTTTTGAGGAGAGGTATGAATTAACATTGGTCTTGAAGAGACCCGTGTTGTAGGAAGGAGGAAACACAGAGGCCGGCAAATCATTCCACAGCTGAGCTGTTGAACACAAGAACGAGTCGAAGAAATGACCCGTTCTCATGTGACTAATGTCAACGGTGTACAAATGTTGGGCACGCGTTTGGCATGTTTCCCGACTATGCACCGGTGCCGAAGGGATCAATAACGCTAGTTTCTCAGGGCATCTTCCATTGTAATACCGGTAGAATAAGGATAGCATTCCCACTCGACGCCTGTGCTCTAAAGATTGCAGTCCGTCTGTTAAGATGGGAGAATCTATTAAATGGACCGCCCGTTTCTGCACAGAGTCGAGGGCATTTTTCAGGTATTTTGGAGCTCCAGACAAGAGGTGGCTGCCAAATTCAACCTTACATACAATATTATTTTTCCATCAATGCCTGGAATTCATTATGATAGAGCCTGAATTTTCACTTTCTCCATTCATATTTTGTTTTAGTTCGTTAAGAGGGTATTACCAGAGAAAACCAGAAATATGTCATTTTTAAATCGGATTTTAGACGTATTGACTCTTTTCCACAAAAAATTATAAATAGATTTCTAAAGATTGTTCTTTTATCTAGCATTCGCATGTTTTAAATTTTGAGAAAAAATGTTTATTTTTAGTATAATAAGGTTTACACCATAGGTCGTTGGCAGATTTGTTAAATTTTCAAAAAAGATTTTGTATTATACCACACCCATTTCAAATCATATAATCATGCAGTAAAATAAATCAATGCATTATCTAGGTATCGCATTTTTTAGAATTTTAATTTTAGTTTAAATAAAATCATAAAAAAATATATACGTACATGTGTTTCTTGACGAAAATTGGTCCGTTTGTGTAATTATTTGCGCACTTACAAGCTAATATATTTCAGATTTTTTTTAACATTCTTATTTAATTTAGACATTATTGAAAAATGATAAATACTTATAATCAAGAAATAATTACGGAAAGCACAATATTTTAATAGTTTTATCATTACGTCTTTCATAATTTTTAGATGTAGGTATAAATGAAAGCAAATTTGGAATGAAATAAAATCGATATTGAGCTATAATTTTAAAAAGCTGGTACGGAGAATAATTAATCTTTCTCATTGTAACCGCCCTGCACGATCGTAAGAACAACTTTCGACGGAATGTGGATTTTCGGCCGCTGGCTGGTTAAACGCTCTTAACTCTCCTAATATAAATTATTATATCCAGAAGTATTTTTTTACTGTGTTTTGCTGTGGTTCTAGGCCAGTCAAACCTTTTGAAATAATTAACCTCTGGAACGCCAAGTTTCCAGGCGTTTCAAAATGGCGTGTTGTGACAGTCGTTTCGTAATTACTCACTATTGTTTTTGTAAATTGTACTGCCTCACCCGTTATTATCAAAATTGTATTTATAACATAACAATACTACTTGTATTCAGAGAAATTATTTTTCTCTCCCTTATTTATATTAGGTCCTTACATATGAAATTGGCATTTTGTATGGAGGAACATAAAGTCGATTTTTTTTTAATATAATATATTTTTTTAATCAAAGTATGTACCATTGCTATCTATACACTTTTGCCATCTCATAGGTAGTTCATCGATCCCTTTACTAAAAAACCATTCGGACGGGAATCAATAAAATCTTTGAAGGCGGTTTGGACTGCCCCATCGGAGTTGAATTTTTTCCCTTGCAAGAAGTTATCCAAATTTCTAAAAAAATGGTAATCTGTTGGAGCAAGGTCCGGAGAGTACGGTGGATGTCTTAGACATTCTAATTGAAGCTCCTCTAATTTGGTAGCCGTCTGTTGTGCAGTGTGTGGTCTAGCGGTCAACGCGCATTTGTTGATTTGCTTCACTCAATTCTTGAGGTACCCATCTTTCAAGCTTTTTCACCTTCCCAATTTGCTTTAAGTGGAAAAACAGTTTTATTACTAACACCGCACCCTGCAGCTAACTCGGACGTGGTTTGCGATGGATCCGCTTCCACAATAGCCTTCAATTCTTCATTATCAACTTTGGTCTCCGGCCGTCCACGGGGCTTGTTCTGCAGGTCAAAATTTCCAGAACGAAAACGTTGGAACCAAAAACGCACTGTGTTTTCTTTTGTGGCACCGTCGCTATACACATCATTAATCCTTCGAGCCGTTTCTGCAGCACTGGTGCCATGGTGGAACTCGTACTCGTAAATAACGCGATATTTCAAGTTTTCCATTTTGTAAACTAAGTGACACAAAGAAAAAAAACAAATGAATACATGAGTAAATAGCTGTATAAATTTGAATTTGGAATTCCTAACCAAAGAGAATATATTTGAGATCAAAATTGCCTGTATGGCAAAACGCCAATTTCATATGTAAGGACCTAATACAGGGTTTCCCATTTGCCGGGTCGCGACCCGGTACCGGGCCATCATAATAAAATACTGGGTCGCAACATTCTCGCCTTGTTTTATGACAAGGTGGAAGCTGCAGGAAAAAAAGCTTAATGTGTGGGCACAACGCGCGGAAACAGGGAACTTCAAAGCATTTAGTAATTTAAGTGAAATACAAAAAGAGTACAACATGATTGCATTGCCACAAGACATCTTAACTCAAATTAACCCTTTCCCTGCGGGAAGCGCACCACTGCGCCACCCCTTACATGCCCTGTACGCGGGCGGCGCGTCTGTGCGCCGCGAAGTTTCTCCGGCATTATGTACACGAAACATACTTGAATATGGTAAAATTTATACTCCTAAAAATTCTCAAATCCTTACCCTACTGACATCTTGCGATATTTATCCGTAATACGTATTCTAATCAGAGTTACAGAGATTTGAAGGGACCTCCCAACTCAGAGCGAAAATTGAATCAGTTTGAATTCTTCCCGCGTCTTTACACACGCTACTGCGCAGGCGCCTCTCATAAGCACTCGTAAGATTCTCAAGCGAAGAGGCTCGCCGAGTAATACATTATTATATCGAATTAATTTTTCCTTTTTTGTCGATGTGAACTATTGTGATAAACGTGGACATTTATCTGATTTATCATATTTAAAAATAAGTTTTTTTTATAAATATACTTTCAGACTGTGGTAGAAATATAAAATTTGATCAGTATTAGATTATTTTTTTTAAACAAAAATAAGTGATTCAGAGTGTTTTTAGTGGACAATCAAGTGTAGTGATTTTATAACTCTTTACGAAAAGTTGAAGACGCTTGAATTTTTATCAATAATTGAAATTATTTTTATTACCAACATACAAAATGTCGGGTCGTAGTCTTAATGACGACGAAATAATTAGGCAACTTTAGAAATAGATTATGATTTCCAACTTAGTGAATGTGACGAATATAACAATTACGAAGCTGCAGTTGTTTTTATTATACGGCCCTTTTTGAAGTGTGTGTCAATATTTCATTCATCCAGCCAATCGAGACATCGCACCACAGTTGAAGAGCTGTACTCCGGTATGTTGATATGCTTATTGTGTTGACCTTGAAATATTAATATGGCGGCCTGACCCAAACGTATTCATAACACTACTGAGATAAGTGTCGAAGATTTATAGAGTCCCATTGATAAACCGAATGTTTATTTACACTTGAAAAAATACTTCAAGACATAAGTGATTTATTTTTCAAAACAAATATTAAAATCCACTTGTGATTATTGTTTAAAGCCATAAATTAGATTAGTGATAAATAGCCCCGCGTGTGAACGAAGTGACACATATTTTTGACGCAGAGAAAAGGTTAAAGAACATTTATTAGGGCTGGAGAGGAATTTTCAAGAATATTTTCCTCCAATTGACAGCAACAAAGCTTGGATAAGAAACCCATTTACATTCAAGTTAGATTCCGAAACTAATTTGTCACGATTCCAGTTTCCGATGTCGACTCGTTAATTGAACTGTCAACTGACACATCACTCAAGGATATATTTGACACAAGATTAAGACCATTGATAGATTTTTGGTTATCTTGTCGTCAAGAATACACAAAATTAGCTCTTCAAGCAATAACTTTTTAATGCCTTTTGTCACAACTTATAAATGTGAAGCTGGGTTTTCAACACTAGTTTATCTTAAAAATAAATACAGAAACCGACTTGAAGTTGAACCAGACCTTAGGATAAAAATTTTTGTCATTTTTCGCGAACTTGGATTCTTTAGTAACAATTAAGCAGCAGCTCCATACTTCGCACTAAAATTTAGTGACTAAATAGGCAATACCAAAATATGTATTATTTTACCTAATAGAACCAGTTTGGGTTTAAAAGTATTAAGTGGGTCACGAAGGGGCAGTGTGAAAATTACCGGGCCACGGCAGAACAATGTTTGGGAAACACTGACCTAATATATTACTTTTATTTATGCAATTTATTTACAATAATAATCTAATGAAGTAACACATAAAAGAAAAGTTCTTATATTTTCGTTGAATTCAATTCATAATTCACTAAGTCCTTTGTAAGATCGATGACCCTTCCACCATTGATGATGCACTGATTAAATAAATATGTTGTGATAAAACAACAAGATAGAATAATATTTAGATATGTATATTATTTCCGGTTCCATGCCAACTCAGAATCAAGTTGACTCAACACCTCTTTTCTTTGAAAGGTCATTAAGAGGGCATTACCAGAGAAAACCAGAAATATGTCATTTTCAAATCAGATTTTAGACGTATCGACTCTTTTCCACAAAAAATTATAAATGGATTTCGAAAGATTGTTCTTTTATCTACCATTCGCATGTAATAAATTTTGAGAATTTTTTTAAACTTTTAGTATAATAAGGTTATTCCATAGGTCGTTGACAGATTTGTTAAATTTTCAAAAAAGATTTTGTATTATACCACAGCCATTTCAAATAATATAATCATGCATTAAAATAAATCAATCCATTACCTAGCAAACGCATGATTTAGAATTTTAATTTTAGTTTCAATAAAATCATTAAAAAATATATACGTACATGTGTTTCTTGACGAAACTTAGTCAGTTTGTGTATTTATTTGCGAACTTATAAACTAATATATTTCAGATTTTTTTACATACTTATTGTGCTAAGACATTATTGACAAATCATAAATAAGTTTGAGCGAAAAATAATTTTAGGAAGTATTTAATATTAATTAATTTACAGCTTCGCATTTCACGATTTTTATCATAGCGCCGTAACACAAATTTCACACTTCATTACGGCCCGAAAAGTGGCCCGACAAGGACGTGTTCACGTCGCTCTGAATCACAACAGTTTGAAATAATATTTTGGGAACGAAACTGTAAATACATACGAATTCCTTGTTTCACGTTCGTAAAATCAACAGGGTTGACCGAATTTCATTTTCATTGAATATTTTTATGCAAAATGTTTTATATTTAAAAAGAAATGTTTTTATTTGTCCCTCATTATACGATACAAGAGACAAGAGTCCCGACTGCTCAAGAGTCCCAAATGCCCCATTTTTTAAAAGTAAAACTTCTTTACGCATGCTCGACACATGGGGTTAACTGGTGAATCGTTACGAAAAGTGGTGATTATTTCGAAAAGTGGTGCTGGTTACAAAAAATGACATGCGAACGGTAATCGATGCGAACAGTGATCAATTGCTAGGCGGGTCGGGCCTTTAGGCTCGCTTGTTATTCGTGTTATTATTATATTGTTAATGGACTATTTGTCCGTAAATAAATAAAAGAAATTATATACAGCGCGTACCCGGCATGCGTTGCAAGGCTGGGGATGGGGGATGGGGACGGGGATGGGATTTTTTTTTATTGTAAATAATTTTTATGTTTATATCGCACAAGAGTCCAACAGCTCCCAAGGGAGGGAGGTTGAAGAAGAGTTGGGATGAGGGGTAAAGGAGGCGGGGATTGGAAGGAGGGTATGAGGGGGGGGGGGGGGGGTTGAGAGGGGGTGGGCGGGTAGACCTTTTTTATATCCATTTTTCGTATTACAAAAATAACAAACACGAGAATCGAGTATGGGTACCACCGCCCCGGGAACCATTTATTAGATAACCAACACGTCTGCCATAGGTCATCCCAAGTGGTTCGCAAGGTTTGGTGACTAGCAGGGGTGCCTGGGTTTATTGGGTGAGGTTTGTTCAGGTCTTGGCGGCGGATGCGTCTGCCCACCAGCTGCATGGCAGGTCGGATCTGGAGAAAGTGGTTACGGCGTTATGAAATTATATATACATATATTCTATTATACCATTCACCCGATTACCGTGAAACTTTGTTGATTTGTTTTGCGCACGCTCTCATTTCTCTCAGAATTTTTTAACACAGAAATTTAACTTGGACGTTATTGAAATATTAGAAATAATTTGTGAACAAAAGTTTTTTTTTTTTTAATATAATTCTATTGAATTAAAACTTATGCTAAAGTACATGAAACTGTTTGTGATTGGTGGTCAAAAGGTGCCACAGACCGAATGGAAATTGCTGCAAAACGTGAAGCAGAATATGCTAGATCTCTGGGAAACGTCTCAAAAGGTGGAATTCCTATAATAACAGTTGTCGCCGATGGTTGTTGGTCAAAAAGATCATATCGTACCAATTACTCTGCCTTGTCAGGCGTAGCTGCAATAGTAGGACATCACTTTGGTGAGGTTTTATACATGCAGGTACGAAATAAATTTTGTATGACGTGCGCACGTGCAGTAAAAAAGGTAGTAACATCGCAGGAACATCGTTGTTTCAAAAATCATTCCGGAAGTTCTACGAGTATGGAGTCCAGTATTCTCGTGGAAGGTTTTAAAAAATCAATAGATATGTACGGTCTGATATATTCAAGGCTAATTTCAGATGGGGATTCAAGTATCTACAAAAAATTTTTAGATGCTCAGCCATATGCGGATATCACAGTTGAGAAAGTTGTACGTAATTACTGCACAAAACTTCGTAATTTGACAGCGGATACGAGGTTCCCAATAAGTCAGCGCCGCCTTTTGACCGGTCGATTACTGAGATTAAGAACTGCAGTAAGATGTGCGGTAAATTATAGACTATCGGAAAATTATTCTAACAGTGAGAAAATTAAATTACTTTATGGGGATATTTCAAATAGTTCCAAACACGTATTTGGTGAGCATTCGAAATGCGCAAAATATTTCTGTAAACAAAATATGGATACAGAAGATATAAACTATGTATCTGAACTCGTTGCATCTGGTATGATGGAAAGAATCCTACAATTCACAAACCAGTTAGCGTCCCATTCGAGGAGTTTGCTAGTAAATGTGGATAGTAATGTTGTTGAATGGTACAATAGTATTGTAGCAAAATTTGTTGGGGGAAAAAGAATTAATTACAGCACTAAACAATCTTATTCGGGAAGATGTGCAGCTGCTGTAATATCTTTTAATACAAAGCGGCCACATTACCATTTGCATAAAACCATTTTTGGTCAGAGTCCTGGTCAAAGAATTAAACATTTAGAAATTAAGCGTTTGAGAAAAAAGCGATCAAAAAGAACGTACGATAGAGTCAAAGCAAATAACTGTGAAACAAATAATGATCCAGATTATGGCAGTAACGTACAACTTCCTGATATGGATGCAGATGTTTTCATAGAAGCGAAGAAGACATTTATGGAATCTTTATCTTTGACAGATGTGCAAAGGTTCAGAATTGAAAGTGACACTATTTTGCAAGCGGATTGTGGAAAATGGCTCGAGTTACGCAGAAAAATGATCACAGCTTAATTTTTTGGAAAAATTTGTAAAAGAAGAAATATTAGTTGCGCTCCTTTAATTCGAACATTGTTGTATGGAAAAAATCTGGGACATGTACGATCTATAAAATATGGAAAAGATAATGAAGAGACAGCTATTCGCCAACTTGCCAAACAAATAATGTCTATCGAAATTTCTAAATGTGGACTTTTTATTGATTGTGAATACAATTACATGGGTGCTCCGCCAGATGGAATATCAAATAACTTACTCATTGAAATTAAATGCCCTTCGTCAGCATCTGGCCTTGATATAGAAGATGCAATTCGGAGGAAGAAAATTAGTTTTCTTAAAATCAAAAACCATGATTGGTATTATCAAGTACAAGGGCAGTTACATATTGCAGAAAAATGTACTTGTTTATTTGCAGTATGGACAGGTCCCGAGAAACCGTTGCATACAGTTTTAATAGAAAAAGACGATGTGTTTTGGCGTGATAAAATGTTACAACAATTGAAGTGCTTTTATACAGATTGCGTTTTGCCAGAAATAGTGGATCCAAGGCATTCAAGGAATATGCAATTTAGAGATCCAAAATATATAGTAGATGAAATGGAAAAAAGGTCTTTACTTAAGAAAACGTCTGGCTGCAAAAGAAAACTATTCGCTGGGTGATTGTATTGTATTGCATATTGAAGTAAACGCCTACGCCTACACATCCAACTAAGACTGATGATCCAGTCAAAAGTCGCGATCTCGTACGGCGAAAACAAATTTTCATTTTACGTGATTGAAATTTTGATTGGAGTATTTTCCTTCGTCCCGAACAAAAAAGGTTGTAATATTTAAATAAATGAAGACAATGTAAGCGAAACTCAATCGAAAATCTGGAAACAGAAAAATCAGAAAAACATATTGACACCTCTGGGAATTTAATATGTTTTTCTGATTTTTCTGTTTCCAGATTTTCGATTGAGTTTCGCTTACATTGTCTTCATTTATTTAAATATTACAATTTGAGGTTTTACTCATAAAGTTAAAAATTAAAAAATAAAAAAAGGTTGTCTTTTACAAAAATATTCCTATGCGTGTCCAGTGATTTCGAAAGTTAACCCACATCCATTCACATTTTATTTTTATAAGATCTTTATTTTCTTTTAGCAAGCATTCATTTGTCATTTTCTACTTTTCTAGATTGTTGACTTATTTTTTACCCTAAGATTAATTTAACACACTTGTTTCAGTTATAATTATATATTAGAAATGTGTACTTGCTTTATTTAAATTTTTGACAGATGATTTTCGAGCTTACTAACGGCGTTTATTCGAAATGTAAATTACTGACTCCTCTCTAATTTGTCAAAAAAAAAATAATATTTAAAAAAAAATTGATAATACAGGGTGGGGCAGAGAGGAGTTACTGATTTCAAAAAATCACTGAAGGCTCCCCAGACTGAGCAGAGGAGCGGGGCGGGTGCCGTTACGTCGGGGAAATGATGCCGTTTTTTTTCATGATATTTTTTAAATGATATCGTTTGACGTGGCGGCCTTGGCGAGCAATACACATATTGACCCTTTGAAAGAAGTTTTCGGCCACTCTTCCCAGCATATCTTGCGGAATTCCAGCGATGACGCCCTCAATCGCCTCGTTCAGAGCTTCAATGGTTCATGATCGAAGTTTGTTTACCTCAACTTTGACGTATCCTTACAGAAAAAAGTCACTCGGGGTCAAATCGGGGGAGCGAGGGGGCCATGGAATATCCTCTCTGCGAACTTATCATTTGATTTGACAGATGTTATGAAGAGAAACCTGTACATTTTACGCTGTCTGTACGCGTTTTAGAGTTACAATGGTAGTGGTGCTGATTTTAATAAAATCAAATTTTATAATTTTCTTATTATTATTATAATTTACAAGTACAAGTATATTACATTGTATTTAGTAATATAGACGTTGAACATTATAATTGATTTATGATCAATAAGATGGATCAAGGAAAAAATATTTATGAGATGTAATATTTTTGGTATGCCTCGTTATTCTCCTGTGCCCTTTCTTGTGGAAAACGTTATTTTTTTAAAAATGTTTTTCGACCATGTAAGTATCATTTTTTCGCACCCATAAAATTATGTCCCGTCTTTCCGGTTTATAAAAAATGGTCTGATTTTTCGGATTGAAATTTTCAAAAAATCCCCAGGGTTTTAAAAATACGATAAAAAAAAATACAGAATGTCTTAGAATATTTGCCTAAACCGGAATTTAAAAAAAAAAAAGTGATGTAATTGGCCTATTAAACAATTATAGTAGGTATATGGTGTAAGCACGTTGTAAAAAATTATCAAAAAATAGTTACACACAATAAATACTGTAACATTTCTGTTTTGAACTATTAATAATAAAAAATGTCATTAACGGACTGCGAAAGAGAGGCCAGACACTATACGCTTGAAATTCCCGTCAAAATGACAGTTTTAATTTGTGATTGTGTAATTCAAATTGTGTTTTTGTTAATAATTTCTGTTCTAATGACTAAGTCACTATTATATTAGTCTATTATCAATATATTTCATATTATTTTCCGTTTTAATCTATTAATAATGCCATTGTGCACACGAATAAATATTTCAAAATGAGACATTTTTTACAATCCAACTGAATATTACTCGGTTAATTTGATTAAAGTACAATTAAAAAACAAAATATTTAAAAATTATAACAAATTTTTTATTCATGTCTATATTATATCATCTACTTTATACCTACTGTGTTTACGCATTTCATTTGTATATATTTGTGTTTATGTACTTCGACGTACAAATTACAAATAACTGCCTACTACTAATTAAAATTCTGGAAACGAGAATTCAACATCTTCACCTGACCCATACTGTAGCCAGCCCTAGCTCCGCGTGAGATAGTCCTAGTAGATACGCGAAACCAAGCTTGCTGCGGAACGAAATCTAGTTCCAAAAACGTCCGCTCACGACCGCTGATGTGTGAGCGCTATAGTCGGAACCGAAATTATGATTTGCTGGTATGACAGTCTTAACCGGTCAAATGCCGGGCCATTTCGCGGAAATTCGCAAAAAAAAACTAAAAAACCACCACTTTGAATTTTGAATTGAATGTTTTGTTGATAAATTTTGAGCTATTGTATATTTTATTGACTGAAACTATCTACTAAAACCACATTACTTGCATTTATTACGTAAATTAATAGGTTTTACGACGTTTTATTCGCGATACACGCATTTATTGCGACCGTCAAATCCACGGCAAATTATGACAGCGCATTGTCACGGATAAAATCGTTTTAAAAATATTCCAGGGTGACAAGGTGAATGAAACTTTTAACACCACCTAGAGTAATGATGGCGCAAGCGATTTTGACACTGTTCTTCATACAAATTCTGTACATATAAGGGTCAAAATCGCAGCTAAAAAGTTTTTCGTCGACAATATTATTCAAATATTTGAATTATTTTCTCACGGATGCGCAAATGACGCCCCCAATTCCGCGTTCCCGGCCTGTCACAGGTTAAAAGCTGTGAAAAAAAAAAAGAAAAATAGTCCATAAACTAACCTAACGTAACCTATTTAACCATTTATTTATAATTTTTTTAGATCACTTATAATGACTTTTCAAAGGAGGTGTGGAGCCGATTTCAATATGAGTTTTCCGGTCACCATTATTACCTTGCCAAGGGAATAAAATATGTTTTTTAAAGCCAGGAGCCTTTTTTAGGTTTCAATAAAATCAAGTCAAGTGCGATTGAGCTATCCGCTAGGGATAAGCTGGCATTCGACGGTACAAATGTTAGAAATCCTCTTCGGATAACTTGGCTTTCCAGCGACTAAACAATGTATATAATTTCTACACGTACAGTTCTCTTACACATACATTCATGTTATGTATATTTGTCGAAATGCATAAAATTGCTTTAATTTTTTTATTACTATTTATTGTTTGTTACCCGAAACAAAATGTTTTGTCTCCTTGTGTTTATCTAACAGTTCGAAATTGCCTTTGGAGTGCTGAATAGCGCTAAATAACATCAGAATACAGTTATTTTTACTTATGGTGAAAGTGCCAGTTATGGTTAATTTTGAAAATGATTATGTTTGTGTGTAATTATTAATTATTATTGTATTTGTTTCAGATCGGTCAGTGAAGAGGAGCGCTCGTTTGCCCTAGGAATGCAGTTTGTGATATTCAGACTATTTGGGTATATTCCCGCACCTATACTCTTTGGAAATTTGATAGATTCTACTTGCCTCTTGTGGAAGAGTACATGTGGAGATAAGAAGGGAGGCCGCTGCTTGCTTTATGATATTGAACAATTTAGATATAGGTGAGTTATGTCATTAACGTGTCTCTTTACTTTTCATTTGCAATAACTATTTAGTGACGCGATACGATTTAAGATTTTACTTATTTATTGATGTATTTCTTTCAATGTGGATTGATTTCTTTATTTTTTGTCCTCAGATACGTCGGTCTTTGCGGAGGAATCAAAATTCTAGCACTTGGAATATTCCTAATCGACTGGTGGTTGGTCCGAAGGCGTAAATCTCTGGATTATTGTTCTCCCTTGGATCCCCAAAAGGACATTACTGGATCCATCATCAGTCTTGATAAATGTACGAAAAAAAAAAAACAAAATACATACATAATTTCTTGCTATTAACCAACTTGTAAATTTTGAAAATAATTTTCTTGTATTTTTTGCAGTGTTCGAGGAGAAACCGAGTGCGGAGTGTATGAGTGGATTCACATCAGGTTTGACATCCGGAGGAAGCTCTAACATCGGTACCCCACTTGAATGTCCCAACGCTATCACACAGTCCGAGTCCTTCAAGGAACAAGCGCCCAAGACCCAGGCCAGGCTTCAAAGGAACGACTCTCAGTACTCCCAGGATTCCCAGCAGTCCAAATCTGGAGTGGGCAAGAACTCTCGGGTGCTGGTAGCCTCCAAACATCTTAGAAATGATTCCAAAACTATTCAACTGGAAGCCAGGCATCAACTATCTCTAGACGAACAGGATAAATCTGAAATGCGACATAGCAGGACCGACTCCAGAGACTTGAAGCATTCCCGATCTAATTCTAAGGACTACAATTTGTTTTCAAGATCTACCTCCAAAGACTTCAATACGCATTCGAGATCCGGATCTCGCGACTTCAAAGTTCATTCAAGATCAAACTCACGAGACATAAGCTTGGATCAAATAAAACACCTCGCTCTGAAGAGTGTGGAGAACTTGGATCTGGCTTCCGTCGTGCTGAATAAAAGCTTTGACGAGGAAGCTAAACAGTTGTTAGATAATTCAAATATGGTTCTAAGACATCGGCGAACCAACTCGAAGGATCTGAAGGCAGTAGAGGCCATGATAAAAGGGCACAAGAGAAGCGCCTCGCACCACATCATGGTGGAAGGGGCTGGAGGGGAGACGGATGTGAGGGAGCTCCTGGACTCGCAGCTGGCCCCGGGGACTGCCGACACGTCCTTCCCTATTCCCAGTGTGATCTTCAATGACAAAACACTTTCTCCTAGTTCCAATCCACAATCTTAATGTTTGTGTCATCTTAGTGAAAATTGTCCTCATTTTAAGTATTTTAATTGATATAAAGCCACTATTGTTATAAGGGCATCACGCAACTGATAAATATATAACTTTATTAATGTAGATGTGCCGTAAGTATCTTCTTTAATTTAAGTTTTGGTTTAGGTAACTCACAATACTTTCCTTTTAATTCTATACTTTCATAAAGCCATTTTTTCACACTTATCAGCTTTTCACCATAGAATTCTGCTTTTAAATCTGTTCTTTTTAATTTATGCAATACATATTATATTTCTCATAAATGGAATTTTTGTCAATTGAGTAAATCTGTGCTGTGACATGTGTGAATTTGTAGTGTAGGAATGTAAAGAAAATAATTATTTGTGTAAATAATAATATGTATTATGCTCCCTTCTCACTAGTTTAATGCAATTCTGATAGATTAGTGTTTTCATTTAATATTCTATGTTTATTCATTCATAAAATTATGTTTGTTATTGTAATCCTTTCTAATTGTATCTTGTGAGTGTTCAGTACACTAATCAAATAACATTTAAATCATACAGGGTCGCCACAAGGCAACAACAATATGTCCATTAAGTTTTTAATGCTAAAACTACATATCCGAACCCATTGAACACAAAATGTTTTTATATTCAACAATTTTGAAAAAAAAAAAATTGTTTTTTAATGGATTTCCACTATTGATTTAAGATTCATCCATTTACTCCAGGTTTTTTCTGATCAAATGTTTTTTTTTTCTTATTGTTAAATTTTTATGGTCTTGTACCTACTATCAATTTATATTTCAACATTCCCTTATTTTTTTAAAATTATTTTCTCAATTTTGTACTTAATTTTATATTTTGTAACAATTTTCTACCCAAGAATTTATGTTTTCTAAGAATGAATAAGAAGAGCATCAGTTTCCATTTTTTGAATGCGTAAACATGTTTTAGTTTAAATGCCATTTATAGAAGAATAAGATGTTTACAGCTTGTGTAAGAAAAACAAATGCCTGAACCCAGCACTGCCAACTTGAAAATACATACATTATATTATTACTTATTGAAATAAGCGTGTAGATGATTATAAACAATTTTATTTAACATGTTCGTTTATCGCTGAATAATATTGAACATTGTTTTATTTGATAAATAAAATTTGGGAAGTGAACTGTCATGTAGTTTAAATTGTTATTTCTGAATACAAACACGTTGGGATAACTAGATTTTCTCAAGAAGATAAATTTAAATTCTCTAATTTGCTTAAAATTTAATAAGCTTGAGTCGGCGGGACCATATCATATTGAATATTTTCATTTTCATTTTGTAAATTAAACAATTATGTAAAATGCTGTAAAGTTGATAGAAATTCTTAATGACTAGATCACGCAAAATAAAAATGTTTTTATAGCATAGAAACGTTTGAACGTTTGAGCAATATGAGTATCAATTATCCTAGGGAAGATTTCTAAACTTGGAAAATGCGTAATTAGAATATTGCTTGTAGTCTTTGAATAATGCTAAATATATTCAAATATCAAAATGCCTTACAAAAAAATCTCTATAGGTTAGTTTTAGATAAAATAGTGGATTCCAGAATGTTTATTTATAATTAGATTGACAACTACTGGCTATTTTAAACATAATGTGTAGATATTTGCCAGTTCTATTGTGTGAATCTAAAATAATTATTTTCGTATGATTATAGATTGTTAAATGTATAATGTGACTAGTTTTAAGTAAACAAAATTGATTTTATTTTTATTTCAATTAATAATAATACTATGTAAGGAGATTTAGAATGGTGAGTTTTCTTGTTGTAACAAAGCACTTTCTGAGAAACATTCTGCGTAATGGTTCGGGTTCATTCACTTCTTTAGTGTCTATTGCTAACCGAAATCCTAGCCAAATCCTTTCCAACTCTATCACCAATTGAGTGATTCATACATTGTCCATGAATAAACATTAAACCATCTCAATGGCTCTTCCATGCTTTCTTGCCTTGAGATAAGTTATTCATCAAAGATATAAATATACAAGAGACATGATATGATGGCCGTCCGACTGTCGGCGGACTACTACCTAATGGGAATTGTTTGAATACCTCGGAAAGAATTCGTTCATTTAGTTGTGTTTTTGAAGGTTTCAGTAGTATTGGTTAACAATATAGTTTGAATATGGAAAGAATTCATTCATTTAGTTGAATTTTTTGAGGTATTTATTGATGGTAAGGTATTGGTTAACAATATCGGCGACACCAGGGAACATAGTCCCACCCAGTAAAAACTTCGGATAGCGCATCTCTTATATTTTAATATCTTTGTTATTCATTGTGAAAATGAAATTGAATCTGGTGACAGTGATTTTATCCACAAAAACCAAAATAAACAATACATGTAACAATGCAAGGAATCTAATATGTTTACAAACTTTGCTTTGTTGAACATTCTGGACAATTTATTTTTGTCATTTGGTAAGTATGTATGTATTGCTATTCATTGATGATACATTTTGATAAAAATTTTGAATGTCAAACTTTTTTGTTTATTGCAACAAAGAATAAACTTTCAACAAATTTTGACAAAATGCCTGTAATTGTGAATAATGTCTGTTGTAACAAAATCCCAGTTTACTCAGGGAATAAAATCCATAATTTATCCTTGCGACAAAACAATCACATTTTCTCAGATCATTGCACGTCGGAATGTTTTAGCTTTACTTTTAATAAAACCTATCTAATATCTACTGATTATTGGTTGTATCTTAGGAACAAGTGTGCAATTAAGGTGTATAATTTTGTAATATTAGGCTTATACAAATAAAAAGAGCCATTTTAAATTGTAACATGACTTCTTATTTCTTCTGGAGAACCAACTACAGGCAAAGTGATAATGTGGAACCTCGGATTTTGTCCAGAAACACACCCATAAAAACTCTTGTATTTGGAAGAGAATTTTTCCGAATGAAATAATGTAGATTAATGAGGGATATACACTGGTCGATTTATATATTATAGTCAACCATATCGCCCTGGTGTAAGACCACCATTTAGAATTGAAACGTTGCTTGAAAATGGCTTTAGCCGTGTTTGGTAGCCAGGTACTTCCCAACCTTCCTCTTCCCCACCTCCTTCCCCTCCCCACTACCTTCAGCCTCACAACATACCCCAATTGGGGATGCCATAGTCTCACTGGCTCCAGACGGGAGCAGTTGGGATTCTTGTGCGGTATTTACTGTAAAAAAAAAAAATATATGTGTAGTTGATTCGACTGGCCGCAGGTGACTGAAAATGCAAGCACCAAAGTCATGGAGGTGAGAAGGGAGAGGAGATGGCACTAGGGCTACTGGGTACAACACACAAACAAACTCAACAAGCTTCTGGTTAGTGACCGACCAAAGGTTCGGTTTCGGCAAGTTTCGGCAAAAAAAAATCTAGTTTCGGTATCAGAAACCGAAACTGAAACTTTTTTAGACATGTTAAAAATCGATTATTTACTGTTATTTGGCTTATTTTTTTAACACTTATTCAGACAGTTAACACGTGTTAAATTAAATAAATAAAAAAACAATAATTGAAGTATGTGAAAAAAAAAAAATTATATTGCTTCAAAACAAACAAAATTTAAAAAAAAACATGTTAACATACTTCAATTATTGTTTTTTTTTAAATTTATTTATTCAATTTAACATGTGTCAACTGTCTGAATAAGTGTAAAAAATAAGCCTAATAACAGTAAACCATCGATTTTTAACATGTCTAAAAAAGTTTCGGTTTCGGTTTCGGCCGAAACTGAGAAGACACCAAAGATTCGGTTTCGGTGGAAAGTCCTGTTTCGGTCGGACACTACTTCTGGAACACATTTTGTGTAATGCGATAATAGACTTCACAATCTCATAGCCAGTATCAGTGCCGGCAACCCGGGTTATTTATTTTATTTTGATTAATGTACATGGTTTTCTTTACCCACCCCACTAGACAAAGTCCTTTCCTTGGCGGGTAATTAACATATTCCGCCTTAGTCATAAACGCAGAATAAGATAATACCATGGTAATACGAAGGGGTTAGATGAAAAATTTTATTATTTTTTTTTATTATAATCTTAATTTTTTTTGTTACATAGGTAATTGTGCTGTGCCTGTCTCACTAGGAGTTCCTGTGTTGAGAGCAGGCGCATTTTAACATAAATAGTTTATAAAGGATAACAACAACAATGTTATTTACATTTAGAGTAAAAGTACAAGGACAATCAGCATCGTATCAATGGGTTAGCATGCATTAGGAGGTTCTAAAAATATTGTTGATATATGATCTGTCTTTGGTAGTGATCCAAAACTTGGTATCTGTTTTGTATTTTACGTAATTAGTGTGCTGTCTAATGGTCAGTGGAAGTGTATTAAAAAGTTTTGTTGCAAAGTACCTGAAGTTTCTTTGACCAAACGTTGTTTTGGCGAAAGGGATAAGTAAGAGATTTTGCCCTTTGGTTCTCATATCACGAACAGTTTGGATATTGTCAAAAACAGTTCTATGTTTGAATAGATAAATTAGTATATTTTTGGCATAGAGTTGCCTAATGTCCAAAACACCGATTCTCCTAAAGATTTCATCCGAACTGCTTGTGATCAGTAGTTTTAGAATAATCTTTATAATTAGTTTCTGGGCTTTAGAGATCGGATCAATGGCGGCAGCGTTTGCTCCTCCCCAGGCTATGATACCATACTCGATTAGAGATTGACATAGTGCATAGTAAATTGTTTTGAGTTGGTTCAAGTTAAGAAAGTTGCGAGTTTGTCTAAAAAGGTATATAGATTTTCGAAGTTTGTTTGCTGTAGTGATAATATATTCTTTCCACTTTAAATTACTGTCAAAAATAATATCCAAGTATTTGATTTTTGTAACACATTCTAGATAGGGGCAATCACATATATTACCTTTTGACAGGGGGCAAGCACATATTTAAATATTATTTTCTGGGTTACTTAGGGACGGATTAATACTAAACTCAATGTATTTGGTTTTTGACACATTCATTGTTAGTGTGTTATTGTCTAACCATCTTTTAACAATAACTATGCCCCTGTTTGCTTTTATGTAAACATCATTCCAGTTACTTGATTTGAAGAGGAGAATCATATCATCAGCGAAACTAACGATTTTGGCATCAATAGGCAGATTACACAGTTCATTTACGTAAATTAGGAATAAAGTGGGACCCAGGACGCTTCCTTGAGGCACGCCAAAACTAATTGGCAGTTGATTGCTGAGGCAGTTGTTGATTTTTACACTTTGTTTACGGTTTGAAAGGTAATTTCGAATAATACTAAGTTCATTCCCATTTATTCCAGTGTTTGATAGTTTTTGTATTAGTTTGGAATGTGAGATAGTATCAAATGCTTTGCATAGGTCTAGGAATATTGACATGCATTTTAATCCCTTGTCTAAGTTTTCATTTAAAAAATCTGTAACTGTCGCAATGGCATCGGAGGTGCCTTTAGTTTTCCTGAAGTCAAATTGGTTGTGGGATAATATATTATTTTTTTCAAGGTATTCGACTAATTGAAAGTTAATTGCTTTTTCAAAGACTTTGGATAGTGAATTTAGTAATGTTATTGGACGATAGTTAGTTATATCCGCTTTAGAGCCTCGTACAAATTTCACCTAACCCGTTTGTATTACCGTGGTATTATCTTATTCTTCGATTATGAGTAAGGCGGATTATGTATAAAAATATATATATGTATATATCTTTTTGTTTTATTAAATTATAATGATAATAATAAATTATGAAACTAAAAATAAAAACAAAAACATACATAAATTAAGTACCACAAAAACCACATTAAGCTACCAACTATTAGGAAAATCACTCTCAACAGAAAAATGGACTGAAGTAATAAACAGTAAGTGCGCTAATGAATGTGCATATTTTTTTGAAAAAAAATTATCGGAACACATTTTAAATGCCTCTGAAATTAAAAACTTGCATCAAAACTCAAAAAAAAAAAAAATTAAACCCTGGATCACTAACGGATTAGTAAAAGCAGTTAGAAAAAAAAATAAACTTTTCAAACTAGCTCATCAACCGAATGCTAAAAAATCTATTATTTCATATTACAAAAAATATAAAAACATATTAACAACTTTAATTCGAAAAACGAAAAATAGCTACTACTCCCAACAAATTATAGAGGCCAAAAATAATAATAAAAAAATTTGAACTACAATAAACGAAATAATAAATAAAAATAAAAAGAGAAGTTGTATATCCGAAATTTCAGATGGGAAAAAAACGTACAATGTCCAACTCAACACTAAAAAATGCTGTAATATTTTAAACAACTATTTTGTAAGTGTTTGAAAAAATCTGGCAAACTCTATACAAACATCTCCCAACAATAATAAAAATAATCCCCACACTACCCACCACCAATATAATAATTTCAACAAAATAACAGAAACTGATGTTTTAAAAGTTATCGATGATTTAAAGGGGGGCTCTGCTCCCGGTTATGACAACATAGATGTATACATATTAAAAACAATGAAACAATATGTAATTTGCCCATTAACTCATATAATAAATACAAGCCTTATAAAAGGTGTATTTCCAAATAATTACAAAAGAACAATAATAACACCGATATATAAAGCAGACTGCCCAAAAGACCCACAAAATTACCGCCCTATATCCCTTTTATCTAATATATCAAAAATATTCGAAAAAATTGTAAAAAACCAAATCTGGGCCTTCTTAGAACAACATTACATTATAAATTCTAAACAGTATGGTTTCAAAAAAAACACCAGCACCCATGATGCCCAGGGCCGGATTAACCATGTCGGGGCCCCTAGGCAATGCACGTCTCGGGGCCCCCCTTACCAATGGTGGACTAACGGTGGGTGGAGGGTGGGGAGGGGGGGGGGGGTTGAAGGGGCCTCCAAACGCCTCCTTGTTCCCTTGATCAAATCCTTAACAAAACTTTAAGGGGGGGGGGGGGGTAGGTAAGGTTTTAAAACTTTTTTTTTTTCTGAATGTAAAACATACATAAAATTGACTTGACTTGACTTGACCGATGCGATGAGTTTTTTTATCATTTTATAATAACAAATTCACCGAAATTTTTTAGCGAAAATCGCGTTTTTCACTTCAAAATGCAGCCAAAACTAAAAAATAAATCGTAAAAAAACTCCCTCTGACTACCTAGGAAAACATATTACGTTACTTGGTGCATGCAAATCGAATGTATAGTTTTTTTTTTATATGTTGTCAACCAGGTTGACAAACGTGTTAAAAACTTTCGAGAAAAACGCTTTCAAAGTTTTGCTGAGGATAATTCAACATACAAACTGTTTAAAACGGTTTCATATAAAATGCTGTATCTCTATCAATTTTACCAATTTCCCCAAATAGTGAGAGCATTATTAACAAATGCATCTTTCAGAAAATTAATTAAAAATATTTTTTTTTTGCAGTGTCCTTAAAACCTTGTTTAGGATTTGATCAAGGGAACATGGTGGCGTTTAGAGGCCCCCCAGAGTCAGAGGCCCGTGTGAACTGAATAAAAAACTTGTAAAATTACATCAACTTCACTAAGGGGGGGGGGGGGGGGGGGGGTTCATTCAACTTTGCCGCCCGGGGCTTCTGACGGGTTTAGTCCGCCACTGCACTTTACCCTTCTCTAACTTCCAAATTATTTTTTTTCTGTTTTCTACCAAAACGTAATTTTATTCATAATTAATCTGTTCTTTTACTACATTACAAAAGGTATGCCATCATCCCATTTAATAAAGAAAACGAATACAATACAATAAAATACAATAACCCTTTATTGCACATAAAAGGACACATACATATCTAGAAACAAAAATATATATTGTTAAAAAAATTAATACAAAGAGCCGTCTTGTCACTAAAGTGATCTCTTCCAGACAACCTTTCCCAAAGAATTTTAGCAAGAAGACAGGTAGTGCATACTGAAGCTTGTACAACATTTATATTTTAAAGATATAATTAGAAATAAAACAAAACAAATGCCAATATAAACCACACACGGCACCTTCAAACACTTCAGATACTAAGTAATGTTGCAACAAAAAGAAGGAAAGTTAAAGTAAAATACAACTATGATTATATATTTGTTTTAATTACAGACTTTTTATGTATTGTTTGTGCATGATATGAACATTAGTTATTTATTGGGTTATAAGCTAATTATTATTATAATTTGTTGTTTTCTTTAATGCGTGTACCTAATGTTATTAACCTGTAAATGTTTCTAATAAAAAAAAAAAAACATCTTGAAAACTGACTTTTTCCGAAACTTCGTTGCTCAATAATTGAAGCAAGTCAGTTTTTCTCGGGACGCGGGGCCCCTAGCCGATGCGGGGCCCCTAGGCAGTTGCCTACTCTGCCTTAGGGATAATCCGGTACTGATGATGCCATTGCGAAAATAACAAACTATATATATATATATACCGCCCTAGACTCAAATGAAAAATGCATTGGAATATTTATTGACCTTAAAAAAACATTTGATGTTATATCTCATACTAACTTAATAAAAAAAATCAAATCAATTGGAATAAATGGACTGGTGCTATCCTGGATTATAAGCTTTTTGGAAAATAGACCACAACAAGTAAAATTATTAAATGAACTAAGTGATTCCGAAAGTAGTAACTTCTCAATACCACAAGGCACAGTTCTAGGACCACTTTTGTTCATATTATATGTAAATGATATATTTGAAGTTGCTAAATACTTGGAAATTATCTCATATGCAGATGAAACAGTGCTTCTTCTAAAAGCAAACACATGGTTAGAACTGAATAAAAAGGCTAACATAGACATAAATGAATTAAAAACATGGTTTGACAATAACCTACTAACATTAAACTCTAAAAAAACACATTACATACCATTTTTCATAAAAAAACCAAACACGCCGTATAAAATAAACATAAGGATCCATTCTGCACCACACACTCAACAACACCACTGTAACTTATTGTGTACTAATATTGAAATGAAAACTTCAACCAAATATCTAGGAATCACTATTGACCAATGTCTAAAATGGATACCGCATATAACCATTCTTAAAAACAGAGTAAGAAAATTGACATATATTTTTAGCTGTTTGAGACACATTCTAAGTAAAGAACTACTGATAATGACGTACTTCGCATTCTGTCAATCCATAATCCAATATGGTATAATAGGATGGGGTGGCGCCTATAAAACTCACACACAATCTATTGACATTGCGCAAAAACTAATAATTAAAATAATATTAAAAAAATCATTTCTTTATCCATCTGAACTAATATTCAAAGAATTTAAAGTCAGAAAATTAAATACTCTCTTCCTGTATCATTCAACCTTACAAGTTTACAAAGAGGATATTCTAAACAAATCCATACCTTTCAAAAACACAGTAAATCTCAGGCAAAAATACATGTTACCAATTCCCATTTGTAAAAAAACTTTGGGTCAACAAAACTATAAATACTTAGGAACAAATTTCTTTTAAATTACCAGAAAATATAAAATCCCTTAAGGACAGTTTCAAAAATTTCAAAACACAGTTAAAACAATATACTGAAAACCTTAACTAAAAAAAATAAAAAATAAATAATAATTGAAAAAAAATATACATATACACACATATGTTTCTCTTATTCTTGAATATATGTATATTTGTATTTAATAATTGTATTAAGTTTTTTTTTATATACTTTCATTATATCTATGTATCTATTGTATGTACTGTACCAAAAAAAATAAAAAAAATTTAATTTCAAAAACTAAATTTAAAAAAAAATCAAAATAACCTAAGAAATAATACTTCCTCCCGTACACACAAGCATTTGCTTATTATGGGAGAACATTTTTAAAAAATATGTATATTTGTATTTTATAATTGTAAAGTTTTTTTTTATATACTTTCATTATATTTATGTATCTATTGTATGTACTGTACCAAAAAAAAAAAATTTTTTTTCAAAAAAAAATAAAAAAATAATACAAATTTATTTTGCTTTATTATTTAATGAAAGTGCACACAAAGATTACCTCTCAAATAAGGGATAGTTGCCTACTGTAGCGGATAGTAGCCTAACGTTAAAAATGCTTCGCGGGATACATTCCTCGTGGGGGGATAGACGCCTCACTATGATTTTTTTAGATAGAAACAAATTTATATCAATTTAAGTAATCAGTCTTTATTATTTACTGAGATCGTTTATTAACTGCTAATCAACATTATAAAATAGTATCAAGTTTTAACAGTTTAAACCAAATACAACAAAAATAGCCTCCAAACTTTAAGTTACTTAAGTTATTAGTAAAATATTATTATTTATCTTAAAGATGGTGTACCGGACGGGACGACGAGGGAAAGAAGATTCCCTTCCGGACGTCTTCTTCCTTTATTTTTTAAGAAAAGTTAAATATATTTTGTAGACGAAGACGAGGATGAGTTCCCTCACAGGCCGTCCTCGTCTCCTTAAATAACGTAGGCTTAAGGGTTAGAGCCAAATGATATGATAATAATTATGTTCACAATTATAATGTACCCCGTTTGAATAAAGACAAGTTCCCTTGGGCCCAAGAACGGGCTCCTCTTGGTTGTCTTGGCCGGGGGCGAAATCCCCCCGCGTGGACGGGCGGACACGGCTTCCTACCCTTCCCCTCACCTACCCACCGGGCGGACCAATAGGAACGCTCCGTCTGGGGGAGTAGGTATTTTTGAATCGGAAATACACGAAAGGTTTCGAATGTTTTGTCAAATTATGAGAGTTCGGTCTAATCTGTCACCGAATAAATGATATGGACAGATAGACCGGACTCTCCTTTATGTGAATAAATATCTCTGGTAAATGTATAATTAATTATGACTTAGATATTTAAGTTTCCCTGACAAAATGTGGGTGCAGGGACCCCAATGAAAGTTATTTGACATGCCATAATAAAATTGAATAAATTACTAGGGGAAAGGTCATGGGGGTCAGACATAAGAGAAGGATAAGGGGAAGAGCTGAGACAACGGCCAACTCTGCTGTATAGCACACAGCAGAGGTTACAGCCCGCCAAAGCTCGAACCGCCGGAAAAGTGGGCAAAAGGTTCGGGCCCGCCCGCGCCGGCGGCAAGGGCAGGGGGCTGGCTATAAATAGAGAGGTACCCCGGGAACATCGAGCATTCATCAAGAAGCGTTTCCAACGCATACAACTCGATCTGGTACCGTCGCAGCACTTCTCCGCCTCTTCTGCCTGACCTAAGGACCTCACCCCGGACTTGACTTGAAAATTGGATTTCATTTCTGCCCCCCCCCCTTGGACGCTGCCTCTTCCTCTTGTGGGCCATTACCGGGGCGTTATTGACGAGCATCTTGGCGGCTACCCAGGACTACCCAGCCCCCCTATTTTACACACTATGTAAGCGACGCTATGTAAGCGACGTTTCCCGCCACTCACATAGACTGGTCAGGCAGAAGAGGCGGAGAAGTGCTGCGACGGTACCAGATCGAGTTGTATGCGTTGGAAACGCTTCTTGATGAATGCTCGATGTTCCCGGGGTACCTCTCTATTTATAGCCAGCCCCCTGCCCTTGCCGCCGGCGCGGGCGGGCCCGAACCTTTTGCCCACTTTTCCGGCGGTTCGAGCTTTGGCGGGCTGTAACCTCTGCTGTGTGCTATACAGCAGAGTTGGCCGTTGTCTCAGCTCTTCCCCTTATCCTTCTCTTATGTCTGACCCCCATGACCTTTCCCCTAGTAATTTATTCAATTTTATTATGGCATGTCAAATAACTTTCATTGGGGTCCCTGCACCCACATTTTGTCAGGGAAACTTAAATATCTAAGTCATAATTAATTATACATTTACCAGAGATATTTATTCACATAAAGGAGAGTCCGGTCTATCTGTCCATATCATTTATTCGGTGACAGATTAGACCGAACTCTCATAATTTGACAAAACATTCGAAACCTTTCGTGTATTTCCGATTCAAAAATACCTACTCCCCCAGACGGAGCGTTCCTATTGGTCCGCCCGGTGGGTAGGTGAGGGGAAGGGTAGGAAGCCGTGTCCGCCCGTCCACGCGGGGGGATTTCGCCCCCGGCCAAGACAACCAAGAGGAGCCCGTTCTTGGGCCCAAGGGAACTTGTCTTTATTCAAACGGGGTACATTATAATTGTGAACATAATTATTATCATATCATTTGCCTCTAACCCTTAAGCCTACGTTATTTAAGGAGACGAGGACGGCCTGTGAGGGAACTCATCCTCGTCTTCGTCTACAAAATATATTTAACTTTTCTTAAAAAATAAAGGAAGAAGACGTCCGGAAGGGAATCTTCTTTCCCTCGTCGTCCCGTCCGGTACAGATGGAACAATATGGCAATCAGCTTTGGCTTCTTCTTCCTTGCGCTGTCCCAACTCATTGCCTAGGTAGGCTGTTGGGGTCGGCTCTTCTCATTCTCAGGTTGTAATATCTTCTGTTCTGGGTATCGCCTTCATCCAGGCCGTTTCTCTGAAGAATTTTGGAACATTGAGTCATCCAGGAGTTCTTCGGTCTTCCTCTGGATGACTGTCGGTGAAGCTCCATAGACATTGCCTGCCTCACTGTGTGGTCTGATGGTCTCCGTCTTAGGTGTCTTAAGGGAGATTCTTACTAGTATCTTCCATAAATATAGCATACTTATTAAATGATGCTATGTGATGATGTATAAAGGAAATTAGTTACAATTAAAACCCAGAGCATGAGATATTGAATTTATTAATTAACAAACAAGCATAATTTAAAAATGAATTGAATGAATCTACAGGGCGTGTCATTCTCCCGAAGGGACAATGATAAGTAATTTCTGATATTAATAAAGGTAGGTAGTTAAAGTTACTTATATATGAAAATGGTAAAGGTTGAGCGCCATCTTATTTTTAGGTGAATAAGAAAACCCTTGAAATTAAAGATAAACCATGATGTAAGTTAATGAAGCTAAATCTACGTTACGTGAAGAATCGTGAAGGCGAAATCCATTGTCTGAAGAAGAAAATCTCTAGGTCCGGCAACCAAACGCCATCTTCCGTTCGCAGGGGGGTGTTGCTCCAGTCGTCTCCCAAAACCAAACTGCCGGGTGAAGCCGTCAATGCCCCCTAGCAAGCGTTCGCTAGTCACATGGTCAGTCGCAGCTAGTGATGTGCATGCAACAAAGTGTAGGGATGGGGAACGAATCGCTACATTACCCCCTCCCCAAAAAGAACATTTCCAGCAGGAAATGTAGGCCCTCCTGGCGCCTAGTACACAGCAACAGGAACATTGATGAGGTTCCACTTCTATAAATGATCAGGAGGAGAAGCCATCAACAACCCTTGAGACCAGGTTAAAGAGGTATCCATCCCGAATGCTGCATGTGTTGATGCTGAACAATGTACGTTGGAGCTCGTTCTCTTGACTAGTAGAGGTCCATGAAAATGTAAGACTGCAATATGTAGAAGCAGATCAATGTAAGTTGGAGTTCCATCTTGTAAGAATGCAAAATGAGAAGTAGTCCATTTCTTGATGAAGAAGACCATTACTTGATGAGGAAGTCCATTTCTTGATGAAGAAGACCAATACTGAAGAGAAAGTCCATTTCTTGATGAAGAAACCCAAATGTGACAGGCTGAACCACCCGAATGTTGAGAAACTGTATGACGAGTCCAATCTTCCTGATGTTCTCTACATCTACGACTGCCTAATTATGGTTTATCAGCAAGGAATTGAACAAATTAAGAAAAACATTGTTATTCACCATTAAAGCAAATTTAAGGCGCTTCCTACCCTTCTAAAGAAAAGTTTCCAAATACGAGAAAACTATCAAACATTTGTCCTCAACAAATGAGAAACGCTAGCCAGCGATAAAGTGCAGAATTGAAAATAAATTTTTGTCAATAAAAATTTTTTTTTTTTTTTTGAAAAATCGAGCCTATCCCAGACTATATATTATGACCAGAAAATTTTCAATTATTTATCAAATAGGTAATTAAACAAATTTAGGCATACAAAACCTTATCAATCCCGAATATATGAGAAAGGAATTCACAAAGAATATTACTACGTAAAATTAAACCGAAGTTATCAAACTACCGATAATTGTTTAAAATTATAAATTTGGCAAGAAATATTAATCTTTTAATTCATATGTAAAAGCTTGTCAAGCAATTTCCCTAAGATAGGGGAAGTGCTTAAGAAGATGAACACGAAAAACACATAAAATAAAAATTGCTCAGATAATCCCCCAACTAAACGATCATAAAATATGACGTCAAGTACTGTATTAAAATAATTATCCCGAACGATAATGTACATCGTAAAACTATAATCCATATATAAACTTTATATCAAATTAATTATCTGAACAAAATAAAACGACTGTTTAACAACACAATCTGCCCAACATTTCATGTAAATCCTCAGAATGAGAATGAAAACCGGAAAAATCCCAGAACATCAAATCTGAAGAAAAAAAAAAAAATTTCCGAGAAAATATAAATGTTATAAAACCCCAAAGTGTCTTATTACCGAATAAAACAACTGATGTCCAAATGTCATTTGAACAAACTTCCCATATAAATCCTCATAATGAGATGGGAAAACCCCGGAAAACTTCCAAATATAACGAAACCGTTATGACGTCTTCAACGATTGACGTAATAATAATGGCAAATAGAAAAGGACCACAGGCCTCCCACCACTACAGGCAAATCATCTGTATTAGTAGGTCCCCTGTCTTCCTGCGAATGAAAAGGAAAGGAAAAACCCAAATCCATTTCCGCGAAACGATTTAAAAAAAAAAATCGCGTCCGAGAACTCAGAGGTAACTATACATGGAACTCGAGACTAACTACTCACGAACTCATAGGTATTAAACATGGAAGGCTCGTAATTATTCGCATAACGCTTCCAAAATGCCGAAACATTCCCACCGAAAGGAAGGTTTATGAATGTAAATACCCGAAATTAGAAACAAAAAACCATCACATGGACGCCACGAAAGGACAGACAGAACAAAACAAAACAACCATTCGAAGTTCATAATCGTGTTCATCTATATGAACGTCGAATGTGTGTTTCTAAGAAAGAATAACCTCCCACTTTGTGCCGGACAAAGTGAAACGATGCTCCCTCAGTACTAACCTAACCACAAAAGAAATGAAACCGTTCCAAAAAAAAAATTGAAAGTCGAAGTAAGGAATGAAATAATCCCGAAATATGATGTTAAATCAAACACCAAAGTCAGATCTAATATCCATAATAGAAACCGACTAATATCTATTATTAACAACTTAACGTTGCATAATTTTCATACAAATCCAACATAACAGTTGATATCGTAATGTTGAAACAACAACAACAATAAAAAAAATGTGTTCCCGCAAAAAAAATAAAAAACTGAAAAAATTAAATTGACTTATGCCATTAATTAACCGAAGTATGTTCGAAGACAAAACGGAGATATATTGATCCTTTAGCTTCTATAAATATTTGTATAAAATTCCGAATAAAATTTATAGCAAACAACAATGCTGTAACAAACTTCCATATAAATCCAACATAACCGTTGATGAATGTTTAGCAATAGCCAAACTTGAGTTGCCAAAGAAGACTAATTAAAGAGATAAGTGTACAAACTTATTATAAATATATGAATACCTGAAAATGTTCCTAAAAGAAAAAATTGTAATGAAAGATTTGAGTATAAATCACTTCCAAGGTCGGTATATTGTGTTGCCGAAACGAAAAAAAAAATTTATTATTTAAAATAAGGTAACTGGTATAAAAATAAATTAAATATTGAATCCCAATAAAGTATCTCTAAGTATTTGAAAATAATTATTATTTCATAACAGCCGTATTTAATTTATAAGATTATTTAGTATTCCAAGTAAGCAAAGACTCGAACCAAAACTGCGTTACGAACGAAGAATTTATATGGAGTATGAATATATTAAACCGATGCGCGCCGCCCAGATGTCGTTAAATGCGATAAATATTTTTAATAATAAAATAGCAAATGCACTAACCAAAGGCTGTGTATAAAGGATAAAATCGCTTTTATTAAGTTAAATAATAACATTCAAATAAACCGAAATGATAATTAAACATTATAAATTTACTAAAGACAAAATAACGATATCTACCGACATTTGATTGACAATACAAATCCCAAAAGGTGTACAATCAAACGAGTAAAAATCCGTTAAAGCGTCTCAGGAACTAACCGCTACATAATAAATACATATTAATTGTTATTATTTATTAGAAACCGCTAAGCTTGAAATAATTATACTCGAGAACGGTGAAATATTGAGAAAAATATTCAAATTTAATAAAATTTAAAAAACAACTGAATTTAATACTAACCATTTAAGTGAAATTCAATCAGACCCTATCGAAAAAAAATATTGCATAAAATCTTTGAAAAACCCCGAAATTGAGCTTAATGTTTTAGAAAAGAGAAGGTAAATTATTTATTAATTGATACGCCCAAAATAACTACTTGCAAAACAAATAATTGTACACCGAGAAATTTAAATAAATGATTTTACATCAAGGTAAAATAGAATTAATTTAATACTAATTTAATGAATCATAAAGTTATTCTAAACAACATATTAATTAAAATGAATTTATATGACTACCCAATTATAAACCCCGTCAGATTTAAAGAAAAACGATTTAAGATGAACAGCTATAAAACCATCATTATCAGTTCTTCCCTGTAAGAACTAACATAAGAGCTTGTGAAGTAATCCATCAAAGGTTAGATAATTCTTACAAATTATTATGCCAAAGAAGCTATTAAAATTATCAAGTGTTTGCAAAGGTCGATAACCTTAATACTGCCAGGAAGCCAAATTATAGAAGAAAATAACCCAATTAATCGCGTACTATCAAAATTAACTCACGAATATTAAGAATTTAATTATGATTTAAATAAATTAAGGCAATTTTAATCAAGATACATGAGCTCTTGCATATTGAAAAGAATCGACAATAATTCAACATGAATTGACTGTGACAAGATGCCAATAAAATTCACCAAAATAATTAACAATTAAAGTTACTGAATGATTCCAAGGAAAGTTAACAAAAATTATTTACAAAATATTTCCGTAAAATCAAACAACAACTCAACCGAAAATAAGATAAGAATTTGAAAGACCTCTTATCCATGAAGAACTGTTAAACTGGACTCGGCAATTCCATTGAATAGAGGACGTCTCTCATATCCAACAGTCATTTGAGGAAGGCCAGCAATTCGCAATTCTGAAAATGCATGATTTGACATATTTGAAATGAAGCAACAATAAAATTTCCAAAACACAGGAAAATAATCCCTAGATAAAGATGTAAATCATTTCAGTGTGACAATTTTGCAAATTATTAACGCGTGGACAATAAAATTTACAAACCCCAATTGAAATTAGTGCCCATCCAACTAAAGAATAATTAAATATGAAGGTTAAATTTAAAATCCCTTGAAAAACTCGTTACTAGATAAATTCAAAACTAATAGGAAGATAATTATCAACCACATAATATAACATAAATGAATCAACATGGAAGTCCATAAATAAATCTGAAAAAAAAATTATTACTGACATAGATCCCCCGTCTCTCATAATAAAAATGTTGAGCAGCATAACGTTCAAAAGCAAATCTTATGAATCAGATGTTGCAATAAGAAATATGAAACGATATTGTAACAACATCGCATTATAAAAGAAAAATATTCACTCCAGAGATACAATATAAAATTGAAATAAACTTACGTAGTGGGACGCGTGCCATTATGACCGTAGGTACATATTTATTCCGATCGAAAACAAGAAAGTACAGTGTACATAATGTGCCAAGCTACCGTGATAGCAAATATTATTATCAACCTGTAACATTATTAGAAAGGTAAACCAACCAACATTAATGTGCGAATTAAGGATAACCGCAATTATATCTTGAAACATAAGAATATGAAGGTAACGTTGAATATTATAAGGCATGATTTGGGAACACATGATGCAAAATTATATAATGAATAAAGTATTTTGTGAACGGTAACATTTATTACAAAACAACAAAAATTGAGTTTGGTAATGAGAAACGATGGGAATTAACGTAATCAGGACATTATAATAATAAAATATAAAACACACTCACCCGGCGAACGGCAGATGCGCTGGAACCTAAAGATCCCAACTTCAGAGTCATATAAAAAAAAAAAACTCCTACGCAGTGAAGAAAATATACGAAACCGAAATTACAGAGGATAATTACCACGTTGCGCGCCATTTTGTAAGGGAGATTCTTACTAGTATCTTCCATAAATATAGCATACTTATTAAATGATGCTATGTGATGATGTATAAAGGAAATTAGTTACAATTAAAACCCAGAGCATGAGATATTGAATTTATTAATTAACAAACAAGCATAATTTAAAAATGAATTGAATGAATCTACAGGGCGTGTCATTCTCCCGAAGGGACAATGATAAGTAATTTCTGATATTAATAAAGGTAGGTAGTTAAAGTTACTTATATATGAAAATGGTAAAGGTTGAGCGCCATCTTATTTTTAGGTGAATAAGAAAACCCTTGAAATTAAAGATAAACCATGATGTAAGTTAATGAAGCTAAATCTACGTTACGTGAAGAATCGTGAAGGCGAAATCCATTGTCTGAAGAAGAAAATCTCTAGGTCCGGCAACCAAACGCCATCTTCCGTTCGCAGGGGGGTGTTGCTCCAGTCGTCTCCCAAAACCAAACTGCCGGGTGAAGCCGTCAATGCCCCCTAGCAAGCGTTCGCTAGTCACATGGTCAGTCGCAGCTAGTGATGTGCATGCAACAAAGTGTAGGGATGGGGAACGAATCGCTACAAACTGTCGTTCTTCTAGCTTACTATTTATGTCTGTGACACCCAGGCTACCACGAATGCGTGAACTTTTGATCTTATCTTTTAGTGATACTCCTGCTGACCATCTAAGCATTCGCATTTCTGCTGTTTCAAGTTGCCTAGTGTAGGAGTTGTACATAGTCCAGCATTCGGAGCCATACATTATTGCGGGTCTTACAATAGTCTGGTATATCTTTCCTTTCAGTTTTATAGGCATTTTGGAGTCACACAATATTCCTGTTACGGATCTAAATTTAATCCATCCCACACCTATTCTATGGATGACATCCGCTGCACATCCTCCGTCTCTGTGGATTAGTGAGCCCAGATACTTAATTGAATCACAGTTGGCTAATGTTACTCCATCCAGTTGCATCGAAGGAGTTACAGCATTTGTGTCTTCAAATGGTAAATACAACAGTCTTTTTCCTGCTAATTTTTAGGCCATTATCCCCCAGGATCTTTCTCCACCTTTCCAGGCTATTCTGTAAGTCACAATGATTATCTGCTATCAGTACTACATCATCTGCAAAAAGCATAGTCTTGAGAATACTGTTCATTTCTTGGCTTGTTAGATAATTCATGACCATTATGAATAGCAGTGGGCTGAGGACAGATCCTTGGTGTACCCCCACTTTAATTGGAAATTTTGGTGATGTCCCTGATGTGCATCTTACTCGAGTTTCAACGTTTGTATACATATCTTGTATGGAGAGCACATATCCTTCTGGTACATTGTGGGCTCTCAATGCCGCCCATATCAGGCTTCGGGGAACCCTGTCAAATGCTTTTTCCAAGTCTATAAATACCATGTGCAAATCTTTTTTTGCATCTCTATGTTTTTCAACTATTATTCTGACTGTTTGAATAGCATCTATTGTTGATTTTCCCGACACAAAACCGCATTGATCGTCGTGTATTTTTACAATATTCCTTATTCGTGTGTTGATAATTCTCTCATATATTTTCATGGTGTGAGACATATCAATGGCAATCAGCTTTGGCATTAGCATTAATTATCAAAACAAGCCAGGGCTTTCAACTTTCCACGTTTCATGCAATGGTTTACGAATGTTGTACAAGTTTCATGCAACCACATTCAACACATCTCATATTGAATCCAATATGATTTCGATTTAGTAAAATTGTAATTCTCAAAACATTCTGCTAACTGAAACTTTGTTATTCATATTGGCATTTTTCATGCGCATGCGTAGTTTGAAAAAGAAATTCTAAAATAGAAATGTCATATATTTTGAGATCCGCTATGCTATAATGTAAGTGACGTTATAAAAGATTTCATCTTCCTAATTTTGCATCTATATTTTTTAACAACTCCTTCGCGGCCCTGGACCGTTCTCTGGGAGCCCTCTCCAATGCAGTGCTATCCCAGACAGAGTCGGTCAGAGGAAACATGCAGGCACTGGTGAACTGGGCATCCGAACCAGGCACCTGCTTGACCCCTGCGACTCTGTTTGACAAGATTCAGGGTATGTTTGCCAAGGAGTCAACATACAATAAGACCACGGACGACGTCCTACAGATTTTATGCGGAAAGCGAACTGAATGCCTACAAAGTAGGCGAAAGGCCCTGCTAGAGGGAGTAAGGGACCCGTACATCAAGGAAGGCCTTGCCAGGATTCCTCCGAGCGCCAGTCACCTCTTTAATAAAGAGGAACTAGCAAGCTATATCGTGGCAAACGGGGGACGAGACAAGATATTCGGTAGTGCATCCTCGTCGTATATCCCCCGTCAACCTCAACCCTCTACCTCACAAGCAGCAAGACCGGTGATAGAGGCTCCACCCTCCCGACCTAGGAAGCCCTTTCGATCTGCCCCTAGGCCGGAGAAAGACAGGACGTACAGGCAGCCTGCCAAAAAGCCAGAGCCCTCTCGCAAGGCGGCCAGCGATCGGGGTAGGAGGCGATGGAGGTGACTGGAGGCCGGAGCCATTCTGGGGAGGACGCCTAAAGGCGTATCAGGAGGTGTGGAGGGAGCTGGGAGCATCACCGCTAATCCTGAACATTCTAAAAGGAGCAAGGATACACTTCATATCAAAACCTCCTCTGGCGCTCCCATCGGCCGAGCTGAAGCAGAATTTCAAGACAAGGTTGTCTCCAGGCATGACCGCACACATCGAAACGATGAAAGCGTCAAAAATCCTGGAGGCAGCAGACGACTCCCCAAGCTTCCTGTCAGGTATGTTCCTTACCTCCAAATCAGACCACACCCTCAGGCCCATCTTCAACCTGAAGGCCTTGAACGTCTTCATAGACTCAAAGCCCTTCAGACTCTTCAGTCATTTTCGGGTCCCGGAATTCCTCCAACCCGACGACTGGCTGATAAAAGTCGACCCCTCCCAGGCTTACTTCCACGTGCCGATCGCAAGATCACACCGGAAGTTCCTGCGCCTCGTGTACAACGGAGAGCTCCTTCAGATGACGTGTCTGCCCTTCGGCCTGTCATCAGCGCCAAGGATCTTCTCGCTGCTCTCAAACTGGGTAGCGGAACTACTAAGGAAAAAGGGACTCAGGATTGTAGTCTACCTAGACGACTTCTTAGTAGCAAACCAGTCCAGAAAACTTCTCACCTCCCAAGCCGTTGCTATAGTGCACACACTTCAACAGCTAGGCTGGTGCATAAACCCGGACAAGTGTGTCCTGACACCCACGCAGAAGTTGGAGTTCCTGGGTATAACATGGGACACGAGAGCAGATCAAAAGTCTCTCTCCGACCGCAAGTGCGCTGGTCTTCGCCAAGCCTTGCAGGTTCCCTTGGAAGTCGGCAGTTGCTCTCCCAGGCAGGCTCTCGGTCTACTGGGAAGACTCAACTTTGCAAATTTCGTGATCCCTCGTGGTCGCTTGCATTGCCGCATACTGCAGAGGTTCAGCCGCCGCATACAGCACCTGAAACCATCGCGGCCCGTTGCTCTGCCCAACGCAGCACGGCAGGACATACAGTGGTGGCTAGCAGCCATTGGAAGGACAAGCCCCATTCAACCTCTCCCTTTCCATCACTTCCTGACAACAGACGCAGCGGACACAGGATGGGGTGGACAACTAGACGACACCACAGTTGCGGGCCAATGGACAGGGGAACAGGCACTATGGCACTCAAACCGGAAGGAAGCATACGCCGTGTTAGAGGTCATCAAAGATCAAGCTCATGCCCTGGCAGGGACGAATGTCTTATTGCAGACAGACAACAAGACAGTAGTGGCTTATGTCAACAAGGAAGGGGGTACAAAATCGTTAGCCCTTCTGGAAACAACGCGGGAGCTACTGGATTTCGTAGACCAGATGGAGATATCTCTGACAGCCCAATACATTCCAGGAAGATACAACGGAATTGCGGACCGTCTCTCTCGGGGCGCACCGGTCCCAGAGTGGCATCTACTAAGTCCGGCAACGAAGGAGATATTCAAAAAATGGGGTCGCCCTCAAATAGACCTGTTCGCTTCAGCCACTGCTCACGTGGTACCAACATACGTCTCCAGAGACTCAAGCGACTGCTTAGCCTGCTTTCCCAACGCGTTCAGTCAACCTTGGGACTACAATCTAGCTTGGGTATTCCCTCCGCCAAACCTTGTTCCGAGAGTGCTCACCCACCTAAATCAGGCAAAGGGCATGTTCCTTCTAGTCGTCCCAAAATGGGAGAAGACTTTCTGGAGAAGCGACCTAAACAGCGAACAGACGAACCTCCCATACGCCTGCGCAACCTAGAGGGAGTCCTCATAGACACATCGACAGGACTACCCCCTCCCAGGATTCAGGATCTGGAACTAGAGGTCTGGAGAATTGCGGGTGGGAACAAGCCCTGACAACATGGAGTCAAGAAGAACGCCAACTCCTCAAGTCATCCTGGAGAGAGTCTACACTGAAGACCTACAAACCTGCGTGGGATAAGTGGCGTAAATGGGGCACTCAAAACGGTGTGGACGTCAACAATCCCCCACCAACTACGGTTGCCAGGTATCTAGCCCACCTATTTGTTCAAGGAGGCCTAGCCCCAGGGACCATTCAGGTCCACAAGTCAGCCATTGTTACCTTCTGCGGTCCAGCTCAGAATGCGAGAAAAATCAGCTCTGATTTCTTGGTAAGACACGTTCTCAAGGCAATCTCAATGGCAAGGAGGACCAAGGAGAAAGCCCCTATCTGGGATCCCAGACAAGTAATAGACTGGCTGGTCAAGAATTCCCCCACAGAAGACTCGCTGTTTGAAGCGTCACGGAGGGCAGCAATACTCCTCGTCCTGGCGTCAGGCAGGAGAGTTCATGATTTGACACTGCTCAGAATCACCCCAGAACATTTCATCGACAAGAGGAACTCTATTACCCTGTGGCCAATTTTTGGTGCAAAAACCGACACAGCCAACCATAAACAATCAGATTGGAAACTGACGGGCTCACAAAAAGATAACATCAACCTCCTTAAATGGTTGAGAAAAGTCGTTGCCCTCTCTACAGCCAGAAGAGGTCCACTACTAAAGAACCTATTTGTGACCACATCAGGAGAAACAAAACCGGCAACGCAAACAATAATAGGGGGATGGATCAAATCAGTCCTCAGAGAAGCTGGAGTCCATGCAACCCCGGGAAGTGTACGCTCGGCTGTAGCCTCCTTAAACTGGTTGGAAGACTACCCCATAGAGGAGATTCTTGCTAGAGGGAATTGGAAGTCCGAGCACACCTTCCGGAAGTTCTACCAGAAGGAGATAGCGCACTCCAGAAGCGAGCACCTTCAGCACTCAATGGCTCCATTCTTTACTCCAGTGTAAATAGCATCACATATAACGCTAAGTTTTCAGATCACCAGGTGAGAGCAAACACATCTCATAATGGATTCCAGGCATCGATACGGAACACAAAATAGAATAATTTTACCTACCAATAAAATTTATATTTTGTTTCCATCGATGCCTGGAATCCAGGTAATCCCTACCTGGTGCATTACGAGTCATATGACAAACAATAACATCACGTGATCTGAGATGCGCGTCACTAGTGTTGCCAGCAGAGAGAAAATGTGGCAAGTCGAATAAAAAAAGGGCAAATATAGGGAATAAACACGCGCGAAACTGAAACTATAAGGGCGAAAGAGCTAGCTCTCTCTCATAATGGATTCCAGGCATCGATGGAAACAAAATATAAATTTTATTGGTAGGTAAAATTATTCTATTTTATTTTCCCATAAAAAGCTATGCTTGTGTGTATGACCTTAATCGACCACTTATTGACCCTATCCTAGGGCTTTATCGATATCTCAAAACTCATATAAGAGATGATTAGGTTTGTTCCTTAGGTAACATTTAAGTGTTGTGCTGAAGTAATGGAAGTGGTCTTGGGAGGAAAAAATTTGATCTTAATGAATTTGACTTCTTCCAAAAGTCGTCTGTGGCAAGTCGAGTGACAAACTCTTATCTAAAGGGTACCTACACTGCAGGACAGAAGATATTGTTAATTTGCTCAACAACAGGATACAAGTCTTGCTCTTGGACCTCCACATTTCGTTTAAGAGCATTGTTTGCCGGCGTCCAAACTCGCTCTTCAGTAGTCTCCAGTCTTTCTTTTGTCCCTTTCTAACAAAATATTGTATTTGAGGTGTGAAGCGGGAAGTCGGGAAGGGAAGATTTCTATGTAGTGGTATTTGGCTGCAACGCTAGCGAGCAAAATATGGTATTACAGAGTTTTAAAGAAAAGGGCGCGTAACTTTATACTTGATTATTCGCGGGGAAATTTCCCTTTTGTTGAGTTCATTAGTATTAGTATAATACGCTAATACGGGAGTCTCTTGACATATTCTTTAATAGTGCTTGTTGGTGGGTCAGCGCAAAGAAATGCGTGAAAAAACATAAACATCATTTTATCGGAGAATACAGGGAATGATCTTTTTGTTTAGTGCCTTGAAATTAACGGAGAATTATATTGTTATAGGAGATCTGGGAATCGTATGCATGACGTCGAAACGGAAATTATTAAGATATTATATCTAATTAATATTTAATATAATTGAGATGTTAACAACTTTCAAGCAGGGAAATTTCCATGGTATTGGGGAAAAAAAATTTAAGAAATAAAACCCAAATCAGAATTTTTAATGCATGATGTAATTTTTTTAACCTTATCGAAGCTGTTATTTGGTCATATGTTCTCATTAAAAAGTAATACAGATATTTTATTGATATTTATACGAATGGGAAAGGGAGAAACAATGTCTTTATTGAGTGACATTGCAACGCAAGCCGGGAACTCGCTAGTAAGAAATAAAATTATGTACCTTTAGAAAATTTAAATTCAGATTAATAACAATTTCAATGCTCAGCGAGTTAATTCCAAGGAAAAGTTTATGAATATAATATCATAGAAGATGAAGAATATTTTTGGAATAAAAAAAAAACAGCAATAAAAACGCCTATAAAAATTTGAGTGTTAATACTCATTTCGGGAGGCGGGTATGGGTACCGCAGCCCAGGGAACCATTTATTGGATATCAAACATCTCTGCTACAGCTCACACCAAGTGGTTCGCTACGTTTAGGGACTTAGCAGGGGTGCCCGAGCTCATGGGGTGAGGTTTGTCCGGGTCTTGGCGGTGGATGCGTCTGCCCACCAATTTCATGGCAAGCCAGATTGGGAGAGACTGGTTGAGGGAGACCTTTTGATTTCTCCATTAGGGCTCTCTCGGAACATCGCCTTGCACCCCGGGGGGAGGGATAGAATCATTCGTCCGTCACTCCTGGACACACTGACCACAGATTCTAACCAACCCCTTCTACCTTTTTATTTCCCAGAACATCCTCTCCTTCCTTTTCCGACCCTCCCCACAGCATCCCCGAAGATGACATAGGCCGTGAGGGGAATTATTTTCTTCTGTGCCTGGTTGTTAATATATCAGATTTGAAAGCCAAATAATATGTGTAATTCAGTTTGTGACGCGAATAAAACTGTTTTCAGTGCAGAATAAAATTTTATCGTGTACTTCATCATATTCCTGAGTCAGGATGTGAGGAGTTTTTTTTTAAAATTGCATCCATTTGCCCAGAAAAAAATTTCAAACTTGTCTCCTAAATTCATGGATAAATCGTCATCTTTTGGGGCCTATTTTTTATAATTTAAAGCAAAAATCGAAAATCGGATTCTTATCCTAACTGTATACATGCCTAACTTATCAATTAAAAAAAAGAAAAAAACAATTAATTTGATATTTTAGCCGTAAATTCAAAACAAAATTTTGTATGAAACAGGCCACGCATGCGTTCCTCTTAACTGGCTCTTCTGTACATTTTCCATCGGGACTTCTTGTGTACAGTTAATGAAAAAAAAAATCTACTCCTTGAAGGCTCATGAATTCTCGGGATGATACATGAGCAGGGGTTTGACTTTGAAATCATCGCTTGTAAGAAAACAAATAAGCGAGTGAGATGGTTCTTTCATGAACTTGTGACCGAGCATTGTATTCTTCTATGCTGTGATATAAGTCTCTGCTGCCATGCGGGCACGCAGCCAGCTTTTTGCTGATCTGCACAATTTTAACTTATTTATGGTTCTCTTACTTTCCTTTGCCAATTTTATTATGCTGATATATTTTCGGATGTTCAAAGTGTGTTGTAGGCTTTCTTTTTTTTTCAACTTACTGCTTCGTAGCAAAATAAAAAATAAAAAAATTCAAATGGAGTTCTACAAAATAAATAACAATAAAAATAAATGCTTCGGAGCATTTTCGACTGAACCATGGCTTTGAGCCCACGCCAATTGCTTTGACGGTGAATTGTGTGAAGCCATCTATGGTGGGTGTGATGACTTCACCAATTTCCTGGGCACATCTGAATGGATACGAAGTCTGAAAACAGACAGCTGACCACGGGTTTTTGTTTTTTAAACAAATCTACAGTTTTGTTCTGAGACTTATGAAATTTTGCACACGAGATTGTCATTTGCGTTCATTCTGAAATGACATCTTTATTTCGCTTCATGTATTTATTTTTCTAACTGTGGCTCCTCTGGCCGAATGTCTTTGAAAATGTGTCAAAAGAGGTGTTTTGGTGAAAGCTTTTTGATGGGATTGTGGCATTTATTTTATTTATTTGTGTACTAAAAATTTACAACATTACAGATATTTTATCTAATTCATTGTAATAGTAGGTACCATTTTCACAGTGAGAATGTAGCGCCAAAAACCTTACAAACTCATTGAATTCAATCAAACGTTCTGATAGTAAACGGATAGAGTAGATGTTACTTTCCGTTCCTTTCTCGTGCGTGAAGGGCTATGGTTTGTAGGTATGGTTTGATCTGCGAAAAAACCACTCGTTGAACGAAATATGGTTTGGCCATAAGTTTGGATCCATAAATGTGGCGAATTTTGATTCCGGGATCCCGATACGGAATGAAGCGTATTCAGACCGAGACGGTAGTCTGGCAACGTCACACTTTAAAGTGTTGTCAGTATTCCGCAGGAATTTTTCAATGTCATCGGTTGAGGTACTGGCGTCGAATTGCCAAGCATGAATGTACTTCAGCCTTTCGACGGCAACCAGACCGGTAGGTTCTTGAGCGGTACCTCGTAGAATAGGACGTCTCTTACTCCTATGCGTCACTTTCTTCCAATCGCTGGTATTGTTGACTGGCCGCTCGGAGGTGGAGGAGGTATGCCCGGTGGTAAAGCGGTTAATATAGGAGGAAGAGGTCGAGGCTTTGGGACCAATTTCGGTAGTTTGAGTCCCTACCGATGGATCTGGAACAGAGGATGCCGTTGAAGCAGATGCTATAGCAGGTTGAGGGTCTACTTCCGATTTGCCCTTCTCGTGGTATATAGACTGATCCTTGGGGGCCGTTCAAGTATTGTAGTTCAAGTAGTTACTGTGCGTTACCGGAGCGGGAGGGGAGTTCGAACAACGCATTACGTAACATGTTTTTTTTTAATTTTAAATAAAAAACTAGGGAATTAAAATCTTCTAAGTTGTCAACACTTTTCGTTTATGTTTTACGGGGAATCCCTCAATTGCACTGTAAGTTATTTTTATTTTGTTCTCCCAAGTTGGCAACTGTTTTCGTTTATGTTTTACGGAATCCCCCGATTGTAATGTACGTAATGTTTATTTTGTTCTCCCAAATTGGCAACCCTTTTCGTTTATGTTTTATGGGGAATCCTTCGACTGTATTGTATGTCATTTTTATTTTATTTTCGTTTTCAGTATTCGTTAGTCTTTAAACACGAAATACGCATAAACACAAATTGGTGTAGTCAGTGTTGTTAAAGTGAGTTTGTAAGTACTATAATGTCCTCAAAAGCGGGAGATTTACATCATCATCTGTTCTTGGTTTATAAAGACTTTCATGCTGACTTGCCAGCGCAGCTATGCCAAAAAAATGCCAACCAAATTTGGAAAACAGCAAAAGAAAAAATAAAAAATAAAATAAACAATATACGCATGTATTGCGAGTTAGAAATCTCTTTTTTATTTACCGCAAGCGCGATTAAAACAAGAACAAAGATATTTAAGTGACTTTCCATTTACGCAAATTAATTGTGACTTTTAGGTAAAAATAGTCACTTGGGTGTTATGTAACGTTTAGGGAAGGGGAGGGAGGTACAGAAAAATGTTACGGCGCGTTACATGGGGGGGAGGGAGGGTCAAATACGTAATACTTGAACGCCCCCTTGTGCGCTCGATGAAGACATTTACAATATCAGTAGTATGAAATAATAAAAATAAAGTTATGTCAGGCACACGGATGGCGCTGCCTAATTGCATACTTGTTTAATGGTGGGTTTGTTTATCTTGACGAACTAAACATTTAAGAGTTTGCTAAAAATGCCCTCACCTCACTGATGTGCAAGGGGAAAAAGGTAAAGGCCAAGGGGGCAGTTTCACTATGTTGAGACGTATGACAAAAGATAGTTACTGAACTCTCTATAGCTAACATTGAAGATGTCAATGCTCAATGCAGAATCTTTAAGCAGTTGAATTGCTCTATTTAATGGGGCATTCTGAAAGGAAGAAGTTCTCGCTTTCGGAGCATAAAAAAGTGTGTGGGATCTCCACGAGTATACGCGTTAGGGACATATAGGTTAATCTCCTTCAACATAGGTGGATTCAGTACACTACCGGAGATCAGCTTAAAAAAATGTTTCCCCAAAAATATTTTTCGGCGGGCTTCTAAGGTATTATATATGTATTTATACAAGATGGGGAGATCTTCTTATGGTCTTTTGAGTGGAATAATATTTTATCATAGGAAACTTACACTTTGGCATTGAAAATGCGCAAATTGTTCTTTCTTATGTGATGATTTGTACAAAAGTGAACCAATTTTTTGTAAAATAATTTATTTCTATGTATTACAGTATTTACCTATTAATTAACATTTTTACATAATATATAAATTTTGAAAACATTTTTACATAATATATTTTACAATTTTATTATGTTGGGTGTATGGTAGGTTTGCGAAGGTGAAACTGTGGATAGGTATTGTATGTTTCGTGAACACCTCACCAGGAGAACCTGTGCTGAGGTGTTTACGTGTTTATTTATGATTATGTGTGACAAGTATTAATGTGTTGTAGTAGAAAGTTTTATATTTATTTTATTTAATGGTTATTGTACATTGGTTATTAAGAAGTTAATTTTTATGTTTGGTTTGGAGTAAATAGGTTTTGGAAAAATAGTGTTCCTTTAGCTTTTATCCAGACTGTGATTTGTTTTTTTAGTTTATTTGTTGGTGAATAATCAGCAGATTGTTTCAAAGAAGGTGGCATGCTGTTATATAGTTTAATAGAATAGTAGTTTTTATTTTTATTTTTTTATTTTTTTTTTATTTTAGTTTATTTAGGAAACAAACAGTTATTCCATATTTTATAAGAAAGTAACATATTACATGATTGCATTAACCAGCAAAGTTTCCGCTACAATTTATAATATATAAACATGGATTAAAACATTAAAGAAAACATAAAGTGGTAGAAAAAAAGAAAAATATATATATATACAACAGAAATGAAAGAAAAAAACACACACACAAATTAAAGCATATGGGATATATAAATCATCCAAATATTATTATTATAATAAAAAGAAGGAAAACCAACATAATGAGAATGAAAAAAATAACATGCAGCAGGGGTGGAGAGTTCGTAATTAACAATTTGTTTTAATTTTTTCTATTATGGATTTAATAAATTGGCCTGAGGACAAATGGAAAATATCAGCGTCGTAAAAGATATCATTGTATTTTGTGCACGTCCTTCGGAGAAATGAATGTTGTGTGTAATTTGTTTTTGAGTGTGGGATGTGGAATAGTTGGTTTGACCTTGTGTTTCTTATTGGACAGTGGAAATTAATGTGTTCTAGAAGATAGTTGTTGTCAACAACGTTGTTAATGATTTTGAATAAAAATTTTTGGTCGGATATATTTCTTCTATCTTCTAAAGTTGATAAATTATGGAATGTTAATGAGTCTTTCAGGTTTTCTGAAGTTCGAAAGGATTTAAAGTCTAGGTGTTTCAATATCTTTTTTTGAATTCTTTCTAACCTTTCAATATTTACTTTGTATTGGGGATTCCATATGACTGATCCGAATTCTAATATTGAGCGAACAAAAGAGACGTACAGTATTTTGATTACGTGTGGAGACCTAAATGGTTTGGTCACTCTTATGATGAATCCTAGAAGTTTGTACGCCCTGTCACAGATGGAATTTATATGTGTTCGGAAAGACATTCCGGAGTCCATTATTATTCCTAAGTCCCTCACTTCACAACATCTTTTTATCTCTACGTCATTGATTTTGTACGGGAATATTAGGGGGTTTATGCTTTTGGTGAATGATATTGTGTTACATTTTTCCAGATTAAGGAACAGTTGGTTTAACACAATATATTCCAAGCCTATTGATATCATCTTGAAATTCTAGGCTGTCATTAATATTAGTGATTTTTTTGTAAATCTTAGTGTCATCAGCAAAAATTTGGAATTTGGAATTTTTAAAGCATTTACCTATATCATTGATATATAAAATAAACAAGAGAAGTCCGAGATGTGATCCTTGTGGGATTCCTGAAGGTATACTGTAAAAACGCGAGGAGAAACCCTTAGCTCTAACTGCTTGACTTCTGTTTGTTACATATGATTTGATCCATCTGAGAAGGTCAGGTAGTTAAAGGATCTTTGTCCGTGGGTCGTGTGCTTTAGCCGGATGTTGAGTGTTAGGTTTGTTGAAGACCGGCTTGTTAATGAGGACTGAGAAAGTAAAGGGATATGAAGTTTGAATTTGAAGAGGTGAAGAATAGACGATTTAGCGTAGAGTTGTCTGATTGACAAAACGTCGAGCATCTTGTAAATTTTTTCAGAGTCTGTATCATATGCTACTTGAAGTATTAGTTTGATTGTTGCCTTTTGTGCCTTTTCTAGTGGATCTAGAGAAATATTACTTGCACTTCCCCAAGACAGAAGACCATACATGATTAAAGATTGGGAAAGAGCAAAGTAGATAGATCTTAGTATTGTGCGTGGGAAGATATTTTTTATATTATTTAATCTTTTCACCGCGGCGGCTGACTAAAGTCATTTCATCAAGTGGCTCACACCGCGCGGCGGCTGACTTCAGTCATTTTCAAGTTTCGACTTCGTTTTCTAAGCACATGTATGCCGTATACGATCGAAATTTATATTAAAAATAAGAATATTCATTTGTGGTGCGACCTCTCTGAGAATGTTTATCAACTACTTCATTGTTTATTTTGGTAAATGAATAAAACCGAGAGCGCGGCCCCAGCCGCCAGACACAGTTTTGAAAATGCGCGCGAATCTGATTGTCTCTTTCGAGCGGATTCCGTAGCGTATTAGTAATAATACTTGTGCGTCGATATCCACTTTGAAATCTACTTTATTTTTGTGTACATAATTATTCAAAAATTGACTAATTCAATTTTAAAAACATCTTGTTTTGCGTGTTTACGTATGAATTTTAAAACTTAAATTATTAACAAAACTCAAAATTGTCGACACATGGCTAATCTGAAATTAATATTGAAGCAATGTTAGATTCGGAAAGTGTTTTTGAAATAAGTGATGACTGATGACGATACAGATATTTTTTTTGTTGGGCATTATGAAAGTTATGTCTCAATCCCGTCAGTTCAGCCAACAACTTCTTCTGCTGAACCTTTGACTTTCCCATCTCAACCTAGCCGGCCCTCTAAATTCAGAAACCTATTCGTAATAAATTCGCAAAAATACCGAATATTTTCTGCGTAAACCAAATATTTGAGGTTGATTGCCGCCGTGACCGGTTCTTAAAACTTAGATATTCGTAGTAAATTTGTAAAAATACAATATATTTCCACGTAAATCGAAATTTCCGAAACCGAATCCCATCTCGGCCGCCCCACCAAATTTAGATACCTATTTGAAATAAATTCACAAAAATACCATATTTCCGCGAAAATCGAAATATCGCACCGGATTTCCTTTGCAGGCGGCCATTTTAATTCGGGAATTAGAAGTAAATTCATAAAAATACAAAATATTTCTGCGTAAATCGAAATTTCGCAGCCGAATCACGTCGTGGCTGGCCCTCTAAATTTAGATACCCGTTTGATTCACAGAAAATACGATATTTCCGCGTAAATCGAAATTTCGCGGCAGATTTTCGTTGCAGGCGTCCATTCTAATTAAGATGTTCATAGTATTCGTAAAAATACCCACCATTTCTGTTTAAATCAAACATTTGTGGCCGTTTTCATAGAGGCCGGCCCTGTGAATTCAGATATTTCGAGTAAATTTGTAAAAATACGGTAAATTTCCTCGAAAATAGAAATTTGCGGCCGATTTCCGCCACAGCCGGCTCTTTAAATCCATATAATCGAAGTAAATTCGTAAAAATACGGCATTCCGGTATAAACCAATTTAGATTTATAAAATAATAATACGAATTAGGTCGATATCAACCGCATAAATTAACGTTTTACGGCGATTTACGGCTGTAAAATGTCGATCTTATTAATGCAAATTTATCAGTGAAAACAATATAAAATAATTTCACAACATAAATATCAATAAAATGTTAACTATAGAAGTATCTATAAACTAAAACCATAGCATCTTTTAAAATTCGATAAAATTAAAATTGATAACGTTATTATCAAGCTCTGCAAGTATTTTAGTGTGTATTTTTGTTACAGCTGTTTCAGTTTACAGTTTGAAAATGGTTTTGCAAACATTATAATATTATCAAATTAAATTTTAATTAAATTAAAAAAAAAAAAAAACAAAAAATTAAATGGAGTTCTACGAATTAAACACAAAAACAATTTAATTTAAAATAAAACAATAACTTTGTAAACACCACTTTTATTTTTATACTTTATGCCGACCGGGTTTCGCTACAACCGTAGCTTCATCAGGGCAGTATAATACTCTACTAACATTAGGTTAAACACAAATGTAACCTAATGTTAGTAGAGAATTATACTGCCCTGATGAAGCTACGGTTGTAGCGAAACCCGGTCGGCATAAAGTATAAAAATAAAAGTGGTGTTTACAAAGTTATTGTTTTATTTTAAATTAATAATGTCACATCACAAAGTATCCGCTTCATATGAACAAAAAAAAAAAAAACAAAAACAATTAATAAAAATAGAGCATCGGCGCAGTGGCCCTTCTTGACGCGTCTCGTATTTTACTACACGAGCAAGTAGGTAGCTATATGATACGTCATACGTTGCTAGAAGCGGCCATGTTAGAGATTGCTTTGTTTGTTGATATTCACGGCGTGTTTATATTAACGCAATTATAACGTTATCTTCATTTCAGTTGATCTCAAATGAATGTTTATTGATACTTCGATATTGGAGGATGATGTTATCAAGATTTATTAATGTTTTTAGGATTAATCCAGACAATGATTTTGTTTTCTAAAAGGGTCTATGTAAAAATGACATTCGAAAAAGAAAGTGCCGCGTGGGGACGACTGCTTAGGTATATTTTTTTAGCGGTTAAAAGGTTAAAAGATACATGATTTTTTTAAGCTTGGATGTAATTAAGTTAATGTGGTCATTCCAGCGTAGGTTTTCGTCAATTATCACACCTAGATATTTTATTTGTTTGACATTTTGTATGATTTCGCAATTGCACGATGAGAAGGGTTGGGAGCAGTCGTGTATTTTCAGAGCGAAGGTTGGAGGAGGTTGACCTCTTTGAGTTATACTATGTATTATGAATTTAGTTTTTTTTGTATTTAGAGTAAGTTTGTTTTCATTGAGCCATTGTTTGATGACAGCAAGACTTTTCTCAGCTTTAAGGAATGCCTTGATCCATGAGTCAGCTTGACAAAGTATTACGGTGTCATCAGCGAATGTCACAATGTTTCCTTCTGTAATTAGTTCACAGATATCATTGATGTAGATAAGAAACATTATGGGACCTAGAACACTACCCTGGGGCACTCCGTAACTGATCGGAAGGGGTTCACTTATCACTTTGTTGATAATGACTTGTTGAGTTCTCTCTGACATAAAACTTTTCAGTAAGTTAAGTTCATTTCCAGTTATGCCGAGTTTATTAAGTTTCTTAAAAAGTATATTGTGAGATATTGTATCGAAGGCTTTACATAAGTCTAGATATATTGAAATTACTTTTTTCTTTGAGTCAAGGTTAGAGTTAATAAAGTCTGTTACTGAGGTTAAAGCGTGTTGTGTACTTCTGTTCTTTCTAAAGCCATGCTGGTTCTTCGAGAGTAGATGGTTTGTTTCTAGGTAGTGGTAGAGCTGTTTTTAGAATTTTGGACATAGTATTTAGAAGAGTGATAGGTCTGTAGTTGTTGATGTCATTTTTAGGTCCTGACTTATAGATAGGAATTACTAGTCCATTTTTTAAGCAGCTAGGAAAAATACCTTCTTTTAGGCTACGATTTATCAGGTATGTAAGTGGATTGAGGAGTTGGTCACTTAGAGTTTTAATGGTTTTAGCATCTATGTTGTCAGTACCTGCAGCTGAGCTATTCTTTAATGATTGTATTATTTTAATCTTCTTATCACATGAGATGGTTTGGAGTTTAAATTGTATATCTTTATTGGAGTTAGGAGTATCTTGATGGTTAGATGAATGTAGATTCTCTGCCACAGTACTTGTAATGTTTTCTGCCAGAATGCCTCCAATATTTGTGTAATGATTGTTAATGTAATTTAAAACTAGTGTAGGATTGTTATGGAAGAGGATTTCTTCATTGTTAATGACAATATTTTTGATATTATCATCATCGAAATTATGAGTGCAAGTACTTTCCTTTAGTATTGACCATACACTTTTGGGATCGTAATTGGATTCTATCAGTTTATTTTTGAAATGTAGCTCTTTAGCTTTTCGTATAATTTGGGTGCATAGATTTCTATATCTTTTGTAGAATGAGTAGAGAATAGTATCAGAAGGGTTGAGTTTGACTTGTTTGTGTAACTTATCTCTTTTTTAATACAGTTTAAGATGCTTTGGGTTATCAAAGTTTTTTATTTGCGGTGGGGAATAATTTTTGTTGATGTCTTAGTATTTTGTGTGATGATGGTTTTTAAGTATGTAATAAAGTAGTGCCAAGCCATATCGGTTGACCTTATACTCCTTAAATGCTTCCACAATTGTTTATCTAAACATGATTTTATGTTGTCATAGGCAATATTCTTAATTGTGAAATAGCGTTGAGTAGGCAAATTTGGAGTTGGTGTAGTCAGGCCTAGTAAAGTTGTGTAGTGGTCCGTAATGGAGGATTCGTAGACTATACTTTTAATATAATGTTTTGATTTTACCATAATGTGGTCTATACAAGACTCAGTGTTATTGGTTACCCTAGTGGGGGTATTAACCTTTCCCTTACTGTGCTAAAAAAATACGCGCGCTCCGGTGCTGTGTAATCAATTCACGTGTTAAAATCATCGATTTTATATTGGAAATATATGAACATTCATAGCTAATCGCTTTTGTTTTTCGTAATTTATGTTACAGGTGATAATAATTGTAATTTTATTGCTGAAAACATGAAAAAAACCATCGTCCGTTGCTCAAAAAACGGGCGAGGAAACCATCTCAAAGGATTGCCCGCGAGCGACTGAGGCGCTGGGCGCTGGGCTGCTACCCAATACATATATACAGCTATGTATGTTTAGCTACTACGCGGTCGTTGGTATCGATGGTCGAAACACAACACGGCGGTCTCTGTTTCTCGTGTTCCCGTATAGCAAAGTAGAGCGAGACGTCACATAGCGTGTCATCTCCCCCCGCACACTCTTCGCGTATCACGGTCCATACTGGCACACGGTTGATTGTATTTGTGGTTTATTCCCGATATTTAACAAAATATCTCTGATTTTGAATTAAATTTGCTAATTATTAAAAATATTATTTTTTAATTCAGTGTGTAAATGTATAACGGAGGAATACCTAAAACCTGAACCCAGAATTCATTATATTTATAGAGATATAAAAGTTATTAGAAGCAATGTGTAGTATTTACGCATTACAGACCAGGAAAGGTTAATAGTATAATGAATTAAAACATCACTGAATGACCCAGCACTGACTTTAACTTCTGCATATGGAGTCCTATTACAAAGTAGATATAATTTTGGACAACATTGTACACTTGTGGCGAGTAGTTACTGTAGAAAAAAAATCATTCAAATGCACATATTATTTTTGAAGATATATTTTCTCCAACGGGTTCCTTGTTTTCGCCCGCCTGAAGCGTGTTAATTGTTTTAGTCAGTTTTAAAAAAAAAGTGTTTCATCAGTTTTGGAATTGGTAATTTTTGGGTATTTCAGAAGAGAGTCCTTTATTCGTACACAGATTTTTTTCACGCATATGTGATTTAAACATTCAAGAAGAAGCAAAAAGAACGAGAACGAAGCGAAAAGAGAAGTGGGATGAGTTAAAATGAAGTAAGGGGAAGCAAAAATAAACGTAAAAGTGATGGAGGAGCCAATAAGAAGCAAGAAGAAGGAAGACATAAAGAAAGGGGAAAAACAAACAAACAAAATCAATTCCTTTATTCCTGCCCATCCTAAATTCCAATATTGGCTTATTAGGTTGCCATGTATACACTGGTCGATTAAACTCCAACCTCCTTCACATTCTCAGAGCACGTGTTCCAAGTCCTAACAAATCAGTACCCCCTGGTGTACCGATCTTACCCAGATATGAGTGCTTCTGGCTAAGGTTGCACATTCGTATTGTTACCGAGATTGTTGAAATTTTGCACATAATCTTCAAAATAGTATGAAGGTAGGTAGTAGAATAGTCTACATGATAGCATCCCACACACGCACACTTTGGAGCGACCGAGTCCTGCGTCACTTTCAGCTGCTGCGCAGAAAGTAAAGCCCGATAGTAAGGTAACTATGAGACTTTTCTGCGCAATGCCCTGGCGCGGGACTCGGTCGCTCCGAAGTGTGCGTGTGGGGCAAGGGCAGATCCAGGATTTTCTTTCTGGGGGGGGCACAAGGAGCGGACGGGCAAAAAAATCAACAATTACTGTTAGAAATAAAGTTGAAGTATCATACTTCAAGTTTATTTTTACTTCAACTTTATTGAAGTACCATACTTCAAGTTTATTTCTACAAGTTTAAGTATGTATAGGAAGGTTTATGAAAGTTTCAAAACAATAGAAAAATTAAATGTTTTAAAGAAAGTTTTAGCTTCTATGTTTGTACTGTGATGGAATCTCCAAAGTACACAAAAATACCCCCCCCCCCCCTAAATCCGCCCTTGGTGTGGGGGGTGCCTATATCTACACTTAAACTATGTTATTAACATATAAAAACAAAGTCACATAAACTACGTTATTTATCTTTTTTAAAGTGATAAGCAGTTAGGAGAACTTTTATTAAAAAAATGAATATGATTTGTCTATATAAGTCGAAAAACCCGAAAGCTCTACCAGAAAGTTTACAGAACACATCGATCCATAATCGGCAGAACAGCGCAAGCGGCAAACAGTAAATTGTTCAGGAGAAGGTTTTTTTTAATTAACTTTCTTCATTGATTCCAAATAGGATTTTGGTTAATGAGGATTATTAATCTTTGGTTGCTGCCTATATAAAGCTGATAATATAAATATCTAAATCCCTTTAGTTGTTGAGATAGTGGCGGTAACGCTGTTTTGCCTATGACCCTGACAGATTTTTTCCCTAGGAAATGTCGCATACGCTGTTCGGAGTACATAATTATTTTTGAAATATCTTTCACGCAATCATGATAGGTAAACAAATAACTGAATAAAATGGTTCCATTACAGTTGATCCTAAAGTTGACTAAATACAATGATTTGCAAGTAAGTATGCAAAGAGGATATACGGCCGTAAAACCAAAGTGGATATACTTGTATCTGCAGGCATCTTGATTGAAAATCCGTTGTAATGATATTTTTATTAACAATAATTTCGACTCTCCGAAGGAGCATGCGGTAATAACAAAATACGACATACTTATATGTGCAGTCGGCTTAGCAAAAACCGCTATATAACATTTTTATCTGAATACAACACCAGATGCACACCTTCTCCTAACCGTCTGGAGCCATTGAGACCATGGCCTCCCCAATTTCGGTATGTTATGAGGTTGAAGGTAGTGGGGAGGGGAAGGAGATGTGGAAAATGCACCTGGCTATACAGATCTAGTTACAAGCAATTTCAAGTAATAAGTCTAATACCTACACACCACACACCAGTGTACAAATACAAAAAATCGTATAAAATAACTTTTTTATCTGAATACAACGCAAGAGTCCCAACTGCTCCCAACTGGAGCCGAATCCCTAATTTTAGTATGTTGTGAGGCTGAAGGTAGTGGAGAGGGGAAGGAGATGTGGACAATGTACCAAGATATTCAAATCTAGACACCAAATACGGCCAAAGCCATTTCAAGTAATAAGCCTAAAAATGATATACACTAAACAACAGCGTAAAAATATAAAAAAATTATATAATGTAACTTTTTTTATCCAAATACAACACATGAGTCCCAACCGTCTGGAGCCAGTGAGACTATGGCATCCCCAATATTAGTATGTTATGAGGCTGATGGTAGTGGGAAGGGGAAGGAGATATGGAAAATATACCTGGCTATTCAGATCTAGTCACAAAATACGGCTAAATATGGTGACTAGATCTGAATAGCCCGGTACATTTTCCACGTCTCCTCCTCTTCACTACCTTCAGCCTCACAACATACTAAAATTGGGGATGCATAGTCTCACTGGCTACAGACGGTTAGGAAAAGTTGGGCCTCTTGTGCCGTATTCGGATAAAAAAGTAATATTATATATTTTATTGTAATTTTGCGCTGGTGCATAGTGAATAATTAGACTTAATACTTGAAATGGTTTTAGTCGTGTTTGGTGACAAGATCTGAACAGCCAGTTACATTTTCCACATCCCCTTCCCCTCCCCACTACCTTCAGCCTAACAATAAATCAAAATTGGGGATGCCATATTCTCACTGGCTCCAGACGGTTGGGAGAAATGATATAATTTGCATTAATACTTTTTATTCTAATATTCAATTACAAAAGAATAAATTAAAAACTTAAGAATTTTCGTTTAGTTTTCGATGCTACCAGCCGCCGACTAGTCTGCACTAGTTACCAGATGGACGCCAACCGACTAAAATGAAACATTCTTGACCGACAGTGTAAGACAGCTTAAGACAGCGTAACCGACCACAGTCCCTTACTACTAAAAAAAGTGTCATGCATACAAGATAGAGCTGCAATATTTTTGTCATTGATGTATTAGGCAGCATTGAACAGTTTTCGCTAAAAATCATAATTTGACAAAAATGTTGTTTACGCTGTTCTGCCGATTATGGGTCGACATAGTCAATTATTTTAACCTTTGTGCAAACATAATGTTTATCAACAAAAATAAATCAATAAAATAATAAAAAAACGTGTTTACGGTAAAAAAACATTGTTTTACCATGTTTTGAAGGATAAAATACCATGTTTAAGGGCCCGCAACGCAAATTTCTACCGATTTCTTACATATTTCCCTTAAACACGGTTAGTTTTAAAGCTCTTAAAAAAATATATGTTACTTTTGAATAAAATATCTAGACATTATCAGCGCCGAAACGCAAATTATATAAAATTCCCTTGATAGAAAAAATCGCAAAGTATGCTCCAAAAATTATTATAAACACGTTTGTTTCAGTTATTTTACCAGTAACATGTACGAAAAAATTCACAGTGTTTCTTCAAATGCTGTTTAAGATAATACTGGCGAGATTTTTGCTCTATTTTAAACGAGTTGTGTTTTATTAAACATTTTCGCAATTTTTCGCATCGATTTTGTCGCTGTAAATGTTAGCGCTCTCCTTTATCATTCGTTATTTTGTATCTCTCCATCTTCTTCTTTTCCAGCTCGGTTACAGAGCCATAAGGTGTAAAAATTCTTTGTTTTTCTATGTTTAAGGGGTAAAAACATCTTGTTTTACTATATTTTGAAGGATAAAGAAACCATGTTTTTCGAAAGTTTTTTTTGAGAAATTAAATAAGAACAAACCTAACTAACTAAATTATCTATAACGCTTCATGTAGGGAATGCAATCTCGTTCTCTCGAGATCTCAGCCTTTTTTAGCGAGATTGATCTCGGACGAAAAAAGGGCGAGATCTCGCCAGTTTAACGAGATTGCACTCGAGCATAAAAACGTCTTATTCGAAGCGCTGACTGACACGACGGATGCGGACGGAGTTGCGATCTGTCGGTTTCCTTAGGTGCGCGTGAGGCGGTGGCCTCAGGTAGCGGTCGTGGGACGAGGTGTCTCTCAGATTCGTTTGTGCGTGCGATTGGTCGAAAATTGAGCCGGCGTGCATCGTCATCAGCGCGCATTTATTTTGTTTACTAATAGTTGCTGCTAGCTAACGTGTTACGTGATTGAGTTTGATTTCATTCGAGTATTTTTTTGGTTATTTATGCAAAAAAAAGTTTCTTACGTGAAGTTGTTAAGTTTAATTTTTTTGACTTCTCATTGTTTTGTTTGTTATAAAAGAACTGTTTTATTACTAAAAGATTTTTGTTTGATATTAGAGGAGAAGACTGGTTGTTGCTTTGATTTGTTATTTTTTTTTTTTTTTTAATATTATAATATTTAATCGAGGCTTCTGACTCGCATACTGCTGTCATTTTTTGCCTCATCTGTTTTATTTATTTTAAGGTTTCATTTTTTTTTTTTTTTTTTTAAATATATCCTATATATTAATGTTGCAATATTTATATATGTATGTATCTTTATAAAACAATGTATCATATATTTTCCATGTTGCACCATCTAATGAATTTCATGAGTCTTGAAATGGCATAGTAGTCGGTTGAAGCTATCAAATTATGAATTTCCGATGGGTTTGAGGTCATCAATATTGTTACTCTCTGTTGTTCAAATTTGATGCACTTTGTGAGAGTGTGTTCAATGTCTTCAAATTCTTCACATATAGAGCACATTGGAGAATCAGAGAGGCCTAACAGACACAATATTCTTCCCATTAGTGCATGTCCGGATCTTAATCTAAAAATGACTCTCATTTCTGATCTCTTCAGATTGGTTTCAGTGAACGTGATTTGTTATTTGATAGGTACGTACGTCAAAGTTTTCTACGAAGTTTATTAAAAAATTATACTTAGACAAATACGTCAAACAATTTTTGATGCATAAAAGTCTATTGAAAAATTTGTGAAAATAAATATTTATCTTATAATACTTATAATTTTTATTATTTTTTTCCTAATTTATTCAAATATTGTGATTATTTGCAAAAATCCACACAAAACTGTCTATCTTGCTAGATCTCGAAATTGGCGAGATCTCGCAGTATTGTTATTCTAAACTCGCGGGATCTCGCTTGTGTCCCAATCTCGCGAGATTTGCATTCCCTAGCTTCATGAAAAACAATCATTTCATAATTTTACTTTGAATTGTATGAAAAAAATAAAGCTTTTTGACAATAAAATAATTGAGGCCGAACAATCAGCACAAGACAGGGACGTATGGAGGAGCCTTGTCGATGTAATCTGCAATGGGTCCCCGACCCGAATAGGATAAGGGGAAGAAGATGATGATGATGATGAACAATAAAAACACCACACATTTAACATTTTTTTTATTTAATGTTTTTATTTTGATCATGTTTAATTTGAAGAACTCCGTTAAAATTAAATAAGTAATAATTTTTTTTTTTCAAATCCATGAGTAGAGGGAGAAATTTTTTTCCCGCAACTCGAATAATTTTTTTTCTAAATTTTAGGATGGTTAGTGTAGGTACCTAATTGTTGCATGATATAATATTCATTTAATTTATTAATGTATTGTTATATTTATAGACGTAGATAATAATTAGATAAAGAGATATTGTGAATCCGCACTGAAGACTGAAGTACAAAATCTACAATCCTTTCAAAACTACGGAGTTGTAAATAATTTATTTAACCCAAAAACCATGCAAACATGGTAAAAAAAACCATGTATCTGGCAACATTGATGATTCTGAAGTTCATGGAAATGGGCTGTTTAGCGGTTCCAGAACGGTGACCGAATCTGGAATTAGTTCTTTATGCAGTTACTTTTGGAACGTAGATGAAATTAAATCCGAATGCGTAAAAGTTATTCTAACAATAATTATGTGTAGATCGATTTTTGATTCGTGTAAATGCATAGTGTAGTGGACACACTTAGGTAGGGTACTTATTTATTCCTTAAAGTGAATAATGCAAAATAGTAAACATCCCAGATAGAAAATAATCACAATCTGATCACCGTGATAATTATTTTGTCTCAAATAGCGGTTCAATTTTAGTTGATCAACTTAGGTCGAACGTCAAAAATTGTTAGAAAAAAACTTGTTCCACTTTTTTTCAAGTTAGTGTCGAGTTGATCAGTTAAAATTGAGTCGTTTGAACCCGCTAATAGTCATAATTCACAGACACAAATGACAAAATAACTTCATTCAGCGAACGAAGGTGTCGGGGCCGGCCCTGAGCCAAACGGCGCCTGGCGCTAGAAAAATATTAGCTCACCTTTTCAAAACCAGTAGACCTCTGGCTGGGATGATCGTATCACAATAGTTCAAAAGTTAGGCAAGGAATAAAAATCCAAAAAGGAACGGGTTCCAAAAATAACCGGTTCAATAGTATTGGGTGATTCAGCGACACCAAAGTCACCGGGACAAAATAACAGGTACAGGAATATCTACATCTACATCTCTAGTCTCTGTTCCTCTGGGCCGCCCTGAAGTCGTGCTGTGTGTGGTCTGTTTGAGTTTTCGTTGACCCACGGCTTTATCCGTAAAATTCATATTCAATGTGTATGGCTGTGGTGGTGAGTCTATTTTGCTTTTATTTTTAAACATTTTCAGTTTCATGAACGCACGATATCTTTCTAGAAATCCTCTGTAAAGGTGGTGATCGTTGGATTTTATATTCCCATTGATTAGTGTCTTCTATTAGCATCTATTAGGTACCAATAGTCTTCTGAATGCTATTTGCTTGTATTGTCTTAGATCTAACAAGCCTACTCTTTGTGACACGTTAAATTTTCAAAATAATTCACCCATAAATTCAAGTCAAAATATTTGACAGCTGAGTGTGCCATCGGTTCTGGAGACCTCTGAAATGCTAGTTTATGTGTCATTTGAATCATTGGTAAATATCGGTTCGGACTGGCCACGCTTATTACGAATAATTTTTAGAAAAAAACTTTAGATTCGCCTTAATTACTATAAAAGGAAACTTTTTGGCTTTGGGGCGGCGGAAAATAATGCATTTTAATTTTCAATTGCATAAAACCAAAATTCGCTTCGCGACTGACACAGCGAAAATCCGCGGCCGTACATGTCACTGTGATGCTTTCTGTGATGTTGGTATCCTTGATAAATTAACAAGAGCTAATACGACTGTAGCTGACTTCGTGGGATAAGGCGCGTAATTATGAAATTTGTCTAGCGGGCTTGTTTGTGTAACATGGTTTGTGATACAAAAGAAAGTGCCCCTTTATAACGCCTACTCGCGTCAAGGCAAGAAAAACATCCCAGTTTTCAAGTGGCTTAGCGGCTACGCTAGGTTTGTGTAACATGGTTTGTGATTCGCGGTATTTCATGTAGGTATCCCACGAAGTCAGCTACAGTCCATAACATTGACAGCTACGGCCGCGGATTTTCGCTGCGTCGGTTCGCGAAGTTAATTTTGGTTTTATGCAATTAAAAATTAAAATGCATTATTTTCCGCCGCCCCAAAGCCAAAAAGTTTCCTTTTATAGTAATTAAGGCGAATCTAAAGTTTTTTTCTAAAAATTATTCGTAATAAGCGTGGCCAGTCCGAACCGATAATTACCGAATCATTTAGTGATGTAGAAGCCATCACACATTGGCTATTTATTCTCTGTGTACTTAAAATATCGCCAGACAATCATTTCTACTTGCCGGTCTTATGTTTTCATTGATCAAGACATTCATTGACATAGATGAATCTACAGTATAATTGCGCAACACGCCTAACTTCAACACAATTAGGACTACCAATGTTAAGTAGACATTTCAAATGTGCATTTGAATATGTTTTATAGGATCTACATGCAATATTTTTATATTCCATGAATTGCTACCAATTGAACCAAGCCAGGAACTGGGAGTGTTTAGTCAGATGCTGTGGTCATTAAACAAATGACAAATGTTTACATTGTTGCTTATTTTGGGCAAAGATCTCCATTTATGTAACTTATTACTATTTGATACTAAACGGTACTTCTTCCACCATCGTATAATATACTATATATATACACTAACACAATTATTGTGTTTATGACTCACTGAAACTGTGGCACCCACCAAAATTCGTTAGTTTTCAAGAATCAGTTAATTGAATTTTTCCCTGTTTTCTCTGTTTTCATGAAATAATATGCGTAACGCATTAGACTTCATGACATCTAGTTGCAATGGTTCATTCATAATATTATAAAGTTCATGAAATTGAACCATAACATGTCTGTAAATATGAAGTAATGTTGGAAAGTATAAATATTATTATATGCTATGAATACAAATCAAGATATCTTCCTAGTCTATATATAGGCGGTGTATAATTCACACTCGTTTCAAGAGGAGCCTATCCAAGATTTCATTGCCAGTAATGAAAATTATATTAATATACCCAAGAACGTGGTTTGGATATTATAATCTGCGCATAATGAAATTTGTGTTTTTTTAATATTATTTTGACTGACCCAGATTTCTCACTCTGCAGGAAGAAGAATGAAATGCTTGAAAGCAAGTATGAAATGTATATTTTTTTAAAGTTGCTCACAAACTTGTCTTCTGTAATTTTCAAGTTATATTCATAAATTGAGTTAATAATTCAGATCTGTTGTCACCAGAAAATTTGCAACTATCTTTGTTGCCGTTAGGTAATACTTTTTTTAAAATATCCTTTTGATTTATGATTTTCAAAGAAAAAATAAGTTATAAACCTTGGTTTACAGTACATACCCTTTATAATTTGTTATGAGAAGGTACGACACATATGTGAATGGTAGAGTAAGTCAGGGACGCCCGAGAAAGACATGGCACGACCAACTGAATCAGATACTTGAGTCGGGCCATGTCAAGAGTCAGAATAACAAAAGAGTATGAATGTGAATGAGGCAAGGGATGTGTGCCAAGACCGAGTTGTTTGGCGGTCCGTCCTCTCTCTGCCTACCCCTGCGGAGAAACGGCGTGATGGTTAGTTAGTTAGTTAGGTAGTAAGTTTATAACGGCTGTGAGTTTCAAAACTCGATTTGTCCTACTGCTAGCCGAGTGTCTTACCCACTGCCTCTGAACACTAGATTACTTTTATCTTACATGTATATTGCTATTATAGTTTAAAAGATTTTGTAATTTTAAGCAATTTTTTATATTCGATAAAGCTAAAGAAAAACCTGTAATTATATATTATTAACATTCAAGGGGTTTTTATAAATAATATTGAGAAAATGCTGTTTGTTTAGTTCAATACGGAAAAAATTGATTATTTTTATTCCTTAACGTGGATATTATAGATATCTTGACAATTAAATTTAATCCTATACATTATGTAGAATACATACAAGAGTTACATTGAATTCTCATTCCATTGGAAAATGAGCATGTCCGTTTGATAAAAATGTGTGAAGGTAAACCATAATAGTATTATTATCTATGTTTTATCAATCTAAAATAGGTAGGTGTGAGGTTTTGTTAGCATATAATTATTATAATAGCATTCTAAATCCATATCGTAGAATCCGATTATATGGCCAACCAATTAGCAACATTTACTTTACTCATGCTTATTTATGTTTGGTCTCTGATGTGCAGTTCCATGTTGGAACTCTTGTGCGGTATTCACATAAAAAAATATATATTTATGAGAAAGATAGAAGTTACATGGATGGAGCTATCAGACTATGTGTACTATTAATCACATGCCTTTACATAAAAATTATTCAATTTCTGCCTCCACTAATTTGGTGACTATAGATCTTTGTGTGCCGAACTTGGATGGCCTTCAAAAACCAAACTTCTGTCAAGATATATAATGCTTTAATATGCCAGAATCATTGCGCAATATCTCATTTTATATTAAAAAAATCCTCCACATTGTAGTGTATTTTAGTGATGGCCGCACCGTCATAATATTTGCTCTTTTAGCCAATTTGTTTATTTTAATTTCTGAGAAACGATAAATTCTTTGCATCGACAAAGCATTTTCTTCAGATATTTAATTTTCTTGGCATCTTTAGATGTTTAAACATAATGCGGTGTGGTGTTAAGTGTTAAATATTTATCTGAATAATTATTAATTATTACATGATTTTTTTTTTGTGAATGGTGCTGCAAAAATATTCAATTGCATCACAGAAATTTATAATAATAATATTTATTATCCTAATTATTGAAATGCGATGAGATAAAGTTACCTCATTGTTATTCATTATAAATTACCTGGGCTTTTTAAGTAGGTACTTACCTAATTTTTATTTTATTTTATTTTATTAGGAACATTTACAGGTTAATAACATAACATGCATTAAACAAAACAATAAATTATAATAATTAGGTTACAACCCAATAACAAATGTTCACATCATGCCCAAATAATAAATAAAAAGTCAATAATTATTAACTTTTTTTGCCTAATATTACAGTGATAGGAACTAGATAAACAATCTAAACATAGTCTGTATATTGTGTGATACTGTGTGATACATACAAGATACAGATAAGATAAGATAAAAAAAAACAATGAAAGTAGAAAAAATAAATATATATAAATAATTATGAAAACTGAAAAACACTAGATGTAGGATCGAGAAATAATATGTACATTAAAAAAAAAACAAGTGAAAGTAAGATAAAAGTAAAGTGATAGTACTCACAAAAAAATAGTAAAATATAGTGTGTCAGTTTTATGGCTATTTAAAAAAAATAAAAATAAAATATTTATAAAACGAAAACAAAAAAAAAAAAATTGAAAAAAACACCAGACTTAAAGTGGAAAAATAATATATATACGCACATGTACGTATATACACATATAAGTACGTATTACATTATTTTCAATAAAAAAAGAATAAATAAATAAAAATTTAAAAGAATAAATAAATTAAAAAAAAAACATAAAAAGTAAGGTAATAATTATTTAGTTTTGTAAGGGAATTAATCTACGAGTATTTGGTAATGAATTGGTTTTTATAAGGCTCCATTAACTATATGTTTGAAAGAGCTTAAAGTACATGACAAGATATCAGCATCGATACATTTTTTGTTATAATGATTACAAGTTCTCAATAAGAAAGAATTTTGCCTGAGACTAGTCAAAGCAATTTCGACATGAAACAATTACTTGTCCCTAGTTTTCTTACTCGGAACTCTAATATTAATTGATGACAAAAGAGCCGGACAGTCAATATGACCATTCAAAATTTTGTGTAAGTAAGTCATATCCGTAATATCTCCTAATTTTTAAAGTTTTGAGTCCATAGTGTTTTATAGAGCTGTCCGTGTCATAATAACGCACATGTCTCTTGAAGTTCAAGTGATGTACAAATTTTCTTTGGACAGCTTCTATGCGTTTTGTGTATATATTATAGAGAGGATTCCATATAGGAGAGGCATACTCAAGATGACTACGAACTAATGCCAGTTTTCATGTTGATTATACCTGAAATTCTTCAGAAATGTTTGAATTTTGATCGTTATGCTAACATTAGCTATATTCGGTTGTACTAACCTCTAAGCTGACTTTGCCCGAGATAAAACATTATTTTTTTACTTTTTGAACATGGAAAAAATATTTTTGTATATTATGACATCTTGCCTTAATTTTGCCAGTTTAATGAATATTTCAAATCTCCTTAGCACATTATGGAAGTGACGTAGCGAACTGTAAAAAAACTTATCTAGAATTTCCAGGAAAAATTAGCCACGAAAAATTTAAATTTCGTGAGACCAGTACTGACGTTTTCTGCTACAGAGACAAACAAATTTACTGATTTATTGTTAGGAAATAAATTAATGTTTTGATTGTAGATATTAAACTTGTTATGGCGAATATAGGTTCTAATAATTTTTTTACCATTTTTTTATGAATCTGTTTTATTGCTATTTTTCACAAAAAACTTCATATAGAATGGATAAAATTTAAATCTCAGAACCATTTTCTCGTAACTAGGTTTGTTAATAAAAGAAACATGGTATTATATTGAGTGTACCTACCATTTTTTTACACATATCTATTTGAAGCTCTGTTCAGCTTCAGTCTGTGAGTCTAGACTCCAGACAAAATAAACCTCTGCCCAGTGTATTGGCATTTCGCTCTCCACGCAGTAATACACAATGGTTTTTAATATCAATCCTTGTTGATTTCTTGAAACTAAACGTTAACTTGACGGCTCTGGTGGTCAAGCACACAGAAATCAATAATATCGGATCGATAGGCATAACTTCGATATTGACCGGGAATAAATAAGAAATCGATATTCGATATACATATATTGTTAATATGGCAACACTGGAGGTGTTCTCTATGAATTATCATTCCGAAATGTCAAACGCAAATCAATTACGTAAAAATATTAATTAATTGGCAATGTTGAACTGAAATACTAACCTAAATATGCGTTGTCAGTCTGCATTTACTTTTTGGCACTAAGTAGGAGTTAGTTCCCTAGTTAATGAGATCTTTGGTCATATTTCAACCACTTTCGTTTCTCAAAGATCGAATAAAATAAATAGATCGCGCCTTAGATGCGTTGCTTAAGTCTATGGTAAGTCTATATATACGACTTATTTCAATTCTAAGGGTTTCGTTAGTTCTTCTTCTTGGTGTGCCCTATCAGATCTCCCAGACGTTGGCGATCACTCTGGAAAATGTCTCTCTATCTTGCGCTGCCCGGAATAGTTCCTCCACACTTCTAATACCGGTCCACTCTCGTATATTTCGCAGCCAAGACATTTGTCTCCTACCAGGCCCTCGGCGACCTTTTATCTTGCATTTCAATATTAATTGGAGCAAGTGATACTTCTCCCCTCGAAGTATGTTAGTATGTTCGTTAGTTCAATCCGTTCAATAAATAAGCCGGTAATTTTGCATAACGAACGACATTATTAAAAAATGTGTATATTGACAGTTAACCGAAACTAAACTGATACTATGAAGGCCGCGCTAAAATTTATCAGTCGTTGTAGGTTGTATATCTATTATTTATCAATAGTTGACTGTGTTCGCAAATATTGATAACTGATAATAGAAGACACATTTCGTCATAATCGTATTGATATAAGGTTTTATCGATAGTCCATGCTAGACCTCCTGAAGTTGATGGGTAACATTTTGTTTGATATACATAATCTCTCGAACTAGAATAAATTGAAGGCTAGTGTGTGACTAAACACTAATCATTAAATTAGTAAGGATCTTCATATGTCCTATTAATAAAATAACCTGTACATTGTGTCCAGCGGCGTATATTACACGACAAGCGCTTTCGGTTGTACACTGTACCTCAGAACCAAAGGCGTGTTTCACACGCAAAAATGCTTTGCGTGTGAAACGTACTTTGCACGCATTTTTATGGTATAATAAAATTTATGTATTATGTTTAAACCCAACATATTTAGTTATTTTATTAACTAATCGAGGAATATGTAATGTCACTCTTTCATTCTTACACAATTCACCAATGAAATATAGCTGTTAACCACGACTAAGGATGGGTTGTTTAAAAAATTGATGAATTCATCAAATATTTTAAGTTAATTTTCACATTCTGTGTGAGTTCTATTCAAATTCCGTCATTATTTCGGTTTCATGCAGCAACTGGCCTGTAATGGTACAATAACAGAACTTCCACAGAACGTGAAAATTATGTTTTTTTTTAAACAACCCTTAATCTTTAAAATTATGTGTGTATTAAATACCTAGTCGACTTTAACTTCTTGATATCCTCGTCCAAAAAGTAAATTTTACCGGAGAGCGAAAACAAATTAATGAATGATGAACAAGCGGTCCCGTCGAAATGAGATACGATACTAGCGACATCTTGCGGAGAAGGAGTGATCTAACAATGTAAAACTTAAACGGTTTTCGTGCGGCGTAGGATAATCACAATCACTTTACTTTTCAGAGATAAAACGTAAAATAGAAAAAATTGACTTACGAATCTTTTCTGGGATGGGATGTGCGACATGTGTATAGTAAATTATTGACTTCAAATAGATGTACATATGTAGTAATCGAGTACTCAAGCAGCGGCTTTTAATTCGATTTGTGCACTTATTGACGTAAGTAATGGTAATGAAAAACCCAGTAACTGCTTATTCTACATATTCAACAATTCAGTGACCTCAAACTTATCTGAATAATGCGATTTACCGTTTTTCATAAATAATATGCGTTATTTCGTTATTTTCGCTTGTCACTTTCATTGATTGACATATTTTTAATCGAATGCTTAATAAATTGCATCTGTGTTTTTGTATTTGTATAAGTTTTTTGTACTTAATTTATATAACCAATTAGTTTTTATTTTATCGTTAATTTATTTGTGCCCTTAAGGTTTTAAAAAATAATCATTACATCAGTGAATTAAAATTTAAATAATAATTATAAAATTTTCACAATAATTACTGAAAAAATATTATGGTTTTATTCCCACGGATTGGATGTGGAATGCACATTATTTGAGGGTTTCCTTATTCTTGAACCACGTTTCGAATATTCTTGTAGTGTCTTATCATCGGGAGAGATTGGCGGAGTGTAGAATGCATGACATTTTTTGAATATTCACTAAAACAATCAGTCCTCCGTTCATAGAAATATCCTATCAGCCCCCCCCCCCCCCCCCCCCCCCGTC